>CADWAE010000474.1:12578199-13867299 GCA_902982915.1 Phalloptychus januarius | reverse complement strand
CAAACCCCTCCCCTAACCCTAACCCTAACCCTAACCCAAACCCCAAACCCTAACCCTAACCCTAACCCTAACCTAACCTAACCTAACCTAACCTAACCCAAACCCCTAACCCTAACCCTAACCCCTACCCCTAACCCTAACCCTAACCCTAACCCTAACCCTAACCCTAACCCTAACCCTAACCGTTAAACCCTAAATGTTAAACCCTAAATGTTAAACCCTAAATGTTAAACCCTAAATTTAAACCCTAAATGTTAAACCTAAATGTTAAACCCTAAATGTTAAACCCTAAAACCCTAAATGTTAAAACCTAAATGTTAAACCCTAAATGTTAAACCCTAAATGTTAAACCCTAAATGTTAAACCCTAAATGTTAAACCCTAAATGTTAAACCCTAAATGTTAAACCCTAAATGTTAAACCCTAAATGTTAAACCCTAAATGTTAGGTTTTGGCCAGGGGTCCCCTTCCTTTAAAAAAATGTTTACAGTGCATTTATGAATTCTCTTATGCTGTAATGCAAGAGGAAATTCATAAATGCATTTCAAACATATTACCACAGGAGAAATCTTGGTGTAACCTCTACACCCACTTTTCTTAAGACTCTGTCCTGAAATTTTATCAATTTCATTTAGTAAAAGGATGTGCAACTTCACATCCACAGGTGAATCACATTTTGCTTTTTCAACTTCATAATACTAACATGTTGTTTTCACAAACCTTCAATGGTTTTTACTACAATTTCTGTGCTGTTTTTTTCCAGAGCATTAGTCTTTCAAAAAGGGATGGAGTTACTGTGCTTAAATGGTGGAGATTTTAAAAGGATGGGAATCTGGTCTTAAGACTTGGTGATGGGTCATCTGTCAGAAACTCTGCAGCCAAGCATCTTTATATCTACCAGAAGTGTAGAATGCATTTAAATAATACAGATGTACATTACCAGTGTACTATATAGAATGTGTTCACTGAAAACTGAAGCAATTAAATAGGTTGGGAGAAGTTCTGAAACAAGTCACACTGAATATGGACAGATTTGCATGATGAATTGCAAATCTGCTTCTTGCATATTGTAATATGCAAGAAGCACAAGACACTTCAAAGATCTAAATAAACTGAAAGGGTTAATTTGATAATGACCTCACTTTTCAGAGTGGGAATTGGACCCAGAACATTTGAGTCCAATGTAAATAGCAGCCAGTGAAGGCAATGCTTCATATCTGTGTCCATGGAAGGGCTTATGCCCAAAAACTGAGAGTGATAAACTTGAAAAATGAAATGGAAAGTGAAAACACACAAAAAAAAATTTATATTTGTAAGGTACTCAGTTTACAATTGTTACAAAGCTTTTTACACTTGGGGTTAAAGAGCTTTCCATCCCATGGGGTGGAAATCATTTTAAGTACATTAGGACTCCAAGTAAAATTTCTAACATTTCATAACATTTAATTTATCTTTTTAAAACCCCACTAACACTATTTACTTTCAGAGGTTTTAATTTAACGACACTCGTCTTCACATACCTGTTAGTAGCACTTTGAATGGGCCACATTGCTGAAACATTCACAACTACTCTGTATCATTTGGTTTTTGAACTCAGAAATCACCCTAATGTGAACAGACACCAAGTTTTGGATTCTTTAATTGTTACTGTTTTTGACTGACATTTAAAATTAATGTCCTCATATGTGGACAAGATTTTTCTCAGAAACTAAATCATGTAAAAATAATTTTACATATTTGGGTTGAGTGGTATCTAATGATTGCAAAATTAAAAAAAATTATTTAATAATGCATGCCTGCAAGGGCCCATATCTTAGAAGGTTAAGGCTGTTTAGCAAAACTAAGCTTAAGATTTCCTGACATTAACATGAACTCCTTTTGCAGTTACAAACAGTGGATCTGTAGCAAGGACTGACTTCCAGTTGCCATGTGTGTTGCTGCTAAGGGTGTGTGTGTGTGTGAGGCTACTCCTCATAGAAGACTGGACTGCATTTAAGACTCCCGAGTCCTAGAGTCACCTTTCCCACGTGCTGTTCCTATAGGCGGAACCTGGGAAGGCTGATACGTACCGTGCCCCTGGTTTCAATAACACGCTATCCGTTAACACCGCAAGGTGGAACTAGCATGCCCAGGAAGCAGAAGCGTTCTCCGTTGATTCTCTGTTGATTCTCTGCTGGTCTGCTTCGTGTAAGCAGATCTCCACCAGCTTGTTATGGCTTCCCATGCCACAGTGCCCCTAAAAAGGATGAGCAAAAGCAGCCATCCTCCCAAGGAAGGAGAACCTGGACCAGTTGCAGCAAGCTGCTGCCTTCCAGGTCTCCAGACACTTGCTGGGATTCAAACCATCACTCCTGGAATGAGAGCAAAGAGCAATTCTAGTGCCATCATACACCGCAAGACCTCTAGAAAAGCTCACATGTTGAAGAAGACTGCATTACTTACCCAAAGCTGGAAGCAGGGGAGTCTTCGTGATCAAGCTTGCAGCAGGCAGCAGTTCAACAAAACACACCCCATTCTGAGTCATGGTGCCGATTTTCTACATGTTGGCAAGTTGATTCTAAACTATCTAGTTTGACAGAGGAGCTCATTCTGATGACAACAATGTGCAGTTTGTTAGGGATTGGAGCAAAAACAGTTGAACTAGAAGCTAAAATGTGAAGCCCCACCATGCAATGCATTCTGGGTAATGCTGACAGACATGTTAAAGTCTGTTTCTAATGTTCACATTTCTGGCACCTAGCAGAAGCTCAGATTAGATTTGAAGCTGAGCTGTGATTTCTGTCTTGAAAACAATTTGAAGACAAAATGAAATAAAACCTGGTTAATATGTCAGACTTTTAAAAACTAATTCAAGCCTTCAGAGCAGCATTAAGCTAAAACTTCATCATCCAACAGAGGCTGAGACACGACTTTTTAAAGCCAAGTTGAGTTCATTCCAAAAATTTAATTTAAAAAGTAAAAGCAGTTTAAAAAATAACTTTTAAAACAAATTCCTAGTGACCAGAGCAACATCAGGGAAAAACTCCAACAGAAACTCAATTTTTTAAATCTGAGCTGATTTATTTACAAAACGGATATCAAAAACAAAAATAGATTCAAATCTGGCTAAGTTCAGGTAAGAGGCCTCTGAGGATAGGGTTAAGTCCCAGCTCGATAACACGTGGCTAGCCAGACTTTGACTAGGCCAGGTGTGGGGAACTCCAGGCCCGGATAGCCGGTGTCCTGCAACCTTTAGATGTGTCTCTACTTCAACAAACCTGAATCAAATAATGAGGTCTTTAGCAGGACTCTGGAGAACCTGACTGCACTATGGAGGTGACTAAGCTGTTTGACTGAAGGGTGTTGGACCAGGGAGACAGAGAAGAGTTGCAGGGTAGTGGCTCTCCAGGCCTGGAGTTGCCCACCCCTGGACTAGGTGGAACAATGAATGGGAGTCTTGTTTCCCATTCATTTCATGTAGCTATGGCAGCTACATGAAAGAACTGGACTAGGACCTCCAAACATGGTGGGGACCTGCAGAGGGTTGGAGGGAATTTACACACCAACTTTGGTCAAATGAGCACTGATTGTAGTTCATCCATTTTCCCTACTGTGCACCACGCAGGTCCGTTTACCAGTTTCAGGACCCGACCAGAACCCGTGTCATTAGCTTGAGAAATAATGACATTTGGTTAAGTATAAAACAGACTTTAATGTCAAAATGACAGGGTTACAAACCATGCAAGTCATACCTATTGAACAGAAACAAGCAATATGTGATCCAAACTGAACTCTGTGACAACATAAAACTCTTTTTTAAAGGTTTTATTGGCTCTAGTGGCCTTTATTTAACAGTGAATGGACAGGAAAGAGGGAAATGAGAGAGGGGGAAGACATGCGGCAAAGGTCGCCAGGCCGGGAATCTAACCTGGGACAGCCGCATCGAGGACTAAGGCCTCCTCCGTATGTGGGTTGTGCTAAACCCCTGCGCCACCACAGCACATAGAACTCTTAATGTCCATCATCTGATTGGCCAATCGGCGCCCACCATGGACCGCCCCCTGCTGGCGACACCAGAGTCCTGCAAACCTGGCTCAACCTTCTGGTTGAGTCAGCTTTTCACAGAATTGATCATGACATCTGTGCAGTATGATGTCTCCGTTACCATGGTGACAGATGTCAGCTCAGCGAGAACGTCTTCATGGACCCTGGACCAGTCAGAACCTCTGGCCAGAAGAATCACTATGAGAGGTTAAGCATCATGAAACTGGGAGCAGAACCTGGAACAGAACCTTGGAGGTCTATTGGAACTTCTTTATCATGCCTGAACAAACAGAGACCAGGTGAAGAACCAGACAGGTCCAACTGATGACTTTAGGAGCAACTTTATTTCAGATGTGTGGGGCATCAGAACCAACTTCTCCTGGTACCAGGGAACTGGCTCACATTGAAACCAGAACCACCTCATAAAGGGAACTGAGCCGGACCAGGTGGGATCACAGTTTTTATGGTTGGACAGAAAGAAGGAAAATAAAACAGGAATATTTAATCGCTGAAGCCAAAAGAGCAAAACATTCATTTCTAATTCATTGTGCAAATAAAAAAATGTAAAGGTAAAAAATTAAACTGGCCCAAACGACCAACTGGTCAAGGTTTGGGACCATAATGGGTGCCAGGACCAGTTCTACAGGGTTACTGACCCCGTTGGCCCATGTCTAGAACCCAACCATCAGCCTGGTCCAGGAGCCCAGAAGAACCCTGGATGCACTTGGATGAAACAACAGATTAAATCTTCTACCCAGTAAGGCTCTGCTATGATTGGCTTCATTTGGGCTCTGGACCTGTCACAATGATGACAACCTTTGGACCAGCCAGAACCTTTTCATCAGTTCAGATTTCAGGGACGGGTTCAGCCTGAGGAAGGGTTCTAAAGGAACCACAGGAAGGTCGGGTTCTACAGAAAACCTGAGGACAGATCTGGACCCAGCAGCTGGGGAACCAGTACGGGTTCACTGAGGAGCTTTGGTCCAAACTCCTGGCTGAAAGAGGTTCTGCTGGGTCATTGGACCTTAAAGTTCTCCATCTGAGCTCAGGTCCATTTCTGGCACTAGAAGACTCACAGAACCTCTGACTGCAGGATGTGGTCTTAATAAGGATCGGGTTCAGAAACCTGTCAACAAATCAACCAACAGAATAAATGCTACATGATGGTCCGGTTCAGGACAAACACCAAAACTTTAGTAGAAAATCATAAACTTCCCATCTCAATAATTTAAGGCAGTTGATCTGGTTCTGGTTCCGACAGAGAGACAACAGACAGATGTGGCACCTTTGGACCTGTCCATCAGAAGTGGACCCGTCCAGAGTGCGGAACCGATGGTGCTCCTCCTGCAGGGTTGTGCTGCAGGAGGGTCTGGCCCATCGGTCGGTTTATCTGGTAGTTCTGAACCAGCGCCTCCTCGGTCCAGTCGGTTCTGGTCAATAGAGGTTCCATGTGGGGCCCCGGGGTCCGGATCAGAACCGGGTACGGAGTGGTCAGAGGTTCCCGGTCCAACAGAGAGTGTCCGTGAGCTCGGAGTGGTCCGTCTGGATCGTAAGGTGGAACCGGCAACACGGATGTGTCCCGGGTCTCCAGCTGCTGACTCTGATGGTCCATTTGGTACAGCTGCTTCTTGTGGACCTCACAGGGGTTCTGCTGGTCCAATCGGCTCTGGAAGAGCTGCTTCTTAGGGGGGTAGACCTGGTTCTGCTGGTCCAGCTTCTTTTTCTGGTTCCGGGCGCTATCTTGGGCCTGGTGGTTCATCTGGACCTGGTATTGTGGGCTCTTCTGGTACTGAGAGTTCTGACAGATCTGCTCCACCTGGGACTGATGTGGCTGCTTCTGATGTGGTTCATCACACTGGGGGTTCTGCTTATTTTGGTTCTGGTTCTGTGCTTGGATTTGCTGATTTTCCTCCTGGTTCATTGAGCGTGGAACTGCTGCTTCTTCTGGCTCTGGATCTGGTTGTGGACCTGGTTCTTAACGTCCTTCCAGTGTCTTCCCTTGAGTACTGGTTCCAGATCCAAACAGCGCTGACAGACCTCCTTGCCCGGTACTGTCTGGAGCAGAACATGGTCCCCTAACTGTCTCCAGATGGCGTCCTTCTCTGCAGAGGACCAGGGCCGGCGCTGGGGCTTCCTGGGGCAGAAAGGAACTGAAGGACAGAGGACACCTTTAGAGACAAGATGGACCTCCAGAGGTTATGATGGACTCATGACCCACCTGGTACTGGGTTTTGTAGTCTGGACTCCGGAGGAATCAAGGGAACCTCAGGGCTGGACCCAAATCTGGACAGAACTGCAGGGAGACAGAAAGGAGGATGAAAACAGCACCAACTGGTGGGCAGATGGTGTCATTACAGGAGAAAAACATAAAAATGTATAAGACCTCCTGCTGGGAGATGGGTTAGGGTTTGTAATCAGTAGCTTAGATCAGTCTGGGTCAGAACTCACCATCGGCTCTCGGGTCTTTGTTGATTCTGGTCAGGCTTGTTCGTTTCTTGGGTTTGGTTCCTCCATCCGCTGCAGCTGCAGAAACAAAACTGTAATGTGTGATCAAGTACTTCTGATAGATACTGGTTTGAGGTGGACTCAGTTCTTACCTGGTTCTGGATCAGTGTTCTGTAGGCCCAGGTTGTCCCACTCACTGCCCAGCAGGTGGTAGAAGTCGGTGGTTCTGGCTGCGGCCTCCCAGTCTCCATCCAAAAGACTCTCTCCGATGGCAATGTCGCAGACAGTTTTCAGGGTGGTCTTCACCGACAGCGGGGGCCGGCTCCACCGGTACCCTGCAGCCTTCTTTGCAGCAGACAGCACCAGGCTGAGCTGACCCGGCACCAGCAGGTCCTGCAGGGTCTGGACCTCAGAGTCCAGAGACTTTGCAGCCAGCAGTAGGCGTCCGAGTTCCCGGAGCTTCTGGCTGACATACTCGTAGCTCCGCTGGTTGCCGTCCTGGTTTTCCAGCAGCTTGTTGCCGTACTTACAAATCAGCCAATCAGACTTCACCTGGGAAGACACAGAGGGAGAAGTTAGAGAGGGACAGAGTCAGAGACAAATACGCATTAGAAGGTGTACAGACCTCATAAGAGACGTTGTCTTGGTTCATGCGGTGCAGGATCTCACTGACACCCTCCGACGCGCTGCTGGAGATTGGCAGCAGGCGGGATGCTGCAGCCTGAACTCTGGTCCTCCTCTTAGGGAGGTTCTGTGCCAAGTTCTGGTTCTGATTTACACTGGGCTCAGAGGTCAGGATCTGACTGTTCTCTTGCTCAGAGCTCTGATCCGAGGCCTCAGCAGGCGCTTTCTCAGCTGGATCTAAGGTAAGTTGACCTATGGATTCTAAAGAAGGAAATGCCTCGTCAGAGGAGGTCTCTACTGAGGGGCCAGGGCCTTTGGATGGGTCAATGGCGAGCTTTTTCCGACAGGACACTTGATGTCTCCAGAGGTCGGCCCGGAGGAAGAAGCCGAGGCAGAGAGGACAGGGCAGGTAGTTCCTGGCATCAACGTCAAACTTCTCTGAGGGCTGCCGCCACGGGACGATCTCGCCACGTCCCTGGCGGATCACCTGGTGGACACACGGTAAGTCAGCTGGACTTTGACACAGGTAGATTACAGGTTAAACAACTAACAGAGTCAAAGGTCAACAGGAAGACCTTTGACCTCTGTTCCCTGAAGAACAGAGGTATTATTCAGGATGTTCAGAGAATCCTGGAGGGCTTCATGTCTGGCTCAGTCATGTCTGGCTCAGTCTGATGCAGCAACCGACTGCTCCTCCTAATAACCATCCTAAACCTGCATTGCAGTAACCATGGAGACACGAAGACGTCGTGTCCCAAAGGTGTGGCATTAGGGTTGGATGACATAGAGCTGGGTGTCATCCACATAGCAGGGAAAGTGAATATGTTTACAAAAAATGTAACAAACTGTTGGATGATGAACAGCAAGGGCCCCAGGACAAAGCCCTGAGAAACACCCAAGGTGACGGGAACAGGAGCAGAGATAATGACTGCAACAGTCATGTGATTGAATAAGAAGGGCCTTGATCGTTTGCTGCTGAAAGACTTCTAACCAACACGACTCCAGTTTAAGTGGCTTTACATCATTTTCCACTGCATTTTAGAAATCAGAATAAAACATTTGTTCTTACTTTGAGTCTCTCTTTCGACCTTCTAAAACTCCTTTTCTATCTACACCCAGATGTTCCAGTCAAAGGCTGTGAAATGCCCCACAGACTCGTTTAAAGACCACAGAGGAGAAAAGCCTTATGGGGCCCAGACTGGGCAAGGTGTTGCCTCTAACTTTGCGCTGCCTTGATACTTTTAACAATTCAAATAGGCTTTTAATTAGTTTTATTAGTTTCTCACAAGTAAAATGTGTACCTATTACTAAATGATTCTCACTGAACAGACTCACTGTGCAGCCTGAAAGTCAAACTGACCATGTTGGGTTTGAGAGTCAAACTCCTTTAAATCCTAAGAAATGAAATAGGCAGCAAAACATTGGCCACCAAAAAGACCAGAACCAGGCTGGATCCAAAGGCCGTAGAGCTCTGAGTCTTTTTTACATAAACTTCTTCTAAAACACTTTTGTATACATGCTGACTTGACCCAGAAGAACCCAAAGCCATTTACCAGAACCACCCTGAGGATCCTCAAGACTTCTGGGAAAATATTCTGCTGGAAGGTTCCGGTCCGGTTGCATCTGGTCTAGAACTAACCCATCTCACCAGAACATGTCTTTCTCTCAGCCTCAGGTCCTCTGAAGTTCTGGTTCTGACTACATCAGGATGATTCAATCCAGACCTGATGATGAACTGACCCAGAACCCCCCGGAGTACCCTGAAACATCTCCGTCTAGGGAAGTAACCCCACCTCAATGTTGTGCAGGTAGTTGCCTCTGCAGCGTAGGTGTTCCAGCAGCAGGTGGCGCTGTTTGGACCCGGTGGGCAGGGCGCCGGCAGCCAGAACTTCCTGCTGGTCGGCGTGCTTCCTGAGGAGGTGGCGAGCGATCTTGACCTGCGGTCGGCGGCAGAAGACGCAGTAATGCTTCTTGTCCCAGCGCCGCTTCCCATCGCTCAGTGACCTCTTGACCGTCACGCCCTCCTTCTCCTGGCCCCGCCTCTTCTCAGCAAGGCCCCGCCTCTTCTCAGCAAGGCCCCGCCTCTTTGTCCTTTGGCCCCTCCGGCCCAGGGCCCGGCGCCGAGTCTGGCTGGACGCAGCTTTAGGTGGATCTCTGTCAAGAGAAGGCTGGACCTCAGGGTTCACCGTGCCAACATTAGAATACTCCTCCATGGTAACAGCAGTCTCCATGACAACCTGACATTCACAGAAAAACAAACACAGGATCTCAGGTGAATCAGATTTAACCAGAAAATGCAAAAACCTAATTGTGACCTGAAAACCCAGATGTAACCCAAAGACCGCCACATGACCTGATCACATGATGTTTCTTCTTCTGCTACACAAACACAGGGAACCTGGTGGAAAGACGTGAACAGACTGGAGAAGGCCGAGGACATCGATCCCAGATTCTGACTCACAACACAGTGATTGTTTCAACAATTAGTTAAAATAATATTTTCTTCATAAAAGTTACATACTGCTGCTCTTTTCTTTGGATCTTATCCATCCACCCATTTTCCTGCACCGTTTTCCCTTATTGGGGTCGGGAAGGTTGCTGGTGCCTAACTCCAGCTGTCATTTCGGGCGAGAGGCGGGGTCACCCTGGACAGGTCGCCAGTCTGTCGCAGTCTTTGGATCTTATTTACATCCAAAACACTGAATAAAAAAATGTGTGAAAGCCCTGGAAGATCTGTTTGAAGTTATTTCTGTATTCTTGTATTTACGTTGCAATGTAAAGGTATGCTACATAATTGTGGGCTGTGTCAAAGAACTGTTCAAATAAAAGTAATAAAAAAAATGTGTGAAAGAATTTTGTTGCTGTTAATAACTTCACAGAACATATTTTATGTGGACAAGAAATAGGTTATTGATAGCAGGTTAGATGAAAAACTGACATGGGCTTCATCTGGATACTGATTGTGATAGAAATTACACCTGGTGTTCACTGTATGGTAAAATGATGACACATTTATTCTGGACATATATTACATATGTTACAGTAATTGGCATTTTTAATGGTTGTGCCTTATTTTCCTTTTTCACCTGTAAAGGTACCTGTGCTGCTTTGCGATGGAATATTCTGTCTTTAAAATCTCCAGATGAGCCTTAAACAGCAGCACGTGACACCATTGAATTCACTAGAAACCTAAATACAAAGTCAAAACTCTATTTTCCATTGCACACTATTACCGTAATGCACCGTGTATGTACGACGCTCATCTTTCAGAGAGAGCTACCATGGCCTGGTTGGTTCCCTGGTTCTGATGATGGAGGACACGGAACCGCAGGCAGGTTCGGTTCAAGGAACCGACGCGTCAGGTTCAGGGCCATGTTCTGCTCGGTGGCTCATAAAAACCCAACAAAATACCAATCTGGGCCTGGGACTGTAAAATCTGATGCTTTGTCAATAAAGTCTGGTTTAATCATCCTCTTCCTGTGCTCCTGTCTAGAACCGAACCTTGACCCGAACCACCGGTACCATGTCCGGAGGCGATAACCCGACCTGTCCGACAATGGAAGTCCGCTGGCTAAAGGCGCCTGCAGGATTGTGTGATTACACACGAGCAAAACCGAGCAGAACCGAGCAGAACCGAGCCACAGTTCATACGCAGGAAGTGACTGAACCTAACAGAACCAGCCAGAACCACCTCGACCCATCCTTACCTTAGAAACGGCCTCAAACTCCTCTCCCTCTTCTTATTTTGCTTTTCTATTTCTTCTTCAGAATTGTTTGGGAAGTTGGTAAGAAACATAATGTATGCATCACCGCCCCCTAGTGGTGTGGAGTGTGGCTCAACATGTCTTATTTTGAAGCTTCAGTCGGAGTGATCAGATTTGATTAATCTTAGCTTGTCTAAAAAAATTCGGATTAAAATGTTAATACGTTTACATTCTGAAGTTCCATGTAGACTAATAAAATATTTATTTATTTTTTTCTCATATCCTACAACATGGATCTTCTTTTTGTCTTATTTAACATTTATGTGAGCAGTTTTCTGTATCAAATGATGGATCATTAGAAGGTCTAAGAAGAACATTGACAGGCTGAAAAAGTTGTTATTGCAACCAGGGAGAGAACTAGAAGATGCAGGGTGCCAGGGCTCCAGGACCCACTTTGGGCACCCCTGGTTTTGGAGATGAAAGAAGGAACACCTAGAAACCTGTTTGTTATGGGATCAAGTTATGCATCCTGGCCAAAAATAACAAAGAGGGTCTTTATTTTATTACAGGAGGTCAATTTAATGCCATCCAGATTGTGGAGGGGGGGATGATTTCCCAGTTCCTGAGCAGCCTGAGCGCCCATTCACTGAAATCCACCAAATGAAGGATTTCCAGACCCATCCAGGCTAGACGTTAAAGCAGCAACACCAACAACCCCAATCGTCCAACTCCACCCAGAATAGAGAGAAAACATTCACCAACCAACAGAGTGTCCCAGCATGAACCTGTTGCTGAACTGGAGCGCTCCTTCAGTGATGAACCAACTGTTATTCCAGTGTGTCCAAGCAAACGTCCGTCTTTACATCAGACACTATTTCAGCTTCGTTTGAAGGTAAACACTTGATAGGAACAAATGGAAACAGTATCGTTTCTGAAATAAGACCATAGAAGTGAATTGCATCATACATTTTCTTTCAGATTTTTAATTATAGCTAAAATGTCTGAAAGTGTCTCTACACAATATTCACACGCTGCTTTTCTCCTGGATTAATCAGCTTTATTTTGGGCATTTAAAGGACTGAAATGAAAATCCTGTTACAGCAGACATCACACAGTAAAACAAAGTAGTGAATCTCCCAGGAAAAATGTTTGCAGTAACCTCAGTATGTTGACTGTAACAGCTGTTTTTCCTTCATAAGGACAGAAGATTTGGATTGATTACATGTATAAAGCAAAACACTAAACTCGTGTTTCTTTGACACAATGAACAGAAACGTTCCAGACTTCCAGGTCCAGGAACACGCAGAAAAAATCTAATAGAAGCTGTGCAGGGAAATCCTCAGGAGTTTTGCTGAAAAATAAAGAAGTTGACAGTTTCAGTTACACATGTCAGTGGAAAATAGTTGTTATAAAAAGGTCACATTTCTCACCAGCAAAGCTCGACCTCTGGTTTCTATTGGCAACAGGAAGTTTCCCAGACCACAGATGACACAAGCAATCGCAAACGGAGTGAGAGCTTCAATCACAGACCGCGACATGAGCACCTGAAGCACAACAAGCAATGAGATACAGCAGCAGCAATCTGAAAATTGTGTTTTTGAGCTGAACCTTCAACACACCTGTGCAATAAATGGAGCAATCATCCCTCCAATTCGACTGAACGAGGTGCAGAAACCCATCCCAAGAGATCGCGCTACGGTTGGGTAAACCTGGGATAACAAACATTTGTTCAAAGGATGTGTGCAAACCTAACCTGGGTCTGCTGCCTGCTTGGAATCAGATTAGAAAAATCTGCTTTATCAACCATGATTGTGAGAACAAACTGGGAATTTGGCTTTCATATGCTCACAGTGTATTAAGTATTAAGCATAGTTATATGATCTTTAGTGGAAACAAAAGATTAAAAAATTAAATGTACACTTTATTATGTTTGGAAGTAAACATGAAGTACGACATGAGTTGTGCAAGAACTCCTTTAAGTTTAACTTGTTTAACAGAATCATATTCACATTCCTCCTCTACACTAAGCAATATCCATATACAGAACACTCAACAATTTGGCTACTCAGAACTTAGGCTGTATGAATATTAATGGACGAATATCCCTACAGTAATGACCCCTAAAGGCATGCTGGGAAATTGTTGCAGATGACAAAAATAATCACCGTACATTGGAGACGCATGAACAATTAAAGGTTTTTAATTACACGAGTGGTTATTAGTGTGTGAAGGTCGGTTAGGATAATATAGCATACAATGGATTTGTTGCTATCTAATATTTCTCATTATTATTATTATGGCTTCTAACAATAGACATCTCAGAGGGAGCTAGCATCCCATCAGCACTCAGACGGCCAGCTGTGCTGGGTTATGTAAATGTAGACTCACCTCAGCTGTGTAAATGTAAACCACATTAAAGTTCATGGAGACCAGCGATCGCAGCAGGAACAGCAGCGCAGTGAAGCCCAACCTGGAGGAAGAAACAAGGTTTCAATAATGCAGCGCAGACGCATTAAAATATGCTAAACGGACCTTAAGAATAACTTTTACATCATAACGACTCTGGTACCCATTTCAGTGGGCAGCACAGGAACTAAAGATCTGATGAAATCAGGTTCTAGTGATGAGCCCAATAAGCCAAATCTGAACCCATCTACAGGAGGTTGAGGCCCGGTCGTCATGGAGCCCAACTGAGTCCACACAGCGTTTCTGCTGCCATCCATCTGATATAATGCTGGAAAATCCCTCTTCTCTGTCTTCTCTTCTTTTCTAATAACAATAATATGCATGGCCAAATGTGTTATTTCACATAGGAGGCTGCAGTGACAGCTGGCCATCTCTGAGAGGAAAGGAGAACCTTCTTATGACTGTGGCTGTATGAGAGGGTGAAACACTGAGCAGCAGCAGAAGTCATGCAAAGACAGGAAAGCAGTTAATTATTGCTCCAGTCAGGGTGAGTTCAATTTGATCCTTGTGGTAAACACACAGCCACTTCCTGGTGACAGACCAATCGACTGCAGAAGCTCTTAGTGACTCATCAGAGGAGACTCGGTGCAGTCCTTACATTGTTGTGCAGATGTTGACCATCATGAACAGAAGAGCCGTTAACAGCTGAAGCACAGTGAGACTTATCCTCCGTCCAAACACGTTGAGCAGGACGATGTTTAATGGAACCACTAGGAGAACAGAGAAGACGGAGAGTCACAAGCCCAGCCTGCTGCAGAGCAACACTGTAGTCAGCATGTGAGTCTGGTCGTCTGATTTCCTGAAGGTCAATCAGACGACATGCTGCTTCTATCGCACAGAGAAAATAAACTGGATTTTATTCAGCAAGTCCAGATGTCCTGTGTAAAAGATCAGCTCCAGATCTCTGATGTTCTGCATCTGTTCATCAACAAGAAGGAACAAATAAACTAAAATTACTACATAAAAAAGTCTAAGAAGTGAAAAAATATTCAATTGCAGTAAATTAGTTGTAATCGTCTAGCAATCTGTCAAGTTCAGAGGACTCCAAAGTGTTTCACTCTGCATTCATTCATTCACCCTCTGATGGTGGCGAGCTACTGGATAGTAGCCACAGCTGCCCCAGAGTGGTCTGACCAAGGTGAGACTGCCAGGCACCCGCAACCACTATCAGGTTATTGGGCCCCCCAGCCACCTGTTGGGCCCCCACCAGCAGGAAAGGCAGGAGAAGCGTCTTCCCAAGGACGGAGGTGGATGGAGCTGGAATCGAAACACCAACCGGTGGTTGTGAACACATTCAGACTGTTGGACTCACAAGCCACTTCTCCCAGGGAGCTGATGAGCAGCGTCTGGTAGTCGCTGCTTCCAAATGGGATGCAGTAGCAGAGTCCGCTCTCATGGCGGTGTTTGACCTGATGCTCTGCGTCGGCGTTTATCACACACAGCAGGTTCTTCTCCAGCAGCTCTGAACTGCTCAGCACCAAGCCGTAGTAGGCGAAGGACGCCACAAACCTGCAGGAGAGACAGAAACTAGATCCTGAGAAACTCACAGACTTTATTTGGACTTTATTTGACCTGGATGCTCCGTTGCTCCCCTTCCTGCAGCTCAGGTTTGTGGCTTAAAAAAATATAAGTGCATGTAAATGTAGACGTTGACACTTTTGACACAAAGTGTCTTCTGTAGTAAACAGAAGTAAAAAAAAAAAACCAGAACTTTATTTTCCTTTTGAACTGCATTGGTTTTTACGTAACCAATGTACTTCAGTCTGGACGGTGCTTGACTCAGGCTGATTCTGCAAAGATGAGCAAACTTTACCATGAGTACCAGAGCAGGAGGGACGTCCTCCTGAAGGTGGGACTGAGCAGGACCCTCCAGCTGCCGCGTTCCCTCTGGGAGACAAACATCACGCCATCAATCTGACTTTTCTCTGAAATGTGGTTTTAAGATCAGCAGCTTAGACATGCATACATGTTAAACATACATAAAAACCACTGAACATGACAGCAACAGCATCAAGTTGTATTTTGAAACAAACACAGCAGAAAACAATGGATCAAGTCGTCGTGGGCAACCATCAGTCATCGAGAGTTTATGGTTATGATGTTTTCTGCTTGTCATAATGAAACAAGAAGATCATTTTCCATCGCTGTTCCTAAATGCTCCCATTTCCAACTTTGATGAGGTCTGAGAGCAGAAGGTAAACTGAATGCATTAGCATGTAGCAGAGGGATGAAAGTGTTCCCATCTGGACGTGTTGACTCAACTGCAAGACATCGTCCCTGCAGGACAAAGAGGACGGATGGACAGAAGCTCCCAACTTCACTCTGAGTGAGATGGATTTTAAAAGTACTGCATCATTGCTTGAGCCATGATGCGACACCGACACCAGCAGGTCACAGTAAGAATTACAAGTCTTAACAGTAGTCACGGCATTTTCTGTGTAATTCTAGGAAGAGAAGACAGGAAGCAGAAAATACCGGAACGGGCTCCGCCAGCCGTCCAGGAGGAAGAGAAGCTCGGTTCATTCTGGCGATCCTCTGCAGGGTTTGGATGGCAGCATCAACTTTCCCTGCTGACACGTTGTAACGGGCCGACTCAGGAATAAACTGGGGGACGTCAGTTCAAACAGAAACATCACGTGCTTTGACTGGGACAGACAGGACAGAAACACACAATTGGAGCAGAACCTGCACCTTGAAGAGGAAGATGAGGATGATGCTGGGTGTGATGGATAACCGGATCATCCATCTCCAGCCCATAGTGGGAACCACCAGCATGCCGAGGAGAATGATGAGCATGGAGCCGGTCATCCAGAAGATCTGAAACACAAAGAGCTTCAGTGCTTCTGTCGCTTTGAGAAAGAAAGGTTGAGCCAGCAGAACTCACAGTGCCCAGAGGCAGCAGGTAGGCTCGGTACTTGGCAGGGATGAACTCTGTCTTCAACACAAACCTAAAGAGCAAACGAACCATGTTCAGTTAATCAGAGCAAAATTTTCTGTCGACCGCCGCTTCGTGTGAGCTCACCCCTGCGACACCCCTGCAACGCCGCAGCCCACCATGCTGCGCAGGAAGATAAACCAGCCGTACGTTGGAGCAAACGAGGTGAGCAGAGAGAAATAGGCGCTCCACACATAACCTCCAAACACAACCTGAGTGAAACACAAAGACCCAGGAAGAAGCACACAGAAAAAAACCAATGGCACTGCAACTGAAATCCACCATTTCCTACCTTCCAGCGTCCATATCTGTCAGCGATGTAACCGGCCAGAGCTCCACAAACCATGAAGCCGACGAACACCATCTGAAGGAGACTCAGTCAGTCAGTCATCTATATTTCTGTCATTGCTGTACTTGTAGAGTCAGTCGCAAACTGATGGTGCTGAGTTACGGGATTGTCGTCACTGCTGTCTGACAGAACCGAGTGTCATCAAGTCAAAACTTCACTGCAGGCTGAAATAATCCCTTATATTTATTATGGCAGCCTAAAAATGATGAATATGATTGTTAAATTATGTCCAAATGCTTTTGAAGCCATTATGATAAGCTGGTCATTTAGATATATGTTGAATAAAACTAGTTTCCCACATTGGCACTGAATGGATAAGCATGTCTTCTCCAGGTTAGCAGGCAGGACGTTCTCGTTATGGAGTCCTGAAAACTTAAAACCAAGTGAACCAGCACCAAGTGCTGCTTCGATGAACAAGCTGTCCAGCTGGAGGATGCTGCATGGACCAGCACAGATCTTCTGTTCACCATCCGGATAAACCGACTGACATCAACCTGACTTTGATCAGGTTCATAGCAAGAACAACAGCAGTCTGGGTACATGTTACAGAAGCAGCAGACATGTTCAAACTGGCAGTCCAGCCTCCTCTCAGTAATTCCTATCAATACCTGATCGATATTCACAACATCAGCTTCAACAGTGCAGCAGCATCAGAACAAGTTAGGTTTCCATACGACTCTACGAGTTCTGGGACTGAGATGTGAATTGTGTGTCTTTACACACAATTACACTAAAATTTGTGTCCCAAATTGATGTAACGGACGAGTACCAAGATGTGCTGGGCTTTGCCTCGTTTGTTCCTCTCTATGTTCTGTCATTGTTCTGTTCCTGTCTGGGCTGCTTCATACAACAGCTGTGGGACTTTGGAGAAGTGGGGTGGCGCCGTGGAAACTTTCCAGGTGCGTTGGTGCCGGCCTGGTTCGTAAACTCCCTGATGATCCGACATGTTGGCATCTCAGGTTCACCGCGGGAGGAATCCTGCCACGTCAGCATGATGCCTCCACGGCGCCGCACGGACAGCGGGGTTCTCCGCCAAAATGTTGCTCATTAACTCAGGTTCTGTTGCCAATTAGTCCTTCATTCTGAATGACTTGTTTTGCTTGAACTTTCTATTTATTTCTGAGACATGGCAAAGTGAAAATCATGTTTCTCCTCTACTGGAAATCTGTCCTGAGGAGAAGCCTTTCTTTTCTGCGCCATGGATGACAGGCTGTGCAGGCGGCACTGGTGTCATCGAGAAAACTTCTTTATGTCAAATGATTGTTTCAAGTACCTACAGTTCCTCTGAAATGGTCATGATCCGAATTGGCAAGATGGAGCCAATAAATGCCGTTTTGATTTATCAACCACATGGTCCATATTCATCTTTTCTTTTCCAGGATTTTGTATCTTCTGAATAGGATCTTCATCACTGGGGATTTTTATATTCACATTGATGATCCTACAAATCGCTCTGCTATGGACTTTCTTAATAATATGGACTCTTAACATCTTACAGAAAGTGTCTGAGCCTACTCACACTTTACATCTCTGAATTTTGAAGCAACCAGGTTATTGACCAGAATAGTTTGTCATCAGTGAATTGTACAATCTCAAATTATTGTTGAAAAACCTAGAAAAAAAATGATCATGGTCTCATTTTTACAAGCACATCCTGGCATTTCAAAAGGATGTGTGTTACTTTGAGGACCTTTGCCTAGAGTTGGGGATCCTCAGGAGAGGAGGGAAGGTGTCAGGAAGCATCCTTCACCTCATAACTGCAACCTGACAGGTTGTCTTATTGTGAGGACAACCGCTATGAGAAAATTAACCAGAAAATAGGTCGTCATCATCCTGCACTTACCAAGTTTCTTGGTTTAAGTCAGCAAAACTTTCAGACCTCCATCTATCTTCAGAACATCAATCAGCTGCTTAGTCATCATCCTGATCGGTAGTCATGGTACCGGAGCGCACTCCTTTTTGTTCTCCTCAGAAAATTCACTTCTTTTCAAATCTTGAGTCCAAAATATTCATAGATTTTGCCAGTCCAGTTCTCAAACTGTTTCTTTAGTTAATGAAGGTTAAGAAAATGTTATCAAAATGTTTCCATAACCTGTGCACCCTCGCCTTCAACAACATTTCAGATAATATGAATGACATTCAGCTGAGTTTTATCAAACATATTTGTGATAGAGTTGAGTTTCTGCATAGTTTGACTGACCGTGGAGACCAGCGCGACCTGCCAGTCCTCCAAGCGCCACTCGCATCGAATCTCTGGAGAAACCACAGCTAGCAGCATGATCTCCATGGCTTCCACAATCTGCACAGAAACACAGCATCAGTGTGCAGATGTCCCTCCTTCACTGCAGTTTTGCTGGGGCTAAGACAGACTCACACTGGCACTGCCCATGATGACAAACAGCAGGACGTGGAAGCGTCCAAAGCCGATGGTTTCCACAGCTTGCTCCACAGTGAACTTCTCATCTGCTGCAGCTGAAAACAGTCCAGAGATTCAGTCAGATTAAATTCCTCCAGATCCTCACAGACGTCCACCTCCACTAGATTCATCTGGAGAATCTGTCAGACAGCTGGAGCAAGTCGTGCTGGAAACACCATGTCCCCTCGCCAGCTCTCTGAGAGGGAACATCACCAGTTGCTTGTTAACACAAAGAGCATCTTAGCCAATCACGTGACAGCAACTCAACACTGTTCTGGTGAACTGCCAGGTAGCCACTCCCCTCTGCCACTCCCCTCAGCTGCACTTTCCTGCAACTCATCTCTGCCTGCCAGTCATGAGGACCAGGTGGACTCAATTCCCAAGCAATCAGAGTGCAGGTACTTTAGAGGTGACTGAACTGTCAGTCTTGTTTGACAATGTGAAGCACACCGTGCTGGCAGCAGTCAGTTACCAAACTGTGCAAAAGTCTTCTAAAACTGTGAAGGACAGCCAGTAAGCTCATAATGCTGATTACTGCTCAAACTGGAATGTTGCATGTACTCTAACTGATTATTGTATATACTAGTTAATTTAATTAAAATCAACATAGTAAAAAGTAAAAAATAAAATAAAAAAAATATATATATACACTTGGTGTTTATGGGTCAAAGTAAAGTTAAGAAAGAAATGACACTAAAGAAGAACAAATAAATGTTGGTCAGAATGTTTGATTATTTCACAATGTAATTTATATGTTTCTGTTTCTTTTCAGGTTTTTCACCTATGAGCTATGAGCTACGGGCTATGAGCTAGCATGGGCTAGGGCTGAGCTATGGGCTATGAGCTATGGACTATGAGCTATGGGCTACGAGCTACGGGCTACGGGCCACGAGCTACGGGCTAAGCATCTATGTGCCAATGTGTGCGAAAGGCTAAACTACATTTGCAAAATAAAGATGGATCAACTAAATTAAAGGCTCTTGAGTGAAATCCAGTTAAAAACTTAATTGTGGGGATTTTCCTTTCAAGTTGGGAAATTGCACAGAGAAAAAAAAACGGATAAACTTGACAAACACATCTAGACATGTAGAAGACAACTGACTGAAATTTTAAGCGAGCATCAGAATGGAGTAGAAAGGTGAAAAGGACATCAACTACTGGAGTTTTATTTTGAAGGACGAGAAGTTCTAGATGACGAAAAGGCAACAATAACTCAAATTGCCACTGGTTACCACCAAAGCATGCAGAACAGGATCTGTGAACAACACACGAAACCTCGAAGCAGATGAGCTACAACAGCAGAAGACCACACCAGGTGCTACTTTCCATCATCTAACAGGAACTGAGACTACAATTCACACAGACACTAAAACTGGACCAGGACAGGTTGGAGAGTCAACCCTTGGTCCAATGACCAACTGACAGTGTTTCAGCTTAACTTTCCAGCAGGATAACATCATTTCATCCAGATCAGAGCATTAGCTTTAGTTCCACATCTGATAAAATATATAACAATCAGATAACGTCATCAGTGCTGCCGATTCCTAGCCTCTTTCTCAGATTTCTCTCTTCTCAGATAAATAATTAGATGTTTCTAAATAATTATCTGTCCAGGTAAAACCAGATGTCAGCATTTCTCTGATCATCAAACTCACCATTGTTGCTGTTGCCGTTGTTGTCCTGCGAGTTGCCTGCAGGTTTTTCTTGCAGTTCCACATGCTGCAGATGGATGGCGCTCACCAGCTGACTTTTCATAGAGTCCGTCATCCTAAAGCAAGAATCGTTTGTTTCAGAAACATTTCCGGCCTGCAGCACCGGGCTGAGGTCTAAAACTTTACACACAGTTCAACAAGCTGCCACTTGCTTCCCGTCAGGTTTTACAAGGATTTGCTCAATTAGAGCAAATCTAGTTAAACCAGCAACTAGATTTCACAATCTGTACTTTTCCCCCGGATGCTTTAATTCATTTGTCAAACTCAAATGAATAGAAATGCTGTAAAAATAAGTTTTGTTGTTTTTAAGTTTGTTGCAGCCTTGATTCGGCCGAACCGGGGGCCGAACCAAGCAGCGTTTCCGGTTACTGTTGAACGAGTTCAGGTGTTGTGCGAAATTCTGCTCCCCCGTCAAAATCTGTCCCCCCTGCGTCGGGAGCGCGCATTACTGCCAGAGAGCCGGATCCGGCGGATCTACGGGGGAGCAGGATTTCGCACAACACCTGTTTAGACTTCACCTGTTCAATCAGATGTTCCTACGCTCAACCGGCTTTAACGTGCTGACATTGGTGGCCGGAGTTTACCGATCCTGTCCCGTTTGTGAGGTCATCGGTACCTGCTATTGTTCGGAAGGAAGTCCGTGTTTGAAGCGCACTGGACCCGCCGGAAGGACAGAACCGACTCACCCTGATGTTGGAGCGGAAGGCTGATCCTCTGCGATGTCATGCCGCAGTTGTTGGCAGTGAGGATGAAGAAAGCTCTGCTCCTCCTCCTCACCTGCTCAGGTGCATCAGGAAGTGTCACCCAGCCGGAGGGTGGAGGAAGCCGTCCGCGAGGGGAGGAGTCCGGTTCCGCCCAAAGCCTGCAGGTGAGGAGGATCATGAACGCCAACAGAACCAGAAAGAAAGGGAGCGGCCCGGATTTCATCCGCCGACTGGAACCGGGCAGCGAGTCCAAAGTAACTAAACTCGGTTCTCATCGGGATAAAAACACCTGGATGTTCTGCACAAACACACAGGTGTTTGAGGTCCCAACACTTTACAATAAAAACACTCATTTGAAGAAACAACGTTTTTTAAGAAATGATTTTCCAGCACAGCAGAGAAACATTTAGGTTTCAACAGAAGCAGAAGAAATGACAGCAGCAGGTTTGACTCTGAACATCTGTTTAATGTCTGGTAACAATCAGTTGGACTTGAAACACCAGATTACGAAGCTCACAGAGCGTCTAGGAGGCCCGGACCAGAGTCCCGCTTCAGGCTACGCCCCTCAGGTCACAGCTGGACCTGAGGGGTCAGACTCACGGGGTCAGAGCAGGCCTTCGGGTTTTGAAGAACAAACGGGAATGTGGTTGAGCTGAGAGCAACAGCTGAGTGGATGTTCCTTCATGACAAAACTGAGGAGCAAAGATTCTTCCTTTCTCAGAGCGGCGTCGAGGCCGAGGCCTGTTCTTCACTTTGTTTCGTACCCAGAACTAGTTTGGATGGGCCCTGTGAGTCCAAAGGTCTTTCACTCCCATTCTGGGTCTCTTCGGATCCAACTTGAGCTTTGACTTTAAGGATTCCATGACAACCAACTGATGCTTCACTAGGCAGCCTGGAGACCCTAAAGGCGGCTCAGCTGCCGCTTGTTCTTAAAAATTGATGTAAAACAGCAGGTTTGCACTACAGCAGTGAGTCAGTTGGTCCAAAATATACACAGTTCAGGTAAAAATGCTGCTGCACATTATTAGGTCCAACATGGCGAAGCTGTGCAGATGTGAGAATCACAAAACCCCAAACGGGATATTTTGGACACCGTTTGTTTAGTGAAGGATCTTTTGAGCATCGTAAGCAGGTCGTCTCCTGGATCCACAGCTTTGTCATGGATGAACATCCACCCTGTGACTGTCAACTGGAAACACTGAAGGAAACATTCAGAGGCTCCTGCAGACTGGAACACCTGCAGGACTTCTGTCCTTGTCATGATGGTGATCTGATGGCGTTCAGATCCACCTGTGAAATAGCACCATGTGATCCTGTGGGCGTGGCCAAGCCCTACAGCTCGAGAGACAGGTGCATTGTCCAATCAGAGAGTTCCAAGCCAGTAGCATTCTGAAGTTGGTCCATGAAGGATGAGTTGGCACCAGGCCCAGCGGATCTTCCAGTCCATTTAGCAATCACAGATAAAATATTTTTTAGATATATTTATATATATATTTCTATTCAACATCATATCCACTTCATTTATACAATATTTACTAGAACCATCTTCTTTTAGATTAAAAAATATCATTTGGAAATGTATAAAAAAAAGCTGATGAATAATGAGCTGAGAGATTAATCACTGCTAACTGACCTAGATGTGAAACAACTCTTCACTGTTTGAACTTTTACATATTTTAGCAGCATGCTGAACATTATTGGGGACATCGAAAACAGCTAAAGCCTTAAACATGGTGCAACATGCCAAGAAAAGCTGAGAAAAGTACAAGCTCATGTGGAAACACAGACAGACAAAAGGTCAACGGCTCTCCAGAAAGAAACGGATTCTTTCGGAGAGACGTAGCCGACTGAATCAAAGCGTCAGGAATTCATGAGACAAGTTGGACTTGTGGACGCCATGGGACAGAAGAAGAAGCTTGTCCAAAACTGCACTTCAACTCCAGCAAGGTTTCATCTGGCTGTGTGCTGACTTCCAGAAAAGCTGCCAGCACCTCAGGTTTAGTTGTTGGAGCCAAATTAACTTTTAATGAACCAGTGCCCCACTGCAGAAAGTGCAACACTAGTCCAATAGACAGTTATCTTATTGTAGCTGAGTTAAATAAGGAATGGACACTTTGATTCAGCTGGTTTATCCTAATAGGACAACATGGGAGATTTTTTCTCCACTAACATTCAAGATTTCAGCTCTAGACCTCAGGAGGAATCCTGATGGAAACGTGCAAACTTTCCATCAGTTTGTATTGTATTTTGAGGTGAAAAAGGACCTTATCCTTTCATTGCCATGTGGACAGAACACCGCTCAAACGCAGACAAACGAGGCTCTTTGACTGACCTGAGCAGAAACCAGTAGACCACCATCAGCCTGACTTTGAACCAAGGTGTGTTTGGACCAGAGCAGCACTTCTTGATTTCCTGCTGCCACTTGGCAACCTCATCAAGCTAAACGACGTTCCGTTCAGATGCTA
This sequence comes from Phalloptychus januarius, assembly GCA_902982915.1. NCBI lineage: Eukaryota > Metazoa > Chordata > Actinopteri > Cyprinodontiformes > Poeciliidae > Phalloptychus > Phalloptychus januarius. The sequence goes on along the minus strand of CADWAE010000474.1, from coordinate 13,843,457 downwards.
AATGTGAGTCTGTTGCCGATAATTATGCTCCCAAAATATGAAAAGTTCCACCAAATTCCATAGAAACTAAACTTTACCAACAGCTCAGGTTGTTGGAGACTCTTTTTTTCTCTCCTTTTTTGGAGAGGAGAAAAGAAAAATAAACCTAGGAACCAGAGTCAAATTTAAGTTTTAGGGCAGAAATTATGCTCTCTAAAAGGGCCACTAGAGGGCAGTAGTGGGACATGTTGGAAATTCCACTTTAGGTTGAGTTGAAGCCAAAACCCAGGACCTTCTTGCTGCAAGGCAACAGCTCTACCCACTGCTCCACTGCGCAGCCCATAAATAAATAATAATAATTCAAACTTACATAGCTTGAATATATTAGGACTCTCAGAGGCGATCCAGATGGAAACAGGAAAGTGTTCTTTTTACGGGTTGTCCTGTCCGTCACAAATGACAGGATACACACTTCCTCTGAGCTTGGCGTAACTTTACTTCTATCTGATGCCATGATGAGGTTAAACATGTTAACAGACTTTCTTTAAGAAATCCGTTCTGTGCCTTAGACTTCACTTAAAATGCCACAAACCAGGGATGGAGAAATGAGTCCAGGGGAAGTGCAGGCTGTTCACAGCAGAAACACGCCTTCAGTACCAGAACACACACGGCCTTCACTGAAAACAGGAGTCATTCTTTTCATGGCTGTTCTTCTTGTGCGCAGCATCAAAGTGTTCATTGAGAAGCAGCTGCAGCTGAGAAGAATATCAAGACTCCCATCACCAACACAACATCAGCTTCATCTTCAGTGTCTACAGAAAACAGATGGGAGCAACAGATAAATCACAAAAAGCTGGAGATTTGATGCTTTTGCTGCATTTTTTACCACTGATACACAAACACACAAGCTAGAAGCGATGCAACGCAATAAACGGTCTCAGAATCCACAGCAAGCTCAAACACAAGAGTTTACAACCATGGAACAGTAGTTTGGTCTTTTTTGATTTAAATAAAGCATTTAAAGCATAATTTCATATATAAGCAATAAAAATACAGAACATCTCAAAACTCCAATAGTAACTCTCACATTAATATTGTGCTCATTGGGATTCTATTTCTAGGTTTTTCCATTTATATACCTTTATATGAGCACATATAAAGGTATATATGTGTGTATGGGTGTGTGTGTGTGTGTGTGTGTATTTTTTCTAATAGTTTGTCATGTTGTCAGAACTTTGCTGCACCTCCTGCTCTAAACAGTGCAAATACATTTTCTGTATGGTTCGTAGATGCATACATGATCACCGTGGCTGATGGATCATGGAAGGCAGTATGTGGTCAATGTCTAAATGTAATGAGGCTGACAATTAGCACCACAGGGAATCCAGAAAGATTACCCACTTCAGAAGGAACAATACACCCCCACGAATGGGCAAATGCCCACAAGTTCTGGAAGGACAGTGAGCTTGACATGTTCCCTCTAGGTGAACAATGGCCTAATTATCCTGGAAACAATGATCTGCTGTAGATTTTCAGGGTTTCCCATTTATCTCAGAAGGCTAAGAAGGTTGAAAAAATGTAAGAATCATAACTAAACTAGAACACACTGGAGCAACATCTTTAAAACTCTAAAAGTGGGAAACCACACCAGATTATTCAGAAGGTCAATTTAATCCAGAAGTGGTCATCTGCTGTAGAACCTCCAGACCCATCATCAGGTCTACACGGGTTGAGAAGTTTTCTTCATGTGAAGAATTACCTCAACAAGGACCGGTGGATCATCCCAGCCTTTAGAACTCTAGCAGGGAGCAATGACCAAAGGTTTAAAGGGCCCTTTCACACCAGGAACTCAAAGACAATAGCAAAATAATTTGCTCTACAACTCCTAGAGACATTCACTCTGCAAGGTCAACAATATTGTTTTAACCAAAAGTGCAGGATGTGCGACCAATTCACTAAAGACCAATGAAAACTCTCCGACTAAGATAGGTTCAGAAATTGAGGAAGTACAATCCAAGTTGAAAATCAAAGCAATCACTATGCTTCTGCTTCAGAACACCAACAGGTATTATCCACTTCAGAAGGCCAAGAGGGATGAGCTCCTACAGTTGAAGGTAGATGACTAGACCACAAAAGGCCATCAACTTCACAACTCCAGAGGGACCTCTCATTTTATGGTTGGGGCTGTATTGTTGTTCCACAAGTTCAAAAAGGATGATTCAGTGTAGAAGTCCAGGTTGGCCGATCCTCAGTGATCTACTCCAGGAAGCACTTTAGTGGAAATGTGATGAACGCAGGGTGAAAAGATAGTGGACAGACAAATAAAAAGACAAAACCCTGGTAGGTCCTGGTGGTCGTCAAGAGACGCTGCCCTTTAGATCATGGGTATTTTATGTTTAGGGGCACAGTTCAAGGTACTTAAACAACCAGTAGAACAGTTACTGTAACTCCTGATTTAAAAAGGTCCAGGTCAGCTAAGGGTAGCTGGTCACTGCCGCCTGTTTCTGGGCCAGCCGTCGCAGCTCCTCCCTGATCGCCTTGATGAGAGAGGCGGATGTGTGTGCAGATGGAGAGGCATCCTCTGGTGGATATTCTGGGGTGGGCGAGGTTAAGAGGAGCGGTGGAGCCGATGGGTCCCGTAACAAAGAGTTGGGCATTTGAAAAACAGATGAAGAGGAGAACTCAGGGAACGACAGCACCTGGAGAAAATGCAAGGATGAGTTAATTCACAGCGAATGATCTGAACATCTTTAGCAATGGGATACTAAAGATGTTCAGAGCATCTTTAGCATCCCATTGTACTTTATCTATGAGGCACTTTGAAAAGGGACAACGACGTACAATAAAACATGTCTTGTCAGTAACATCACTGGCAGGTTAGAAATAAACTTGATATACACTCTTGTCTGTGCAGAGTTGCTGGGCAGGCAATGCCCAATGCCCATAGTTCATTGGGCTGGTTTTGAATCCAGAATGTCGTTGGTACTTTATGAATTCATGTCTACACCCAAAAGTTCCTGTCAGAGTCAGTTAACCAACAGAACTGTTCTGTATGGTCTGGATCTCATTTGTTTCATGACTTACACTCTCTCTGCTACCTCCAGGTCTGGATAGGTCCTGGTCTGAGTGCTGCTGGTGCCAGCTGGAGCCAGTGGGTCCAGACATGCTGCGACCTACTCCAGGGTATGCACCGATCTGACTGGACAAACCCACCTGCGTCAGATGGTGAAGCTGTGCCCCTGGAGGGTAACAGAAAAGACGATAAAGGCCCCCACATCCTCAGGCGTACTTCAGTCCACAGAGGTTCCTGAATACATGGAACTGGTTTTCATGTAACACTGAGCTGCTGAGGTTGAGCAGGTGTTACATCACTTCAGATTATTTTAGTCAACATCAACATGATGAAAGTCAACGTAGACTTCCCGCTGTGATGTGACAGAAACACAAGTGAAAATGCTTCACAGCAACAGGCTTTGTTAGCTTTATTTACACAAATACTGACAAGGTGTATTACACAGAAAGTGGAGCAGAGAAGTGGTCCAATAAGTAGAGTGACTTTTTTTTTTTCAAACAAAGGCACTGATGATCGAGTATTTGCTCATTTTGGATAGCTGCACAAATGAATGGATCCTGTTTGATTACAGTTGAATTCTGAGCCCCTCTGCCCCAATGCACAGCAGGGAGCCCTGCTGATGTGCAGGATGAACCGACATGTGACAACCATTCTCTGTCCCGCACCAACATGTGTGTTGAGGCTTCCCAGGAGGAGAAGAAACAAAGCTAGGCGCCCAACTTGCTGGTATCCACTAAGATTGTGGTAAATAAAGAAATTTGTCTCTAGACAATTTTAGGCAATCAGTACGCTTGAGTCTAAAGTCTCAACCATCTGCGGACAGTACGCGCGGCATCATTTAGTGCACATGACTCTGACAGTATATGGGGTCTTAACAGTATTACTGGGTCACCAATTTGTTGGTAGGATTGAGAGCAGGAGAGTAGGAACAGGAGTGTAGAGTCTTTTCTGTCTGCAGAGTGGTCACAAAGATCAGAAGGGTAGATGTTTGCCCATTGTACCTGTACTGCCCCCTACAGGTCGGGGTCTGGAGGACGAAGGAGGGTCTTCATACTTCCCCCTGTTGGAGTACACTGACTCCTGCAGTTGTTCTCCAGTAGAAACGTATCCTCCTGAACCCAGGCCCTGCCTGATTGGGACACAGACACACTGGGTTAATCCTTCAGTCGACAGACCTGGCCGTGTTTCTAAGTGTCCAGATGATGCTGACCTCTGCAGCAGACCCTGAATGGATGTGGGAGAGACTCCCAACTCTGCATATCTCTGCAGGACATATAGACAAAGTAGAAACATTTAACAGTGCATAACCAACTCAATGTGGAAAATAAGTTGTTAGGGTTGATGGGCTGCAGGAGCCAGGTGATGGGACTCCAACTGCCCATCACTTGGCTCACTCACCATGCCGCTGGCCTGTGAAGATGGTGATACCAAGGCGAAGGCGTCATCCAGCAGGGAGCGCATCTGCTGCCGGGCTTCCTCAATAGAAGGCTGGGGGGGCATGTAAGGAGGTGGGGCCGGTGCTGAATCAAAGACCTCATCAGTAGGGGAGGGACTGCCAGGGTCTGGGGGCAGGTCAGGGTCAGACTGCCATGAAACAGATCAGAGAACATGTTCAGCTGTGGTGAACCCATCAGGTCCATTAAGAACCTGGTGGGCTCTTAACGACCACATGAGAGCAACATCAGACCAATCCTCAGCTGCACTGTGGTCCTCACATCAACCACCGTAACACAATAACCACAAACAGCCTTGGTGTGGCAGGAGAAGCAGTGCCTCACTTGTCCTCATGTCTAGTAAGATTGGTTAACAATGACAGAAAATTATTTTATCCATTTATATATAATTTTAGTTTCTGTACAATTACAGATTCGGCAATTTTATGATCAAAATTTCCAAATTTACGCATTGCCTGTTCAAATACCAGGAGGTGAGGCAGTACTGTGTCTCACCTCAAGGGGCGCTGTGTCACACACAAGGGAATAAAGTAGGTAGTTGGTGCATGCGCCATGGTGTCTCTCTTTACATTCATGCTTGTTCCCACATGTTGATGTTCCAGTGTGTCTGATGTATTTAATAACAGATAAACATATTTGGTCTTTCTGACCGGCCATGAAGCTGCAGTGAAAACGTGCAGGATGAGGCAGAAAGTACCACGCCACACAGATAGGGGGCATTGCTGAGTGCCACTGGCACAATGTGCAGCCGGCGCTCTTCTTTTACGCATCAAAGAGTGATAAAAGTCGCCTAGATGCAAAAATATTGTCAGAATACAAATATTCCAAAACAACTCTTGTTTTTGGTATACAGGTCAGATCACTGAGAATGTTACCATTTAATACAAAACAACAGAGAGATTAATGTACTCTGCACAGTTCTTCCCCGTTTTCATAAGCACTTTAGGGAAAATCCCTGCCCGCCACGTTGGGTATTGTGCACCAGCGATTTGAGTGGCAACAAACGGCATGTCTCAATTGGGCCGTGATTTACATCGATGTGGGCTGGACCTCGCAAACTCCAAACATCCCAACCACTGCAGGGGACCAGCAGACATCAGGCAGCTGTTCAGCGTGGAGGAGCGTAATTATAAGTTTACTTTAACCGCGGTCAATATGGCAAAAGATGGAAGATGGGGACAGAAGTTCATCTGGACCGGTGCCTGATGGGGCCGCTGATTGAGGAGGAGCAGGGGAACGATTGATTGGCCAGAAAATCCGCCATCTTTTGGAGCGGGATGAGCTGCAAGCCGCACATCTCTGGTGTAAAACACCAGAACCAGAGCATTAACTTGGCATGATGTACATGTTATTATCCTTGATTCTCTCTGTTCCATTGTGGCCAAGGAACAGAGAGCTACACTCTGAACAATTTTTAATTTCAGTGACAGGAAGTTAACCTGCAATGTGACACACACCACCCACTGATGAAGACCTTTTCATGACATCTGTCTCATTGTGATTGGTCCAGTTCTGATTAGTGGCATCAGAACTCTGACTGATTTTACCAACTCATTCCAGCTCCATAGCAAATGATTAAAAGCGTTTTCCCACAGTGGACTAGTTGATGGTTAACTTTGGTTTATCCCACCATGTACGCTACATTGTTGAGTCCAGGGTACTTCCTGTAGGTGGCGCTCTGGTCTGTGAGCAGCCGATCTCTGTCTGTATCTGGAAGACTTCCCGGTCCTTGGTGAAGCCTCCGGCCCCGAGGAGAGCGCCTCCCTCTGGAGAGAAAAACACAAAAAGAATCTGATTCAGCTTTGAGCTGCACTGGATTATCTACCTTTACATGATCAAGTGTCGCTCTGATTATCTCTTTTGAGACAAGAAGTGCAACTTTAGTGGAGATTCAGTGAAATTGGGTTTAAGCTCCTCAGGGTCCAAATAATCACAAACTTTTAAAGGTAGAGGAAGCAGAACCTGACATTAAACAAGTAACATTTCTTTGACTTCATTTTACCATTTACAACATTTATTTCTTAAAGTAACCAGATCATTTTATTTCTAACAAACAGACATAACTGACACGATTTATCCCAGTTCAAATCGTTGGCCATTCCTGACCTTTTCCTGGAGTCGGCGGCGGTCATGGCTCCCTCGGCCTGAAGGATGCAGTCCATGTGGTCGTGGGCGGAGCTGTAGAGCCGCTGGGCCACTTCGCTCTGAACTGGTCCGTCTCCGAAAGCATCCATGATGTCGTCCATGGAAGGAAACTCACACTGGCCCCGCCTCTTTGCACGTTGGCGCAGTTTGTTCCTGTGATGCTCGATCTCAGACTTGTGCCTTAGCGCCACCTGTTGGTCAACAGCAAATATGCTTTATTATGACTTACGGCAGCGCGTGGATTATGTGCCTGACCTACCTCAGTATTGACCTTTTCAGTGAGGGAGGGACTCGGCTGTGGCGGGCCGTGTGCCGCAGGCGGACTCGGTCGCGGCTGCATGGCAATAAGTTGCACCTTGTTGGCCTGGCGACGGGTTCCATCTGAAGAGCCACGGGAGAGACGGTCAACATGGTCAAAGATGGAGGATGAAGAGAGAAGTTCATCTGGACCGCTGCCTGGTGGGACCGCTGGGGGCAGAGCAACAACTGACTGGTCAGGAAACTGTTAAACCAAAAAGGAGTCATAGAAAATGTCAACATTTCACACACATAACCAACCAACTGGTAGCAAGTAGTGCAGCTAAATCTACAGGATTTTATGTTCCTCATTTCAGAGAAACATGACATGACCCGAACCGACCCGACCTGAACCGAGCCGACCCAAACCGACATGACCCGAACCCACCCGAACCGAACCGATAGGCAGGAAGTTACCGTTGAAACTTGTGATCAATTAAAGAGCTGAAGCTCCCAGCAGCTCATCTTTGGGAGTTTTTGATGGGCTTTTTATTTGTTTTACCCAGTTGCTTACTCTGCTGGTTGCTTCTCAGTTTCTACACTCAGTTTTTCTGATTCATCTGTTTCCTAGTCCAGTAGTCACCTTCCTTAACAGAAATACCCCCGGATTCCTTAAAATCATTGCCAGATCCTTCCAAGTTGAAGATGTATATGAGTGATGAGGTAAGAAATAACAATAACAGAAGCATCAATGAGTGCAGAGGTAAACTTACCTATTTTGCTCCTCCCTTCATTCATGGGTGCAATACATAGAAAAAGTAAAGAAAATTGATCAAAAAACATTATGTTGATCTGATCCCCTTGTTCTAATATGCGACTCCTTCCTACTGAAGGGTAACATGATGACATCAGCAGGTCTTACCATTTTTAGGGGCCTTCCTGTGGTGTTTGCTCTCACTGGGTGTGGCCACAGGTCTGGTGCTTTCCTCTGCCGACTCCCTGCCACTGGATTGCTCACTTCCTAACGAGTCTCCATCTGAAGGGCTGAGCCTAAAGGGAACAACATCTCAGTCCAGCAGCTGGTTGAACACAAACTGAATTGACAGGCGGAAACATGCTGAGGACTTTTCTAAAAAGCTTGTAGTCGTTTTGAGATATCAGGGGCTTTAAACAGGAGTTTTAAAGTTGAATGCTTGTTTGAAGTGACAAAAGCAGCAGAAATGTTTAGCAAACTCAACTACTTAAAGACGTTTACAGCAGTTCACTGACCTTCCCCTGCGGCGACTGGATCGTGCCGCTTTAGTGGACGATCCTTTGGACTTGGGAGTGTTGAGATCTGCACCATCGGAGGCTGAGGCCTCTTTTGTTGGGGCAGGGAGTGGACCCGTCTCCTGGATCACCATGATGTCGTCTTTACTGTGCTGACCAAGATGGAGCTTTGCAAAGTCAAAGCCTTTGACACTCGGAGCTTGAAGCTGCAGAGGACACCAGTGTCAGACTTGAACTCGCTTCCATCTGAATCTATCACTTCCATTTGTACCTTCTGCCTCTGCTGGATGGTGTTGATGGCATCGGGTTGAAACTCGAGCTTCTCAGACCCACAAAGCTTCCAGTAGAGAATGATGATAATGAAGACAGCCAGCAGGACAGGGACAACCACCCCTACGATCAACCAAATGCTGCTGCTCTGAGTCTCAGCCGGAGGAACTGAAAGAGTCTCTACAACTGGACAGAGGACAGGAACAGGTGAGTCTGGCCTGATGCTTCAGATTAAAACCCCTGGAGCATCTGTCACTCACGTTGAGCCAGAGGCCTCTGGACTCGGTGTCCAAGGACTATGGCGGCCCTCTGAAGGTCCAGGCGGTTCATGGTGGCTGCAGTTACCTCGGCCAGGACCCTCTCCCCACCTGGACCCTCTACGAAGTAAAACACCTCCAGGGGGCGCTCTGGGCCGGACAGCCTGGATATCCGCACCACCTGACACACAACCGTTGGGATTTATCACATCCGACCGACTCGTCCTCAGACACAGGAAGTCCTGCATCTGAGTGGATATTTTACAATCTGGGTTTTCTCATGAAGAAGCATAATGAAGAACAAATAAATAGATGGTTTTTGATTTTGTTTTCTAACTTAACATGATCATTGTACTCAATGTGTCTGTAGCCCTGGGTACATTTTACACAGGTGAAACACAAGATAGAACAAAAGTTCAGCCTGGAGAGTCAGACGGTTCAATTCCAGTCAGTTCACTTGGCCGTCGCTCCGCCGCGTTGCGCAACAGGTCATTTCAGTTCACTTAGAAAGTGCCAATTCACAACAAGTGTCGTTTTGAGACAGTTTACAAAAAAGTCAGTCAAATGATCACATGAACATGAAAGGGTTAAAATACAGTACTATTAAAGGGTTTTACATAGTCACATTAAGATGAATAATTTTTACTATATGTTTCATGTTTTACCTGCAAACTGTTGTTGCCCACAGCGGTTGCTCTCCTCCAGCGCCTCCTGCTGGTCTCCTGCAGTCCCTCCTCCAGTAGCACAGCCAGCCGTCTCTCCAGACGAGCTTTAAAACTCCTCTCAGCCACCTGCTGCTCATGAACACCGAGCAGGACTGAAACAGCACAAAGCACCGAGAGAAAGTCTTAGAACTGCAGGTTTGGCTTTTCTAAACCTTCTTTAGGTTGAGTTTGTACCTGTGCGGACCCACGTGTCACGCAGGTGGTGCGATATATTTAGCTCAGGGTAGTGGGAGGCTGTGAACACAAGCATTTCAAAATTAAACTCACACTTGTTACAGTACATGTTCTCAACAGTTTCAGTTGTTTTCCACTTCTATGAAGTGCGGCTGAACTATTCAGTGACCTGCGGTGTTCAACCTTCAGTTTTGTGTTGACGTACGTTCTGCAATCTGCAGAGCAGGAAATCCAACATAGAAGCTGTACTCCACCAAGCTGAGCTTCCTCAGGTGTTGGCTAACCTCTGACCCCGCCAGGTAGCCCCTCCCATCTCGTACAGCGAAAGTGATGTCAACAGGAACCTTCTGTCCCACTGCTGGCCACCCTTTGCTCATTGTGATGTTCAGCAGCTGTGGGAGGAAGTCAGAGACGTAACTATCTGACTTGTCATCAGCGTGTCACTGAACAGGTGAGACTCACCTGGACGGTGATGTTTCCAGCCTCGTGTGACCTCCTTCGGCTCTCTGCATATGCCATTATCAACCCTCGCTCCACCCTTTCACTGAAGTTGCACACTCTGACGTCAACATGGGAGGGAACAAACTGCAGTACCGAGTGGATCTGGTACCAGAGGTCAGGTATGGTATAGAGAGGGGAAACTGAAGGAACGGGGCCTGAACTGCGTGTTGACTGGCGGAGAGTGTTGATGACAGATATGGCAGTGAATATCATCGGTCCAGACACGACACGAAAGGCAAAACTGGATGGAGTTCTCAGGAACTGACAAACAGAGCAGAGAGAATCAAGCTTGTTTGTGTCGTCCTGCAGTCAGGAACTGCTGACCAACCTGCTCCAGTGGAATCATGCTTAGCTTATTCTTTACAATAACTAGTAATCATAAGGAACCAGCCTTGAAGCCAGAGACTGTACATAGGGTTTACATGATTACCTGCAGCTCTACTGAGCGGTTGAACTCTCTCCTCAGGACATCGCGGACATGACTGAACCCGGCCGACGAGCCTTTAGAACTCACTGCAGAACAAAGGAGTTCATCATGTGGCTGAAGGAAGAAGCAGCACATCCTGCCACATGCAGGCCGAGGGACTTACCCACTCTGACCAGGTACAGCTCAGGCTTGGTCACATTGCACAGGTACTGTCTGGTGAGCGGAGTCTGGGCCCCTTTGGGTGTGGTAACTGGGGGCCCCCTGGTGAGGCTGATGGAGGAGATCTGGGTGGTGGTCGTCATGGCTGGAGGTTTTGCTGTTTTTTCTGTGATCACCGACGGTCTTTCTGGTTTGACAGGCCGAACCGGTGGTCCCAGTGGGGGAGGGGGTGGCACCTGGCTGGTAGTGTTAGATGGGGGACGAGGAGGGAGACCTGGACCACGGTCTTTGGTTTTTGGGGAAGGTGGAGCAGGAGTGGAAGTGGTTTGGGAGGTGCTTGGTAGAGTAGGTGACTTTTCACTTGTAAGAGCAGATGAGGGAGTGAGGGGAGGGAAGGGTCCTCGTGGGGTGTGTTTATGCTCTAGATCTGGTGGAGGCCCACTGAGGGTTGGGACTGGGGTCAGAGGAGAAAGGTGAGTTTGTGTTGTGGGAGTAATGGAGGGTCTGGACTTGGTACCATCCTCCTTCTCCCTCTCCTTTTCCCGGGCCAGAAGGTTGGTGTAGTACTCCAAACTGTTCATGTCTGGCAGCAGCACCTCCGTCGGTTCCAGAGGCATCATGTCCTCCGGGTCATATTCCTCATCCCATGTGGAAAAAACATCCAGATGGGCAGTGTGGGTGTGCAGGGAAACAGTAGTAGTGGAGGAGGGGGTGACGGGGGGACGGGAGAATAGAGGGAGGGTTGGACGGGCCGGGAAGGCTGTGTCATAAGAGACCCAGTCCCCATCAGAGTCCTTGTCCCAAGGGTGGCTTGGTAGTGGCGTGGCAAGGCCCAATTCCTCTCCGTCAGGCACCATGAAGGACAGAGTCTCCAGGTAGTCCCCAGAGCCCCATACTTCCTCTAGAGAGGGGCCCTGCTCCCAGGGGGGCAGAGGGGTGAGGGTGGGCTGGCTGTGTGGGGGGAGTGCTGGGAGGAGACTGGGGGACAGCAGGTCTGGAGGTCTCAGCAGTAGGTGGATGCCCTGAGCACCAGCTTCCTGGTCCTCTACTGAGCCAGCTCCAGCACTGTTACTATGGTAACCAAAGTCTGAGGCCCCCCTGTGGGTGGCGGGTGATGGTGATGAAGGATGTGATGATGACCCCATTGTCTTGTTCAAATCCAACACACCTGTAGAGAATAAAAGAAGAGAATGTGATGAATCTGACCCCTGAACCTTTCGTTGGGCCCCTGAAAGTCTCCAAGGGCCACAAACTACCAGAACCCCCTGAACCTTTATAACACATGAAGTGCCCCATATGGAAATGTGCTGGTCACAAAGAGGCGCTAGCCAGACACAGGCAGACCTGAGAGCTAAAGTCTCAAGGGGATGATTGTTATTTTCTGGGTGTCAGAACAAAACAGCTATAAAACATTCAAAAGGCCTTTGACTAGACAGCTTCATTTAAACATTATTTTCACCATTTTACGATAGTGCTTGATCAATAAAACCAAGTGACGATCAACCAAATAACCGGGCTGCCATACCGGTCCCCTGGCTTGTCGGCACCTTTTTGGACTTTTTTAGATTAACTGGCTGGTCCAGTCACGCCTCTCCTTCCTAGTTCTTCTGGCTTTCAGCTACAGTGTCCACTTGGTTCCTGTCAACCGAAACGCCGGCGGACGCCGTCTGCAGCAGCGTGTTCTGTTGGTTGGTTGGTGTCAGAACCCGCCTGCATGGAGACGAGCAGCTCGGTGAAGATTCCTCTGCTTTCTGGTCAAAGCACCAGAACCAGCGCAGCCATTAGACCAATGGTGTCCAAAGTGGGTCCTGCAGGCCCGGCATCCTGCATGTTTTAGTTCTCTCCTTGGTTAACGGACCTGGATCAACTGATGGCCAAAGGAGAACATTGACCTGTTACTACCACCAGGGCAGAACTAAAACGTGCGGGATGCCGGGCCCCAGGACCCACTTTGGGCTCCCTGCATGAGAGCAGGAACCCAGTCGTGGATCATAACGTCTCATCTGAAGGTTTTCTCGCTCCTCCTCGGTCTCATGGTTGCAGGTCAACTTTCATTGCTGCATTTGGATCAATAAATGTTTCTGTTGATGACAGTTATTGTTCTGTTAGCACTTTACTGACGTTTAGCTCCACAGGGTCGACGACTGAGTCCTGCAGAAAGCTCAGATATGTTTGTCATATTTCAGTTTTACCTGTTTATTGTCTTGGTTGCATATTTTGAGGCCTTTACTCTGAATAGCCTGTAGATAGATATGCCACAAATCAACAGCAGAACTTTGTGATTTACATGAAGTAATGCTGTGATTGGTTGATTGATCGTGTTGCTGTAATATTTGACTTTATCTCACATATTATTTTTTAAAATAATATTATGTCTTGATCTGAAAATATAGTAGTAACTGCCGTTCTCGTAGAAGGTGCTCCTCTGCTCAGCGAGTCTGGCTGACAGAACCGCGCAGCACACACCCTGGTTCTGGTTCTGGTTCTGCTGGGAATGTCTTCCAGTTGATTTGATCCACCTGGTTGGATTTCCAGACAGAAATGATTTCCTCAGATGAAGCACATGATGGAATGAAGCTGATCTTAAATATCTGGACATTTAGATGTTGATGTGTGAAATATTGAATAAGCAGAAAGTTCCTTTGAGTGGATAAATTAAGAACAGCTGATCGTCGCTTTACTGATGACGGGAATATTAAAGGTGATGGTTGTGCTTAGCCTTCACCGTCTTTCATCTGGCCTGTTTCCATGGCAACGCTGTGCAGCAGAATCGCGTGCAGACAAGATTCACAAATAGATAAATCTGTTGATTTGATTGGTGGATGAAGCTGATGATGCGATTCTGACTAAAACCAGGAAGATGGACCGCATGGTCTGCATCAGAACCAGAACCAAACATGGAGATGCAGCTTTCAGCTTCTATGTACCAGAGATCTGGAATAAACTTCCAGAAAACTGCAAAACAAGCGAAACACAGTTCCTTTAAATCGAGACCGAGTTGGAGCTGCTATTGACTAATAACTCAAAACTATGATTATTTATTCTGGTCTTTATTTCAGTATTTTATGATCATTTTAACAACATCTGAGAAAAAGTTTTTCTTCTTTGCTGTAAAAATAAATTTGCCTTCCAGCCTCCAGTCAGTCGACAGGTCACATGACTCACTGACAGTGTGTGTGTGAGAGGACAGATTGAGTCAGTGATGTGGGAGCTTTGACAACATCAACATAAAACAGAAATAGACACAGATTCTTCTTCTGGGGGCCACAACACCAACTGGCAGCAGATGTAAGAAATCCAGTTTACCTGCAGCAGGTGAGCTTGTGGTTGTCATGGAAACCAGTGTGCCAGCCACCAGAAACATCACAGCGAGCGTTTGTCTGCGTGACCTGGCCCTGGGGTCCATTCCGGTCCCGGTCCTGAAGCTGGAGCCCAGCAGGATCTCAGGGTCCGACATCCTCAGAGGGCCGGCGGTCTGACAGGGAAGCTGGGAGCCGAGGACCCGACAGGAGGACCTGGGCAGCAGGAGACACTCACCTGACTCACCTGCCCATCAGTACAGGGTTGTCATAGCAACAATGCCTCTGACGGTTTTGGCTGTTTTCACGTCTTGCAGCTTCCTGTTGACCTTTCCCCTGACCTCCAGAGAAAAAGGCCCAGAGGTTCTGCTCACCCTGACCTGACTGAACCCAGGGTCTGCAACAGAACCGTCTAAAGGTTCTGGTGGCAACACCAACGTTGCTCATGGAAACTGCAGCAACTGTGATGTCATCAGGTCAATCTGGACCGAGGAGCAGAAGTTTCTCCAACCAGGTGTGCCTAATAAATTGGCCAGTGAGAGGTTATCTGGATCAGGTGAACCGGGCCAAGGTTCTGCTTCTTTGAAGGTCCAAAAGGCGTCAAGTTGACATTTTAACAAGTTAACACAAAGATCCGATTGAAAACCAACCAACTGGAAGTCCGGACCACGTCCCTGGTCCCGTTCGGATCCATTAGCTCTCTGGTCGTTACGTTATGAAGCAGCCCCTGGTTTTTACTTTCATTAATTTGGACCTGCAGGGTTCGGTTCAGGATTTCAGATGTGCTGATTGATCAGGGTTCGGTACCGGCCCGTGTCTGATGCTGAGGCCCGGCTCCTCACACCTCTGACGGTTCGGTCCGGTCTGCTCTCACATTGACCCAGTTATGAGCCCAATCGCATCCATCCGGTCACTGCAGAACATCAGGGTCCAGATTCCTGAGGCTCCGGAACCGGAGACTCCTCCCTTCTGCATCCGAGGCTGGAGGCTCCGCGGCGGCACAAAGCCGCAGCTGCAGCCGCTTAAAGCCACCGAGCTCCAGCGATGCAGATCCGAACCGAACCGAACCATCAGCACCACAGCATGCTTTAAAACCTCAGTCAGCAGCCGGACCTACCTGCCATCCTGGAGATGCGGTTCGGGCGCGTCACGCCTCTCCAGTCCGCACCGCGAAGGAGGAAGAGGAAGAGGAGGAGGAGGAGGAGGAGGAAGAGGGAGGAGGAAGAGGAGGAGGAGGAAGAGGAGGAAGAGCAAGAGGTCCCTGCGGAATCTCTCCTTCTTCCCCTCCTCCAGCAGATCCACTTGCTCCCTCCGACCCGGTTCTGTTGGCGTCGGTCCGACAGATTCAGGTCACATCCAGCGCCAGTACCAACAAAACCGCGTCAGGATGTTCCGATCCAAAAGGGCGGCTTGTTGTGTCTCCTCTGTGACCCACAGATGTTTATCCGACTGGACCCATTTCTCCAGAACAGACTCTGTTAGTCTGATACCTGGTTCTGCCAGAACCAGCTGCCCATCCAGAACCAGCTGCTGGAGTTCTGACTAGAACCAGGAAGCTAAAGACATAACCAGGTTCTATATAACCCGGTTCTATATATCCTGGTTCTACATAACCCGGTTCTCTATAACCCGGTTCTCTATAACCCGGTTCTCTATAACCCGGTTCTATATAACCCGGTTCTCTATAACCTGGTTCTATATAACCCGGTTCTACATAACCCGGTTCTCTATTACCCGGTTCTATATATCCTGGTTCTATATAACCCGGTTCTCCAGTCCCCCCTGCTGGTTCTGACCCACTGGACTTGTTCCCCTCCTGCTGCCGGATTGACGCTGTAAAACATGAATTAGTTCAACCTGAACTTTGACCTGCCTTGAAAATGAGATTTAAATCATTAAGAAAATTGTTTTGGTTTAAACTCAGAAATTAAAGTTCATGAAGTCGATTTAATAGTCAAGTTGTCTAAACATTATTTAAGTTTATTAACCAAATAATTATTTCACAATATGAAAGAAAAAAACTGACCCGCCCTCACATTTCTCCCTTATTGTCACAATATGAAGTTCAAATAATGATTTTACGTTATAATCATTTTAATTCTTGGTTCAAATTCCAAGAACAAAATTTCTGATCTGATTAATGTGATTAAACGTCACAACGAATTCTGCAGAAACATTTCATGTGAACAGAACATTTTCCTCAAGCTTTAAGAAACATTTGCATTAACATCCCTAATGAAGGTGCCGCTAAGCATTCTGGGAAGTAGTTCCCACGCCTGTCGTCTCCTTTCAGTTTTTAAGTGACAACCTAAAAGTGACAGTTTATTCATCTCTTTCTAGGTTTGACAAAATGGATCAAAGTTCATTTCTTACTGCAAGTTTCTGACTCACATTAAGGCTCAAAATCTAAAACTTGCTAACCAAACATGGAGAAGCAGCATTCAGCTTCTATGCACCACAGATCTGGAAAAAAACGTTCAGAAAACTGAAAAACAGCCGAAACGTTGAGTCAAATCTAGACTAAAAGCAGCTGGTTATTTGCTTTTGAAACATAATCAGTGGAATATTGATTATTGCTGATTACCTTTTTCTCTTCTCTTCATCCTGCTAGTGATGCAACTTTTCCCTCCAGATTTCTAGACGCAGGCATGTTTCTGATGAACATTTTTAAAACATTAAAACGGAAATAAAAACCAGACGGCGATTTGAACCAACTGAAGGATCCAGAGGCGTCGATCAATCAGGGATTCTGCAACAAACTAATTGATTAGCAATAAAGGAAACAAGAAAATCTAATAAATATCCAACTAAAATAACGGACACAAAGCAAATGATCAAAAATAAAATCCCCCAAATAACCAAAGATCTGCCGGATTTGGTCATTGTGTGAATCAGTCCAGTCCAGTCCGGCCCAGTCCGATTCGGTTCGGTTCAGTCCAGTCTGGTTCGGTCCGGTACGGTCCAGTCCGGTACGGTCCAGTCCGGTCCAGCAGAATTTAGAAGCTGTATTGTTCCTAACTGGCCTTTCTAGATAACGGATCATAAACGTCACTCAGAGCAGCGAGAAGCTCAGAGGATCCCAGATGAACTGAAGCCATCAGGACCAGATCCGGACGCTTTGATTCTTGATTCTCTAAATGGTTTAACGTGTTTCATCCTAACAGGAATGAAAGATTTAAAGGCAGGAAACGTTGATGTGACGCAGGAGAGGAAGTGGATTTCTGGACTTCCTGTGGAGAGAAGCGGCTGAGCGTAACGCTGCTCCTGGCCCAACAATCAACAAAAATTCATGTTTCCTCTGATTCTGAAGCTTCCAGAAATACAGCAGAAAGAAACTCATGGAAAATAAATTCTTTATTCTGAAAAATGTATTTAAAATTCCCACCTAGTTTAAGTTTTTTCTCCTGTTTTAAACCTTCAACTGAATAATTTATAATACTTTTACTGCTAGTATATTTAGAATAAAATACAATAGAAATACTTTTTAATGTTAGACAATTTGTCCATTAAAATGATGATGATGTGAAAACTTCCAGCCTTGGAAAAGTTTTGCTGTGAGACATAAAACATTTTTATTTGTGCAGAAAATTACAGAACAAACAAACATCTGAGCTGAACTTCTGGATCGGAACCATGCAGGTTATTAATGCTGGCATGCAGTGACAGTTCAACATCGTTTCCTGATAAACAACTACAGCTCATTCCTTCTAGATTATTGACCTTTGACCTCCAGAGACACAACTCAACACAACCCCAACAAATCAGAAATCTCAAAAGACTAAAACTAGAAAGTCAAAGTGACTGTAGTGTTAAAATACCAACACTGAGTTTGGAGTTCATTGAGAGGCCAGTTTGTATTTGAACTTGATCTAAAGTGAAGCAGGAGTTCAGCGCCGGACTCTTCCATCAACTGGAGAAATGAAAATGTTACTGCTGATCTGTGCTTGGCTGACATGACAGAAATGTACAGGAAGTGCAGAAAAGCTCCAGGAAGCTGCTGAGACCCGGTCCAGCGGTTCTGATTCTGCAGATCCTCACTGTTCCTGCAGCTTTTCAGAGGCTCAGTTTTCTAGATTGTTGCAGATATTTTTACAGCTGATTCATGAAAGGTTTGGTTCTCAAGCTCCTCCTGGCAGGGACCCATAAGTAGACACATTGAGTTCAAACGCAGGGATCTGAACCCAGAACCTTGTTGCTCCAAAGCACTGCGTCTCTGATCAGGGTCACTTTCATTTTACTCTCTATATATTTTGGCCTCTAGTCAAATATAAGCATAAACTGACCTAAATACGGAAGAACAGAAGATTTATCTGCTGCTAAATGTGAAAACCTACAGAGAAAATCCAATCTGGATCTTTGTGTTTCATTTTGGGTTTTCCATCCATCGTCATCATTCAGTAAATGTGGATCAGCTAAAGAACCCTGCAACGTTTTTATGCACTACATTTGATCATATTTGGAACGTATTTAAAATGATTCCTGAATGAGGTGAAGCCCCCAGTTAAACCCTTTCTGAGCCGTTTAGCATTGTCTGTCCAGCTGGTTGTTCCACAAGGCAGCGTCTTTGGTCTTCTTCCTTTTACTCAGGATTTCTACTGACATCATTGTGCAGCTGCTGCTGAAAGAGAATCAATATTGTCACAATCACATTTATACAACAGGCAAAGTTTTCTTTATTCGTCCTGTCTGAACTGGGATGTTAAAGAGTTCGACTGCTTTAGTTCCACAAAATAATCTACTGAACTCATAGCATCGAGATTTTATCCATATTATTTACCAGGACAGTTCAGCAGTGTTATTTTCTTAACTGCATCAGCTGCATATGAAGCCATCAGTCCAGTTGTTGCTAACTAGACACCAAATGTGTTTGGGATCTAAATTACTAACATTTTAACGCTCAATCAGCTCTTCTGCCAGACAAACAACATGTTTCCTCAGCAACAAATTCTGGGTTTGTTGGGAATGTCAGCTGTGCTGCAAGATCTCCTCTCAGAAAATCAGATCACAATTTTATTTTTCTCTGCTGGGAGTATAAAGCCGTTATTCAGAGGCAATCTCTAAAGAAGACTACTGTGAGGAGACAATCACAAGAAGCTGAAGAAACCCTGCTGGCTTGTTTTGAGGCCACTGATTGGGTGGCTCTGTGCCAGCCTCATGGAGATGACATCAGAGCCGTGACTGATATGAAGCTCTGAGTGGACGGCAGCATCGCCACCAGCGCAGAGATGCTTCCTCAATAACAGACCCTGGATCAGCAGAAACCTAAAGGAACCAAAGAGCCTTTAAGATCCCCAGAGTTCATCTGGACAGACTGGACTGGAGACAGAGCAGGGCCTATAGGAGAACCAGAACCAGAACAACCTGATAGAGTCCTGGTTCTGTTCTGGTTCTGCTGGACCTCTGTAGTGTGCATTTCATTTCTCTTTGGGATTAATGGAATATTTTGGAACTGAAATAAATCAGAGCTACTTTTCCAGTACCCCCGGCGCCCCCTGTCCCCCCCCCCGACCCCCACACACACATAAACTGAATCCCATCAACAGTCTGTTACACAAATCTGTGCTGAAATCTCAGGTAAACTTTGGTATTAGCACAGTGCAACCAGGTGAATCAGCTCCACGTTTCACTGCTACATTTGCTGCTGCATGACTACAAACAGATATGGAAATCTGTCACTTTCTAAAGGAATTATTAGAGAAAATCAAGCTGACTGCAGCCGTTTTTCTTGCTGGTCAATAACATCAGTTGTTAGATAAAAACACAAGAAGCATGAAGCATGAAGCAGACTGAAGCAGAGTCAATGGATGAAGAAAACGGTAAAGTTCTCTTCACTATACTAAAGTATAAATAATGAAGACCTGAATGTCAGTAATAAATTCATTCATCAGCTCTATGATGCTGAACAGTGGAGGGAATGGAAGGCAGGAGACCCAGATTCAAACACTTCCCTTCAGAACCAAACAGAACCAAACAGAAGGTTCTTCTCTCCAGCTAACAGGGCCGCAGAGGAAGCTGCACCGCCCCCTGGTGGATGCTAGGGGTGGTGTTTCAATCTTTTGCAATTTGCAGAAGATTGAAACATGAGAATTTCCAGAAAGTTGCCAATGTGTGGAACAGGTTGCTCCTCTGTGGGATGAACTGGAGGGAGAGGGAACTTTTTTCAACATCTGGGTTTGATGCTTTCTGGAGGAATTCAATCTGCAGAAAGAGGAAAAGTCCAAAAACTTTGACCTGAAACTTGACATTCAAACAACCAACTTTAGCAAGTTTTGGTGAAAAATCTGCATGTCATTTAGTTCAAGTTATTATTACTAAATGATCAATGCAAACCTAAAAATCCAGATTTATGATCCAGAGTCCCAGTCTGGACAGAAGGAACAGTTTGGTTGAAGTTCTGATGGGCTTGAGGACGGGAACGTTCTCCACCCATTAACTGATATTTACCTCCACCTTCCAGTTTGCACTCAGTCAAGGTGAAAGATGCTCGTATCTATTGTTTGAGTCAGGCATCAGACAAGCTTCATGTTAACTGATAAACTTTGAAACTTTGCTTCTTGTGTCAGATTTAGTTTTGTGATTCATTAAAAAGCCTCGAATTAATTACATTTTCAAAGGCGTCCACCGTTTTAACATCATGATGTTTTTTGTAGCAGTTCTCAGTCAGTTCACACATCCAACACGTTGCTCTAATGCTAGCTGTGGAATAAAAATGGATCATAGAGGTGGATCTGCAAATCCCAGAGCTGAGTGACCTCCTGACCTCCAGGAACAACAGCCAGTCTGTCCTCTACTCTGACGTCTGTGCAGTGTTGCATCATGCAGACATCATGGATGGATGAAAGCAAGCCAAATGGTTCCCACAGCATGCTGTGAGGTCGCTTCCTGTTAGTCCTCAGGCCTTGGTAAATCTAGGGACAACCAGAACCAAAATGGCCGCCACAGCGACCGCCGCCACCGCCGTGTTCCAGCCTTCAGAGTCGCTTTTCTGGAAACAAAAACAGAGTCATGTTAGAGGCGTCTGTGAAGGAGGATCATCATCACTTCACCTTCTGACAGCAGGCATGATCCTGGTGAGCTCATCAGCGCCACCTGTCTGCAGAAATCAGCTCCAGATGGAGATGGACCGCTTTGTATGAAACCAGGCTGACGGTTCCTGCACTGACTTCTCCACCCCAATATGACCACAACAACTGAACTTCTGAAAGACCAACTAAAAACTGTCAGAGGCCTGATAAAGGGCAAGGGAAGAAATCACGTTCAAAGCGGCCAAAACTAAAGATCAGGCACATTTTATGTTTCAATGAAAGGTGCACTGATGGATTACTAGCTCATCCCTTCAATCTTAACGACCAGTTTCCCAGAATATCCGTTTTCCAGACTGTAAACTCATTATTTTCCATCATCAGTCTTCCAGAGGAGGTTTGCACTTTAACCCCTTATCTGCCACCCCCAAAATCCTTAAATCTTATCCAAAGGGCACATGAGGACACGGGCGCCATCAAGACAGTTACATGGTTACAGTCTGAAAACTAATGGAATCAATGCAGCTTAAAATTTGCTAAGATGACATCCCTTCCAATGGCCAGCAGGGGGAGTATGTAGACAGTCTACATACTGGTCTAATTTGGTGGATCCTGCTATGATTCCACTTTCTATGCTCACAACTGGACCACAACCAATGCAAAGTCCTGAAAGAAGCTTCGCCAACATGGAGCCACAGTCACGATGGTGTTGTGACCTAAACATGAAACCAGTAACCCCAGTTTACCAGAGCTTTATCTTCCCAGGTCAAGTTCTGTAACTACCTCTTGGTATACATCCGTCTTTGTCAGATGAACCGAACATCCAGTTGATGTGAACCGTTCTGGTCTGCAGAGGAGGAAGCGATTGAAGGACTGATTGCACTAACTAAAGACCACTGCTGATCATGTCACACCTCTGCATACTGAGCTCCGTCCAGAAATGATGACTTCATAATATAAAACCACTAGAACCCCATTATGATCACTCTGTTCTTGATGCCCCATGAAGACTCTGCACCTTCCTCATGTGGCTGTTGGGTCTCTGTCCACAGTGAAGTCAGCCATACCCAACTAAAGCTACTGACAAAAGATAATGATGGTG
Organism: Phalloptychus januarius; assembly: GCA_902982915.1. NCBI lineage: Eukaryota > Metazoa > Chordata > Actinopteri > Cyprinodontiformes > Poeciliidae > Phalloptychus > Phalloptychus januarius. The sequence goes on along the minus strand of CADWAE010000474.1, from coordinate 13,821,364 downwards.
AATCTGTAAACTGCCCAACCCCGAGTTAGGAAAAGGTTACATCAGAGTGCTTTAGAAAAGCTCCTTCTGTCCTTCAACTAGCTGAACATGGCTTCCCACTGGACAAGACACAATGTTCTTCTTTCTAGCAACATTTATTCAGACCCATTTCTCACGATATCTTTGCTGAGCATGTCTGAATGATACACAGACATCAGGAGCATCAGGTTTCATCTCCACTGGCTGCACTAAGATGTCTGAGCAGGTTCTCGTTTATCAGCCATTCTTGGCTGCAGAAAGAAGCAAAGCCATGGCCATACCTGGTCCCTTAGGACGCCAGCTCCTCCCACCAGCACCAAATCAACGCCACTATAACAATCAATCCTATGAAGGGGATGGAGAGGATGGGGGGCTCTGAAGAACAGGTGCAGTTCTGGGAAGAAGACAGGGAGGGGTGTAGAGGGAGGAGGGGAGAGGAGAAAATAATCTAAGTACTAACCTGAGAAGGTGTGCAGGGAGAATATCGACAGGGAATAAATAAAATGTGATTGGATGAACAGAGAGAGATTTAAAGACTGTCGAGCATAAGAGAATTTTATAGATAACAGTATAAAATTCACATTAAACAAATCTGACGATGCTCAGGCGAACACATGCAGACAAACTGATGGACAAGAGGCAACTGATGCATGGCCAAAGGCAAAATGCTCAGGCAACATCCTAACGCTATGATGGTCTAAGGAGCACCTGTAGGGTCAAAGTGGGGTCATGAAGGGTTGGACAGACAGAGTTAGAACAAAATAAGGGAATAATTCAATAAAGAAGGATGAAGGTGGAAAGAAGTAGCTATCTAAAACTCCAAACCAAACCAGGAACAGGTCCAAGACCAAGAACTTGACATTTGCTCTTGTTCAGAAGGTGCTTCATGTTTTATCTGCAGGGGGAGCCAAAGACATTAAATTAAAGCTACATGTACAAATGCTAGGAATAGAAGGCTGTAGAGACAGAATCCCTTTATGTTTTATCTTAGAAGCATCTGTCAGGAGGACCCAGGGCCGGAACCCAGGGGTTAGCATCAGAGCCAATGAAGTGCTGTCCAATAGCTCCGATCAGCAGCCCTGGAAACAGGACCAAGAAACCTGGGATCCTCAGGCTCCAATGTGAGAATTATAAATGTAAAGGTCCTACACAAAGTTTTCCTCAAGTTATAAGTTCAGATTCTCATGAGTAAGTAAAACAAATGTTTTTTATATGAAATGATGTGAATCTCTGCACTGAGGTCAACAAGATGAGAAAAATGAAGTTCTGCCAGAGGCAAAAACTTCAACCTACACACCAAGATGAGAACCAAAGACGAATCAAGGTCCGACTGTCAGTCATGTTCACCACAGACGAAGACACCGGGATCCTGTCAGCGCCATAACCGGCTAAACACCAGACCAGCTTTCAGATTAAAACCATGGAGAGAATTGTTCCACTCAGGATCCTGATCCACCAGAACCACACTTAATTTAAATTCAGAGATTGATCTCAACCTGTTCAGTGGACAGTTTTTAAGAGTCCCACTGTAGCTAGATGGCAGCTAGCCACAGTAGCTGGTCAAGTTCCTGAAACCATGAACACCTCACTGTGGTCAACCAGAGCAGCTGGTGCTGTCCAGGGTTCGGTCTGGACCCTACGATGGGTCAGAAAACACAGTTTCAAGCTCAGAAGTCATTTCAGTTCTAAATTGACTAAAGAAATGACAGATCTGCTTCAGCCAGATCTGGTCTGAATGAATGGATCCCCTTAATGGACTGAAGAGGTGAAGCAGCAGGAACATCTGTCTCACATAAAGAAAACACACTTTGAGTTCCTGTCAGATTCGGGTGAAACAGGCTGCAGCCATACTGGGGTCCCCTTTCAGCTGGAAGGTTGCTGGTTTCATCTTTTGCTTACTGCAATCCTGATACTCATGAGCCCTTGAGCAAACCTTTGGGACGCCCTCTCTGTAACCATAAAACCTTTTTGGTTCAAGTTCAAAGCAACTTCAGTTTTAATACTTCAACGTCTTGAGGTAGCTGTAGTCCTGGTGAGCGCCGGAGGTTTCCGGGTCAAAGTTTGTCCCAGTTCCTGCTCAGACTGCTGTTCATATGAGGTTCAGCTCCACAGACACCCAACGTGACCCCAGGCGGGTTCCTCATCAACATGTAGACCGTCTCTATCAGTCAGTTTAGCAGACGCATGAAGAAAACTAAAGTTCTCAAAAATATTAAGAAGCTTGCAACTAAAAGTTTAAAGGTCTGCTGTAGAGTTATCAGCCAGCATGCACACACATGGACAGTAGTCATGGCAACAGACGGCTGGACTCTCAAGGCATCTGAGGTTTCACCTAGCAGATCTTTGTTCTTACCTTGGAGGGAACCTGATGTTCCTCACTGACTACCTCACAAACCCTGAGCTGTCTGACTTTCAGAGCAGGACCACCCAGCTCCCACTGACCTTCTGACCTCTTACCTGCAACTTTCGTCCCAGCCTTCTCTGCAGTTGAGCTGGAGAGCTGCAGCTCCTGCAGCTCCCCTTGCAGCTCTGCACTTCCAGCTCCTTCTTCAGACCTTCACACTGACACAGGGAACATCCACGCCTGGTGTTCATCAGACAGCAGTGGCATGCTGGTATTAATGACACCATAATTTACAAATGAGTTTAACCACTGGATAAAAAGCAACCAGCTGATCCCGAAAATAGAAAACCTTTATAAGAATCTACTAAAAACCAGAGAGCAGGAAGCAATGGGAGCTAAACCCGGTACCTCCAGCTGGACCTTGAGAGCCAACTCGTCTGCCATTCTCAGCTCGACCTTCAGGGTCCTGATTTCATCCTGGACCGCTGTGGAGTCCAGACTCTGCAGTTCGGGTCTGGACTGGGACAGAGTGATGTAGGAATCCGCCTTTGGCTGATCCTCATCCTCGGCTCTGACTTCCAGGTACGAGTCGCCACAGCTGAGACACCCAGGGCAGAAGTGAGAACATTCAGCTGATCCACTGCCTACCAGAACCAGCAGCAATGTCTTAGTGCTGAACATTGGACCGGAACCACTCACATGTCTCGTTGCTTCTGCAGTTGCCCCAACTTGTTGCTCAATTCCTTGTTGCTGCTGCTCAGAGTCTGACGCTCATCGGTCAGAGAAATTAACTCTTCCTGCAGCTGAGTCACATCACCTGAACACACCACTGCCCATCAATCAGCAGATTCCTGACTGGTGTAGACATGAGGCTGCGTTGCTAGGTTACCTGACGGGGCCGTGCGGCGGCTCTTCATGCTCAGCTCGGCTCTCAGCGAGGTGACCTCCAGCTCGTACTCGGCTGCCGTGGCATGCAGGTGCTGCAGCTCCACCCGCAGGCGGCGGGAGGCGATGTCGTTCTCTCTCTGCCCTCGCCCCGCCGGCCGCCTGCTGCAGCACCAGCACCTCCTCCTGAGCCGAGTGCAGCTCCTGCTGGACCTCCACCAGCTCGCTCTCCTTCTCCTCCTCCAGGCTGCTCATCTCCTCCTGCGCCGACCGAAGCTGAGCTGCAACAGCCAAACAGAAAGAGACATGACTCAGCCAGTCAGAGCCAAAAACCAGCCAAGCAGCGCCCACACGCTGAGAGGACCGGTCAGAGCCGGGTCAGAACCAAACCCAGTCGGAATCCGGTTTTAGTCCAGCAGAGTCAAAGTGAGCTTCCTCCACCTTGCAGCCTCTGGATCTGCCTGGTGAAGCTCTCCGCCTGATGGGCACTCGCCAGCCGCTCCTCATCTAGCAGACCTTTGGAGAACAAGCAGAGGTCAACTAGAGGTCAACAAGGCTTTAAACAAGCACACATGGAATATGGGTCAGTGGTGTTGCTATGACAACAGGTGACCAATCCTGCAGGTCCTCACCTTGCAGCTCCATGAAGTTCTCCTCGTGTCGCTGAGAAACCTCTCGTGTCTCGCCCAGCTCCAGGAGAAGTTGCAGCACCTGAGCTCTAAGCTCCTCCTCCTCTGCCTGATCTTCATCTTCAGTCTCCTTCACTTCCATCTCGTCCTCTTGCTGGCCTTTCTCTCCATCTCCCTCAGGCTCCTCCTTCTCCTCCATGGATTCCCTCTCCTTGGCTGTCAGAGTGTCGGCCAGCATCCTGGGTTTGTCCTCCTTCAGCTCACACAGCTCATCTGCAGACAGTCACACCAGGAGTTCCTGAACTGCTGCAGCAGCTTCCTGGCTCCAGACATCAGCCTGAGGAGTCTGTCCTCTAGCTCCCTCTGGTGGTGAAAACTCAGTGCCACAGAAATCAATAAGTCATTCCATCAACATTGGGAAGCAGGAAGTCCTGATTCCTATAGGAGCAAACGGACCATGACACACACAGGTCCACTCCTCACCTTCATCACCATCATCATCTTCATCACCATCACCATCATCACCTTCATCATCATCACCATTCCCATCATCATCCTTCATCACCATCACCATCACCTTCATCACATCATCATCATCATCACCATGAGGAAGACAGTGGCTCTGAGGACAACTGGATGTTTGATGATGATTTGGGAGGACAAGATGGCTGAACAAACTCCTGGAGAATTGACCTCCAGAACCGCCCATACAACCCGTCCAAACTCGCAGCCACATGAACACTAACTGATGCTTTCCTCACAGAACATCTTCATCACTGACCAGAGGGGTCCAGCACCTCCTCGATGACGGGCGGCAGCCGGAAGCCGTCCATAATGCAGCAGGAGCTGCTTTTGACACTGCAGATTTGGGGGAGAGGTCGGGGGTCAGGTCACACTCTGGACAGAGATAGACGCAGTACCTCCTTCATCCTGCAGGGGCCTTGAGAAAACTGAGGAGGGAAGGCAGAGACAGGAGATCAGAGGCTGGAGGACAGCAGCAATCCATTCTGCAGTGGAGAGGAGATCATTAAATATTTGATTATTTGATGAATATTTTAATGTATTTTCTGATAATATCTCAATCTGAAGATCCAGAGCAAAAATACTAAAGCAGATAAACATTTTCTAAGGAGATCTGAACAGTTTCATAAAATCAGAGACCAAGGGAGGCAGATCCTGACCTCTGACCTCAGGGTGTTCTACACTAATGTCCTGGTCCAGAGGAGAAGACGACGTCTTTACTGTCTTTGTCTCTTTGACCAAAATTGGGCCCAGTGGGTCAACAGGTGGACCGATTAACACCAGAAACAGAATTCATCCTTCATGTTTCACTGCAAAAGATGTTCATGCGGATCACGTGACCACAGAACCAGTCGGAACATCCAGAACCAGAACCAGTCTAGAACCAGAACAGCTCGTTTGTTTTGTTGTTTTTCTGTTTGCATTGTTTTTAGTTTCCTGATCATAAATGTGGAACTGCTCCTTTAATGTGCAGCATCAGGCGATGAAGACGTACCTGATGAAGAGCTGCTGCTTTCTGCTTCTCTCTGGATTACTGCAGTCTTCTTCCTCCTCCTCGTCCTCGGTGTCCTATATCTCCCCCTCAGTGTCCGCTCCGCCTGCGATGCCGACTGACGTCACACGATGCTTCCAACGCTCGCCGCTCATGACGGGAATACAGAGCGGAGCCACAAGACGCAACGTTTAACTGTTTCCTGCCAGGAACTCCTCTTTCTCATCACTGACTCCTCTTCCTCTTCTCCCTCTTCTTCCTCCAAGCTTCCCAATCAGCTGAGGTCTGATGAATCGCTGCAGGAGATCCTTCCGTTCGTAGCAGATGGGAGAACGAGACCTGAGACCTGGTTCAGAGCTGCTCGGTGTCCATCACTGCTGGAAACCGCAGCCGCCTCCATCCATCTGGAAAGGTTGCTAGGCAACAGAGACTTCCAGGCTGCGGAAAGGAGAAAGAGTCAGCAAGTCAGATATTCTGGGTTATTCAGGTCCATCCAAACTCTCCAGAACTTCCTGTGATCCGGTCCGGTTCTTCTCTGCAGCCCTTTGCCTCTAATTCAGAAAGTTGGGAACTTCCTGCTTTCTGTTGGGAACTTCCTGCTTCCCATTGGGAACTTTCCAGTTCTTGTTCATGTTTTCCATGCCCGGCCCAATGGATCGTGATGAAGCCTTCATCTCTCCTGGAGGTTTGATGCATCTGATTTAGTCTCTTGACTTGCAGCTTCTCCTGTTTTATTACATTTTAAACCTGAAATTATTCTTTTCACTGAGTTGTCAGTTTTTTCTCAGTTTAAGTCTTCGAAGCGCTTCAGTTTCTGTAGTCATCAGGTGTGAAGGTGAAGCGCTTCGGACCCTGTAAACCTGATGAAGCGCGATGCGAGTACCGGCCATCAGAAACGTCACGCGACCTGGTCTGGGAGTTTATTGTTACCACAGGTGACTTACATTTACTTGAGTTCAGTTTCTTGGGTCCTCCACCTATAAAAATGTATACATCATAACACAAGGTCAACCTTCCTTCTAACGCCGCTGCAGTCACTAATGTGGTTTATGTTGTTCACTGTTGCCATGTGCTTCCTCAGGAGCAGAGCAGCTGCAGAGTTGATGACTGCTATCTGCTTTAAGTATTTTGACATAATCACAAGCATTTGAAAAAAGGCTTTAAGTGAGAAGACATCAGGTTAAAAACTCTGTCGTGTTTAAAACATGAATAAAAGTGATAATAGATGATAGTCTGATGCTTGTTTAATGTTTGGTTGAATAAGTCAAATTGTTCATGGATTTATTGGATGAAACTTTGACCTCATCTATGGTGGTAAAACTTTTATATTAATGGGAAGCTGCAGGTTTAAAAGCTGAAAAGTTTCTGGTTAAAATACATTCAGTATTTTTCCATTTCTATCATATTTTTCATAACTTCAAACAGTCGTGTTTCTTTAGTGTTCCAGTCCGACTCTAGGTCTCGTTCAGACTTCTTTTTGCACTGGCCTAGTCAAAGTCCAGACCTCAGCCTGATTTCAGTGGGAGGACCTTCAGCGAGCAGATTGGAGGTAAAGTGAACCTCGGTTCCTCCACAGCCTCAGTTGGCTCTAAATGACGCTGCAGCTCCTGACCAGCAGGTGGCAGCAGAGGAACAGAAAGCTTTTCATCTGGTTATTCATTTAAATTCAACATAATTTATTCACAGATGTGAATTCTGATTCAGTGTTTTTGATCTTTCCATTAGATCAGTGAGTTTAGTCCAAGTTATTATTTATTAAATTGTAAATGAATGTCATTGATCACCAGATCAGTTTACAGGTCTGAGCATCTCAGTTTCTCCTCCTCTGATCAGGCTGGAGTCCAACATCTTCACATCTGGAGACAATCAGGAAACATTTGGAGCGGTTCTGTCTCTCAGCAGACAGCACCTGATTTAAAGGAAGTGGTTTCATCTCTACAGCGCAGTGATGAAGGAAAACAAAGATGGCTGCTCTCTGCTGGACTTGATGGAAAGTCGTGTGACCACCCCATTCTCCTGGCTGAAGAGGATCCATCAAATCCAAACCTTGGTTCTCCTCAAACCTTCTGACTCCATCTGATGGAGATCTTGAGAACCCGCCGACAGCTGCAGGTATGAGAACATGAGCCACTTCCTCTCTGTTAAAGATCCACTTCCTGTTTACTGAATCTGAATTTAAATTCACAAATTTCATATTTCTAAACCTCATTTGTGGGCTACGTGAGCCGATCTTCCTCACCTGGTTCCGTCACTCTCCCTTTGAGTCCAGCTAAAACCAATGACTGGACCATTATGCATGCTATTAGAACATCATCGTTTTATAGATTGTTTTATTGTTGTTTTTGAAAAAAAAAACTCTTTTAATTGTTTGATAGCATCAATTCGGTGGTTCAGAAGGACAGCGGCCATCTCCCTCCAGAAGCCCAACTCTGGGTTAACCCTCATCAAACCACTGAGGTAGCGTGGGTTCTCTCGATGGGTCCCTGCAGGCAGTAAACTCTCCGACTCAAGCTGCTGCTGATGGTCAACCTGCTTCCAGAGGAACGTCGTCCCTGCAGAGGATGGATAAATATGGCCTCCATCAGGAACCAAATGAAATGTGTGAGCAGCTCGTGTTGAACCTCATAAGTCCAGCTTCACTCCATGATCCGTTATTTCAATGAAGCGACAGGTTTTTCCAGCGAAGCAGCAGTTTGATAAAAGTGTTGCAGCGTCTTTGGCAGGTTTAGCTAAACTGGGGAGTTTTTCTTCTCCCGACTCAGTTTGGTCATTAATTATTTATGAAACATGAGTCCAGCAACATGAATGAAGATAAAAGAGCATTTCTGCAGCTTCCTCTCACAAATGCTAATAGCACAAACTGATTAGCATGAGCAGCATCCCCCTCAGCCCATTATGAGACTCAGAACAATCGGGTCTGGTCCTCCAGCCGCTGGAGCAGAGGTCGTAGAGGTCACAGAGGTCGCTCCAGTTGATCTCACAGGAAGATGTTGCACCACCCCACCTGACCACATTGTTGTCCTAAAAACCTCTTCAGATCTCCACCAGCGAGGGAGACTCCATGTCTGGTCCCGGCTCAATTCAGCCAGTACACACACTGGACTCGGTCTTGTCCTAAAGATGCTTCGGCTTGTGGATGAAGGTTCCCTCCATGTGAGAAACACTCCTGAAGGATATTGGAAGTTTTAAGGAACCAAGACGAACCTCAGGTCCTTCAAGGAGGTGGCATCAGTCCGGAAGAGCCACAAAGACCCACAGAGACCTTTGGACCCAGAGAACCAGCAGACCCTCACCTCACCAGACCCGTGTCTCAGAACCAACATGTCTGGAGTTAACAGGAATCAGCAGAGCCTACAAAGTCCCACTGGACCTACGCCTGGTTCTGTTGAACACTCCTGGCTTCAGACAGACTGGACTTCAGGAACATCTCAGTGCCTGACCTCTGGTTTTAGGTCGGAACCAGAGGTCCCCAACCCGGCCCTCCATGTTTCAGGAGTCTTCCTGCTCCTGCAGCCCCTGGAGGATAAAGGAGGTACTGCAGGAGTTCTGGAGCGGAGAACATCTAAAGCAGGACAGAGGGTTCGTGGCCAACTTGGACACCTATGGTCAACACTACAGTGTCCCTCAGGGCTGAAGTTTATGTCCAATTGTCTTAATACTGCCGCTGCGTGACGTCACCTCTATGCTGATCACACTCGGCTCCTTGCTCCCCAGATGATCTCTGACCCGCTGATGGAAATTTTCCAGGACATTCTACATATTAAGTCCAAATTTCTTTGATTTTAGATTTCTTTTTGTTAATTATGTTTTCTGTTTGGTTTTAGGACAGCATAACTCTTCATGAAAAGAGTTCCTCATCCTCTATAACGAATTATAGAGGATGGTAGATGATGATAACCATCATCTACCTGGATATCCTGTAAGGCTGCCAGGGGGCTGGTGCCGATCTCCAGCAGGTGAGAGGCGGAGACACCTGGACAGGTCACCAGTCCAGCGCAGGACAAACAACAAAGCACAGACTAATTAACCTGACAGTGACGTTTCTGAGCTGTGTGACGAAGCCAGAGTACCTGGAGAGAACCACTGATCCACAGGGCGAACATGCAGACGTGGGTTGGGACTGGAACCCAGGACAAAGCAGAGTTCCAACTGCACCGCTGTGCAGCCCCAATTAATTCACTCAACTGTGAGGAGGTGATGGTTCTGGTCCCAGCAGAGGAGGAGGATCCTGCTAGAATGATGAAGAGTAGGCCGTCTTCATCGCTGCTGACTGCCAGCCAATCACAGCGCAGCAGCAGAGAGAGAGGGAGTGAGGAAGAGGAGGAGGGCTTTGGATGCTGAATCTTTTTATAGAAGCAGAAAGTTATTCAGCGGAGCAGGGAGCAGCCACAGGTGGAGGACGGACGGACGGATGGACCCAAAGACATGAGAGACAGGAAATAAAAGCAGGAGAGGAGGAAGAGGCGGAGAAGAAGCTCTGAAACGGTGAGTTTGATTCTTCTTCTTTCTCTACGTTTTGTTGGTTCTCGTTCTACTGAAAAGTTAAAATGTCAACTATTAAAGCCAGAATGAGCTGCTACTGCAACAGAACTTTATGAAGTTCTGACCGGGCCAACCATGTTAGAACCAGGAGGTCCAGACAGACAGAGGACTGTCTGGACCTCCTGGATTATTGTTGTTGTTTATGGATTATGGAAAATGTTTTTATTATTTGTTCTTACTATCTTTAAGTTTTTGGTTTTACTGGTAAACGGCAAGAAACATATGATTCCTCGAACGTCTGACTATAGGACTCTGACGTTGAGACGGCCGGCCCAGGTTCTGTTAGCTGGTCCAAACTGGGTCGTCACCAGAACAGCGATCCCAAACACAATAGAACCTTTAGAACGTTCTGCAGGGGCCTAGTCAAAGTCCACATATCAGCCTGGTTGAAATGATGGGACATTCAGAAACCTGTGGAGTCGACCCGGTTCCAAAGCAGTGGGGTGGGGGTCTCTGGTTGGCTTTGGGTTCTGCTGTTTTCGTCTTTGCAAGGTTCGTGAGCTTGTGAATCACAGACATTTTCTCTGCCTAATTTTTCATGTCATGCTGGAGGCTTTTATTGTGAAAGGATGACCTCCCCCAGCTCAGCTCCTCTTCATCAGATTACAGCAGATGTGACAGATGTGCTAATTTATATTAATGAAAAGATTATGGATTATAAACACACCTCAGTGTCATGTAACCTCATCATAACCTGATGACCTCATTGCTTTGTTATGTCACTTCCTGTTGCTCCACATATGATCCATATCTGCCATGATGGTTCTGCTGAAACCTGGAGAACACCTGCTGAGGCTCCGCCCCCTCTGTCTTCCATGCTCTGATTAGCATGATCACTTCACATGGAGGGAACCGCCTTCATGCCTGTTGCTATGGTTACTGACTCAACATGTCCTCCTCTGCTGTCACAGACGAAAAGGGGCTGCGGCTACCTGAGCCCCCAGCGCCAGGTGGGCTGCAGCCCCTCCTACTTACTGAAATGACCCTTGACCCTTGGTGAACCGTCTGGTCAGTGAGAGGTTCTGACCCAGACGACACCACGAGGCGGTCCAGCTCGCCCGTTCTTCCTTCAAACTGTCTCAACGTATCCAATCGTTCTCTTTACTTTGACACAGCAACAGATCAACTACTGTTGATCTGTCACGGTTTTGTTGTTGACTCAGTTTGGACCGAGCCTCAGCTGATGGACTCACATTGACTCCTTCACTCCTTCAGCAGCCAGACTGGTTCAGGATCATGACCTCTGACCTGCTAGCCTTCTGAGGGTGAAGCTCTGGGGTTTCCTTTGACCCTTTACTTTAACTGGGTATCAGTGAAGCGAGCTCCCTTCCTCTATCATTCACTCATTAACCCTCCAAACCCTCTGACTCAATGTTCTCCAGATGAAAGCTACAGGCCAACCCTAACCCAGCTCTCCATCATGGAAAATGTGACACCTGGCAGCCCTGCAGGAGAGGCTCGCATGAGGGACTACAACTACCTGGCCCTGGTTCTTGGTGTCCTGTTGATCCTCATCATCATCTTGGGAAATGTCCTGGTGTGTCTGAGTGTGCTCACCGAGCGCTCTTTGAAGACCGCCACCAACTACTTCATCATCAGCCTGGCTGTGGCCGACCTGCTACTGGCCGTGCTCGTGCTACCGCTCTACGTCTACTCTGAGGTCAGTCAGGTGTTCTGGAGGTGGAGAGGTGATTATGTTCATGAGGAACAGACTGTGACTGTGAACTGGTGTGTTCGTAGTTCCTGGGAGGAACCTGGACTCTGAGCACCTCCATCTGCGACGCTCTGATGACCATGGATGTGATGCTCTGCACTGCCTCCATCTTGAACTTGTGTGCAATCAGCGTAGACCGGTAAGTTGCACAGGGAAACCTCCAACCCTTCGTCCTTCATGTTACGCAACATATTCTCTTCTCTGAAGCAGGGTGGCAGGGAGGAGCAAGGAAGACCATGGGAGTAAAGGTTCAAGAAGAGATGCTTTAGCTCAAAGTTTGTCTGTTCCGATAGAAAGGTTGTCAGGTAACACCTACTGTGTTTTGGACTGTGTACCTGCAGAGTACGGAGGGTGTCCAAGCTCACCTCAATACCTCCTACAAGTAACCAAATGAAAAGCTGTTCTCACATTTAGTTTGAGCTCATTTGCTCTCCAGGTTAAACTTATTCAGGCCTGATCTCTGTCTCTGGTTATGGGTTCCCAAAGTGTTCCAAGACCGCAAAGGATATTTAGTCCCATGAGGTCAAAGAGGTCTGGATTCTGGCTTCTTCCATATCCCATAAGGATGAGTCAGGGTAGGAACTAGATAGACGAGATACCAGAGTGTCACCTTCCAGCTCACGTTTCCACCACTACATTTTTGAACAACACCTTCATTACTGTGGAAGAAACAGTAAGGATATCCATCTACTGATCTTCTGCTCTGTCCTGCCACTCAGAACCAAGACAGCAAAACACCTGAACTCTTCCATTTAGAGCAGAGACTAACCTTGGACAATAGACAGCAGGAAGGGTTACTCGAGGGTTTAGGTCCTCGGCTTCCAAAAACAGACTCTCTCCTCTCCACCACACCTTGAGAACTAGGCAATGGACACCTCAACCATAACCAGAGATTAGAGAGTCTAAAGCTGTCCTCTGAATTCCCCTGACCTCTTACAAGTGGAAGAAGACAGACGGATGGATAGACTCTGGATATGATTCCCGTATCAAACAGCTCAACTTCCATCTCTTTGGTTCTGATGCTGCTTCTATCCAGACACTGTCTGCTTCTAATTGTTTCCTTCTTTATAGACCTAATTAGCAGCTGCCTGGCACCAATCATCATTAACATTTTCAGACAGAAGCCTCCATGTTTAATGGAAACATTTCCATTTAAATGATTATCATCCTCTACAGATCTTTACTAGAACTTCATTATCCGCAACAATTAAATTAAAAGCTTCAGCCATTAAACATGTCACTAGAGAGGTCATGTTGATATTCACAGGACAGAAATATGTCCTTTTCTCATTCATTCTCCATGGTAATAAATGAAACTGCAACTCGTTATGGAAATAACAGATTCTTTTCTGGTCCTCTAGTTTGATGAGTGAAAATGGGTCCAATTAACAACTTTCAAAGTGTTAAAGAAATGTAATAAAACACCTCAGTGAATCAAACCTGGATGAGACCACACACATATATTTTTAGGAGTGAGGGTGAGAAGCTATATTTGAAGCCTACCAGCTGAGCAGAGGCTGTCGCTTGGCACATGACTAGATGTTTCTGCAGCTCTCAAAGGCAGAGAACATATGAACCCATTCTGTCAGAGATCGGAACATCTCATCAGTGTGATGAAAAGTTCAGCACATCCAATAAACTTCATGATGTTTCCTTTCATGGGATCTTCTAAACTTTAGTCTGAGCTCAGTATGTCTGCTTATATTGCAGGTACATCGCCGTCGTAGTGCCCCTAAAATACAACAGAAACCAGTTCAGTGTTCGCCAACTGGCTCTCATTACTGCGACCTGGGTCCTTTCTCTAGGCGTGGCCAGCCCTGTCATCTTTGGTCTGAACCAAGTGCCGGGTCGGGATCCGACGGTCTGCAAGCTGGAGGATGATCATTTTGTGGTGTACTCATCAGTCTGCTCCTTCTTCGTGCCTTGTCCAGTCATGCTCTTTCTCTATTACTGGATGTTTCGCGGCCTGCGGCGCTGGAGCAGTCGGAGCCGGTCCCGGGTCGGCCGGAGAGGTCTCTCTTCTCATCTGGCCTCGGCTCTGCGTAGAACTAAAGACACAACTGGTGGCCAGGAGAGGGTTGTTTACACAGTGCCTCCTATAAGCTCCACCGCTCCATCCACATTCTCCATGGCAACGCCATGTGCGACTCTGCTGACAGAGGAGCACCAGCACAGGGCAGTGATGGCACCTGATAGCGACCCCATGACCACTCAGATGGACAGTGTGTCGGACGGCGAGCCCACCGAGAGGTGGGGGGGAAGCAGTCGCCGAGAGAACACCACTAAGAGAGGACGAAGGACCAGCAAGACCAGCCGGGTCAGTGGGAGGGAGCGCAAGGCCATGAAGGTTCTACCGGTCGTTGTTGGTGAGTACCAGAACCAGGATGGCTTCAAACTGAATCATAAAAGCCCAGATCACATTTGCTGACAGGATGAACCAAATATGTTTGAATAATGTTTTTTTTCATGACTTTAAGTAGATTGTTTCAAAAAGTGAAGAATCCACCCTTAAATACATCTTTATCATCCTGTTTAGTACAGCTTTGTTCTCATCGCTCTGTGGCCAGGCGGTTCTGGTCCACACGTTATGATGAGTTCATCTCTACCACCAAACATGTCTTCTGCAAGAAGGGAGGAGAGGTTGTCTGACCTTGGAGCCTAAAGGGCCTAAGACGGCCAGCCAGCAGCAGCAGGTGGGCAGGAGGTTGGGATGCTTGACATCTTCTCCAGTGTGACAGCGATCACATGGGAAGCAGCAGCAGAGCTCCAGCTGACGAGCCGGGGTCGCCTCATTCATCTGAAAAGATTCTGAGTTTGATTTCGGGACAATCAGCAGCAGGTCAGGGTTAAGAGTTGATGCAGACATCTGAGAACAGCTCAGCCTCCTGAAACTTGGTCCACCCTGGGACAGCAAGAGGACCAGGTCCCCAGCAGCACATCACCAACAGAACAAGATGTTATCATTGTGCTGGAGTCCAGTCCAGTCCAGTCATTTCTCTCTGTGCTCCACCAGGTCCATTAACCAGTTCTAGAACCCCTCAGTGTAAATTACCTTGAGAAACAATGAGGTCCACTGGAGTCAGTGGACCAGGTCTGGGTGTTTTTATTTATACATAAAAACATGTTATACATAAAAACAGACATTAATACCGAAAAATGATGAAATGCTACGAGCTACACGTCATACAAACGGATCAGATACAGACTTCCATTCACCTGGGCGCCGGCCACTGAGCTCACCTGATGGACGCAAGCAGGTGAGGCAAAGACTGTAGAGTTCAGCTTTTTATTCTTCTCTGCAGTCTGTTCCCCCCTAAAGGGAAGTCTAATCAGTTCCAGTCTGTTTACATATAACTGCCGTCAGTCACACATAAACATGGTTACGTAAGCTGCAGCGTGTTTGTGTAAGCAGATAAAAGAAACTAAAAGCGATTGAGGAAAATACAAAATCTATAACAATGGTCCAGTTAAAGTCTAGGTCTTCACACTTTTAACTCAACCAACAGGGGATGAACCCGTCAGCATCAGCTTGTAATCTGATCCATTCCCCCTTTCAGACGCCCTGCCTGGTGCAGGGAAAAGACTGGAGTCAGTGGACCAGGCCTGGGTGAAGCATGGAGATCGGACCTGTCAGAATAACAGAGATTCAGAGCCAGACAAGTGTATTTAAACCCACTGGTGACACTTTGTTTCTCTCTGTGTTAGTTAACCACAATGCCTCCCAGAGTGGGACAGCACAGTTTTTCCCTGAGGATGAGAACAAGATACAAACTGGTCTTCAGTTGAGCTGCAGCTTCTGTAAAAACAGAAACTGTGTGAGCTCCTTGGTGTGGAACCAGCTTCACACCAAGGAGCATAAAATTCACATGTTCCTCTAAAGCTGCTTCAAGCAGCTTTGCTCCTCTGTGACTGATGTCAGACTGTCCTTGTGTTTCAGGCGTGTTCCTGGCCTGCTGGACGCCCTTCTTCACTGTCCACGTCACCAAGGTGTTATGCCGTTCCTGTGACATTGGCCCCACCCTTATTTCTGTGGTCACATGGCTAGGCTACGTCAACAGTGCTGTTAACCCAATCATCTACACGATCTTCAATGCAGAGTTCAGGAGCGTCTTCCACAGGCTGCTCTGCTGCAGGACGTGACGCTTCAGGCGTCGACTTTGAACTCAAACGTTGTCCAGAACATCCAGAAGTTGCCTGCTTGGAGTCTGACTCATCTGAAGTCAAATGGTCTCGTCTTTTAGAGTGTTAGTGTTTCTTAGAACAGTCCATAGGATCAGATATTGGACAGACGTTCCAAGGTATCCGAGTGGATCCATGTTTTAAAGCTGTTCATCTTTGCTGCTGCAGACGAACAGAAATCTGAATGTTTGATGAAGGTTTTGTAACTTGCAGCTGTTGAATTTGTGAAATGGGCAAGATGGGATGTAACTGAAACTGAAGTTCTCCTTCTGGACACCTAGAACAATAAAGAAGTGAAGAACAAAACTTTCTGGGTTTGGAGGCCAATTGGCTCCATCCTAAAGCAAACTAACACAGAGGAAATGAAGACCTGGCTTTGAGCTCTGCATGTTCTCATCTCGACCCGGGGCAGTTAGAGCCGGACCAGACCCAACAGCAGCTGTGAGCATCATGTTTTACAGAGAGAGGTTCTGTATCAGCCTGTTTCCTCAGCGCTGCTATGGAGCACAAGGCTTTCTGTTGAAATGAATCCCGTTCCCAGGCCTGGAATCTGTTTCTGTCCCTCCATGTTCCACTGTGGAATAACACATCTTGGCGGCAGAACATCCCAAACCCACTCCTTTGTCCTGAGGCACGAGCCGTGAAGCGCCTGGAATGGCTCTGAGGTCAGCAGAACCTGAGACTTCACCCTGAGAGGCGGATTAAAGGTTGGAGCAGGACAAAGACTCAGCTGAGACAGCAAAATGTCATCTGGACAAATGAACCTTTAACTGCATAAGGAGGCGAACACAGAACCCAGAGGAAGAAGGAGATGGGAGAGACAGATGAGATGAGATGCTTCTATATGGGCCAATATTGAGCCACAGCAACTATGGTAAGCAGCCGTCGACTTCATTTTCCCTGTGGTGCATGCTGGGAATTATGACTGCGCGAAGCGTACCGTTTCATTTCCATTCGTGTGTTTATAATAGGAACCCAGAATGGTTCCTATTAAGAGACACGCAGAAGAACACGGGAATAAAACAGCTGTTGATTCATTTTGGGAGCGAACGCAGTTGTCAGAACGCTGGTTTGTAATCTGTTAATAAAGTTTGACCTATCTGACAGTTTCGTTGACGATCCCTTTAGCGCAGCTCCATCTAGTGGACGCAGAATGTAACCGCAGCCTCTACTGTCGTGTCTATTCTTATAAGGCGGTGTGCCTTATATATGAAAAGTTTTAAAACAGGCCGTTCAATGAAAGTGTGCCTTATAATGTGGCGCCCATTATAGTGCAGAAATACAGTCATTTCCAAATCTGTGGGTGTTTGCATCAGTTATTTCAATTTGATATATCAAATAACTGATGGGCACAGTGATATTTGAGGATTGAAATGAGGTTTAGTGGACATACAGAAAATGTGCCATATCATTTAAACAAAATTTGATAGATGCAAAAATATGGCCTTGGCATTTTGATGACTTTAATGTTTCTTCTACTTATCATTCATTTATTGGAACACAAAATTGGTTTGCTAAGCTCATTTAGATTTGAACTTCATAGACTCGTGCATCCAATCATGAGGAAAAGTATTTAAGGTGGCCAGTTGTTATCCTCTGAAGACTGGCAACATGGTGACCTCAAAACTGCTGTCACATGACCTGAAAACAAAGATCAACACCATGATTTAGGGGAAGGATGCAGTTTCCACTGAGAGGAACACAATAAGGATTCAGACCACAGGCAGATTCCATTTCAGCTCAGATGTGGCAGGTCAAGAAAAATATCAGCGACAGAGAAGAAGGATGGTGAGAAAGGTCAAAGACAGCCGGCAGACATACGACCTCTTCTTGCTGCAGATGGTATCGCTTTGCATCGTTCAACAATTCAGTGCATTTTGAACAAGAGGCTCCGAGGGAGAGCGATGCGACAGAAGCTTTTTCTGCAAACATGCCACAACCAGGCCAGCTACATTTTGGGACGGTGCTGCAGACCGATGTTTGGCGTTATGCATGGAGCCAGAAACGTTATGCATGTTTACAGTTGTAAAACTGTAAACCAGCTGTAAAACTAGCTGTCAAACACCTACAGTTTTACAGTATGTGTTTTACTGTACACACTAGCTGTACAGTAAAACACAGTAGGAACCTCCGTGCTTTGGCATGGAGGCTCCGTCATGTTTTGGGGCCGTGTAACCAATGACAGAACTAGGAGTCTTTTTAAGGTTGAGGGTCACATGAATTCCACTTAATATCAGCAGATTACTGAAAATAATGTTCAAGAATCAGTTACAAAGTTATGCAGGAACAAACCCTCTGTTGTGCAGAGGCCATCCCAGACCTGAATGTCATCACCAACTGTGCCATGGTTTGACACGGGCTGTCCATGCTGGGCGGCCATCAAACGTTACTGTTTAGTAAGGAGGGACGGTCCAAAGTACCAGAATCCAGACACTCATCAGAAGTGCAGAAACAATCTAGAGGCTGTTATTTTTGCAAACAAGGATCTACTAAATATTAATGCAATTTTTTGAGGTGCCCAAATTTTTGCACCTCTCAAATCTTTTCTTCATGCATGTTTTAAGGGAACATGGAGAGAGAGAAAAAAGAAATCCCAGCTTATTTTCTTAAGAATGGGCACAGTGATATTTGTGCCGATAGCTCCAACAGGTTAGCTCCGACGGGTTAGCTCCGACAGGTTAGCTCCGACAGGTTAGCTCCCTCGCGTTGTTTCCAGGCAGGAAAACAGTGAAACGAAAGTCCTTTTGCCATCTTTTTACCATCGTGGTTGTGTGATCGGACATTGCACCCAGTAACACAGCAAGTCAGCACCATTGCTAAATTATTTTTAAGTAACCGAGATTCAAAATATCTGAGACAGTCGCTGGTTATGTTTATGTTTATAGCCTCACAAAATGGCGCTGATATCCCTCCGTCTACAAGACTGACTGTCAAGAAGTGGGTTTTGGTGCGGTGAGAAATTGCAGGCGGGACCAGGACGAGTAGTGAAAAAGATGGATTTAATGAAGGATAAACACGATGAGACCAGGGAACACGACGAGATGGCAGGGTAACACGAAGACGACGACAACAACATCAACAACGACAACAACGACACACAACGACAACAAGGATCCGACACTAGACAAAGACAACAGGTGGACTTAAATACACAGGGAGGGCAATCAGGGAACAGGACACAGCTGGGATTAATCAGGACAACACAGAGACTCAGAGACCGAAAACCTAAACTAAATACATAGAAAAACTCAAATCACCACACTGATTATCCAAAGCTCTATAACCCTCATTGTCCTGCTGAAATAGAACTGAAATAGCTGATCTAAACATCTTTGGAAATGAAAGTATTTAAGACTATTGTGTTGCTTTTTCATAACACTGTAAAGTTGGGCTATTCAGCAGAAGCACCCATAGGCCTGTCGGGCCGCTGAGGTCCAATCAGAGCAGACCACCTTCATGTGACCAGAACCAGCCAACCAGAGGTAGCAGCAGAACTTGGTGGAGTTTCTCCTTCCACCAACATCCAATAATCAAACCCACATAATTTTTGGGATTTCACTTCCAGAATGAGGTTAATTACGCAGTGAAAGAGTCGAGCTGAGCTGATAATAAGCTGACAGGGAGGCGCTGCAGCAGCAGGTGGAACTAACAGGCTCCTGCTGGCCTACTTACCCTGCTCACTAATGCTGCATAAGCTCTCTAATGCTGCCTCACACACTCTCTGTGTGACACACACACACTCTCTGTGTGACACACACACACACACACACTCTCTGTGTGACACACACACACACTCACACCGTGACACACACACACACTCACACCGTGACACACACACACTCACTGTGTGACACAGCTCTTCCAGCTCTGGAGCCGAAGCATGAAGACATGAATCTGTGACAAATCAGGAGTGCAGCCAGCAAGGCTGAGACAGCGGCCGACCGAGAGGTGAGTATTTTACTTTATGGCCGTCTGATACTTTACTAGGCCAGCAGGATCAGTAGAACCAGCAGGATCAGTAGAACCAGCAGGACCAGTAGAACCAGCAGGACCAGTAGAACCAGCAGGAACCAGTAGAACCAGCAGGAACCAGTAGAACCAGCAGGACCAGTAGAACCAGCAGGACCAGTAGAACCAGCAGGACCAGTAGAACCAGCAGGAACCAGTGGTTCACCAGCAGTGGTTCCTGCTGGTTCTGAAGGGACGTCAGGGACTTATTGTGAGAAAAAAAAACTATTACCAAGCACTTTCAGTTGAACTCACTCAATCAGATGCATTCATATATTGTGCTCAATAAAGAAAGCTTTAGGACACTCAATAATGAAGCAGTTGTGGGTGAAAAGCTCTGCCCAGCAGAGACAACGCACGTTTCATACCAAGGATAAGGATCCAAGACATGGACGAGACAGTCTGGTCCTGATGCAGCTGTAGAAAGCAACTCCCAGCCTTGTGCATGTAACCCAAATAGTTGACAAGCATTTCATATAACATGATCAGCAGATGTTAACCTGTAGTAATTTTCCACCACAGACTTTAACTTCTGGAATTTGAAGCAGTTCCTGCAGTGAAGGACTTAGTGGAGAGAAATCCTTTCTGAGGAATGGGGTTAGCTGGAAGCCATGTGAGCGAACTCTCCTTTGTGGTCAGTGAACACCTCGCTGCTGCAGCAGACAGAACCGAGCAGCAGAGGTTCTGCAGCGCATACTGAAGCTGGTGGCTCGTGATGGAGACGAGCAGAGCGCCCCGACTCGTCTCCAGTTTGCTCACGTTCTCATTAATGAACGTGACTCAGGCAGCTTTGACCTCCTGCCGTCCCCACCGCAGGACACCGCTGACCCGCTGAAACACAGCAGATCTGAATGTGCAGGATAATCCTGGAGAAGAAAAACATTCTCAGTCAGGCTGAGGTCTGGACTTTGACTAGGCCTTTCTGCTGTACATCACAGTTCTGTTGATGACCCGGCTTGGACCAAGCTTCAGAGGTTGGACAGATGGACTCGCATCGGCTCGAGGACTCTGGTCTACAGACCAGCTCCTGGTCCAGTCAGTGACTGCAAGGAACCCGGGTCTTATAGCTACAATACTGTCCCACGTCATTATACCTTCACCACGTTCATCATTTGTCCATCACAGTCCAACATCCCTGTTCTGGTCTCTGTCCAGAGGACATTGTCCTGCCATAAATCTGACCTCTGACCTTGAGATGAATCTGCTGGACACCTAAAATGTTTTCCTGTTGGGAATAATCTTGGGATTCCAAAAGGTTTGGAGATGATCTTTGACCCTTCCTGGGTTTATAGGAAGTGTCATGGCTGTTGTAAGGCTTGCATATCTCAGATCTTTATTTTAACACCATAAATAAAATCAGGAATGAACTTTAATCCAGAATAAGATTTATGTTCCAAAGCATAACTTGCTCCTTTTCTAGAGCTGCTGATACAGACGATTATCTGATGTGCCTTTAGAGTCGAGCTTCATCTGCTGGAACCCAGATATTCTGATCCAGAGGCATCTTTCTTGACCAGGTGAAGGAAGAAAATGTCAAGGATGTTCTGTCTGCTGCTGTGGCTGTTAGTTCTCAGAGTTTCCTGCCATGTTGCTACAGGTAAAAACATTCACTACATCATCAGTTATTGGTGCTGCTTCAGGACATCAACTGCTGCTGTTTGGTCCTCAGCTAGTCTGTGTACAGCCGGCTCCAACATCTTTGCATCTGTCCGGGAGAACAGTCCAGCGGGTCAGTTCATCTCACACATCAGCATCAGATCTGACCCAGGAACCAACACTGTGCGCCTGTGCCTGACCGGACCGAATGCCAACTGGTTCTACTTAGAAGGTCGGACCATCAGACTCAACTCGTCTGCATTAAGAGTCCTGGACCGAGAGGTACGTCTCAGACGGCCCTAAAACACAGTCCTGTCTGATTAACCAAAACGTCTTTGTTTCTCAGGTTCTGGGTCCGTTTCTGATCGCTGAGCTCACCTGTTATGAGGATGATATCAAACAAGTAAGTTCAGAGAACACGACCAGAATACACATACCAGTCAGTCCAGTAAGGCAATGTGAACATATTTCAGAGCAATTACAGGATTTTGGTGGAGATTCGGAATGAAAATGACAACAAACCAAAGTTCCTGGAGGAGACCATCCAACCGTTCAGCATCAGCGAGGTGAAACATCTCAACCAATGCATTTCAGGAGAGCCCGTTTGGTCCGACAAATTGTCCTGTCCAGGAACCATTTACTTGTCAGTCTTTCATTCGTCTGCAGGTTGCAGCAGTAAACTCTGTGGTTTTCACTGTGAAGGCTGTCGACTCAGATGGAGATATGATCAGCTACATTATCGACCAATCCTCGGTAGGATCCCTATCTACTTCTGGCCCATTCAGCATCGAAGTTTCAGGATTCATTCTGCAAAGCAAACCTCTGTAGGGAAAGTTGCATCATCTGTTGTCTGCCACCTGCAGGAAGATGCATGGTTCTTCAGGATCGACTTGCCCAACAGTGGGAAAGTGGTGCTGAGCAAACCTCTGGACTATGAGAGCAGAACTCGCCTACAGATCATCATGTGGGCCCAGGTGAAAGTCCAGTTGTAAACGGGTCCAGCAAAAGTTACAGATTTTACTACATGAAGAAGAAATTCAGATCGTTTGACGTCATTACAATCAAAGTGTCCGTGTGTAATCAATGTGATGATGAGAGTCCGTGGGCTGTTCTGTTTGAAGGAATCAAACACCGAGGAAAAGTTCAACATCTCCACTGTCCTCACCATCGACATTGAGGATGTTGATGACCAGTATCCTCACTTCCTGCCATGCACACCTGTGTCACCAGGTGTCCCGGTCTGCATGAACCCAACCTACACAGCCAACATCACACGAAAACAGCAGGTAAACAGCAGAAACATCTGCAGCCGAAACACCGGTTCTGGTAAAGGAATGACCGTTGGTCTATGAAGACCAGAACAGAACCCGGCCATTTTATTGATTGGGCTGTCATGTTTAAACCAAAGCGCCGACAGACGAGAGATGTCCCCCATGAAGGTTTCCGAGGAGGAGAACCAGAACTCCCAGAGACCTGCAGCTCAGGAGGTTCTACAGAGGAAAGAAACTGAGACATTTCAGTTTTAGCCTTGCAACATGATTGGACAAACCAAAGACATTGTCATGTAGACAGATGGGTGGGTTCATTTTGCAGCAGACGCCATTTTAAACATTCATTTTCTTTGAGCACATTTGGGGCCTAAAGAGGAGAACCTGCGTGACGTAAAGGCCACAGCCAGAAATTTTATTTTGGTCTAGCTGCCAACACAACCTGAGTTTCCAGGTGTGCAAATTGTCCCTTTCAGGACTCGGTTGTGGAGTTTTCTCCTGGTCCAATCAGAGCCAGGGATGGCGATAGAGGCATCAACGCTCCTCTCCTGTATACGATCCTGTCAGGTGAGCAGAAGTCTGCATTGTTACCTCAACATGACAGCTCTGAACAGTTGACCAGGAATGACCAGCTGTGTTTTGGAGCCCACAGGTGACAATCATGGCAGGTTTGTGATGGACAACAGGACAGGTGAGATCAGGCTAACCAGAGCTATAGACAAGCGTCAGCCAGGAGCAAACTTCACGCTTGCCATCATGGTAACAGCAGCACTTCCTTCCTTCACTTTCTGTTCTAGTATCCCTGTCGTGTTTCTGATCAGCCCGTTTCCGCTGCTGTCCAGGTGTGTCAGGTAGAGGACCGGTTAAAGTACAGCGTGGCTACGGTTGTGGTCAGGGTTCTCAGTGAGAACTCCTTCCCGCCGGTGTTTAACACAACCACCTTCAAAGGCTTCATCATCCAGAGCTCAAGCCCCGCCTCCATCGTTTCCACCTATGGGAACCAGGTGTTGCAGGTCCAGGTATCGGACCAGGATTTCTCTGACGTAAGAACGCAAATCGGCCCTCCTGTACTCTCACCTGAGTCCCACTTGTCCACTCATCACTGGTGTCCAAAAGCAGGGAGTGAACCCAAACATTCGGTTCTTCCTCCATCCGCCGTCCCGACTGTACCAGGTGACCCAGGACGGGGTTCTGATCGCCCGGACGGACCAGCTGAGGGCCTTTGACAGGCACATTCTGCAGGCGAGTTCGATCACACCTGAACTGATGTTAGAAAACCCAGTGAGGTGTGATGTTTGGTCCATCTGCTGGGTCTCAGGTGGAGGCAGAAAGTCAAACGGCAGAAGCAGCAGGAGACTGAAAGCTTCTCAGCGTGAATCCACTTCAGCTCCACCTGCAGGACAGTCAGCACGCTTTTATCTCTGGAGCACAGTCAGTCACATGGGCAGCAGGTTAACAACATCACAGAACCCTGCAAAGAACTCCACACCGTCTCCCAGTCCGTCCTCGGGTTCTGGAGGAAACCGACCCAATCAGAACCAACGTTACGTGGAGGGAAAACTTCTCCATTGAGGAACGTTCCTGCAGTTAGAGCTCAGAAAACTAAGGGAACCCCTGTGGAGAAACTCAGAGCCCAAACCAGATCGTGGTTCTGACCAGAACCAGAACCGGGCCAGTATATTTGTCTGACATTGATTCAAACTCTGAAAACTCATTAACTCCAGTTGACAGGCGGATAAACGCTCCACTGGTCCAACAGAACCAGGATCTGGGTCTACCTAATAACCAGAACCAGCACAGCATCTAAACAGGCTAACAAGCTGAATTATGGATCTTTGTCAGAACTAAAACCCAGAACCTTTTGCCTCGGCCCGTTTCCAGGTTTAAAAATCAGTTGCTTTCCTGAGTGGCTCCTGAAACATTCCAGATAATGACAAAGGAAGCCTGATTAAGGCGAGGCAGCAGCTGGTCTCTCTGCTGCTCCGCTCTGCCCAAAATATTCTGAACCGAGTTGTTGGACTGGCAACTTTTTCCAGCAGCTTTAGATGAAGGGTTCTGATAAAATTTCACTTTCTTCTGGTACAAAACTGCTGAGTTCTCTTTTTTTTTCCTTTGACCTCCTCTACTGAACGGTGCTGAATAGAACCACGTTCCCGTGGTTCTATTCAGCACCACAGGAACTGAGCTCTTAGTTTCTCTGTTCAGGAGTTCACACATGGTCAGTCTGATACGGCTAATGCTCTGAATGTTGTCTTCCAGGTTGTTGCCAGGGATGAAGAATCAGGAGAGGAAGCTTCAGCCTCAGTGGACATTGAAGTCCTGCAGCGAGGACAGGCAGGTGAGCACAGTCTGGGAGCCTACCAGTGAGTCTACTCAGTACTCTGGTGCATTCACTGACTTGACCTTGTTCTGTTGGTTGCCTCATGGTGCGTTCACTGACACTTTCCCTCTGTTCCAGTGCCTCATGGTGCGTTCACAGAGCAACGGCTGTTTGGAGATGTGGACAGCAGTTTGGCAGGAGGAATCGCAGCGCTGATCCTGCTGACGTTTCTGTCAGCCTTCCTGTTTCTGCTGCTCCGATTCGTGCGAAGGCGCCGGCCACAGGAAGCTGATGTCCTGCCAGCCACCACAACCTTGAAACACCATAAGGTGAAGATCAAATAACCGAGTTCTGCTGAATTCACTGAGATATCTTTGTTTTGAAGAGCTTTGGGAACAAACCTGGTTGTCATGACAGCAAAGAGCTGTAGAGGAGCGGCTGCAGCCTCAGGGAGCAGAAGACGATGCAAGAGGAAGTGAAACCAGACGTAGCTGACAGACCAACCTTCACACCAGATGTTTAGATGATGGTGGTAAATGGCAAGTGGCTGGAACTTATAAAGCACTTTGTAAAGTCCAGAGGACGCCAAAGCGCTTCACACTACACTCGGTCATTCACTACCTGATGGTGGAAAGCTACTGGATGGTAGCCATAGCTGCCCTGGGCCAGGCTAACAGAAGCAAGGCTGCCATGCAACAACGCCACCTATTGGGCTCTTCCACCAGCTGGCAAGAAGGGTGAACTGCAGAGGAGGACGAAGCAAGAATCAAACCACAGACTCACTGACTATGGGTCAAACTCCTACCACCTTCAGCCCGTGAGGTCCGCCAGATCAGGACTCGGGGTTCTGTTGGACCATATTAAATGATCATCCAACAGAACCATTTAAAATGAACGATCTGCAGCAGCTGATTGGCAACAAACATTGACTATGGAAAGGATTCAGAACCTTTAGAAGATCTGAGAGAACCACAAGACCGATGATGAAGATGTCTCTGAACCACTGCTCCAGTCTATACGAGGGTCAGCAAACAGTTCTGATCAACCTAGAGATGACTGTTGACGGTGAAAACCCACCAAGACTGATTGTGGTACCACAGACCCGCTAGCTGCTGAACACAAACACCGGACTCTGGGTGTTGGAGTGGTCAAAGGTCAGCTTTGGGTTCTCCGTTTCCTCTTCAGCTTTCATCCATCTTCCAACCAGAAGGAAGCTGCAGTTCATGATGCACCACTGTTGATGACTTTATCTGCAGAATGTCCCAGCTGTAGGGAGAAATCTCCCTTCATTTGAGGACATGGTATTCCATAGCCATGATGTCCTCAGCAGGAGGATGCTGGTGATGTTTCTTCCTCCTCAGACTGAACTTCTGCGGTTCTTCTCTTACCTTCAGGTGAGTTCCAGGTCACCAGGCTTCATGGATGAGACTCTCTGTCGGCAGGCGTCTTCGCAGTCAGGCAGCTTCCACGGCAGACAGGGTCTCTACATCCGGAAGCAGTCTCTTCCTCCTAGAACTTCCTCATCTTCAGCAGCAGACAGCAGGTCCAGACCTCCTCCTCCATCCTCCGAGGCCTCTCTCAGCGATCCGGCAGGCCGCTGCCGGTTCCAGACAGACCTGTTCGTCATGGTAGAGAAACCTCCAGGTGTGGCGTCCGGCTGGGAGAGGTCACCGGACGTCACCGCAGGCCTGCAGGTCCAAGCTGCGACGCCCCAGAGTGATGAGAACATCAACATTGACCAATCAAGGGACACTTGAAAGATTGTTCCAGCCAATCACTGATCAAGATTACCTAGGACAAGCAATGTGATTGATTAGCAGATTTAAACTCATATCCTCTTTGTTTTTAGTGGTTTTAATGAAAAATGCCTTCAGAAATGACTTATGAATAAAAATATGTTCAACCTGTTTCAAAAAACTTTCTCTGAGACTATAACTATTACTGCAGTAGTGAGCAGAGCGACCACCCGGGGGCACAAGCGAGCCAGCTCCGTGCCCTGCATGCTGAGGTGGAGACAACGCAAATAACAGAATGAAATCCTGGTTTTCTATGGCTCTGATCCGATCTTCTGATGAGTTCTGCTGATTAAATCTGCCAGGTGACACTAGGAACCAAAGGCTTGGACCTCGTTTCAGGCGGGAATAAAAACATCAGTTGAACTCCAAGTGAACTTCAGGAATCTGATCAGTAGCCAGAAAAATATTTTAAAAATTAAAGATGAATTGTTTTATTGAGCTAAAGTATAAAACATTTAGAAAATATATAAGTGAAGCTTTCATATTTTACTTTTTTATTAGTTAAGCAGAACTTTAAAACACAAGATGAAGCGTAAAATGTCAAACTAATATTTGAGGAAGAAAAATTTGTAATGCCGTTTATGCCCGAGCTATTATCTGAACTAATATCTGAGTTTATGAACTTTAGAGCATCTAAGAGCTACTGAGACCCAAACCAGAACTGAAACCAGCAGCCCGGATCAACTTTAGAAGAAATGTAGTTTGTGTTTATTAAAGCAGCTAATTGGTCCCATAGTGCCACCTAGTGGCTTCATGTGGACCCATCCAAAACTGTTTGTTCTCCAGTCCACAGATGAACACCTGCCTCTCAGAGGGCAACTCAGGACCTGCAGCCGTCTCAGGAACATTTCCAACCGTCTCCAGTTTTTCCTTCCAGTAAACTTTCTGGGCCAGGAGGAGTTTTAACATTAGAAACAACTTAAGGAGATAAACATCCAAACATCAGCAGCTTGATGAAAACCAGACCAGCTCCAGTCAGGATGACTTCACCAGTACCAGAACCAGAACTAGGCTTGGTGGACCAGGAGGTTCTGTTGGGTCGTTTTGTTTTAAGGTCCAGTAATGTCCAACCACGAGGACACAATCTGTCTGCTCCCACAGCATTACTGAGTCACCACCATAAATCACTGCTGACCCGCTGGGACTGGTTCCGGTTCTGGGCTCCACAGAACTTTTTTGGCTTATTGGGACCACTGAGAAGGTCCATTTAGACTTCTGGGTCATCCAGAAACTCTGGCCCTGGGAATGTCTAAAACCAGATGAAGAATAATTTCCTATCCTCTTCATCACCATGAATCTGGGAGCGATGATGACGAGCTGCAACCACTGGACTCGGGTTCTACAGAACTGGGTCAGCGGAGATCACTGAAGGTCCATCATAAGGGTCACCTTTCTTCTCCCCGGTTCTGACCCATCTTGGATCACCGGAAGTGTTTGACCTTCAGGAAACCGTCTGAGTCCAGTTGGACCCTGCAGAACCTACCAGAACCCTGTTCTGGTCGTGGTTGGTCTGTTCTGAAGGAGGAACCAAAAGGTTTACTGAAAAACACCCACACATGTCAGCTAACATGCAGGCACACGTCACACCCCGGAAACTACAACCCCGATTTCAAAATAAAAGCCTCAACCCCTCATGCTGACGGATTCCTGCTCTGGTGAAAATGTTCTTCCGGTTCGACTCATAAAACAATAATTATTCCTTCTATAAAACCAGCTTCAGATGAATTTTAGGGGTTTTCTGCTGCAGTTTGATCTACGATCAAAACACAGAACGGTGTAGCGGGAGCTTTTATTTTGAAAGTAATGCTATCTTTGGACGGAAGCAGTTTTCATGCAGACTCACTTTACTTCAGCTAAAAAGAGTCCCAGGAACTTTATGTCGGGTGGTACCGCTCCGGTCCGGTGCCGAACTGTTCGTTTGTACGTTGATGGTTCGGTTCGGAGCACGCGACTGTTTCACACCAAGAGCGCAGAACCGGAACCAGGAACCGAGGTGAGTCCATCATCAGCGGAGTAATCCCAGATCCGCTGCAGCGACAGATTGGTTCCGAACTGACTGGCTCACCAGCCGAACTGGTTTCTGAGTCGGATCATCTGCAGGAAAACTTTAAGCCAGACCAGTTCAGGAAGCGGTTCGGACGCATGCTGGTCCAGTTGGACTCAGACTGCGGTTCCGTCCAGAACCCTAAGCCTGCTGGTCCTTCTGCCCACAGGTCCCCCGGGTCCCCGGGGTCCAGGGCTCCGCCATGAGCATCCACCCCCGCAGGATCCGCCTGAAGCCCTGGCTGCTGGCCCAGGTGAACAGCGGCAGGTATCCGGGTCTGCAGTGGCTCGGTTCGGAGCAGCGGCTCGGTTCGGAGCAGCGGCTCTTTCAGATCCCATGGAAACACGCGACCCGCCACACGCCGGTGTCGGAGGAGGAGAACACCATCTTTAAGGTTCGGTTCCGCTGGGTCCGTTTAGCAGCGGGGGGCCCGGGATGAAAGGGGAACTGGGCCAGGAACTGGGCCGGGTCGGTACCGGGCCAGAACATGTGCTTCAGTCTTTATGTTGGACTTCCTGCCGCTGCAGGTTTCGGTTCCGCTCCGTTTGGTTCCGCTTTCTCTGCTTCCTCTTTTTGGTCGCTTCACCGCAAACCTGGAATCTGGACCCAGAACCTCTCCATCCAGGCCGGAAGCAGCACCGGCTGCATCTCCTGTCCCGGTTCTGACCCGTCCCTGTCTCGCAGGCGTGGGCCGTGGAGACCGGGAAGTACCAGGAGGGCGTGGACGAACCGGACCCGGCCAAGTGGAAGGCGAACCTGCGCTGCGCGCTCAACAAGAGCCGCGAGTTCCGGCTCAGGTTCGACGGAACCAAGGAGACGCCGCTCCGCCCCTACAAGATCTACGAGGTCTGCGACGGAACCGGCGCCACAGGTGAGCCGACCGGACCGGACCGGACCCTGTCCAATCTATGGGACGGTTGTGACAATGTTCCTGATGTGGTTCTGTGTTTCAGACGGAGCCGAGGACGACGATGAGGAGGTGAGGATCAGAACCAGGTGAACAAAACCTAATCGGAACCAGTAGATCAGAACCAGATCAGAACCAGCTGACCTGTCAGTTTTTCCTCCTGACCGTTTCCAGATGCCGGACCTCACCGATCTCTCCATCAGTAAGTCCCTCTCCAGCGTTTCTATGGTAACCGCTGACAGCTGACCCTGACCCAATCTGACCCGGTTCCGGCTCTGCAGACCCTCGGATCGAGTCCGCCTCTTTCCCGCCCTTTGGGTCGGCCCAGGTGATCACGATGCCTCTGCTGCCTCTGACCTCTGACCTCCAGCCTCGGGGTTCGATGGCGGATCCAGCGAGCTTCGACCCGGCCGGAATCCAGAACCTGAACCCGCTGTCCTCCACCCAGCCAGAATCCATGGAGGCCAGCAGCATGGAGTCCGACCAGAACCAGTCGGACCATCAGAACCAGCAGCCCTGCAAGTACGACCTGCTGAGCAGCATCCCACGTGAGTCCGATCCAGTTCTGGTTCCTCTGCTCAGTCGGTCTGCTAGTACTCAACAGGTCCAAATTAATCAGACCTCCTGGTTCCGAGGGGACTGCTGCTCCAGAACCAAAAGGTTCTGCAGTGGCTCAGGCCAGAACCAGTACTAAAACCTTGTTTATTGTGGAGGAACCGGTGGTTCTAGACCTGATTAGAGACCCAGAACCGGTTCTACTGACCCTCAAAGGCTCAATGTGATGACGTCATCGTTTTCTCAAACTGTGATTGGTCGGAATAGGTCAAGAACCTGAACAGAACCATCTGGACCAGGGTGGAGCTTCTACCGGGTCTTGTGATCTCAGCTGGGTTCTGATCAGACCCGAGTTCCTCTAGAACTCTGAAACGGGTCCAGGGCATGACAAGTTACTTTTAAGCAAACTATCATGAGCAACTTTTTTTTTTTTTTTTTTTAGGTACCAGTTACTATATTGTAGAAATAAATAACTACCAGGTAAAGTAACTAATGCATCACTTCAATAAAAAACAAAATGGGTTTAAATACGTAAAAACATTTTGGATCCACTCTATTATTTCTGCTGAGCTGTTCATCATAAAATGGAGACTGAAACCAAACGATCAGTGAAACCAAGCTGAGCCTGATGGCAGCGTCGCCATCTTCATTCACCAAGCTAACAATATTAGCCTGACCTGCTAGCATCATCAGCCAGCCTGGGGACGAGCTTAGTGGGTTCATGAGTTTCTTAGAAGTGATATAAAGAAGAGCGATTCTTTCACATGAAGATTGATCTGTGTTGTGCTTCGCTTACCTCAGCTTGAGTTAGCTTAGCTGCCCCGCTCCGCAGCCGGTTCTACGGTTTCTGCGTTTATTTGCTTTCCGCTTATTAGTGAAGGCCCGCCCAACCCTGCCTCTGATTGGTTTACAGCTACTCCTTTAGCTTTCCTCAGCCAATCAGCAACAGAGATGCGGCATGACCTGAGCTGCAAAGGCCCTGCCGACCCTAGTTTTTACAAGACGTGTTACTCAATTATTATTTTTTTAAATTACGGCGTTATTGGTTATTCAACCGTATAACACCTGTAATATTTGAATGGAAAGTGGCAGTTCCAGACAGTGGTAGCTGCCACTGATTGAACATGTTGCTTTTTTCCAAGTAAATCAAATAAAAAAAAAAAAGAAATTTGATTTAAAGGACAGCTACAATACATTTACATAATAAATACAGCTGCCACTGCCAGTAATTGAAGTCAGTGCTGCTGCCTTCCCTCAGCTCTGAAGGCTTCAGCTTTCTGTCTGCTGAAGCTGAGACCCAGTTACTGACTTTTTATTGTCAGTAACAGAAACGGCGCTTTAGCGATGAAGACGTAATTAGATTACTTGTTACTGAACAAAGAGTAACACCATTATTCCCTCTACGGGTCATGACCCGCTAAACAAGGCCTCTCCTGTCTTGGTTCTGCAGTAACAGATCTGGACCTGAAGTTCTGGTACCGGGGCCGGGCCATGGGCTCCCTGACGGTCAGCAACCCCCAGGGCTGCCGGCTCTACTACGGCCACATTGAACCGACCCCAGAGCAGGTATACCTGTTTGGTCCAGTCAGTCTGCAGCAGGTTCTGTTCCCGGGAACGGCGGAGATC
Organism: Phalloptychus januarius; assembly: GCA_902982915.1. Taxonomy (NCBI): domain Eukaryota; kingdom Metazoa; phylum Chordata; class Actinopteri; order Cyprinodontiformes; family Poeciliidae; genus Phalloptychus; species Phalloptychus januarius. The sequence goes on along the minus strand of CADWAE010000474.1, from coordinate 13,789,420 downwards.
CAGAACCAGAAACAGCGATTCTACACAGACGCTCTGCTGGACGTGATGGACCGCGGTCTGATCCTGGAGATCCAACAGCAGGACATCTACGCCATCCGCCTCTGTCAGTGCAAGGTGTTTTGGTCCGGTCCGGGAATGCCAGAACTGGGTCCACCCAACCCCATGGAGCGGGAGAGGAGGATCCGAGTGTTCAGCCTGAACGACTTCCTGCAAGGTTCGTCTTCTAACCCGGTTCTTTGGGTTCCTGTAGGCAATTCTGTTTAGAGAACTTATTCTGGGGTTCAGTTCTAGTGGCGGTTAGGTTCTGACAGCGGTTCTCCTCAGGGCTCATCTTGTTCCAGAAGGGCGAAGCCGCCAACCCGCCGCCATTTGACGTCTTCTTCTGCTTCGGAGAGGACTGGCCAGACAGGAAGCCCAAAGAGAAGAAACTCATCATGGTCCAGGTGAGTGGCCGATGGTCCTGTCGACCCAGGTTCTGTGGGTCTGGATTGTAAAGGTTCTGTTGCTGTGCAGGTGGTTCCGGTGGTGGCCCGGATCCTGACGGAGATGTTCTCCGGAGAGCTGGCCTGGTCCACCGACAGCATCCGGCTGCAGATCTCCAACCCGGACGTCAAGGACCAGACGGTGGAGCAGTTCAAGGAACTGCAGCGGCTGCTCCAGAACCAACTGGGTCCAACTGGGCCTTGGGCCCCAGCTGGCTCTCTAGAGGCCTCTACCGGATTCTCCATGGGGACCAGCTGAGATCAGAACCGGGACCAGAACCGACAAGAACTAGTTTCTGCTTTGCTGTCTAAAGGTCCAGGCATTTGTTTCTTAATACCTCAGAACTCTCAGTCCAGATTCTACCTGCCTACCCGAACCAGAGGCTCTGGTTCTGGTCCGTGGGGAATTGTTTTGCGATTCAGTAAATCTTCTGGAACCGAATCAGTTGGACCTGATCAAACGATTTCCGTCTGGCAGGTCTGGTACCACCATATGTCCGGGTCAGAACAGCTGGAGTGTTCTGCTGCTGGTCCATCAGAACCAAATATGCATTTTATCAGTGTTTGTTTCAGTTTGCTCTCTGGTGCCACCCGGAGGACGGACCAGGCCCTGCAGCAGGAACCAGTCTAACCAGAACTCCCAATCTCAGGTGAGGATGACCTCACCCTTCAGCAGATGGGATCAGGTTACAGAAACACCTGAGCTCAGGTGTTAATGCCCCCGCACCTCGGGTTACTGGTTAGACGGGTCCCAGCGTGTCTCCTCTCTAAAACCACAGAAGAAGAAGCGAAGTGTTTTCAGCTGTTTTATTGTTTACAGCAAGGCTACATCACCACTGATGTCATGGTGTCAGTCCGCCTCATTACCCACAGTCCTCTCTGTTTCCATTCATGGAAAAACAACTAAAATAAACCAAAGATAAAAGGTCAAAGGTGACGCCAAATCCTCCAGCGTTCCGCCATGCGGCCCACAGCATCATGGGAAATTTTTTGGCTCTGTTTTTTGGCACGGACAGAAACATCTTGACCAAAGTCCCAAAAATAAATCTCTTAAAAACAGTTGAGCAGGCACGTCCTGATTAATCGTCTCCGAGGGTCCAGCAGGAACCGGTCCTGACCCCGCCCACCCAGAACCACCTGCTGCAGGTGAGCTGGGGGGGGTGGGCTCCGTCCGTCTCTCCTCCGTCAGGTCACAGAGTCCCGTTTCACATTCAAAGTCCCTCCGTCTTCCTCGTCTGCAGTCGCAGCTTTTTGCCGTCACCTCTGAATGTTGGTCAACTAAAGATTTAACCTGAGGAAGAGGAGGAGGAGGTAGAGGAGCGGTTTCAGCTCTTCATCGGTCATCTCAGGACATTTTCTATGAAACCACACTGTAAAAACACAAACTAAGTATTTTTTTTTCTTGTTTCTATAGCAAATATCTTGAGATAAAAAATGTTTCAACAGTTAATGTCTTGTTAATGTTTTGTTTGGGATTTGGATGAAATAAAATTTTGTTCTTCACAACAATAAAAGATTCTGGTTCAATTCAGTAACATAATATTGATAAATAGCAGGATACTTTCTATAAACCACCTGGAAAAACCTCAGGCTCATCAGGCAAGCACTAACCGCTACATAGCGCTAACTGCTACATAGCGCTAACCGCTACATGGCTCAAACAACACTATTGGGTCTATAGAGTCACGTTATGTTCCAGGTCGGTTCTGGAAGGAGCCTGGAGGTGAAACTTGGAAGATCCTTCTGCAGAAAGCAGCAAGAAGCTAACCAGCTGATCTATGGTGAGGAATTCCCAGTATTCCCAGTGCCTACCTGGTGTCATGAGAAGCTGCAGCTACCGGTACAGCCTGGTGAACTCTCTGATGGCCCAGCACACTTGCTTGCACTCCTCAGCACTGAAAGAGAAACACACACATGAAGGCCTTATGGTTTCAGGGCAGGCGAGTCTGGACCCGCTCCTTCCGGTTCTGATCCGGTTCTGATCCGGCAGCGCCCCGCCCTCCGCTGGGCCGGTCCCAACACGAGTTGACGGCACCTGAACGCCTCACGATGAGTCATCCCGGCGCCCTCGCCGGAGGATGATTGGGTCCGAACAGGAACTGGGATCCAACGCAAACTCTTCAGCTGGCTGTCGGCATGGCGACCACAGAAACAACAGGAAGTAGCAGCGGCTCGCATCACTAAAGAGGAACCGGAGGCCGGGCGACGTGGATAAAAACAACATCTGATTTTTCATACCAGATCCGAATTTAATCAATTAAAAAAAAGAAATTACAATTACATTTTCCACTTGAAAATATTTTCAAGTGGATTTTATTTCAGTCAACCTCCTAGGCTGAATGAGCAACGCCATTTTTATTTATGAATAAAACCATAGGCTAAGCGGCGGCCCCGTCCGTCCGTCCGGGACAGGGTGTTGGACAAAGGACGGACGGACCATAGAATAAGCATCCAAGCGTCTCAGCAGCTTCTAAATAAATTCCACACCCTTCATAAACTCTCCTCGTTTTAATCTTTAATATTCCAACTTTACTCTCATCCTTTATCAAACGATGTTTGAAATATCACAACTTTATCCTCTTCATTAAAAACATAAAGCGTCGCCTGAAACCTAATACTCCCATCTTGTTTGCAAAGTCAAACAAGATGGCCGCCTTGGGCGCCATGACATCACTGAAACCCAAGGAGGCGATTTGATTTTGTCACCCAGCCTCGGTGCAGCCCGGTTCCGACCCGCCGGACTCACCTGGTCACCTGCTTGTGGAACTCGGTCAGCTGCTTGTGGGTGACGGTCACGGCGCCGCCCGCCGTCTGCTTCGGCAACCCCTTCAGCGCGTTCTCCAGCCAGCGGCAGAACATCTGGAACAGAGGAGCGGAGTGAGTCGCGACTCAAGAACCGGACCGGAACCAGAACCGGCAGGACTCACGGGTCGGTCGAACAGCATGACCTCCCAGAGGACCTCGGCCACGTCGGGCAGCGTGTACGGCGGCAGGCAGAAGCAGCAGGAGTGCAGCAGCTGGTTGATGAGCTGCTGGCCGTTCTGCTCCATGGCCTGACCAATCAGACGCTTCCGCAGAGCAAAGTCCTCCTCGTGCTGGAGGGGGGGGAGAGACATGAACCCAGAGAACAGCGCCACCGGCTCCTCCTGGAGCAGAACTGCCCGGTTCTGACTCACGTCGTTGCCGACTCCGGTGTGGATCAGGTCTCGGATGAACTTCATGACGCTGCAGTTGGCGTCCCGATGGTCGAGAGACGTGGCGGCGATGGCGCACTGGATGATGTGGACCACGATGCTGCTGCCTAGCAACGTGACGGGACTCCTCTGGACGAACCTGGGGACAGACAGGACATGAGAGGACGGCACTCTGATGTCTGTCCACCGTGTCTCAGTGATTTTCATGCGATGGTAAATTTGTTCGTCCCAAAGTTTGTGGAAAAGCAGCCAACAGGAAGCCAGGTGTGCTCACCTGGTGGCCAGTCTGAACAGGTCGTCCACAGTGTCCGGGTGGTTCCTCAGGCTGTTGGGCTGCTCCAGCAGCTGGAAGGTGGGCATACACAGTGCCTGCAGGACACACAGTGGCTCCTGGTCAACGGCCCAGCAGGGGGCGTGGCCTAGATCAGGCGAGAGCGGCTTACCTGCAGCATGTCCAGCAGCCCCTGCCTGCAGCCCTCCTCCATGCCGTACTCGTCCACCAGGATGCTGCCCAGGTACAGGAAGCAGGAGTGAGGGTACACCTGGTAGACGCTCACCATCTGGAGGACATGAGCGCCCAGTCAGCGTCGGCACAGCAACGGCTGCCCACACACCCCGTTCCGATGGCGACTCACCTGAGTGACGAGCGGCTGCAGCAGGGAGGCGGAGCCTTTCCCGACGCAGCGCACGGCGAAGCGCAGGCAGCGGCAGCAACGCTCCACGATGCGATTATCAGCCTGGTGGGCGTTGAGCGTCTCCGACAGGACAGGCCAGATCTGGGGGGGACAGGCGGGAGGGTCAGGAGACGTGGGGACAGATCAAGTCCAGGTGTGTCAGCCAGGGTCCAGGTGTGCGGCGCCTCACCTCCTGGATCACCTTCTGGCACGGGTGGGTCTGGCCGTTCTCCACGATGGGGTTGGTGTGTCTGAGGACGAGACGATGCGTTCACTGTCTGCGGCGGCGCCGGGAATCTTCCTGCGGCTCCACTCACCTGAAGATGACCGCCAGCCGGTCCAGCCACACCGTCGGGTCGGCCGACTTCCCGTTCCTGGACCGCTCCGCCAGCAGCTGCGGGGACAGAACCCAGTCGGACCGGTTCCGGCTTGGCGGCGCCGGCCGACCTGGAGCTCACTCACCTTCTTCAAAGCCAGAACCTGAACGGCGCACAAGTCGCTGAGGCACTCCGCGATCTTCTCCAGAGGCAGCCGGGCCAGAACCAGCGCCGTACCTGCACAGGTAACGGTCAGAGTCACAGCTGGACCGGCCAGAGCTGCTGCAGGGTCCGGGTCCAAACCCAGCCGGTTCCGATTCCCTTCAGACCCGACTACCAAGCGATATCAGCCTATTGGAACCGGAACCAGGTCTCAACTCGGTTCTGCCGGAACAGAGTTCAGCTGATTCATGAGGTTCTGCTGCTCAGAATAAAAGTTCTGCTGGACCCGGCAGGAAGACAATAAAGGACGGCTCTGTTTTATTATTAATCAGTTGATTGGAATAAATTCAGCTAAGAACAGGTTGGTTTAGCCCAGTGTTTCTCAATTCCAGTCCTCACGCCCCCCCGCCCTGCATGTTTTAGGTGTTTCCCTGCTGCCACACAGCTGGATTAACAGGCTTCTGCAGTACTTGATGGTCATGCAATCATTTGAATCAGCTGTTCTGGAATAGAGGAGCATCTAAAACGTGCAGAGCAGAGGGGCCTGAGGACTGGAATTGAGAAGCACTGCTTTAGTGAGAGTTTGGTGGACCTCAGCGGTACCACGCAGACCCGGTACCTTTGAGGAGGCCCACTGCGGCCTCGGTGGACAGGGCGAAGGAGTCCAGCGAGCGGGCGATGTCCAGCAGCCCCTGGAAGTGCTGCGCCATGTGGTCGCGGCACACAGAGCAGATGTTGTGGATGGCCTTGGCCGCCGCCGACGCCAGCGGCTTCTCCCTCAGGCCCTTCATCAGGTAGTTCAGAACCGGGTCTGCGGAACACGGAGCCGGATCAGAACCGCCGGCCGGTCGGACCCGGCCGCCCCGACCCGGTCCACCTACCCAGGAAGCGCGGGTTCCGGTCCACCACCTCGCTCATCTCCCCCACCAGCTCGATGCTGGTGTAGCGCACGGCCAGGTGCACGCTCTCCGGCAGCAGCACCACCTGCTGCAGCACCTCGGCCACCGTCGGGTTGTTCTCCCTGCAAACAGGCGGCGTCAGCGCTCCGGGCCCGTTTCGGATCCGGTTCTGCTCGGCAGCTGTACTCACGGGTCGACGCTCTTCGCGATGGAAGCCATGATGAAGAGGACGGCCTCCGTCACCTCCCAGGGCGGGTTCCCGTCCTTCAGGGTGGAGTACAGCTGGAAGACAGAGCGCGCCGTCAGCAGGAGGCCAAACCACGGCGGAACCGGGCCGAGGTTCTGGTGGTACCTGAGAGAAGCACTCCATAGAGCCGACCAGGAAGATCACGTCCTTCACCAGGTCCGATACTCTCATCCTGAACTCCCCGAAGTCGTCCGTTTCCTCCGGGATCCCCTCCTGTGTAGCGAAGCAGAACTGGGTCAGAACCGTTCCAGAAGCGGGTCGGAGCAAGCTGGTCCCGGAGCCTTACGTGGTCCGGGTCCAGCTGGCAGTGGCGGGCCAGGCAGTGCAGCAGGCGCTGGATGTACGGCCGGAAAACGCCGTGCAGGTTGGCGTCGTTGATCTTGTAGAGATGCTCGCCCAGCCGGTACCAGAAGTTAAAGGAAATCTCCACGACCTGCAGACAGAACCGGGTCAGAACCACGCCAACTGGACCTCCACGCAGCACACTGGTTCTGTTCCTTCAGGCCCCAACAGGTTCTGACCTGGATTAGTTCAGGCTGCAGAACCCAGCCAGAACCAGAACCCGACCTGGTCCAGTTTCTTAGAACATTTCAGTAAAACATCATGAAGTGATCCACTGACTTAAAGGAGCTCAGGGTTTCAGCAGCTCTGCAGTTTTCTGGAGGTTTATTCCAGATCTGTGATGCATAGAAGCTGAATGCAGAGGAGAACCAGAACCAGAACCAGCAGACCTGAGCGGTCTGGTATGTTGATCCAACAGCAGCAGATCTTTAACCTCTTGACTGATTCATAATCAGTTAAACTGAAGTCTATTGTCAGGGCGCCACGTCACCCTGTTGACCCCTACTGACCCCGGTCTGCCTTCCTGGCTGCCAACTGAAAGCAACCTATGACCCCGGATGAGTTTACTGTCTGAATGAGATCAGGATTAGCCGGTAACCCGGCAACCCGGTTCCGGTACCTCGTACTGCGGGTGCCCGGCGCAGATCAGCAGCAGCTCCAGCGTCCTCAGGTCACCCATGCCCTGACCCGGCGTCCGGACCGTCGTCTCCAGGAACGTCTCGCAGAGCTCCGTGAAGATCCGGCAGTAGTTCAGCACCCTGCGGACACAGAACGGCCGTTACCGTGGTGACCGGTCCCCGGGCCTCCGCCGGGCCAGCCGGAGCCTCCCGGGGCCCCAGCGTCAGCACGCCCTGGAACAGCTGCAGCGCCAGAGCCACGTTGGTGTCCACGCTCTCGATGGCGTACAGCGCCGAGCACACGCAGTCCGACGCCGCCTCATGCAGGTTGGTGGACGTCTCGTCTCTCTGCTGGGACACGGAGCGGAACCCATCAGGGCCTATGGACCAAGACCGGGACAGGGACCAGAACCGGGACTCACCAGGATCTGGAACAGGACCATCAGCAGCTGGTTGCTGGCCATGAAGTTGCTGTCCAGGACGCCCAGGTTGAACCAACTGCCCAGGCAACGGAACACCTTGATGAGCATCTTCTCATCGCCGCCCGCCTTCTCCACGCAGGACGTCTGGGGACGGGGAGACGTTAGCGAAACACGTGGAGGACAAATGTTCCAGCAGAGACAGATCAGGCGTCCCCCAGAAACCTGCTGGTGGTCACTAGGGGGCGCTAGCTCAGCTCCTAAGCTGCTTTTGGGTTTAAGAATTGAGAAAAGTTACAGGCGGACAGCCAGAGGACATGTGTCCTGGTGTCCCTACCAGCAGGGCGACCACGGTGTTGGAGTAGAAGGCCAGGTCTTCGATGATCTCGGTGCGGCGGTTGGCGCCGATCCGCAGCGAGCGGCTGTGGACTTCCTCCGGCAGGACAGTCAGGATCTCGATGAGGAACGGCATGGAGCTCGCGTCCTCGTTGTACCTGAGGGGGCGGAGCCACAGAGCAGGGTCAAAGATCGGCTAGGCGGCACAAACGGCAAGACGGCGAGAGTTCCTACTTCTCTATGAGCGTGTGAACGCAGCCCTTCCAGGAAGCCATCTGCAGGGCGAGGTCAGCGATGGCCAGGGCCAGCTGCAAGACAGGACCGGGTCAGAACTGGGCCGTAACCAGGCTGACCAGAACCACCGATGAAGCTGAACGTTCTCGGGTTACAGAGGATCGATTTTACATCAAACCCTGAAATGGTGGACGGCCTGCCGTCCTCCAATCAGGCTTCAGTCAGAGACGCTGTAACACAGACTGCTACAGGAAACCACATCACAAATTGATGATGCTTAGATTCCTCTGTAATCCAGATTATTCCAGTAGATTACAGGAAGTCAAGTCCTGGATGACAGAAGTTTTTGTTTTTGGATCAAAACCTCTGAACAGAACCTGATTGGTCGATTATTGATCGGGATCAAATAATCTGAGTTATTTTAACCAGGATGTAATTTAATCCCACAGGAAACAAGTTTGTGGGATGTCCTCCTTTAATCTCCTGAATATTGCATAAATAATAAACCTCCTTATAATCTATAATCTAATCCATTGATCCGTTGCCTCAGGCTGAGAGGCAACGGATTTCAGTTGCCTCTCAGCAACTGAGAGGATTTCAGTTAAAATCCTTCAGCTGATCCAAAACACTGCAGCAGAGTTCTGATGCAAACCAGAACCGGGTCAGATTTCTGCTGTTTGGATTCATAGCTTCCTCATAATCCAGATTATAATCTCAGGTTGTCACATATAAACCCTTAACTCCAGTGGTTTCTGTCCTCCAGTGGTTTCTCCTACTACTCGCCGCCTCAGTGGCTCCGCCCTCCTGGGGCGGGGCTTACCTGAGTGACGATGATGGGCGACAGGTCTTTGAGGTTCTGGATGTGGGTCAGCAGGGAGTCCCGCAGTGCATTGTGGGTCTCTGGAGGAAGCTCATAGAAGGAAGTCTGGATCTTCATCTTCATGGTCTGCGCGGCGAAGTAACACGACTCCACGTCCTGCTTCAGCTGCAGCAGCTGGTCCGAGATCTCCCAGGCGAACATCTGCACAGGACAGGAAGTGATGTCATTGAACAGCAAGAGGCGGGACTTAAGCCTGTACCAACCCAGCTGTTCATCATTTAGCAGAACAGAACCGGACCAGAAGGTCCATCAGAACCAGGTCGAGGCTGATCTGCTACAGAAGTCTTATGTGACCCCGGCGCATCCCAGGTCACGAGGTCAGGAGGTCAGACCGTCCCTGACACATTTTGAATGCAGAGGAGAATCTGGAGCTGTTCTCCTGGACGTGAGAGAGCAGCAAACATGGAGCTAAAGACATTTAACTTCTAGAATGTTTCTGAACACCTTCAGGGTCAGCAGGACGTTTCCTCCTGGACCGGGTCTACAGGGGAACCATGACAGCAGGCTTCCCCTTCAATTACAGACACTGTTACTGAGGAAAAGGCTTTGAATGCCGAGCCGAGTTCAAGCACCCTGACCCACTTTCTCCCCCGAACCTCTGGATCTGGTCTCAGATCTTCTCCAGGTGATCCGGAAACACTTTCAGGTAAATCCTGCTGATTTTGGCTGGAGTCTGGCTGAGCTGTCAGTCACAGCAGCACCAGGCCTGCTCGGAATTAATCTACTGCTTCCGCATAGAATCAAACATTTTAATCATAAAACTGACTATTAGTTATTTATTGAACTGATCTGATTTAAGTTTCGCCTTTTAAATGCCGAATAAAGTGAAAAAAATGACCGGTTCTGTTTCTGTTTTGATCCATTCATTCCGTTAGCTTAGCCACCATGCTAACAGGAACAGGAGCTGCTCTGAGACTGCGCAGCTTGACACACCTGTCCGGTTCCCCCTCAGGTAACTCATTAAACCCGAACCGAACCCTCGCCAGACCCACACGGAACCATTCTCCAGGGCTCTCACCGATCTCTGCAACTCTCCGAGCCACAGCGAGGCTCGTTCCTTCCCGGACGGATCCGGGTCGTGGTACAGGGCCTGGACCGCCTGGTAGACCAGCGTCAGGCTCGGTTTACCCCCCTCCATAGCGGCCTCGACGCAGGCTCCTGTAAGGCAGATGGTTCGGTTCGGCTGAGGAGCTAAAAAACCCAAAAACTACCAAACGGTCCGAGTACCGACCGCCATCTCACACGGGCTCTTCCGGGGACAGCCTGAATCCTGTTCCGACTGGAAACACGAGCAAAGTATTTGTTCCTCTCTGCCAGACAGGAGACGGGTTAATTGAGGACCAGAGTCGGAACCACAATCAGTTTCTTTCTCCAAATTTGTGCGCGAACAGGCAATCAGACTTCGGTTCTGCTTTAATCGGAATGAAGGCAACTAAATTATAAGCATAGAAAAAAAATCTCTGTGGTTTTATTTCCTGTAAAAACATATATACATATATATATAAAGAAGCTATATAATTATTTCCTCAGTATGATCAACGGTTGAAGCAGTTATTAGTTCTTACATGAACATAATTATTAATGTATTTTAATGACAGAATGAGTCCCCAGCATCACCATATTCCCAGTGCAGGGAGGAGGAAGAGGAGAAAATCCTAGTCAGAGGACGAAGACAGGAAGGCGCTCGGAGCCCATTATTATTATTATTATTATTATTATTATTATTATTATTTCTTGTTGTTGTTGTTAGTAAATAATTCTATTCCATTTTTAATTTAGTTTATTTCTATTGTCCCAATTCACAACAAATCTCATTTCAAAGCATTTTACAAAACATTATTTCAATTAATCATCAACTAATGAAAATCCCAAATTCAGTACCTCAGAAAATTACAATACTATTTAAGAGCAAATAAAAAAAGATTATTAGAAATATTTGCCAATAGGAAGACGAGATCATGTTCAGCCCTGAGTGCCGAGTTCTTCCTTCTGCCTGGTTTACTGCAGCTATGCGGGTGAGAGTGTGGATGCGGGTGTCGGACCTGGTGCGGATGTGGTGTGAAATTATTTATCTGCATGTTATTTTTTACATGACAAAAACATGTAAGAAGATGACACACACAAGCACACAGAGAGAAAGTGTTCTGGAGGAGTTATTTAATATTTCGCAAAATCCGCCGAGCATGACTGGTCTTCACTGCAGCCAACGCGGCCTCCAGAGTGGAGATAATGTACAGGAGGGTCCTGGGGTCCATCTGGAGATCCATGCAGTTCTGGGTGCTGCCAACATCAGAACTTCTATTGTGGGAGCGGATGAGGATGCGGGTGTGGATGGGTGGAGTGTGGTGGGGTGTGGTGGGGTGGGTGGGGTGTGGATGCGGGTGTGGATGAGGGTGTGGATGCGGGTGCGGTGTCCATCAGTCTGTGGCTCCTGGGTTATCTGAGTCCAGGTTCCTGTGATTGTGGCCTTCAGCTCTAATGAAATGTCGGGTCTGATACGTCACTAGTTTGCTATTTAAACAGGGACACCACAGACCTTAAACCAGGTTCTGCTGTTCAGGAGCCAAGTCCTATTGGAGAATTAAATCTGCATCTCCATAAAGTCGCTCAGCAGCAGGAAGTGCCATAAAATGTCCTGGTAGATGGCTCAGAAAACACAGTGGACCAACACCAGCAGATGTCATGGCACCAAACCATCACTGACTTTGGAAACTTTGACTAGACCTCAAGCAACGTGGACCCTGCCGCTCCACTCGTCCTCCAGACTCTGGGTGGAAATGAAGAATTGACTTTAATCAGAGAACAAAACATTGGACTACAGAGCAGAAGCCCGTCCAGTTTGTGTTCAGGTGAGACAATCGTGATGCCGACTGATTCAGGTCTGATGTGAGGAATGCCACAGCTGCAACCACATCCGTCCGTCCGTCTGTCCGTCCGTCTGTCTGTCCGTCCCCAGGATGGTTTTCCTGATTGTCTATTTTTTTTCTACCTCATGGTTTCCTTTCCTTCACCTCTATGAATGTGTTTGAACTCTGAACTCTGAACAGCTAGCCTCTTGACAATGACCTGAAGAAGCTAGCTGTGTCTTGTCCTCTCGGTGGTGTCAGAGGTCATCTTTTGGACAAATGTTAGGTCAGGCATCCCATGATTGTGTAGAATGCAGAAGTGGACTGAGAGACCATTTTAGTTCATTATCTGATTAGTGTGGAGCAACAATTGCTTTCTGTATTGAACCTTTTAAAAAATATTGACATTTTCTGAGATATCAAATTTAGGATTTTAATTAGTTGGCCGTTCTAATCATCAACACTAAAAGAAAGAAACATTTGAAATATTTCTGTCTGAGTGACTGAATGTGTTATGAATATAACATATAAGTTTCACTTTGTGAGTGGAATTACTGACATAAATCAAGTTTTCATGACATAATCTTATGATCATAATCTTGATGCTCAATTAATTATTCAGGGTAGATTAAAAGGTTTTGCCTAATGAAACCTAGTAGAGCAGGCGTGTTCAGATCCAACCAGAGCCGACCTGCAGCTTCCTGCATCAGATGATCGGCTCGTTACCAGGCTGTCTGAGCCCGTCCAGGTCTACTGGAGTCAGGATGCAGGACGGGTCTGGAGGACTGGACCCGAGCTCCTGTAACCCACAGCATCAGTCCTCCTGAACAGCAGGGGGCGACAATTACTGGCGTTGTGTCATTGACTTTAGAGCAATCCCTCATACAGAAGATGCATTTATTATTATTATTATTGTTGTTGTTGTTGTTGTTATTTAGTAGTAGTAGTATCAATAGTAGTTCTACTAATTAATTATTAGTAATAATATTGATCCATCAAGTGATGAGCAGCAGCTCGAACCTCTGGGGTTCAGATCGGTTCTGGTCTCTGCAGCGTCCAGGATGATAACCTACCTGATCCTGATCCTGATCTTGATCCTGATCCAAATCCAAATCCAGATCCAGATCCAGATCCAGTTTCTGAGCCACAAAAAGCTCTGATTGTTTAATTTCCTGTTGCTCTGCAGTTTCTAGAAATTCAGGTCAGAGGAAAACCTTCCTCTGCTTCTGCTGCGGGTTCCACTCGGACTGCTGCCAGGATCTCTGGGTTTTCACAGCTCCTGTGGGTCAATTTAAGCAGAGACTTGTTCCTCCAGGTCATGACCTGTCAGGTAGAAAGTCCCTGATGCTGCGGAGGGACGGAGTCTCCTAAAGCAGCGCAGCTTCATCATTTAACATTTATCCTAGTTAAGGAGCAACTGCAAATATTAAAAACAGAAATCCTCCAGAATCACACAAAGGCTTTATTCACATTTTATTATCGCATTTCAACATCAGTCAGCTGCAGAGAAACAAACCGGGAAACACCTGGACACACCTGGTCACACCTGGACACACCTGGACACACCTGGTCATACCTGAGACTGCAGAGAGGCTCCCACGAACTGAGGTCGTATCATACCCATGCTCGACCGTTCACAGCCTGGTTACGATACAGCCTCGGCTCTGAAGGAGAACCGGCAGCAGAACCGGCAGCAGAACCTCATGAGGAAGATGAAGTGATGAAGAGGCAGAGCGCGAGCTGCGCGTCCTGCTGACGTCCTGCTCCGAGTGGAGCAGCAGCAGCAGAACCAGGAGGACCAGGAGGACCAGGAGCTGTGGAGTCATTAGAGTCTAAGCTCTTTGTTTGTGGGATTGGGCCGGATTAAGGTGGATGACCCGCTCAGGTTCGTCTTAACATCCGGATTAGACCTGAAGTCACGGAAAAGTAAAGGTTCTTATTGGCTTTTACCGGCCAGCCACCTGCTCTTCATCACTCATCCTCTTCATCAGTTTACAGCTCGATGCTGCGGAGCTTTTTACCAGCAGAATCACTGCAAGCAATAACAAGCTTTTTAATAACTCACATGTGTAAGAGGTATTTATTTAGTGGTTTTTCCATAAGAAGAAAATCGTTTTTCATTGGAAGCAAATTAAGAAAAAGTGTTGATCAAAATAATTCATATCATTTCAATAATAATCCAGTTGAAATAAGGGTGATGATGAAGAGTGTTCATCATGATGTGTTAATCTGGAGGTCAGGGCTGAACAGACTCATCATCCCTGAAGTCAAGATTGTCCCAATCATTTCACATCAAACGTTTTTTACTAGTTGGAAGAGAATCTCAGATTCAACCTCTAAAACCAAACTGTGTCTGAAAACGAACTTCCTGTCTGACCGGGATGAGTTGTGTGATCCGAGTCTGTTTTCATTGTTTCTTCTCCGTAAGAAGATTAAAGCGTCAGAAGGATTTAATCCGTAAAGTTTGGGAAAAGCCGGCCGGATTATCTTTGCTCTAAGTGGATTATGGGTGTATATAAAGAGGCTGAAGACGTTTGCTGAGGTCGGAGGAACTCAGGGTAAAGATGGGGAAACATTTTCACCTGTACGAGAACATCTCCAAGGTGGACCCCTTCGAGGGGTCCCAGCACTACCTGGCCCCGGCGTGGGCCTTTCACCTGCAGGCGCTCTTTATGGGCTTCGTCTTCTTTGCGGGGACGCCGCTGAATCTGCTGGTCCTCCTGGCCACGGCCAAGTACAAGAAGCTCCGAGCTCCTCTCAACTACATCCTGGTAAACATCTCTTTCGCTGGCTTCATCTTCGTCACCTTCTCCGTCAGCCAGGTGTTCGTAGCCAGTCTGAGGGGATACTACTTCCTGGGCTACACCTTGTGTGCCTTGGAAGCGGCCATGGGCGCCGTGGCAGGTATGGCCGACAGGTGAGAGGTCCGGGCTGGTGGGTGAAGGTGGCTGCTGATGATGACGTTCTTCCTGCAGGTCTGGTGACGTCCTGGTCACTCGCCGTGCTCTCCTTCGAGAGGTACCTCGTGATCTGTAAGCCGTTCGGAGCCTTCAAGTTCGGCAGCACCCACGCCGCTGCTGCCGTGGTCTTCACCTGGTTCATGGGGGTGGGCTGCGCCTCGCCGCCTTTCTTTGGCTGGAGCAGGTAGGTCTGCCGCCACTGAGAGAGCTGCTTCTGGCGGTTCCTCTGGCTGACGGAATGTTGTTGTGTGCAGGTACATCCCGGAAGGCCTGGGCTGCTCCTGCGGACCCGACTGGTACACCCACAACGAGGAGTACGGCTGCACCAGCTACATGTACTTCCTGCTCATCACCTGCTTCTGCATGCCTCTGTCCATCATCATCTTCTCCTACTCGCAGCTGCTGGGCGCGCTGAGAGCCGTGAGTACATCACTGCTTCGCTCAGGCCTTCTGCTCAGCAGTTCAGGGAGGATGAGGTAGTGGAGCTGAATGGAGACCAGAGCTGGTTCTGGTTCTGATGCAGCCTCTCCTAACCTCCTGTAGGTTGCGGCGCAGCAGGCGGAGTCTGCCTCCACCCAGAAGGCTGAGAAGGAGGTATCCAGGATGATTATCGTGATGGTGGGCTCCTTCGTCACTTGCTACGGCCCCTATGCCCTGACAGGCCTCTGGTACGCCAACTCAGAGGAAGCCAACAAAGACTACCGGCTCGTCACCATTCCGGCATTCTTCTCCAAGAGCTCCTGCGTCTACAACCCGCTCATCTACGCCTTCATGAACAAACAGGTGAGGAGGACTGCCTGGTCCCTCCAGACATTTCCTGGTTGCTCCTAAAGCATCAGGATAACTTCCTGCTCCCTGTCTTCCAGTTCAATGCCTGCATCATGGAAATGGTTTTTGGGAAGAAAATGGAGGAAGCGTCCGAAGTGTCTTCAAAGACTGAGGTGTCCACAGCTTCATAATGTTTGAAGCAAAACTCAGAAGGACATTTGACGTCCGCAAAGGACTTTTAAAGATCTGAGTTCAGAGGATCTACAGGAACAACCAACATGTAAATACAGTTTATATAAGAGACACCAGATGATATTTTATTGTAGAATGCATTTGTTTAGATAAAAGCAACAAAAAACAAATAAAAATCTCTTCAATTTATTGTCTGTTTGTCCTCAATTCTGCAAAAACACAAGTTGTGGCTTCAAACCAACAAAACAGTCAGCAAAATGGGGGTGAGGTAGGAGCCGGTGGAGACAGGTCCAAACCAGAGAAACGCTTCTGTTGAACAGCTGAGAGTTAAACAAGGAAGAGCTACAACAGCCACCAGGGGGCAGAGCATGGGGTACCAGGGATCCAACCCAGACTGGCTGGTACTGAGCTGTTATCTTTTGCTGACCTGCCCTCCCTCCTCTGACTGTCTGCCCTCTGCTGCCCTCTGGTGGCCCTTTGGGGTGTGATAGCTCTGCATGAACCTGACCGCTTCCACCCAGATCCAACATCTGAGCATTGACACTCTCCTTCAGTTCAAAGGTTAAAAGTCAGACCCTGAGCAGTGACACATGGAGGGCAGGAGGGGTAGTAACTGCTAATTAATTAATTAATGGGGTCAGAGGTCAGAACCTAACGAGCTCCATCTGAGGTAATCCCATGATGCCTAGCTGGTTGTTTGGACAGAGATTTTCAGCCCAACTGTGAGGCACGATGTTGGAGGGCTGATGACATCGGCTGGTCTTTGAGTGGACCATGGAGACCTTTGAACTGAGGGAGTGTGTATGTTCTTTTGGGTTGGTTTTCCAGTGAGGAGCAGAACCAGACTTAGAGTGGAATAATCTTGCAGATCTTCCTCAGACAAACATCTGCCAGGCAGACTGGATCAGAACTAGGATCAAAACCAGGAGCAGAACTTCTCTCATGTACAGGTCTGTAATAAATTAGCGATGGACTCGGGGCATTTCTAGAACTCATCATGTCGCAGCAACGCCTCGCCATAGTTCGTCACCTGGCTTCCCACAAATAGGTCGAACTTGTTGAGGATTTCCTCCTTGGTCAGTCTCCCGTCCTGGACACAGACAGACGGCGGTCAAACAGAACAGGGCCGGATGCCAGCACCAGATGGACTCACACCCACCTTGTTGGAGTCAGATTCATACAGCAGGTGCTTGGCCTCGGCGACGGCATGGTCGTAGTCTGCCGGGAGGATCCAGTCCAGAGTTTCCTCCCAGTCCATCTTCCCGTCCTGGTTCTTGTCTCTGAACTCTGAGAACTGCTGACGCTCCGAGGCGACCCACTCCGGTTCCTCCAACCCATTCTCTGCAGTGAACATGTCACCTGGCAACAAGAAAGGGAGGAGGATCAGAAAAGAACCTGCAGCAAAGGATCTCTGGATCTACTGCCAGGAGAGGGTCAGTGGACCATATTGATGGAGGGAATCAGGATATGGGCAGCTCCTTTCAGTGAGGAGCTGCCCCTCACTGAGAGTTCTGATGGTTCTGGATTTGCCATCAGACCTCCAGGTGAACCCAGAACCACTGATGTGACAGTTCTCCTGAGACCAGGATGGGTTTAGCACTCCAGTAGTCACATGTCCCCAATCAGGAGAGGCTGGAAAAAGTCAGTATAAAGTATGAAGGTCAGCCCTGAGCCTGGCGTGGATAAGTTACCAATGTACTCCTTGAGGTCAATGAAGCCGTCTCCGTTCTTGTCTATGTCCTCCATGGTTTCCTGTGGCAGTAGAGAGACAGGTTACCCTGAGGATAGTCACCTGAGTGTCGCATCTTGTCCTGATGCTGCCCCTACCTGCACCACCACCTGCTTCATGTACTCATGGTTCTCTGGGTGGAGGAAGGCCATGAACTCCTGCCGGTCTGCGCTCAGGTCTCCGTCCCTGTTGGCCACCTTGAAGCGCCTCTCATCCCTCGCCATCATGTGGGTGTAGTTGTACTCCGTCTCCATCAGAGGGCGGTCTGGAAGAGGTTGGTCAAGGTCAGAGGAGTCGGTCGCTTTTCATGGACTGTGTCTGATCTGCGTTTGCTTACCCAGGTAGCTGCCGTATGTGACGTTCCTGTACTCGTTCCAGCTGATCAGGCCATCCCGGTTCAGGTCAAACTCGCTCCACTGCCGCTCCACGTCCTCAAACATGTGCCGGCTCTGGACGGCCTCGATCCAGAGCTTCAGCTCGTCCTCCGAGACAAAGTCGTCCTTATTGCTGTCAATCCGATCCACGATGATGCTGCAAGACAAACAGAGAGCAGAGCACAACGCCGCCATCTGCTGGCATGTAACACACATGACACAGGCTATCGATTGGTTGGGAACCAGGAAGTACCATCCAGCACATTTCCAGTTTATCTGCTGGGACATCTTCAGGAAACATGTGGCTGAACTGGTTATATTTCACCACCTTTCAGTGTTTCTGTTGAAACCAAATGGGTCTCCTTTAAACCGAGTGTTTTGATCGGTTCCAGCCTCCACTAGAGGCTCTGGATAGAAAGCCTGGGAGGACTCGGAGGTTCTCAGATTTCCTCAGGGAACCTGGAGGAACGGCCCCGCTGACGGGTGGAGGTGGTATCATGGTCTGGGCTTGGATCGTTTAAACCAGGGGTGTCCAAAGTGCGGATCGGGGACCACATGTGGCCCTCAAAGTGATTTTGTGCGGCTCTGATCACAATACAGAAATGGATCAAATTTGATTTTCCAACTGGCGTGAAATTTGCATTTATGTGACTCCTTTTAAAAAGATACAGATGAATTCCATTTTTAAAAAAATTAACGACAAAAAGTCTCAACTTTTGTCTTTTGTGAGCCATGTGTTAGTCTTTTACCTTCAGTTCTTAGAAACCAGGACAGCAAATGTCCAGAGACACTTTGATGGTGACCTGAGCTAAGGAAGGAGAACCCACACCCAGCTGCAGCCAACCTCAGGACGCCTCCATGACAGATCAGCTGCTGGGACTGGGCCTGGGAAAGTTAGTGAGAAGGAAAACCTCCGGACTGACCTGAGTCTGCGTTTGCTTTCGTCAGGCGACAGGCGGTCGAAGGCCTTGGCCTCGTCTTGCCCGAGGAACGCTTCGTGGTCGTAGTCAAAGTTCTGCTTGTCGTCGTGTCGCAGCGCGCTGAGTGGCTCCTCCTGGTGGACCCGAGTCCGCCGCTCCGTGGGTTTCCCGTCGTCCCTGGCAACCAGGAGGAGCCAGCACATCAACACTGAGCGGATCATCCTGTCAGACTGACGCAGAGACAGACACATAGATCTAAAAAACATAGATCTGACCACCATAGATCTTAAAACTATAGATCTAAAAACTACAGATCTGACCACCATAGATCTGATCAGCATAGATCTCTTCCAGGAGCCTCCTCCAGCATCTAGCGGTAGTTTTCTAGCCGGTCTCCAGCTCTGCTCTTGATCAGGCTGACCTCACCCTTTTATGGTCAAACAGGAAGTGAGCCGAGGTGAGGCTCCGCAGACTCACCTGACGCTGCTGCCGCTGTCCGACTCTCCTCTGGTTCTGATCCGCAGAGCTTCTCCTCTCACACAGACGGCCCAACTTCTGGCCAATCACAGCCCGGCTGCAGCCGCTCTCCTCGTCTGATTGGTCCGCAGCGTCAGAAGGAGAACAAGGGGGACGAGAGGGAGGGGCTGCCACGTCTTCAGAGCAGAAACAGACAGAACTGCTGCAGCCGGTCCAAACGCGTCAGGGTTCGGTACCGATCCAAAACCGTCTGAGATTCAGCAGCGGGTCAAATGGGTTTCAGTGGGACTGTCAGAGTTCTGGTTCGGGTTTGTTGGGTCTCGCTGTTCTACAGAAACCAGCTGCTGGTTCCTAGAAAAGGTTCTGGGTTCATCTGGGCCGATCGGTTCCCACAGGCCCAGATCACCAGAACCTTCTCTTAGAACTCTGAACTGAAGCGGGTTCTGGACTGGGCTGAACAGGTTCTGGATAGACCTCTCTCCATCCACTGTGTCAAAGGTCACCCTGTGGGTCCCGTGACGTCACTCATTGTGTTACAGCTCCAGAAGAACTTTAACGGATCAGAACCAGTCAGGTGTTCTATCCAGTTCTGATCTCCATGTTTCTGATCCGGTCCAGTAGGGTCTCGGTACTGAAACACCTGGAGTTAATTTAGTTTAATAATATGTTCCAGAACCGGCAAAATGAATTTGGACCTGCAACATTCTGTACCGGTTTCAGGTTCTGACCCAAAGGAAGGGAAATATTTACTATTTCAGGAGCAACTCAGAAAAAAAAACTGATTTTTAAACCTGGAAACGGGCCGAGGCAAAAGGTTCTGGGTTTTAGTTCTGACAAAGATCCATAATTCAGCTTGTTAGCCTGTTTAGATGCTGTGCTGGTTCTGGTTATTAGGTAGACCCAGATCCTGGTTCTGCTGGACCAGTGGAGCGTTTATCCGCCTGTCAACTGGAGTTAATGACGTTTTCAGAGTTTGAATCAATGTCAGACAAATATACTGACCCGGTTCTGGTTCTGGTCAGAACCACGATCTGGTTTGGGCTCTGAGTTTCTCCACAGGGGTTCCCTTAGTTTTCTGAGCTCTAACTGCAGGAACGTTCCTCAATGGAGAGGATTTCCCTCCACGTAACGTTGGTTCTGATTGGGTCGGTTTCCTCCAGAACCCGAGGACGGACTGGGAAACTCAGAAACTGAAGGAAAACGCTGCAGCTCCTCCAATCATTGGACGGTTTCGTTTTTGAATGGACCAATTAGCAGCAGGTAGTCCGGCGATGTTTCTGGTCCGGGTGGAAACATCAGCGGTGTTTTCTAATCAGATGTGAGTGGCAGCAAAGGCAGATGGTTCAGTGCTGACCAGGTGAGGAAGCAGGTGAGTTCTGAACGGGACCATGAGGTCAGAACCTCTTTAAAACTATTACCTCAGGAGGGCACCTGTAGCTCAAAAGGACTTCACGTTGTTAGCTTTATACTAATTGGCAGCTAGCTGTTATTCTCAGTAATAAAACCCTTCAGTTCGGCTGGCCGGTCGGTTCTGTAGAGGCTAGGTCCACTGAGCTGTAGCAGAATCTAGGTTCGGCTGTAATGCGCTGCTAGAGGTCAGTTACAACATAGCAGGAATGTTGGATGGCCGCCAGGTGGCGCAGAGCAGGACTCGCCATGGTCGCCATATTGGTCGGGTCAAGCGCCAGCCGCTCCTAAACGGAAATGAACGAAGTTTTCTATCCTGTATGGTTTTACATTAAGAATCTGTATTTTATTCTAATTCCAGACCTCCCTCTAAAGGTCTGGAATTTAGTGGAAGAGATTGGTATTAATACCAGAGGCTGATATTGATACCTGGTGTTTCTGCACATTTAAAAGGAAATGAATCATTGAGACCTGCAGCCTGGACTAATAATCAGTCAGGTGTTGTGGCTGCATGTTCTCTAATGCTCTTCCAGAGAGCATGAGAGAAAACATGAGAAATATGAGATATTTTATTTCATATTTTCTCTAAAGTTGTTCACATTGTCAATCTTTTTATATAATACCTTTTTTTCCTTAATATTATTCCTATTTTCTCTAATATTCTCCTTATGTGCCCTTAGGGAACCGTCGGCCATGCTGGGACTGAGGTGCATCCTCCGTGGAGTCGGTGGCGGCCTGCTGTGTCTCCATCGGACAGCCCACTACCGCTGGGGACCTGAGCGGGTTCTGCCAGGTCTCTGTCCCGGACTCCGGACTCGTCGCGGGCGGTGCTGAAGCTGCGAACCCGGCTGGGGGTGACGCTGCTGGTCGGGGGGGGGCTGCTGGGCGCGTGGTGGTGGGTGGACAGGGAGAAGCAGCAACGGCAACAGCGGCAGCGGGTGGAGCAGCTCCGGACGGTGGCTTTGGGTCAGGGGACATTCAGCCTGCTGGACCATACTGGCCGGCGCCGGACCAAGAAGGACTTCCTGGGCCGCTGGGTCCTTCTGTATTTCGGCTTCACACACTGCCCCGACATCTGTCCCGACGAGCTGGACAAGCTGAGCGCCGTGGTGTCCACGCTGGACCGGGACCCGGCCCTGCCGCGCCTGCAGCCGCTCTTCATCACCGTGGACCCGGAGCGGGACGACGTGGCGGCGCTGGCTCGCTACGTCCGGGACTTCCACCCGCGGCTGGTCGGGCTAACTGGCACGCCGGAAGAGGTGCGGCACGCGGGGCGGGACTTCCGGGTGTACGCCAGCGCGGGGCCAAAGGATGAGGACGGGGACTACATGGTGGACCACAGCGTGCTGCTGTACCTGGTTAGTCCGGACGGACTCTTTATGGACTACTACAACCGAACCAAGAGCGCGGAGCAGATCGCTGACAGCATCCGGAACCACATCCGGACCCACGTCCCGCTGTAGGGGTCTCCATAGTAACCAGCGGGACGCGGCTCCTCAGCAGAACAGCATCAGGTTCAATAAAACAACTTTCTGTCAAAAGTGTGAATATTTTATTTCATTAGAGAGAAACAGGAGCCGTTCTGTCACAGCCGGTCCATCAGAACCAGGCCCATCAGCTGGAGTCCGCCAGCGTCTTGAAGCGGTCCGTGGCTCGCTGCGTGCTCAGCAGTGTCAGACACATGGAGTCCACGCTGTCCTCCAGGCCCGCTGCACTGTCCACCTCTACCGAGTAGTCGTTGGCCTGCAGGGGGCGACACACACCCAGGGTTAAAGGTCAAGTCACCCTCATTAGAGCATGACCACAGGGGGGGAGGGTGCCAACTTGGACTAAAAAAATTGATGAATCAAAATCTGAACAGGAACAGAGAAAGAGGAAACATTTTGCTGTGACCTCTGACCTGCCACTACTAACAAAACCTGTTGCTATGGTAATGTTACTTTATCCTATTTGAAACAGAAATAATATTTACATTGTGGGTCTGAACAATAAATCATATAATAAATCATATAATCCACCCTCCGGATGAGCCTGGTTCTGGTTCTGGTTCTGCTGGGTTCCATTACAAACCTTTAAATCTGCTTTGAATAATAAAGTGAACAAAACTTTGTCTAACGGCTGCAGACGACCGAACCCGGAGAATCTCACAGCCGGGACATGACCTCTATAAAGGTCATGGAGGAAGAGCAGCAGGTTTACCAGCTGCAGTGACGCCAGCAGCAGTTTGCACGCCTCCATGTTGTCTGACCCGCGGACGATGGAGGCAAGGAGCGCCTGCAGCCGACGACGCCCAGCTGGGCGACGATCCGCTCTCCGTAGGCGTGGATGTCGAACGGAGGTCGGTCCTCCTGGAAAACAGAGCGATGAGCGGAGAATCGGAACGCGGGAGGAACCGGGACGGTACCGGGAGACTCCCGGTCTCACCTGCAGCGCCAGCTCAGGGCGGATCTTGTCCTCCCAGTCTCTGACCTGGCGGGACAGAGCCGATTCCTGGGTGTAGCCCTGGCTGTGCACCACCAGCTGCTCCTGAACGCACCACAGAGAGGGTCAGGCGGTCCGGGTCAGGCGGTCCGGTCCGGTCCGGGTCTCACGAGTTACTTACCACACGCAGCTTCACCAGCTCTTCATACGTCAGGTCGTCCCGCTGAGCTCCTGCTGGAGGACAAGAACACGACCCTGAGCACCTCCTGTCGACTTCAGGTCGCCTGGAGGTCGCCTGGAGGTCACATACCTGGGGAGGCCGAGTCCGGTCCTCTGAACTCGGCAGGAAGGCCGTCCAGCTCGGCGTCTGAGTCGTCCGAGTCTCCGCCTGTTGGACGACGAAGCAGAGGGATGAACCTGCTGCTGGGTCAGAGGTCGCTGGTCGGCTGCTGCTGACGCAGCAGAGAATCGGATCAGAACCGGACACACTGACCCAGCAGCTCAGCAGGTGTGACGTCATCTGTTAGCCCCGCCCCCTCCAGCTGCAGGAAGGTTCTCCGGAGCTCCTCCTCCGACATGACAACGCCCTTTGACCCCAGACAGTTACTCAACAGGAAGTTCATGACTGTACTTCCTGTTAATTCACTGGGTTATTGATACATTACGTCCTTCACAATAAAAGCTCTGCTGTGTCATTCACACCAGTTAGAAAGTGGAAACCAGTGAGGAGTGACCAAAACTGGTCCATTCAGACAAAACAGAGCCTGGAGGAGCCAGCAGGACAGACAGGAAGCAGCTGGACAGACAGGAAGCAGCTGGACAGACAGGAAGCAGCTGGACAGACAGGAAGCAGCTGGACAGACAGGAAGCAGCTGGACAAACAGGAAGCAGCTGGACAGACAGGAAGCAGCTGGACAGACAGGAAGCAGCTGGACAGACAGGAAGCAGCAGGACAGACAGGAAGCAGCTGACCATCCATCCACTGGATGGACTCACCAGCGTCCTGCAGACCATCCTCTGTCTCCGGACTTTGTCCCTCAGCGTCCTCAGGTAGAGGTAGTTGAGGTCTGAAAAATCACAGAGCGTCAGCGCCAAGGATGCTGGTTCTGGTTCTGGACCAGACCCGTAAGACGGTCTCGGCGAACCTGGGAAGCTGGGTCCGACCTTCAGCTTGGGTTCTGGAGGCTGGACTGCAACAGAAACACGGGTCAGACAGCAGAACCTTACAGGAGAACCGGACTGGCTTCAGAAACTCACAAGCTCCTCTGAACCAGGACCGGAAGTCCTGCAGAACCGACCGCTTCCTCTTCCTCTTCCCCCCGTCATCCAGGCCGTCAGTAACCCGGTAGCACCTCCCTGAGGAAGAGGATGAGGACGAAGAGCAGTATCAGAAGTCAGCCTGACGCAATGAAGCATCAGAACAGGGTCGGTCCAGGTCTCACCTGTTGTGAGGGGCCGGTCTCCTCCCAGGGCGGCATACGGGTCGTGGAGGGTCCAGTTGCTCACCTGGAACACCTGAGAGTCAGCCTGAGGAAGAGGAGCATCGTGATGAAGGTGAAATGGCTCTTACAGCAGCTGGAAGCTCCTCCTCTTCCTTCTGCGGCGCCGCAGCGCGCCGGATCGGCCGGCCTTCACCCTGGAACCAGAACCCAGTGAGAACAAGAACCCAATCACAACCAGAATCATCTTCAGGAGGTCGTCTGTAACAAGACCTGTTGCCGCTCCATGTGCTCCTCCAGGTCCGGTTCCTCCTGCAGAGGAAGGAAGTCTTCTGCAGGGCCTCCTGCAGTTTCATCAGGGTCAAAGGTCGCAGCAGATTCAGCTGCAGAAGGGAGCAGGAGGTCAGCAGGTCACCCTCCGACCAGCAGGGGGAGCCAGCATGAAGCAGCAGCCTACCTGCAACCGATTGGTCTAGCAGGAACCTGGAGGCTGCAGCTGATTGGAGCATCAGGACGATGAGGTCATCAGGTCCTGGCAGGAACAGGTTGACCCGGAAGTCCTTCTGGCTGCACAGCATCTCCCCCCCAACACTAGAGGGCGAAGATGAGGGGACATGAGACGAGTAGAGGACATGAAGGGACAGGGGGACATAAGACAGTGACGAACCTGATGAGAGGCAACTTGTTCTTTTCCTGAGTCTCAGGAGGGATCAGGGCCTCTGGAGGCAGAGGAACCACACTGATGTCCTGCAGGGGATAGGAGACAGGCTGAGGACAGGAGACAGGCTGAGGACAGGAGACAGGCTGAGGGACAGACATTCACCGTGTGAGGCTCCGTCGTTGGGGGCGTGGCAGACTCGTCCAGTTCTAGAGGCGTGAACTGCAGCAGAGAGAAGCACTGCCTACATTACCCAGAATGCTCAGCACCATGTCTCAGCCAGCTTCCTGCTCTCACCACAGCCAGATCCTCAGCTTCCTGCTCCGTCTGGTCTGCTGCTGCTGCCCCCTGCTGGGCTGCCACCGCCCGGCTGCGCCTGGAGACACACCAAAACCAGAACTAGAACCAGAACTAAAACCAGAACCTGACCCCGACCCACTGGACCTTCAGGCGGCACTGCTCACTTCTTGTTGTCGCTGATGAACTCCAGAGTCTGGAACACCAGGCTGTGGAGCAGCTCCACCTGCAACACCAGAGACAGGAAGCTGTGACTCCACCATGACCCCGCCCCCGCGATGACATCACACTGAACCCGCCCCCTCCCACCTTCTTGCTGTAGATGCAGGTAGAGCCCTGGATGAGAAGCGCAGCCTCAGCGAAGTTCAGCCTGGTTCTCCCTCCATCAAAGGTGATGCACATCTCGTCCAGCTGCAGCCAGGTAAAGAGGTGGACAGAGGTCAAAGGTCATAGAGACCACATGAGTTTTCTACTGGACAGGAAGCTCACCTCCTCCAGGTAGTCGTTGAGCTCTGACGCCACATCGATCTCCCAGTTCTTGGTGAGCTCTCTGATTGGCTGCAGCAGGTGGGCGTACCTGCTCTCTGTGGACTCCATGACACCTGGAGGGACGGACAGGTGAGAGGGCATTCTGGGTCGGAACCAAGAACCTGAGGCCATCTGGGTCGACGCTAAAGCCAATGAACTTCTTTCAGTCATGAACTGGTCGAACCAAAAGTTCTGATCAGATTGGACCTCTCCAGAACTGAGAAGAACCAACATGGATCCACATCCGGGACCAGAACCAACCAGTAAATCTCTATGGAGGGGTTTCGAACGGGTAAACATCTGGGCCTGTTTCCAAAGAAGCTGATATGTTTCTGCTGCTCGATGCCCAGAACCAGAACCTGACCCCAGAACCAGAACCTGATCGGGAGGCCTAATAATGTGCAATGAAGGTCGGAACCACGCCATTGGAACCGTTAGCAGTAACGAGTAATGGTCCATCAGATACTCGAGGTTCTGATTTATTCCTCAGAGATCAGTAAAGACGGACATCCATTCATATATGAAGCTTTAGTCTGAGTTGGTCCTGGCTTGGCTCCGTGGTACCGCAGAAAACGGTTCTTCATAGTAAAGAAGATCCTCTGGTTCTATTTAAATTCCAATAAAATGTTGAAAATTAAAAACTTAGCTGAATCAATCCCAGGCCGAACACATCCGACAACCCCATCGACAAGAAACACATCTTCTCCGGTCCTCGGTCCGGCTCGGTTCGCCCAAAGTGAAGCTGAACCTCCAAAAACTGACAGAATCTAAACGGAATCTGGCTCGCCATTAGACTCTACACAGCAACTTTTACTGGAAACAGGTCACTTTACCAATGTGACGACGTCAATTCATTGCAACGTCATTAACGGCACAAATAGGCTTAATTAACTCATAATAAACTGAATATTTCAGGTTATTTTACTCAAATAAAACTCACCGCTGTCAGATCACAAACACTCAAGTTATCCGCGCTTAATTTCTTCTTCTATAGTTTTATAGCGCTACAACTCAGCGCGTTGCCACCTGCAGGTGAACCGCTGCATTACCTACAAAAACAAAGTGCTCCTTTGTCAGCTGTGATGTAGTATTTCATTGAAAATTTTCAAGTTTCAGACTCTCTTAAAAAACATAAGAAAAGTATTCATCTGTTTTACGTCATATTAAATATATTTAATGAATCATGAAGTTATAAAGTTTGCGTAAGGTGATTATTCACTCCTGAAGCTTCTCGGTGTTGTTCTGTTTGTCTTGGACTAAAAGGCAGCAGAAACAGCTCTTCACTGGATAATTCAAATGATCAACAATGTGGAGGGAAAACTATTAGAAAGATATTAAATCAGAAAACCTGGATGCGATGTGGCTTCGTGGCCACAGGATGGCAGCATTTTGTCAGAAATCCCCAGAAAGACAGGAAGTTTTATTTTGGCATATTAAAGTTTTTCTATGACATTAATATTCATTTTTGCATTTTCATTATATTGTGTTTTTTATATTTTGATTGCAGCCCCGCCCCTCTGCCAGTTTGGGCCGCACCCTCTTACTGTGGGCGGAAGCAGCTGGAGTTAAAAATCCTCCTCTTCCTGCTCCTCTTCCTCCTTCTCCTCTTCCTCCTCCTCTTCCTCCCGGTTCTACCGGCTCTGACGCGGTCCGATCAGGAGACGAATGAGGAAGCAGCAGGAATCCATCAGAACACTGCGATCCCAGAGGCCCAGTCGGACCGGGGTGGGCAGAACCAGAACAGAACATGAATCACTGCAGGAAACCCGACCCATTAATCCAGCCGGTACCGTCTGACAGCTCTGCAGCAGAACCGGGCCTGCAAACGATTCTGATGGATGGCGGCGTGGTTCTGGTTTGGTTTACCTGAACCACATCAGCTGCTGCTGACCCGGTTTATCAGAAAGTTCTGATTCCATCTGTCTGGACCGTGGCAGGATTCTGTTCCTGAACCAAGAGGACAGCGGTCCGATGGACGGAGTCCCTGCAACCGGATGTCCGGACCCCTACGCCCCGCACCTAAAACCCCCCGCAGCTGGACAAACACCTGCAGCCAATCAGGGACCAGGACGGGGCGGTCAGTCAGTCTGCGTGTGTGTGTTAGTGTGTGTACCAGGTTTTTATATCCTTATAGAGCTTTGGAACGTGACGTCAGTCTTGTAGACGGAGGGATATCAGCGCCATTTTGTGAGGCTATAAACATAAACATAACCAGCGACTGTCTCTGATATTTTGAATCTCGGTTACTTAAAAATAATTTAGCAATGGTGCTGACTTGCTGTGTTACTGGGTGCAATGTCCGATCACACGACCACAATGGTAAAAAGATGGAAAAAGGACTTTCGTTTCACTGTTTTCCTGCCTGGAAACAACGCGGGGGAGCTAACCTATGGAAGCTAACCTATGGAAGCTAACCTGTCGGAGCTAACCTATCGGAGCTAACCTATCGGAGCTAACCTATCGGAGCTAACCTGTCGGAGCTAACCTGTCGGAGCTAACCTATCGGAGCTAACCTATCGGAGCTAACCTATCGGAGCTACCCTGTCGGAGCTAAGCTAAGCTGTGTCCAATACCTATTAGATTTTCGTTTTTCACATTTAACAATGATCGCTTCATTCTGCACAGCCTTCCATTGTTTCAGCTTCGTTAACTAAAAGAACAGAATCTTTTCTCAGGACTCATAAAATGAGACAACATGGATACCTGCAACATTTTAATTGAACACACATTAAAATTCTGTGAGTTTCACTTCAAACTGTAAGTGACACAATGCACAAGAAAAATGGCACCAACGACATACGAGTTTGGACTGGACACACTAAGCAAGAGAAAGAACCATGAAATGTTCAGAGTTCCCAGAGAGTTCACTGAGTTCTGGCTCAGAGTCAAGATTTACATTTACAACCTTAGAAAAAAAAAGCCTAAAGCAACAGTTTCACAAGACGTTCTGAGCAATAACAAGCAGTTAGTCAGCAGTTTTATGTACAGGTCATCTGATATCTAACAGAGAAATGGAGCCATAAGCAGACTGAGGCGACTGAGGAACCACAAGGCCACAACACCAAGCTGCTCAACAGAAACTGTGCTTTTCTTTACTCCCACATTCACTAAAAGCTGTGTACAAAAATACATGGTGTCCTCAAAATGCTCCACTCACTGTTCCCGCCAAAATAAAAGCTCCACATGTAGTAAAGTTCAGTCTGAACTTGTAGCCAAACAGCTGTCAAAGTCTAAATACCAACACAAAACTGACATTACAGCATCAACACTAGTTCATTAGAAATATGTGGAAATCTTGATTTTTAAATGAAACATTTTCATTAATAATGGGATACAGTTCTATTTTTACCAAGATCAATTTTTAATAAAAACAGAAACAATGAAAATGTTACTGTTGATAAAACCCATTTTGTTGTTAATACAGTTTTACCAGAAGAAAAAGATTTTAAAATAAGGCCATGAAAACCAAAAACTGCAATGATGAGGGAAGCTGAGCTTTTATTTTGACGACACCGTGCACTTCCTGAATGTAGAATAATAGTTTGGGTTCAGCGGGGTCGCCGCTGTTCAGGAGACATTCTCTAAAGTCATGGAGCGGAGATGCAGAGTGATTCCAACCGTCAAGACATAAAATCAGAACAAAGATGAAAAACCAAAACTTGATATGAGAAAAAAAAACAGCAGACGCTTCACAGAACGGCCACCAGGGGGCGACACACATTCTTGAATTTTACTCACCAGGTCTCTATAACAACTCCAAAAATAATTTAGTTTTTCTATATTCAGAGTTTAAAAATATGTTTCTCCAGTATGTTCTGTGAATGAAAATAAACAGATATTTGATCGTTTCAGATTTACAGATACAATAAGTAACATTTATTGCCACCTAGTGTTAAAGACGAGAATAGCATGATTAGCTTTGATCCCAGAGACGTTTTCATCTAACTGACTGGTTTCATCTGTATCGCCTTAAGCTTCCTGGTTTAAGGCAGTAAAGATGTTTTCGGTCTTTTCTTGTTAAACATTTTGACTTTAAACTTGAATTTTAGATTTTGAGAAAACAAACATCTGGGATGATTTAATCCAGACGCACCAATGATGAGCTACTTAGTGTTAAATGGATTTTGGAGCATTGAGTTTAATCTCAATCTGCCTGAAGCTGACTGGTGTGGATTTACTGTGGCGGATTATTTCTGTCCAGGGGAGCTGCAGGGTCAAAGGTCAGACAAAAAGAAGGAGGTTCAGCCAGCAGCTGACTTCCAGCTGCAGTTCTGATCAGATGTTTGAGCATTTGTCTCCGGACCGGATCCCAGCATTCCCTCTTCTTGAAGCCCATCTGCTCCGGTTCTGATGAGGAGAACCTGGTCGTCGCTGCCGGTGCTGAAGCTCTTCTTCAGTTTGAAGCAAAGCGACGGAAACGCAGCGATCGCTCCAAAGGTTCGTTCTTCCCTTCGCCTCAGTGCAAAGTGAAACTGTGGCGTTCCCAGTAAACCACCCGGCTGTTCTCTTCCTGTGTTGGGGGTTCTGCAGCTCTGGGATCAGTTCTAATGGCAGTGTCCAATCAGTGTCCTGCTAGCTGCTAGTGGCCAGATGCTAACCCCCAGCTCTGACTGAGGCTGAAACTAAACATGACAAAGCAAAGGAAGTCGGTGCGCAGGCTTCCAGCAAATCCTGAGATAAAAAAAACGACATCAAATGGAAAACTTCTGACTCAGACTCTCAGAGGTCCTGCATCATGGC
Organism: Phalloptychus januarius; assembly: GCA_902982915.1. Lineage (NCBI taxonomy): Eukaryota > Metazoa > Chordata > Actinopteri > Cyprinodontiformes > Poeciliidae > Phalloptychus > Phalloptychus januarius. The sequence continues at coordinate 13,758,861 of CADWAE010000474.1, read as the reverse complement.
AGGTCACTGGAAACAGCCTGAATGGTTCTGGTTCTGGTCAGTCAGCAAAAGCTCCTTAAGGCAGAACTCCATCAACCGCTGGGACACCGAGTCAAATAAAGCCGGGGTCAAAGGTCACTCTGTCATGTTCTGGTTCTGAAGCGGGTCATCTTCTACAGAGAATGGATGCCTGAAGCGCTGCCACCACTGTCGCCACCGCCTGCAAAACAAGCGGAGGAGAACCTGGTCAGCACACCGGTGCATCCAGTTAGCATGCTAACCACCGAATGGATCTGCTGGGAACGCTCAGGATCCGACATTCAGCGGGAAAAATCCAGGATTCAACCAACTGCTTGGTATCCAAACCACACGCCTAAAGAAAACAGCAAACAACCAACCAGTCAACTGTTTTACCAATTATTCAATCAACTTACCTGGAACCCAACTAAGTAACCAGCTAAATGATAAACTTCCTAGACCAGAGGACTGTACTGGTTCTGATTGTACCCGGTTCTGAATCAGCTGCGGTACCGGTACCAGCTGAAGGTTCTCTGGACTTGGACTCACATCTCATTACGTCTTGCTGGAGTTCTCATAGATGACATGAGATGTGATGGACTGCTGCTTCTTCTTCTGCCACATCAGGAGGACGCACTGATGGATGAAGACATACTGCTCCTGCACACGCGCACACACACACACACACACACGGTCTGTACTGTGGCAGAGGATGTGTGTGTGTTGGGTGCTGAAGCCTGGACCCGTCCTGACCTCGGTCTGGACCATTGACAGCCGGTGGGACCTCATTTCCGACACCATGCCCAGGATGTCCACAAACTCGTGTTCCCGGATGTGCTGCATCAGGCGGTCCAGGGCCATGAAGGTTCCAGTCTGCCCACACCAGCGCTGGAACAGAAACATCTGGGTTCTAACGGGTCGCCAGCAGAACCAACGACCTCCAACTCTAAACATTTCTTGGTTTCTAATATGCCTGGTTCTGCAAGGTCACCTGACTGATCATGTGACACCAGAACCAGCTGGTGACCCACCTGCAGTGGACGATGATGGGGTCTTTGGTCCTGTTGGCCTGCTGCCGGACGATGTGGACGAACTGCAGGATGCTCTCGATGGCGTTGACTGTGGGAACGCCATGATCTGGCCATGAGGTGTAGTTCAGGTGGAGGATGTCCAGAGTCTCGTCCGCCTGCAGGGGGCAGCAGGGACTCATGGCAGTTCTGATCGGACCTTTAAAGCCACATTCTGCAGGAGAAGAAGACTCACATATCCAAGTCGAAACTTCCTGATGATCCACTCCGGAGAGCCTTCCTCAGAGAGCATCTCCACACTGATGTCGCCATACATGACCGGCTCGTCCGTGAACGGCCAGTAGTGGTCGCACTTCACCTGGAAAAACGCAAAACATCAGCTGGGAGGATCAGGAAATATATAGATACAACCGCCAGCCAGCAGGGGGCAGATTGAGTCTGTATTTGACTGGAAGACATACTGGTAGGAACAGCGCCACTTTGTGGTGACCAGAAGTGTTTCTAATAAACATGATGATGTGAATTTTAACTGGACCGGACGCTCACCCTGCGGCGCTCGTTGCATTGTGTCAGCATGACGATGATGGCCGACTTCTGCTGCAGAACCATCTTCCAGAAATCGTTGCGCGTCTCTGGCAGTGGCCCCTGGGTGGCGATGTACTCCTTGGAATGTCGGTATCCCTGAAACAGAAACCGGCTTCAGAGGAACTGGAACAGAATCCGATTATGAAGCAGAACAGTCAGAGTTCAGAAAAGCCAAACTGCTCTTTAGATCCAGACGGTTTCAGAACCAGGACGGTTTAGCGTTATTTCAAACCAGCTGAGAGAATTATTTCTGTTACTTCCTGTTTCTATATGCAATACAAAACAACTTCTGCTTTTGTTTTATGATTTGGGTCTTAAACAAACATAACACCAATAAATCTGCCTTTTTATACCTTTATGACATCAGCAGAATAAAGGACTTCCTGTCTAAACAGGAAGAACAGAATTTAAGCTTTCTGGCTAAAAAGCTGGAAATGGGCTTTATGGACCATTTCTCTGGGCTTCCTGGTCCGGTAGAAACCACATGGGTCCTTCAGAGACCTGCTGATCCAGTGCGACCAGAACTAGGCGAGGCAGAATTTAGTTTCTCTGTTCCTCAGCTCTGGAACAAACTGCCTGAACCAGAGACGATCAGAACCTGCTGGTGCCTGTAAATGAGAACTGGACAGTTTGTTGTTTTCTGGATCTTTACGATACCTTCGCCGCTCTCCCCTACACCTCTCATTAGCGGCTCAGTTTGAGTCTGAGCAGCATGCTAGCCTGGAAGCTAAAAAGGGGCGGAGCCTCCAGGCTGTCCTCTCCTTGAACTCATCTTTTGCTTTTTCTGTTTTATAAGAAGCTCTTCGTGATGTTCTGAACATCAAATGAAGATTTCTCTTTCAATCTAGACGAACCATCAGCTCCCCCTGGTGGCCAGCTGTGGAGGTGTAGTTCTCATTAAACATGAAGGTTTCTGCATTTGGGCCACGGCGGACCGAGCCGTGGGAGTTCTGGAAGTTCTTGACAGGTCGTGGGTGAGGAAGCGGTGCCGGCGGATACTCACAGGGATGTAGTTGGCGTTGATGTAGTCGGCACCTTCGTCGTTGTGCATGGAGACCAGCTTCACCCGACTGAAGTCATCTGAGAGAGGAGGGCGGTTACTCAAGAGATGAACTACAGATGCTGTCAGACTTCAGCAGAACTCGGTCTGGATCTGGAACCAGGTTCAGACTGGGTCTGGACTCACAGGGCAGAATGTTGGTGTATCGGTTCTTGGGCCTGTTGACCGGCAGGTCGGCGGCCTCGTGGGTCAGATCCAGGCCGACGCTCTTCAGCTCCTGGAAAACATCCAGAGCAGATTTCAGTTCTGATTTTTCTAAACCCATCCGGGTCCGCAGCCCGGCGGTTCCCCCTGGAGGCCAGGACGGCTCCGCGTCGTACCTCGAACTGCAGGGAGAACTTGTAGGCGGAGTCTTTGCTCATGTCCTTGAAGTAGGCCTCAAAGTCGTCCAGCTGCACCGGGCTGTGAACACAAACCAAGTCAGACGATTCTGAGAAGTTCTGATCTCTGGTCCAAACCACAACCTGGGAAAGCTCAGAGGAAGCCAGTAATCCTAATCTACACTCCAGCCTCCTCTTCCCAAACCAGAACCTCCCAACAGAACCATAAAGGCGCCGCTCAGACCGCCAAACATCAGAACGGCTGGCAGCCAATGAAAACCCAGAACAGGTTTCTAACCCAGAATGTTCTGTTAGGTTCTGTTCTGACTGGGATGAAGCAGCCTGGAAGATGTTCTGCTGCCTCATCAGAACCACCAGGTCCCAGAAACAGGATTTTCCTGTCTGGCTCCTGATTGTTCCGGACGTCTTCAGCTGTCCAATGGGGCGCGGTCTCCGCTGAGGACACGCCCTCCTGCCTCAGAAGATCCGAGCCCACAGCATGATACCACCTCTACCACCAGGTGCTGAAGGACGAAGGTTCTGGAGCGGATCGGTCCAGCTGCTGGTTCCGGATGTTCTTCTGCTCTCCAGAAGGAGGAACATCAGACTGGATCAACTTCCTGTTTTTGTTCCCACACTGGAGATCAACAGAACCTCTCCAACACGCCATGGTGCTGATTCTGGACCCGATCCGGATTAATGACACTTTCCTGTTTCTGGAATCGGTCTGAGATGAAGGAGTGACGGATTATCTCCCAGATTAGATAGGATGAGTGACGGACGGATGGAGCAGCAGATGGGTGAAGGTTAAAGGTCAGGCTGGAGCTGATGGCTGAAGCTGGACAATCAGAATCTGAATCTTCAGGACTCGGTTACCTGGTTAGCTTCCGTTTCTTTAAAGCCGTTTTGCTCCTAAAAAACACAAAGAGTGTGAAATCCAAACATCATCATCATCATCACCATCATCACCGTCATCATCATCACCATCATCACCGTCATCACCATCATCACCATCATCATCACCATCATCACCATCATCATCACATCATCACATCATCACCATCATCACCATCACCATCATCACCACCATCACACCATCATCACCACCATCATCACCACCATCACCACCATCATCACCAGCAGCAGCAGCTCAGGCCGTCTGTGCAGCAGCTGCGCCCCCTTCTGGTGCTTCACAGTCATTAACTTTACTGTGGTGAATATTTTGATTCTTCATGAAGTTTATTCTGCTTCAGCTGCAGCTCAGAGGTTCATGGGGAACCAGAATTTACTGGACCTTCATCATCAGAACTTTAGAATCCAGTGAGGCGGTTCTGATCCGTTTCCATGGTTTCCTTTTAATTGTGGAAAACAGCAACTGCACAGACGAGTCCTGTGGGTTATTGGAGGCTTAACACCATATTTCCTCTAACTAAAATATTATTTCACTATTCCTGAGGCTATTTTTATTATAACATGATATTTTCTTCAAATCAAAATATTCAATTACAAAATTTTAATAAAATTATTGTCAAGATGCTCTTATAATTTACTAATAATCTTAGAATATTAGAATATGATATTTTGCATTGATAATAATAAAAAGTTTAAAAATTGCAAAAAATCTCATGTTTTTGTGTGAATTAAATATTTCAGCATTTGGAAAACTGAGATAATCCCACTCTATTAGAGGAAATATGGTCGAAACACAGGCAGGAAATCTGTGGCTGCAAGTTTCCATCTGTCTGCTTTCACTTCATAAAAAAATTTCATTTATACAAAACAGTTGAATTTGGGAAAAGATTTGTTATTTGATTTTTAGTAAGAATTTTAAATCTACACTTTCTAGATATATTTTAGTTCATAAAGTTTTATTATCACGGTAACAAGTCGGTTAAATGTTTCATCAGAACAAAAGGTGAGAAAATAATGATTTGTTTTTCAGCCACAGGCTTCCAGAAAGAAGCCAAACATGAGATCAGCACCGAGCAGACGGCCGAACCCGAACCCGTTACCTGCCTGGCACCCGGCTCCATCAGGCTGCACTTTACTCTAAACCATTCATGCTTTTACTTTGAAATGCCTCTGAATTCACAGGAAACCAGGATCATCCATATCTACAGAGTCTGAGCTACTGAGTGACTGACGGCATGCAGCGAAGCAGAGTCAGCATCGTGCTGCAGACGTCCACCATGTTCGAGCGCTCAGCGCACGCTCAGCACTTGCTAACGCTTTCAGGTAGGAGCTGAGACGCTGCAGAGTCTGGTGTGTCTGAATGTCCACAAAAATATCAAGATTTACATGATATTTTCAGAAAATCATGAAATACTGAGAAAACGATCCAACAGAAACACGCTGGCTCACGTCATGAAGTCGTTTCTGCTGGTCTTAAAAAAGCCAAATGAATGAAATAAAGCAGCAAATAATGACAAAACTTCAGGTTATTTGTCTGTCAAACCTTTCTCTTGAAAAATCTGTTGGAAAGGATCAAAACATCCAAATCACCAACTTAACGTTATATTTCTAGAAAACAGTTTGTTTTTATTTATGGAAACTAAACTCCTGCAGCTCAACGGTTTCCATGGAGCAAAAGCAAACAGCACAAGCATCTGGATAAACAGCATGGAGATTCTGGATGAGCCGTCAACCAGAGCTCCTGGTTCAGAGTCCTGAGGGACTCCAAGAGTCTGTGGAAGGCTTGACACACACCAGACTGACATGTGCGTCTTGAGTTCCCACTGAGAGCGATGGACTGAGGCGGGTCAACATGCCCCAACATGCAGCAGGCGCTTACTTACCACGGATTAATATAAAAAGCCAAAAGATAGTCAGTCCAAAGGCAGGATGGCAGGAGGGTTAGGAAGGCAAAGAGGCTTCTTCGCCTGAAGGTCCAAATAAACACAGACACAAAAAGAGAAAATAAAGAGAACAGACACCAGGGGGCGACAGGGAGGAGACAAAACATGGAGCTCCGTTAGTAAAGAGGCTTCAATTAGTGCAGAGTTAAAGCATCATGCTGCCGCCGCCGCTCAGACGCCCGCTGTCAGCCTATGACATCACTGCTGGCTCCGCCCACAACGCCCAGCCCGGCGCCGTGGCGGTTCTGATGAGCTCAGCGACGGGCAGGGTGGGGTGGGGGTAGGGGGTGTCATGAAGCGGTAGAGGCAGGCTGGGAGTGGAACCAGAAAACCCGAATCAGCATTACTGTGGAATAGTTCAAGTAAACGGTGGGCTCTCAGGGACAGATCCGATGGGACCCATCCAGTCCTCTGCTGGTTCTCACTGACATCACCTTCATCCTCCTCATCCTCACAGAAACACAGCTGCCCTTCACAATAAGAGCACGACACGCTGATGACATGTTTAGTGATGGGGTTCTGCCTTCACTGACCGTCTTTCAGCTCTTATATTAACCATCAGAACCAGAACCAGAACCTTCAGCCACAGCACCAACTCAGAGGCTTTTATTTTGACGGGATGACTGATGGACTGCTCTCATTTCTGTTTTTAGGTATTTGAAAGAACAACTGAGCCTTAAAGCTGCAAATTAGATTTGAGCCTTCATCTTCAACAAACAGCGTCTGTCATCATCATCATCTTCATCTTAAAGGGCCACACACCACATTAAAGCTGTAGCTGCAAGTTGACATCCTAATCTGCCTCATCAATCTGTCCCTCCACTCGCCTGCTTCCTGTTGGGCGTGTGCAGCTGTGAAAATGAGGAAGTGTTGCTGCGGCGGCCCGTCGCCAACAGCAACCCAACCGCCTGCAGCAGCAGCAGGAGCAGAAGAAGAAGAAAAGGAGCGTACCAGTTATAGGGCAGCTTCCCGTCTCTCTCAAACGAGGCGAAGTTAACGAAGGTCTCAGCGCCGCAGTCCCTGCAACATGAAGCGACAGGATCAGACAGGAAGTCACGGAAAAACAGGAAGTCAGCAGGAAGTGAAGAATAACGGAAAATCTGCCTCTATCTGCTCAATTTAAACCACTCGCATTACGCAACACAATTATTCCCACTTCATGTTATTTTTTCACTAAATAAGGAAGTAAAAAATGATATGAGACAAATAAAAACCCAGAGTGAACAAAACAGAAACTAAAATAAAACTAAATATAAAACATATCAAAAAACCCAACAAAGAAAAGAAAATATAAAAAAATAAACAAAAAAAGTATAGTAAATTATAGTAAAATCCAACAGAAATTAAAAGAATGTAATTAAATCATACAGTTTTTTATTTAATTTATTCATAATCAGAACCAAAAACATCCAGTGGTTTCTAATAAAATGCAGAACTGGCCACAAACATTTAATAAAGTTGGAAAAATAAAGCAGAAATTAAACCAAATTCACACAAAAACAAATCTAGAACAATATGAAATGTTCAGTTATGCTTTGCTGTTTATGTTTTAAATCTGACAAACCTGAAAAAGTTTTGGTTTTAAATCTACAAGCATTTCTGCTTTCTACCGAAATTCAACAGCTGAATTAAAATATTGAGTTAACAGTTGATTTAGTAGATAAAAATAAAAACATTTTTGCTATAATTATTAAAAAGAAAAATAGTAGCAGAAGATCCAACTTGACATTTTTATCCCCTTAAAGTTTAGACACCATTATTACCATCATTATTGTTTTTATTATATTATGTTTATTATTATTCTTATTACTGTTTTTATTGTAATTCTGTTGATGCTGGTATTTTAATAAATCCTGTTTTTCTCTTTTTCAACATTTCAACATTTTAATCTGAGTTCAGATCAGGAATCTCCTCAGGATGAACGGGTCGGATTCTGCCTCCCGTTGCTATGGTGACGGTGCGGCACTGATGCAGAGCCTCACCTGGTCATCTGCAGGTGTTTCTTGCGGAGGACGAGGAGGAAGAGGACGAGGAGGCTGATGAGCAGGACGCTCAGCACGGCCAGCGCCGAGATGGCCGCCACGCTGGGGTTCATCTCTTTGGCTGCAGACACACACACACACACACGCACACCCCCCCCACACACACACACACCCACAAACCCACACCCACACCCCCACATGCACACACACCCCCACACACACACACACACCCCTACGTCATCTGGAAGCAGAGCCTACACCGCACTTCCTGCTCAACACCTTCACAATAAAAGCCTCCTGCTGGCTTTAATGAGGCAAATTTAAACAAATGCAGGAATAATTCTCAGTGAGATCATCAGGCCCATTAATCACACAGGAAGTCCAACAGGAAGTAGATTTAATGTCAGGGGCGACATGGTCATCAGTTATTTAAATTCTAGTTCTGCAAACTAAAGATGACAGGAAGTCTTTATTTATAACTTCCTGTTTGAATCCAATTCCCTTAAAGATGTTTCAGTTTAGAAGTGTTGGTTAATCTGCAGCAGGTCCATGAAAATCATCTCAAAATCATTAGAATAAAAACTAAAATCATCTTAAATTAATTTAACTAAAATAGAAGTTGGTCTTAAAAACGTCTCACATTTTGTGGTGGCACCACCGGTTCATATCTTGTCGTTTATTTTTCTAGCAGGATTTTTGTTTCAGGCAAGCGCAGACATCTCAAGGTGGCTGATGCTAACGCTAACTAGCGGCTAATCTTCTCTAGCTAGCTAGCTTTTTAGGGAAAGTGTAAATTTATCATCAGTTGCTCAACCTGCACTCATTGTGTGGAACGAAGCTCAGCAACTTTCCCATATCAAACATGTTTCTGTCTTTAATTTTGTTCGTTCTGATCTTAAAAAGCCTTAAGTTTGAGTTGTTGAAACCTGCAGGACCCAGAACCTCTGAGACCAGAACCAGAACCGCTGCAGTGAGACTCAGGCATCTGGCTGACTGCATTCAGAGGGAAGCAGAATAAAAATCCCGCCATACTTCTCAGATTTTTCCACTACTTGGCTCCACAGTGCCCCCCGCTGGCAGTGCCGCAGCCCGTCTCCACGGCGCCCCCTACCTGCGGTGGTGACGGTGATGCGGGCCGGCCGGCTCGCTGAGCTGTAGCTGAAGCTCGTCACGCTGCAGTTGTAGCTGGACGACGGAACCAGACCCGAAACGGTCAGAACCTGAGCGGTGGAGGTGATGGGCTCTGCGGCCTGCAGGGGGAGCCACACATGAGAACTGAACCACGACCCGTTGGTCTGAGCATGCTCAGTGTGAGCCTTCTGACTAAACTTGGGCAAATGGTTCTGATCCGATCAATGTTCTGGTACCGAGAGCCGGACAGGTCAGAACCAGAACCAAAGGGTCTGGCCTGACAACTGAACAAGGTTCTGCTAAGATCCATCCAGTTCACCAGGAAGTTCTGGAGAACCTTCAGCTTCTGGACCAGAACTGGGCCAGCCAGTCGGACTGTGGTCCATCATATGGTTCCAAAACAAATCAGAAACTCTTCGAGGGAATTTCAGAACCAGAACCTGAGGATTTCTGTGGTTCTCATTATTCCGGACCAAATGGGTTGAGATGAAGCGGTTCCAGATCAGATGGGTTCAGGAGCATCAGAACTTTTCATTAAATTTTGATGGAAATAGGAAAACAATAAAACAATAAATAAATCTGAAAGACTAAATTTAGTTAAAAAATTTTAACCATAAAAATTAAGACAATTAAATTTTTTTTAAATGTGATAGAAATCGGGTCGGATCAGAACCAGACTTGTGGTTCTGTGGGGAAACTTGATGAGAAATAAAGAAAATCAGTAAAAACCCAAAAATATTGACGATAAAATCTCTTCCCCATTTCAACACTCAGCTTCTCTTTCTGCTGGTTCTGGTTCTGGGTCCGCTCGACAGCAGAACCCCTCCCGGTTCTGAACCCAGACCCGGTGAGAGGCGGGCTTACCTTCAGTTCCTTGCTGGCCCGGTTGGGTCGGCACAGAACCTGGTAGTAGTCCACCACGCCGTCCTCGCTCCACAGCAGCGTGATGGACGAGTGTGTGGCGTTGACGGCCAGCAACAGGCGGGGAGGGGCCGGCTCTGCGGGACAAACACTCCATCAGTTGGGCTGAACCGGACCACCGCCACTTCCTCTGTGCAGCGCCACTTAAAGACGCCAGAAGGGGAAGTGGACCTGACCGGTTTCTGTTTCACTTTCACAGATGGGGCCGAATGCGTGGCGCTGGACGGGCAGAACCCAGCAGAACCTTCATCCTAAGCCAGAGATGACCTACTTCCTGTTTGGTTATGGGAGGGAGGCAGCAGAACCAGAACCACTTCTTGGACCTGCACAACCTGTCTGGATGGCCGAAGCCACGCCCACATTCTCTACCTGCAGCTGTCACACATGGCGGCGGCAGCACCACGCTGTGGGCTGAAACGTGAAGCAGCACCAACAATTGGACTGAGACGTTTGGGCTCTTCAGCCAATCAGGAAGAGTGTGGTCCAGATCCTGCTCACTGATTGGTTGAGGGCATGTATGTAATGTAATTCTGACCCTCAGTGTATCAGAGAAAATCCTTTGAGGAAATCCTGAATAAAGGACTTCCTCTGTTCTGGATGTTCTGGACAGACGGGAGTCGAAATCTTTAGGTCCACTGCTGGTTCTGAGCGGGTCATGGAGTTCTCTGGCGCCCCTAGCGGCAGACAGGAGAACTACAACAATAAACCTGCCTCAGATCAAAGATTCATTTATTTCCTGATTCCCGGTTTTAGTTTTTATGTATGGATGGAAATGTCCAATTTGATATATTTTTAAAATTGTTAAATAAAAAATGTTTGAATTTAAGTTGGAAGTCATCAGTTCATAAATAAAATCACAATTATTTTAAATAAAAATATTAAATAATTACTAAATACAGTTTTCCAATCTTTTGTTAAAAGGTTTGAAGTTCTATGTGCAACAATAATTAACATTCATAAAATTTAAATTAAACAGTTCTGCATTTACTCCTGCCGTCCGGATCAGTTCTGAACATCCGGAGCTGGCTGACAGAATCGAGCCTTTTATAAGTGTGTGTGTTCTGGTCCGGTTCTGACCCAGTTTGATGATGTTGGGAACAGATGTGTTCCTGCTGAGCTCCGTGCACGCCGTCACCGTCAGGTTGTAGATGTCTCCCGGCGGCAGTGGCAGGCTGGCCTGCATGGCGTTCCGGGTCACCTGGGGAACAGAACCGACTCAGACGGATGCTACGGAGGTCCAAGCCGCCCCATCAGAACCAGAACCGGATTCCTTACGTCTACAGAGTATCTCCTCTGTGGCCCCTTCTTGCCCACGGCCTCCACCTGCCAGTGCAGCATCCTGGAGTGGCTCAGGTCGATGAAGAGCTCGCCGTAGGTCCACCGGACCGCCAGAACGCCCTGGGAGTAATTCACCGACGAGATGTGGGGCGCCTCCGGAGCTGGGAACAGGCCCGGTTAGACAGAACTTCCAACTGGAACGAATCAGTGGTTCTGGATCCAAATCTGTTTCCAGTCACGGTAACCGGTTCGGGTACGTACCTGTCACGAAGCTGACCGTAGAGCTGTCGCAGCAGGTGAGCGGCGGGTCGCCCCAGGTTACCATGGAAACCCGGAAGTTGTAGTACCAAGCGGGCAGCAGGTCGGTGACTCTCTGGGGACAAACAGAACCAGAACCAGGTCAGCAGCTGTCAGCGGCACACAGTGTCAACCCTCCGGAGGCGTCAGTTACCACGGTAGCGGTGACGGAGGCGGTGGCGGCGATCTCGTAGTAGGTGGTCCACTCGGATGCCAGCGTGACGGGGTTGAAGAAGAACGTCTGCAGGATGTACTTCCTGAAGGCCACATGGTATGGCCGCTGCCAGCTGAGCACCACCGCCGTGGGGCCCAGTGGGTACACCGCCAGCTTCCGCACACCTGTGGGCTCTGAGACAAACACACCTGGTCAGTCAGCAAGGCTCCGGCCTCACAGGAAACAGCCTGGCTTCGCCCACCGGGAGGTTGGAGGGATACTCACCGATGTCGATGATGACTGGTTCGGACGGCGGGCTGGTCAGAGGGCCGTTGGTGTGGTAGACGATCACGCGGTATTGGGCGCCGGGCGTCAGGTTACTGATGATGTCACTGGTCGAGTTCTCCTGTGAAAACAAAAAAGTTCAGTGACTCTGAGTCCGACGAGTCCAGGAGAGACGAGGGTCAGGAAACAACGGCAACCAGACCAGGCAGTTCTGTGAGTGTTTGGCCCGGCGGGCCGGCGGTACCTCGCTGCAGTAGGTGTTCTCCATCCTCTGGATCAGGCTGGGCTTCAGGCAGGTGGTGGACACCACCGACACCAGGCTGCCATTGTGGCTCTGAGAGGACGGAGCCCAGGACACGGCGGCGGTGCTGGAGTCCAGCAGCCTGACGCTGACGCCCCCAGGACGCTCACGCAGCTCCTCCAACAGCTCGCCGCTGGGACCTGGATGGATTCACACGGACCCTTCAGGACCAGAACCACACTGGATCCAAACTGAGCCTTTCACACCCCGAACTAATCAACGTTGGTCCCGGAGGATCGCTCAGAGTTAACACGTCTGCTGAACATTGTGAAAATTAAACAAAAAGGTTTAAGCAGCCATATTGTTTCCGGGTCGCTTCCGGACCTGCCGGTTCTCCAAAGACTCACTGAGGTAGAAGGTGAAGCCGGTGTCGGCGCTGCTCTCCCGGGCCTCACAGTCTCCAGACGAACTCAGCGTGGTGACCTGGACTCGATACGTTCCCGGCTCTGTCAGCTCCGTGAAGAACTCGTGCGTGTTCTCGTCCACAGTCGCCATCTCTGTGGAGTTCCCTAGAGACGAGACCAGTAGGTCAGAGATCTGGAAACTGGAAGAACTGGTCCATCACAGATCTCATATGGCGGCCGGATCACAGAACCCGTCACTCAGGAGACGGACCGCCTTACCATGTGACCGAACCCTGCTGCTGCTCACCGTCTCTGTAGATGTAGATGTTGAAGCCGTCGTAGGAGGTCGGAGGTCGTGGGGGCAGCCAGCGCAGCTCCATCAGGACCGGGGGCAGCCTGGTGGGCAGAACTGGAACCTCGCCGGGAACGGCCATGGCCGACCCCGGCTCGTTGGAGTCCTCGTACTCCGACACCACAGCGTTGACGAACTCCTCGTCTCTGTCAGCAGGCGAGATCTCCGTGGGGTCAAGCCAGTAGCTCTGAGGCTCCGCCTCCTCCGTGTGGCTCTCGTTGCTAACGGCGACACTCTCCGTCACGTTCTGTGTCGCGTTGAAGGAAACCCGAGGAGTGGCTTCCTCCTCTTCGAAGACAACGTCGTCCTCAGGCTGCGTCTCAGTCTCCTCCATCAGCAGGACGTCCCGCGCTCGCCGGTCAGCCCGCTGGGCGGCCCGCCTGGTGGGCGCCACCTGACGCCCCCCTGCTGCGGCCCGGCGGCTCAGGGACAGCACCCTGTGGGAGACGTTGAGGGGCGGGAAGGGCACTGGGGGGGCAGAGGAGATCTGAGGATCTACTGACACTGACCAGGAAACAGCCTGGAGACAGCCTGGAGACAGCCTGGAGACAGCCTGGCACTCTGGACAGTGCAATCGCCTTCGTCTCAAATCTTCAGATGAAACGTATTATTTGAATGTTTCCAGCTTCATCCGCCTGCAGGACAGAAGCATCTCACCAGGACCAGAACCAGGACCAGGATCAGACTTCCTCAGGGTACTCTCCAGTGTTTTTGCCAGGTATCTCTACCAGGTGTTTTCCAGGTATATGTACCAGGTGTTTTCCAGGTATCTCTACCAGGTGTTTTCCAGGTATCTCTACCAGGTGTTTTCCAGGTATATGTACCAGGTGTTTTCCAGGTATATGTACCAGGTGTTTTCCAGGTATCTCTACCAGGTGTTGCTCACCTGTGCGGTGGTGCAGCGGGCTGTGTGTGACATCGCTGTGGCTGGTCAGCGCCGTCTGCAGCACCGTCGCCTCGGAGATGAGCTGGAAGGTGATGTTCCGGTAGCACACGCCCGGTAGCCAGTGCTTGAACACCGTCTTCCCTTTGTAGAAATCTGGAGATGAACAGAAGAGACGACCTGGAGAAACCTTCAACCTGCCTGATTCCTCTCATTCCTCTGGAATCAGAAATAATCTGAAGGGGAAGCTGTGAAGAACTGGGCTTCCAGGAAACACAGCCATCTGAGTTCATGTCTGGAGTTCCTCAGAGGCGACTGTTTGGACTCTAACAGGAGATTAACATGTCATATTATTGGCTGGGATTACACTGCCACCATCAGGTCACGCTAGAAACTACAGGCTGGTATTTATGTTTCCAAGCAGACAGTGTTTCAGCAGGTTTCAGTTTTCCTCACCTTTATAGAGCATGGAGCGGCGCTCCAAGCCCTCCGTGTAGCTGATGTTGACCCGGCTGAACACCGTTCTGATTGGTGGGTTGATGTCGAACACAACACCAGTTTCTGGAGCCTCTCTGTAGTCTGAGATGTACGCAGCACGGATAGGAAGTGGTTCTGAAGAAACAGGAAGATGGAATCACAAAATGTTTTCTGAGGAATTTCATAAATTTTTAAAGAAAAATTCCAGATGAAAATTTTTTCTGCTCCACTTATAGCAAAACACAGTTTAATATTGATAATATCTGAAGGTCTGGTATATCATGTGTTCATATTTCATAAACAGGAGCAGCTGGAATGCCCCTTACGTGTGAGAACCGGAATACTCTTCATGGGTCGGGACCAGCTCTGTCCCAGTTTGACCAGTAGCCCCACCGTGTAGCAGAGGCCGTGGAACGACGCGTTGAACAGCAGCGGCTCACTAGTGTTGATGAACGGAACCAGAACCAGCCGAGGTTCTCCTGAGATCTGCACTGCGTACGCTGTGACGTTGTCCTGAAGGTCACCGCGCTCCAGCGCTGCCACAATCAGTCCCTCCTCATTGGTGGACACCTGAAACGCTGAGGAAACCTGGAAAACACAGCCGCATGTCATCAGCTGACAGGAAGTTCAACCAGGTTCAGACAGGAAGGCAGAAAAACGATGGAACTTCACGATCCATCAGCCTCTCTGGAGTTCTCTGAAATAAAACTACAAAACAACGGAAACCAGGAGCGAGCCCTGAGGAACTCCACTCAGAAGTGGTACTGCAGGTGAAACCCTGTCACCTAAAACTTCTGATCCAGTTTTCCTTCCTGTGACATTTTAAAATGGCTGAAGTCTTTCCTGGTTTCACCCCACAATTCTTTGACCGGGTCGTTTTCTGACTCCGAACTGATTCCTTTCTGGAACTGGTTCCTCAAACAGAAAACATCTGATTCATTGAACAGGTCCCTGACTTTTTAAGCACTTTAACCTTTGACTCGCTATAAAAATTCTGTACATAATTACTGTTTTGTGTGGCCATCAAATAGTCTGCTATCTTTCAGATCATCAGATCATCAGACCTATCAGGTCTGAGAAGAATTGGAAACCCCGGTCCGGTCTGATCGTCTCTCCCGATCGTTTCTCCCGGTCCAGTCGCCTCTCCTGGTCCGGTCAGGTCTGATCGTCTCTCCCAGTCCGGTTCGGTCGTCTCTGTCGGTCCAGTCCGGTCCGATGGTCTCTCCTGGCCCGGTCGGGGTGATTACTTCCTCCAAGGTTGATGAGTTCCTGAGCAGCCAGTGAAAACAGCCTGACCGTCAGGTTCATTAAATCTCCCAGCAGGGTCTGGATTGTCGCTCCACCAACACAAAACCTCCGGATATAAAAACACTCCGAAATTCAGAGACCAGCAGGAGAATTGCAGCTGGGGTCCAGCTCCCGGTCCGACCGGTTCCACCCAACTCTTAGTCATCTGAACAGATTCCTGAACATTTTAATTCCCAAACTGAAAACCCCACAGTTCTGCTGTTGGTTCAGATCCCATCATTGAACGGTTCTGCTGAAACCGTCCAGACCCAAACCCTCAGATACCGAACTGGACGGAGCAGAGCTACTTCTAACATGACTGATGAAACATTTCTGCAGGTTCTGACCCGGTTTCCTGGATCAGTCTGGGTTTGACTGGTCTTACTAGGACCAGCATGTGACCCAACAGAACCGCAGCTGGTTTCCCTGAAGGTCTGTTTGCTGCCTCTGGCCAGAAAGACCTGGGTTCTGATTCTGTCTCTGACCCAGATTCCTGATCCCAGAACCAGTTATGTGGTGCTTCTGATCCGGTTCTGTTTCAGGTCAGCAGGAAATGCGTCCATTCGTGACTGCTGGCCGTTGCCATGGCAACGGGGATGAAAAGGGGGCAGGGGATATTATGTCAGGAGCCAGGGTTACCATGGCAACAGAGCCGGAGCTGAAAGCTGACCTGTGTTCCACCAACCGGGTCCAGTTCTGATCTGACGACAAGGAGCCAGCCAGATCCAACAGAACCAGTCCAGAACCGGTTCTGTTGGTTCATCTTTTGGGTTCAGCGAACAGAAAGTGGAGAACAGTCCTGCTCTCTGATTCGTTGCATCCATTCGGCTGAGTTGACCCGGCTGGATGGGGGGTCGGGTCAAAGGTCAACCCATCCCAACAGCTGCCAACATTGTGATGCAAACACGATGGGGGAGGAAGAACCCGGTACCAGGTGGACAGGAGGTCCAAACGTACCCACCGGACCCGACTTCATGTGACTCTGCATGAAGCTTCCAGAACCAGAACCACCAGATCTCCAGTAGAGGTCCAATTGATAGGATCCGTTTCCTGGCAGCACCCTGAATAAACTCTGAATAACCTGGTTCTGACCTGATCTGTGAGAATCTCACCACATTTCCATACAGAGGAGCAGAACCAGACAGAACCAGGATGACCAAAGCAGCAGAACCAGTTGGACCCGTCCGGCTCCAGGTTGGCTCTGCTCCTGAACCCTCCTTAAGGTCCAGCCCTCCAGCAAAACAGCTGCTGGCTGCGCCCACTGCTGGACAGAATGCTGTGCCGGTTGCTGGGAGACCAGAGGTGTTGCCTAGCAACCAGCAGACCAGATCAGGTTGGTTTATACTGGACGAACCAGAACCAACAGGAAGTGTTAAATAAATGTTGATCCAGTTTTTATGACAAAATATTTATTAAGTTTTCTCCAGCTGAGACCAAAATAATCAAACTTTCATTTATAGATTTAGATTTATGACCCCCACAATTTGTTTCAATGAAACAGTTTGGACTCCGCAGGTCTACAGTTCTTAAGTGGACCCGTCCATTTTGGGTCGGTTCTCCTCTACGCCCCCAGTACTCTGACACCCTGGGCAAAGAGCCGGATCACCCATTACTACAACTGATGTTTGTATGTTTACAAACATCAGTTGTTTGTAAACATGTTTACCACTCAGAACCAAACAGGACCCGGCCCAAACAGAACCAGATACAGACTCTAGCTGAGCTACAGGAAGTCCAGATGGATTCAGTTTTGGAACAGGTCCGATGGATCGGACAACCCGACCTGGCTCAGACGGTTCCGATACTGGACTGGAAATATGAAACCAGACAGTCAGATAAGAGTGAGCCTGGACGAGCCAGGCTCACTCTGGTTCAGAACCAGAACCAGTTCTGGTCTCACCAGCAGCAGAAGAACCTGGAGCCGGAACAGAGAGCCTCTGTGTGTGTGTCTCTCTGTCTGTTGGGGTGTGTGTGTCTCTCTGTCTGTGTGTGTGTCTCTGTCTGTGGCCGTGTGGGTGTGTGTGTGTGTGATCCTCAGTGATGCTGACAGACATCCCTCCTCAGTCAGGCTGCAGCCGACTGACCCACTTTCTGCGGGACAACGAGCTGCTGGCTGCCTGCACGGGACCATCCACCCCCCCTCACCTCACACACTGAAACACGCACACGCTCAACACGCACGTTTCATTCAGCCCCATCGCCTCCAATGAGGCCGGTTCTGAACAAAGCCCCCGAACCGCGCGGTCCGTTCGGGCCTTGACCCACCTGGACCAGGCCGAGCAGCAGGGCGGCGAGCAGCGGCGTGGGCAGCATGCTGGCTGCCGGCTCTGAGCGCTCTGAGCCGGCCTGGAGCCTCCCGCTCCGCTGTGCATCCAAACAATGGCGCTGTTTCTGCCGCAGCGGCCGACGCTCCGCGACGCTCTGCACAGATTCGATCTGCGGGAGATTTCCGCTGCGCACCTCTAACTGCGCATCCTCAGCCGAACCGGACCTGCTGGGAGCCAGGAGAAGCGGGCCGGGCTGCGGGGTCCATGCCGCGGCCCGGAGATGAGCAGGAGGTCGGTGTCGGTTCAGCCGGGATGAAGCTGCTGCTGCGCGGCGTCGCCCCGCCCTGCGCGGAGCTCCGGAGGCTGCAAGGAGACGCGCACCACCTCCTCCTCCTCCTCCTCCTCCTCCTCCTCCTCTTCATCAGACACGAACAACTGATAGGGAAACATGTTCTGACCCAATTATCAACACTTAAAAACATTCCTGCACATCAGGAGCCGCTTGTTGCAAATAAACACCAATAATTTATTTTATTGAGTCTGACACAGGAGGAATAATTTACAAATGTCACCGTTTGAAATTAAATGTTTAATATTTAGCTGCAAAACTTAATATTTAGTTTGGAAGCTATGTAATGCGTCACCTAAATAGTTACCGACCTCTAGTAAGCACGCTAGCCTGCTAACCAAACATTTAGCAAGCGAAATATTTATTTAGGAATATAAATAGATCAAATTTTAATTTGGGAAATAAACTTTACGAATTTAACTACAAATTAAATATTTAGTCTGCCAACAAAATATTTCGTAATGAAATAAGTAGCATGCTAGTCTTTTAGCTAAATATCTAGTTAGCAGGCTAAATATTTAGTTTGCAATATAAATACTTTGGAACTAATTATTTAAACTAAGCATTCAGTTATTTATTTCAGACAGGGTAACTTTATAAAGGTAAACTTGTACCTGTAGCTCAGGCTGTAAAACCTGAAGCATGTCTCTTTTGGTCAGAAATGTGTCTGATGTTCCGGCTTGGGTTATTCTCAGGTCTTCTCCAGAACCTCAGAACTGAGACGGTTGGAGGTCCATGGTTTTCCCCTATGACAGCTCCAACCAATCAGAAGCTTCCGGAGCCCAACCACCTGTTCGTGTTTTAGGGACAGAGTGTTTGATCCACCTGGACACAAAGCGGCGGACTGAAGCTTTGACTCGCCTCAATAAATGAGTCGCTGCAGGGCCTGGGCTCACCGGCAGGGGGCGGAGGAGTTCCACCGCTGCTTGATGGGAATGATCAGGATCAGCCAGCTGACAGCAGCTACGGCAGCCTGCAGGTCCAAGCAGGTCGAGATACAGTAAAAAGATACGGTTCTGATGAGAACCGGGCCAGTTTTGATGTTTTAATCGTTCCTGTTACAGTTTTTAAAAGCTTCATGAAAACAACAGATTAAGCCGTCTCTGCGTGGCTGCACTGCCCCTAGTGGTGAGAACACCACACTGCTCCCTGTCCAGAACCACGTTGTTCCTTGTGATCCAGTAAATGTTTGACCCAGTAAGACCAGAACCAGAACCTCTAAAAGGATCTTCCTCCTGATTAGTGTTTTCCTTCAAATCATTTCATTGTTTTTGGTTTTAGCTGTTAATTTAAAAATGTTTTATTAAAGTTACTCTGTTTGTTTCTGAACTGTTTCAGTTATCAAATAAAGTAAAAATGATACATTTGTATCAGTTTTATTTCTTGTTTCTGCCGCTCCAGACAGATTCGCTCTGTGCACCACTAACTGCGCATTGTCACCCGAACCGAACCGAACCTGCTGAGACCGGGCAGCAGGACGTCCTGCTGACGCTGTTTCTCTGAAATCATTCAATTCTTTTTCTGCAAATTTAAAATATTTCAAAAACATTTTGTTGTGTTTTTTTTTATGTCATAGAAA
The DNA here is from genome assembly GCA_902982915.1 of Phalloptychus januarius. Taxonomy (NCBI): domain Eukaryota; kingdom Metazoa; phylum Chordata; class Actinopteri; order Cyprinodontiformes; family Poeciliidae; genus Phalloptychus; species Phalloptychus januarius. The sequence goes on along the minus strand of CADWAE010000474.1, from coordinate 13,739,129 downwards.
TTATTACATTTAAAAATAGATTTTTGTTTCAATTTTTAATGCTGGTTTCATTTTCTAAAAATTCTCCAAATTTTGAAAATAATTTCCATTTTTTCTAAAATGTCAAATGAATAAACATTTTTCTCATCCTGATATCTTGTCATAGTAAGTGTTTAATATTTTCAGAAGTTTTCAGCTGTTTTCTTCCGGAGATCTTCCGGTCCGATCGGAACCAGAAGGTTCGGCCAAACCGTCAGTCCACCTTAAATCCCCGCAGCTCTTCCGGTCCACGTGCTGAGCGCTCCGGTTCCGTGAAGGAGTCCAGCGGGTTTTCCAGAATCCAATCTGGGTCGACTTCCAGGAACAACTGGGAAAAATCAGAGAGAAGAAGAGGCGGAGGAAAATCCTCCCGATTGTTTCCCCTGCAGGTTCCAGAACCGGCGGAGGTTCTGGTGCAGCTCGGCCGTCTCTGGATGCAGAACTCTCCTCCGGCTCCGGATGAATCCAGCAGCGGGGAACTTCCAGATGTGGTTCATTTATGACTGAACTAATAAACTGAATTTTGAAGAAAAAATACTTTTTATCGATGTTAAGTGTCTTTTTTTTTATCAGCTTTTGGATTTCAGATCAAACGGAACCGGTTCTTTTCCTGGTTCCAGAATCAAAAGGTTCTGACTTTGGTTTCATTAGTCTGTCAGTTTATGGGTAGAGCGTTCATCTCTGAGTTCTGGACCGGCCCGGTCCAGCAGAACCCGGTCCAGCCTCATCCCAGCACGGCCTCCTCCAGGACAGACGGGTGGAGGTCCGCGGCCTCCAGGCTGCGCAGCAACCGCCCCAGCGTGGCCCGCCTCCCGCCGGCCCGCCTCCACAGAACCAGGCCGTCCAGAATCGCCGCCCCGGTGTTTAGGCTGTGGTCGGACCGACACCGGTACACCGCTTCGGCGGACACGCCCAGGTCCAACAGAACCGCCTCCCACTCGGCACCGAGCCTCTGCGCCAGCCGGGACAGCTCCCGGTCCGAAGGAGCCCTCTGCAGAACCGAGTCCGGGATCCGGGAGGCGTCTCCATGGCAATGGGCCGGAACCGCAGCGCCGCCTGGGAAACATGAAGACCGGTCCAGTTTGTTCCAGAACGTTTCAGCAACACGGAAGTCAGAAAGCTTTATGTCATAAACACATCAGTTAGAAAACAAGCAATAAATCAAATTTCATCTGTTTAAATTTAATAACAAAAAGTTTCAGAAAAATAAAACTGGTGCTCCATCTTACAAAATAGTTCATCTGTCACCAGTAATCAAATTAAGGCCATTAAAGTAAATGTATTAAGTTGTCATGTTAAAAAATGTCAATGAATTAAGTTGAAACTTTTGGGGAACAAATTCTCTTGTGTTTTTCAGTTGGAGCTGTTTCTGTGTTTTCAGGGTCATCTGAAGAGGTTCTGCACTCTGACCCAGTTCATAGAAACATTCTGAGCTTTGGTTCTGGCTCCCGTTGGTTTTTTAAAGAGATACGTGGAAATGGACCGGAACCGGGCCCAGCAGAACCGTGAGGGGCTGTTCTGTCCCAACCTGCTAATTTTTCCCAACTAAGGAAACATTTTCCAACAGAAGGTTTGACCGTTTTAGAGCCAAAGCGCCGAAAGGCAGCAGAGGCTCTGATTGGCTGCTGCGGACCAGGGGCGGCTCCTTCACCAACGCAGCCCTGGGCGAGCAAATCATGTCATTTGTCTTGATTTTAGATTATTTAAAGTGTTTATCCTGATATTATTCACACTTTCATAATGTCAATGAAAGCGGGCTCAGGGCAGAACCGGGCCAGGTACAGAATCTGGAGCGTTTTAAGTTAGAAACAGCAACACAAAGAGCTTCTGGTTGGCTCATCACATGATATCCCACCTGAAGGGCCGGTTTCGGCTACGTTCGGCCCGGTTCCGGGTGAGTTCTGCAGCTCCAGCAGCAGCCGGTCCCGGATCCAGCTGAAGTCCCGTAGAGCCTCCAGGAAGGCGCTGAAGGCCCGCGGGCCGCGGTTCGGCAGGAGGTCCAACAGTTTCAGGTTCTTCTCCCGGTTGGTCAGCTGACCCTCCACCTGCTCCACCTGGGCCTCCGTTAGAACTCCCTCCTGGTACAGGAACGGAACGATGGTGTCGCTGACCAGCAATTGGTCGGACAGCTGCAGCCGGAACTTCCGGAGCACCGCGCGGTGCTCCGGCTCCATCAGAACCGGGTCACTAACCCGAACCGACTGCCTGGTTCATTCAGAACCAAAACCAGTCTCCATAATGGAAACTAGTCTCGCCGGTACACCCTACTAACTTCTTCAGCTCCGTCCGGCATATTGTGCTCGACTGGAAACAAGAAAGCGGAACCAAAGTTTATCCGGCTCTCATGGGAAAATGTCTGTTCGTCAAATAAGTAATGCCAATGTGAAAAAAAGTTTGTAATTTATTGTTTGATTATAAATTAACATAGAATAGTATGATTTAACTAAATCAGCTTACATTCAATACAGAAACAATGAAGTAAAATCAGGAATTTTCAGACGGACTTATTTTTAGTAAATAAAGAAATAAAGTTTAATTTTAAAATGAATAAAGACATTCTAACTACTTATATTGTTTGAATATTTAATATATTCAAATATGCTACAAATTCAGCTAGGGCATTCATAAGGATAAAGGATTAAATATTTTTAATAAAGTAAAACAAAATAGTGTTTATTACTGCGCCATGTTTTTAAGGTTAAAAAAGTTTTTCCATTTTCCTATTAATAGCTAATAATAACAGCTGTTTCTTAAACAGGGGAAGAGAAGCTGATAAAAAAGTTTAACTTCCAGCAGGCGGCGCTGCAGCTCCAGATGATGAATAAGATGAACGTTTCCATTTTCCCCCTGCACGATCTGAAATACATTCTTAATTAACTTTAATTAAACAGTTTATTTTATATTTATGTGAAGAAAAAAAATTCTTAACTAGACATTTAACTGTAAAATCCTGGAAATTTTACCTTGTTTCCAGAAGTGGAGAGTCAGCTTTTATCCAGTCTTTGATCCAGGTAGTGGGAGGAGCTTAAACAAGACAGGTGGGGGCCAATCAGGAAAGACCAGCATACTCTTTATTAAAAAACAAACTTAATTATTTAACAGGAAAAAATTATGTTCAAAATCAAAACATCCGTCTGCTCTTTGGTTTCACCAAAAAAAAAGACAAATGTTCATTTTTTTTTATTGAATAAATGAACATTTGTCTGAATGACTGTTGGTTGTTTATCAAAAACTTGAAATCATCCTAATCTATCCCGGGCTGCTGGGCTTTTAATATTTCATCTGTTTAATCATTCAATCGTGGGACAAAGATAATATTTAATAAAAATATTCCAGAACAGTCGATTTTGCTGTGTCACCATGACAGCCATGCTGAACCTTGAGCCCAGAGCTGCTCTGGACCAGGTCGGACCTCAAATAAGCTCCAGGATGTTTTATGGTTTAATTCCCAGGTACGATTACTCGAGGTGTTCCTCAGGGCCGGGTTCCCGGGCCATTTCACTTCTCCAGGTTTGACTTTAGCAAGTCGTTGAGTTTTCACACTTTAAAAACACGGATTATTTTATCAGGAACTCTGAAACAACTCACCTCCATTCAGTCACTTTAAAAATGAAAAAAACAATAAAGGATAAAAAAAAAAAAAACAGATAGCGAGCGACAGGAAGTCACTCCATCTCCATCTTCCTGCTTTTAGTTGAAAACATCCGGTGGAAAAACGTGAAAAAGTTTTATAGTTTTACACTGATTTCCAATAACGTTCTGAAAGCTCAATAATTTAGCGGTTCAGGTTTTGATTTCCAAACATGAGAGTTTTTCTCTGCTGCCTACAGTCGGAGCTGAAGCTCCGTTTTCAGATGAAACTCAAATTAAACTGTTTCTTTAGAAAACAAGATGAAAAATCCACCAGCAGGTCAGAGGTCAAGTAGGAATAGACAACAGTTGAATGGTTGATGTTTTCCTGTAATCTGATTGGCTCATAGCTCCCCAGTACTACAGGTTCAAAGTCTACCGAAGCCTAAAGGGGTCAAACCAACCTCTCCGATGCTCCTCCATTGTTTACGTCAATGAGAGCCAAACAGAGTCAGGGCCGGCCGTCGGCCAATCAGAGCGCTCCGTTCCTGCTGTTTACCGGGCCGCTCGGTTCTGGACGGAGTTCACCGAGTTCTGCCACCCACAGACCCGATTCCAGGGATCCGGAGGGACCGGCTTCAGAAAAAATACCCACACACTTCCTGCTTCCCTCAGGTTTTAATCAGAACCGACCCAAATAAAACAGAACAAAACCGAACAGAACCGTCTCCGTTTCAATTTCAATCAAAAAATCTGAAAGAAATATAAAAAATATTCTCACTAATTTTAATGTCTACAAATGAAAATTTGATGGAAAAATATTTCTCAAACAGGAAAACAAAGGAAGGAAATTGAAAATTAGATGAACTGGTTACCATGGTAACACATTAAAAATAACCTCTTAAAGTCTGAGAATATTTTTCAAACAGGTTCTGGTTCTGGTGTGACCCTGAGCTGTTATGAAGGAATTCTGGGAAACAGAAAGTGACACAGCGCCTTTAATCAGGTCATTAGAGCTGCAGCCAATCAGCTTCCAGAAATATTTTTACAGGAAATCAAGTTGTGAGCAGAACCTGTTTGGTTCTGCTGACACCCGGGTTTGCTGAACCGTGGTTCTGTAGGAGACAGACACAATTCTACTGGGTTCCACCAGAACCGGGCCTGGTACCGATCAGGAATGTTTCTCCAGAACATCAGAGGAACAGCAATAAATATTGTCAACAACCTGAGCGGGCGGTTCTGGGAGGTTCTGACAGCCGGACCTGCTGCTCCGACCCGTCTCCGACTCGCTTCTCTTTGGGTTTCAGTTGAAACAACCGATCCGCCGTCCGTCCATCCGTCTTCCTGACGTCAGGACTCTCCAGAGCAATCCGAGGAACTCTGCTTCCCGTTACCATGGAGATGGGACAGGAAACCGGACCGGTTTCCGGCTCTGCGCAGAGACACATGGTCGGTCCGGACGCCATCGGACTCAGATGGGACGACCTCTGGACGACCTCTAGACGTTGTAGGCGTAGTCCATCAGGTATTCCTTCAGCCGGTTTGGGATGGGCAGGTCCTGGACCCGCCGGGCCGACCGGTTGATGCCGATCCGACACAGGTGCTGCAGCGAAGGGACGGCGGCGTAAACGGGCCTGGTGAGGAGCAGCTGCACGGTGCCGTTGGGGCCCGCCGGCACCGGCGCGGCCCGCCCGCCGGTCCGGGACAGCTGGACGTAGTGCTCCACCAGGTGGACCACGCTGTCGAACTGCTTCAGCTTGGGCTTCACCAGAACCACCGAGTCCAGTTTGAACTTCCCGTGCCGGAACTCAATGCGCAGGTTGGTGGGGCCAGCGGACGTCATGGCGGAGATGGTGAACAGGAAGTCCCTCTGGGAGCTGTCCCGCAGCAGGAAGCTGCCCTCCGACGAGTCCTGCAGGATTTCTTTGGCCTCGTTGGCCGTCAGGCCGCCCCAGTACCAACCTGGCCCAATCAGAACCAACAGAATATTTAGCAACTTCAATCCATTAAAACCACAACACAGAACCGCCTCTGGGCGGTTCAGAGGCTTCAGAACCGCCCAGACTGACACCAGCACTCAGTCTGGGTCAGACTAGGGTCAGCAGCACCACCACAGAACCTTTCTGGACCCAAACAGGACCAGAACCAGCAATCAGCTGATCCAGTTCAAGTTTTGCACTGAAATTACCAACAAGACAAATGTGTCTAATTATAGCCAGCATACTTCAGACTGTAAAAATCCTTTATATTTTCTTCTTCTTTGGTAGACATTTTTCAAAATGGCCACCACGGTTTTAATGTAGAATATACGTTTGCACTAAAGTATGCTAATTACCAATTTTCTAAACAAGAAGCTTCAAATCACTAAACACGTGAAAAATTAGCAGAAGCTAAAGCTAAACCACATGCAGAACATCTGGAGTTTAGTCCGGGTCAGAAACCGGAGCAGGACGTTCTTCCTCCCACCTGTCTTCCTGAGCTCCTTCATGGCCGAGGCGACGCGGCTCTCGTCCGACTCCTCGATCCCTGCGCCGTCGCTGGCTCCTCTGGCGTCCTCAATGGTTTCCTGGGATTCGGAGGACTGGCAGGTCATCGGACAGATCCAACCTTCAGCCTGCAGTTCGGAAAACTGCCGGAAAACCTGGGGAGGTTGGTGGGATGTGAGCAGCTGCAGCAGAAGATGGAAACAGACGGTTCTAATGGACTCTGGGAACATTCAGATTAAAAATGTCTGCAGCTGGAACATCTGAACAGAACCAGAACTTTGATCCGCTCATCACATTCAGACATTTTCCTTATTAATTCTGTTTAAATTTTTCATATAAGTCGCTAACCGGAGGTCAGCTTCTCAAACTTTCCACTAGCCACCATCTAAAAGTCAGGATGAACTAGAGGAGTTCGACAGATCAGCCATAGCCCCGCCCATAGCCATAGCCCCGCCCATAGCCCACCCCTCAACTCTGATAGGTCAATTTGACAGATAAACTTATTTTATGGTGACACTGCAAGAACAGGAACTATGAAATATTTAAATACACAAAAATTATTTGTATTGCTTGTTATAAGTTAGCATTCCGTGTTCTGAAGACAATTTATAAATTCTCACCTGAATAACTAAGCATTTAATTAAATATTCATTTCCTGCTATTTACTTAATGAATAAATCATCTATTTACTTAATTTTGGCCCTTTTATCCCTCCATAGCTCAGTGGGTAACAATCATCTCCCAGTCAGATGGTTGTGGGTTTAATTCCTGCTTCCTCCATTTCCTGTCCAGGTGACCAACGGTTCCGACCGATGGTACCGACGGTTCTGGCTGCTCAGTGTTCTCACAGTAACAGCCTGGATCAGTCGGGTCAGTCTTTAGTTGCTGGTCTGCAGGTTCTGCATCAGCTGCTGCATTAATAGTTAATAACTATTTAATATTTATATTTAAACAGATTCATGTTTGCCAATTTCCAGATTAGCTGCTGGGAATCCTGCACAACAAACTCCAGATTCCCTGAAGTTCTACTTCCAGTCATGGATCCTTCTAGCAAAGCTTCCCAAGAAAGAATCACTAAAAACAGGAAAACAGGACAATTTCCTCCAGGAAGTGAAGTAAAGGCTTCAGGGCAGACCCGGCTACCCGGTAGACCCAGTAGATCCGGTAGACCCGGTTACCCGGTTACCCGGTACACCTGGCTGACCCGGTGGTCCCTTTGTTTCCTGTGGAAAACCCGAAGCTGCTTGGACTTTTTCTTCTCTTTGTTCTGACTGGGAAAACAAACTGGTAAGGAAAACTGGTTCCCACAGGAAACCAGGAGGCGATTCTCCTGCCTGCAGATTAAAACAAAACTCAGGACCAATTTAAAAAGCAGAGGAGAAAAAACTGAAATATATGACTAAAGCTCCAGGAACTAAATCTTAAAGTCGCCCAGAACTGCAGCTGCTTTAAAGCCGCGGGAACGGAAACATGCAGAGAAACGTTCCTCCTGGCAGAGGTTCGGTTTTAAACAGCAGAATCTAAGAATGGACCGAACCCGAACAGGAACATCTGCTATATGTGTTAATTCCGCCCAGAAGCCTCGGAACCGTCGACTTACATTTAAATGAGAGGAAATTTAAACGTAGTTCTGCAGGACGGTTCTGTTCTACCTGAGCGGTTAAGCTCACCTGGAGAACCTGGAGAACCTGGAGAACCGCCCTCCTGGCACCACCACTGGACCCACCTGCCGGGGGGGTGGGTGGGGGGTTCCGATCCAGCCGGCCGCTAACAGCTCCGGGTTCTCCGCCGCCAACCCGCCGTCATGTCAGCGGAACCGGGTCCGCACCTGCAGACTGGGTCCGGACGGTTCCGAACCTGCTCCGGCTCTAGAGCCACTAATGGTGGCTGTAGCCGACCCACGAGGGGCTGTAGGTGGATCAGAACCGGCGGTCCGTCACGCAGCTCCCAGCAGCCGAACCACCGAACCCAGAGTCCGTGATCCTGGTTCCGAGTGGAGCGGCGCGGCGGTCCGGAGCTCCATAAACAACAACACCGCAGGTTTCCAGGAACTTTCCAGGAAAACGGTCACGTGATACCCACACGCGCACATTTAAGGTGGACCGATCAGTTCGGGCCTTCCGTCTCCCTGAGGACCGGACCGGACCGGATCGGGGTTCTGTCCCAGCCCGGTCGGGTCCGCATGGGCCCCTGATGGACACTGTGCTCAGGATGAAGAGATCCTTCAGCTAAAGAACCGCAACCGAACCGGTCCTCGTAGAAACAGGAAAATCACGCACACACACACTCTCTCCCCCCCCCCCACCCCGCCAAACACACACACACACACACACCCCCCACACACTTAAACAAATCCACATTCATCTGTTTTTCTGTCTGTGGGGACCTGGACAGATATTGTTTCCTGCTGGGTCCCTTAACGATGCGAGGACATTTCTAATGTCCCAACATTATTGTCCTCATCCAAACAGTGAAGTGATTCCAGGAAGTATTCCCGTTGTCCTTCTCATTCTTCAGCTTTTCTGTTTAGCAGTGAATGAAGTGAAACTGGACAAGTTCCAGATCTTCTTCCAACTTCAGCCAGTCTCTGATTCGCTCCAAGCAGAGAAACTTATGGAGTGAAAATAGTCTCAAAAGATTCGTAACTCGTAAAATGATTCGTTACAAGTAAAAAGGGAACAGGTGTTGTACGAAATCCTGCTCCCCCGTGAAAATCTGTCCCCCCCTGCGTCGGGAGCGCGCACTGCAGTCAGAGAGGCGGATCCGGAGGATCCTGAGGATCCTGAGGATCCTGAGGATCTGACCGTTTCCACGGCGCTTCTGATCGATTCTCTGTAAAACAGCTCATATAATCATGTCAAGATTGTTACATTCAGTTTAAGCAGCAGCTGCTGTTTAAAAAAGAAGCAATAATAAATGAGTAAAATGAATAAATAAACGCGGTCTTGTGTGGAGGTCTTCTTACGCTGTTTGCTGTTATTATAAACGCAGAGAATCGATCTTTCTCTTTCTTAAACTGAATGTTACAATCTTGACATGATTATATGAGCTGTTTTACCGAGAATCGATCAGAAGCGCCGTGGAAATGGTCAGATCCTCCGGATCCTCCGGATCCTCCAGATCCGCCTCTCTGGCTGCAATGCGCGCTCCCGACGCAGGGGGGACAGATTTTCACGGGGGAGCAGAATTTCGCACAACACCTGCAAAACTACTTTTGAGACTCTTTTCACGCTTCCCTGATTTGTGTTGTAGATGGTGCGTTCACATGCTACTAAAAGCTCGGACATCTGAGTTTACTTCGGAAATTGTTTTCTCCATAGTTCAACAGTATTTCCCTCTCTGCTTGTCTCGTCTCGTGGCTAAGACATATTTTTGTGGAAAATATATATGTCATTAGACCCACATCTAATTTTTATATATATGTTTATATACGATTCCTCGTTTGTGACGTGTACAACTGTAATTACATGGGTTCCACCACTAGGTGGCGGAAGTTTATTCTGCTCTGGCTGGAGAAGCGTTCAGTCAGACAGTCCATAATGGCGGGTCGGGTCGGAACCAGTACTTCTGGTCTACCCTCAGAATGGTAGGCCGCTTACTGCTGAGGGTAAAACTTGCAAGTTTTAACATCCACTTACTTCTGAGGGTAGAGCACGGCCATGATTACTGGGCTGACCCGCCCTTCTCTCCTTTCGTCTCAGTTTGAATATTTTTCCCACTCTGAGCAGAATAAACTTCCGCCACCTAGTGGTGGAATCTTTCACCCATGTAATTACAGTTGTACACGTCACAAACGAGGAATCGTATATAAACATATATATAAAAATTAGATGTGGGTCTAATGACATATATATTTTCCACAAAAATATGTCTTAGCCACGAGACGAGACAAGCAGAGAGGGAAATACGTGTTGAACTATGGAAAAAAACTATTTCCGAAGTAAACTCAGATGTCCGAGCTTTTACTAGCATGTGAACGCACCATCTACACAAATCAGGGAGGCGTGAAAAGAGTCTTAACTGTCGTAACTGGATCAGTACCCTTTTTATGAGTTACGAATCTTTTGAGACTATTTTCACTCCATAGAACTGAACCGATTCTTTTTGAATAATCTGGGTCGATTGGTCCTTAAACAGTTTGTAGTTCGCCATGTCTCTGCTGCCCCTGCTGGTCGGAACCAACTATGACATGACTGGAGTTGATCTCAGCTGGATTGTTTGATTACAAAAGAACTCTGGTTCGGTTTGAATGTGAACGCCAAGCGGACCAGAGACCGCTCCAAAAGCAGGAAGTGAACGACAGCACAGGACATTCTGGATAAATACTACCAAATCAGATATGCTAGCCCAGCGCTAGCAGGTAGAATGGCATTTTGCCGGCTGTGGGTTTGCTTTGGAGGTATCTGTTCTTCTGCTGTCAGTGAACGGGGGAAGTTTGGTGATTCCTTAAGGAGAAAAAACAGAGCAGCACTGACATAGAAGTTGCAAAGGAAGTTTATTATGCCTGCACAATGTCACCATGACGAAGGTTTCACTCATACAAAACTACAAAATGTCACTCCAGTACTGTGTTACAACTCAAAGGGAACCGGGTCACGGTTCAGACCCGGCTCCTCTCACCAGTAAGACCATTTCAAAAGAGAGAATAAATAAAAAGTCACAGCACAGTTTGATGCATCAGCAGAACTCAAACATCTGGAAGCCTCCAGACAGATCCAGAAGAAACAAGCATCTGCTGCTGAAAGCTGCAGAGCCGGTTCCTCCTCTTAGAGCCAAGATCATTCAGATCAAACTGCAGCAGGGTTAGGGTAACGTTACATTTTAAACTGGAGCAACCTGGACAGAGCTGGAGCTTCTTCCAGGCTGAATCCTGACTTCTGCAGAGTATAAAATCAAACAAGAGTAAATTCTCAGCTTCAATTGGAAGAGCAGGCCGGGTTCCTGAAGGACGTTTCCTGGAGAGGCTAATTTGAGCTTTGGCTGGCTGCATGTTCACCAGATGACCTGATAATGAAGAGTCCTGATGCAGACAGCAAAGATGAGACGTTTCACATCCTGGATCGCCTGGTCAGCAGCTGAAGCAGTTCAGATAGAGTTCTCCAGAGGAGCAACAGGATACAAGGCACCACGTTCCATCACACTGCATATGGTAAGCTGATATAAAAGGTTAACATTTGCTGCAGGAGGACAAACATGAGGAAATCCAGGAAGTGGAAAGACTTCAGTGCCTGGTGGAGGATGAGATGTAGCAGGGTCTCTAAGGTACCATGACGTGGAAAGGACTTCCTGGGATGTTCTCGTCACCCCACTTGACGATGAGGATGTAGCTGCCCTGCTCCTTCACTGTGTACGTCACGTTGTACGTCCTGTTGCCCATATGCTTGACGTAGACCTCCTCACAGGGCGTCTTCGGCCCGTGGACCCCAACCATCAGCATGTTGGTACCTGCAGAACAGAACGTCATCAGTGACATCCAGCAGCGTGAGGAAACCGTCGGCTTTGCCTCGGTTCTCACCTGCTTTGCTGCAATCCACTGTGAACGTGTTCTTCTGACCAATGAAAGCTTTGGAGAGGCCGGCGCCGCGGGAGACAACTTTACTGGCGTCGGAGGAAAACTTGGGGAAGGAAGCAAAGGCCCCACCCATCGCTGACGTCTTGGTGACGGTTTCTACGAGAACAGACGACGTCTCGTGGAGGTTGTGACCTCCGGACAGACGAGGTCCTGCAGGAAGAGGAGAACGTTTGACTCTAAGGGAGAAGGGAGATCTCCTACTGCAGAGGAACTGAATCAGATCTGATGGTTGGAAAAACCTCCAGACTAAAAGGAAACCTTGGCATGGTGGGAACCATCAGGTGATCCATAAGGAGCCAGAGCAGTCAGGCATGTTGCAGAACATTTCTATCTGTGGTACAACCGTCTTTCCAGGTGGAAGAGATTCTGGAACCAATGGTTCCCAAAGTTCTGATCCATCTTCCTCTGACGAGGCCGATAATGTCAAAGGTCAGCTAGCACACCGACTGATCTGACGCTAATCTGACGACCCGGCTCAGCTGATCCCAGTTCAACTGTTGCAGCACTATTGGAAGCTTCTGAGCAAAGAATATCTGGTGCATTCAAGCATCTCAAGTTCTTCTAGATCTGGTTCTTCAGAACTGAATATTTAGTTGGTTCTAATCTAGCTAAATATTTCATTTACAAACTGAAGCTCTAGATCAGAGTCCCTGAGACTCATCCCAGATAAATGTTTAGCTGAGCTTCAAGCTCACTTGCCGATTAGCGGAAGTGGACTTTCAAAATAACAACTGGATCTTGATGAGTGACTGAATCCTTCATTGCTGATGTATGACTGCTGTAATGTCACTGTGAACGACTGCTTTAAAACAGCTCATCCTTTGTTTGAAGATGAAATGTTCAAGAAACAAGACAAAGAGTTTATGATAAAGAGAAGACAAGAATCAATTGAAAAACTGGAGTTTATAAAGAGGTCCAGAAGACCCAGCTTCTATTTTGGTCCGGTTATCAGCAGGTGAATTGCGTTTTAGCCAAAGGTTTGGAACCATTGATATTCTGGAACCGGAAAAGCTCTAGTTCAGTGCTGGAACCAGTCTGCTGGTTTCCTGATCAGGAGTTGGGATTACTTCAGCTCAGTAAAGCCCAGCAGCTGGTCTGTTCCCAGTTGGATAGTTGATGTCCTGTTGGAGCTTCTGGATCCTTCTGGTCTGGATGAATCTTAAACATTTGGTGATTCACTGGTTGTTTCTTTCAACTTCAGCTTCAGGAATACTGTAGCAACAATGTATAAATCAGATCTTGTTTTTTTAGTTTGAGGTGAAGCTGCTTCGAGGAACGGCACCATCTGTAGTAGGGAAACATCGGGCTTCCAGAGAATCGGAGCACAAAGACGGCTTTGTTCAGGGAACATCAGGAGTCACGCTCAAACTGGGTTTTCCCCGAAGGGAAACTCCAGAAACGTTCAGATCACCACAAACTGACCTCAGCGCACCGATGACCCACCTGACACTTTTGCTTTGAAGGGGCTGCCCACAATGTGCTGGGGTCCCCCATACTTGATGGAGATCAGGTAGCTCCCTGGAGCCATGGGGGTGTAGGCCACCTTGTAGCCCTCGGGTCCCTCCTGACAGTCCATTTTCACCTTCGATGGTCCATCGATGGTCACAGAGAGCGCTCCAGCACCAGCATTACAGGTGTTCACCGTGAACTCTGATGGTACACCTGGACAGACACCAGTTTTAAAGTCTGCTGATGTTTACAGACATGAGTACAATCATATGGTGTGTACCTGTGGTTCCTCCTTCCAATCCTGGACCAAAGGCGGACACAAGGCCTGGATCCCCAACTTGTCCTGGTTCTCCCACTCGGATCTTGAAGGGACTGCCAGGAACGTGGCTGCCATTGAAGCGAACGTCTATGGAGTGAACACCGTTCTCCTTTGGGATGAACCTGATGGCGTGCTGATCTGCTGAACACAAAAACACAACCTTAACAGAATGGTTCTGTTCTGGAGCCGTCTCAGGGCCACAAATACATGTTCAGCTCAGGAAGATGTTGTGAAATGTGGGGAGGTCAGATGTAAACCTTAAGGATCTCCAGTCTGTACTGTTTAAAAGTCACTTCTAAAATAATCCAGAAGAAAACAACAAGATGGTTGTTTTCTGTAACAGTAACACTAGCCCAGTTCAGTACGCTTCAATCCAACTCCAGTCTGTCTGTCTAGTGACAGAAATATTAATAATAAACTAATATTCAGTGCAGGTATTCTATATCTTCTTTGATGGGGGGTGAAGGACCTGGATAATGGATGGGGGGGCGCTGGCCCAACAAAGGTTGAGAAACACTGGTCTAGTCCAAGGGTGGGCAATTCCAGACCCTGAGAGCCGCTGTCCTGCAACTCTCATCTTGTTTCCATTTGGTGAAACAAGATGGAGTGTTTCAGTGTCTTCAGAGGTTTTTGTGTCGTTTCCTTCAGTGTTTCTTGGCACAGCGCCCCCACAGGCCAGGAGGGGAACGGGTTGGTTTGACTCAGAGAACCACAGCAGTTGGACATGGAACAAATGTTGATGTCTTGGTTCCAAACAAACAGGGTCTACAGGACTGTTTGGGGAAACTGCCTTTAAATATATCTTTATTTGAAGATGTTATCTTTACCCTCTTTCAGTCCTAAACTGACCACATTAGATGTTGAATTTGCTGCAGACTGACAGCATCGCTCCTCCTGCTCCTATACCTCCTCCAGGTTGGACAGTTTAGTCTTACCGCTGTCCAACTCGGTGATGTAGCACTCCTCCGTGGCTCCTGATGGAGTGTGGACCTTAGCGTCTACGAGGCCTCTGGCTCCATTCAGCTGCACGGCGAAGGAGGCCTCCTGACCCACCTTCAGCCCCATCTCCTGGACGAACAGAGGAGCAATGTGTTGGCACAGAGAACATGTTTCTCATCCATCTGGTTAGAAGATGTTCTCACCTGCAGGCTGGTGATGGTGAGGTGGCGGGCGTCATCCGACAGACTCGCCACAGGGACGATAAACGGAGAATCAGGGATGTGTTCGTCATTGAACTTGATGGAAACCTCATAATCACCTGCAAGATCCAAACAGAAAGATAATCAGTGTCTGCTGGTGAGCCTGAGGGATCTACTCTCTCTAGATGTTCCCACCATTCAGCATGTTGTAATCGACTCCCAGCAGGGTGTGACATGCTGCAGAATCAGCCCTGAAGTCCATAAATTTGACCTAAGGTCTGCTCCTTTCTTACCGGGCTCCTGCACCACATAGGAGACGCCACAGGATCCGTCCTTTCGGTCTTCAAAGGTGATCTCAGCTTTGCTGGGTCCTTCCACAGCAATCGACAGACCGCCAGCTCCAGCTTCTCTGGTCCAGATGCTGAATTCAGCTGCAGAAAAACACAAGCTCTCTGTCTCGGCACAGCCACAGCTTCCCAGAGCCGAAACGGGACTTTCTCAGAGTACGAGTGCAGAGCTTGGATGCTACCTTCCAGGAAGCTGCAGGGCATTAAAGGCTAAGGTCGGCACCTAGCTACAACGTTAGGTGTGCTAATGCTAATTCAGAAACACTAATGAACCAGCGCTAACCTCATCATGCAGGTTCAGGTGAGACGCTTTCGCGCTCGCCTCATAGTCACGCTTCACGCTGGTTTTATATTATTGTATTTTTCTATTTTTAGTATTATTTTTCCGGTTACACGATGCATCAAACCGTATCAAATGCTTTGTCCACTCAGTCAGACAGAATTAATGAGTGGCGGCACAGAGATCAGAGAAATTCGTCCCATAAACTCCAGCAACCAAAACAGTTTCTGTGGCTCTTATTAAAACTCAACAGACACCAAATGGAAGAGCTGCTAAAGCCTCATTAGCAGCATTGAATTAAACCTCCGTTTGTTGCTCATCTGCTCAGTGCAGCAGATTGAACTCGTCCTGGAGGGCCGGTCCAAGGCTGGATGAGGCCTGGAGCAGAATGGGACTGAGGGGCCCCTCTTGCTGCTTCTGTGTCAGATTTAATCTGGGAGATGGCAGCAGATTAACTGGCCAACCTGAAACAATCAGTTATAAATGCAGTTTATTCATTTGTATTTGTGAACAAACTGAGCTGAAACGCAAAGATCAAACTTATAGCATCATATAGCATCAGATTGTTGCTATGGTAACAATCTGACGAACAGAGGAGCAATGTGTCGGTACAGAGAACATGGACCGACACACTTTGAAGTTGTACAAAGTGAACTTGCCAGCTCCTTAAAATCTTACATTTAAATATTATATCATTTAAAATCTTTTAATTTATGTTGAAATCAAATTTAGCCGCATGGATCATCTCAATAAATAAATGTTACATTTATATATCTGTGGTCTGTGTTAAAATATCAGCATTTATGGCCCCTGAAGCCCTTGGGGCCTCATGGAGCCGCTGACTTGATTTGGATTAAAGAGAAGTGAAAATAATTGATATTCATTTTAATAGTATTTTTTTATTTGTTATTTTTAAGACTAGTTGTGGGTTGTTTAAATAGCGTTTCACTGCTGTTGTCCTATAACAAAAAATTACCCAGCAATATATTTATTTTTCCTATCAACTTAACATCTTTTAATATAAAAACACGATGGACCGCCCCACCGACCATTACCAAAAATGCTAAAGGAAAAATTAGCTCTGCTATTAGCATCCCAGGGGATTAGTGGAAGTTTACCCTCCACCCTTTAATAGTAAGTTCCAGGATATTTTCTGAAACATTCAGGCTTCTCTCCGAGTATCTCCCAGAATTTCTGCAAACACTCAGGGTTCCTCAGCATTATGAGGTTGTTTTTAAGTCATTTTGCAGTTCTATGTTTATTTTAATGTGGATATTTCATGTTTTCATGCCTTTAGCTGCTTCTTTATTTGTGTTTTAGATGTTTTTTGTTTTCTGTGCAATACTTTGAAAATGGATCTGGATGTTCTGGGAAATTACGCTGCAGGATCAAATTGTAATCTGTAAAACTGTAAGTTCAAGCAACGTGTAGGAAAAAAACAGAAAGTATCAGAGAGCATCCTGAGAAAACTATGCTGCAAGTTCTTAAATGTACATTCTGTATTATATATTTCTGTTATTTTCTTGCGTAAAAACAGAAGTTAGAGAAGCGAGTCCCAGAAATGTTTTGCTTCCAGTAAATATGTAGTGGAACCGTCGATGACACAAATGTTTTGGTTTTTATGAGGTAAATTAATAAAAATCCACATTTTACTCCAACGAAAGCTAAAGCCTACCGGGTAGTCCTGCCACGCCGCGGTCCAGTCCGGTTCCTCCAGCTCGGACCTTGTGGGCCCCTCCCTCCCCCAGGGGCCCCACTGTGAACTGGAAGGGGCTCCCCGGGACGTGCTGGCCCCGGTACTTCACACTGACAACGTGCGGGCCCATCTCCTGAGGGACGAAGCGGACGCTGTAGGCGCTGTCCTCTCCCTTGATGATCTCTGCGTCCTCCGTCTTCCCGCTGGGACTCGTCACCTGAGCCGTCATCTCCTGGTTCGCTGCCTCACCTGAGGGGCCCAGCAGGATGGGGACAGACGGGGAGGACAAAGACATCACAGGTCATCAGCTGGGCGGAGCGAAGGGAAACCTAAACACCTCAATTCTTCTTCAGCTGCGTTTAGACTGGCGGTCCTCTTTGCTCCTTATTTTACACATTAATTATGTTTTTGCACCACTGCTTAATTTTTCTCATGCAGAAATAAAATCTTTATAAATATAGAAAATGCAGTTAGTCCAGATGGTAATGAGTAAAAATAAAACAACTAATATTTACTGTACCAGGTTTAGGCTGATTTCAATATCTATATTTTATTAATGGGACAAAAATATTAACAACTTGCACAAAGTTTCATATCGTCACCTTCGTAAAATTATTTTTGAGAGAAAGAATGAATTAGAAACAAATAAAAATAATAAAATCACTTGGCAAAAAACCGACAGGTCTTTGTTTTAGGAAGATGACAAACAAAACACTGCCCCCGTCTGTTCACATTGTGTATTGCAGCACCGATGGGACTTCCTGTGCGGTTGGAGGGAAACCTGACAGCAGTTTGTGGTTAAAGACAGAAGACAAGCAGCAGCAGGAAGACCCTTGGGGACACACACCGTCCTGCAGTGGCAGGCGGCTTCCGGCCGGCATCCCGCTGAACCCGCTCAGACCATCTCGGCCCAGAAATTCTCCAAACACATCCCTGAAGGGATCTCCTCCGACCTGCGTGCTCTCCTCCACCCGGACCTCCCGCTTGGTCTCTCCAGCTCGGGTCTTGCTGATCTCAGTGCGCTCGGTGCGGGTGTAGGTGTGGCTGCTGCGGGTGAAGGTCCGGGTCAGACGCTCCTGAGCGGAAACCATCTGAAACCAGTTTCCTGCAGCCGACAGGCAGGAAGGAGGAGGACAGGAGCAAGAAGGAGATGAAGCAGGAGGTAGGAAGAACAGAGGAAGAGGAGAGGAGCAGAAGAAGAAGACAAACGCTACCTGGTATTTTCAGGTTGAGGTCACAGGTGCTACCCACGGTGGCGATGGAGGGAGCCTGCCTCTTCCTGGTGATGCTTTCCTTCACGCGGCCTTCGCCAAATATTTTAACAGTGAACGGACTTCCTGTTTGGAAACACCAACAACGTTAAACTAAACCAAGTCAAAATCTGCTGTTTTAATCACTTCTGCCAGTTTAGAAACCAACAGATCCTCGTTGGTTTTTGGGTTGTGAGTATGTTGCAAATTTTCTGCAAAAATGATCAATAACTTTGGTTTAAGTGATACTAACTCCCACCTGCAGGTGGCAGCATTTCTAACTTTAACTCAGGTTATCATCTGCAATTGGTGAAGAACAAAAAACAAAATATTTAATAAAAGTTTATTAATGAGGAAAAAATACCACAAAATTCCTTGAAAATATTTCCAAGCCAGCATCACAAAAACCCGGTGAAACCCTGGAGGGACTGATTAAGTATCATCTGTATTTTCAGATTCTGCCTGTAGGGGGCAGTGTTAGCCTACATGTTGGCTTCACTCATTTTCACCAGGCTTTTTGTGTAAATGAAGTGTTTAAAGGTTGGAACTGCACCTAATGCTCCACAAACCGTTCCTGGTGTTTGCTCCACCTCTTCCTGTTTCCCAGCATGCATGGCAGAAGGCGGAGCAGCAGCTTCAGGCTTTACCTGGAACATGCTGGTCAGCAAACTTGATGTTGATGATGTAGTTCCCAGGTTCTGTAGGGCAGTAGGTGACCTTACAGGTCCCGTCGTCCACATCCTCACAATTAATGTCCACTTTGCTGGGACCCTCGATGGACAGACCCAGACCGCCGTAACCTTCCAAACAAAACAGACCATCAGAACCCAAACCCAGACTCTGAGCAGGCGCTATGCGTCCTCACCGGCATTCCTTGTGTCCACGATGAACTCTGCAATCTCAAAGGTGCGTCCCTCCACCAGGCCCTGGCCGTAAACCTTCACCCTGCCGGCGTCGCCGATCTCTGACTGACCCACCACGATCTTAAATGGGCTGTTAGTCACATGCTTCCCACTTTTCTTCACACTCACCACATGTTCGCCCTCTTCCTTCGGCGTGAAGGAGATTCCTGCGTGAACAACAGATCAGACATCACTTCCTGTGACATGTTGAGAAATGCACAAGGTTTCTGTCCCAAATCAAATCTATCAAGAAGGAACTTTGTTTGCTCAACAGTGAGGAGATCATCTGTTGAAAATGCCAGTGAAGCTTCCCAGGCCGGGCTCTGAACCCAGGTGAGACCTGGACAGGTACCGATGTGTCTGTTGGGGAGCCTCTTCAGGGGCTCTTCATGGCCGGACGGCGCTCTGATGGTGGCCGTCAGGCTGCTCAGGTCTGTCTCTGTGATCTTTAAGGAAACATCTGATGCGGTGCCAACGTTCAGCTGCGACGTCCTCATGGCGTCGTCTCCTGAAGAGGAAACATGAAGAAGTGAACAGTGACCCGGCCCGGTCGGCCAGCAGTCGGTTCCTTCTCTCAGCATGGTCCAGACTCAAACTGATTTGATTTGTTTGAGCCAGAGGAGTCTTAAGGTTTCCCTGTGGAGTTTCCGTACCGGTGATCTTTGCCGTAAACGGGCTTCCCGGGATGTTTTTGTCATCAAACTTGACAATGATGCTGTAGTCTCCAGGCGCGGTGGGCAGGTAGGACACCGTGCAGGTCCCGTTTTTGTTGTCTGTGCAGCTGATCTCTGCTTTGGACGGACCTTCAACAGCCAGGGACAGACCTCCTGCAGAGAGGCAGAGGACGCACCATGATGACGCTCACCTGCTTCATGTTCAGCTTCCTGTTGACTGAAACATGGAAAACCTGCTTCCTGCTGCCGATACCTTCTCCAGCGTCTTTGGTGACGATGCTGAAGGTGGCTGGTCGGTTCACCGCACCGTGGCTAAGGCCGGCGCCAAACGCCGTCACATGACCGCTGTTGATGGCGTCAACATAGAACTGCAGCGGACTTCCTGAAACACACAGGATGGAAGACGTTTTACAGAAGGTCCTGGTTCTGCTTGAAGGTTCTGGTTCAACAGGAGGTTCTGGTTCCACCAGAGTTGAACTTCGCTCCTCCCTCCTACAGCGTAAGTCTCGTGTTTAAGTGTTGTAACAGGAAGACAGGAACCCAAACGGCCCGTCCCACTGGAAGGAGAGCCAGAACCTGGAGTGTTTGTGGTATGAACTGGTTTCCCTTCTGAACCGTTTAGCTGATCTCAGAGAGGATCAATGGCTGCAGGTCACAGTAAAACATGGCTCAGTGAGTCCAACTGGAGCAGGGAACCTCCCGGTTCTGGGAGTCGGAATAGAGAACTCAAACCGGTCCAGCAGACCAGAACGTCTGGCAGCAGTTACCTGGGATGTGGTTTCCGTCGTATCTGATGTCCATCTCATGCAGGCCGCGCTCAGTCGGCGAGTATTTCACCATTACCGTCCCATCCTTGTTGTCAGCGATGCTCGGCTGAGCCGTTCGACCCGATGGCATTCGGACCTCACCTGCAGGAATGGATGCAGGTTTTAACTCGTTACAGCGACTGAGAAGTTTCACGAAGTCCTGGAGTGTGAGGAATGGATGCGGTGTGTGTCGTACCTGAGATCTCTCCTTTCTGCACGGTGAAGGGAATAACCAGGCTGAAGGGACGCAGCACCGGTTCCATCCCATCTGCAGCGCTGGCCGGATCGTCTGTTGCCTAAACCGGAGCAGAGGGGAGGAGTGTCACTGGTAGCATACTGGGAGCTTTGGGAACGGTCCAGAAACAAATGGGAGGAAGATGAGTGGCTGAAAGAGCCAGCAATCCATCACAGCTGGTTCTGACCCAATGGGACCAAACTGTGAAGAGATGAAATAAACTGAAAGCGAAGCTTTGGTTATTTCAGCCCAGCAGATTTTCATGCAGCAGCCAGCAGAGGATGAATCAGGGAATCTGGGTTGTTATTGACCATGAGGTGTCAGTGACAGAGTCGGTCTGCAGCAGCAGATTAACGGCAGCGCCGATACCCAGTCAGGGGAGGAGCCTGCGTAGGGCGAGTAGGGCTGCTGCGACTGAGCCTTGTCACATGGTTCCTCGATTATTGGCATGGCTTCACTCGCCTGACGAGGACAAGATGCAGCAGTTAGAGCAACAGAACAGTTAGCTGAAGGCAAACGCCTCAATAAATCTGAGCAGTTTCAGTCAGATTATCCACTGAAAACAGAGAAAACACATCATATTAAACAGGAGCTACTTTATTTTAATCAATGTATCATTAATTAAGCTTCCAGGAAACAATGTCTGAAGTTCTCACTGAATGGACAAATGGGTTCCCAAACTAACCCAAACCAGGACTAAACAAAAAACAACCCCAAACCCAACCAAACCAAAACTCAACCAGGAATAAGTCCAACCCAGCAGAAACTAGGACCCAGCCCAACCAACCCCCAGTTTCTACTCACCACCACGTGGAAGGGGCTGTTGGGGATGTGCTCCCCTCCGAACCGGATAGTGATGATGTACTGGCCGGGTTCTGGAGCCGTGTAGTAAATATCAAATGTCCCGTCGGCGTTCTCCACCACGTCCACATCCAGCTCTGCTCCGTCCGGCGTCGACACCTTGCAGGTGACTTTACCTTTCCCAGCATCCTTTGCGTCCACGGTGATGACCGTTTCCTCTCCGATCTGGATCGTCGGACCAAGACCTGAACCTGATGAGGAGAGCAGGGTGTCGTTGCTTGATACCAGCTAACCGACCGGGAGCCTTGGGAGCTGGGTTCTGGTTTTCATCCTTTTCCTTAGTGTTTTCATTTCTTTTCTGGATTTTGTGTTCATCAAGATCGGAACGTTTAAGAAATGATATAACTTTCCTCCAGGAAGAGGAGAGGAGATGAGAAACTCTGCGTCCTCAACATGGCTTTTGTTTCTCATTCTAAACACTCGGGTTCTTTGTCCGAAGGAGGACCGTTGGCTCATAATGTGCTGCTCGGACCCGGTTACCGACTGGACAGAGGTGGTTTGTTGGTTTGGTTTATTATCAAAGGGAAAACTGAGGATTTGATGACAAGTCCTACCAAGACCACAGCTGAAGGAAATACTATGCCTAAAATCAGACTCTGAATGTGAGCCAGAGGTGGGACAGCTGCCTTCACGCGGTCCCTCCCAGAGACAGTCTGGATCTGTGTCTGAATCCTGTGAGACGGTTCAGAGGACCTGAAGAATCCAGGCTGGATGGATGACGAACTGATCTCTGGTTCAGTGAGTCCAGAGACATTTGCTCCACATGAACGTATTTGTAAGCGCATCTGCTCTGGGAATCTGTCAGCTGCCTGGTAACAACTGACAGAACCTCAAGCAGCTGAGAGTTTTCCCTCAAAGGCACGTCCAAGGCCTCTGCCACCAACTACATGTTTTAGAAAGACGATTTAGATTTTCTTCCCCTCTGGATTTGAGAAAATCTGCATCTCTACATGGTTAGAAAGAGTAATACCTCAGCTCCACCAGCAGGTGGTGCAGCTAACACAGTTTGACTTCTGGTAAGAACTTCTTCGGTTTTTAAGTGACAGAGGAAGACAAAGAAAGACAGATGTGGGAAGAAACAGAGAAAAGACTGCTGTTGCCATGGTTCCCACCCATAAAGTGGATCTAAAACATAAATATGACATTTTCCACACTAGGCAGCAGGAAAGCTGGAGGAAATCAGAGGAACCAGAACATTTACTCTCTGTTCCTTTGAGTCTCTGTTGTTCATTTGGTTTTGATGAAGCAGAAAAATAAAGAATAAAGAAATGTAAAAAGCTGCAGCATGAATTGAATTCCTGCAGGACATTGAAATCCCAGGAGAACCTCAGTGAAACATCAGCAGTTTGTAGGAAACTCACCCAGTCCGTGTCCTCCAATGGAAACTGAAAGGAAACAACACAGTCAGCAAGGCTGAATTTGATTGGCAGATCTGAGCAGCGATGGGCGGAGCCTGACCTGTGACCAGACACTTGCTGGCGTCCCCAGTGGGCACAGCGTGGATCCTGTAGGGCGAGTACGGGATCTCGTCCCCTCCGTACTTGATGGTGATGGTGTAGCGTCCCGTTATGTCCGGAATGTAGGACACCGTGTACGTCCCGTCCCGGTTGTCCCGGATGTTGGCCTTCTTAGGTTTTCCCTCCGGGTCCTGGTTCAACACGGACAGGAAGTTAGTGGACTGGACGTTTTCATCACTGGTCTCAGACCATCAGCCACTGGGAACAGCACTCTGATTGGCTGCCAGACTTTGGTAGAGTTCAGTTTTTATTTTGTTTCCGTCAGTCCAAACCAGTCAGAACGAAGCTTCGGGGACATTTCATTTTCAGACATGGACATTTACACACAGAGCCTCCAAAAGGGATGTGAATACTTTTAGGGCTTGTGGGTGGAGTGAAGCATGAACGTCTGCCTTGTTTTACTCAAGCAAAATGAGGAGATGCTGTGCTTCTCCTTCTCTCTGCTCTGAACCAGCCTGTTCCCCTCCTGGCCTGTGGGGGCGCTGCAACAACAACCACTGAAGGAAACGACACAAAAACCTCTGAAGACGCTGAGAGCAACTTCCTTCTTCACCAGATGAAACAAGATGGAGGCGTCAGATTTTAAGGTTGGAGGATTTCTCTTTAGGCTAAAGACCAGGAGCCATTTCTGCTGCTAGCGCTAGGCTAACATGTTAGCTTTGGTTGGATTTACCCAGAATGCCCTGCGCTGTAGTCCACTTCCTGCTTTGGGAGTAATCTCCAGTCCAGAGTTCAGTTCAACCGAACCCAAACCGAGGTTTGGAGGACCAGAGGTCAGAGGTCAATTAGCATTCACACCTCACCGACCGAATCAGACTCTAGGAAAGTGGACTGGAGTTGGATTAAAGCTCACACACACATGGCTGCTGTGAACGCACTCTACACTGAGGTCCAGTGGAGGACTGAAGCCAGATTGGCTCCTGATGGTCTGAGGTCAGTGCTGTTGGGTCGGCGGGATCTACGGAGAACCAGAGGTTAGTCTGGAGGAACATCTGTCTGTTAGCTCAACCCACAAACTGGATGGAGTCAGTCCACATGTAGACCACAGAGGGGTAGGGGGGGTGAAGCATGACACACATCGGAACCAGTTCTAAACCTGGCGGAACCTCTAACTGGATCGGCCCAAAACCTGGGAGAGTCTGAGAAGGAGATTTGTAGTGTTTGCTGGTTCCTGAAGTAAGATTTTCTGCTGTGGCAACCGCCTTGTTGCTGAAGTGTTTGATATTAAAACTAACCGTCTAATGCTGAGCCTGTCAGGACCCAGTTAAACCTGGAAGATCCTGATGTTTGCAGGAAACAACCGGAGCACCTAAAGCAAGCGGCTCTGGGAAGGGGAAGCAGAGAACGGCGATGAAGGGGAGGCAGCGAGGGAGGAAGAGGAGGAGGGAAGGGTGAGGATGAAGGTGACATGGGGTGAAGAGGTCACGGCCTTACGCAGCCTCTCTTCAGAATACTGAAGGGGATGGTTTTCTTTACTATGTGGGACTGCCACACCCTCCTGCCCCAGTCCTCCACAAAGAGCGAGGCCTCGCGCCTGCACCCGTCTGGATCCTGCAGCGCCAGCAGCCGGGCCGTGTCAGGGTTAGGAGACAGATAACAGAGCATGATGAGGCTACACTTCCATCACCTGCCTCACCAGACGGCTATGTTTCATTGAAACCAGAGTCTTACTGGTTTCAGCTCCCACACTGCGGATCAATGGCGGAGACGGTTCTGACTGGCTGGCAGCCCGCTGGACTCACCAGGATCTGGACGGTGAGCAGTCCTTCTCCAGCGTCCCTGGCGTCGATGGTGAACTCCACGGGCAGGCTGGCTGCGACCCCGGAGGAGTTCAGGCCCGGACCGCTGGCCCGGACTTTACTGGCGTCGTGAGCCGGGAGGGTCTTGATCTTAAAGGGACTGAAGGGAGACGGGTTGACGGGTCACACCTGGTTCTGGAAGTCTACCCTGCTCAGCAATCTGCTTGGGACAAACCTCCGAGGGACCTCTTGATCGGCGTATTTCACGCACACCGTGTACGGCCCGTCGCTGGCAGGGGTATAGCTAGCAGTGTGGGTTCCGTCCCCGTTGTCTGTGACGCTAAGCGGCTCGGCCACACCTGGGGACACAACGAGTTCCACCAATCAGCTGGAGCTCTAGGTAGCAACTTACTGGGCCTCATCAGAACCAAGATGGAGCGAATGAGGGAAGGAAAACCTGTTTCAGTGACCAGAGAACCCTCAGGATGCTAACGTGTCAAACTGGTTCCTCCTGCTGTGCTCAATAAAGTTACAGGTAATGAATTTACCATTCATTAGCACAGCTACATTAGCACAGTCACAAATTAACACTAATTTGTGACTGAATCCTCAGTTTTCACCAGACTATGTTTAGCTAGCAAGCTAAATATTTAGTTAAAAGCTAAATACCAAAATAAAACCTGAGCAGCAGCAGAGGTGCATCAGTCATCAGGATTTACATAGATGTTCTCAAGACCCAGCTTTTATTTTTATAGTCTGCTTCCGACTATTGGCAAGTGAATTAGTATATTAGCTAAATATTTAGCTCAGAGCTAACTATTTATTTTGTAAACTAAATATGTAGTTATCTGAAAACTAAATACAAATATAGTTGGAGCTAAATAGCTAGGTCGCTAATTTATGTTTTATGTCTTCAGAGAGACGTAGGTGAATGAAAAGCCGCCTGATTGTAAAGACGTGCTGTGTCCTCGGCTGACCGTCTCACCTGCGGGTCCGTAGATCTGGACCTCCAGATGAGCCAGTCCCGCCTTGCTGCTGTCCACCGTGAAGGTCTGAGGAACATGAGCGCGGACTCCTCCTCCCAGTCCAGGTCCAGAACACCTCACCTTACTGGGATCGACCAGCTGCCGGACCGGGACACGAAATGGGCTTCCTGGAGAGAATCAGTTAGTTAGTGTTTAGCCGTTCCCTGAGAAGAAGTGACCCTGCTGGACTGGCCTCTGACCTGGGATAGGGAGGCCTCCAAAGGAGATGTTGACGTCGTATTCTCCAGGAGTGAATGGCATGTAGTCCACGCTGCAGCTGCCGTCCTTGTTGTCCTGACAGGACATCTTTGCCTCTGAGGGACCTTCAATGGCCAGACCCAGTCCTCCGGTTCCAGCGCCCCTTAAAACACGACACAGGAAATTCAGTCCAAACGGTCCCGTTCCTGTGGATTCTGTGATGTTCTAGGATGTTCTAGACAGCAGAACATGGTTACCTGGTTTCAACAGTGAAGCTGTTTGATTTGTTCACAAGTCCTTCCTCCAGCCCAGGACCGAAGGCTCGGACCCGACTGGAGTCGCAGCCCTCGGTGACTGACACCCTGAAGGGACTCTTTGGGATGGAGACGTTGTCCAGGAGAACATCAATCAGATGCAAACCTGGAAACACAGAAATATTAGTTCCACCTGAGCAGCAGATACCAAACGGTCAGTGAAAACATCTTGGATCCACAGCCGGAGGAACGACGGAGGAACGACGGAGGAACGACGGAGGAACGATGGAGGAACGACGGAGGAACGATGAAGGAACGACGGAGGAACGATGAAGGAACGACGGAGGAACGGTGGAGGAACGACGGAGGAACGACGGAGGAACGACGGAGGAACGACGGAGGAACGATGAAGGAACGACGGAGGCCCTTCAGATTTAAAACAGTGTGCTGGGCCCAGTGCATCATGGGACATCATAGTAAATGTTCACCAGCAGTCTGATTGCTCTTAAAGCCTCTACAGGACGCACCAGCGTTTGGAACCAGCAACCCTTCAGTTCACTGTGTGTTTCTGCCTGCTGGAAATAAACACCAAGTATTTTGCGTCCCATAATGCACTGGGCTCCAGCATGTTACTATGAGTGGAAAGCATGCAGAGCGTCTGCAGCTATTAATACCAGCAGCTCCCTGCTCTCCATCTGGGGCTTCATTTACCCTGAAGATCAGCAGGAGACCTCTAGAACCAGAACCTGACCATGTCCTTCCCTGCTGCTCTGGCAGCACAGAAACAACTCAGGATTTCTGAGCTCTTCGGTTACAAGGGGAAACAGCAGCAGATCTTCTCTGGCAGATGAACCGTGGCTGAAACGCTCACCGTCTTCGTAAGGCGTGTACTCCACTCTGCAGGTCCCGTCCGCTTGATCAGAGACGTAGGCGTCCGTGTTGGCACCGGACGGGTTGGACACCTGGACCTTGACGTGACCGCCTCCCGCCTTGAAGAGCGTCTGAGTGTCGACCATGAAGTGGGTGGTGACCTCCCGCAGGACGCCTGCAGGGAAAAACATAGTGAGGCTGGAGGACGGGGAGAGTCAGGAGGTCCAGGATGTCTGGAGGACAAGCGACCCAAAACAGCCGACGGACCAGAGCAGCAGGAAGATTCATAAAAACTGCAACAACCAGCAGAACCAGCAGAACCACAGGTTCCGACACGTTTCGATCCAATCCGCTTGAATCATTCTGTGATAGTAAATATTTCATCGTCTAGTTCTTCTGTTTTTTCAGGATTATTTTTGTCCACATTTAATCAAATCAAGAATAAATCAGTAAATAAGAAACAGTGAAAGTAAAGAGCTGGAGAACTTTAAAAGTGCTGCTGAGTTTCTGGACCCGGTTTGGATCGCTTACTGGCCTGCAGCTGAACTCTTGTTAGCTCAGGTTTTCCGATGAGGCTCTGGATCCAGAGTGACCCGCTACTTCCACTGAGCTAACAACAGCAGAGAGCAAAACTTGAGAGGCAGGAAGGGTTTTTGAAATAATCAGTGAGGCGACTCTGGGTCGGCGCTGCTTCACCAACATGGAGAACAGATTTCAGTTCATATGGTCAGCTCACAAATATTCATTATTCATTCATTAGGAAAAGCCATTGGTTTACTGTTTTCATTTGTTCTTTCAGTTTGACCTGAACTAGATTTTTAATTTGAACTTCTCTTTTGATTCTCCAAACTGTCTAAAGTTCCAGTGAAGAAACAGGAAGCTGCCTTATGGACGGGTCCACCAGTCCAGTCCTCAGCTCCAAAATGTCTGAATTCCCTCACCGCGATCATTCAGCTCTGACATCAGAGCGGTTCACCTGATCCAGGTGTGTTTGAGCAGCGATACATCCAAAGGCTGTAGGACGGTTGAGAACCAGGCTTGGTGACCCTGTTTTGGGGTAAACAGGAGAAACCTTCCACTCAGGTTTTATTTACCACAACATTTATTCTCCCTGTGGATTTTGGTTTCATTACAGATTAAATCACCTCTTTGAATCTTAAATGAATGATGCAAAGCTGCTCACCTCTTGGCTCCACTCCGGGTCCGTACACCTTCACCCCGCTGGTGTCCACAGCCGGATCCACCTGCAGGCAGACTGGGAACGTTGGCACCATGTGTCCTCCGTACTTGATGGTGATGGAGTACGTGCCCGGGCTCTGAGGCGTGTAGGTGATGGTGTACGTCCCGTCGCCGTTGTTCTGAACACGAACCTCCGCCTTGGATCCGCCGTCCGACACGATCTCGATGGTGAGCTCGGCCTCTCCGGCCGCAGAGCAGTCCACCGTGAAGAGCCCGGCCTCATTGACCTTTCCCCGCTCCAGACCGGGGCCGCTGGCTGTCACCTTGCTGGGGTCAAAGGCGGCCTGGACCGCGGCCTTGAAGGGCGACCCCGGGATGTGCTGCTCTGCAAACAGGATGTTGACGGTGTATTCTCCAGGCTCGGTGGGCAGATAGGACACGGAGCACGATCCGTCTCCATTGTCCTGGCATTCAATCTTGGCCTCACATGGACCTTCTACCGTCAGACCCAGACCGCCAGTTCCTGCTCCCTTTGTGTCGATGGCAAACGGAGCCGGTTTGCCCACCAGGCCACCCTGAAGGCCGGGACCATAGGCTCGGACCTGGAGGTCAACACGTGCAGGAAGAGGCAGCGAATAACGGACCAAATGGATGATTTTAGCTGCATAAACCTCAGAGTACTCCCAGAGTAAACTGGGACTAGGAGAACTACTCAGGAGAAAAGTTGGACCAGGTCAGGGTCCCTGAGACTCGTCCACATGTAGCCGGATCAGAGTGCTCCAAAACAACCAGCACTTCCTGTTAGGAATCAAACATGGCGCCAGGAGGCTCATTGATGGGGACAGACATTTAGATTGAACTACTTTTGAACAGAGTATTAGAATATAAAGTTTTTAAATCACTGTTGCAAACAAACAGTTTGCAACTGTTTGTTGCACACTGTGATGTAACCTAAATCTCCAAACAATCACATCTCCACTTCAGTCTTTAGAAATCATCATTTTTTGTTATATTAAACAGAGTTTTTGTGTTCATGAAAGACTAAAATGCATAAGAATGACTTAGTTCTCCCAGATATCAGCTACATATGGGCCTCATGGCAGGAAACCAGACAGTTAAGACATTCATCTTCACCTAAAGTTTCACCTCAGCCTCTTTTCTCCTTAACATTATTCCCAGGATCAACAGAAAAATGGATTTCACTCAGAGCTACAGAGAAGGTTTTGTTGGGATCCAGAGGAGTTCCCTGGATCCTAGAAAGGTTTACCTGGGAATAATATGGGAATGAGCCCAATTGATTGGTCCTGACCCAAAGACGAGGCTCCTCCAGTGGAAATGTGACAACGATTCCTCACCTTTGAAGGATCCGGAGGCATGACTCCCTCCACAGTGAAGGGACTTCCTGGGACAGGGTTCCCGTCGTAGCTGATGTCCACTCTGTACGGCCCTTCCTCCAGTGGGATGTACTTCACCGTGTGAACCTCATTGGCTGTCCCAGACTCCAGCTTGCTGGGGACTGGATGATGCGATGGAGAGATGATCTTCACGTCCAGCTTGCCCTGACCGCCGGCACCTCGAGTCGTGACGGAGAAGTCCTGATCCACGCCGACATCCACCTCTGCAGTTTGGACAGAGGCAGCGGGATGAGCTTCACTGTCTTTCATCTGCTTTCTGTTGGCAGCCGATTGCTGACATACTTACTATTGTTGAGGCCCTGAACTTTGACCTTGCTGAGGTCCAGAGGAGGGGCCACATTGATGCTGAACGGGCTTCTGGGGATGGGATCTCCTCCGTGGCATACGGTGATGGACATGTTCCCCTGAGAGACACATGTGGAGTTCCTCAGGGTGAACTCCACCCTGAGGAACTCCATCCTGAGGACTGGGCGGGGCGTTACCTGCTGCACCGCCGTGTAGCGGACCGTGTACGAGTAGTCGTGGTTGTCAATGATCTCGAAGTCCCGGACAGCTTCACCTTTAGCAGCGCCAATAAAATGGACCTCTGGTTTGGCTTTGCCGGCTCCCTTGGTGTAGATGGTGAAGTGGGTGGGCTTCCCAACCTCCACACCTGCTCAGGTAGCAACACATGCAGCATCACTGAGCTTCAGCTCTCACTGTGCCCAAACATGTCTGCTTCATGGTTCTGCTCCTATGAAACGGACTCACCGGTTCTGTTCAGTCCCGGACCCTCGGCTCTGACTTTACCGGCATCGTGAGAAGGCTCCACCTTTATTCTGAAAGGGCTGATGGGAATTTCCTGTTTGAACATTCATTACAGAGATTAGCTTGGTTGTACCCAACAGGTCTGCAGAGGTGATTCACCTGCTGGGCTCTCACCTGATCCGCAAACAGAACCATGATGGTGTACTGACCCGGCCCGGGAGGCATGTACTTCACTGTGAACGTGTCGTTGTCGTTTTTGATGATGTCGAAGTCAATGTCCGCCTCCACCAGTCCGACCACCCCGGGGGCACACTTGATCCCGATACTGACGTCCCCTAGCATGTAAAGACAGACTGTCGGTGGCGTTCAGGATTTAGATCACTCCAGTTAATCTGAATGTCTTCAGGCTTCAAAAGATGCGAGCAGGAAGTACAGATTCTGCACATCTTGGATCAATGAGCAGAAACTTCCTGGAAAATCACCATTCCCTTGACAACATTTCCAGATAATTCGGCCAGACAACATAATGCTCTGCACATGTTGGAGGCTGAGGAAGGGCATGAACTAGGCGGGATTTTGGACCATGTCTCACCTTGTCCAGCCTCACTGCAGTCCACTGTGAAATATGTCGGCTCATTGGCCTTCAGGCCTGTCTTCTCCACACCTGGGCCGTAGACCTTCACGTTCTCTGGATGGCTGCCTTCTCCTATTATCACCTAATCACCAACATTTGGACCAGAAACATTCAAACTTTTAGCTCAGGCCATGGCAGAGACTTAAAGAGAGCTTCAGGACTGCTGTAAGTCCCAAACAGCGAGTGGTGTGAAGGCTAGCTACCCTGAAGGGGCTGTTGGGAACATTGACTTCGCCCCAGGTGATGATGATGGTATGTTTGATGGGTTTGGTGGGAATGTAGACACAGAAGTAGGTGCAGTCTCCATTGTGAGTGATCTGGATGTCGATGGGGAAGCCATCTGCATCCTGGTGAGGAAGCCACAGATTGAATCAATTTTTCTCCACGGCATTGACAGAAAGGCGGCCATGTTCATGGACAGTTCAGGAAGGTTTTGGTTCTCACCTGAGCATAGAGCCTCAGCTCTCCTTTGCCAGCTCCGCTGGTGTCGATGGAGAAGTTGGCTGGCTTGTTGACGATGCAGCCCAGAGGCTCCAGTCCAGGCCCGTAGCATCTCACCTGAGGAGCAGAGTTAAAGCTCTGGTTTACAGAGAAACAGCCGACCAGGGACCCAGGCAGGTTCTGCTCAGACCTTCTCAGGAAACGCATCGAGAGCTGCGGGGAGGATGTGAGCCATGAAGGGACTGTCCTTGATGTCCTTGTCGTCACATATGACATGGACGGCGTAGTCGCCCGGCTCAGTGGGCCAATACCGGACGTCACACGACCCATCACCTTTATCGTCACACTCAATTTTAGCCTGCGAGGGCCCCTCAATGGAGAAACCTGCACACAGTCAGTCACCACTGTAATCTAATACTGTAAAGTTCAGCTGCCACTCTATGCTGATGACATTTTGCTCTGTTAGGAATAAAAACTAGTTCATTCTAATGAATTATTCAATTCTTCATATTTTAGTCATTGTTGTGACTTCTGTCAGCTTGGATCAAATGCTGTGATGAAGAATCAGGAGCTGCTTCCTGTTGCCACACTTGATTTGTGCTGCGAGGGCTAAAATCTGCTGTGTGAGCCTACAGACGATGGTTTGGGTAAAACATCCAAGTGCCGTTTAAAGCATGGACAGGAAGCAGCAGCTTCAGGACCGCAGAGAGCTTAGCGACGGATTGTTGGACTGAAATGCTTTGGTGTTCTCCGGGTTTGAACTGGACAACGTACCAAGAGTTCCCACTTCGGTACCGATGGCCTCCACAACGAAGTCTGCGCTCTTCGCCACCATGCCGGTCTCCAGGCCCGGGCCCCAGGCCCTCACCTTCTGAGGCCCCGCCTCCTCGCTGATGAAGACCTCAAACGGGCTGAGGACCCAAACAGACGTGAAATGTCAGGATGCTCCTGCTGGAGCCCCCCAGGGCACCATACCGGGCCCTCTGCAGCTCAACATGCAGTCTATCATCCTCACCTGCGGGGGATGCTGTGTCCTCCCCATGTGATGGTTATGATGTACTTCCCTGCCATGACGGGGTAATAGTTACATTCATAAACACCGTTCTCCACCTCCAGCACCTTCACCGGTTCCTCCAGGCCTTCTGGGGAAGAAACACAGAAAAATTTACAAATACTGTAAATGTCAAAAACACATTAGACACTAGTTCATAATTATTTATAATAATTGTTCCAGTAATCTGGCTTAATCTGAGGTGTTCCTTACTGGGGCCCTTCACGGCGACCTTCAGCTCCCCGCCGCCGCCTCCCTTAGTGTACACCTTGAAGTCGGCCACTTCCTTCACCCTCAGGCCCTTCTGCTGCAAACCCCGACCCGACGCTCTGCAGGCGTTCGGGTTGCAGGCTGTCAGAACCACAGGGAGACATGTTCAGGTACTGGTTAGACTGGGACAGCAACGCAGACCAGTGCCTCTCTCCATCCACACCAGTTAGTCAGCTGCTGGAGGAAGCAGCAGTTCAATTGAGCTGAAGCCGAAACGAAGAGAGCAGAATGTTCTGGAAACGTTTTAAAGATCTGAAATGTTACAATGACAGAAACAGCAGTAAGCGTTAAGTCCTGATGCCTGGAGACGGCTAGCGCAGCCGGCGGAGATCTAGAGGGCAGGAGAGAACCAGATGGTCATTGTTGGGGATTAGTGCATGTGAAGATATTAGATTGAGCATTAATATTTTGAGTAGATCTTAACTTTAGTAGGTTTGGATTAATGATTTAATCTAAATAATGTGATCTAATCCAGTGCCCTGCATTCTGTCCCCCCAGCCCTCCACCCTCTGCGTTCTTTCTTACAGCTTAAAAATCTTCTGTCAGATGTAAAATGTTCACATTTTTCTACAGTTTTTGGCTTCATTGCTGCTGTTGCTCTTTCAGCAAATGACCTTCAGTCGAGTCTGTTATTAAATTAGTTGATGATTATTTCAATAATTGATTCATCCGATCAATCATTCAGTTCTTCAAATAAAGTTAAACAGCAGAAGTTTTTGTTATTGAACTGACTGAATCATGAAAATCTGATATTCTATATTTGACCACATTCACTCTGTTCCTTATGGAAAGAAGAGACAGCTCAGCAGGAAGCAGCACATGCTGTGAGGAACCATCCCAGGGCCAGCAGCCAGAACCAGAACCAGAACCAGTCACCCCACTTGTTCCCTGTACTAACTTGGTCGCCTGGGTTTTGGCGGCGTGGGTGGGGGGGCTCTCCTGCTCTTTTCTGAGGGTGGGGTACGTATGGACTGGGGTACAATCTGTGCTGCAGGGTCGGGAGGAGGGGCGCTCTGCGAAACTGGAGGAGGGAACAACAGGCAGGATGAGGACAGGAAACTCCAGACCTGTAGGTGGCAGCACCACTGCACTGGAAGAACTGCAGCAATCACTGGAACCTCCAGTTCTGACAAGCAAACATTTAGTCACAGTGAAATATGCAACGCTTTGGAAACGATCGTTCAGCAAAGACATCTAAATACAACCACAGCAGCCAGGAGGAGTCGAACTCTTCTAAACTTTATCCAGACAGACAAGTCAGGACGGAAACCAAATCCCATGTTTGACTAGGATGAAGAAAGTCTCCAGAAGAGACGATGGTGGGACGGAGACGGACAGGTGGACAGACAGGGCAGGGCTTGTTCCCAGAACAGAGCCATGTTCTGCTCTGCAGTGGAGAGAAAGAGTTGAGCTGAGAAGAAATAATCTGGTTTACTCAGCCTTCACCTGCAGTCATGAGATCTGGATCAGGATGGAGGAACAGAAGGGGCGGCCCGGTTCAGCTTCAAATCTGGGTCCAACTGAGGCAACACGTGTGGTTCAGACTAAACTCCCAAACTGGGAGAAAACACCTCAGATGTTCCCGATCCAAAATCCCAGCCAACAAAATCATGACTGCAGTTCAACTCATCAAAATCAACATGTCTGTCCTGTCCCAAACCCACAGAACGCTGCCCAGGTAAGGTGGAACCAGAACCAGTTCTGATCAATTCCTCGAGCTGCGGGAATTCCCAGCAGCTTCACCTCTGGAACAAGACCAGAACCAGAGATAGAACATCCCGATCCAGCAGAGCCTGGATCTGAGGAACCAGATCCAGACTCCTGGTTCTGATCTTCAGAACCCAAAGAGTCCAGTCCAAACATAGACCCTGGAAAGTCAGGTTATGGTCATGACAGGATGAACAGGGTGTAAAACGTGAATGGATTCCGGAACAAACCTTCCGAGACGCTGACAGTGAAAGGACTTCTGGGAATCTGCTGGCCAGCAAAGGTCACACCGACGGTGTGAGGGCCCTGCAGGACGGGGACATAGGTGCAGCGGAAAACACTGTCACCTCTGTTCTCCAGCACAATCTCCACTGTGTCCCTCCGGCTGTTGGAGTCCACAATGATGACGCCTACGTCCCCAGCTCCCGCCCCTGGGGGACGGAGACATAACAAGAGGACTTTTCACTGGACAAAGGGTATGGTTGTTCCAGTAGATGATGCTCTCATGTTCATATCAGGACGTCTGCTTGGGAAGCTACCTGCGGTGTAAATGTCGAAGTACGTGGGTTTGTTGGCCACGTTCCCCATCGGCTGCAGTCCAGGCCCGCGGGCCTGGACCCTGGTGGCGTCCCCCATGGCCCTGGAGATGTTCACTAGGAAGGGGCTTCTGTCTATGTCCTGCCCGGCAAACAGCACCTTTACCTGGGAGGAGGAAACCGGGAGGCCTTTAGGTCGTTCATCTGCAGCAGCAAAGTTAGACACCAGGACAACTCGGCGGACACAAAGTCCAGTTTGATCAAGTTCTTCTGTGAATCTGAGTAACGTTAATGCAGTGGAGCGCAGCTAACCCTAACCCTGCTGCACCAATATGGTATGTGTTTCAAGCTAATGCTAAAGCAATAACTTTAAATACATTGTCATACATGCTACAACCTGCGTAGCGCCCTCTACTGGGTCATTTCACAGCTACCTGCCTGGTTTGTACTTCAGGCTGTGATTCTCTGCTCAGCCAGGACTGAAGACCTCTGGTCAGCTACTTCACGGATTCTTAAAATGTATCTGCATAAATTAATGTAATTTAACTTGCTAAAAGTTTTCAAAGTTAGCAAAAGCGCTAAGCTAAATATTATCTTTGCTATTAGTGGATTAGCAGCCTTTCAGAGTGTGGCTGGCTGAGTTTACAGTTTATCAGTTATGAAGTTTTAAAATATTTACTTCGTTTGGCCCAAACTTCGGAACCTAAAGTAACTCTGGAGCCGGAAGCAGCTGAAGAGCCGGTGCTGCCATAAATGAAGTGTGTTATGGTTTCATTATGGTAGCATCGTGGCTCTCTTCACCTTATGAAGGCCCTCCACCTTGGGCAGGTACACCACAGAGTAGGTCCGGTTCTTGTCGTTGTTGGCAATCACTCGGGCCTGACAGAACCAGATACAGAATGAATTTCAGGTCCTTGATCGGACAGTGACTGCGTGGCGCTCCAGACCTCCTCGGTGTGTCCCTCCGGATCCTCCACGTACACCAGGACTTCCCCCAGGCCAGCTTCCACCGTCTCCACCAGGAACTCTGCTGGCTTCAGGACTGTGTTTCCTCGAGCCTCGATACCTGAAGCAACAGAACCATTTGAGGCTGGAGGAGCGGCATGTTGACCCAATCCGCATCGCCATCAGATTTATGATGAAGGGTCAACATCTGGACACAGCAGGACTTTTCATTACAACCCTATGATGATGAGAGCCAGTTCATTACTACAGAAATATTCAGATATAATGTCTACTGAAAGAAACACATACTCCTATTGATTATTCAAAGAGGATTGTATGTAAATATATGAGCTCAGGTGAGATGGAGCTGAAGGTTCACCTGGAACCGATTCACCTGCTGAGAGAAGGAAGATTACATTTTCATTCCAACTTTAGTTTCTTCAAATAAAGTTTCTTTTAGCTGAAAGTCTTTATTGATTCATTTCCGATCCTGGAGATCTGGGAGGTCTGAGCAGAACTGCAGCTCAGCACAAATCCTCCACCATGAACAGGAAATCGCCCGCAACCTGAAGCGGGTCAAATCGTTCCCGCTGGTTCTGGTTGGCGTTGCCTACCTGGACCATAAGCTTTGGCCCTCTTGGGGTGCAGCGTCTTGGCCCTGAGCGGCGCGCCGGGCTTCAGCTTGGCCTTGGGGAACTGGGACAGGTAGGTCATGACGGAGTGTTCGTCCACGTTGGGGTCAACGATCTCCTCTGGAGCAATCACCTGGACGGGCAGAACCACGAGAACACCTGAGCATCTGACTGGAAGCCCAGAGGAAGACCAGTCTGACCAGTAAGACCAGGGACTCCAGCAGGTCCAAGAACTACAGGTGGCTTTGGCTTTAATCTGGGATTTAAACTGGATCAATGGAGGACAGGCTGGACCTCATGATGGAACATACATTTATCTGGACCAGTCTGGAATACCTGCAGGACTTCCTGCTTCCCAGCCAATCAGAAGGCGGCTCAACGTTACCTGTGGGACTCCCAACCAATCGTCGGCCTGCTGCATGGCCTCCCTAGCGTTTTCCACCGGCTGACTGGGATCCCAGCTCTCCCAGTCTGGACACAGACCTGGAGGCGGCAGAGGAAACGTTTCAGATGAATCGGCTCAGTCCAAACCAGTCCTAACTGGTCCCACTTTGAACTGGTCCCAGTCCTTACCAGGAGCACAATTGTCCACCAGCGCTCCCAGTGCCTTGCCATCCCTCCAGTCCCGGTGGAAGTTGGTGATGGGCAGCTGGGGCACCTTGTTCTGGATCCAGCCCAGCAGGCGCTGCTTGGGCGTCAACTTCCTGGCGTCCTCATCGTCCTCGTCCTCCCAGGTCGGCATGGAGATGGAGTAGTGCAGGATGAGTGTCCAGATCAGACCCAGGATCAGCTTCAGGTTCCCGTCCACGATGGCCTTGGAGTCTGGGTGATGGAAAGGACGTACGGGGACATGGGGGGGACAAAGAGGGACAGGGGGACAACAGGCGGTCAGGAAGAGACATCAGTCAACAGGAACGTCCAGTTTCCAAACCTTTCATCATTTTTCTGTTATTATTCCATCTCTTTTTATAGAATTCTATATATTTTATAGAATATAGAATTCCTGTTGCTTATACAAGCAACAGGAAACTGAAGGTGTGGGACAGGAAACTGAAGCTGTGGAACAGGAAACTGAAGCTGTGGAGCAGCTGGTGAAAAATCAGCAGAAACTGAAGCGCAACTGAAGGTGGAGCAGGAACTAAGTTGAAATGAGCTGTACGGGTGAGCGGACTGATTGGCATGAGTTTATGAGTTCTGATCTCAAATCGTTCCGGCTGCTGATCTCAGGAACATGTGAGACGAGTTAACGAGCTGCTGGAACAATTCTGATTTCAGGAAACCGTCTGCGGGACGAGATCGCTCCTCTGACATCACTGACCCACTTCCTGCTGCACATCAACCCGACTTTCAATTTGAGCGGAAAAGTTTGATCGGCGACGGTGAAGTCATGGCTGGGCCAGGAATGAGTCACGTTAATAGCAAACACACACAGGGAGGGATCTGGGGGAGGCCGTCTGCAGAGGGCACAGTGAGGTCATGATGAGGTCACGGATTCTGCTGAGTCTGACAGCAGGAAACCAGTTTCCAGTTGCTTTCCAGTGGTTCCAGTATCCAACACCAGTCTGGTCTCTGGAAACCTGCAGTGACTTAAATGATCTGATGCTTGTGCTGCAGGAGACGGAGCAATGATCACTAATATAGCAGACTGGAGACCAGCAGAGACCAGTGGAACCATGGCAAACATCTCAAGCCCTCCAGACTCCATGTTTGTCTGCATGGCTGTGGGCGGAGCTCCGTCACGGCGGATACTCTCTACTATCAGCGGCTCAGGATTCTCCATTTCCAGCCATATTTTCCATCAGAAGCTCCAGAGATCTGCTGTCAGCAGGAAGCAGGAGGCCGCACATTTCCTGTGGGTTCTAACCCACACCGTTTCTGGTTCAGAACCGCCTTCTACCGGGCCTTCCTGTCGGCAGGAAGCAGGAAAACCTGGAGCGGATTCTGCTTTGCCTCCAGGCTCTTCCTGAGCTGAACAAGGAGCCGTTTGATCCGTTACATCATCCGTTCGACGCCGCTGGTTGCCAACGGTTACCAAACAAACACACTGCAGAGGAACAGGGGGCCCACCCCCACCATGACCCCGCCAACCCCCCAACAGGCCCAGGGAGGAGCCGTGTTCAGGCCTCCTGGTCGGTTCTGAGCTTCAGGTTCCAGCTGGAACCGGACTGGACAGAACCAGGCCTCAACGTCTGACTCTGGGTTCTTCCTCTGGTCTGGAGCCCAAAACCTTCAGCAACCCTCCTCAGAACCAAAGCGGCCAATCAGAGCAGACCTGAGCAGCAGAGTGGGCGTGGCCACAGCCTGAATCGGCGCTCTGTCCGCTGGCGGCGGCGTGACAGTCAGCAGATCTTCATCATGAGGAAGATGAGCTGCTGCTGCTGCTGGCAGAACCAGTCCGGACCAGAACCGAACCCTGGCCAGGATTCTAAGCACAGTCTGAACTGATTCCTGACTCTGTTCAAAGTGCTCTGAATGAACAGTTCTCGGTTCTGAACCATCAGGCACAAAATCTCCCAGCAGGTCCAGAAACCAACCGGGTCTTTAGGTTCTATGCACCGACATGGTTACCATGGAGACGACCTGGGAACAACCCGACACGTGATTTCTGGTTGCCATGGTTACGGTCACCTGTCAGACACCTGTCCATCTGCTGCTGTCCCAGGCCCAGGTTCTGGTTCTGGTTCTGTCCTGCACGTGTTCAGCAGAACCAGAGACCCGGTTCTGACTCGGCGCCTCAGTGCCGTTGCTGTCGGCCATCTTGGAGCAGCAGGAAGTGTAGCAGCTGCAGGACATCAGAAGAACCAGAACCGGGTCCGGATACGCTCTGGTTTATTTAATGAAATAATTCAAAATGATAAATATGTTTTTAACTTTAAGCTCTGACTGCTGAGCAGACGCACAATGCAACAGGACCTTGACGAGCCGCTGCAGCTGATCGTCTGGACTCAGGAAGGGGAATTGGCCGGATTGGGCCTCAGCCTGCCTGGACCAGAACCCGTCCTGCCTGCAGTCTCCATGTTGCACCTGAGCTTCTCCACAGGAATTCCAGCTTCCTCCCAGACTCTGACACATAACATAGACTTAGATTCTGATCCATGTGGACCCGCCTGTCAGGCCCAACTGAACCAGCAGAACTCTGATCAGTTCTCAATCAGCTTCACAGGAAGTCCCAGTGAGACACAGATCCAAAATAAGCAACGAGTGTGAAGGTGTGTCTCTGTGTGTCTCTGTCTGTGTGTGTGTGTGTGGGGGTGTGTGTGTATCTGTGTGTGTCTCTGGTGTCTCTGTGTGTCTCGTGTTCTGTGTGGTCTCTGTGTTCTGTGTGGGGGGGGTCCTGGCTTCAGATGGACATTCCTGAGCTCTGACTGCTGCAACACATGGCAGCCATTACTCTGACAGACAAACACGAACCGACAGAATTAGAAAATACAAGAATGGCTCTTCAGGCAGGGAACCCTCTGGATCTGTTCAGCTTTCCAGAACCCGGCAGAACACAGAGAAGTAATCTACTGTGATTCTGACAGAGTCCAGAAAAATGAAACCCAGAGAGGAACCAGAACATCCTGAAGCAGAAACCCGAAAAGTCCTGAAGGGAACCTCAGGAACCAGAAAGACGTTCTGAACTGACGTTTTCTGGACAAAGAAAAGACTTCCAGAGGTATTTTCAGCAGCAGAGCTCAGCTGTCCTACATCAGTCAGCTCCAGGGCCACACAGGGGCCAAACGGGGCTAAACGGGGCTAAACAGGGCTAAACTAGAGGCTCCAGGGCCACACAGGGGCCCAACAGGGCCAAACTAAAGGCTCCCAGCAGCTGCAGGAAGCGTCTGAGTCAGCAGAACATCTGCAGGCTGACTTCCAGAAGAACGGAGAAGTTCTCCTCTAGGATCCCATCTGCTGACCTCCAGAACCGGAACCTCTCCTAGAGTCTCCTGAAACATGTTCACTTCCTCAGAGACAGAACATCTAGAGAACATCAGATGAACCTTCAAACCTTCATCTGAACCAGAACCTCCACTGAAGTCCAACAGCCTGGACCAGCAGACGGTTGACGTTTTCCGTTGGGTCCTGGATCCAGTTGGAGAATCTGAAACATCTACAATCCTGAGGAACACCTAGAACATCTAGAACGTTTCAGTGAGCCCTTCGTTCTCTTCGTTTCTGCGGCTGAACGTTTCGGAGGTTTTAAATCAACTGAAACCTTCTGGAAGTTCTGTGAGGATCCAGAACCTTCCAGACCCTCTGACCTGCTCAGGTTCTTCCAGGTGATTCAAAAAACTGAAGAACCAAGGAACTGGAGGAAACGAGGAAGGTTCTGCTGACCTCTGGATAGATCCAGAACCTTTCAACCCTCTGCCCCCCCCCCCCCAGCAGCCGTGTCTGGACCTCCAGAACCTCCAGAACCGGGCCGTTCTCTCACCAATGGACACCAGCTTGATGTGCTCCCGCTCCAGGAACTCCAGCGCCACCGACACGTTCTCCAGCTTCATCTGCCGGAAGTTGGGCCGCAGGTGGTACTTCCGGTACATCTTCTTCTGGCTCAGCACTTCCAGCAGCCCGATGAGCTTCAGCCCGTCGCTCAGGTCCCTCTGCAGGTCCGCGATCCGCCGGTTGAGCCCCTTGAGGTGCTCATTGCACCACCTGGTGAAGGTGTTCTGCTGGATCTTCTTCCACGGCGCGTCCTCCGCCAGGTCCTTCTCGGTGGCCGGCATCTCCTCCTCCTCCTCCTCTGCGGGGCTGAGGAAGAAGAGCTGCTGCGGCTCCAGGAAGCCGCTGTTCTTCATCATGCTGCGCGGCTGTCACACCGACTCGGACCGGGTCGGAGCCGAGGAGGAGGAGGAGGAACGCGGCGGCGAGGGCAGAGCCACGATCAGAGTCCGACAGCTGGGTTCGGTCCGCGGCGAAGGTCCGGGAAAAGTTCGGCTCGATCCGGAGGACTTAGCGCCGAGTGCGGAGAAGCGGTTCGGTTCGGACGGAATGGACTCAGTTCGGACTAACCCGCTGGTTAGGGAGCTCCGCGTCACTCCGCTGGACCCCCAGGAATGACCCCTCTACACCCCCACCATGACCTCACCATCAGGCTGCAGCTGATTGGCCCGCGGCGGCCCGGGGGGCGGGGCCTGCCCCCCTAACACGATCCGAACCCGGGACTCCAGTCCCGCTGACGCCCCGGGTATTTTTAGAGGCTGCAGCTCGTAAAGAGGACAGAGGGGACCAATCAGACAGAGACACCGAGGGGACCAATCAGAGGACAGAGACATGGAGCTAATTTATAAATTAAGCTGATTAATTTTAACTTATTGAGCTTCCAGAACCAGTGGGTGGAGCACTAGCGCCTCCTCCTGGGCAACCTGCAGAACTACAACCTGGACCAGGACAGAGCTGTGGTCACACCCACACCTGGACCGGTCAGGTGAGAACCTTCCTGGGTCAGAACCGGTCCGGACTCTCGGTGAGCAGCTGTTTGCTGTTTTGGTAAAAATTCAATAAATCTGCTGTTAAAAATGACTTCCTGCCTGCAGGGGGCGCAGAGGAGGTTCTGACCCGGACCTTCCTCACTCAGAACCACGGAACCTGGTCAAACCGGGTCCAACCACCAGAACACAAGCGAGAACTCTAAGTTTTGTTGAATTTATTACAATTGATCTGAAATCACAGGAAGTCACAGGAAACGACAGGAAGTGCAAACAGCAAGAAAATACACTATCAAAATAAAATACAGTAAAAAAAACTAATAAAAATCAGAAACCAGGAAAATAACAGGAAGGCTGAGCAGCGCAGATTGATTTACAAAGTGCTTCAGTTAATACAACATGAGGCAACGCAACAGGTTTGCTCTGGTCAACCTGATCGGTAAAAAAGTTTAGGTCCGACTCTTCTGGACGAGGAAAATGCAGAATTGCAGGAAAGTTCTGATGCTGGAAACCAAAAACAGGAAGCCAGCTTCCTGTTTCTGGTGTGATGTCAGAGAATCCAGACTAGGTCCGTCAGAACTCATCCAGAACATTTCCTCAGATCAGCCGCCAGCTTGTCCACCTCGGCCTTGGAGACGAAGCGAGGTCGGCGGCGCACTCTCCGCTTGGTGTGGTGCTTGGGGTTCCTCTGGTACATGTCTGCAGGACAGAGGGACAGGTTCAGTCCAGAGTGGACAGAGGACAGGAACCATCAGAACCTCTACAGACCATGGTACGGAAATATGCCGATGACGCTCTCCCTGTCTGAGCAACGATCAGGTCAACATGCTGAAGACCAGATCAGAGCAGAATTGGCCCCACAACCCAACCTTGGCTTGAAGGTTCCCTTCATATCTCTAATGTGTTCATCAGAACCTAGATTTCCTCGGTCAGTCAATGAACATTGGGATGAGAGTCCGGACATGAACAGGCCAGACAGGATCGGCGAGTCCAAACCACAGTCTCACTGTCCAGACTGTGGTCTGGACTCCCTGGTCCGGACCAGGTGAGGCAAATGTAGACAGCCGGCGGTACCTCTGAAGGAGACGACGTAGGTCCTCTGGCCTTTCACCACCTGGACTTCGGTTTCTCCAGAGACGAAGGCCTCCTCCAGGGTTCTTGACGCCACTGAAGTGGACCGCTGCTTCTCATCCTGATGGAACCAGGACATGTCGTTATAACCTGAAGACCGGCCAAGACGGTCCAGATCGTCGGGCCGACTCACCGGCTGCCCGTACTCCAGCCAGGTGCCCCGCTCTGCCCGGAAGAACCACAGCCATTGGGTGGTTAGGCTGTAGTGCGGCGGCCTCATCACCCAGGAGACGGTGGACAGACGGCGGACGGGCATGGACTCCATCGTCATGGTGCCAAAGTCCACCCGCTGATAGTCTGAGCTGCAGAACAAGAGGCGTTGAGAGGTGATTCGGCGACCCCAGAGCAGACCTCAGGTGAGCCTCACCTGTGAGTCTTAGCCGGGTCGCAGTAATCCCGTTCAATCTCCTCCATGTTGTCAAGGTCCAACCAGCACCGGCCATCATGGACCTCCCACTTATAGGGCAGGTGGAAGTGGACCTGGCGGCAGCTGTCTGCACAAAAACATGGAGACTGAGAGTGGTGCTCTGCTGCCACCTGCTGGTCACCACAGCAGCTGCATGTGGAGGAACTCACCCTGGAACCTGCAGCTGTTCCTGATGAAATGCAGACAGATTTCCTTGGTCTCCTCTGTCTGGGCTGCATTACAGAACCGAGCAGAATCTGGGTCTGACACACAAACCAAACATTTCATCACCTGGACAGCAGGAGGCGCTAAAATCCCCTTTACACACCTTCTACTAGACTTTGATCATTTCAATTTTTCATTTCTTAGCAATTTTTTCTCACATTTTATGGGACTAATTTAGTCATTGTTGTATATTTATAAACTTTTAGCGTTAGATATTTTAAAAATATTTTTCAATTATTTTCCATACAGAACAAAAAGCCTGTGGCGATAGTTCATGTTGAACAGCTCCATGAAAATACAGACTTTGATCTCTGATGAACGTCTGGTGTTCGATCAGGCTCAGTTTGCTTCACTAGGGGGCGCCGTTTGGGAAACATTAGCAGCAATTATCTGGACTATTTAACCAGTCAGAGAAAAAAAATCAGAGTTCATTTTTACAGTCATATTTTTACCAACTGATTCATTCTTCTGTAAATGTCAGGGTTTCAAACTAAATATTTAATTAGCAAGCACATATTTAGCGTGCTAACTACATATTTAGCATGCTAACTGAATATGGCTAATTGTATATTTAAATGAGCAAGTATTTTTTTTGTTGAAAACAATACTTTTTCAGCTAAAATAAGTATTTATCTTGCTAACTAAATACTTAATTAGGAAAATAAATACTTAGTTTGAATTAGAA
The DNA here is from genome assembly GCA_902982915.1 of Phalloptychus januarius. Lineage (NCBI taxonomy): Eukaryota > Metazoa > Chordata > Actinopteri > Cyprinodontiformes > Poeciliidae > Phalloptychus > Phalloptychus januarius. Next base: position 13,694,507 of record CADWAE010000474.1, on the reverse strand, counting down.
TATTTAGTATGCTAACTAAATATTCAGTTTGAAACGGTGACATTTACAGAAGAATGAATGATATGGTGAAAATATGACTGAAAAATGATCTCTGATTTTTCTCTTATAACAGGAACAGCAACGTGTGAGAGAGCAGCATCATGCTGGTGGACGATGTTTCAGCTCACTGTCTGCAGCAGCAGGTGATGCAGCAGCTGCTGATGTGGCGGCGGCGTTCAGGTGCTGGGCGTTCCTGTAGATGGCGGGCAGATCTTTGATGAGCTGGCGGCTCAGCCCCCTCTGCTCCAGGACGCTCTGGCTGCGCTGGTCCACGGCGTGCTGCCGCCTGCACCGTGACCCGAACCGGCAGACGCCCTGCAGGAAGTGCTGGCACAGGTGCAGCTTGGAGCACGAGTCCTGGAACCTGCAGCCGCCGTGAGGAGCCGAGCCTTTGTTGTAGTGAACACACACCTGAGGAAGAGGAGGAGGAGGAAGCAGAGAGGAGAAGGAGGAGGATGAGGCGGATGAAGATGAGGAAGAAGATGAGGAAGAAGAAAAGGAGGAGGAAGAGGAGGAGGAAGAAGAGGAAGAAGAGGAGGTAGAGAAAGAGGGAGAGGAGGAGGAGGAGGAGGACAGGTTCGGGTCAAGCTTTCATCAGAGGAAACTCTGCTGACCCCAGACCCCAGATGCGGGTGACCCCAGAGGTCACCCGCATCTACATGTTGCTACACCAGCCTTTACTTTGAAAGGCACCTGCTGTCTTCTTCCTGTTTAGCTGAAGTTCTGCAAAGACAACATGGCTGCCGAGAAAGCCAGCACCTAAAGGAGGCAGCCAAGATGGCTAACATGATGTTGCTATGGTGATTCAATCCAACTGCACCATGAGCCTCAAAATGAACCACAGAGGGAAACATTAGACAAACTCAGAACCTTCAGGTCCAGTTCCTCCAGAACCAGCCAATGAAAGAATCGTGTCTCTCTGCTCTCTGACTGGTCAGAAACCAGGAAGTCCTGCAGTAGTGGGAGACAGAAACATCTACGACTGGATGGAGAAACTGGTTCTGAAGATTCCACCGGGTCAGAACCATCATCAGGCCGAGCTCAGCAAAATCTGGAAAAATCCTCAAAGTTAAACTGGGATTCTGGACAAACTGGGAGCAAAACTGGGCCTGGGAACGTCCAGCTTCCAGTGACCCGGTTAGAGTCTGGATGATGGTTCTGATGGACCCGGAGGTCCAAACAGGACCTCGGCTGCTTTTTAGTTACACATGACATAAAAACTCCATTATGAACCTGTTCTGATTCAAACCATCTTCAGTTCAGTTCAGTTGAGATGAACTGTTCATATTAGACAGTAGTGATTTTAACATGAAGGGTTTTACTTTACCTGCTGTGGATTCCTTGAGTGAGACATTCTTAGTTTATTTATTTAGTTTATTTATTTTTTAGTTTTTCTTCTTATCTTGCATTCTCTCCACTTTCCTTTCAGTATTAAACTTTAACATTAAGTCTCCAGCTTCCTCTTCCTCAGATCTTCAGCCTGTCCTTCCTTTCTTCCTTCCTTGCTTGCTTCCTTCCTTCTTTCCTTTCTTCATTCCTTCCTTCCTTCCAGGCAGAGCAGGAGCTAAACTGGTCCAACTGGCTCCAGTAAGCCAAACCACAGACATGAAACCCCGGGAGTCAGATCCGGATCCGCAGTCTGTCAGCAGGACTTGGATAACCAGTGTCTCCAAACTGGTTGGATTTTATCGGGTTTTACTGAGAAGAATCTGCATTTTGGTCCCGTTAGAACAGTTTGGATGTTAATCTGAACACTCTCTGGGACGTCCTGAGACAAAATGAGGCAAACGACGATGGAAACAGAACAGACAGACAACAAAGTCAGAGCTTTTCAAAATAAGACAGGAAATTAGTGACCTTTACGACCCAGGTATTTTGTTTGGTGACTATAACTTATAACCCTGTTCCTTCTAGTCATGTTTTGAGCTGAAGGAACCTTTTGCATGGAAAGGAAAACATCTTCAGAAACCATTAGAGTTTCTACTGAAACACAAGAGAACAATCTCCACCAGATGGCGCTCATACCCCAGAGGTCAATGTTTGAGGCCTGTAGAGAGTTCTTAATCCTCTGAATCCACCAGATTAAAATAATCCCAGACTGCAGATCTAGACGTCCAGAAGAGCAATCTTTTAAGTTGTGTGAAAGAGTTACTGCCATCTAGTGGTCAAGGCTGGTGCTGCCAGCTGCAGAGCAGCATGAAAATCCAACAGCATCTTTAACAAAGCAGTTTTCAGGAAATGTAGACAGTCTGATGTCTTTGGTCTGAAGAACCACCAACACATTTCTGGTTTCTCTCCTCCTGAAACAGGCTGCATATTACCCTGTTTCATGAAGTCGACGTTCTTTCACAATCATCTTCACAAGTCTCTGCGTATGGGGGAATTTTTCTGCTGTAATCCAAGAGCGCACATTTTCAACCTGAAAGCAAGATTTTATGTCTTTTGTTGTCAAAACTTGCAACGATTGTACTCGAAACTTCTGCTTGCTTTTGAAAACTCCTTTTGGCACAGTCACCTAGCAACCTCTAAGTCAATAGAATGAAAGTGTTGTACTGGGTGTGCTTGTTTCCTTGAAGGAAACTATGTGGCTACTGTGTAGCTACTATCGATTGTAGCAACCTGCGCCACCCATTGGAGAAACAACTACGTCCCCTTTCTGCTACGTAGCACACTAAACATCACCAAGCACTGTAGCTAATATTAGCTAGCATTTTCCTGGTGGACATAAATACAATTTAGTAATGTTCTATTCGCAAAATATAAACAGAATATGTCCAGCTTATTTGTGAACATTATCTCCTGAGATCTCACGTCAATAGCCCTTCCTCCCGCAGTGCTGAGGCTTCTGTTACTATTTTGGTTTAGCCAAGTAGGAGGGACGAGTGCGCCAAGATGGCCGCTGTATTTCCTGTGCCCAAGCAGCCAATGCGGGGTTTACTCTTTATGTTATGTGTATGATCAGTAGCACACTGCTGGCGGATGCTTAGTGTACTACGGAGCAGAAAGCTGTTGTAGTTGTTTCTCCCTACATCCAATGGGAGGCGCAGGTTGCTACAATCAATAGTAGCCACACAGGCTCACCCGCTAGAAGGAAACAAACACACCCAGTACAACATTTTCATTCTATTGGCTGAGAGGTTGCTAGGTGACTGTGCCAAAAAGAGTTTTCAAAAGCAAGCAGAGAGTCCAAGCAGAAACTAAGTGTGAGTCCCAGGAGAAGCTTGAGTGCAAACATTACAAGTTTTAAGAAGAAAGAAATTAAGTCCTGTTTTCATACTGAAAATGTGTGCTCTTGGATTATGGCAGGAAAATTCCCCCATATCTACACCTTTGGCCTGTGTGAGCTACCTGAGCAGGTGTGGCGGTTACCTCAGGCAGCAGCTGCGGGTCGTTCTGCAGCAGCAGCAGGAACAGCTCATCCTCCTGCAGCTCGTGCAGCGTGCATTCTCTCAGCAGCCCGGTGTTATGCTTCGAGGAGACATCATGGGACAGCTGACACAACGTCCTGTGGAGAAGAGACATCGATAAGAACTGGAAAAACCAGGAGCGTCATGCATGAAACACTTTTCACAGTAAAACTTGGCGTAAGACAAATTTAGAAAAGTGCGGCGCACAAAACAATCGGACGTATGAAGCTGCGCCGCGTGGTGCTCAGCTTCCCTCCATTCATCCGGATTTACAGAAACAGAGCAGCTGCTGGTCGCCTGGCGCCTCCATCAATACACATTCATGTAAGTTAGAATGAATACCTGGACGTCTGCGCCCCTCTCCTTGGGCTGCCACCTTATCGTATTGGAGGGGTTTGAGTGTCCCAATGATTCTAGGATTCTAGGGGCCCCAGACAGCTTTACGCTTTACGCCCCTGGTAGAGTCACCCAAGGCAGACAGGTCCTAGGTGAGGGACCAGACAAAGCGCAACCCGAAGACCCCTATGACGAGTAACAATGCTGGACTTGGGGTTTCCTCGCCCGGACGCGGGTCACCGGGGCCCGTCCCTGGAGCCAGGCCTGGAGGGGGGGCACGATGGCGAGCGCATGGTGGCCGGGCTTTTGCCCATGGAGCCCAACCGGGCTCAGCCCGAAAGGAATACATGGGTCCCCCCTCCAATGGGCTCACCACCTATGGGAGGGGCCAATGGGGTCGGGTGCAGTGTGTGCTGGGTGGTGGCCGAAGGAGGGGGCCTTGGCGATCCGATCCTCGGTTGCAGAAGCTCTTGGGACGTGGAATGTCACCTCTCTGGTAGGGAAGGAGCCGGAGCTGGTGTGTGAGGCTGAGAGGTTCTGGCTAGAAATAGTCGGTCTCGCCTCGACGCATGGCTCTGGTTCTGGAACCAGTCTCCTTGAGAGGAGCTGGACATACTTCCACTCTGGAGTTGTCCGCGGTGAGAGGCATCGGGCAGGAGTGGGCATACTTGTTGCCCCCCATCTCGGCGCCTGTACGTTGGGGTTTACCCCGGTGAGCGAGAGGGTAGCCTCCCTCCGCCTACGGGTGGGGGGACGGGTTCTGACTGTTGTTTGTGCTTACGGGCCGAATAACGGTTCGGATTACCCACCCTTTTTGGAGTCCTTGGAGGGGATACTGGAGAGTGCCCTTCCTGGGGACTCCCTCGTTCTACTGGGGGACTTCAACGCTCATGTGGGCAATGACAGTGAGACCTGGAGGGGCGTGGTTGGGAGGAACGGCCCCCCTGATCTGAACCAGAGTGGTTTTATGTTGTTGGACTTCTGCGCTCGTCCTAGATTGTCCATAACGAACACCATGTTCAGGCATAAGAGTGTCCATGTGTGCACTTGGCACCAGGACACCCTCGGCCGCAGTCCAATGATCGACTTTGTCATCGTTTCATCTGATCTGCGGCCGTATGTCTTGGACACTCGGGTGAAGAGAGGTGCGGAGCTCTCCACTGACCACTTCCTGGTGGTGAGTTGGCTCCGGTGGTGGGGGAGGATGCCGGTCAGACCTGGCAGGCCCAAACGTGTTGTGAGGGTCTGCTGGGAACGCCTGGCGGAATCCCCTGTGAGGCGGAGCTTTAACTCCCATCTCCGGCAGAACTTTGAACACGTTCCGGGGGAGGTGGGGGACATTGAGTCTGAGTGGACCATGTTCCGTGCCTCCATTGTCGAGGCGGCATACCGGAGCTGCAGCCATAAGGCTGTTGGTGCCTGTCGCGGTGGCAACCCTCGAACCCGTTGGTGGATCCCTTCGGTGAGGGATGCCGTCAGGCTGAAGAAGGAGTCCTACCGGGCCTTTTTGGCCTGTGGGACTCCGGAAGCAGCTGACGGGTACCAGCGGGCGAAGCGGCATGCGGCTCGGGTGGTTGCTGAGGCAAAAACTCGGGCGTGGGAGGAGTTCGGGGAGGCCATGGAGAAAGACTTCCATACAGCTTCGAGGCGATTCTGGCCCACCATCCGGCGTCTCAGGAGGGGGAAGCAGTGCAGCACCAACACTGTGTATAGTGGGGATGGTGTGCTGCTGACCTCGACTCGGGACGTTGTGGGCCGGTGGGCAGAGTACTTCGAAGACCTCCTCAATCCCACCAACATACCTTCCATTGAGGAAGCTGAGCCTGGGGACTCTGGGTCGGGCTTTCCAATCTCTGGGGACGAGGTCACCGAGGTGGTTAAAAAGCTCCTCGGTGGCAGGGCCCCGGGGGTGGATGAGATCCGGCCGGAGTTCCTTAAGGCTCTGGATGTTGTAGGGTTGTGTTGGCTGACGCGACTCTGCAGCATTGCATGGACATCGGGGGCAGTTCCCCTGGATTGGCAGACTGGGGTGGGGTCCCCCTGTTCAAAAAGGGGGACCGGAGGGTGTGCTCCAATTACAGGGGGGTCACACTCTTAAGCCTCACTGGCAAGGTCTATTCGGGGGTCCTGGAGAGGAGGGTCCGTCGGATAGTCGAACCTCGGATTTAAGAGGAACAGTGTGGTTTTCGTCCTGGTCGTGGAACGCTGGACCAGCTCTACACCCTCAGCGGGATCCTGGAGGGTCCTGGGAGTTCGCCAAACCGGTCTACGTGTGTTTTGTGGACTTGGAGAAGGCGTTCGACCTCGGGGAGTCCTGTGGGGGGTTCTCCGGGAGTATGGGGTACCGGGCCCTTTGATACGGGCTGTCAGGTCCCTGTACGACCGGTGCCAGAGTCTGGTCCACATTGCCGGCAGTAAGTCGGGCTCGTTCCCAGTGAGAGTTGGACTCCGCCAGGGCTGCCCTTTGTCACCGATTCTGTTCATTACGTTCATGGACAGAATTTCTAGGCGCAGCCGGGGTGTTGAGGGAATCCGTTTTGTTGGTCTTAGGATCGCAGCTCTGCTTTTTGCAGATGATGTGGTCCTGTTGGCTTCATCAGAGCCTGATCTGCAGCTCTCACTGGAGCGGTTCGCAGCCGAGTGTGAAGCGGCCGGGATGGGAATCAGTGCCTCCAAGTCCGAGGCCATGGTCTTGAGCCGGAAAAGGGTGGAGTGCCTACTCCGGGTCGGGGGGGGTTCTGTCTCAAGTGGAGGAGTTTAAGTATCTTGGGATCTTGTTCACGAATGAGGGAAGAAGGAAGGTCGACAGGCGGATTGGTGCAGCCTCTGCAGTGAAGCAGGCGCTGTACTGGTCCGTCGTGGTGAAGAGAGAGCTGAGCCAAAAAGCGAAGCTCTCGATTTACCGGTCGATCTACGTTCCTACCCTCATCTATGGTCATGAGCTTTGGGTCATGACAGAAAGAACGAGGTCCCAGATACAAGCGGCCGAAATGGGTTTTCTCCGCAGGGTGGCTGGGCTCTCCCTTAGAGATAGGGTGAGAAGCTCGGCCATCCGGGAGGGACTCAGAGTAGAGCCACTGCTCCTCCACATCGAGAGGAGCCAGTTGAGGCTCGGACATCTGGTCAGGATGCCTCCTGGACGCCTCCCTGGTGAGGTGTTCCGGGCACGTCCCACCAGGAGGAGGCCCCGGGGAAGACCCAGGACACGCTGGAGGGACTATGTCTCTCGGCTGGGAAGGCCTCGGGATTCCCCCGGAGGAGCTGGAACAAGTGGCTGGGGAGAGGGAAGTCTGGGCCTCCCTCCTTAAGCTGCTACCCCCGCGACCCGACCCCGGATAAGCGGCAGAAGATGGATGGATGGATGGAAGTCTGCGGCCAGGTGAAGCAGCAACCATGGCAACGGTCCTTTTGTAGCAGCTGAGTTTTTATGATATATGTTATTTAAAAGGTGCTTTCGGGCCCCATAAGATAAAAAAAATTATAATTTTAAAGAAAAAATTATAAATAATAAAAAATACTAGAGACTCCCAGCTCAGGTTGCTGCAGCAGCAGAGCATTCAGCCGGGATTCAGGTGAGTTTTGATTGTAGTTTGATTTTGGTCCAGATAAACTTTGTGTTGCTGCTGCACATTTTTACAGCAGGGAAACTTTATGGATATTTACTCAAACGTTGATGCAAAGTTCATTTATACATGCCGACTTGAGCATAAAATATGGCGCTGCACATTTTTTGTGCGTACGCAGCTTTGTACGGAAGAACCCTGGATCTTTTTTTATGTGCCGCACTTTTCTAAATTTGTCCTTAAATTTTAGTGTGGAAGCTGCGCAGTGTTTTATGCAGGAGGCTCCTGGAGACACAGACGAGATAAAACAGGACTCTAGATTTGGGAGAAATACACAATAAATATTTTAAATGACTTACTTTGAATAATTGACTAAATTAAATGATGATAAAACATTTAAAAAAAACTTTATTTGATTTTCAGATAGGTACAACTTAAATAAAGCAAAGATAAATAATCTTGCCACTTTCCTCAATTTGTAAGAAATATTTTTCCTTCTGTGTTTTTCCAAGTTTGGCTTGTGAAAACAAAAAGGGAACCAGAATAAAACCAGAGAACCGGAGACAATGGACCTAATAAACTTTAACTGGACCGGGACCACAGTCCTGGTTCTGTGATCTCAGCCCAGACCGGAAGTGTTCCTTCAGCTTTCGTTTCTCTACAAACAAAAACTCGCTTGAAGGCTCTCGGTTTCTGACGTCATTGTGACGTCAGACATGTATTGTTTTCCTGTTTGTATTTGGTTCTGATTCATATTCCGTCCAGAAGAACCAGGTCGGATCCGAGCGGGACTCCTGCTGGGAACCTCGGAATCACTTCCTGGTTTCGACCCATAAACTGTGAGACATCGGAACCAGAACCTGCGGTGGGCAGAACCAGGCAGGAAAAGTTTCTCTCGATCACAACTAATGAAGGTTTCGTTTCACTTCATGACAGAGAACTCAGTGTGTATCAGTCCGCGGCGGAGGGAACTAGTCCCGCAGCGGTTCGGGTTCTAGTTCCTTTGTGCGCAGCTCACCTGCCCTTCCCGAACCTGCAGTTTCCGAAAACGTAGAACCGGCAGAGATGCAGCTGCTGGCAGCTTCCCCCGCAGCGCTCCCCGCGGCTGTAGGGCCCGCAGAGCCGCAGGGAGGTGCGACCGACCACCGAGTAGGACTCCCCGTCCGGGACCAGCAGGAAGCGCTGCGGACAGTTCTGGATGATGTAGATAAAGTCTTCATTTGTCATCCTGCAACGGTGCTGCAGCTCCTGCTGCAGCTGCTGCAGCTGCATGCAGCCCCTGCGCTCACACAGGCAGCTGGTGGCCGGCCGGGGGCCTGGTGCCCCGGGGGGGACAGAGGCACTGAGCGCCGGGACGACCGAGACCCGGCTGGGCGGGAGGCTGGGGGAGGGGCCAGACAATGGGGGTGGGGCCATGGGGACTGGGTGGGACACCGGGATGGGGGAGGGGCCAGAGGTCTAGGTGTTCTAATGCCTTCAGAGTTCTCGGGCTTCATGCATGAAACACTTTTCCCAGTAAAACTATGAAGCCGCGCCGCGTGGTGCTCAGCTTCCCTCCATTCATCCGGATTTACAGAAACAGAGCAGCTGCTGGTCGCCTGGCGCCTCCATCAATACACAGTTAGAATGAATACCTGGACGTCTGCGGCCAGGTGAAGCAGCAACCATGGCAACGGTCCTTTTGTAGCAGCTGAGTTTTTATGATATATGTTATTTAAAAGGTGCTTTCGGGCCCCATAAGGTCCCTCACTAAAGTAACAATAACTGATGTTAAAGACAAAAACCTCAACAAGGAAACACTAACAGCTCCCAGATGGGGCAGCCGCCGCCGCGTCCAGATGCCAGATGGGGCAGCTGCCGCCGCGGCCACCCCAGCCACCGCGTGAGGCTTGTCAGGTAACCCGCTCACCCACTGCAGAAGCCACTCAGATTTGTTTTTCAAACAGTGCCGAAGAAGATGTGGTGGTTCTTGGTGTTCATGACGTTGGCCAGAAATTGACTCAAAGCATTTTCGTAGATCAGGTCTTCAGACCCATGCATGATGCCAGATTCCTCCTCGGTCCGGCTCGTCACTACTCCGCCTCAGTGTCTCTGCTCGATACGGTGAGTCGCAGGTCCAAACCTCTGACCTGCAGGGCTTTCTGATGTTGAGAACCAGCAGGGCTGCTGGAGACCCAGCCTCTGTCCAGGTCAGACAGGCGGCTCTTCTCTTCAAACAGCAAATCCTTTAACATGTCCCCGCTTCTGTCTTCTGGTCCAAAAGTGTCTCCAACATGTCTTCCAGAGGAAGATGAGGAACTGGACAGGTGAGCTCCTCACCACTGCTCTGGAAAGAGCATCTGCTAAAGAAAAGGCCTCACCCCAACAGCTGAGAACACCTTGGAGTCTGATGACCCATGACCTTTTCCTGCTCTGTTTCTCATTGGTCCCACAGAGAATGTAAATCCCAAACGTCTCCACCACACTGGTTGGACCCTGGTCAACCAAACCACCTGCGTTCAGCACTGGGGAGACTTCACCTGCACGGTAGCTCCAGCAGAACGTTCCTCTGCCCACGAAGCTTCAGGATACCCTGGAAAATGACCCCAAACTGCTGACGTCTGACCTTTGTTCTGTCTGCAGGGAGACTCTGGAGCGCCGCTGTTCTGTCGGAACCATGGCGCCTACTTCCTGTTTGGTTTGGTCACATGGGGCAGCTGGTGGTGCAGTGGAGACAACCCGGCCATCTTCACCGGTCTCTGACTACCGGCCAAGGATCAGAACAATAAAGCTGTTTGATTCGGAGTTAGAGTGTGAAACATGTTCATGTTTTATAAATTGATTCAGTGAATTAAAAGGATTTCCATGACAGAGTAAAAGTGACCGTTTCTTCCACTGCTGGAACGTCGTCAAGGTTTAGATCTGGAGCCGCCTCTCTTCTCTGCTGCAGAAACTCCAGAATTCAAACTAAACAGAAAATCTGGAACTTTGTCACTTTATTGAAGAATCAAAGCCTAAACCTTACAAATGCAGTTCTCAGACTCTGTAGGAACTTTTTTCCAGAAGTCTCAACCAAAATGCAACCGATGAGTCGGCATCAGTAGCATTCTTGCATGGCAGGATCCAGGTCAGGGAGGGGGGAGTTTAGGACCCCGGGGTTCAGGGGTCAGACACCTGCTGACCAGCAGCGACCGGAGGAAATGGACCTACACAGGTTCGGACAACTATGGGTGGTATCAGAAAAGCGATGGGTCAGATCCGGTCCGGTCCGGGCGGTTTGATGTATGATGGAAGAGCAGCAGAAGGAAACCACCATGGATCTCCAGAGGCGGATCAGCAGGTTCTGCAGTCCTCAGATCAACTATCTGAGACATTTTAAAGGAGCCGTTTCTCGTCTGGTCCATTTCCAGCACCAGTTCTGGGAGGTTCTGGACGGGCAGCTCGGCCTTTTGGGAACAGAATGAGAACAGAACCCAGAACCTCTCAGCAGCTCCGGATCCCTCAGATGTTTTCCTCCATTTTGTAACAAACCATTAGAGAGCCGTCTGCTAAACCTGGGTCCAGAATGTTGACCTGGGCAGTACTTGGTTCTGGAACTGTTCGGACCTGATGTGGATCCTCTGTCTTGCTACTCTTATGGGGTTTAGTAGAATTTAATTGAAAAGAATCAATCAAAAATCTCAACTAATGACTCATATCAGCTTGTTGATACTTTATTGTTTTCCAGAACTCCATCAGAACCAGAACACCGTAGAACTTCTCCATCTGAACTTCAGTTGGTTCCTGAAGGCGTCCAGATTTAGTGGGTCTCTAAAGGATGACAGCTGTAGGAGTGGTTCTGACCCGGCAGACCGGGTCCAGGTCCAGCTGTCCTCCGTCCACCAGCTCATGTCTGTCCTCCACCTGCAGAAACGGCTCAGGTTAAACCCCAGGTTTCACCTGAACATCGCAGCAGAACGGCGGGAACCCACTCCACCTGAACAGACGGCTCCAGACTCCCAGTGGCTCCAGATCCATTGGACCGGCTCGGCTCTGAACCTGCTGGTTCTGGACCTGCTTCATAGACCGGGTTAGAGATGCTGCGGCTGTAGTTTGTCGTTTCAGCTGCAGGTTCTTCTCCGTCGTCATCCTGTAGAAACCAGTCAGGTTTTAACATCTGGACTCAAACTGTTCACCTTCGGTTCCGCTGCGCTCTCAGTGAAAACATTATTAGAAATAGTTGGGAGATAAACTGATGCAGAGTTTTTACAGAAGAGGTGCAGAGATGCCTGGGTTCAGGCTGGGGGAGGAGCCTGGCTCTGCAGCGCCACCTGAAGGTCGAGCTCTAAACTGTTCATGTCCAGCATGTGTGAGGTCTGCAGAGATGTTGGCTGCCCTTTCCCTGACTGTTGACCTGGACAAGTCCTGGACGGAGGGAAAGGCAGACCTGATGGGTGGTTTAACTGGTTTCAACCTGGGATGAAACCGTCAGGTCCTGGACGACGCCTCGCATCAGTTAAACCAGCGGTTCCCAAAGTGGGTCTTGGAGACCCGGCATCCTGCATGTTTTAGTTCTCTCCCTGATTTAACATACCTGGGTTAAATGTTGGCTCATTAGAAGGTCTAAGAAGAACATTGACAAGCTGAAAAGGTTGTTGCTACCAGCAAGGAGGGAACTGAAACATGCAGGACGCCGGGGCTGCAGGACCCACTGTGGGAACCTCTGACTTAAATAAATTCTACTGCTGTCCAAACAAAACCCAGATATGTAATTCTTTAATCCAATCTAACCCAAAGGTCAATAAGAGAGAAATGAAGGCAAGAATTTACAAGCCAAAACAAATCTGACGCTATTTTTCTGTAATTCAGTCCTGAAAACGGCTGCCGGCCTCTCCATCCGTTTACTGAAGGAGCCGCAAAACATTCACACTAAATTACTTCTGATGTAATGCACAATGAAATATATCTTGCATAAACGGGAAGCAAATACCAACAGAGCCTCACGTTATAAAGCAGGGATGCTGGGGCCAGGTCATAAGCAAATTAAGCAGCTGCTTAGGGCCCTGGGGCCACTGAGGGGCCCCCTAAGAAGGAACTGGTTTTTATTTAGTAATTATTTCTATGTGATTATATTAACAAAACATTAGCTACATTATAAAGTTGGTATTTTTCTTAATAATACGTATTTGATTATATAGGGATCATTCTTTATATGGGCAAAAAATAAATGGCTCTTGGGTTCCCCCTGGTGGCCGGTAATATGAGCTGCAGAGCATCCAAACCTCCAAAGCTCCGGAGGAAGAAAAGTTAGCAAAACAATGTCACAAAAAGGCTTTTATCCTCCAGGGAGAGAGGAAGGACACAGCAAGATAAAGGTCTGTTTTCTCTTGGTAGCGTGTATCAGAAAGATTTATGGAGCTGCTAATAGAAGAAGAGCTGAACGCAACCTGGACCGGTCCAGTTTAAGCTGTGGCTAGCATGTTTGCAAGCCACAGCTTGTGTGAACCTGAACTCCAGCTTTAAATGAGTCGCTTCTCCATGAGCTGCAGCTGGAGACGTGTTGTTCACTGCTGAGCATCAACTCTGTGGTTCCAACAAACATCGTCAACAGCGACGTCAGGAGTCTGCGGTACCGTGTTGTTAAGTGGTTTTATTCCTGATTTGGAGCTGCAGGTGCAGGAAGTACTGGCTGCCAATCACTCAACATTTGCCTACATGGTAACTCCCAACCTTCTGAGATCTCCCCGAGTCCTCGCTCTGAGCTGAACAGCTAAACTAATAGCCTTCCTCATCATGAGGTGGAGCGACTCACAGCGTGGTGCGAAGATTACTCGATCATAAACAGCCAAAACCAAGGGACTCGTAGTGGATTTTAGGAGAAGTAAAGGAGACGCACTCAACCACTGTACATCTGCGGAGACCGGCTATCAAAGTGCCATTTGCTGGGAGTTCGTATCATGGATAACCTGGCCTGGGATGTAAATGCAGCAGAACTGGCAAAGAAGGCGCATCAGAGATTATTTCCTGAGAAAGCAACACTGGATTTACCAGAACCTACTGGGTTCATGACTTTAAAACAGAACATAGGTTCTGTCTGTATAACCTGTAGGTTTGGTGAAGTAACCCCTCAGTTTTAACTGGTCTGTTCTAAAACAGACCAGAGGCTCACCTTGAAGTAGTGGAACTGGAAGGGTTTGCTGCTGTGGTGGTAGAACCGGTGTCCAACTAAGATGGCTCCCACCACCAGAAGGGTCAGGAGAACCACTCCCACTCCCATCCCAGCCTGGTGGGCTGAGTGCATCTGCTTGGGCAATCAGAAACACAGTCACTCATCTGGTGGGTAAATAAAGCCAACATTATGATATAACTCACGTCTTGACGGGGAGGTGGAGCTTCCAAAGGCCCCTGGAGGACGTGGATGATCCCGTTAGAAGCACGAATGTCGGAGTCGGTGACGAAGCGGTCGTTGATGAAACAGGAAGCCTGAGGAGCAGAAACAGATGGAGACTGAAGATAACCTTCTATAAAAGTCAAGCTTAGTGGAAAAACAAATATCCTCAGTAAATCCTCCACCCCCACATGGAGGAGGGTGGTGGTCTCACCAGAGCGGAAGGATTGAGAAGGTTGGCAACCCCAAGGACTGACAGACTGCCAACTCGAGTCCTGATCCGGCTGTTGTTCCTCAGTTGGCTCAGAGGAAGAGCCTGGCCCTCAGACAGGTGGAACTCAATGTCCCGTGGGGAAAGGGTCTGCTGGGACACATAAGTGAGGACAGTGCACCTGGTAGCAGATGCGTCTCTGTCTCTGGGACTCACCAGGTTTTCCGGCAGACCGCTGTTCTCTGGGACAAACAGAGTGGACTGGACTTCCAGGTTACTGAGGCTCTTCACAAACCTTCTTCCAGACTCGGACACCTCAGAGTAGTTCAGGATTTGCTGAAGAGGACGAAGACGTTGTTCAGAAGCAGAATTAATAGTTGAGCTGTGATTGAAGATGTGATACTCACAATCAGAAAGTTGGAGAAGGTGGGGGTGGACCTGAGGACCTGCAGCAGGTTTCCTGTACAGCTGAGTCCATCGCCAATGTAACCTGGTTTACAGACACATTGCACCTCTGAAACGCAGAGAGACATCACTGACATCTGCTGGACATCCATAAAAGACCACCATCTAATGATGCACACACCACCCGGACTGGGACCAGACCGAGTGGTGCTCTGACCTCTACAGATGGTCTCTACAGAGCATCTGTAGAGATGCTCTGACCAAGCTGTGCAGTAGGTGCCAATCTGTTCAGATAGTCCTGTTCTGGTACCGCTCAGTGGTCTTAATGTTGCGGCTGATCAGTAACTCCACCTCACTGCATGTTCTCCTCTCACCCTTCATCCTGTAGCAGAAGGCATCCCAGGTCTCACTCAAGTTTTTCCGGGTGCCGTAGTCCACGATGCCCACGTGTCCAAAACCACAGTTGGGATTGGAGTAGGTGGTGGGGTAGGCGACCCGGGCTTGGTCCAACCAGCCAGCAGCACACATGTTCAGTCCAGCCTTCAGCCACAGACCCAAGCAGCAGATTCAATTATCCCACCTAGCATGAGAAATCTTGAGTATGGTGCTGAGTTCACTGACCTGCTGAGCGTAGGAAAGCTGAGTGTAGTTTGCTAGGGTGGCTCCCTCTGCCCTGCAGCCCTGCTGAGCTGCGGTGTAGTCCAGCTTGTACTGACCTTTAGCTGAGCGGTAGTGGAACACGCCCAGCATTGCATCTGGACACAAACATCCAGATCTCAGTTCAGAGTTCAGGACTGATTCCTTCTCCTGATTGGTTCCTTCCCTGAAGCTCTTACCTTCAAAGTGGAGGTCGGTACATTTAGCATCTGGGTGGCACCCTCCGTTGTCCAGGAGACAGCGACTGATTGGCAGCTGTTTGAGCTCACAGCTAACGCCATCTCCCATGTAGCTGTCCTTACAGGTGCACCTTTTCTTCCCCTGATGACAGATGTGACTCATTAGCACAGGTGACAGACCTGAGGATGTGAGTTGTAGTGAGCGCTGCTTTGTTCCTCACCGGAGCCATCATGGTGCAGGTGGCGTGCTCGCTGCAGCCACCGTTGTCCCCACTGGCACATGGGTCCACAGGTATACAGGTGAAGCCGTCTCCAGAGTGGCCTTGAGGACACGTGCAGCTCACCTTGTCTCCTCTCTGAGAACATTTAGCTTCTCTGGCACAACCTCCATTCCAGATCTTACACATGTCCACCACTGTGGAGATGGGGACAGCATCATGGCTGACCAGTAAACTGGGGCCATCCAGTTTAACCAACACGTGTTTACCTGTGCAGGTGAGTCCGTCTCCTACGTGGAATGGTCGACATATGCAGGTGTTGTTTTCCTGACAGACGGCCTTTGGAGAGCAGGGTGGAGAGCACTGGAACACCTCAGCTGGAACAGACAGGGAAGCTCTTAGGCGTCATCAGGCAGGTGGTCCAACATTCACCTGAGAAGCAGATGGTGGTCTGCAGGTCCGAGTCCTGCTGTCTGCTAAAAATCAGGTAACATCAGAACCCAGAATGAAGCCAAGACATTTCCCACTTATCTCCCAGCTAGAGTGGACCAGTTACCATCCATCATCCCAGATGATCACCCTAACCCTGCACTGTCCACTCCCTAACTGGTGTGGATGACAGGATTCTGTTGGTCACAGAACCACAGAGTTCCTGACTCTGAATCAGGTTTAGAGTCTGTATAAACCAGACTTACTTTGCTGAACGTCACATTGTTCTCCTGTCCACCCTTCCTCACAGAAGCACAAACCCGTTCCCCGGAGTCCGTCGTCACATGATCCGTGATCCGAGCAGTTGCAGGCTGGAATACAGAGTCACCTTTATGAAACCAGATGAAGCTTGGAGATCCACAGACCTTGGAGGACACCCACCCTGCTGCTCACCTTTACAGCTGGGACCGTAGAACCCATCTGTGCACATCTCACAGGCCGTGCCCTTAAAACCTGTGTCACAGGTACAGGTGCCGTTACCAAGGTGACCATCATCGCATTTACCTCGGTTACTGCAGGGGGAGTGGACTTCTCCAGGACACACTGCAGACAGGAGTTACAGTCATGGTGTCTCTGTCAGGACAAAAGAGCTCAACCAACCTTAGCCAATCAGTCCACAGCAATGAAAGTTTGACCTCTCACCCAAACAGTCTCTCCCATAGAAACCAGAACAACACTTTGGATGCCAGAAGTTGATGGTACAGGTGGGTCGACAGCCAGAGTTTTTACTGACAAACAGGGTTGGAAGATCACAGTTCTCAACTTCCTGAACAGAAAGAAAATCATCTGATGAGAGACGCTCCTCATTCTGATCAAACATTCAGTCGGCAGGAACCGAGTCAGACCTTTTTCACGGTTCCTCTGGGGCAGAGAGTAGGAGTTCCTGTGCATGGACCACAGCTCATCTAGAACAGAAGGAAAACAAACATGTTCACCCACAGCAACACAAAGTTGGAACATTTCTGGTTTCTTCACAGGAACCCTATGATCCAGAGGAGAAACTCGGGATCCTCCTTCTCCAAGAGGACTTCAGAAGGTCAGTAAGACCAATCAAGGACTTACCTTGAGATCTAACAATGTCTGTTCGTCACAGCGCCCCCCGAGGCTGGGTGGGATCAGCAGACAGTCGATTCCATACGCAATCCCAGCTTTGAACACCAGATGCCTCTCAGTGATCCGACATGATCCGTCATTAACGTAGATTTCTCCCTGATCAACGAGAAAAGCCACTGATTCAGAACATAGTTTCACCTCTTGTTCTTCTGTGGTTTCCTTTTCTGCTGTACTTACAATTTTATTTGGGTTGCCGCAGGAGAAAGAGAGAGGTGAGCCCTGCAGAGTCCGACCAGACTCCAGATAGATCAACCCTTCTGCATAAACCTGAGATTAAAAGAAAGAACCTTAAACTACAGACTGAAGGACCAATCTTTGTCAACAGAGGAGCTTTTCATACAGAGTTTAAACCTGTTCAGTGGTGTCCGTTCTCCGTTATTCTCTGCACAGTTACTATGTTGAGAAGAACAAAAGTGATGCTGATTACTTCATCGTCCTCTTCACTGCATGCTACCAGGAACCAGTGGTGAGCATGCTAATGCGCTAGTTAACGAATCCCCTAGCAGAGGTCATTTTAATTTCAGTGCTTCAGCATTTTAGCTAACTTTGAAAACATCTAAAGCACTTAGCTTCTTCTAAATAAATTTACTCGGCTGTTTTGTATAATTTACGTGAAAAAAGTTCAACATCTGCTTCGAGGTTTTGGTTACTTCAGAATTTTTCAAGTACATGTTTATGTCCATGCTCTTATTTTGAAGTCTGTTTATGTTGCAGTTGTGTTTCTTGTCCTTGTGTTTGTTGTTTTGTTCAATACATTGTACTGAGCAGGTGGAAACTAATGAATGAATGAATGAATATAACTTGCATGAACAACCAAGGTGTCAAACAAATACATCCATCAATTGCTTTAAGAGCCTCTTCACATTTCAACGATGACACATGGTGGGCATCAATATGACTGAATTTAGCTGTTTAGCGTTAGCGGAGCCCACCACGGCCATGAACCCTAACACACGGCCTAAAGCAATGGCTCCCAGCCGTTTATCACCACACAACAGTCAAGGCTTGGTCTTGGGACCAATCAGGCCACGGATCGGTACCGGTTCGCGGCCCTCGGGTTGGGGACAACTGGCCTAAAGGACAGTTTGAATGGGACGATGGCCAACAGACTGCAGAGCGCCTGACCTTCTGACTTGTCATGACGTGATACTTCAGGTACTCCTGGAGCTGTGGTCGATTTTGTTGGTGGAACAGGAAGTCCTTTTGCTGCTGTGGCAGAGAGGCCATGACATCGTCAGATGGCAGGAAGATTGTCACTGGCTGGAAAATCACATTGTCCATCAGGTCCATCACACCTGTGTCCTGAAACACACAGGGGACAAAGCCAGGTGGATATTTGGGTTTCTGAAACAATCCGGCCTTCTGGCTAAATACCCGCAGATAAAATCCAAGGAAGACACTGGGACACATTACATTATGCATTTTAATGCAAACAAATGAAATGTTTTAAAGATTAAGCATGGATGTAACAAGTAGCACTGGACTGGTGAGCTCTGCAGTGTTTAACCTGCATGTCTGGACCTGCTGGGACCCAGCCGGGCCCAGAAGTCAGATGGACTCTGCTAGACATGGAGGTCTCTGGTAGAGTTTTACCTTCAGCAGCTTATAGAAGGCTTTATAACCGTGTCTTTCAGCCACGTCTGTCAGGTTCACCTCTGTTGGATTCTGCAGAAACAAGTGAAGCAGGTAACTGATTGACGCAGCATAATAGAGAGAACGACCAAGACATTAATCAGGTTGTAACGTCAGGTTCTAGTCTGCTGATTGATGAAGGTTGTCAGGAATGACTTGGACCAACCGGGATAAGCATCATATTGTCTCTGTTAAGGTTGGGTGGTAACAGAATGGAGTCAATTTCATGGATGATGCCGTTAACACTGACGTCGTCGCTGTTGGTCAAATTAGCCTCGTTGATGGTGATTTTACCCTGAAAATATAACAAACATCAGAGTTCAATTGAACCTTTCCCTGTCTAAAGACCTTCCTAACATCTGGCTTAGTGCCAACTAACATTCAGAAGCCTGAATTCATATTTCATTTCCAGACTGCTCTGAATTCTAGGCAGAATCCGAGTTCCTGGGTTCTTGGAGCATATTCATCTATCCTGCAGGCAACCACAGCTGCTATTGGCACAGGAACTTTGATTCTGCAGGTGTGTACCCATGTCTACAGTTTTTCATCCAAACAGTGACATATGGATATGATCTGTTGTCTGATCGGTCACCTGGGTGGAGCGAGTGGTGAGGACGAGTCCGGACAAACTGGTCAGGTTTCGGGTTTGGTTCAGATTGTCAGGCAACAGAGTGTGACACATGACGATGTGGCCGCGCAGCACGTTGGCGAAAGTTTCTCTGTGTTTCACAATAGATTTTACCTGAAAACAAACAAACATTGTGATAACCTAAGACTTACTGACCTCCAGATTCTTATCTGGAATGAGAACCTGCTTAATGGAAGCATTCTTCTACCTCCAGACTCACCAAGGAGTTGTTAGATTTGATGGCCTGAACATTTGGAGCAAAGACGGTGAACGGACCACGACCTTTCAGGTTAATCTCCATCATCTGAAAACAGGGTTTACTTTGGTTAATAGGATTCCACATGCAGGTGGCGACAGACTGAAATATCTGGATGCCCACCGCCAAACTGAAGTAAAAGCTGCCGGACTCTTTATACCTCAGCTCCTGTCAGAAGTGGGCAGATAGCTGGTTAAATGTCTGAGGTGGCAGGGCTCAGTGAGGGTTCGTGTGGCAGAAGCTCACCCTCTCCACGGTGCTTTTGCACTTGAAACCATCTCCAACAAAGTTTTCAGAGCAGGTGCAGGTCCGAATGCTGGGTCCTGTCATGTTGCACTGGGCAAACTGGTGGCAGCCGCCATTTCTCTGAGAAATGTCCACAGCAGGTTAATTATTTGGACTTTTGGACAATGTTCAATTGATGCACTACTCTGCACACCGATTCAATTCAAAAGCTAAGCGTAGAAAAGGTTCATGCCATTACAGCAGAAACAAGATTTCTAAATGAGGAGAGGACTGTTGTTCAGACGACCACCTGCACTAGTGGCCAACAAACTGGTCACTGAGAACAAATGTGCGATTTCAGGCAAACTGACCTTTGCACACAAGTTGACAATTGTGCAGTTCTGTCCATCACCTGCGTAACCTTTGTTGCAGACGCATGAAGTCTGAAAACACAACCAGTACCTGTGTTACTGTCTATAAAGCTAATCTCTTTATCGGCACTGATGGAGAAAGCCCCTACTTTGTTTGGTCCAACATGGATACACTCCGCTTTAGCATGGCATCCTCCATCCCCCTCCAGACATGGATTTATCTCTGTGGAGATGAAAAACACTCAGCATCACCTCCTTTTAACTACAGAGAGATCATCCTTTGACATTCAAAGTTTCCAGATTACCATCTGTCCTACTCCAAACCCAATGTTACATGCCTAGACTTTCACCGAGAAGCCTTTAGTCTGTTCAACTGCAATAAACCTCTACAGAACAAAGATCATTTTACAAAGACTTCACCAAATCACCTCTACAGCTAAGACTTCTTTATGAACTGTTTAAAACTACCAGTGAAACTCGTTAGAAACATCTTTTGATTCAAGGATCAGTAGAAATACTGAAAACTTTTTGTATGTCTGCAACATATCTAGATCTTCAGAAAACCAACAGGCTTCCATAAACTCTTTAAATGGCCCAAAGAACATGTACCAGTGTCTACTGTAGGAGACAGAGCCTCTCAGGACCTTTTAATTTACCCCATTACTCATGGAACGCCTTTCAACACCTCAACATCATGACCGCACCGCCCAAGAGCTACAAGTTATATTTACAAATTAATGCTACTGACACCATAATGAGACATTATGATGTCTGATTATCACCATGACCTAGTCATGAAGTGCTTGACCTCTTGCGTATTGGTTGGAGATGGCCCGCCTGAAGAGGTGACCACCTGTAGCTCGTCATTCTTCTGGAAAGGTTTATGACTATAAATGTTTAACAATTCTACATTGATATCTTAATAATGGTCTTAAATAAATTAAAAGTATCCTTAGGATCCCTTAAAATATCTTCATGGAAAACAGCAATATCCAAAAACCTTCAAATGTCCAGGGAAAACCTTGGGCTTCAAGCTTTAAATCAGTCAAAGTCAAGAAACTTCTATCAATATCTTTGAGCCCCTTAAAAAAATGTGCTGATATTTCTTTGAAAATCTAGAACTTCAACGGTTGGGAACGATCAGAGACATTTGAAGCATCTTGTTGGAAACCTTAAAGACATTTTGGGGCTCCTGAAGAGGACCTTTGGTCTCCATGAGTCCAAGGAGCCAGCTGGATCTCAGTCTGCAGTTCAAAGAGAAGAACACGGATCCTGGTGGTTCGGCAGCAAACGGGGGAACTTACCCACACACACGAACCCATCTCCAGCGTAGCCACGCCCACAGACGCAGTCTCTGCTGCCGGGTTGGGTCCGTTTGCAAACCGCGTACAGACTGCAGCCGCCGTTCTTCACCAGACATAGGTCTACAGCTGCAACATCGTCATCGGACTCAGTGTTCCCAAGCCTCATTAGATCAAAAGTACAGCCGAGTGGAGCTTGTTTGGTGGCGGTTCTTACCTTTACAGAACGTCCCATTTCCCTCAAACCCAGCAGCACACAGACACCCAGATCCAGATGTTTGAACCACACAGCTGAAGGTTAGGATCAGGAGGAAGAGCAGGTTAGAAGATGAAGAGGCACAATCTGAGTCATTCATGGAAGTTTTCTATGACTTACTTTGCGCTGCTATGACATTTCACAGAACCACATAGTTCATCAGCTTTGGATTCAATTTCTGCAATCAGATCAACACAACAGAGCTGATACTTCCTACAAGTTAGCATGGATATTCCAGCTCTTCTAGTTGCTTCCTGGGCAACAAGCATCCATTACCTCAGTCTAACCCCAAAGCATTATGGGATTCCATGACCTTAAGGTCCTTTCTTTCTGCTACAGCCAACAGTGCCTTTCTCCTAAACAGAGTCCAGTGGAGAATCAGCCTTCAGCTAAAGAGCTGACTGCTGTTTAGCACAAAGTCCTCACCTGTAGACACGGAGGCAGCAAACTCCAGAACAAACCCTAGGACTCAGCAAGTGAAGTCATGCTAATAAACTGCTAACAAATATTTGATAAGAACCGTTACTTCTGGGTTCAAAGCTGAAAGAAAAGACTCAGGAGGAACTGGTGCCATCTCACCACCACCGTTTAGCTGAAGCCACTCCAAACCATTTTCTATTTCACTGATTGTTTCCTAGTGGGTTTAAAGTCTGTATCAGCCTGTTGGCGACACAGTTAGGTAGAAAAACAATCTGTTTCAGACTAGCAAATCTCAGATACCAGTTATCACAAGTAGGAGACGGTGACATGCGACACCAGTAGATTCTTGTTTGAAGAATTTACTCCATGCTGTTGCCTTCCAGGCCTCCAATATGGCATCAGACAATTCTGATCTGATTGAAAAAATGAAGGAACTGCTGGCCACGCGCAACGACAAGCAAGCCAAGCTGCAGGAGCTGAACGGACGCTTGGCCTCCTACATCGAGACGATCGGCTCGTTGGAGCAGCAGAACCAGACCCTGGAGGTGCAGCTGGAGCGGCTGCGCAGCCACGAGTCAAAGCGTGTTGCTGAACTGTATGAGGAGGAGATCAACAAGCTGAGGATCGAGGTGCAGACCCACAATCTTCAGAGTTCATGCCTGGAGTTAGAGCTGGAAGACGGTGTGTGTTTTCCAGCAGAGGTGTGTTGAATTACTGACTAAAACCCGTCGAAATACAGGTTTTTTTTATTAAACTTCTCAGAAATATTTAAATTTAGATGCATGTTTATGTGTTGCATTGACATCAAGGAGGTAAAAATGACATTAGAGAAGCCACTATTGCTGTCAATCAATCTGGGGAGGCCATTTCCAAACTATCTGAAGTCAATCCAGCTCATTATTCCCAAAGGGAAAATGTAGGCAACAACATTTAGCCTTGAACCAAACATGGAGAAGCAGCTTTCAGCTTCTATGCACCTGATCCATCCAGGCCTTGAACTCGGCAGGAATTGCAGATTTAAAACTCTGAGTCATAACAGGATAACTAACATGCAGCTCCTTTGGATCTCACTTCAGTAAAATGTTACAAGACTCTCATAAAGGAGAACTTGAAAGACAAGCAGAGGAAATTCATTTCATGGTTGTGTACTGGTGGGTTCACACTGAGTTCTGTGTTTGCTTCCATACTTTGATCACAGTGAACGCCTCTCCAGCCGACGTCACACTCGCAGGTCCCGTCTCCGTTCAGTCCCTCCTTACAGAGGCCGTTCTCACACCGACAGTCTGCAGAGGAAATCACCGTCAGACGACGGACACAGTTCTACTACAGATTGACTTTAATGAGCTCCATTAACCTTGATCACAGTGAACTCCGTATTTTCTGCTCTGACAGGATTCACAGGCCGTCCCATGGAAGTCCTTGTTGCACTTACAGACTCCGGTGCCGTTAACCCCGTCTAAGCACAGTCCATTCCCGAAACAGGCCTGTCCTTTTGGACCCGGACAAGCCTCACAGTGCTTTCCAAAAAACCCTTCACAGCACCTGCGTTCCTGAAAGTATACAGGCAAAGTGATTCAGGACTTCCTGTGGTTTATTCATGTTGGGACAGTTTCCTTTGTGGAAGCAAGGGGACGTACAATGTTCTTCCGGAGGCAGGTTGCTATGCAGCCGATGGTCAGATGGGATTCTCCCTCGATGATGTGTCTATACAGGCAGATCCTCATCCTCACTGATTTCTGCAGACATTCAGAACCACAGCTCAGGAAAACCCTCACCTCCTCTTTGTAGCACTTGCTAGAAGTTTTACAGATGATTCTGCAGAAAATAATTTCAACTCAAACTACTGATTCTCTTAGGGTGCCAAATCCCAGTCAGTGGGTCCTAATGGGGCGAGTTTCTGCAGGCTACAGAAAGGTGCCAGAAGTGGACTAATTCCAGTTTTAGATCAACCTAAAAGTTGGATTGTCAGTTTAATGGGTCCCATTCAGTGAGTCCACAGTGAACTTTGGCCCATTTGGTCCCCATCCAGAATAAGTCCATATGGGACCCCTTTCCAGATGCTGGGTTATGAAGAGGGTTAAAGGTGATGATGTCAAGTCTCTTAAAATGACAAATGTTAAACATAATCTGCAAATGAGTCGACTTTCCATTTCCTTCTAGTTGTAACTGGAGTAAGTTATGAAGCAGAGTGCTGGTGTTGTTTAATCTTTTTCATTTTGCTCAGAATAAATTTTGCATAAACGTACAAAATCCTTCCTTTCTTTAGCGCCAGCAACCAATCCAGCCTCGCCAACAGCCAAGCGAGGCTGTAGAAGAACATTTTGATGAATGTACCTGTTGAGCTCATTAGTTGCAAGTTTGTGAACCTGTTCCTAAAATGTGTGCACATGTTTGTACCCCCCATGGTTGTAGATCATCTTAAAATACTTGATCAAACATGGCAGAGAGAGAGAAGTCTTACGTCATGGTGGGTGCCACTAGGACATTTTTGGTTTTTGGGTAATAAACAGTTTCCACATGACCCCTGTGAGAACACAAGTTAATCTGAATTACAGTAACATTCAACAGATCTTTGTTATCTGGTAATTTGAGAGTCTGAGTGTGTGGATGTTACCTTTACTTTACTGTATGTCATTTTGTCACAGCGGTTTCTGTTGATGTGAAGAACTGCTGACAGACTGTGAATCACTCCTTTACCACACAACAGGTTGGACGAGTTTATCTGAGCATCGTTCACAAACAGCTGCAGGAAGAACACAAAGAAACAGCTGATCCACCTTCTCCTGCTTCCCTTTCTGAACATTTGAAGGAAGGATTTCGTTTGGCTCTCACTCCCTGTTTGCATTGGACTGTTTTCTGCTGCTAAATGCACTCAAGACTCTCAGCACATCTTCATTTCTTTCTAGTACTTTGTGTCTAAACTGAGTCCAGAGTCTGTGCAGAGTTATGTGAAAGTGAAAGCATTTCTGACAGTTTCCAGAGTCTGGAAAGATGTCTAACTCTGAGGATATTGTCGTAAGACCGCTGAAGCCAACCAAAGTGTCTTCAGGGGTCTTAAGATTAACAGGACTTTGGCTAGTTTTCCTTTCAGTTTTGGTTGTTTACTTGAATTTGAGCATTTTGACAGAAATGTCTTTGATTTGTTGAGCTTCCAAACTCTGATCTATGAATGATTCAGGCATCTTGAGACCACTGCTATAAAAGAAGAGGACTTGGATTGAGACATTTGTCTGAGAGCAGACCTTTCCGTCTCGGGGATAGATCCCAAGCTGGAAAGGAAATCCGAGGAGCGTCTCCTTGTATCCTCCAGGCTGAAGGTCGGTCTTTAGCAGGCGCTCTGCCAGAACCACGTGATAACGGGTCGTGTTGATATCCTGTGGATGGGAAGAAAAGACTGACTGACAGAGGTCAGTTGACCAACCTGAGGTCATGGGTCAGACAGAGAACCACGAATCCATGCTGCTTAATTACTTAAAACCACGCTCAGTCCGGAGGAATAAAATGATCCCAGAAAAGACAAGTGGGTTATCTAAGACATGTGAGATCCATTGTGTATTGTAGATTTTCTAGAGTTTTATTGCCTCACATTGTTTTTTAAGAGCAGATGCACAAAAACACACCAAAAGATGTCCAAGCCACTCTTCAATAAGGAAGTCCAACCAATGCTAAGTTTGGTTTAGTGTTCTGACCCACTGTGACCCAGCTGTGACCCACAGGCTAACATTCTTCTTTGGATATAGGCCACAGATTTATTCCCTACCAACGCAGGAGCTGCCACCTGCTGGAGGTATTGTGTGATGGCAGAGTCTGTTGGGGCGAACACGGTGAACTCCTCGGCCTGCTCAATCTCCTTCGTTAGGTTGTACTCCTGCAGGAACACACAGAGACGATCCAAACACCTGCGGAGCTCGGACGGTGTGTGTGTGTGTGTGTGTGTGTGTGAGACCCTACAATGAGGTAAGATCTGAAGAGCAAGAACTCGGGCCTCAGAGCGAGCACGGCCAGCAGACCTTCGCTCAGCTTCCTGTCAGGAACCAGAACCTGCGGACCAGATCAGAACCAAGACTGTTCTGATCTGCTCCAAGACCGAGCTGCTGCTCGCTCTTGGAGCAGCAGCTCCCAATCTGCTCAGTACCTTGTTAATAAGATGAATCAGGCCGTTAGTGGCAGCGCCGTCTGAAACGATGATGGCTGCTCCTCCAACTGATGTGATCTGACAAAAAAAACACCAATTTACAGCTCTGAAGGTTCTGACCCGAACTGAGCAAACGGGAAGCAAAGCCCGGCTGGGGGTGGTGCAAGAGAAGCAGCTAACTCCGTACCTCCTGGCTGGTCGAAACAGGAAGCGATGAGGTCAGCAGAGAGGTCACTGATGAGATGTTCCTCAGTGTGGAGGAGGAGAAGACACCGGGCAGGACGTGGTTTCTGCAGGACACAAGAGACATCGGCATTACTGAGCAATTTATTCTCTGGCATTTAATTGAGGCCTGATACTGCAGCTCTTCTGTTGTGATGGGTTTTTTGTTTGTTTGCTTTTTGTCTGTACAGCATTTGGTGGCGTTTTCAACCTGTTTTTAAAGTGTTATATAAATGAATTGACTCTCCGCCTCCGTCCTCTCACTCCGGGTGAGGGTGGAGGCTTGGCACACCTGATGAGGCTCGGCAGGTTTCCCTTCATTGTCCAGAAGCTGCTGTCCTCAGGGGACATCTGAGCGACGGCAGCGGACGTTGGTACCAGGAGGGTCAGGTTCTGATCCGATAAAGAGCGAGACAGGCCTGAGTCCTGAAGGGTGTTGAGACCGTAGAGGAGTTAGTTTACAGTTTAACTCTGAAGTCTCAAACTGGATCAGGTGATGATCTGCAGGGTGGCTGAACATTTGACTGAAGATTCCTCTGGCCAACAGAACCGATGGTCAAAAAGGAACCAGGACTATCCAGTTCCATTAGTAGACTCCTTATTAAAGGCAGGTAAGGGAATAAACCCAGAAGAGTCTCTGGAGCCGGGTTCTGCTCCTGACTGGGTCGCTGCTCTTTACTCACCGTGGTCCAGTGGAAGAAATCTGAGGCGTTCTGCAGAACCATCAGCTCCTGGAATCATCAGACAGACAGACTGAGACAGGCTGGAGCGGGAAGGTGAAGCCGACCCAGAGTCCATTCTGCTCACCTGGTCGATGGTACCGTAGCACAGGAGTCCATCTCCAACATACCCATCGTCACAGACACACGTCCACTGGGAGGACAGCAGGAGACAGCTGGCCTGGGGTCGGGGACACCACCCAGCCCAGATTCTGTTACTGCTTCTTGATGAGCTACAACTTGTGGTTCCGAGGTCCGATTGGACCGGTTCTCACCCTGAAGTGGCAGCCTCTGTTAGCCATCACACACTGGTTGACAGCCTCACAGGTGTATCCGTTCCCCTTATAGCCGGCCTTACAGGTACAGTCACTCTGGGCACAGAGAAGGTTCTGATTCAAGTCGGATCTGTGGTACTGGAGGTCCGGTTTCACCTGCCTGCTCCGTGTGTCCACAAACATCACATTCCCAAAGTCTTTCCTAGCAAACTGTCAGAACCAGATCTGACAGTTTGAAAACACTCAGGATAGGGTGACCTAACCGTACCCTAAGTTTTTGAACGAAAACACATCGCCAACACACTTCACCGTGAAGTAACACTACCGTATTTAAGCAAAAGCGATCAGGATTCGATATGAAAACTACAGTTTAAGAACACAGGCTGCAACGTAGACCGACTCTCTCTTGGCCAATCAAGACACAATACAAAGCGCTTTGATGTCCATTGACCCAATCAGGATACGAAACAAAACGGTCTGATTCATGCACTAGGATTTAAAAAATGCAGTGCTGCATAAAAAAAATCTGCGAAACAGTGAGACCGCAGAAGGTGAACCGCGATATGGTGAGGGACTACTGCACACCACCTTCTGGTCAATCTAAAAGCTTTCTAGGGTTCTTGGAAACGACAATTGAAAAAGTTTGGAACAGTTCTTGTCCTGATGGTTCTGACCCGTAGTGATGGGGCAGTACCTGTCCAGGTCCAACGTAGATGCAGGAGGCGTTTGGGTGGCAGCCTCCCCCATCAGGACCATCACAGTTGTTTATGGGTTGACACTCATCTTGGTCCTCTGTCCATCCAGTCAGACACTGGCAGGTGTGAGTACCTGGGCCTGTGTTTATGCATTTTGCCTATAGGGGGCAGCAATGACCACACAGTTCAGCCCAGAGAATGAGGAAGCAAAGAATCAGAACACATAGTGGGAACTCACGTTCAGACTGCAGCCGCCTCGGAGAGGCGGAGCACAGGGGTCCGACTCCACACAGGTGATCCCATCGCCTTGGAAACCAGCTTTACAAACACACCTGATGCATGTAAAACATCTTGGTTAAATAATCAAAATTACCAGCATCTTTGGTCATTCATGCACCATAGAACAAGATAAAATATCATTTCTGAACTTTTGACTCTTCCTGTCAGAGTTCTGGGCTAAGTAGGATGAACAGTAACTACACAGAACGGTTCTGAAACTGGATCAATCATGATACAGCTTCGTCTGGGAAGTTGGGTTCTGGAAAGGGAGTGGGTTTTCCTGAACATTATAGTATGCTAAATCAAATATGCTGCAGTCCCTGACCAACAAAATGGAACTGAACACCGATTAGATCTAAACTGCTGAATTCCTGGATGAAGATCCGTCTCGACGCGGTTCAGGTTGTTATGTGGGTTCTTTGTAGTTTCATTGGGTCTTTCTGGGTTCTGTGTGGTATTGACGACCTCATCAAACAGATTCTAATGTTGGTTCTGAAGACAGATAAAGATCTGATGGACTTTAGCTCAATCGGTTTCAATCAGTCCTTCAGCGGGGCCTACAGAACCTCCCTGAGGAACGGGTTCAGGCTATCCAAACCAAGTCTACTGGACTATCGGAGGGAACACAAGATTTATTTAAATGGAGTGATTATAACCTACCCCTTACTTCTGAATCAACAGGCCAAGATGTAAATAAGGAAGAGGAATGAACCAAAGCCAGAACCTCGTGGGTCACCAGAGCCCTGTGTTTCAGCGGTTCTGTTGAAGCGTGCAGGTACCTGGGTGATCCATCAGTGAAGTCACAGTCGGCGTGGGCATGGCAGAACTGGGCCAGGCCTCCACAGACAGATGTCTGTCGCTCACAGAACCGACCGGTGAAACCTCGAAGACAAGAGTCCAGCTTACATCGTCCATCTGAGTCTGGACGGTTGTCACACTGTCCATGGACACAGGGACAAGCTGTGGACGTACAGATGAGATTTGACACGGGTAACTTCGTCAATCTGAGGGACAACACAAAGTCAACTTGACCTACTTCTGTCGCAGTTTGGACCATATTTGTTGGAGGAGGAGCAGTACTGACAGCGAGAGCCTCTGAAGTTGAGTTCACAGATACACGACCCGTTTCCTCCGATGCCCTCCACACACTGGACAGAAGACATCAGCTGAGACCAGCCAGAGGAACACGGTGGTTCCTCTGGATGTTTGGTGGCAGAACATTACCTGGCCATGTCCGGAGCAGGGTGCGTTAAGGCCACCTGGACAGGCAGCACAGTCCGGACCGTAGAAACCTTTACAGCAGGCTGGAGTCTGAACACACAGGCACATTAATGTTACCACAGATTACTGGCTTAGCGCTCATCAATAAAATGCTGCATCTACCGTCACATTCGCGTTGCAGAGTGGTGTGCAACCTCTGGACGGGACCTTGATGGGGGATTTGTCAGAGGAGAGGGTGTAAAGACACCCGAAGTTGAAGGTGCCCTGTTCACCAAAACAGTGACATCAGATTAGCTTTTCAGATGAAGAGCAGGGATAAAAACCCAGAAGGTCCCGGCAGAGTGAGATTCCTTACTGTGTAGACTCCTGATGAGCACTGGAACAGGTGGACCTTGGTGCAGCTGACGCATTCACCCTAAAGGATCACAACATTTCAGTTGTCAGATGTGAGTCGCAGGGATCAACCTTAGCACAGTAAGCTCACCGTTTCTGGATCTGTTTCTAATATTTCAGATAAAATCAGTATCTCCTCACCTTTATGATCTGGGTCTCTGTGATGTCACACCTGTGGGGCAGCAAAGGTTGGATGGAGGGTGGAGTCAGGACTCCGTTCATCACGTACAGCCGTCCATTCTTGGCCTCCACGGCCGCCTCCAGAACAGCCGCTCCGTTGACCAAAATCTGACCCTGGATCAGCCAGTAGGAGCATTATAACAAACAGATCCAACTTTATGCAGTCAGGATAAAATATTCATGATACACCTGTAAGATCTTTCAGCTGAGGATCCGTCAAAGTGAAAGATGGACTTTTTGATCAGCAGCTGGCAAACCTACATTTTCTGTTACGTTGATGATAAGGACCTGGTTGGCCATCGTCACAATGGTGGGGCTGGACACAATGTTGTAGACTTCCAGCTGTAGGACAGCAGACAGGACAAAGGTCAGAGGGGACAGAAGAGCGGGTTCAGACATGCAGCTGGTACTCACCGAGGTGGACGGGATGATGTGGTTCCGCAGGAACTCTGTCAGCTTGCTGCGACCCTGAGGGTTCAGACTGATTTAGATCGTAACCAGAGTCTCTGAGCAGTTGACGGTTTGATTCTTACTCACCTCTGCACTGCGGAGGAACTCCAGGTGACCCTCCTTCATGTTGTTAAATGCTTCAGAAGTGGGAGTGAAGACCGTGACAGGTTGAGGGAGGTCCATCACAGAGGCCAGGTCAGTTTGCTGGAACCACAGCAAAGACTCACTAAAATCTTCAGTTGCTTCTTGAAGATTTGCTGATTTGTTTTACTCTGAAGTTGGATGAAGAAGGTTAGATCTTCTCTGAATGCCACAGAAATATCACCAAAGCAGAACCTGCAGAAGATATTGTAGATCCTACAGAGTCCAAAGTGCTTCAGTGGTTGGC
Source organism: Phalloptychus januarius (assembly GCA_902982915.1). Taxonomy (NCBI): domain Eukaryota; kingdom Metazoa; phylum Chordata; class Actinopteri; order Cyprinodontiformes; family Poeciliidae; genus Phalloptychus; species Phalloptychus januarius. The sequence goes on along the minus strand of CADWAE010000474.1, from coordinate 13,663,498 downwards.
TACTGGACTTAGAAGTTCAGAATTTGAAACCAGTTAAAGACCAGACTTCTTACTGGGCACTGCTGAGAGAACCAAACTCTTCTGCAAATTCTCCAAGATAATCTGACTGGAATACATTTCTGAGACCAGGTCAACACCATTTCTTAGTATCACATAAGGAACAAAAGAAGACCAGCCTTAAATAAATCTTCATCGTTCTGAACCAAGGGGTAGCCGGTGTGGAAGAAGTAATCTGATTACTGCACCTCCAGCAGGGACTTGAATGTCTCCAATTTGCCATAGTCAGAGATGATTTTCATCAAGTTCTCCTGTAAAAGACCATCAAAGTGTTAAAGTGGTGTCGACATTTCCTCCAGTCAACCAGGGTTAGAAGGTCTCACGTCTGGCCTGCTCTCCACGGTGGCCGGGACGCTGTCCATCAGCTTCGTGATGATGTGGATGAGTCCGTTGGACGCTGCCAGGTCCGACTTGATGAGCTCACCTCGCCTCCTGCTGCCATGGATACGGATTCTGATCTGACCCCCCTGCAAGGAGAAATAGGATGGTTCTGGTTTAATCGGGTCATTAGATCCAGGTCCAATGCGGTCGGCGATGGGGGAACGTCAGTCCTCTTCAGACATCTCTGCTGGTTCCAGCTCAGAGTGGGACTTCTCGTTTCTCCCATAGTGTGGGTCCCACTTACTCCTTTGCAAAGGCTTTGGATCATTTTTATGCAGATGATAAACTGTGCATGGGAATCTTACATGGAGATTCACAGAATTGCTTTTTCTCCTGAGAGTTCTGGTTCTGATCCATTTATCAGCCAGGGAGGACACTTGAAACAACATTGTGCGTTTTAAAAATCGGCTAGGTTTGTCCTCACCCTGTCAGACGTCTCCGTCTCTCCTGCCTTTCCGGACAGCGTGTAGAAGACATCCGTTTTCATCAGAGTGGAGGACGGCATTGAACCAGCAACCAGGTGCATCTTACACAGGTACTTAGTTTTGGCTGAGTCTGCAGTCAGAGTCTGTATCTGTGAGAAAAAACAAGAAAACCCTTGAAAATTCTGCTTTTCCTGATTATCTGTGCTAAATGGGTCTAGAACTCACAGAGTTTCCTCTGAAACCTCGATTCACTGGAACAAACACCGTAAACGGACCCAAGTTCTGAAGAGGCCAAGACAGAGAACCTGGGAACACAAAACAAACCACAACAGTGCTGATATCTGCCTCTGAACAGAACATCAGGTCCAGATCAAGCTGGGCTGGAGCCAGAACCACTGAACTTTCTGGAGCAGGACGGACTGTCCAACCCTCAGATTTATTGATGCTTTATTCTAATCACCAAACAGAGAGATGGCGTTGCTCAGCTGGCCACTCCACTCCTTCCCAGGCTGTGTGTTCAGTTCCCTGAGACGCTCCATGATGTTCCCAAAGCAAACCTTCCCGTTCCCGATGTAGCCCTGGAGACAGGCGCACCTGGAGGCAAAGCAACAGGACACTCAGGTGTATTCAAGTGAGCATAGAGGTTACAGTGAGGTAACGCGAGGTGGAGGGGACTGACCAGACCCGGCCCGGTCCCACCGTGGAGCAGTTGGCGTTCTGGTGGCAGGAGTCGGGTTTGCAGATGTCTTTCAGTTTGCAGCTGCCGTCCGCCAGCGTCTCAAAGCCTGGTAGACACTCACAGTGGGACTGGAAGGAAACCAGACACTGACAACAATACTCCCACAAACATCTCCCCCTGCAGGCTGGACTCTGCATTACAGCCACTGTAATGAGTCTGGAGAATCAAATCAGATTAATTAGCTTTGGATCGTGTTCTTCCCCTGATTCCAGCTCTGAGTCGGTTACTTAGTCAAGCGAGTGCCTAACTCTGATCCGGATCATGTTTAATCCCTGATGTGAACCTGATCCTGTTTCACATCCTGACCCAGAGGAAGACGGCGTCGTTCTGATCCCAGGATTACTTCTGGCCTTCGTTACAATCCCTTTCTGGATTAGATGTTTGCTTTCGTCTCAGTGTTTTTGTTCTGTTGATGTTCTAGATCCAGAACATGCCATCAGTCCTGATTCAGGTTCTGGGTTTGATCCTTTTTCACACAGCCCAATTTCCTGATGTGCCTGAATCTGATCTCAGATTTTGATCTGCATGCAAAGAGTTTTCCATTTTACCTCCTGGCTGATCCCATTCCTGGTTAGCATCCCGGTTCTTCTTCATTCCCTTTCTGCTCCCATCTTTTTACATCTAATCCCTTTTGGTTCTGGTTCTGATCCCTCAGACTCTGAAGTGGATTTCTGGACTAATTTTACCTTTCCGGGTCCATCATAGATGCAGTGGGCGGTGCTGGCAGAGCATCCTCCGTTTTGGGTCTGACACGGATCGACCGGCATGCAGACCTGTCCGTCGCCGCTGTAGCCCTGGTTGCAGGTGCACCGGTGCTGGTCCGGTCCGGTGTGGGCACAGGAAGCCCGGGAATGGCAGACCGGCCGGAGACACGGGTTCTTGGCTGTGGAGGACAGAAGGAACGATGAGCAGACCACAGCCGTCCCTGAGGAGATGGTTCTAGTTGTGGGTTCTCTGGTGGTGATGAATGACTTCCTTTTCTAAATATTTCGAAACTGAACAATCAAAACATCAGAGCTGCTGGAGATCAAGAGTTGGGCCCGGTTCTGACCTGCAGAAACACAAACTAGGAGTTGATCCCAGTTCGTTGGTTCCTGTTTTTGAGAACTGGGCCCAGGTTCTTAGAGGGGTTCAGACCAAAGTACAGTTTCACCCAGTTCTGATCTTTGAGTCTGCCTAGCCAAGCCAGTCCAGAACTCTGTTGGACTCACATAAACACTGAGATCCTGATTTCTCATAGCCAGGCAAACACTGGCACACCAGCTGTCCTGTCAGAGCTTCTTCCATGCAGCGGGAATTCTGCTGGCAGCTGAGGGCCACACACTCTGGAAGCTCTGGAAGACAGGATGAACCGGATCAGGACAGACGGTTCCAGACTGAAGGAAACCCGGTCCTGCAGGTCCAGCAGAGAGACATACCCTGGTCACAGCGAGGACCTCGGTACCCAGAGAAGCAGGTGCAGCGACCGTCTCCTTTTAGTCCAGAACCGCAGAGACCGTGGACACAGGAGCACTCTGAGGCAGAACCAACAACAACAGGTCAGGAGTATTGGCGGTACTGACCAGGTCAGGATGGGAGAATGTGACGGTACCTGAACTACAGGTGGGGCCGTAACGTCCAGGAGAGCAATCCTCACACGCCGTTCCTGCAAAACCAGTCTGGACAGCAACCGGAAACAACTTTGACCCAAAGAGTGAGCTACTGCAGTGGTTCTAATGTGGCCTAAAGGGTTCTGGTGCCTTCTGTATGTCAGTCAGAAGGTTCTGGGGTCGATCCTAATCCAGTTCAGGAAAACTCCAGAGGCAACACAAACCAGTTGGATAATTTGGGTTTTAACAGATTCTGCTCGAGTTATATCTGTCTGTCTGTGTGTGTGTGTGTGTGTGGGGGTGTGTGTGTGTGTGTGTCACCTGGCAGCTGCAGGTGCCGTTCCCCCCCAGCCCATCGGAGCAGACCCCTCTGCCGCTGCAGGGTCCGTCGGCCTGATCAGGACATTCTGTAACACAAACGCAGGAAGCTGATGGAGCGGTTGGAGGAACGCTGCAGCAGGTTGGAGATGACAGGAAGCTGACCCCCCCACCCCCATCTGTCCCACTTCCTGTCCCAGCTTTTATCAGTTCCTCTGTCCTCCACCACGCCCCCACCTCCCAGCATGCAGTGGAAATCTTTCCCTTCTCTGATTGGATTCTAAGATCTGAACCAGAACCTAGACCAGAACCTGGACTGGTCTTTGGTCCAGGTTCTGTCTGGACCTGTGAATCTCAGGTTCTGGCTGATGTTCTGCCAGTCTGCGAGCAGCTTGTGGAATCGGCGCTGCGTCAGCAGATCTCTGTCCTGCTGACGGTCTGCAGGGAGGAAGGAAGGAAGTCCTGGTTCTGGAGGATCATCTGCTTCCTGCCGGACTGGACCGGGTCAGGAGTCACCTGGAGTGGGTGCAGACGGGTCGAGCTGGCAGGTCCTGCTAGTTCTGGTCTGTTCTCTGGTATAATCAGGTCGGCCATTAAAGCTCTCTAGAGGTTCTGAACTGACCCAGGTTCCTGCAGAACAGTACTGACCCGAACAGTCCGGACCCCAGTAACCGGGGCAGCAGCTCTTCACCTCCAGCTGCTGGAAGCACTGGAAGGAGCAGCCGCTGACGGCCAGCTGCAGGCTGCTGGTCCGGATATGGTACCTGCACAGAACCACACAGCGAACAATCTTGGTCAACAGAACCGATCCAGACCAGAACCGATCAGTGGAACCGGTTCAGCTCACTTGCAGCCGGACGCCAGGCTTCCTGGACTTCTCCTGAATCCAGTGGGACAGGGAACAAACGCGGAGATGGAGCAGGAGTGGCAGGCCGTCTGCGTCCTCAGCACTGTGGAGTTGGAGCAAAAGTTCTGGAGAAACAAACAGAACCTCTAACAGAACCTGTTCAGAACCCCAGCAGGAACGACGGATTCTCCAGCTGCTCTGGAGGAAGATTAACAACAGGAAGCAGTTAACCCGGTTCTGTTCAGAAGACCCGATGGTTCTACTGGTCCTCACCACGACACTGACTGGGAATCTTGGGAGCTGGAAGCAGAGACAGGAAGTGGAGCTAATGGCTCTAACTGCTGCTTATCTTCTGGATCGGATCCGCCCAGAACCTCCATCTCACACTGCCAGGGTCAGAACTGGGACCGAATGAGTCCAACTGGACTGCCCAGAACCTCTTAGCAGTCCCTCGTGGTCGGGTTCTTCTTTGAGGTTCTGCTTGGCTCTCTAAAGACCCAGACAGCATTTCAGTCAAGTCGAGGTCTGGCCTTTGACTAGGCTGTTCTGTTAGGATCAAGTTGGACCAGAATATGAAGCTCAGGCTATCGGAGACCAGAACCACCATCTGGTCTGGTTCCCCGGTGGCAGCAGTGGGTCGGTACTGGGCCCAAGAAGAACCAGATCAGGTGCTGAAGAGACATTACGGCTCCATGATGAAAATCATTTCATGAATCTTAGATCTGAAGACGTTTGGAGGCAGCAGACCAGAGAACCGTTCTGCCTACAGACGTCCGACACCAGCAGCACATTAGAGCCGACCCACTGGGACCCACTGGGACCCACTGGGACCAATTCAGGGTCCTGTCAGAAATCCTGCAGCTGTCCTGGTGATCTTACCTGCTGTGAGGCAGCTGCCGTCATCATCAGAACCACCAGCTGGAAACTCAGCGGGACCTCCATCTCTTCTGGTTCCGACTCGGTCTGCTGTCCGACCCGGTCTGCTGTCTGACCCGGTCTGAAGGGCTCCTCCTCCTGCTTCCTGAAAACCAACCTTCAGGGAAAAGTGCTGAGCTGTGGCTTTAGACACAAACACCCACAGGAAGTCGGATCATTCTGGATCTTTAAACAACACAGGAACTTCCTGCTGGCCAAACTGATTCTGGCAGCGACTCTCCAGCAGAGCGCTTCGGTCGCACGTCGCGGCTCTTACTGCAGTAAACCCTCTGGAAATCCAGACTCACAGTTTGTGTCAGAGTGAGACCTCCTGTCTGTCTACCTGTTCCGGTTTCCTCTCTGCATCGTGGCGCTCCAATCTGGGAGCTGATCCAGTGGTTCTTCTCTCTGTTCTGGGTCTAGGGAGGAACTTTGACCCTGCTGTGAATGTTCAGGACCTGCCTGCCACCAGGAGCCTCAGGTTGGGCCTCTGTCCAACAGGAAATCCTGTTTTCCTGAAACTTTCTGCTTCATCATCAACGGTGGTGATAACTGTCTTCCTGCTGACTCGGAGGACTCTGGACATGCCTGTCCCAAGGAGGACATGGCCGTCCCAGGAATGGGAGGCGTCCTCAGAGGGACCGGAGCAGAACCTCAGTTTGGGTTCTGCAGGCCTCATTCTGTTGCTGAATTCTCATCATCAATGTTTCAACAAACTGCTGAACTTCAGTGATAAGAAAAATAGAAAGTGACAAAGTGAAGCTCAGAATAACAAATTAAAAACAAAGCAGATAATATAGAAAAGATCAAAGTTCTGAGCCAGAACATGTGAAGGTTCCTCTGGTTCTGATGTCAGGTTGGACCTCGTTCTCCTCAGTAGATGATACCCGACGTGTTGCAGCATCTCATTCCGGTTGTTCCTCCCAGCAGAGCGGTTCCCCCGGAAACCGGAACACCCAGAGGATTTGGGGTCAGGGCTAGGGGTCAAGGGTCAGGGTATGCACCTCATCATTCCAGCTAAAGACTCCCTCTAGCCGCCTGCAGCAGGTTTTGCCGGGCTTGGTCCATACCTCAGGACCACAGCAGTCATTGTTGCAGCTTGACCTTTGACCTCAGCTTTACCCTCATATCGGAGCAACATGCAGCAGACGAAGACCTGGAGCTGCTTGGACTGGACCGGACCGCCACTATGTCTGAACAAACCGGAACAAGCAGGAAGTTCTGAACATATAAATAACGTTTCTACCCACCTGACCCAGGGGTAACACTGAGCTGAGCTCACCTCGGCATGCTGGTACCTCAGTAAAACACACTGATACCACTGGAGCCAACAGCAGAGTGACTCCAGGCTGCAGGTGGCGCTAATAAACCCCAACATCTCTGAAGCGCCTGGAGCCGGTTAACATGGAGAGACTTTCAGCAGAGTCAGGCCCGGTGCTCAGCGCCCATGAAGTGTTCACCCAGGGGTCAAGGGTCAGGGTTGGGGCCCTGGGTCGTGACTTCACATCCAAGATGGTGGACCGGTCTCTGTTCAGGCATCCATGAAGGTTTTTCTGCTGGAGACAGAAAAACCTTCATGCACAAGTCAGAACAAAACATTTTTGTTCTGACTTGTTTAATAACCAAAATGATTTCAATACTTCTGAAAACTGATTTTATTCTAGTTTTGCGACAGACGGCTCGCTCTGTGAACTTTGCAATATTTTCAACATGGAAGAAAATACACATTAAAATGTTCTAATAATCAATTATTTGACTAACAGAAACATGATTTTTACCCATAAAACGTTTCACCGTTTTATGCAGATAAAAGTTAGTTTGGCACAAAGTGGAGCGAATAACAAGGATCAAGTTAAATATACCACATATATAAAAAATAAATTAAATGTTTGAAAGATAAAAAGATTAACTGAACTAAAAGGTTCTTTTTAAAAGAAACTATGAATGTTGTGACTTTATGAACCAAAAACGTAACAATAAATTCATCATTTGTTTAAAAATCATGATGATGATAATAAGAACCAAACAGCTTTCTGTTCCACTCCCACAGAAACACATTCATTTCATAATTATGTGTAAAGTTTGACTTAATGCAAAAGAAATTCAAAATAAATATTCTGACAGATTTTGGGACAATAAACATTTTTTAAATTGCGACTTCATTCATGTTTTTAGAAAGATTTCAAAAGTGGATCTTTAAGTTTTAATATAATAAAATTTGGTTTTCTAACAGGGGATGAAGAATTAAATTATGATATTTATACATTATCACATATTTAATCCTGAGTTTTATTCTCAAATCCTACCTTTTAAAATTCACCTCCATTTCAAAGTGAAATCATTTTATTTTAGTTTAAACGCTGCAACATCACAAAAGCCCAATCTTTACATCAATATGCTAATATCTTAATTTTAAATTTGTCTTTATTTGTGATATTTAGTTTTCCTTTCCTAAGTTAGTTTATGATTCTTTTTATTTCTTCTTTTTTCTGCTCAGTTTATCAAATCAAACCTTTTTATTACTAATGTGCCTTGTCATGATATTTTCTTTGAATTTTCTATAAAGATGGAAAAAACAACTAAACGTTGCCATAAATTCACCTTTTCACATGCAGCAATGAATTCTGGGTAATACGCTTCGCCAACATCCATGAAAATGCGGACTGGCATGAGGACGGAAATAGGATCCAAAATGGGCGGGGCGGATGTGCACAATGTGGGACACACTGCGACCTTTAACCTCCAACATGAAGGAGCCTCAGTCTCCATCAGAATCTTTTGTTTGGTTTTATTTTGAATCACAGGTTGAGCTTTACTGCCACCTACTGGACAGTTTGATCTTCAGGCTGGACTCGTGGTGACTGGCGGTTCAAACACTTCTGTTCTTCAGACATTCATCTGGTAGCTCATGTGTTAATTATTAATAGAATATTATCAATTGTTTTGTGAGTTAAACTAATCATTTCAACATGCTTCAGTTCATTTTACAAGCTAAGCTCCATTGTTAGCTGATTATCTGCTAAGAACCTTTATGATTATGGGAGTTTAGTTCTAGTTACCTTTGGTATTTAATATATAATTGGTACTCATCCTTTGCCACAGTTTTACAAACTAAATGGAAAGAAGCTGAAAATGAAGCCACAAAGCCGCCAACGGCTGAACTATTTCCAGGTGAAGTTAGCTAGCAGGCTACGGCAGCAAAGCAGTAGAGGAGGCGCCATGTCAGCGATCTGGAGGTCCAAGAGGATCAACACCAGCAATCTGAGAAAACATTTAGAAATCAGCAAGTCACAGAGTTCAAGAAGTTTTGCAACAGCAGCAACAACCAACCCTGTAGTGATCTCTGAATTAGTCTCAGCCAACAGGTTGGGTCAGCTTTGGTACTTTGTAGATATTAAGGGGTTTCTAGGTCTTCTCAAAATCTCCAAAGTACAAGATTGCTAGCCATCACCAAGTTGCCTGAACTTCAGGACTTGGTGAAGATGAATGTTTTTCAGCAAGGAACCGATATCTGGAAGAGCAGCGTTAGCCTATCATTAGCTTCACCATAGACTGATAACATGGCCTTTGAGAGTAAAATCTCTGTCCGTCCAAATAACCGTTTCCGGGTCCAACCTCTATATGTTGGATGACACGGTTGAAAAGTGGGAGGACTGAACGAACGTGGTTCTGTCGGTTCTGGTCGGTAAAATACTGTGGAGTAGTCCTACAGTTAAAATAGTCTGACCTTGCAGTTCTGTTGTAATACTAAACTATTCTCAGACTGGTTGTATGAGAATATAGTTATGTGGTGTGTTGTACTCATTAGTACTCATTAGTACTCATTAGTACTGGGTACTAGTGAGGTAGTACCCAGTACTAATGAGTACTATCTGGTACTCGTTATCCGGAATCAGCAAGTACTCAGATGTACGTTTAACTTGTACTCAGTTTGAAGGAACACGGTATCGGTACATCCCTGGTTTTAAAGGTTCTACTACATCAGCTGTAAAAAGAAAAAGTGTCCATGATTGGTCTCAGGTGGACACGTCCCACAGAGAAGACCTGGAGGAAGACCAAGTCCTGCTGGAGGCTGTTTCCAGGCTTTCTCAAGGCTCCTGGAGAATAAGTAGAGCTGTGTTCCAGCAGTGACCTGCAGCGGTTTCATCCAGTCAGATCCTGATCTGATCAGAACCTCCATCCATGAAGGACTGTCTTTGCTTCCCGCTCCAGGTGTGTAGTCCTTTCCAGGCATGGACTTATTTACAGGTGTGCATGTCGTTCATGCTCTCGCAGCGCCTGCAATGGACGTAGCAGCACCAGACAAACTTGCACTCGCAGCGCTGGATGTTCCTCACCACATGAGTGTTGTAGCCTCTACCGCAGCAAAGCAGATTGCATCCATCCGGGCCGGTGGAGGTCCGGTTGCAGCGACGCCCCCTGGTTCCGGCGATGCCACGCCGCCTGTCCTCCAGGCAGTAGTTTGGAGACTTGTTCAGGTAGATGAGTTTGTGTTTGTCCACTGGGCGGCGCTGGTCCTTTTTTCTGGTCTTCCTCCTGGCACGGTCTGACACCTGGACACTGCGCTCGTATCGCTCCTTCAGGTAAGCGCCAACTCGCTGGAACGGCGCCATGGACCTCCAGCAGGTCTTCACGGCGCAGGAACCAGAAATACCGTGGCAGCGACAGTCTGTGGACATGGTCGTCTCGATGGCCTGCAGGAACATAGAGATATCAGACACTGGGCTGGAGATGGGTTCCAAGTGGGGAAGGAGACGGTCAGAACCTGACTGCCCGCTGATGGTTGGACCTGCAGCGGATGGTCGGATCCCAACCTTATTCTGGAGGATCAGGGAGGAGTTCTACCAACCAGCAGCTACTCAGATGGAGGGTTACTGTAGAGCAGATTTCAGAGTTCCAGAAAATCCCTTCCGAGGACAAGTTGAAGTTTGGGTCTGGACTAGTGAAGCTGGATCGATGCAGAACCGAGAGTAGAAGCTGGAGACCCAAACAGTCCTGCTTTCTCTCAACAAAGGAAGTGGTGTAAGGTGAAGTCTGGTCTTTCAGTTCCAGAGGAACCATCTGGTATCAAAGCTTTAAGTTGATGAGAAGCACCTACATGTAACGTGGTCCTTCGGTGTGACCTGACTGAACATCTGGATGGCTGCAGTAACCTGTCTCCTTATCGAAGCCTCTGAAGCCCAGCAGATCCCAGGCTTCATCTCCCGGTGAAGAACAGAAGTGGCTGCTGGTGCAGAGCTGGTTTAGCCCCAGCAGGTGCGTAGAGATCCTGAATCCAGGTTCAGGATGGGCCGGCTCTTCCGGAGTCCAATATTAAAGTGTTTCTTTGTGGAAATAAAGGAACATCTTCACGAATAAAGGATTTTCCAACCAGAACTCCAGCTTTAGGGAGAACATTACTGGATCTCTGGATCAGAAAATGTTCCCAGACAGAAGCTGCTGCCTGGAGATTCCAGCCACTCCAGAGGGAAAACCACTTCCTGGGAGAAACTCCAAGCCGGTTCTGATTCTGGAAAACGGATCTTCCCCCACTTTGGTGGAAGAACCTTAAAGGAACGTTCTGAGCAACTGCTGGCCCGGTTCCTCCCTGATCCTGTAAACTGGACCCGCTCCGTCCGGTTCTCCCAGCAGAACGGGTTTTTCTCTGACAGGGTCTACTGAGGTCAGGATTTCCTCACCTGCCGTCCGGCTTCGGCGTTGTGCTGGTTCATGGTGCCAAGTGTGAACCCGACCCGACCTGTTGTCGTGTTCTTCACCGAGACGTCCATGAACCTCCGGCTGAACCAGGTTCCGAAGCGGATGTGGTCCGAGCAGCCGCCCCAGTGCCAGCCCTCCTCCGCTGCCGCGCCGCCGCGCATCCGGGCGTCGCAGCCGCACTCCGTCATGTTGCCCTGGCTGCAGCACCGAGTGATGGAGTGGACCAGACCCGCCGCCATCACCGCGTAGATGAAAGCCGTCTCCTTGGTTCCTGCGGGATGGAGACGTTCTGACATCACTTCCTCTGCAACCAAAGGAAACATGAGCCCTACCAGTCATAATTACAGGTAACCTTTGACCCTTCTATCAGGACTAGTGTAACCTGGTTGTATTGCTCTTTTGTTATAATTACACAAAATGTTTTTTTTTTTTTGGTTATTTGTATTGTTCTTACCTGACTGAAACGCCTCTAAAAAACTTATTGTGTGTTACTTTAAGATCGGAAGCCCCTCCTTTTTATTTCTTCTTCTGTGGTATTGTCTTTAAATTGTTTGCGCCCCTTAGCCCCGCCCCTTTTGTCGTGTCCTGCGGTGTGTGCTGTTTATTTTTCATCTAAATACATTCCGTTTATTTATAGATCTATTAATCATCCTTTCGATCCTAAAACCAGCACAACGCAGAAAGGATCCATTGAGTACTGAGTCTTCATTCAGTACTCAATGAAAGACTCCGATTTAATCTGATTAAATCCATTGAATCCAGGATGTTCGGTAATCCCGGAGACCAACATGCAGCTCCTCCGTTTGGCCTGTGGGGGGCAGACAGGGCCCAGTCAGACACTGGACCTAGTCTGCCCAGACAGCTGGTACCATGTGGACCCATCAGAACCACAACTAAATATATTTAGTTTCTATGCTGCTGCACGTCGGAACCAGCAGAACTTTAACTAAACGGGACCAGGAAAACATGCTGAATTCTGTAGAACTTTTGGTTCTGGATGTTGGGTCCAACCGTCTGGACCAGAACCCGTGAGCAGAACTAAAATCACACAGAGTCCAGTCAGAAGCTGCCGAACCGTGCAGCAGAACTCACCGCTCGTCAGTTCGTAGCCGAACACGGCCGCGGGGTTCCGGGTCGTGGAGCAGTTCCAGCGCTCCAGTCGGAACTGGTTCTGGCACTCCGCCACGGCCAGCCGGGCTCCGTCCCGCACGCCGGGCAGCAGGAAGGGCTTCCCGCGGCACACGGCCCGCTGCCGGCCGCTCAGAGCCGGGTCCCCGCAGGACAGCCGCTCCGGGCCGCCGGACGTCGCGCCCAGCCACCTGTGGAGGGCAGCGGCCGCAGTTAGCCACCGGGCTGCAGGTTCGGACGGGTTCTGATCAACGGAACCACTTCTGTTTCATTCTGACATGAAGCAGCTGAGCCGAACCGACCCGGTCCAGAAGATCAGAACCGCAGGAGATTCGACAGAATTTACCATCTGGAAAACTCAGACTAAACTTTTCTTCCTAGCAGTGGATCTGATCGGAACCAAGGTTCTGTTCTTCAGATTAAACTCAATCCGAACCGGTGCTCCTCAGCTAAAAGTCCGGTTCGGATTATTCACGTGAGAACCTCCAGAACCAACACTTGCAGAGCTTGCGCAAACCCATCTGGTTCCGAACAGTTCGGGTTCACTCGGAACCACAGAGATGGGCTCAGCCTCACACATCTGGACAGGTGGAACCGAAACCAGTAGCGGTTCTGGTTCTGGTTAGTTGAATAAAACTGGACCTGAGTCCGGGTTCTGGTGCTGATAAAAAGTTCTGACAGCGCTGCGGTGCTGCTTGGTCCGGTTCGGTTCGGTACTCACATCCAGCTGGCCCAGCAGCTCGGCGGGCTGACCCAGACCAGCAGCAGAACCAAACCGAACATGGGTCGGACTCCAGAACTCCGGATCTCCATTCCTCACAAGAACCGCCCGGTTCTGCGGATCATCCCGGTTCCGCCGCCGCTGCTTCCCTCTGCGGGACCAGGCGCGGCGGACCGGACCCAGACCCGGTCCAGGACGTTGCTGATTGGACTAGCGCATCTGCGTGACGTCAGAGGCTGATCCTGAAGCTGCGGAGCAAACAGAGCAGGGACCGTCCCGGTTCTGCAGAACCCTCCAGAACCGCCGGGCTCCGCTGGTTCCGAACCACCTCTGACCCCTCATAAAGTACCCCTGGTTCTGCCAGCCAGGCACTGGCTGGTTCCGGACCGAACCGAGTCAGTAGAACCTGGACCGGTTCGGTTCTGATTAAATAAATTGAGAAACTAAAAAAAATCAAGAAAAAGAAAAAACAGAGAATAAAAACTTTATTAGCAGCAGAGGAAGCTCAGATCCAGGAACAGAACCGGAACCGCAGCCAAGCTGCAGAACCGTGCAGGTCCAATCCCAGAACCAGAACCAGAGGGGTGCATGTCTGCTGGTTCCTTTTCTGAACCCGGATCGGACCTGGAAAAGTCTGGAATTAGGAACCCTGGATCAGCTTCTGTTGGGAAAAATGAAACCTGGAAGGAAAAATGTTTTGTTGGTTCAGGAATGCTGAAAAATCTGGGAAACGTTTTTGTTAAATGTCGGTATCTTCAAGGGAATGATGGTCTTGGGAGCTTCTGGGAATGTGAAACTTCCCATCAAAGGAAGTTTTTATGAAATAAAAAGTTTCTTGGAATATTTTGAGTTTCTCAGATTATTTGGGGTTTTTAGGCATCATCCTCATCAAACCAGAAGTATTTCCATATACGGTTCCCTTCCCGGTCAGTTGGACTTCCATGTTCATCCCGGAACATCAGTGAAGCGACCGCTGATCCGGCAGAACCCGGTGGTGCTGACCCAGAGGAGACAGGTGAGTCTCACCTGTTCCTGGGACACAGGCGGCTCAGCAGGATCTCCGAGTACACCTGGTTGACCGCTCCGCGAACCCGAAAGGTCGGAGTTTTCCACCCGACTTCCTGTTCCATGTCCAGCACGGATCGGCTGCCGGTTCCGGGCGTTTTCCTGGCGGACGCCTCGCTGTGTGGAGGGTCAGAGGATTGGAGCTTCTCCACCTGGAAGGAGGAAAGACAAGATCAGCTGGAAAACTAGAATGTTCTGAACAGCAGGAAGTTGCAGCACATTGCCAGGACCTTTGAGCCGAATCAAGAAAGATGGAACTGATTCTCTGAACCAGTTCCTTTGTTTCAGAACTGAGTCATTGAAACTTCCTCTGTTGTTTCAGGAACCAGAAACTTTGTTGGGGACCTGGATCTTTTCTGGAGGAACCGGAGCGTTTTCCAGGAACTGGACCGTTTCTCAGTCCGGATAAACATCGTAAGGAGACGAGGAACCACCTGAACGGCGGTGCTGCTAACAGGAAGTGTTCTGGGCGGTAGAAGTTGGGGAACATGAAGGCGTCCTGGAACCGTCCGACCCGGTTCTGAGCCCGAATCCCGGACGGCGGCATTGCTTTACCTCATGGAAGTGGCAGGCGCAGCGGCCCTGCAGGAACTCTTTGTACCGGCCCACGGTGATGCTGAAGGTGTCCACGGCCTCGAAGCGCAGGCGTCTGGCCGTGGAGATCAGCTCTGCGTTGTCTCTGAACAGGCCTCGGACCTCCGCCTGCAGGGAAACGCCGTCAGAGCGCTGCAGCAGGACGCTTCCCTCTGCAGGGAACCTACCAGGCTCAGAGACCGGATGCCGTCTACAGGAAGGTGGAAGCCCATCCCCAGAGTCTTCACCACCACCAGGACCTGGCTCAGAGACTCCCTGACGGGGACAGAGGAGTTCCTCAGGGACCGCCATCAGGGCCTCTGCATTCTAAAGAACACCTGTGATGACCTGTGTGTTTACCTGTCCAACACGTCCTGCACCGTCCTCAGGTGGTCGCTGTTGAGCCACTGGACTCCGCCCACCACCAGCACCGTCTGGTTGGAGTTCTCCAGCGGCCGAGACCTTCACGGAAACAGAGGCTCAGCCGAGGAATGTGGCGTAACGCAGGAAGCACTGCGGCCTACTTCCTGTCACCTGTTGATGAGCTGCAGCAGGGCCTGCCTGAAGGTCGGCCTCTGGCTGCCCTCCAGCCAGAAGCGGGGGTAGTAGGAGTAGCTGACCTGCGTGCGGCGCTGGTTCAGGTTGCGGTACAGCAGCATGTGGTGAGCTCTGCCCCAGTCCTGCAGGCTGCCGTTGACCCGCTCCATCAGGAAGAACATCATCCCGCGGTTGGTGGAGTCCCCGATGAACATCACCTAGCAGAGACCGGCCAATCAGCTCGTAGTGCAGATGGCGCCCGGCGGCCGGTCACGTGACCTCACCTTCCTGTCCGCCATGCAGTCCTGCAACAGGGGGCGCCGCACCGGCGGGTGGTAGCAGCCTTCTGGTTGCCAGGTGACCTCCCTCCAATCACAGGTCCTGTTGTCAGAGCAGCTGAGGCAGGGGACGACCCAGCGACCTGACGGACAGGTGAGAGACGGACCTAGGTGAACTGCTGGTACCGAGGGAGTCCAACCGGGTCCAGGTAAAGAACCGGCACAGGTAAGACCTTTCAGTTGGTAGGAAAGTCTTCTTCCTGACTGTAGAGTTAGTCTAATGGTTGCTATGGTGACCAGGAGAGAACTGCTCCAGCCTGTGCGACTCCCTCCCTCCTTTAGCATGTAGCATCGTGTTCTCTGGTCTTTCCCATGTTGGGGAGCGGACAGACGGATGGCAGAGACGCTACCTGGGATGTGTCCTGAGCTGCAGGGCTGGACGGGACTCTGGGGCGGGACGTGAGGCTGGAGACCGCAGGACCGACCCGGTTGGACCCGCATGCCGCAGTCCTGCAACAGAGAGGTTAGGGAGCCCTTCACGCTGCATACATTACCCAGCATGCATTGGGTTTGATCTGCAGCGTCTCTGCATCAAAGCTTTCATCTGGCCCAGAGGTCAGAGGTCAGATAAACCTCCTCGCCTGCCGCTGGCTTCACAGACGCGGCTCTTCTTCTTCTTCCTCCGCCGCCGCAGTTCTTCGTGGCGGCGCCACATTCTGCAGGCCGGCGCCGCAGCTCGCAACAAAGTGTGACAAGAAAACTTAACAGGGATTTTCTTGTTCGTACCTGAGCTCAGAGTAAACGCTCGAACCGAACCGGGTCGGGTCGGGCCGCCCAGGCTTTCAGCCCACAGTCAGTGGTTCTGGTTCCATTAAAGAAACGGCTGCAGCATTACGAGCCACAAAACCAGAACAAATACGATCCAGTCAAAATGTTCCAGACAACAAACTAAAAACTAAATCATGTTGAAACAAACAGGAACTTATTCCTCAAACAAGGAATTTCAGCATTTAAAAAAAAATCTAAATATTTTAATAAAGTTGCTTAAAATTCAGAAATTTTCCCAACAAACACTTGGGAGTTCAGGAATGTTCTTGGATTTGATCCAAATCCGACCCAGAAACTGAGGAAAACAGGAATGACAATCAGAAGGAAAATGTTCTGATGAGACCTGGAAACTACAGAACTTTCTGGTTCTGGCAGATTCCAGACATGGAGGAATATTTCCTGAAAGCTGGAGGAGAGCTGGAGGTTCTGCAGAGCGACTCATCAGCTCTGAGGCTGGAATCCTTCCTCATCTCCACTTCCTGTCTGCGCCGCCCTGCAGACGCCTGGGCCTCACGTTCAAAGCTGCATATGTGCAAAAAAATGTGCAGCGCCATATTTTATGCACAAGTCGGCATGTATAAATGAACTTTGCATCAACGTTTGAGTAAATATCCGTAAAGTTTCCCTGCTGTTAAAATGTGCAGCAGCAACACAAAGTTTATCTGGACCAAAAAGAGTCTAAACTGAATCCACTGAACCTGAAGACCTTCAGTTTTTCAGACCAGGAAGCATCAAACCTGAGGATCATCAGGATTTGAATCCTTGATTGATCCTGAATAATAAAGAAGCTAAACTGAAGGCTGTAAAACCTCAGTCCAGTGGAAACCATCATGTTTGTCTCATCAACATGAAACTCATCTGAGTCCAGAGGAAACCGGCTGGTCAGCAGATGAATCCAGCAGGTTGGATTATTACGGTGATCAGGAGACAATCAGCATCCAGGTGAGCCGCTACCTGCTGGAGAACCTGGAGGATCCAGAGGATCAGATGCTTTATGAGCGTTTAGGTTCATCCAGACCGAGTAGAACCAGAACCGGTCCGGCTGCAGCCTTTCTGGGCACGAGGCATCTCTATTCTGGAAACGATTCCTGCAGGTAGAAGAAACGTCCAGATTCCCACTCAGAGCTGCTCTGACGCTCTGCAATCTGCCGTCTGGCTGTTAGTGTTTTTTATCTGTCATTTTTTGGGAACAGATCAGGGAAAACCTGCAGATATTCCAGGTTTTATTGCAGGTTTTGTGCCGACAGGAATAGAACCAGTTGGAAGGTTCTGTGTTCATGGAAGGACTGGGAACAGGAAGGGTTATCCTGCAGTTTCAGAAACTGGTAGCTTTTCTGTTTCTCAGAACATCTTTTAGCAACACGCCTGGAAACCGCCTGGAAAAATGAGTTCCCTTCAAGTTGAACTCCAGACCCGGGGTCAGGTCACGGGGTCATCAGACTGGGCTCCTGCTCCGGCTCCTCCGGGGGAATCCAGCTGAAGCATCGTCCCTCTGGTTCTATTGAAGATTGAATTCTGTTATTAAATCTGAATTTCATGAAGGAATTAAATCTTTCAATCTTCTGGAATTTTAATATTGTTTAGAAATAATCTGTTGAAATCTGTGTGCTTTTGGTTAGAACCAGGAGTTTTCCTTTGGGACTGAAGTCATTCC
Organism: Phalloptychus januarius; assembly: GCA_902982915.1. NCBI lineage: Eukaryota > Metazoa > Chordata > Actinopteri > Cyprinodontiformes > Poeciliidae > Phalloptychus > Phalloptychus januarius. The sequence goes on along the minus strand of CADWAE010000474.1, from coordinate 13,645,746 downwards.
TGTGAAAGTTCATTCACAGTTTGGAGCCTCGACTTTGGGAACTTTTTGGAGCTCAGCTGTTAGACGGGGATTGTGGAAGGGGGAACTTGTCTGAGAGGACTTTGGATTTATTTCACGTTGGGAACTGAAGCTCTTGGATGACTTGGGAACTTTGTTGGCAACGGGATGTTGCAGGGGGACCGAGGAGTTCCGGGGACTTTCATCAACTGGACCACCAAGGAACAGGAAGTTCTGTGTTTCTGGGAAGGGGACGGTCAGGTTTGTGCAGTGCTGCGGTTCTGGTGTTCCCTGATCCAGGGAATCTGAAAGTTTTCACATTTCTGCAGATGAAGAAATGTTTGAGTTTGTGCTGCAAAGCGTTCCTGACGGAGCTCAGGCAAGTCAGACGGAGTCCAAGTGAAAACTGTTTCTGTTCTGTCAGACTCGATCCGTCCGGGCCGGACAGAACCACTCACTGTCCCTCGCCGTGATCAAAGCTCCGGACCCAGAACCGCTCGCGGGCCCAAATAATCCGGATCAGCTCTCATCAGATCATCGCTCTGTTTTTCTGGGAATCAGTGAGGGGGGGCAGGAATCCACCGCTCAGCGGAGAGCAGGAACCCGGCCCAGCTGGGACCCACCGGGGACCCGCTGGGACCCACCAGGGTCCCTCTGGGACCCACCACGGCCACGGTCCCTCTGGGACCCACCGGGGACCCGCTGGGACCCACCAGGGACCCGCTGGGACCCACCACGGTCCCTCTGGGACCCACCAGGGATCCGCTAGGACCCACCACGGCCCGGTGGGACCCACCGGGACCATTGGATCTGTGTTCCTGCTGATCTGCCTTCGGACAGCAGCTCAGCGTCGTGTTTGTATGCCAACTATCACATTGGCACACAGAACTTTGTTAAAAGCAGAAGCTCGGTGCTCATTTCTAGCAGTAGAGACTATAAAAAAAAAAGCATTTGTTATATCAGACTCTAATGGTAAACATAACTGTTTAACTGAAATAACTGACAGAGACAACAAATGTAAGAAAATGTTTCATAGATTTTCAAATTCTCCGGGCCGCAGCGTTCGGCGCCGGTTCTGCTTTGTCTCACATTTGGCTTGAAAAGCGAATCTGCAGAGAAATTCCTGCCGGGTCCGAAGGCCTCAGATGGTTCTATTTAGCAAAAACGGTTCTGGCAGACGAAGCCGCAAAGATTGGAAAAGATGAAAACACAGAACAGAACCAGAACCATTATCAGCTGGGATGACAAGGACATTTTGGACCTCGGTTCTGACCCAGAAGCCAACAGATCTCCACTGGGTCGGTGTCTGGTTGAAAGCGGTTCTACAGAACTGACCTGACAGAACCTCCAGAACCGGGCCTGAAGGATCCTCAGTGACCCGCTGGACAAGAGGTTCTGGAAGATGACCCTGTCTGTTCGGATCAGAACCCAACGTTCCCAGGAGAACCCGGTTCTGACCAGTGGAGCTGAGAGTGGAAAGTTCTGATCCGACCCGGCCGGATTAAATCACATCAGATGTTGGAACCGGATCGGGTTTGGACCAGAACCCCAACATGGTTCTGAGAAACAGAATGCGTCCAGCTGAACATGAACTGGTTCTGATCCAGTTCCAGAACTCTGTTCAGTTCCGGTGCCGGTTCTGTTCTCCAGAACTTTAAACTGGGTTTCTTAAAACGGGCAGTGGTTCTGATCGGACCCACTGTGCCTGGTTCTGGTCCAATTTCAGACAGTCTCATTTCTGAACACAATTAGGAACCTGGTTCTGGTTCTGGTCCGCCGGGCTCTGGCGCCCCTTCATCTGTTCCTGATCTGATGGAGACATGAGGTGGAGCGAGGGGGGTCAGAGGTCACCTGAGAACCCAAGACCAAGATCACCGCCCCGCTACACGACACGATAAAATTCAATCAAATTTCTTCTCAAATTGATCTGAAAGATCCACAGAGCCATAAAACACCCACATATTTAATACTTACCTGGCAGAACCTCCAGAACCGGGCCTGAAGCTTCTGAAATCAATTCAAACTCTTCTTTATTCTGCTTTGTTTCCATCTCTGTGCTACAATCCATGGACAGGTTATCGCTCCTGCCACCCCTAAAAACATAACGCCCTGGGCGGTTGCCTATGTCAGAAACAACAACTGTCTGCTCCATTAAACATAGCAGTGTGTGTCGGTGTGTGTCAATTAAGACAATAACCTAAAGGTAACCAAGGCTCCGCTATGAGCCCCAGGGAACAAGCAGCCAGCAGTAACCAGGCAGAAGGAGGCCGGGATGCTGCTGCCATGTCTGCCTCCAAGACAGGAAACCATCAAAGAGCATCCAGCGTGCTCTGCACTCTTACCTTGTTTTATTTATTCACCAAGTAAATAAATCTATATACGTATATTTTAATGAAATAACATAATAATAGCTACTGCAGTGTAAGAACAACAAGAACAAAGAACGGCTCTCAGTGAGGCTTCAGTCCTACAGGACTCAGTAAAGAACCGTTCAAAAGATTCGGATCGTTCCTGAATCTCATATCACTATATAGCAGAGATTGGTCACCGCGTTGTCCCATATAAGCAAGGACGGATTTTAGCACGGGCTTACCGGGGCTGCAGCCCGGGGCCCCGGCACTTCGGGGCCCCCGAAAGATGCTTTGTATTTTTGTGAATGAATACGGTCAGATTGATTACTTTTATCATGGGCAAAAAGGATTTTGGCGGTGTTGTTGAAAACTGTCTGAAACGTCATCATGAATGCTTGATTCTTATTGGTCCAAATTGGACGTTTCTGACGCTTTGGGGCGGAGCTTCAGGGAGAGATTTCTTACGCAACAGAATGAATGACAGCGGAGCGCAGGAACGAAAGAAAGAAGAGCGCCACCGAGAGGTGATGAAGAAAATATCCAGGCTATCAGGTTTTAATATCTCATATTGGACACGGAACAGAACCATCGTTGTCCCTCTCCGCTTCTCAAGACGTTGCGGTTCTATGGTCCGCCAGAACCTGGACTGATCCGGTACCGGGGGAGTCAGAGGTGGCGGCAGGGCGAACTTCTTCTCCAGGTGGAGCGATGACCACGGTACAGGACTGATCCTGTGCTTTGGGTAAAAACAGCTTACTGGGCTGAGCAAGAAGCAGAAAATAAAATATGGATGTTCATTTGAAAGCATCTTTAGAAACACCGGAAACGATTCTTCTCCAGGTCGCGCTTTGAAAGCTAGCTCCAAGTGGTGAGTCCATCCAAAAACAGCTGAGTTCTCTCCATCCACCGCGGCTGTGTTTGTATTTGAAACGATGCTAAAAGTCAGTGAAGCTTTGAAACTGGAAAAAGCAACAGAACAATTCAAGGAGAAAGAAAACAGCTAAAGTCACAGAAAAGTCATAAGACTGCTCTGCTCGCTCTATGCGATGTTAAAAAAGCGGAACTAGCTTTAGCTTCCAGCTAGCAGCGGCGGGACGAACTAGCTTCAGCTTCCGACTAGCAGGGGAGGAACTAGTTTTAGCTTCCAGCTAGCAGCGGTGGAAGGAACTAGCTTTAGCTTCCAGCTAGCAGTGGTGGGAGGAACTAGCTTTAGATTCCAGCTAGCAGCGGTGGGAGGAACTAGCTTTAGCTTCCAGCTAGCAGCAGCGGGAGGAACTAGCTTTAGATTCCAGCTAGCAGCGGTGGGAGGAACTAGCTTTAGCTTCCAGCTAGCAGCGGTGGGAGGAACTAGCTTTAGCTTCCAGCTAGCAGCGGTGGGAGGAACTAGCTTTAGATTCCAGCTAGCAGCGGTGGGAGGAACTATCTTTAGCTTCCAGCTAGCAGCGGCGGGAGGAACTGTCTGAATCCTATGGCGAAGGGCCGACAGGACAAATGAGCTCGCGCTTCCCGCCCTGCCCTGACAGCAGCTACAGTCCAGTCATCACTGAATAAAGGTTCTGACCAGGTTTGGCTCTCAGAGGGAAAACAACTTGACTGTCTGAAGTTGGTAAGGAAATAAACCTGATAATTACAGAGAAAGATACAGTTGATAAAAATTGAAAGAGGGAGAGAGACAGATAAAGATAGAAATAAAGAAGGATAAATAAATATTGTGCAGAGGATGGATAGAGAACATAGTCAAATGTTTCTTCCTTAGGAAAGCTTTGTTGAATAGACATATTCCAGATGTTCAAGTATTTCTTTAATAACTACTAAGTATATTTTGTTTGCAGTAATGATCTTTACATTCATTAAAGGTGCAAATTTCTGGCCGATCCCCAATCTTTAAAAATCTTACTTGCTGAAATTGTTTTGTGCATTTGTGTGCAAAATATAGCTAAAAAGTTGTCAATCATGATCAGAATCGACAGCGAAGGACCTGATTGGAGCTCCCCTAGTTTCTGATTTTGGCTTAATCATTTCTCTGGAACGTTAAACGTTCACTCATCTCACCCGAGTTAGAGGTTCTTCGACCTGCGACCACTGACCCTACCTGCAGGAAGCTGCAGGTCACATGGTCTCCGAACGCCGGCAGGCTGGGACGGCTCTCGCGGTAAACGTGAATGGTGTAGATCGTCATGACGATGGGATGAGGCTCCACCCCATCCGTCACCAGGACGCTGATCCGGCTGGTTCCCAAGCCGACCGGGAAGTTGCCCGTCCTGACGAGGAGAACGGTCAGATCTGTGAGGCCAGAGTTCAGAGGCCAGGGGGCGGGGCTAACCTGAGTCCTCGGTGGTTGTCCAGATGGACAACGCAGGTGGCGCTGATCGGTTCCGGTCGGATCCGAACCATAACTGTGTTGAAGGGAACCTCTGCCCAGTACTCCTTCAGGGCGGGGCTAAAGGGCGGAGTCAGGCTGAGGGGCGGCTCTGAGTAGATCTGCCTCAGGCGGGGGTCCAAACATGACCCTGGGGGCAGAACACAGGCCAATCAGAGGACGGAGCCAATCAGAGGGCAGTTTGGAGGATCCAGATTTCTGAAAACCCAACCAGACACCAGTAGTTGACCCAGTTCTGGTCCAGTCGCTGCACTCCAGATATTTCTCACCTCCAGGTGACCTGGACACCAGCTGCTGATTGGTCGGTGGGTTGGCCTCTCTGTGGAGAACAGGTGAGTCATGTGACTGAAGAGAAAGCAGCTGATTGGCTGGAAGCTTCAGCTGCTCACATGCTGCTCTGCAGGTCGTGGTGCCGACTGATCCTGAGGAGGAGGAGGAGGAGCAGGCTGGAGGGGGCCGACGAAGATGAGGAAGACGACGAGGAAGAGGAGGGATGAAGCTGCAGAGACACTGATTCAGATCAGCTCCATGACACAACCAGAACCACCAGAACCATCAGAACCAGGTGTACCAGGTGGAAGGCTGACGGTGTCTGCAGCTGCAGGTGGAAGCGCAGCAGGAACAGGAAGTGGTCATGGTTCAAACAGCTGCCGTGTGTCCCTCTGCAGCCACCGTACTGAACACAGAGGACCGACTTAAAAAGCAATAAACCAGCCAAACTGTCCATTAGTCTGTTTTACTGCAGCAGTTTAAAGTTGATCCGGTTCTTTAAGCTGAACTTCAGAGTAAAGTCACCAAGTTACCATGGCAACAGAAAGCCCAGAGGATCACCATGTTTACGTTTCTGTAAACACATTTTATTTTAAACTACATTTTATTTCATGTAGTTTATGCCTGAATTTTTATCAGGGACCGCAAACGGCCCCCGGGCCGCACTTTGAACACCTTCCTGCTTTCCGTTGCTATGGCAACGCAAACCCACCTGCTGCCTCAGGGTTTCTAATGACAGGTGCGTCTGCAGGTGTGTGGGCGGCGGCAGCAGCAGCCGCAGGCTGTCCTCCAGGACCCGGTCTCTGATGACCTGGCCTCTGAAGGCGTCCGCACCCCCAGACGGGACACTGAGTCCCGGGTCCACCTGGAGACAGAGACACACTGACCCCTGCTGGACGTTCAGCGTAACAGAACTGGCATGGCCAGCAGGGGGCGGCGGAGCTCACCTGGACCACAGCAGGTGAGGCGACGCCGCTGAACATCAGAGTGAAGGTGAGCAGCTGGAAGCACAGCAGGCAGCTGGACAGAACCAGAACCAGGAGTCAGAACCGGTCGGCTCTGCAGAGACGAACCCGGGCAGAACCGGGCCTCACCTGCTGCGTGCTGCCGGCTCCTGATTGGTTGACGCCGTTTGCAGCACCGCCACCATCGCCGTCTGGACCTGGACCCAGGCCAGCCGGGCCGTGGCCGGCCCGAACCACTGCAGCAGGAAGGTTCTGATCTGGAGGATACAAGGTCAAAAGGTCAGGAGGTTCTGGTGACCCGGATCCTCCCAGAGGTTCTGGTTCCTCACCTGGGTCTGCTGGCCCGAGTCGTTCTCGCTGGTCTTCACCACGATGACGTCATGCAGGAAGGATGTCAGAGGGGTCACAGAGGTCACCAGGACAAAGACATTCACCATGGCAACCGGAGCAGGAGAGGGGGCATGGCCGGGTCTGTCCCAGTAACAGGAAATGGAAAGTTTCACTGTCCAATCGGAAAACACAGAGCTTCCAGGTCCGATCAGAACCGGATCACCTGAACCTGTCAGGAGACGGCCCCATGCGCACCTGTCTTGAGGAAAGGGAGGCTTCTGATTGGACGACCCGCAGGACACAGGCCTCATGGGAAGATCAGCTTTTAGAGAAAGGTCAAAAGGTCAAATACTGCGCTGAGATTGACCTCTGCTTGACCTGGAACAGACTCACCTCTCAGCTGCAGGTAGAAGCGACAGCGACCTTCACCTGCATCTGAAAACGCCTCCATCAGCTCAGGTAGCAGATTCACCTACGCGCGCACACCCACACACCCACACACACACACACACATGCACACAGGTGAGCTGTGATGTCATACAGCAGGACTCAGCCTGGACAGGTGAGTCTCACCATCTGATGCTGCAGGTGTGAGAATCTGATCCTCCTCAAGCAGCTCGGCTCTGAAGAACTGAGACACAGCAGGAGGCTCCACCCACCCACACCTGGGACAGGTAGAGGGGAGGAGTCAGGGTTCTCTGTTGGTCAGATTCCTCTGTAATCCAGATTATTCCAGTAGATTACAGGACATTAAGTCCTGGATGACAGAGGATTTTGTTTTTAGATCAGAACCTCTGAACAGAACCTGATCAGTCGATTATTGATCGGGATCAAATGATCCTCCAGTGATGAAGCTCTGAGTTATTTTAACCATGATGTCATTTATTCCCTCCATGTGTTTCCTTTGCTCCGTCTTCTCCAACCTGCAGTCAGCTCTGGTTCCAGTTCTGGTTCCAGCTCTGTTCCAGTTCTGTTCCAGCCTCCTCGTTCCAGCTCTGTCCAGCTCTGGTTCCAGTCTGGTTCAGTCTGTCCCTGCAGCTTGCAGTCTGCTCTGGTTCCAGCTCTGGTTCCAGTTCTGGTTCCAGCTCTGGTTCCAGTTCTGGTTCCAGCTCTGGTTCTGTCGGTGTTTTTCTTCTCCACTGTCTACATGCATGCTGTTTTAGGGATTGCTGTAAAGTCAATGGCAGCGCCCCCTGCTGGTCAGACAGAAACTTTAATCCCATTAGAACAACTGATCAAACTGGGATTAACTGGGATGAATGGATGATGGACCTGGGATGATTCGCTGTGAATTGGATTAGAGCCACAGAAATAAACTGAAGTGGACTCCAGGCCCGGTTCTGGACTCTTTGCAGAACCTCAGCTGCAGAGAGTCCTCTGGACAGGAAGTCACATGACAGGAAGTCTCCACCCTGTGTGTGTGTGTGTGTGTTTACCGCTCTGCATCCTCAGGAAGCTGCTAGTCTCAGTGAACCGGGTCAAATGGACCTGATATCCCATCTGCTGCAGAATCTGCTGGTGCAGCACAACCTCTGGGTCCGACGCACCGTGGCGACCCATCAGAACCACAGCCTGGCGCCGGCGCTCAGATGACTGGGCCTGAGGAAACACACAGGCCAGCTGAACGTCCAGAACCTAGAGCTGGTCTGGTTCTGATCCAGTTCAGCAGCTCCAGCAGCCTGAAATCTGCTATAAATAACCAGCATCAGCTGATTATCATCAACTGGACCCACATGACACCAGAACCAGGGTTAAGATTAACCTGGCTTCAGTCGGTTCTGGTTCTGGTTCAGCTCAGAGGACTGGACCCTCCACAGAGCAACAGGCCTGATGTGGTTCAAACAGGAGCTTCAGCTGATTTCAACTTTTAGCCTCTGATTAAAGATTCAGGATGAAACATTTATTAGTAAAATCTGAGATTTGAGGAAGAATAACCCGAATTTCTGCCGTTTATTTCTGACTGGGGAAGTTTCCAGGTGGCAGGAAGAGCAGAGAGAGTTCGGTTCTGCTCCGGTTCGGACAGGAAGCCGCTGGAGCCGTAGAGGCTTCAGAAGCAGAACTCCTCCCTCAGGAATATTTTTATCCAGGGTCAAATACCGAGTGGACCCAGCAGAACCGGCGGTCCGGTTGGCCCGCCCAGCTGCCGCTCATCCCGCTGGAGGATTCAGGTCCTATAAATATTCCAGGCCAGCAGGAATGCGGTCTCCTCCCGGAGTTTCTGACCATGTGATCAATAACTGAGTAAATGATTTAAACAGGAAGAATATGTATTTTCCTCTCTGCTTACAACTTTCTATAACTTTATAGTTTTTAAGAAATCATCTCTGCTTTGGACTGCCGGTATCTTTTGTTGCGTTAATATTTTATTCTGATGCTTTTCCAGAATCACATCAGTGCGCAGGCGCAGTTCAGGTGAGTCTCACCTGCGTCTCCTCCTGCAGGGCGTCCAGAGCCGAGATCAGTCTACTAGTCTCCGTCTTCTCCGACTCGCTCCGGTTCTGGTTCCGGTTCTGGTTCCGGTCCACCTTCAGGGTCTGGTAGCAAAAGTACAGCAGCGCGAGCAGCAGAACCAGCGGGGCCGCGCATGCGCGCCGCCGCAGCAGCATCCTGAGGAAGAGGAGGCGCCGCATGAAGAGCGGCTTCACTTCCTCACCTCCACCTGGCGAGGAAGAGGAGCGGCTTCATCCAGGAGGTCCGGGTCTCCGCTCGCTGGGTCCGGGCTGGAGCCGCCGCAGTGTGGAGAAAACAAGCTGGAGCTTCACCATCTGGTTCCACTTAGTCTGGCAGGAGGAGGAGGAGCAGCTCAGGTTTCACTCTTCCTCTGAACTTTCTAAAACAACAGCAGATTCAGGAGGTCCGCACCTCCTCCTGCTCCTCCTTCTCTTCTTCTTCCCCCAGATGAAGTTATTTCAGGAACACAAGCTGCTGGTTAAAGAGACAAGCGGACCTTCGGTTGTGGTTCCTTTGACCTAAAGGCCAGAATCAGAACCCAGTCCAGTTGGTTCCGTTATTCTGGAAATATTTACATTTATTGATCCTGATCAAATGGTAGGCTTTTTTTAGCTTTTAATTTCAAAAGGTTTAATTTAAACTCGGTTTCCTCCTGATGTCGCTCAAACTTTTCCCATTAATGCCACCGTCCACACGGGGGCGCCGTTTCCCCGCTAACAGGTTCCACCATCACAGCGTCAAACACCAGAAGAAGCAGCAGATGGAAAACATTCTCAGTTTATTTACCACACACACACACACACACACACTACATTCAGAAACTGTCCCATTTGAACCATAGAGGCCTCCATAGTTGTAGTCCAGTAGAGTTTGTAGTTCTTTTAGTTGCAGTGAGGGACCAAAGTCTGACGAGAAACAGGTCAAACTGCAGAGAGAGAAATTGGATCAGAACCAGAGCAGAGGCAGAACCCTGGCCACTGATGATGTCACAGCTCCTGACCTGTGATTGGTCTATTTGTGGCGGCTGCCCCTCCGCTTCATGGCGGCCGTGCACTGGGGGCAGAACCACTTCCCCTTGGGTGCCTCAGTCAGGCCCACGCAGCCATAGTGGAACCACTCGATGGGGCACTGGGGACAGAACCGGGTCAGAACCAGCCAGGCAAATGAGTCAACCAGCTGAACATCTGGATACTCACATCTGTGTTGTCACAGCCGACCATCTCTCCATAGGAAACCTGCAGCAGACGGGTCCAGTTAACCAGAGCAGAACCGGAACCAGAGCAGAACCTGCGGGCCGCCAGCCTACCTGGTTGCAGATGCAGTAGCGCGGCTCGTTGGGGTCATAGGTCCAGTCCACCTGGCTGTTGGCGTCGGCCTCCGGCAGAACCGCAGCCTGCTGGGAAAGCTCCTGGGCCAGCGCCGATGAAGACGAGCAGGAAGACAGCGAGGAAGAGGAGGACGACGAAGACGATTGGTGGTTGGAAGACTTGATAGAGCTCCTGGAACCAGAACAGGCAACCTGGTCAGACCTGGTCAGACTCATCCTGGTGTGGGTGGGGGCCTTACTTGGACTTGCGTCCGCGGGAGTCAGAGGCGGCGCTGGGGGTCAGGTTCTGGGTCAGTGTGGAGGCCAGCGCCGATGAAGAGTAGCTCGAGTTCTCCCGAGTCAGAGAGAACTCCCGACCCAGCTGGAAGTCGTTGTTCTTGATCGCCTCGTAGCTCGCCTTCAGGCTGGAGGTCCGTCGGCCGTCCTTCATCTGGGAACCAGAACCAGTTAGACCCAATGGACTCGACTTTAACGGGTTTCAATGTCATTAAAGGCTTTCAGTGAAGGCCTGATGCTTTTTAGAGCTGCAGTTTGTAACTTGCTAACCGCTAACCGGGTTCCTCAGCCTGACGGGCTGCCAGACCCCTCTTGCCCCCACCAGGCTAAGTGTCATTTGTTTATGTTTAACAGCTAATGGTGATAGCTCAGACACATTAAGATAAGTGTATAGTTAAAGTACTGGACTTGATGCAGGTTGTGCTAGCCTGTAGCATCGATGGTCTGATCGCTCTATGACGGTCCAACCTGCACCACCGTTAAATATCCAAGCCTTATGGCATCAATAATGCGTGTTGTCGACCGCTGAGGCTCTGAAAAACAACATGCATCATCATCGGTGCTCATAGTTTCTGATCTTTTCTCCAGAAGCTGACAGCCGCTCAGCATGGCGGCCACGTTCCCACCTGAGCCGTGGCTTGGACGGCCTGGGCCGCCGCCATGGTGATGGCGCCGGCTCCGGCGCCAGGCCCGGCGGGCAGCGAGGACAGGCTGTAGGACGCCAGCGGCTGGGACGGGTTCACGCTGTAGACGCTGTTGGTGGACGAGGACGTGCTGTTGGCACGGCAACCTGCAGGTGACAGGGACAGTCAGGATAGGGACAGGTCCGGTCGGGTCCAGCTCCGGCCCAGGCGAGCAGGACCTACCTGGCGTGTTCTCTTTGGAGGCGTCCGATGTGAGCGTGGACAGCAGAGCTTCAGACTTGAACTTCTTCTCTGGAACGTGTTCGGTGGTGTGGTGGGTCGGGGCGCTGTACTTCCTCTCTGGAACAGAACAGAACCGGTCAGAACCGCAACCGGAACCGGCCTGCAGGCGCGTGGCTGGACTCACTCTCTGAGCTGCTGTGGGAATGGACATGGTGGTTGTTGACGGGCTGAGACGGGCTGTCCATCTCCAGAGACCCTGAGGACAAAAGCAGAACAAGTCAGGTGGACCGCCAGAACCCGGACTGCCAGAACTCGGACCGGGACACTCACGTCTCTCCAGGATCTCGGTGATGCCGGCGTTGTCGGCCTCAAGCTCCATCTTGAACTTGGCCAATTCCTGGTCCAGTTTCCTCAGGTGCCGGTCCACCTGAGGACAGAGACAGGAAGCTGAGCTGGACTGACAGAACCGGGCTGGGCAGTCACAACTGGGTCCCAGCGCCCCTAGTGGAGAGGAGCAGAACGTCTCACCAGATCATAAATCTGATTGGCCAGCTGCACCTTCTCATCAGCGTCCTCCAGAGCTTTGTAGTAATCCTGAAACAGAAGAACAGCAGACGTTCACCAGAACAGAACCTGTGGAAGGTTCTGGGTCCAGCTGCTCCCACCTTCTTGATGACCTCCATCTGCTCCTCTCTCCACTCCGGCTTGTTCTTCTTGGCGTTGATGAAGAACTCTGTGACCTTCTGCTCCAGCTGATCTGTGGCGTCTGAAATGGGAAGAGAAGCTCTGAGGAGAACCGGGCATTTATGGAGAACAGGATCCACTCCAACAGCCGAACATCTCAGAACCTGCAGCATGTTGATCTGAACCAACTGCACTCAGGCTCTACGGGTTCTGCTCTGATGGCAGCAGAACATCCGCTCAGATTCTGACAGCACGGAGCTGAGGTCCTGTCTGGGTTTCTTCCAGCTGCTTTTTCTTATTTAAAAAAAACCTGAGAGTGAGAAACTCGTCATGCAATGAAAGAAATCCAGAAGACAGAAGCCATGGAGGAGACGCCGCTAGCAGAAGAAGGTTCTGCTACTTTGTAACACACATGCAAAAAACCAACAGCGCACCTTCCCTGAGGTCAAACAAGGTGGTGGATACAAACACACATCACACTTTTCAGATTTCCTCTGTAGAAATGTTAAAAGCCTAATTTTTCTCACAGTTCTGCACCATGTTGTGTTGTTATATCACATAAAGTCCCAGTAAAGCATACTGTAGTTTATGTTTGGTCAGAAATGTATGTAATAAATCACTGAAAAGGTTGACAGCTTTTAAAGACACCTCTTTATCATTTTAATCATTTTATTCTAACCGAGTTTTCAAGGAATAAAATGTTTGTTTAGAGTAAAACCAGCTGCAGCAGTTCCGTCTGTATGTCGGTGGGGGCGCTGTTGGGTCCACAAAGCCTGTATTAATGGCTGGTTTTCAGCTAGAAAAGCTGAATCTGACAACCGGCGCGAACTAAAACCTCCCTTGTTTTGACTCATGTTCTCTGAGGGTTACACTGTGGCTTCGTGTGTGAGGGAGACGGTGTGTGTGTTTGTAGGCCGTACTCTGAACCTGCAGGTCCATCTCCCTCATTTCCGTAAACCTGTCGCGGAGGTCCATGGGAAGCTGCTCGATCACTGCGGGAGGAGAAAAATAGGACGTTAACGGTCCCATCGCCAAATGCGACCCATCTACCGCTTATTGAGCCCCCAAACCCCGCAGTCGCTCAGCGACAGCCCCGTACTCACTCTCCAGGTAGTCCTCCAGATACAACATCCTGCTGCTTTTAACCTTTTAGTCGTTTTTATCGACAAAATTCGTCTTTCAAGATGGCGCCTCCAGCCGTGGACTAGCTCAGAAAAAAGACCCTAAAAATAGAAGCAGGGACCCATGACGTCAATTGCCTCCCGTCATCCGATTGGTTTGAAAACATTAAAGATTTTCGATTTGCGGGTTTTAGTGTTGTTGCATCATGGGAGCTGTAGTTGTCTCCATTTCATAATCTACCTAGAAGTGAAGATTATTTTCTCGTTGTTTGATGTATATTAGATGAGGAATAAAATGTTTTTCATGTACCTGTTTTGGTTCTCAGCGACAGACTGAATTTGGTTCCTCAAAGCTTTAATGTTTCAGTTTTTAATAACTTTACATGTTTCTTATTTAACTCTTAAGACTCAACATGTTCACATAGGGAATAACTCTATATTATTTCTATAGTATATTCTTATAATAGTCATATTTGCTGTTATACCTATTCGATTGTTTCTACAATTATTATATATAATAACAAATTAAAAAATACTTGATCGCAAAGGGACATTAAATAAATAGCTTGTTTATTTAAGCAAGCTTGTTTATTAGCAAGCAAGCTATTTCTTAGCTTGGTCCCTATTGCTGCCCTGCTACATTTCACTACTTCCTACTGACTATTGTTGCTGTCTGCAGTAGCAGTCAGTCTCGGACAATCTGAAGAGTCCTCTGACTGACGGCTGTCTGTCCTGACATGCTAACAGCTCAACAGCTGATATTAAACAACAACCTGATTCTGGCTGAAATATTCATCTCAGAGTCAGAGCCATAGGTTCAGTTAATCATGACTTTATACCGGATTCATCTGCACAGATCTAAACCAGCTAATGGCTTTTAGGCTCCATTAGCTGGTTAGAAAATCAACCAATAGTTGAGAAATCAGTTGGATCAGCGGCGGCCCGGTTCTGTTTTCAGTGAATGGGAATGGATGACATGTCCTCATAAAGACAGCAGCGGAAGGCAGCGCGTGCGTGTGTGTGTGTGGGGGGGTGCGTGTGGGTGTGTGTGTGTGGGTGTGGGGGTGTGTGTGTGTGTGTGTGTGTGTGTGAGCATGCTTCCTCCCTGCAGCTTCATCCTCTTCCTCACGGCCTGTTGACCCCTCGGCTCCCGGCTGGAGGCGGACACATTCCTCTGTCCTCCCCCAGGACCGGAGCGTGACGGAGGGACAGAAGGCGGGCCGGGCCGGGCCGGGGGGGGGGGGAGGGAGCGGCCCCGGCCCGGCCCGCCCGGGTCGGCTTTATTTAGGAGGGCCGCAGCGGGACGGGACGCTGCAGCTCCCAGGCTCAGCAGCCGGTTCTGGAGCAACAGGAGGTTCTGGAGCAGATCACTGGATGTTTGTGCTGCTTCACTCCTCGGACCGATTCTGTTGGACCCGATTAACAGACAGAAGAGATGCTGGTTGGGGAGGATCGGACTCCGTCCGCTCCGCCGCGGGCAGCAGGACAGAACCCGCCTGGGGGGCCAGTGCGGACCCCGGCCGGCAGCCCAGGCGGCGGTGGGCTGCGCGCTCATGGTACGCCCTCAACCTGATGCCGGTGAGCCGCACGGCAGATGCTGCCACGCAGGAGACAGGGGGCTCGCTGCCTGCTGAAACCCTCAACCTGATGCCAGGGTGAGCCGCTCAGATGATGTTTAAGCCAGGAGACAGAGGGCCGGCTGAAGCCCAGCAGACCAGAGGTTCCACTCAGATAAATGTTTCAGAGCAGAACCTGACCGCTGTCTCTGTCCCGCGGTCTCACATTCCTCAAATGTGTTTCTTCAGCCGAACCTGATCCCTGTTTCTCTCCCTGTGTCTCTTGTGTCTCTCTGTGTTCTCTGGTGTCTCTGTGTCTCTCTGTGTCTCTCTGTGTCTCTCTGTGTGTCTCTCTGTGTCTCTCTGTGTGTCTCTGGTCTCTCTTGTGTCTCTCTGTGTCTCTGTGTCTCTCTGTTGTCTCTGCTGTCTCTCTGTGTGTCTCTGTGTGTGTGTGAGCAGCTGATGGCGGTGTGTGTGCTCGGCTTGGCAGCGTGGATCAGAGACACCCTGAGCTCCGTCCTGACCCTGACAGCCCACACCAGGTGAGTTCCGTGTGGTTCTGGAGGTTCTCCTCTCACTCGGAACCGCCTCTCTGGACCAAGCACTCTGCTGGTTCTGATCGGGTTCTGTCTGAGCAGCACGGTAGTGGCAGTGTGGTGATGTGGTGTTTCCTGCTGCAGGTTGGAGGAAGCCGCCGTGCGCTCGTACTCTGCAGCCGTCCATCCGGTCTTCATCTCCGTCTGCTGCCTCCTCCTCATCCTCAGCATGGTGGGCTACTGCGGCGCGCTGCGCTGCCGCCTGCTGCTGCTCTGCTGGGTACATCTGGATCAATTAGATCTACAACAAACTTTGGACCTCAGGCCAGGCTGGACCGGGCCTTCAGAACCAGCAGCTAGCACTCAGCTACCGGGTCAGAGCAGAACCTTCCAGAACCAAGAGAGCCAGGCGCAGAACCAGAACCTGAAGAGACCAGTGGCGTTCACTCCAGAACCATCAGACTGGAGGTTCTGAACACTTCAGTCGGAACCAGTGTCCTGCAGACTGGTCGGTTCTGGTCAGTTATGGTGGTTTTGATGATGCTCCTGGTTCTGAAGGTCCGTTTCCTGCTCCATTCTCTGTGGTTCTGGTCTGGTTCCTCACTAAAGAACAGCTCGTGGTTCTGACGGGTATACTCCAGTTTTATTGATAACTCGTTTGGTTCTGGTCCAGAACTTGACAGTCTGGGCAGCTGATGGTTCTGAGACAGAAGGGGCCTTCCCGTTTGGGTCTGACTGTGTTCTGCTGTGTTCCAGTACTTCTGCAGCCTGCTGGTGATCTTCTGTGTGGAGCTGGCCTCTGCAGTTTGGACCTACGACGAGGTGAGGAACCGTCACGTTTTCAGAACCACGGGTCAGCAGAACCCAACCAGAACCTCTGAACAAAGGTTCTAGAGAGGCTTAGCATCAGAACTTCCTGCTCTGCTTTAATTTTCTGGATAAAACCTGGAAGGAGAAACTTTCCCATCCGAACCAGCGAGGCCAGCCCAACCGAACCGAACCGAACCGAACCGAACCGGCGTCTAGTGCTGAGCAGCTGCCGGCCCAGAACCAGAGGCTCCAGCCCGACCCGGTTCTAAGAATAACCAGAAATGTCAGACATGTCCGACCCGCTGCTCTCAGATCAGCTTTCAGTTCCCCCCTCTAAAAGAAGTGGTAGCCACGGAGAAATTCAAGATGGCCGCCATGGTCATCAAGGAAATGTTATTATTGTGCAACATTTGACAGCATTTCTCACAGATTAATACTTTTGGTATCAAATTATACATAATAATTAGACCCACATTATTTACTGATTTTTCAAGATGGCCGTCATAATGGAAATACATTTTTGTCTCTAAAATTGAGTATTTAATGAATGTTTGGTGCCAAATCATAACCTTCATATTTTGAACCATTTATATTTTCTTGATCTTTTTTTCTTTTTCTGGTAAACATTTTTTAAAATGGCCGCCATGGTTGTCATTACATCGCCAGTAGTTTTCATCAGTGGTGGCACAGCTAACTGAAACGTTACACTCACTAACCAAAAAACCTTAGCTACGCTAACTCCAAACATGTATCAGCAGAAGCTAAAGCTAAACCACTAAACATATACAAAATACCAGAAGCTAAACTGCTAACAAAAAATGAACATCTGCTGAGCAAGAGGCAGCAGTCTGAGCTAACATCCTGAGCTAACACATCAGGTTTAGCAGCCTCAGTCAGAGCACGAGTACTGACAAACGCGTGTGTGTGTGTGCGCGTGCGTGTGTGTGTGCATGTGCGTGTGGGGGTGTGCATGTGCGTGGGGGCGGTGTGTGTGTGCAGCCCTCAGTCCAGCGAGCCGACATGATCAGCCTGAAGTCCCGGATGCCGGACTACGGCCTACAGCCCTACCAGTGGCTCACACACACCTGGGACAGCTTCCAGACACAGGTAACACACAGAGCTGCTGTGATCATGTGACCTGTGCGCCTACAGGTGTGTGTGTGTTGTGACCAGTTTCAGTGCTGTGGGGTGATCTACTTCACCGACTGGCTGGAGATGACAGAGATGGAGTTCCCTCCTGACTCCTGCTGCACCAATCAGTTCCCCGGCTGCGCTGGCCACGCCCATCAGCATGACCTCAGTGACCTTCACCAGGAGGTGAGCCTCGCTGCCTCTGATTGGCCAGGAGGCAATCAGAGGCAATCAGAGAGATCAGCCTCTTAGCCAATCTCATCTTCCTATTTGTGTTTCAGGGCTGCGGTCTGAAGGTCTATCGCTTCATCCGGGGAACCAAGCTGCTGCAGGTTCTGCGTTTCTTGGGGGTTTCTATCGGCGTGGCGCAGATCCTGGCTATGGCGCTCACGCTCATGCTGCTCTGGGCCCTGTACTACGGCCGCCACCATCAGCAGCCAGACGTATACGGAACCCCTGGGGCGCCTGGAGACTCCGGTTCAGCCGTAGCCACCAACGGACCCGGAGACCAGAGAGCTGCCGAGGCCGAGCTGGAGGACCTGGAGCGGCCCGGCGCCGCAGGGGAAGGATTATTCTGACTCCGCGGAGACGGTCTACTGCCAATGGGCCAATTGGCTCCGTTAGACCAGTGGAGCCCCATTGGTCTGCCGGTCCAGAAAACCACAGAAGACTGGGACCAGGAGTCAGACCTGATGAGGCTCCGTGTCAGGATGTTTGCTGCTGCTGCTGTAACCGATCTGTCAGCATAAACGGACCAGAAACTCCTTGGCCCTGCTCAGACAGGATGGTATCGGGACGGAAATGTCCCCATGAGCTGAGGACCAGCAGCACCCTTTGAACCCGTCATCTATGGAGCTCGTTTCAGAAACTGAGCTGTTGCTTCACTCCCTAATGGACGCCTGGACCTGTAGCGGAGCTGAGGCTCTGCAGTCTGTCTTAAAGGATCTGCTGGTCCAGTGAAACCTGGTGGACTGTTGATCTGCTGGACGCTGGTTGGGCGTCAGAATGATGGAGGCTAGGAGACATGATAATAATGGTCTTTATTGAACAGATAAATAATCACTCCTGTGTGCTCCAGGAAAATATCCTGCGGAACGGAAAACTTCAGATCATCTCGGAATGGAAGAACCGTCACCTCACGCGTTCACCAGAAACTACAACTCTAGCTGACAACCAGAGTTGGACTGAGTCCATCTGGCCAAACCAGAACCACAGGAGCAGGATGAAGGCTGGATCATCATCATCACTTCCTGCTCCGATCCAGGAAGTGATGCGGGGAGGTTCCATCCTCAGTTAATAGACCTTCATGAATCACATAAAAACATTAATAACAGAATGACTCATATGAACAGAAAGTTTCCAGCCTGTTGCCTCACTGGAACGCAGCATCCAGGCAGGAAGTGAACTGTTAGCCCCGCTGCATCATGGGCTGTGTAGTTTTTGTAATAAAACCTTTGCAATAGCTCAGCAACGTCCTCAATAAAACACTGGAAGAAGCAACAGGTGGCAGATCAGACGCCTTTCTGTGAGGAAACGTCTGTAAAGTCACGCAGTTAACAATATTCATTTATAAAAGTAGTTAAATATTAGTTTGAAACTGTAACGTATAAATAAATACTGGTGAAAATATGGCTTTAAAAATGAATCTCAATTTTTCCCAAAATATTGCTGTTAATTGTAGACTGTGGAACTTTACAAACGGCCCCTTGTGTTTCTGAAACGGAGCATCACAGGGTCCAATGTTTGGCTCCATTTTCTTTTCTAAATATAAATGCTTCCACTTTTTCATTCACTTTTCATTCATAAACAGTCATTTCAGAATAAACGTCCATTTTTACGCAGATCATAGTCAGCGATTTATCCACAAGTCCTGATGAATTCGGGATCCCACCCATCCAGGAAAAGCAACAGAGCATGCTCTCTGGGTCAGGGGTCAAGCCAGTCCCACCATAGGTCAGTTCTGAAGAGCCAGACTGGAGCTGGACAGCGACAGGTTGCAAGAAGGTAACGGTTAGAAAATAAAATCTGCTCTAAATATAGAAAAGAATTAATTAAATAACCTTCAACTCAGAGATGTGTGCTCTGAGCTAACGGCTAGCTGCTAACAGCCACCATGCTCTGAGCTAACTGCCAGGTGCTAACAGCCGTCGTGCTCTAAGCTAGCAGCTAACAGGCTGTTTCCAGTAAATCTTTTTCTAATTATTTCATTCAGTTTTATTCCAATAAACAATGAAGGACAATAACCCTTTCAGCCCTTTTCCTCCCAGACGTGTCACGATGAAGCAAAGCGTTCAGGAGCATGCAGTAAATCCCAGCGCCGGCTCAGGAGACTCAACACAACTGCTTACATTAGCATGCATAGGCAGAAAGATTACATAATAATAAAGTCTCCAAATAAAGATATCACAGCAAATCAGTTTCTCTGCTAAGCACCACAAACAGCCTATCATGTCGTCTCACATAGCAACCAAATTTACCAGCAGATAAAATCTGGGTTGCAGCAGACGGCTGCTCGGTCAGCTCATTAACAATCATCTGAAGGAAACCCAGATGTATCCTGGCTCTAGTTCTCCTCCATCTCCTCCCGTTATGCTGCCTCCTGGTGGTGAGCTGCTGAAGTTTTCAGCTACTTCTGTTTTCAGTCTTTAAAAGCGGCTCACTACCTGCTCTTTGTTCTCTGGTTAAGAACACAAACTACTGGAAGAAGTCCATAGCATGAGACAACTGACATGTTGTCATTCTGTCAAATCAACAGCTTCCTGTAAAGTCCAGTGTTTAACAGCCAGCCAGTATTGCTTTGGTGTGGAGCGCTTCTGACCAACCAGTCAGTCACTTGACTCAGCTCCACTGTCAGAACCTCACAGCCAACATCTGGCACGACTCGCCATGAGCAAAGGGAAAACACACGATGGTCATGAAGTTTGTGGAGAAACGCTTGGTGGGAATGAAGTGAGCCGGAACATCAGTGGTGTTTGGTTGTGTGACTGTCACTTCATTTCCCTCCGTCCTCTGTTTTCTGGACCATTACTTTGACAATGAGCTTCAAGAGAAATCCACAGGAAACACTCCTAGAAACAAACCCAGAGGGCTGGAGGAGTTTTCAGTGGTGAACAAGAAGATGTTTGGTGTTCATTAGGTTAAAGCTGGGTCATGACCCTAAGTGGGATACCCCAGTAAAATCACTGGAAACCCTGAGTAATACGGCCTCCAACCCAGTAGAACCAGTGGAACCAGCAGATCTCCGGTTGGTTTGTTCCCTACTGGATTCTCTCCAGTGTCTGTGCAGAAGATGTGGATGTGGCTCGACCTGGAGTGCAGCGTAATTACAGCAGTGTTTGTGTTTCACTTGGAGACGTTTCTCTCTGGGACGTCCTCCTGCCGTCAGCCCCTTGGCCGGCTGGACTCTACAGAGCAGAGACCCGGACGACGTTGGCCTGGCAGTGGTCGGAGGAACTGGAGCACCGGTCTCTGTCTGGAGTGGTGCCAGGTGTGGGAATGCTGACGACAGCCGGGGAAAGGTACAACGGCTTGCAGTTCAGAGGGAGCGTCTCTTCAAATTTGGCGTTCAGACTGGACCGACTGGGACAGGAAGACAAACAGGAGAAGGTTCTGGAGTTAACATCTGGAGTCAAAATTTGGTAATTTAGATTTTGCTTCACAAGAAATGATTTGTGAGTCCTATGGTTCCCCTGTGAAGTTTCAGACAGTCAGTATTACATTCCTGCCTCTCAGGTGGCTGTTAGGGTGACGGTCAGGGGCTCAGACAGGTAAAACAGTTCAGGTGTCCATTAGGTTTGATTGTTCAGGACGTCGTGGTGAAGAGAGAGCTGAGCCAAAAAGCGAAGCTCTCGATTTACCGGTCGATCTACGTTCCTACCCTCATCTATGGTCATGAGCTTTGGGTCATGACAGAAAGAACGAGGTCCCAGATACAAGCGGCCGAAATGGGTTTTCTCCGCAGGGTGGCTGGGCTCTCCCTTAGAGAGAGAAGCTCGGCCATCCAGGAGGGACTCAGAGTAGAGCCACTGCTCCTCTGCATCGAGAGGAGCCAGTTGAGGCTCGGGCATCTGGTCAGGATGCCTCCTGGACGCCTCCCTGGTGAGGTGTTCAGGTCCCACCGGGAGGAGGCCCCGGGGAAGACCCAGGACACGCTGGAGGGACTATGTCTCTCGGCTGGGAACGCCTCGGGATTCCCCCGGAGGAGCTGGAACTAGTGGCTGGGGAGAGGGAAGTCTGGGCCTCCCTCCTTAAGCTGCTGCCCCCGCGACCCCACCCCGGATAAGCGGCAGAAGATGCATGGATGGATGGGTGTTCAGGACACAGGTAACATCTCTGATCTTCCGTCAGTCGGCACCTTATGGCTCAAACGGAAAAAGCAGGAGCTGATTCCCAGTCCTGCCACAGCCAGATATACTCTGGATTCCTGCCATTCTCTGCATGGGAACGCTCCATCACATGACCGCCACATGTGACCAGCTGCTGCCATGGGTCTGCTCAGTACAGCTGCAGGGAACAGACCAGAACTGCCTCTCTGTGGCTCAGCAGCTGAAAAGTTGATCTGTGAACCCAAGGCCGGATTTTAGCACGGGCTTACCGGGGCTGCAGCCCGGGGCCCCGGCACTTCGGGGCCCCCGAAAGATGCTTTGTATTTTTGTGAATGAATAAGGTCAGATTGATAACTTTTATCATGGGCAAAAAGGATTTTGGCGGTGTTGTTGAAAACTGTCTGAAACGTCATCATGAATGCTTGATTCTTATTGGTCCAAATTGGACGTTTCTGACGCTTTGGGGCGGAGCTTAAGGGAGAGATTTCTTACGATGGCGGCAACAGAATGAATGACAGCGGAGCGCAGGAACGAAAGAAAGAAGAGCGCCACCGAGAGGTGATGAAGAAAATATCCAGGCTATCAGGTTTTAATATCTCATATTGGACACGGAACAGAACCATCGTTGTCCCTCTCCGCTTCTCGTTGCTAACAGCGGTTCTATGGTCCGCCAGAACCTGGACTGATCCGGTACCGGGGGAGTCAGAGGTGGCGGCAGGGCGAACTTCTTCTCCAGGTGGAGCGATGACCACGGTACAGGACTGATCCTGTGCTTTGGGTAAAAACAGCTTACTGGGCTGAGCAAGAAGCAGAAAATAAAATATGGATGTTCATTTGAAAGCATCTTTAGAAACACCGGAAACGATTCTTCTCCAGGTCGCGCTTTGAAAGCTAGCTCCAAGTGGTGAGTCCATCCAAAAACAGCTGAGTTCTCTCCATCCACCGCGGCTGTGTTTGTATTTGAAACGATGCTAAAAGTCAGTGAAGCTTTGAAACTGGAAAAAGCAACAGAACGATTCAAGGAGAAAGAAAACAGCTAAAGTCACAGAAAAGTCATAAGACTGCTCTGCTCGCTCAATGCGAAGTTAAAAAAGCGGAACTAGCTTTAGTTCCAGCTAGCAGCGGGAACTAGCTTTAGCTTCCAGCTAGCAGCAGCGGAACTAGCTTTAGCTTCCAGCTAGCAGCGGTGGAACTAGCTTTAGCTTCCAGCTAGCAGCAGCGGGAGGAACTATCTTTAGCTTCCAGCTAGCAGCGGCGGGAGGAACTGTCTGAATCCTATGGCGAAGGGCCGACAGGACAAATGAGCTCGCGCTTCCCGCCCTGCCCTGACAGCAGCTACAGTCCAGTCATCACTGAATAAAGGTTCTGACCAGGTTTGGCTCTCAGAGGGAAAACAACCTGACTGTCTGAAGTTGGTAAGGAAATAAACCTGATAATTACAGAGAAAGATACAGTTGATAAAAATTGAAAGAGGGAGAGAGACAGATAAAGATAGAAATAAAGAAGGATAAATAAATATTGTGCAGAGGATGGATAGAGAACATAGTCAAATGTTTCTTCCTTAGGAAAGCTTTGTTGAATAGACATATTCCAGATGTTCAAGTATTTCTTTAATAACTACTAAGTATATTTTGTTTGCAGTAATGATCTTTACATTCATTAAAGGTGCAAATTTCTGGCCGATCCCCAATCTTTAAAAATCTTACTTGCTGAAATTGTTTTGTGCATTTGTGTGCAAAATATAGCTAAAAAGTTGTCAATCATGGAGTGACTGATGTAAACCTGGCATGGAGAGACGACCTGGTGGTTGGGACTGTCCATCAGCCTCAGGGTGGACAGTGGCTGATTGTTGTGACCTTGTTGCTAGATAAGGTTTGGACAGGATCAGTTCCACAGCAAACGCCGGCCACCCAAAGGGAAGGAAGTCAGGGATATCTATATATACTATATATACGCAACTGTATAACGATGAGAAAGTAGAGCCCCAACCTTGGCTCAAGCCCCGGGGCCCAAAACCCTCCTAACTCCGGCCCTGGCTGAACCAATCTATGATGTGGGACCTTCAGAGCTGCTGAAATCGCCACATAGATGGTGGATCTAAAAGCTCCTCAATATCTCAAAGATCCTGGTCCTTTCAGAGCAGCGGTCTGAAACTCCAGTCCACAAGGGCCAGTGTCCAGCTGCTTTTTGATGATCTGAACCCAAATAAAAACCCCAGAACCCGTTTTAGAATCTCTAGGTCCTGCTACTCCTCAACCATCATCCAGATATAACCCAAGCTGTGACCTTTCATGATCTTCTGAAGGTTCCTGATGCTCAGGAGCCTGAATAACAGCAATCTCCCCGAGGAACCATGACCACCTTGATGGATCTGCACCAACCTGTTGGT
Organism: Phalloptychus januarius; assembly: GCA_902982915.1. Lineage (NCBI taxonomy): Eukaryota > Metazoa > Chordata > Actinopteri > Cyprinodontiformes > Poeciliidae > Phalloptychus > Phalloptychus januarius. The sequence continues at coordinate 13,621,981 of CADWAE010000474.1, read as the reverse complement.
GATTGGCCGCTCCCTGATCTGGATGGTGCTCAGCTCCTGGATGCTGCACTGCAGACCCAGACACATGTTGGAGTTGGAGATGTTGAAGGTCTTCCTTGTCTTGTGGCCACAGCAGGAGAAGCCATGAGGTGAGGATGAGGAGATGGAGGAAGATGGAGACAGCTGCTTTACCGGACTTAGGTCCCTGCAACTCAGCTCAAACAACTTCTCGTCCACAAACTCGTGGCTCTGAGGAGCAAAGGGGAGGTGAGAAGATCATGGGCTGACTTCAGGGGCGGGTTCTCTCTGACCTCAGGTTCTCACCGTGGTTTTCTCCAGGCAGTTGAGCAGGTGGTGATGTTGCAGTTCAAAGTTGGGGTTGATCTTACACACCAGCGCCTGGCCTGCTTCTTTGGATGCCTGTAGGACACAAAGATTGCCATTATCTGTCCCACAATGCTCTGGTGGAAACATCTGGACTGGACCAACATCAGTGCATTCAGAGGATCCCAGCAACAGGTTTCAGGCTGAATGTGACCCAGAGGGAAAGAGTCAGGACATCCGACCTGGAGCTGCTGCTCAAAGCTTCGTCTCACACAAAGAAGGTTCAGAAAACTGATAATCCTGCAGGTGGACGGAAACACCTGATGAAAGCAGCAGACCAACAGCCAGAGCTTCTGCTGCAGAGCCTCGCCTAGAGGACTGTGGCTGGGACAGAGATCTGCTTCAACACTACACCAGCTGATTGGCTCCTCTGGGTCACACTCATCCTGCAAGCTGATTGGTTCATTCCTCCACATGCTGACAGATTGAACCAGTGGTCTGAAACTCCTGGCCATCAAGGTTCGGTCTCTTTGCTATGGAGCTAAAACTGTTTAATAATTCACAAATGCACAGGAGACAGTTTTAGCGCCATACTCTGCTTCTCCAGTATTCGCTCTGGACTGCTCTAAGCAGTTCAGACTTTTAAGTCAAGTTAGAGAAGGGACACATCTAGAAGCTTCAGGACCTCAGCACTCGAGGAGTCCAGCTTGAGACCACTGGGGTAGAGTAGCACAGAAGCAGCTGCCACTCCTGCTAATCTCAGCAGCTGCTTGGTTTCAGGCGGCTTACGGAGCAGTAGGAGGTTTCTGATGACCGGACCAGCGGTGTGAAACGGTCGCCAGGGTCTGAAGTTTCATCTGTCCAGACTTGTTGCTTCAGCAGTCTGAAGGCAACAAACCGTGAGGAGCAACTTGAACACTAAACTTGGACGTCCCTCAACCATAAGCATGAGGTCAGGAGGTCAGGAGGGTGTCCATGATGGGACGAATGAGCAGATGGATCTGATCAGTTTTGTCCTGCTGGAGGCAGGAGCAGCCGCTTCCGGCTGCACCACCATGAGGCTGCACCAGGTGGCGCTGAAGGATCCACACAAACTGAAGATTAAAACAAGCAGCTTTGTATCACCACCTAGTGGGCAAAATGTGGAACTACAGGCTGCTGTCTGAGCATGATCCAACCGCGTTCTGGACCCGGAGACAAGCAGACCTTCTCTGACCTTTGACCTTTGACTGCTGGAGGTCTACTGAGTACATCGACATGCAGCAACCTGTAGCCACTCAACCTGACAGGGAGAGCGATGGGGCCTGGTCTCCATGGTTACCTCAGATCTGGACCAATCAGCTGCTGGCTGCGTTTGTACTGCATATAAGCTCTAGCTGCCCGGCTCTCTCACAAGCACACAGACACACAGCAGAGGTCGGGTCCCTGAACAGCTGCAGATTTGGTTCTTCTCGTCTGGATCCAGGTGATGAAGGTCAGGTGAAGCAGTTGGTTCTGATGTTGCATTCCAGTTGCACTCAGAAGTAGGAAATTCCAGCTTCCCAGTGGGAAAGTAAACTGGAACACCCCCTGAAGTCACAATACCTCCTGGGAAACTGGGAGCCACACCAGCCCCTAGATACTAGTAGCAAGGCGGATTTCCTGTTCCAACATGGCCGCTCCTCGCATCATCAGCAGTTTCAGGATGAGGAAGACTCTGCAGGTGTGAGGAAGGCCCGTACCTTCTGCGCTCGCCTCTTCTCGGCCCTCTGGCTCTGGTGGTAGATGCGGCTGAAGTTGGACACGATGACGGGGACAGGCAGGGCGATGACCAGCACGCCGCTCAGGGAGCAGATGGAGCCGAAGATCTTCCCCATGATGGTCTTTGGGACCATGTCGCCGTATCTGAGGGGACAGGAGGTCAAAGGTCAGACCTAGTTCTGCTTTATGGGACGACTAAAAGCTTCAGCACCAAAAACATCCAGAAACCCAGAACTCCTGAATTAAGACTCTTTCCTCTGATCCAGTTCATGGTGACTGGAGACATTTAAAGGTCCAACACGACGGACCTGCTGCCCTCTAGTGGCCAACTCAGAGAATAACCTGGAGAATGGCAGATATGAGTAGTCAGTCAGACCTGATCCATTGGAAAATGCCTCCAGGTGTCGATAGAAACGTCACATCTCTCGTCTCCCATTTGCCACATCCAGAAACTCCAGGCCACCAGAACCAAGAATAATGGGCTGGAACTGGTTCTGGTTCAGTTCTACAGGAAACTGACCCACAGAACCAGACCCAGTCCCTGGGATGGCAACATGGCAGTGTGTCGGTGTGTGTAAACATTAATAGCAGCAGGTGTTGAGCGTTGCAGAAAGCCTCACTGCTCCTCAATCATTCATGTCTCTGTGAACAAACAGCTACAGCAGGAGGAGCTGACACACACACACACTGAAACACACACACACTGACACACGCACACACCCCCCCACACACTGACACACACACACACTGACACCCCCACACACACTGACACACACACCCCGACACACACACACTGACACACACACACACTGACACACACACACACTGACACACACACACCCCCACCCCCCTTCAAGCTTCAAGCTTTTACCGAGTTGCTTCTTGCTGGTTCTGCTCCGGGTCCGAACTTTCCTCCTGGAGGAAGGTACGTGTGCATTAAGCTGATCGGATTAAGATGTTTACTCCTCATCATCCGACCCTTGGATTAGCGGACCGGACCGGACCAGAACATCTCCTCAGCTGGCAGATGGGCCATCTTACCAGAACCAGAAGCAAAACCAGCTCTGAAACAAAAACCAGTTCAGATCCAAAACAAGCCAACCTGGAAACCAGCTGCTGTCGACTTCAGGCAGAAAAGATCCAGAAACGTTAGAGTGAGGTCAGAACCCGGCCAACTGGGCCCAGTAACCGGGTCACCACGCATCTAAACCGTTTGAACTACAAGCAGCTGCTGGTAGTTTGTTCCCTGGAACAGTCTGACTGAAAACAGGAAGTGAAGCTCATTTACTGGCTGCCATTAACATCTCCTGAATGTCACTACGTTAATAGAAACCTGTGAGGAAAATGTCTTCAGTCATTTCTTTATTGAGTTGCATCCAGAAAGCAGTGAGATGGTTTAGTGCAAATAACCAGAGAAAATAAAACCTCCTGCTGCGTTCCTGTTAGGAATGTAGATATCAGGACAAGCGACTGAAGGAGGAAGCATCTCCAGTTTCAGGAAGAGAAAAGGAAAAAGCAGACAGCCCTTTGTTCCTGGCCAATAACTCAGTACAATTTGTATGTTGTCATAATAACATAATTTGTCTAAAAACAAACCTTCAGAGCGAAGCGCCGTTCAGACAGCGCGGTCTCCAGGGAAACGTTTGGAGACGACTTCAGGAATCTCTGAGGCAGATGGGCTTTCACCTCCTCACGACTCCAGGCGGACCGGACCAGATCATCCCCTGAGCCACATGTGGATGGGAGAGAACACTAGATAGAAGTAGTTGGCCCAGGTGAGGGTGACTCGGCTGACAATAGCAACGCTGACCTGAAACATGTCAGCAACAAGTTGCTCCTGCCCAAAGTGTAGATGAGGAACTGGTCAATCAGAGGCCGGTGGCTTTAGTCTGAATCCGACTCATGGATCTGACTCAGGCTCAATGAGCCTCACAGTACAACGTGAAACGCAGTTCGTTGGAGTTCATTGGCAGTTCTTGGAGTTAAAAGGGCGATGAGCGCTCTGATGGACCCGGTTCTGGGGGTCTGATGGACCCGGTTCTGGGGGTGCTTCAAAGTGCTGAGTCAGGTAGACTGCAGTGGACAGTTTCAGCTTTTAAGGGCAATTGGACCCAAAGGGCGAGAAAACAGGAGAGAGAGAGAATCTCCCAGACTCCATCTGAACTGACCCTCAGCAGAAATGGCCAAAAACCCCAGAAGACACCAAGAAAACTGAAAACACTTGATGGGAACATTAATGTTATGAACAGGTTCCCGCAGGAACTTCATCCACCGCTCTGAGGTTCTGTTCAGATGGAACCAGAACCTGCTGTGGACTGGACTGCAGCATCTCCAGAACCAGAACCGTGTCGTCTTCTCCGTGTTTTACTCTTTATTGTGTTTGCTTTCTAATTCCGGCAGAGGAAGGGGGGCTAATTGCATTGCAGGGTAATCAGCGCCCCGAGGGGGGCTGCTGTCGCCGTGGAAACGCCCTCATCCTCCCAGGAGGAAGATTTCCTCCCAATGTCTGCCTTCAGATGATTCAGAGCCAGGACCAGGAGGACACCAGGACCAGGAGGACACCAGGACCAGGAGGACACCAGGACCAGGAGGACACCAGGACCAGGAGGAAACCAGGACCAGGAGGACATTTCATCCACTGAATTCCACTCGATGCAGCCGGATATAGAAATACGCCGTCAGATTTAATAAACCCATCATCATCATCATTTTGTAATAAACATGATGATGTAAACGACCACCATATAAACGAAATGTGTAAAGTCCAGAAAGCCCAGCAGGGAGTCAATCAGAACCAGGTCGGACTGGAGAAGAACCATCAACTGAAGGTTTTTGGACTGGAAATTCGCCAGAACTTCAGTTTGATTAAACGGACAGAAACCTTCCTCATCATCTTCCTCATCCTCCTCCTCGTTTCTCATCTTGCAGGTCGTCCTCGACGTTTCCTGGATTCAAACTGGGCTGAAATCTGATCTGGAAACGATCAAAAATAATTTCATAACTTCTGAATAAAGCAGAGAAAAAAGTTTCCTACTTTTAGTTTGAAAGAATCAGCTGAAGTCTTTGGTTCACTTCCTGTTAGGAAATCTTAAACATTTTATAAAGGAGAAAAATTCTAAAGTAGTAAATTTTATATCTAAACGACCCAGTAAATCACAGAATTCTGTTTATTATTCAGTTTATCTTTAATGGCTAAATAAATTATTTATTATATATTTTAGTTTGCAGACTTGGATTTATTTTATTTTTAAAAATGCATTTTATACTAAAGGTACTTGTTTATTTTTAATTCCTCCTGTTCTCTAGGGTTAGAGCATCACCGGCCCTCAGTGGTGATGAAGATGATGGGGGGCATCTGGGTGTGGTCGCTATGGAAACAGAAACTAAATTTAGAGCCGACTCGTGTTTCACATCTGCTGGGTTTATCTGAATCCGGTTCTGGTTCTGACCCGTAAACTGCAGAACCGGACCAGAACTGGCAGCTCTGACCTGGATGGAGGATGACTTTATCTCAGGAGGAGGACGAGCAAGTCTTCATCAGCTGTACCGGGTCAGAGCCGGATCAGAACAGGACCAGAATCTTTAGCTGCACCAGAACAGCTGTTCATCAGCTGTTCTGGTGAACAGCTGTGTGCAACAGCGCCACTAGGGGCGCTGTTGCATTTTAACTAAGTTCAAAAGATAAAAAGAACGAAGCTGCAGAAAAACATGAAACCAAGCAGCAGACAGTTCACTGTGAAACTTGAGTTCCCTTTCAGAACAGGTTCACCATCAGCAGAACCGGAACCTCTTCCCAGAACCTTCCTCATGTCGTTCTGCTCCAAACTGACTCAGAACAAAAGCCGGAACCGGGTCGCAATTGGATCACTGAAGGATCTGAGCGGGTCTGTTGCGATAGCAACCCGCAGCTTGTTCAACTGGTTACAGAAACTGGGTCGGTCAGAACCACCCCCCTTCACAGGTCCTCATCCCGACCTGTGATGAGGTCAGGAACCCTGACTGGCCCCTGACTGGTCCCTGACTGGCCCCTGACTGGTCCCTAACCATCACCATTCAGCATCCAGTCTGGTGTCTCAGTTTTCCCGAGACACCCGAGAAACTGTGTCTCTGGTTATTTTGGGCCGGGTCGGTACCAGTCTTTGTGAAGGGGAATAACGAGGCGGCTGCCAGCCGGAACGCGGCCTGTCAGGTTTGTGACGGCCGCCGTCCAGCTGACAGGCGGAGGAAGGCTTTCAGGGGAGACAAATGGCCGCTGTGACAGTGAGATGTAATTTCCCCGGAACAGCACTGCAGTGTCCTCCCACAGCGCTGCTGCTGATGGACGTTCAATGATGCTGCGCTCCAACTGTCTCACCGCCAAAACTTCTCCCTGCTGCATCACTACATTACCCAGCAGCCTCGGGGCACAGGCACTTCACCAGCTGTCAGGGTGTCTTCAGATCCAGACCAGGTTCTGATGGGCCTGATCTGATAACAGCTGGGGACCAGTTGGAGGCTGCTTCTGTAAAAATGGTTAAAAGACGGCTCTGAAGCCCAAAGAGCCCCCGGTAGTCCATCAGAACCAGAACTCCTGCTGGTTCTGGGAGGAATCAGGTTGCAGCAATTTAACGATCCAGTTTGGAAACTGAGTAAATATTAGGGCCGGGACTTTCACGCTTTCATTTTTATTCATTTATTCCTACCCAGCGGCGAAGGAAGAGCTTTCATTTCTACTTCTATACGATCTGATTGCCATCTCCTAGGCAACCGAAGGCAAGCTGGGTTGCCAACAGGTGGTTCCTGGAGCTGATGTTGGTCCTTCGTCCTCCACAGAACAATATTTACTCAGGTGAATTACATCAAAACATAGTTCGGTACATCAGCAGGATGTCCCGGTCCAAATGTTAAAGTCAACAACAACTTCAGTTTCATTTCCTTCCTAAAGATTCCAAAGTATTAATCCAGAACACCAGGAGGGCCTATGTTCACAAGCCTCCCAAAATCAGGACGCTGTCACTTTAAGATTTCTCTAAAGCCTAAAGACTGAAAACCAGTAAGAAACCATCTGGACACCAACAAGAAACCATTAAGATGCTAATTGGAAACCAGTAATGTTCACCTGCTAGCCCACTGGGCTAGTTCTGGTGGACAGAAGAACCTGCGGGTCCACATAAGCGGCTCAGTTCGGGATCGGAGCAGAACTTCTCCTGAGCCACCGGAAACAGGAGCTGCACACCCGTCCTAAAAATCAGCCCCGCCCACTTTGGGACCACAACCAAATAGGAGATGTCACTCACCCTAGCGTTGTCATGGTAACGATGGTGTACCAGAAGGCTGCCGGGATGCTGGTGAACTTGCTGCCGGAACCCTTCTCGGCGTAGAACATGACAGTGGCGAAGATGATGATGGCCATGGTGAGCGAGAAGAGCAGGAAGCCCAGCTCCGACGCGCAGCTCTTCAGCGTGTAGCCCAGGATGCGAAGTCCCGCAGAGTGCCGCGAGAACTTGAAGATCCGAAAGACGCGGAACACACGCAGCGTGACGAAGGCGCCACTCACGTCCTCGTTGTCCGTCATGACCAGGCCGATGTAGTAGGGCATGATGGCCACCACGTCGATGACGCTCATCACGCTCTTGACGAACCTGTAGCGGCTGGGCGCCGCCAGGAGGCGCAGCAGGTACTCCACGGTGAAGATCATGACGCACGCCGTGTCCAGGCAGAAGAAGGCCAGCGCGTAGCGCTCCCCGCAGGACAGCACTTTGACGCGGTTCGGCGCAGCGCTGCACGGCACAGTCTCCACCACATTGGCCATGACCGACACAGCGATGAAGAAGCCCGTCACGTAGTAGAAGACCAGCGCCATGGTGGAGGTGTGCGGGTTCTCGAAGGCGCGCCACATGGTCTCCCGGAAGCTGGCATCCACAGGCATCAGGTCGCTGCTCTGCTCGCTCTCCTCGTCGTCCTGGATGCGCTCCTGATTCTCCCGCCTCCGGTCCTTGTATTCCTCGTAGCAGCAGTCTCCGATGATCTCCGGTACGATGCCGAAGAAGGCCAGCTCCTCGTCGTAAGCGGAGATGCACTCCTGGCGAGGGTAGTGCAGCTTTCCGGTGCGGTAGAAGTTCAGGATGTGGCGGAAGATGTCCGGGTCGCGGTCGAAGAAGAACTCGTTGTTCTCCATGTGGAAGAAGAAGTCCCGCTCCGAGCTGCCCAGCAGGGTGTCCGGATAGCGCTCCAGCGTGTCCCGCCACGTCTGGAACTTGGTGCCGCTGACGTTCAGCACGATCAGCTCGTCCCGGTCGCGCTGTTTCTCCCGCGGAGGCGCCGGCATAGGCGCGCTGGCCACCGGCATCCAGCCGACGGCCGCGGCGCGGGCGAACGGCATCCAGGCTGCGACTCCCGCAGCCATGCTATCCCGGAGCTCCGGCGGCTCTGGAGGCGCGGCAGAGGTTCAGACAGCCGCAGGGCAACAGGCGGACATCCGGGAACCAGCGAGAAGAGTTCGGATCTCCGGGTCAGCCGGAGCGCTGAACTTTACGCACAAAGTCGGTGCGTAAAGCTGAAAGCGGCGCTCCAGAGATCAGCCGCTCACTTTCTGGCTGTTCGGAGGCGAAAAGCTTCAGAGGGAAGCAGCAGGTCCAACGCGCTGCTCTGATCCGGACCGGAAGGTCTTCCTGCAACAAGTGCTCTTAGGAGAATCCCGAACCGGACCCGGAGTTGCAGCCTCCCGGTCCGGCTTCGCAGCGGTTCACTGCGGGGAGAGGAAAAAGGCCGAACAGAACCGAACCTATGCAGATAAACTGGAGGTTCGGCTGGAAGGGAACAAACCTCAGCGGCTCGATCTGCGGACACACAGGTGCTGCTGGAGAGGAGAGGCGGAAACTCACTCTACTCTCTCCCGGCACCCCCCGTGGGCGGAGCCAGAGAGTCCGGGCTAGTCGGGGTGTGTATGTGGGGGTGGGGGTGTGTGTGGGTGTGTGTGTGTGTGTGTGTGCGCGGCGGGGGGCGCCACGCAGCCCGCGTCATGCACGGGGAGAAACCTCTGACGTGCTGCGGTGATTAGTTTAATGATTGGTCCCTGGAGCTGCGCGTTCTTGTGGCTCTGGTATACTCCGTGCACGCTTCTCAGTTTCTCCTGAAATGTTTCAGAAACAGCAGCGGTTCTCAACACGAGGTGCATGGACAGAAGGACTGTTGTGATGATCAGTGCTACCTCGTCAGATTTTCCTACTGTAGCATGGATAGATGGTGCTACGTGTCTAAAACTGCTACCTGGTGGGTCAGGAGGTGCTGGTGCCTCTCCAGTGAACGTTTCGGGCGAGGTCACCTGGACAGGTCACCACACACTCACACCGAGGGTGAATTTAGAGAGACCAATTAACCAGTCATGTTTTTGGACTGTGGGAGGAAACCGGAGTACCCGGAGAGAAACCTACCATGTGCAGGGAGAACATGGAGACTCCATGCAGAAAAACCCTGGGCCGGGAATCGAACCCAGAACCTTCTTGCTGTAAGGCAACAGTGCTACCCACTGATCCATTATGCAGCCTGAATATCAAGATATGGTACCTTTTTAAAAATATTTCCAATACAAAGGTGTTTGTAAGATTGAAACAGTATCAGACACGGGAAACAGGTTTTATTGTATATATTGTTTCAATATTGTGCTTCAACATGGATTCAATGTCTCTAATATTTCAACGTTGATTTTCTGTCTCCCAGCAGAACCTTCTGGTCTGTTTGGTTCATGAACCGCCTGATGGACAAAGCTGGTCCGATATTTAGCAGAACCAGACGGGTCGGTACCACCTCTGAGCAGAACCGGGATGACCCGCCTCTCAGTGCGTCTGCAGCTCGGTTCTATTTCTAGATTCTCTGATCTGTTTTTAGCTGCAGTGTCTTTCAGGATATTTTAGGAGTTTGGACCAAAATAGATCAGAACCGTCAGGCGGTTCTTGCCTCCAGATTTTAGTGACAGGAGGCCAGATGAACTGACCCTCGACCTTTGACCACTGACAGTATGTGAATGATGGTTGAGGCTTTAGAGCTCAGGCTGGTGAACTTCTGAACCTCTGACAGTACAGAGGTTACAGAAGTATCATCAGTAATGCTGTCGGCCCCCAAGCGGTTCTGGTTCTCCGGACTTCTCTCCGAACCAGACTGGCGGGGAACCAGACTGAGTGACTTCATTAACGTCTCAGTGTGACATCACACACTCCCATGATCCTCTGCTGTCGCTGACAGATGGAGGTGATCAGGATCGTCCCGGGAGACGCTGCCTCCATCCCACACACACACACACACCCCCACACACAGTCGTGTTTTCATCACTTATGGAGACTTCCCAGTGACTTCCATTAATTTCTACAGCCTATCCCTAACCTTAACCTTTACCTTAACCCTAACCATCACAGACCTAACCACTAAGCCACAAACAAAAATTTTCCTCATGAGGACCTAGAAAATGTCCCCACAGGAGCAATGGTCCCCATAACCCACATTGTAGACAGAGATAGGTTCCTATAGAGCTTTGGTCACTGCGCGACGTTTTAAAGGCTCTACTGGCCTTTATTTAACAGTTAATGGACAGGAATGAGGGAAACGAGAGAGGGGAAAGACATGCGGCAAAGGTCGCCAGGCCGGGAATCGAACCTGGGACAGCCGCGTCGAGGACTAAGGCCTCCGTATGTGGGTGTGCTAAACCCCTGCGCCACCACAGCCCCCCCTGCGCGTGACGTTTATGTCGCTCGGCGCCATCTTTAAAGGCTAAAGCAACATTTTTCCGGTGTTTTTATGGTGTTACCGCTGTATCCTCCTCTTCCATAATGCTGAAAAGCAGTTTGAAACAATGTGGGCTACATCGCGAAAAGCTTCTCCCAGAAGGCTAGCAACGCTACATGGAAAAAATAGCTAATATTGGACAAATCGATCCGTTTGAGACAAAAAGTGGGAGCAGGAACCCCGATCATTTACCTCATTTGACATTCCCAGACATATTTGCAAACCTGGTCTGTGGTGTCAGTGTTTACACCGCGAATCAGTTCAAGGATTATAAGTCAATGGAGGCACATGTCCAGTTACGAATGGCTGGGTTCATGATTTGGACATTTTTACCGCCGGATTGCGAAAACGTTGTGGTTCGAACAAAGGTAAGATCTGAGCTCCTTAATGTTATATACATTCATAATGTACATTATTTTACAATCAATCACAATCTTATGGAGCCTCTAAGGGAACATGGAGAGAAAGAAAAAGAAATCCCGGCTTATTTTCTCGAGATCCAAGAAACTAAATCAAGATCCCGACTTAGTTTCAAGAGATACCGTGAAATGAAAGAAAAAGCCGGGATCTGGTGAAAATAAGCCGGGATCTCTCTATTTTTCTCTCCATGTCCCTTTAGGGGCTCCGTATAAACTGAATGTGAGTACACCCGGCAAAATCATAGCAAAAAATTACGACATAACAGCAACAAAGCGAATTTAGACACTCACCAGAATGGAAATGTCTGGAGCAAAGTGTTGGGTATCTGGGGGAGAATGTAACGTCAGGACGCCACAGGGCTGATACCCAGGCCATTCGTCTCCGATAGGTTAGCTTCGATAGGTTAGCTCTGATAGGTTAGCTTCGATAGGTTAGCTCCGACAGGTTTTTACCATTGTGGTCGTGTGATCGGACATTGCACCCAGTAACACAGCAAGTCAGCACCATTGCTAAATTATTTTTAAGTAACCGAGATTGAAAATATCAGAGACAGTCGCTGGTTATGTTTATGTTTATAGCCTCACAAAATGGCGCTGATATCCCTCCGTCTACAAGACTGACGTCACGTTCCAAAGCTCTATATTTTTCACGGTTTCAACATCATACTAAACTATCACTAAAATTTTCATTTTTTCAACATTGTACTAAACTATTTGTCATGTTTTCGACGACAGTATACTATGACTACATTTTTCAGTCAGTTTAGTTTGATGCCGGAAACATGAAAAAATAAATAAAATAAATAAAAATAAGGGTTGCTTATCTTGACCAGGTTACATAAAGTATGACTAAATTTTTCTTTTGGACATCATACTAAACTATGATTAAAGTTTTCAATTTACCTCATAGAATGAGATAAATAGTATACTATTTTGTAAAAATAGGACATCATTCAGTGTAAATTATAAGCATGTTTTTGATATTATGCTATTACGTCTTATCTTTGTTTCATGTTTAAGCTTTGATCCATGTTTTCTATTGTGTAACCTGAAAAATGTGACATCATTCTGTCTCCATTCGTCAAATATTTCTCCTGAAGTAATGAGAACAATGTTACAAAATACCCAGTTGTCATTTTAGATAAACAGATGTTTGTTTTTAAGTTTTGCTTCAGCTGCTGATTAAACCTGCAGGAGTCAGCACGAGTCAGGGATTTATGGAAATGCTTTATTGCAGAATGAGCAGTTATCTGGAAAAAGGCACGATGAAAACTACTAATGCTGCTTTCTGATTGGCCGCTACACCTGATTGGGTAGAAAGATCTCTAATCATGTTTAAAGCAAAGTAGTTCACATTTATCAGTCTCAATACAGCAGTGCTACAATTCACACGCCAACTTCCTCTCCTTTCAGCTAGTTTTCACATAGGTAAAACAGAAACCATTTCCAGGTCATCCCTGAAGAACCGCACTCAGCCGGACCCGGTTCTGCTTCCGCCAGACCCGGTGGGACGGGTCTCCTGCACATGTGGGCGGAGCTTGGAGAAGACCTCAGTGAAGCTCGGCAGGTTGCCTACATTCATGACATTCACCTTGACCTCAAATACATTCTCACATCTGAAAATCATCATATCCAGAATAAATCTGTTTACACCAGTTTGATCTTAAATTAATCATTAATATATCATCGTTTAGTTTAAAAGTTAACTTCTACAGCCTCAGAACGGCATCAGACAGTCAACATGTTGGCCTGAAACGGATCAGTCTACAGCAGCTTCAGTTTGTGCTTCTCATGGATTTTTATCCCATTCAGTCACAGAAGAACTAGGATAGTCCAGGTTTTAAATATATGAACTAAACTTTATGATCTTGAGAAATAAATCCAGTTTCACATTCATGCAGAGATGAATATTATCATCAGAACTCTTCAGATTTATTTCTTTTAAATCCAGGAACTGGCAGGAAAATGGAGGAATCAGAGAACTATTTATGCATGAATATTTTCTCCCTTTCAACACGTGAGAGTAAAACCGAGAGGCACAAAGAGCCGCCTGCAGGCGATCCGACATTAATACTGTGAGGCTTCGCTTTGGAAAAATCAGCTACAAGCAGCAAAAAGTCCCCGTGAAGTTCAGGCAAACATGGCAGAAGGTTCTGTGATTTCTGAATGTCCATCCGTTGCTACGGCGACGAACTGAGCAGTTCCTGTCTGCGCCGCATGATCTCCACGAACTCGGCCCGGTCGGCCGCCACCTGCGGGTGGAGAGCAGGAGAAACAGACGGCGGCGCTCAGTGGGTGCTGCCTTCGTCGAAAGACTCCACCCCCGAGTCGATGGTGCTAGCTGCTAGCTTCTCCTGCCGCCTCCTCATGATCTCCTGCAGCTCAGAGCCTGAACTCTTCTGAGGGAGACAGAGACAGAGAGGACAGACGTGAGGACACCGGGACACAGGCAGACCTGAGCTCAGGAGACTCTCACAGGGACCTTTGGCTATGAAACCATCTCTTCTGCTGCTAATGACCCGCTGAGCTAACAGGAAGTTGACTGAGCCGCTTCCTCCTGGGTCGCACATAAGCCCTCCAGTAAAGATCTAGAAATGGCGGCCAGATTCCCACCAGTCCAGTTTTAGGTTCTGAGGTCTTCAGGATGAAGGACTCAGTCAGCAGCAGCAGAGTGTGAGATCCCGGACGAGACCCCAACTCTGATCAAAACGCAAGAAAACAGACTGCGCCACCGGCTACCACTAAAGTAACGGGGTTAAAGCTCAGGTCTGATGATACTACTACAGAATCAATCCGACCTTTGACCCCTGGGCTGTCACCAAGCAGACCGAAGAGGCTCCTGTTCATGAACATTCAGGTTCAGAACAGGCTTCCAGCCACCGGGTCTGACTGCAGGTGAGATGTTGTGGTTCTGGACCAGTTGAAGCAGAACCAGAACCGCCTGTTCAGACCACAGATTTATTTCCCCAGAAGTCTTAATGATCAGGGTGTGAGGATGTTTCTGGTAAATGTGAGACAGATCTTTGGGTTCTTTTGGTCAGCAGCGGTTCTGTTCCTGGGGTGTCTCTTTCTGACTTTCATGACCTCTGACCTTAGCTGAGGCCTGCAGAGCTCCTTCCGGACTTCCTGGATGAGTTGATTATGGTAAACATTTGAGTACCTGAGAAAGTATTTACACCCTTCAGGCTCTTCAGAGTGCATTTAGTTTGTGACGTTTGAGTCAAACTGTTCTAACTCAGTTAAAGGTTAGCTAACCAGCTAGCTTCATCTGGTTTAACTGGTTCTGGTCTGCTTTGAGAGTCTCCCACAGACCTGCTGGCCTCTGAGCCAAAACCCTAATAAGCGTCAGCATCGCCTGGCAGAATAAGGTTTCCCAGCATCCTCTTCTGTCGGCGCCGCTGGACAAAGCTTGGCTGGCGGGGAACCGCTGAGCAGCAAGGGTCAGGATGCATGCTGGGTAACAGCTGGGAGCACAAACATCTGCAGCGGCGCCACAGAGCCAGAACCAGCTGGATAAAACCCAAACACTGAGGGGGGTCAGCGACCTCTGGAGAGTCATGATTCAGAATCTGGTTCTGATTCTGGACCCGGTTCAGATCCAGAATAATCTGAGCTGTGATGTTTGTGCTGCAGCAGGTCCAGATCTGAACCAGTAACTGATACTCACCCTGTTTGTAGACTAAACGAACATGGAAAGAGAGAGAGAGAGAGAGAGCGAGAGCAAGCAAGAGAGAGAGAGAGAGCGAGCAAGAGAGGCCTCAGCCCTGATCTAGAGCTGCTCTCTGCAGGGAGGGGGCAGGGCAATGGGGGCGGGGCTGTGGGGGTGGGGCAGAGCTGTGGGGGCGGGGCAGTGTGGGTGGAGCTAACCAGGCAGAGGTCAGGGATGACATGCGCTGCAGCTAAACAGATAACTCCTCTAGACTGGTTCTGCTGGCCAGGACCGGCTAATCCCTGAGACTGTCCATGTGGGGGCGCCGTCAGACCAACAGTCCAAGCTAAGGACGGGACGTCCTGGTCCAGATTTACGTCAATAATCTCATAATCTGAAGGTTAAAAAAAATCAGGAGCTCACATCAAAATCCGACAGATCCAAAGATTTTTTTTTACCGGATCTGTGCAACTCATGAAAAATAAATAAAATCCATCCAGAGCGCTGTGGCGGCCATCTTTACTGCTGTAAGCAGAGCGCTGTGGCGGCCATCTTTTCTGCTGTAAACAGAGCGCTGTGGCGGCCATCTTTTCTGCTGTAAACAGAGCGCTGTGGCGGCCATCTTTACTGCTGTAAACAGAGCGCTGTGGCGGCCATCTTTTCTGCTGTAAACAGAGCGCTGTGGCGGCCATCTTTACTGCTGTAAACAGAGCGCTGTGGCGGCCATCTTTACTGCTGTAAGCAGAGCGCTGTGGCGGCCATCTTTACTGCCCTAAGCAGAGCGCTGTGGCGGCCATCTTTACTGCTCTAAGCAGAGCGCTGTGGCGGCCATCTTTACTGCTGTTGAATTCAAAAAGGTCACATTATTGTGATTATGTTTACATCAATTATACTCAGGAAGCTTAATAATTTCCTGATGGTCTTATACTTTCTCTCAATCCGTTGTGATTGTAGTTTTACTTTCTTCGTTTTTGGCATGATTTAAACATATTGAGCGATCGACGCACAGAGGTTATTTTCCAGAGCCAGAAGAAAACTTTTTCTAAAATGTGTTCAGTTGTTGATCTGACTCTGGGCCAACATTTGCTGTCGCCACCTTGTGGGCTGGCGTAGCGCCGCAGGAGGGAATGAGCCGTAATTTACATATGATGTTTCACTTCAATGGATTCATTAACATGAGGACAAAACATTTTGTCTGTGATCTCAGAGTTTTAGTTTTACAAAATAAATGTTTTTATTTCAGGTGACGGAAATATTTACTCGACTTCGGTTTCTGTTGGTTTTCAGGTCAGAGTCCGGTTAATTTATTCTACAGGAAGCTGTGTCTGGGTCGGGTCCATTTGACTCTACTGCGGTTATGGCCAACAGAACCGGCCCGTGGAGGCGCCGAGGAGAAACGGTACCTGAATGCAGCCGGTCAGAAGATCAGAGGAGGCTCAGAAGAAAACCTGCAGGAGGGAAGCAGACGGCGACAGCAGAGAGACGCTGGAGACCTGGACCGGATCGGACTGGGACCAGGAAATGGACCGGACCGCGACACGGACCAGACCAAACTCGGACCAGACTGGACCGGAAGGACTGACTCGTGGCTGGTTCTGCAGCGGTACCAGTACGAAACGGTCCTTTGGTTCTGGGCCTCCAGGTTCTCCTCTAACTGACCAATCAGCTGCTGGAAGCATCTTCTTCGTCATCATCATCATCAGAACTCAGATAAAGTCTGATATTTTTAATCTGATCTTTTATTTGTCACATAATTATTTTAGTAACAATCTGGGAAAAAAACTTTAAACCTTTTTCATATTTTTAGGCAGAAAAACTATAAAACTATGAATAATTCAGGATCATATAGATATAACGTTTAGACCTGAAAATACTTTGAAACTGGCTGGATGCTAATTAATCATTAATGTTTTTACATCATTCATTATGGAATAAATAAACAACAAACTTATTTTTATCTCTTATTTTAACAATAACAGAACAAGAACTGAATTTCTTAGTTTTATTGATACTTTACATTAAAACAGTAGTTTTTTTATTCAATATGAAATGTTATTTTAATTGTTAATTTCAATTAAATGGGCAAAAATGTTATTTGATTTAATTTGTTAAATAACTAATGCTGATTTTAATATATTAATATTCAAATATTAGGACTGAATTTGGGGATTTCAGATTTTAATCTATTTCTGTTTTTTAATTTCAGACGCATTGGCGAGTCATTGGCGAGTCATTGGCGAGTCATTGGCGAGTCATTGGCGAGACATTGGCGAGACATTGGCGAGTCATTGGCGAGTTCTCACCTCCAGCGCCGCCTTCTGGACCGTCACCTGGCTGAAGACCCGCCCCCCGTCGTCGGGACAAACCGTCTTCAGCTCCTCCTTGTTGAGGGAGAACAGCTGGGCTCCGGTCAGAACGCCCAGGCTGCTGATGGTCCTGCAGAGACACGGCAGGGGTCACGACCCGGACCAGAGACCCGGTCGGTCCAGAGACCCAGTCCGGTCCGCTGCACTCACACTGGGCTGAAGCCCTTGGCCTCCAGCCAGGCCTTCACTTCGTCTGGCGGAGAGTCGTAGGTGATTCCTGCAGCCGGCAGGTTGCTGCTGTTGCTCCGAGACGGAACCTGGAACTTTTTCTGGGTGCTCCGACCCAAAGTCAGCCGGTGGACCAGCTCGTCCTGGACCTCCTCCATGTTGGACTTCCTGCCTGCAGAACCACAACATGACATGAGAGGGTCAAAGTTCAGCTATAGTCTGGAGTTATCAGAGGACAAATTCTCTCATTTTGATAATAATGGCTCCAATTCCTGTCCACAGAGAACTCACGTCCTGCGGCGGCGGCTCTCTGGGCACTCGGCTCCCTTGCGGCGGTGCTGCCGGCGTCGCTGGATGTGCTGCTGTTGTTGCGGCTCAGCGCGGTGCCGCTCGGTATGCCAGGTTCTGCAGCAGGAGGAGGAAGCGGCGGTGTGGGGAGCCTGATGGGGGCGGGTGGCGATGGGACTTCGGACATCTGAGGTTTACCTGGAGGCATGTCCGACTTTGTGGTCTGTTTCTGGAGGAGAACAGAACCGCCTTAGTGTCTGGTTCTTCCTTATGTTTGGAGCTTTATCAGAAGTTCAAAGGTCACAGTAAAGATCTGCCTTAAAACCTGAAACTGAGGAAACTATTCCTACTTCGTACTGCAGCTCATCACTGTAACGATATGTAGGTACTAGCATAAACATTAGCATGCTAACCCCTCATGATTTCCTATCAACCACTTCAGTTTCAGGTAGGAGGTTTTTTAATATGGCTGCCGTCTTAGAGCCTTTTAAACAAATGACCTTAAAATGTTACTCATTTTCTGAACCATGACATGTTTTCAGCTTTGGTCGTCATATTCATACAACTTTAATGTGATAATATTTATCATGATCAGAAACTGAGAACTTCCTGTTAGCAAGTCAACAGAGAAGAAGATGAGACAGTCTATTTAATGGTTAGCGTTAGCTCTTGCTAATTTAGTTATGGCCACTCAGCTTTGACCTGATCCAGGCAGATGAAACATTCTGGTAAAGATAAAGTCAAAAGCAGGATTTTGTTCTGATAAATGAGTGATTAGATCTCTGGGAACAAAATGATTGTTTACCTCGTTTAACTCTCCCAGTAACTGCTGCTGAGGTGGGATGGAGCAAAGATGGAGGTCAGAAGATAAAACATTCTTTATTCACTCACTAACTAAAGGAACGTGTTGTAGTAGTCGGGCTGGTCTTGGTCTCCAGACCCTTTTCTGATGGTCTCGACTCGGACCCTAACAGTCCTGGTCGAGTCTTGGTCGAGTCTTGGTCTCGGGTTGGGTGGTCTTGACTACAACGCTACTGTGGGAAATGTCACGCAGTCAAACAGTCCAACAACCTGCAGAGACACAGAACCCGTCCTCTGGACCCACTGGTTCTGAAATGGCCAGCTGTGGGTCAGAACCTCACATGGACCGGTTCACAGAACCTTCAGGTCCAGTTCCTCCAGTACCAATCAGAGGTCAAATCTACTGGGCTCTGATTGGACAGAAAACAGGAAGTAATCTAGTAGAGGACACAGCCAACTGATTGGACAGAGAAACTGGTTAAACCCAAAAGGTCCAGCGGGTCAGAACCACCATCACTCTGAGCTGAACATTCTGGAGAAAAACTGGAAAGGGACCAGAATGATAACTGGGTCGGGTAAAGTCTTGGTTCGACCCAGAATGATGGTTCTGAGATGCAGAGAAATGAAGACATGAATCTGACCCAAACCGTTCAGAAATGAAGGGCTGTTCCTTTAAGAGACCCACAGCAAAGCAACCAGGAAGCAGAACCAGAGCATCAGAACCGGAGCATCAGAACCAGAGCATCAGAACCGGAGCATCAGAACCGGAGTCCGGGTCTTCCTACCTTAAACAACTCAAACTCCTTCTTTGGCATCATGAGCTTCAGCCAAGAGAAACAAAACATAGATGAAGATGAGCCAAATGATGATGACGAAGGTGATGATGAAGGTGATGATGAAGGTGATGATGAAGGTGATGTACCTGGATGGTGTGGCTGTAGACCGGGTCACAGCCGCTCAGGTCCGAGGTTCTGGTCAGCTCCAGGATGTTGTTTGGCACGTAGCCGGCGGCGCCGGCGCCGTTCCGGACCTTCCACCACTGCTTTCGGTCATCCAGAACCTGCCAGACAGAACCCAGGGCCTGTCAGCTCTGACTCCTGATCTAGAAATTGTTCCTCACAGTTCAGCAGAACTTGTAGGTTCTGGTTCTGTTCTAAAGAAGCTGTTCATTCAGAACCAGAACAGAACCGGTTAGGGGTTTACCTCGAGGAGTTCGTCTTTCAGAACCGACAGCTCCGTGTTGTTCCTGGCCACAAAGTCATATTTTGATTTGGCAAAAAGGTTCTGATCTAGTTGGATCTGCGGGTCCAAAGTCCTGAGGGACAGAACGGGTCAATATGAGAACCGGACTGCAGCAGATCTGATACCAGGAGCATCTGAGAGTCTGCTAATGGATCCAAACAGACCCAACATGGGCCCGACGCCCTGGAGAAATGTTCCCTGTGATTAGAAGGTTTTGGATCCAGACCCGACCCAAAAGGTTCTGCTGCAGTTCAGAAGGATTTAAAGATGGAGGAAATCCGATCATCCAGTTTGAAAAGAGGAAATTGAAGACCAGAATCAAGAAAGATGAAGGAGGAAACTTCATCAGTTTAAAACATTAATAAATACATGAAGGAAAACAATATTTAATTTTTATCAACAAATGACTCAAAATTTAAACTAAGAAAGTTTAACTTAAGACAAATATGTTCAATTAAAGACATAATTAAAAATAAATACGGAAAAACCCAATAAACTCATAATAACTAATAATTATGTGTCAATACTTTTTGTTAAAATTAAAATTTAGGAGTAGAAAAATGTCTATCTTCATTAAGCACATAAATACTAAATAATTAGAATTATTACAATTTTCAAATGTAAATAAAAACAAATCAATATTTTCAAACATGTTTAGTGTGGTTATTGAAACCATCAGAATATTTTTTTATATTTTGATTCATCATGTATTTAATAATGAGTGAGCCAATGAAGCCGCCATGCTAGCCGCCGTGCTAGCTACGGGGCGGGGCCAGGCCAGTTCTCCAGGGCGTCATGTGACCTGGGGTTACCGGTCCACACGGCGGCTGACGGCGTGTTTGAAAGCAGCCATGGCCGTGTTCTGGTCCAGGACCTGGAAGCGTTTGTGGGCGGAGTTATGGAGAGCGTACCCGTCAGCCAGAGGAAACCGCTGCAGCGCCCCCTGCTGCAGAAACACAGAACACAAAGTGCGTTAGCGGGCGTCGGCACCAGAACCTCTGGCTGGTTCATATTGACCGACCTCCTGAGACGGCCGCAGGTCTGCCGCGCCGTGGGCGTCGGCGTTCACCAGGCTCTCGGCCAGCTGCAGGAGTTCCTGCTCCCGACTGGGAGGAAGCACGGGGGGCTCCCAGCCGTCCCGGAACCGCAGCGCCACCTGGGGGAAGTAGTGGTCCTTTGGCCACTCCAGCCTGGAAAACACAAGCGAAGATTCAAAGGTTGTTTAGATCAGAGTTTGGTTCAGAGTCACAGATCGAATCTCTGCTACACCTTAACAAATATTTAGAGCTCTGACTAAAAAGTTTTAATAGGTAACTCCCCTTAATGAAATTTCTCATAAATGTTGATTTATTGCAATGGGTCTCAATACAAGTTATGTGTTATTTAAATTATAACTGAAGTTGCTTTAAACTTTAATTTTCTTTATTTTGGGGGCAATAGGGGGCCATGTCCTGAATGGCTGAAAACCTATAAATATGCAGAAATTGAATATTTGGGAAGTGTCATAAGTTAAACTTAGGGGACAGCGCCAGAGTTTTCTAGAAAAATATTCAGGTTTTATTTTGTGGTTTTAAAGGCTCTAAATTGAAGATGATGCGCTCCATACGCTATATGTATATAGCGTATGGAGCTATAGATTATGCCACAAACTCCACCAACTGGGACTTAACACCACCCTGTGCAACTGGATCGTCCACTTCCTCACCAAACGTACACAGAGGGTCAGAGTGGGTAACAACATCTCCTCCATTAGCACTGGCGCGCCCCAGGGGTGTGTGTTAAGCCCTCTGCTCTACACCCTGACTGCTATGCCTCTTCTCCCTCCAACCTGATCGTCAGGTTCGCAGATGACACCACCGTCCTCGGCCTTAACAACAATGGTGCCGAGAGTGGAGTGACGGTGGCATGGAGTGACGGTGGCATGGAGTGACGGTGGCATGGAGTGACCGTGGCATGGAGTGACGGTGGCATGGAGTGACCGAGGCACGGAGTGACCTTGGCATGGAGTGACCTTGGCATGGAGTGACGGTGGCATGGAGAGACCTTGGCACGGAGTGACCTTGGCATAGAGAGACGGTGGCATGGAGTGACCTTGGCACGGAGTGACCGAGGCAGAGGACATGTCCTGGGGTGTGGTTAGGGTCACATTGCCTCCGCAGTTGGAAAGGACCAGAAAAGCCTTTTCTACCTGAGGAAGCTGAGGAACTAGCACATCCCGAGGCCACTGCTGGTGAACTTCTACCGCTGCACCATCAGCAGCGTTCTGACATTTGGGTTCCTGGTTCTCAAGCTCCTCCAGAGCAGATCAGCAGGATCTAAAAATTCTTATTTTTTTCTTAGATGAATGGCAGATTTACTTCTTTCTTTGTTTCTATTGCCTTTTTATATGGATATTGTTTAAATACAAATGTTTCTTTATGATTTCTTTGGGGGGGGACAGTTCTAGACTTTTCTACCCCAGGACCCCCGTGAGATTTACGCCTATGAGAGAACCGGGTCCGGTATAGAACAGAACCGGGTCATGGTTCTGACCTGCACTTGGTCCAGCCGTCGCCCAGAGTCACCCACAGGTGGCGCTCCTCGGCCGTTCCTGCGGCATGGAGGAACTCGATGGCGTCTCTGCTGAGCAGCGGAACCAGGACGCTCCGGGCCAGCTCAGTACCACCGGATGCCTGGACCACCTGGGGACAGGGAGACCCTGGAGTTCTGCTTGGTTCTGTTGGAGCAGGTCCACTGTTAATGATGTCACTTCCTGGACTCACCATCCTGAGTGGCGTGAACAGGAAATGGACTAGATCCACGGCACTGGGGTTCTGAATGTGGTCCTTCAGCTTCGCCTTTGGGTCAGATCAGATGGTCAGAAGGTTCTGCAGAACCAGAACCAGTAACCACTGGCTACTGTCAGGATCAGAACCAAACCAGTTTAAATGAACTGGAACCAGTTACCAGCTGGTTGAAGGCATGTTTGAACTTCTGCAGGCAGTCCACAAACTCTTCTTCACTGGGAGGCTTGGACCTGAGGGACAGGACGCCCTCTGGTGGACGAAACGAGCACAAGCAGGTCAGAATTGTAAATTTTTACCTCCTGATTTTATTTTAATTACTTAAAGCCAATTATTATGGGTTCTTTGTGTTATTTCCTCAAAACAAAATTTGTTTTGACATTTTAGGAAACAAATAATTGAATTTTAATTAAAACACAAAATAGCATAAAGTAAACAATATTAAAATTGAGGTTTAATAAGTTTTTGTTGATAGTCCTTATATTTTTGTGTAAAATGGACAAAAATAAATTTTGATCTTTAGAAAAACAAACATGGAAAATATTTTGTTTGGATTTAAAAATAAACTAAACCCAACTCTCCATAGTTTTCAAAATGCAAACAATTAAATTTTTTTTAATTTGAACTAAAATTCTAATTTATTTTAAATAAATAATATATATAAAAATAAAAGTCTAAAATCTTTATTGAAATTATTAATAATGTTTTGCATTAGATATTTGCCACCTCCCGGCCCTTTCTTTTTGCCCTTCTTGCCCTTCTTCCTCCTGCTCAGCTCGCTGAACGCCTCGGCCGCCTTCTGCAGTTTGGTCACAAAGAACTCCACGTCGTCCAGGATGTGGTTCAGGATTTGCTGCACAAACAACAACTGGGATTACGAGTCGCTTTGCTGAGGCATCAATGATTAAACCTGAACCAACAGTCTGCCCACTGCTCGAAACTTTAAGCTGATTTTCCTCCAAACTCTGATTATGTTCAGATCAAACTGGGCCTGCAATCAGCTTAACTCTCTCCATGCAGCGATCTGCGCCAGATGTAAGCCTCACCACGTCCCGGTCCACTCGCAGCGCCGCCATGTCCGCCGCGCCGTCTTCCTGCGACGGCTGCTGCTGCTCGCCTGCAACGCAACGCCATGCAGGTCATCAAACAGAACAAGGGAGGGCCGTCCTGGACCTGGAGGGCCGCCAGCTGCAGCTCTGAGTGTCTCCCTGGTCCCCAACATGCTGCAATCAGAAGAACCTCAGGAGGTTCTGCTGCCTCAGGAGGCCAACAACCTCGTTAGGGGACTCAGGTGTGTGGAAGTGGAGACACACCTAGAGGTTACAGGAGACCAAACCTCCAGGCCTGGAGCCGCCCACCCTGGACCCATTCCACCAACTGGACCCACTCTCTAATTGTGGAATGGGTCCAGTTAGTGTGTGTGAAAACTAAACTGGAAACCAGCAGGGAGAGGAGCTCAGACCAGCAGCCTCATCAGTCCATGAAACTGCAGAAGAAAGGATTATAATCCAGATAAAGCTGGATTATAATCTGTGTTTTCAGGTTAGCTCAAAGTTATTGTGCTTTACTTAATATGATTTCTAGACGATGGTCATTATTAGTTAAATTAATATTTATTATCAGTGGAGACACTTCTGCTAATCTGCTAATAGCAAAGCTAATTTTTAGCTTAACATTTTAGCTAACGCTGGTAACGTTTAGCACACTTAGCATCTTTAAATGAATTTAGTGTAATAAACGCTCATTTATTAGAATGTAAATCAAGTAGAGTATAAGGTGAAAATTAAATTGGTGCTGGACGTTTTCATCTCGTCGATACATTTTAAGTGAAAGTTTCACTTCCTGATGCACAAACGTCCAGGTATGTGTGTAATAACAGTAGAACCTGCTGAGGGCACTATACTTTAGCTTATGTTGTGTCATTGACACATGCTGGGTAACAACATAATACATAACAACATAATTAGCTTTCACTATTTATGATACATGCTTTAGCGTTAGCTAAAGAACTTGTTAGCTAAAGCTAACTTGTTAGCTAAAGCTAACTTGTTAGCTAAAGCCAACTTGTTAGCTAAAGCCAACTTGTTAGCTAAAGCCAACTTGTTAGCTGGTGGTGTCAAACTCCTGTTTATTATTGTGAGTCAAACTTGTGTTAATGCATGACCTTTATTATGAAATTTCAGTTTCAAGCGTAATTTTATAATTTCCTCAATAAACATATTTCACTCACAACATGGCAGACGTTCTGGGGTACTGGTTCTGCATTTCCACCAGGTAGTTTCCCCCCACCCCCAAACATAAGTACTCCCCCTCCTCCTCTCTATGACATCACTCACAGTGCTGCTGTTCATTGGCCCATGCCGACCAGGCGGCGACCCGCCCCCTGTTGTCCTGATTGGATGAGGCTGGCGCCTCAGGGGCAGGGGTGATGGGAGGAGGCGGGATCATGCCGTCGCTCTTCAGGATCATCCTGTAAAATGGATCAGCCAATCAGCAGCCAGCATTAGAAGCTGCATCAGGAAGTGATGTCTAAGGCTTTCTTACTTCAGCGTCTCGGGTCGTTTCTTCACTTTGCCTCCTTTGGCATCAATCATGGCACTTTCTACATCCAGGTGAATCAGATTTGCCTGTTGGAACACGTTCAACACATTTTAGTCACAGAAACTCAGAAAACACCAGCTGCTCTGTTGAGGATGTTCTGAATGAAGTCTTCAGTCAGATTTGGAGTACCACAGGGTCGTTTGCTCGGTCCCGTTAGATTTCCTTTAAATGTCTAATTCTTAACTCCAATGAACTTTAAGGAATAAATCCTTCAGCATTTGATTCCAGATGAAACATAAAAGTTCCAGATGTGGAAATATTTCCATCAGAACCAAACTGACGAGACAGAACACATCTGCACCGCTGCCATATATGACAGCGAATACGGAAATAAAACGTTGGAACAATGAACACCATCGTCTGTGCTGAGACAACACGGGTCAGGATCGCAGTCCTGGTCCGGTACCTTGATGTCGTCGCACTGGAACAGGTGCAGGTCCGCTTTGCTCTGACCCGAGTCTTTGCACACCAGCGCCAGGATGGAGTCGTAGCTGCAGGCGTTCATCACCGCCTGGCAGTGCTGGACGGAGCCGATGGGGAAGTTCTCCAGCTCGTTCTGAAACACATCCAGACCACCGGGCGCTCCTTTAGCTGAAACCCGCTCCGGTCCCGACCAATCAGCCGCAGCTCAACCACCAGACCCAACTGGTTCTACTCCAACATAGATCTATGCCTTACAGACTCTAAATATGAATTATTGGAGCTGTATGAATCTAGAGAGATTCCTCAGGGTGGCGTTAAAAGACTCCCACCAGATCAGATCTGCACGTCCAGATAAAAGAAACACGCAGATCCAGAACCAGGCAGAGATTCTAGTAGGTTCTGGACATCCGTCCTACCTGTGAGTCTGGGTCGATGAGGCTGACCGCCTTGTCCTCCACCTGCAGCAGCATTTCCTGCGTCCACACTTTCCCCTTGGCGTCCAGCAGACGCAGCCGTCGCACGCCGTCGTCCACCGTGATCATCCCATCTTTCCGGTCCAAAACGAACGTGGTGAGGTGCTGAGGGACGGAGAGGTTCCTGAAGCTTCAGCAAACCCGACCGGCGACCGGAGTCGGACCAGAACCAGCAGAACTCACCTCCACCTGGTACTGTGACGTGTCCGTCAGGCTGTTGATGCTGCTTCTGGAGAAGTTCTTCCTTTGTTCTGAACAAACAACACATTCATTCAGTTTGGGAATCTGATGAGTTCATCCTGCAGGATGTTCTGACGGTTAGGGCCAAAAAACAAAACAAATTCTGGGTCAGTCTATGTCAAAAACCAATAAGCATTCTTAAACATTTGTCAGATATGTCGCTAGAATAAAAACTTATAAATATAAAAACTATTTCGTCCTGGTTATAGGTTTTGTAAGCCTAAATTTTATCCACACTGAAAGTCTGCCCCGAATTTAGGGGCAGACATCCAACCATCCAGAGACTAGATTTGTCTCTGGGAGCAGAAACTAAACAATTATGATTCTGAGAAAAAAAGAAAGAGTCTGAATTGTTTTTTATTCTTTTTGTTGGCAGCAATCCTCTCCCGTAGGAAACAGACACATGAGAGGTTCCAGGTTTCTGATCCAAGGGCAAGATTTTAGTTTTTGTAGAGAAAACTGAAACATTGAATCAGTTTCAGGGAAATCCTGACCGACGGCAACCTTTGCTGAACCCACAGTTTCTCCACTGAGTTCTGATCACAGACGGTTCTGGAGGATCCAGAACCTCTCTGGGGTCAGCGTTGCCATGGTAACGCAGGTCGTTTCGAGGTCACATGACTTCAGCTGCTCTGTAGACGTTCAGGTGAACCGGCAGGAGGAGATAAGACCCGGATCTTGATTGATTGCCATCAATCAGCAATCGGACCGCTTTGTTCTGACGGTTATCAGTTGCTCACAGCAGATGAACAATTCCTCTGAGGCGTTCAGGGACGCTCCGTAAAGCCCAGCTGCTGTTCGCTCTCATCTCAGGTTCACTGCAGAACCCATCCAAATGTTTAACAGGAAGTGGCTGGTTCCGAGGCCGCAGGAGCCAATCACAGCCGGTCAGGCTCCGCCCCTCAGAGAGACGGACAGAACCGCCGACACTCGGAACCGCCGACACTCGGAACCGCCGACACTCGGAACCGCCGACACTCGGAACCGCCGACACTCGGAAGCACAACATGCTGGGAAACACACGGCCTGCCTCTGTACTGCAACCTGATTGGCCCTCTAACTGGTTTGACTGGTTCCATCATGGAGGCCCAGGCTTCTTCTTCATGGTACTGTTTCTGGGTCTGTCTGACTCCAGAACCAGAACTGGTAGCTGCAGCACAGAGAGCAGAGCACTTTGCAAGGTTCTGATCCGGTTAGACGGTTCTGGTGGGGCAAAGCAGCTCAGTTGGATGCCTGAGCCAGAACCGCTCAGAATCAGAACCTCGGACCGTGTCGGACTGGGTCACACCGGGTCGGACTGCTCACTTTTCTGACTTTTCTTTTTCTGTTTGGAAGACGATCGAAGGAAATACGATTCCTCTGGTCCTGTTCAGGAGGACAGATGACAGCAGGGGCGTTGATCCAGGTCCACAGAACTAGAACAGAACCAGAACCAGACTCACCATACAGAGCTTTGGCACCACTCGTGGCTTTATTCCTAGGAGGGTCTGGAGACGGAACGCCGAGTACGCTGGAACAGAGACGGATCGGTCAGAACCGGCTGGAGACCGACCAGGCATCCAACCAGGCATCCAACCATCTAACCAGGCATCCAACCATCTAACCAGGCATCCAACCATCTAACCAAGCATCCAACCATCTAACCAGGCATCCAACCACTAACCAGCATCCAACCATCTAACCAAGCATCCAACCATCTAAACAGGCATCCAACCAGGCATCCAACCATCTAACCAAGCATCCAACCAGGCATCCAACCACCCATCCAACCAACCATCCAAACAGGATGCCTACAGACTCCTTTAATAAATTAGATAATTATTATAGTTTATTTAATGATAAATTTCAAAGTGAAGCTTTTCATTTCTCTTCATCAGGATGATTTTCTGTTAGCAATAAAATTATTAAAACTTTATTAAAAATCAAGAACAAACAGTTTTAAAAACAGAAATGTTGTTTGTTACGTACTTAAAGTATATTTTCAGATTTACCAAACGATTAATTCATTTATTGATGACTGATCAATATAAACATAATACACAATATTATTGATCAGATCATCTGACTTCAGATCAGCTGAATGAGCAGATTATCACACAGTGAGCTGCTGATGAAAGATGGGATCAGCTGACAGATGGCGCACACACACACTATCGTGTTTTCATCCCTTGTGGGGATGAAAACACGATAGAAATCCATTAAATTCTACAGCCTAACCTTACCTTAAGCTTTATAACCTTTACCCTAACTCTAACCATCACAGACCTAACCACTAACCCAAAAACAACAATTTCCCTCATGGGGACCAAGAAAATGTCCCCATAAGGAGCAAAGGTCCCCATAACCCATATTGTAGACAGAGATAGGTTCCCATAAGGATATAAAAACCTGGTTCACACACACACACTCTGTAGCACACACTCTGAAGCACACACACTCTGAAACACACACACTCTGAAGCACACACTCTGAAACACACAGTGTGAGTGGAGCGTTTTCTGGGTCAGAGTCTCCATCTGGATCCAGAACCGATTCTTCCTGCAGTTTAACTCTGAATAAAAACTGACTGTATATTTTTATTATTTTGATCAATAACAGAGATTTATACTATAGATACGAATAAAGTTCTGATCTGGCAGAACTTTTGACCCTCAGGTACAGAATAAAACAACCTGAACACATCCAGACTTAGAAGTTCCCTAACAATCAGGAATTCTTCTGGTTCCGATCAGTTTTATTCCAGTTTAAAAACGTTTCATTTTTTGGTTTTTAAGATTTAAACTGAATAATAAAAACTGCAGAGGATGTAAAAGATCAAAGCTTTGAGTTAATTAAATGGCATAATGATGATGATGACATCATAGGGATGTCATCATCATGTGACTCACTTGATGTTGGAGTTGAAGACATTCAGAGCTGGAGGATCGAATCCGTTCATCCTGCGGCACGGCGACGCTCAGCTGGAACACACACACACACACACACACCCACACCCCCACACACACACACACACACCCACACACACCCCACACACACACACACACACACACACACACACACACACACACACACACACACACACACACACACACACACACACACACACACACACACGTCAGGGAAACAATCAGAACCAGAACCATCCAGGTGTAATGAATCAGAACCTAAACTCCCAGTAGGCCTGAGAAATGTCGATTCCCTCCTGGTTTTTTCCTTCCACCAAACTTTCGCCTCACTTCCTACTGGTTTCTAATTTAGTGCTGAAGTTTTATTTTGAACTGTAGAGAAATATAATGATGAAGGGACTGAACCTCTAGTTTAACGCTGCTGATCTGTTATTGATCCATTAGCCTGACCGTTTCTCTCGGATCAGTTTCAGTCTGAAGTGTTTACCTGATCTGCTGAAAAACAGCAACCCTCCTCAATACGCTTCAGGTTCCTGAACCCATCGCTGGCCCATGGTCCGGTTCTGACCCGTCAGAACCTCCCATTGAAGCTGAATGAACCCAGCAGAGCTGATTTATGACCCAGTTTGCACCTTCAGCCATGTGTGATTACTTTTCCCAAGAATGGCTTTTATTCCCAGTCCGTTTCTATGGCAACCTGACTGTATCTGCTGCAGTTCCGCCTGCAAGGCGGCGATTAGGCAGGAAAAGCCCTGGGACAGCCAGACAAAACAGAGAGATGAGCAGAAAACAGTCAAACAGAACCAGGACCGGTTTGAACAGTTTAAAACTGGATCGTTTTTTCTGCTAATTTTGCAACTATATTTTTATAATATCAAAAATTGTACTACAATTTCTCGTATTATTACAATAATTATTCTCCAATTTGCATGACTTTTTTGAGGATTTTAATTTTGTACGACTTTCCTCGAACTATTGCGACTTTCTTTGGTAGGATAACAATGAAGTCAGAACAGCACAAATTTGTCCTCATTTTATTTAGACTTTGTTGTAAAACTTCCTGGCTTATTTCTGTTATCACACAACTTTTTTCCTGGTAAAATGAGTTTATTCTTTAAACTAACCTCACAGCCAAACTGTAAAGTCTAACGTTTTCCTGACCACTGAATGCACCACGCTAGCATGCAGCTACAGGAGGAACAAACAGGAACTTCTCCCAGCCAACGAGAGGAAGACAGGCTCTACTTCCCCCAGAACACCTGCTGCGCCGCACCCTCTGATGATGTCATAGCATTTACTGGACACTTGATAATAAAGAGTGGGGTCAAAGGTCAGAGTGGTTCCTCCTGTTTGTTCTGGGTGGAGAAAGTGAACGCTCTCACATGGCTCCTCCTGACAACCGTTTTTATCTGAAGAGGAACTCAGAGGGCCCCCCCCCCCCCCCACACACACACACACGCACACACCCGCCCACACACACACAGCCAGTCAGCGGTGTGTGAATCAGCTCCAAGCTGCAGGTCTCCTTCATGTTCTGTTTACCTGGATTTCAGCGGCGGGGGAGGAGATTACTGTGTGTGTGTGGGGGGGTGTGTGTGCGTGTGTGTGTGGTCAGAGTCCACATGGGTGTAAATCTTTTCAATCCTCTTTAGTTTCCACCACAGCACTGAAACTCAGCTTTGTTCTCTTTGCTTCTGGTCCGATTGAAGTGGGCCGCTCCGCTGCACGACCAGGTACAAACACCTGAACAGGTATGAATGCCTCCTCCGACTGGAACCAAGTCGCAGTAGATCACATATCAAAATATGATTTTTTTCAATCAAATCAAACAGTTCTATCAAATTCCATCAACCCATCTCTCCAGTTTGTCACAGGAATTCTCACAAAATCCACAGACCCCCACACCTTTTAGGGTTAATGAATAATTATGTGCTTATTGTAGCTTTCCACCAATAATGGTGCCAAACATTCAGTCTAAGCGATGCTAACTCCCACCTGCAGGGGGCAGTGTTTTTTCCTTCGACTTCTCCGCTGACTTTATGTCACGTTACTATCATGATTGATGGAGAAGGACCTGGCTGCAGCAAACAGGAAGAGGCGGGACGGATGTCAGTCTCAGACCTTATTTGGAAACCGGACCATTGCACTCCAGAAGTGAAGGGGGCGCTATTTCTGATATTATTTGCAGTCTCCCGTTTTTATTATCTTTTGAAATCTATGATATAGCTTCACCTTTATGAATGCAGTTCACTCTCAGCATGTATTTAAACGTCTCTCTTTTATTTACTTCAACACAGCTCACTCACAGTTTTTACCAAATTCTGTCGCTCTCTGTGTACTTGAGGACTCTGCTCCTTAGTCGGATCTTTTTGGGTCTACTACTGCCTCTGGTGGCGTGGGGGTGGTAACACAACTAATATAATTACATTAATAAATCAGAATAGCGCAAAGCCTTTACTATTTACCATTAATTCCAGCATTACTGGCACCTTAAAAGATAAATGCTCTAGTAAGACACTGTGCATTTTTATTTTCTTAAGGATAAAGAGCTATTTAAATGACGTAAACAAGACATTTATACATTATAAATAATATCTATATATATCTCCATCAATTATAGGAGGAACAAAAAAAGAAGGAGACATGAAAAGCAACATAATAAACTATAATAAAAATACCATTTACAATGTACATGTAAGAAATTCAATTGAGCAAAAGTCAATAATGAACAAATGAATTAAATTCACAGAAGAATAATTTGTTATAGTCAGGGTTGTTAAACCTACACTGTATGTAGTGTCTTACATATAGGAAAAAATAATATGAAACCATTTAATCTATCATGGTGGAAATTTTCCTTCGACTCTAAAATGATAAAATGAAACATTCATAGAATCACAATATCAGTAAAACATAGGATGCTATAGGTAAATGTTATCATTAATCTAGGTTCAGGGTAATAAATGACTTCTAATCGATGTTCTCAGGTACCAGAGGGAAACAGTAAAGAGGATGGACGCTCTATGATAAAATATTCCTTCTGTCTTCCATGTTCTTTCAGCAAACAGAACATGTTTGTTTTGTTTGTTGTTGTTGTTGAAATCAACAACAACAGACGGAGTTGTTTTTGATTTCACCACCATTTACCTGCCTTTGAAAGTATTCTTAACAGTTTGTCTTTTAGTAGTTTAATGGGTTTTATATACTTTATATCCTGGGCCGAGGGCGGCCGAGCTCTTGGCGAGAGGGAGGACGAGTTTGACTCACTGCTCTGCACCTCCGCTTCCAATCCGATCCGCCATCTTTGTTTCTCCAAAGGTGTACAAAGCATCACAGTGTAGTCTAGCATAGCCTAGCCTAGCCTAACGTAGCCTAGCCTAGCATAGCTTTTCCTTTGTTGTTGATTCTATACTTTGCTTTCTTTCTCTGGAAATTTTCCTGGAATGCTTCGCTGGTTGACCGATAAATAGATCGATAAGTCAGAAATCATCAGAACCGAGGTGGGCCAGAAGGAACCTGGTTCTGGTCCGGTCTCTGGACTTCCCCTCCAGCCATTCATTAACAGATGACAGACTAGCCGTTAACCCGACCCGCGACCCGGTTCTGCTCGTTGGCTAATCTTTACACGGCTATTCATCAGCCTGGGCTCTGCAGAACCACATAACCAGAAGTTCTACAAGTCAGCTGGGAGGAACCCGAGAGGTTTTATGGTTCTGATCCGAGCCAGAACTATGACACAATCCCAGTTTGGGAGGATTTTTCCAGATTTTCTTCCAGAATCATTTAACTCAGAGAGATGATGGTTCTGACCCGGTTCAACAATCAGAACCTGGTGGTTCTGATCCAGTTCTTGTGTTGTTCTGCTGATTTATTGTCCTGTTGTGGGTTTAATTCTTAGAACCACTTAAGGTCCGATTCAGGTTCTGTTTGGGTCCGGTTCGGGTTCTGGCCGTACTCCATTCGTCCCAGTCCCATTTCAGAAGCAGAGGACGGGAAGCGCTGGGTTTACTGGGTTTACTGGGTTTACTGGGTCGGCCCGATCGCTCTATTGACGGAGCCAATTGATTAGAACCTCCAGAATCCAGGCCAACCGGGCCGACCGGGCCTCTTCAGCCCAGTAACCTACATGTAGCCTGAGCCCACGGGCCTGGGACCAGAACCACCTGCAGGCCTAAACCAGAACCTCCAGAACCACTGCCTCAGCCTGTTAAAGGAACCAGAACCGGTTCAGGCCCAATTCTTCCTCACATAGAACCAGTGAGGTTCTGTCTGCTCTCAGACCAGTTCTGTTTGGACCTTTGATGAGGACGATGCCCACTGTTCAGTGGCTCAGAACCAACGAATTAGAACCCCAGTACCAGAGAAGTCCAAAACCGGTTCAGAACCGAAAGGAGTCTCCTGGACAGGTTCTGATCGGCTCATGGTTCTGTCTGATGAAATGGATCACTGAAGGTTTCTCTTCCTCCAGAACCAGCTCTGATTCTGATCGAGCGGTTCCATTTCTTTCAGAACCAATTTGCACCATTCTGGACTTTCACAATAAAAGCCCTGCTTTATCCGGCATCCGGAGGGATTTTATTTTGGAAGGAAGCAGGCTCTGTGACCTCTGACCTCTGCTCCAGAAGAGCTCCATCGCGTGAGGCTGGACTGCAGAGTGGACACGGACCGCCTGATCCGGTTCCAGCCCAGGACCTGAATGCAGCACGAGCCTAAAAATAATCCATAGTAATCCTGGAAGAGCCAGGTCGGCATTCCCGCTCGCAGGGGGCGGGGCTAAAGGGGCGGGGCCAAAGGGGCGGGGCTTACAGACAGGAAGAGAAAATAATGAGTTTCTATCAGTAGTCTACTCTGATCAGTTCGTTTGGATCTCAACAGGAAACATTTTCCGCTTGTGGTTCGGACGGGTCCAAACCATCAGCAGAATATGGATCAGAACCGAGCAGTTAATTTCTAAGTAGTTTAACATTTAGAGTGGATCTGGACCGGATGGTTCTGACACGGTTCTGAAGCTGTTCTACTGTTTCTGCTTTAATCTATTAAACCCCAAAACACCTCCGGTTGTAATCCACCAGGTTCTACTCTGGTTCTGGTCCTGTCAGCTCTATCCTGATCCAGGAGAAGAGTCAACTCGGTGAGACAGAACCAGAACCAGGCCGTCAGCCCACCAGCTGCAGGAAGGAGCAGATTAGCAGGGATCAGCTTGTTAAGCCTCTAATTGGTGGCTGGCAGATGGGGGCGGGGCTTAAAGGTGAGCCCACACGTGGCAGATAGTCATGGAACCGTCAACTGGGTCAGAACCAACCCAATAGAACCGACTGTATCGGTTACATCTAGACTCCCAAATTATTCTCTTATTGTAAATAACAATAACAGTGAAGACTGGGCCGAGGGCGGCCATGTTGGTTCTGGGCCGACCCGGCCAGTCCTCATAGCGATCCGGTCCGGGAGCAGCAGGTAAAGGAGAGCTTCCTCTGCAACTCGACTCCTGATCTCTCGGCACTGCTGCAGCACACCTGGCAGGTACGGTTACATCACGGGTCGCCCTGGCAACCGCACAAACAAGGTGTCTCCTGGGAAACGCCTGGCAACAGTTACAGCGGCAGGACGAGGAGCCGATTGGTCAGGGAGGTCATGAGTCTCAGCAAGCCCCGCCCCCAGGCCGACCACAACCACAACCAGGCAGGTCGGAATTCAGAACCCAAACAGAACATAGAAACAGGTTCTGGTTCTGATAGGATACTGACTGAACTGTTTCCAGTCAGAACATCCAGAACCAAACATCTAGACCAGAAGCAGAACTCCTGGTCCTCAGGAACCGCCGACTGTCGCCCCATGCTTCCTCAGACAGAACCTGACCCCAGAACCCCGTCCATTCAGAACCAGTGGAATTGAACCTGTGAGTGGTTCTGATACAAACCGGACCTTGACTTCAGACAAGTCAGTTCTACACGTAGACAGTCAACAGAACCGCACTAGAACCAGATCCACCAGATCTCCAGGAACTGGGTCCAGAACCACGAACAGTTCCTATTCAGAACCTCTGTGGAAGGTTCTGGTTCCTGATTGGGTCAGCTGCTCCTGATTAGCAGGACGGATGACCTGAAATCTGCTCAGGTCACAGAACCAGAACCATTCAGTGGTTCCACTTGGTTGGTTCCTGTCCATTCAGGTTCTGTTTTTAAATCTTATGAACCATCCGGTACCAGCTGGAGGTTCTGCTGGGGTTCTGACGTTCCTCCGTGTCCGTCCAGAACCTCCCGAACCTCCCGGTCCACCTGTGTGTTTGTTTTTGGGAGGAGCTCAAGCGGCTCTCGGAGAATTAAAGCGAGCTTACCTGCAGCTCTGGACTCATCCACCGGTCCGGACCGGGTCAGAACCGCATGGCTCTGCTCACCGGTTCAGGTCGGTTCCGTCAGCGGCGGTTCACTGGAAACTGTTTGTCTCCGGTCCGGTTCGGCTTACAGCAGCTTTCTGCAGAGCAGCGAGGGTCAAACTGTCCCTGATCGCTGACTGACAGGCAGCGCGGCGCCCTGGCCACGCCCCTCTGGACCTCCAAAATAAAACCGCAGCTTTTAAATAAACATTCATAATGTTAATATTTTAAACTATATGACTTTCTGCAGTCACAAAGTTTAGGTAGGTATCAGAAATCATTTTAAATTTGAACATATTTAAAAATGTAAAAATAATCGAAGCTTCAGTATCATGACCAGTAAGTCACCATCTATTGTCCAGAAGAAAAATAAAACGTTTCCTACGGCTTAAAATAAAAATATGAAAAGTGTTAAGCTTTAATCTGTTTCTCTGCTCGTATTTTGTTGAAACAATTTATTCTAATTCATTTATTTTACTATAAAATGGTTTTAAAAATCATATATTCCAACTAACTTGGTTTGAAACTCTCCAGAACCAGAAACCCAGTTTGGACAGGAGGTTCTATTCAGTTCTATTTTCCCATAAATAGAACTGAGTCTATAGAAATCATAATTGTGGTGCTACAATGTGAACGTTTTCTCATAACTAAGTTTCAAATATTTCATCTCAAAATTGAACTGAATAATTTTCAGGTAGAAGCTCGAACGTTGCAATAATCTCAGACTAAATCAGATGAAAAATAATAAATATAAAACCTGCAGCATCTTCATCATTCGGGACAGAAATCACCTTCCATTCGCAGCTCAGCGATCCTCTACCGCCCTCTACCGGACAACTAAAGCCCTGCAACAGAAACAAATGCGCTCCTGCGGTCGCAAATCATTATTATTGATCAGTCCTATCTGATCAGTTATTGGCCGGTTTTTATTAGATGAACCAGAGTTCAGATCATACAGGATTTACTTTACGGCTGATCTGAAACAAAGATCATTATGATGACTGCTGATTGATTGGTTTATTAGACCACTATTATTTCAGTAGTTAAACCAGGGACCCATTAGGACTGTAGCAGAATTCACCATGATCTGGGTCTGCTTCTTCTTCTGGGCCGCTGGAGGAGCGGATGGACTAATCGGACCGATCCCAATCACAGCTCACAGTCATGGAAGATGTTCCCCAGGAAGGCTGTAGTCTTGGCGTGACAGTTAGCGGCTAGCAGTGCTGTGCTAGCTGCTAAATATGCTCGCCATGCAGGGGCTAACTCATCCTGCCGTTTTGCACACGAAGCTGAGTGGACAGGGTTACATTTACAAACGCCAATATGTCCTCAACATCGATGAAAATAATAAAATCATACACACAAGTTTTCATCCAACTGAACCCAAGCAGATCCGTCTGATCGTAGCTTTAAACGCCTCACACCCACAGCGCCGAGGAGCGTAAGACAGAACCTGCCAGCCAATCAGATCGCTTTGGAACAACCAGCACTTCCTGTTAGAATTAAACATGGCGCCAGGTTTTGGGTTTTTTGCGTTTGGATTTTCTAAAGGTTTATTTATAAATTAAACTGCTTTGAAGCAGTTTAAACAGCGTGTTAGTAAAACAAGTGAGCAAAACTCAAGACAATGTTGATTAGAAATTGTGTCAAAGCAACTGTGTGGAAATATTAGCGCATTTTTTAATGGCAGACCGTAAAGCGCGGGAACCGAGACCGTCCCATAAACAAATACCGAGTTTCCTCATCTCCACTTTGGTCGCAGTTGTATCAATCATTTTTAGTGATATTAAACTCAGTTTTCCCCTGAATTTAAGACAACTAACAAAAATGTCTCGGTTTTCCCAGATATGCAGCTGTGTGTAGCCTAACCTGGAAAAAGAACAGTTAAATCATGAAGTGTGCCAGGAGACAGTGGTTCCAAAGCCTGCGCAGAACCAGAACCACACACTGGGTCAGGTTGTTTTCATGAGGTTTTATTGATCTAAATGTCCCACCCAGCTTCACGTACCCACAGAAACACACACACAGCAGTCCTGGAGGCTCACCTGAGATCATGTGACTTCAGGTGAGCCTCTATTTCACCATTCAAACATAGTGCAACATTACCTATGAGCGGAGGGAGGTCACATGACCTGCTGACCCTCAGACACCTGAGGGTTCTCCTGGAGACGGACCCAGGAGACCACCAGATTTTAACCTTTACCTGCAGGCCAACAAGATCCTGATGATCAACCAACCAGAACCAATCAGGAACCAAGCAACCAACCAGAGGCTTTCAGGTCCAAATGCTGGAGAGTCTCAGCTTGATATCATCTACTCAGATCCAGTTCTGGTTCTGATCCAGAAGCAGATCCAACCAGGCTCTGTACCAGAACCAGCTGCTACCTACTAATCAGTGAATCAGAGGGTTTGGTTCTGTTTGGATCAGCCCAGCACAGAACCTCTGGATCAGAACCGCTCTGTGATTCGGTTTGGGTTCTGGTGATTCTCCATGAGGCTGGTGAGCCCAGTTTCACCGGGTTCCGCTCGGTTCTGCCGGCTCCCAGATGCCTGTCTTAAAGTGGGCGTAGCCCCGTCTGTGATGTCACGGCGCCGCTGCAGCTCAGGACACCTGGATGACCTCCATGCTGCCGGAGAATCCTGGCCGGGTCGGAACCGGCCTCATGTCCTCTCTGGACCCGTCCAGCTGGCAGCTGCGCCTCTTCAGCTGCTTCTCGAAGCTGCTCTCTTCGTGCCAGCTGCGCCTTGAGTCGCCACGGTCACCGGCTCGTTGCCGGCGCCGGACCGCTTCCAGGCCGGCGCCACAACCCAGCGGGCCGAATCCGGTGCCGCTCAGGACGGACCCAGACGAGTAGAACCGCGTAGTTTCAGAGGACAGGTACCAGCTGGCCGTCAGCGAGGAGGCGGAGACCGCCACGGGCCCCAGCAGGATGTCAGAGTGCCAACCCTTCAGAGCCGAATTGGAACCGGAACCGGACCTAGAGCCGGGTCGGGCCAGCTGCTGCTGGCTGCGGGACAGGCCCAGCAGGAAGCTGGTGCTGCTCTCCTCCATGCTGCCGGAACGCTGCAGGTGCTGCGGGCCGGCCTGGGCTTTGGGGCTAGAGCCCGGCTGGTCTTTGGGGGCAGGACGGAAGCCTGGCGAGGCCGCCTGGTCCGGCCCGCCGGCCCGGTTTGGCCTGACCGCTTCCTCTTGGTCTGGGCTCGGCTCCGGGGTCGACTGCTCCGACACTTCCTCCACCGGGGAGAACTGGCATGCCTTGCTGCTCGGCGCCGCCTTGTAGAAGTCATCGCCCGGGCTGCCATGAGGTCCAAAGGCGCGGTGGGCGGGGTTCGTACCAGGCCCGGTGTGCGGCCCGAAGGCGCGGTGGGCGGGGCCGGCGCCCGGCTCTCCGAATGCCTTGATGTCCAGGGAGAAGGAGCGCTTGAGGCGGGCGCTGTCCTCAGACCCGTCTGCCAGTTGGGCGCCGCCCAGAGCCTCAGCCATGCCCGCGCAGCGCCGCGCTGCTGGCCGGCCAGAAGCCCGGCGCCGCGCGGGTCGGATTGACTCTCGGGACCATCGGGACTCTTGATGTTCTTCTCGAAGTCCAGCAGCTGACCCAGGAAGTTAAAGTTGGGTGAGATGGTGGGCCGCTTCTCTTTCACGAACCTGACGGAGGGAGAGAGGGTCAGAGGGCGGTGGCCATGGTAACACTGCGCTGCTGGCGGTTCTGGTTCTGACCGGTATGCCTCGTCCAGAGACATGTCCATCCGCTTCATGATGTAGGCGATGGCAATGGTGGCGGAGCGGGAGATTCCTGCCAGGCAGTGGACCAGAACCCGGCCGTCCGACGCCTTGGCCTTCTCTGAAATATACAGAGCGGGCTGAGCAGAACCAGAACCAGAACCAGAGAGCCCACAGAGGGTGGACACACACCTATGAAGTCCAGAGACCGGTCCAGCCAGGGCAGGATCTTCTCGCAGAAGGAGTCGTTGACGGGAACCCGCAAGAAGTGGGATTCTGGGACGAAGTCCGGTTTGGGGCAGGTGTTGCTGGCGTTCAGGACGAAGGCTATGTCGTTCTGCTGCATCAGCTCCTGCAACAGAACCGGGTCAGTACCGGGTCAGAATCAAGCCATCTGGCTGCTGGAAAGCTCCTCACCTTGTTCAGGACGTCCCTCTGGCAGCCCAGGTACAAGTGCGGCAGGATCCGGGTCGGGCCTAGGCTGGAGACGGTCGGGCCGGGCTGCGACGGGCAGGATGGAACCAGAACCGACTTCCCCTCGCACAGGCCCGGAAACAGCTGGGAGAACTCACAGAACCCGCCTGACACCAGAACCGGAATTACAGGATGAGAAAGTCTGGAGCTAGTGCCTGGCTAATGATGCTTCATGACACCATCAGAACTGGAGTCATGATGGGATTCAGTTTCTCAGCTGCAGAACTTTTACTAGGACATGTAGCCAAAGGCAACCAGCTGTTCTGCCCGGCCTGCAGCTGCTGGCGGTGAGCAGCGCGGCGCCCTGCGCTGATTAACTCCATCTAAAATACAATCATGATTATATTGTTTATTTATTTTACATTATATTCAGAATTACTACTTTAACTGTCTGAACCACTTTACGGGGGCGGAGTCAGAGGATGATGACATCATCATTACATGACCAGCTCAGAGGATGAGGAAGACTCCTCATCTTCATCATCCTATTGGTGTGAGACCAGTGAGCTGGACCGGGCCTGCTGAAGGTTCACTGGTTCTGTTACTGGTTCTGCTTGGCTCAATCAGCATCCAGGTCATACAGAGGTCATCTGGAGGTCATGAGCAGCAGGAGGAACTGACCTGACAGCAGGTGGACTGAGGGGAAGCTCCTCTCCAGCTTCACCAGCAGAACGCTGAGGAACGAGTCTGCACCGAGTGCGGCCGGGTCCGAAGAGTTCTGGTCGTACACGACCACTTCCTGGTCGCCCTGCAGCTCCAGCTGGACAGAGACAACAGCTTCCGGGTCACTTCCTGTCAGGGGTTAACTCTAAAACTACTACTGAATGATTAGCTGGGTCGCCCACCCAGCCCACGGTGTTTCCCTCTCGTCCTCCTCGTTACTTCTTCGCTTGGTCTCCCCCCACCTGCCCCCGTACCCCCTACCTGCCCCTACCTGCCCCCTCACCTGGCTGCGGGCGCAGTGCTGCAGCAGCTCGGTGATCTGCACCTTGTCCTGCTGCAGCCTCCTCTTCATCAGCTTGGAGCCGTTGACGTTCAGCGCCTCCAGGATGTGAGATGTGTTGTAGTCCACGAAGGGCCGGCTGTCGATCAGAACCACCCGGTCCAACCCGCCCTCCAGCAGAACCACCAGGGCCTCTGGCCCGATGGGCCGCACCGCGCTGGGCCGTGGCATCGCGCCCCGCCCCGCTCCGGCTCTTCCTCCTCTGTGGCGGTCCGATCGAGTTCCAGAACTCGAGAGGCTCAGAAGAACTTCATGGTTCTGGACGGGTTAGAGGTCCTGATGAAGAGGAGCGGGTGAGGAAGATGAAGCAGGATGATGTCACATCTGGAGGCGGGGCATCATCTTCATCACGCCAACGTTTCCTGAAACAGCAACACCCAGACCATCAGAACCACAGCGAGTCCAACCTGATCCGACCCGTCTCAGCTCAGAATAGAATTTAAATACTTTGATCAGTTTATAATCATCTGCTTCTGGTTCTGCTCTGCATCAGAACCAGAACCAGAGACGCAGCATTCAGCTTCTATGCTCCACAGATCTGGAACAAACTTCCAGATCACTAAAAAGCAGCTGAAATCCAGACTAAAGCTGAAATCTTCCTTTAATCCAGACTAAACCAGCTGGTTGGAGCTAATCTGAGTTAATCTGGTTCATAACTGATCGACACATTTGATGTTTACTGATTTCATTTCTTTATTTAATCTTTATTTTACCAGGGTAAAAAACACACTGCAGTCAAAAACTTATTTTAATGAATCCAAGAGGCAGAAACACCTTCGACGTTTAGATGATATCAAATGTAATTTCTCCTAGAAATCCTGACGGTGTGATGTTTGATGTTCTTCTGGGGTTAGACACTTTGCAGTGCCGTGTTGCTGCAACGTGATTTACTCATAAACATCTGGTTCAATGAAGGAGATGATTATTTTCTGATAATCTTCTGGATCCAGAACCGGACCATTAGAAAACTTACAGAAAGCCGTTCCGCTTCAGGAAAGGCTTACATGGGTAATAATTCAAACATTTCTTCCTTCCACTAAGTTTTTCTGAGCCTCACACTCTATACAGAGTTAAAACTGAAGTTTGGATCCAAATGAGAGCCAAACGCTTTAGAATTAGAACAACAGGCTGACATCTGAGCCGGTTCAGATCCAAACCACCACGCTTGAAGAATCCAGTCATAACCTGAGGATTCTGGACTCGCTGGAAATCAGGTTCTGTAATAACTCATTTATTACAATAACTTCCCTTAAATGAACAGATAAAACCTTTGGCTTTATTGGTTCCTGAAATCAAATATCTATAGTCAGCAGATAAAATCGGCTCTAATGTGAACGAACATCAAAAGAAACAAGACCTTTAGCTTTATTACCAGATGACGTAAAACCGGAAGTGGCGCTCATATTAAACCCAATTTAGAGAAAGTGAAAGCTGTAAACTTCTGTAACACCACCAGAACCTCAACCAGAACCCCATCTGGGCTGAAGTGGACCTGGTGTTTCTATCGGAACCGGCCGATAACAGAACCGCTTTAAGGTGGACCTGCGGTTTATTTGTGCAGTTTTAGTTTACCTGATGGCTTTAAGGTGGACCTGCTGTTTAACTACAGCTGCTTTAAACTGACCAGGTTCCAACTAAATCTGGACTACATTTATTATATTTAACACAAACTTCGTGAGCACTGATAACTTTTGGGTAGATATTGAGTAAAGCTTTAAGGTGGACCTGGTGGATTCGGACCGACCTTTCCAGAACTTCTGGGTTCTGAACTATCGACCCCGATCATCTCTGGCATTTCCCCGGACTGTGTGGTTGTTTCACACCGACTGACCTTCGGATCCAGGCCCATGGAACCGCTCTGGTACCAGGACCCGAACTTTAGGCCCCGTTAACGGAACTCGAACCGCCGCCGAAGCTTCGGACCTCAACGATAAATTTCGGTGAACTCACCGCCTGAAAAGTCTTCGTCACAGTCCGGCTAACAGCTTCGCCGTCCCGCCTGATGTTCCGGGGGAAGCCCGCGGAAATGAAGCGGAAAGTAGAGGCCGAGAAAGGGAATAGAAGAGGCGGCAGAAACAGAAAGCGGTTGAGTGAACCGAAGTCCTACCGCTGCCATAAGAGATGAGGTCACCGCGGTAAAAATAACAGCTAGTCGTCATCCGGAGCGGAGTCCGAAGAACTCGGAGGACTCTTAAAGGGCCAGCGTCCCAGTTACTGACGCTGCGCTATACAGCAGAGCAGCTTCAGGGTCCTGTTGCTTTAAGAGCACATTAGTGGAACTCTAGCACTGCCAAAAATAAAATAAAATACAAATAATACTCTAAAATAAAGGAAAAAAATAAATTCAGTATGCTATGTTAGCAATAAACAGAGTTCTGCAAAAATATCAAAGCACTAAATTTACTCAAAATTTAAATAGGAAAATATGTTCTAAAAATAAAGTTAAATAGAACATAAATATTTATTTCCATTTAAATAAAAATAATATGTAAAACAATTTAGATTTAAATTAGCAAATATGCCCATAATCATACAAATACAATTTTAATTAATATTTAAAATTTAAAATAATAAGACATACAAATTTAAAACAGAACTATCGTAGGTTTATATGCATGTGGCCTGTGGATGTAAAGGACACCCAAAAATAAATCTCTTCTAATTAACATTTATAATAAATAAATATAAAAATATGAAAAAGAAAAAAGAAACCTGTAATAAATACACAACTATAACAATAAACATAACACTCCGAAACAAACATAAAAATAATGATTATAAACAATAGGGTATTACAATAAATAAATAATCTTACACTGAACTACAAATCAAATTAAAAGAAGAATCAGTCAACTGAAGAAATGCAGTAATAAATAAATATGGTCCAATAAAATTAGATGAACGTTTTGAAAAAAATATCAAATTACATTTAAATTTTAAAAATATTTTAAGATTTGTAATAAAATTCATAGTCCAATAATAAAAACACAATTAAAAATGACAAAAACATACCATTTTATTTTAAATATTCCATCAACTGTATAAGAAATATATCATATCATACTTTTATATTGCACCGTAATAATCTTATTTTATTTAAACCCATATTGTCTTCACACAGATGTATTTATTTTCAGTTTTTTAATGGCAAAGTTTTATGATGTGTGGTGTGACTGAATGCTTATAGCTCTGCTAATCCACCTCCTTTGCTTCTGCCACTCCTCTTTAAACCTGTCTGTCTGTAGGGGACAGGATCCATTATGATGGATGGAAGAGATGATTTGAACTTCCGACTTCTCTCGCTGTATCCAGGAAACAAGCATTAAAAGAACCAATCAGATCTAACGCAGCAGCGCTGCTTTCCCTCGGTCCAGAACACTCGAGCCAGCAGGTGAGGAAACGCTCCAAGTCTACATGGTGTTCAGATTCAATCGGCCGGCTGAGGTTTGATGCTGGCCGCAGCGCGTTGTCCTCTCTGGTTGTGTAACAGGAAGTCAGCTGAGCCTCATGCTGCTCCACAGGGAGCAGCGACGGGACAAAGGAACGCTGCACATAGGAAACCTTCTCATTCTGGAGCAATTAGCATGCATGGATAACTCCCTGAGAAATTCTGATGCAGAGATCTTAGAAAAAAAATTAAGATCAGAGGAAGAGATGATCAGATCATCAGACCCGGTTCCGGTTCAGATCAGATAAACCCAAACCACAGAGAACTGCTGTTCCACATTAAGAGGAGTTAGCTGAGGAGGTCCATTAGTCAGAACGTCTCCCTGGTTCTGGACCAATTCTGGGAAAACTAAAAGCAGAATTTAACCTGATTATGACCCGTTAATTTCTAACATGCAGAATTCCTCCAGGCATTCGCAGTTCAGGAAAGTTGTTCAGTTCTTTAAAC
This sequence comes from Phalloptychus januarius, assembly GCA_902982915.1. Taxonomy (NCBI): domain Eukaryota; kingdom Metazoa; phylum Chordata; class Actinopteri; order Cyprinodontiformes; family Poeciliidae; genus Phalloptychus; species Phalloptychus januarius. The sequence continues at coordinate 13,577,356 of CADWAE010000474.1, read as the reverse complement.
GGTTCCCATGGGAACAGCAAGCGTTTACATTTATTTTTAGAAAATATAATACAATTAAAGAAATAGAGAATAAAATGAACATAAATATGAATATGTAAACCGTGCAGCAGGGCCAGCCCAAGAAATAAGCAAACTAAGCAGCTGCTTAGGGCCATTAAGGGACCCCCTCAGTGAGGCAGATTTTTTTCATTTCTATCTATCTCATTATCATATCAAAAACACACAATTTCATTGTGAAGTTATTTGTTTTTACAATAATATATATTTGATCATGTATGTAGAAATCATTGTTTTATGGATAAAACATAAATAGCTCCTGGTGCCCCCTGGTGGCCGCGGTCGGTACCGCAGGCCTCCCCGGTCCCATGAGCTGCAATGAGCCTCCAGCAGCTGAAGCTCCGGGTGAAGCTAAGCTAACAAAACAATGTCTGTAAAAGGTCTGATCCTTCAGGAGGGAGAAGGGAGAGAGGAAGAACAGAGAAAAGCCCAGATAGAGGTTTGTTTTAATGAGCCTTGCTAATGAAATGGTTTGTAAAGCTGCTAACAGCAGATTAGCTTGATAGCGACCCGGACCGGTCCAGTTCAGCAGCAGAACATTTATGCTCGGCTCTTTGTGAGAAACTCAGTTTAAATGAGTTGATTCTCCTGCTGGGCTCTGAATATTCCTCAGGTATTTAAACCGGGTTTGATAAGGTTTGATAATTAAAGTGTCTTGACATCGTCTAGCTAAATGTTTCCGGCTCCATGGCTGCTGCATCGGAGGAGCTGCATCAGGAGCTGCTCTCTGCTGGAGGCGCCATATTGATGCTGCTGCGCTCAATCAGCTAGTGGCTCAAACTAACTGGATTTTTACACGAACCTGCCAATTTTGATTTGGGCTGATATGAATCTGTTTGTCTGAAATGTTGCTAAATGTAGCAAGAAACTCGCTGAGTTTAACAGTGAATATTAGCTGTAAAGTGCAGACCTGACCTGGTGCCATCTGTCTGTCCAACCTCTCACTGCAGAGCTGAAGAAGACAGAGGCTGATCTGATGAAGATCAGATCAGGGGATCAGATGGGCTTCACATGTAAGGATCAGCACATCATAATCCCCCAAAATGAAGGAAATCGGCCCCAGAAATCACCTGGTGGATAAATCAATTGGCCAATAAATGTTTCCTATATTATAATGCACATAATGTAAACAGCCAGAGATGCAGTGAGTTTATAGCAGGTGTGTGATGATCTAATGATGGGCTGCAGCCGGGCCACATTGTTAGCAGAACTAGAGGGCCCCGAAACCAACTTTCGCCCCATCGAGGCTTGTGCCACCGGCCCTGCGGAGCAGAATCAGTCTGTTCTTTTCTAACCTTAGTTTGATGCTGTGCCCTCTGTGTCCGGCAGGGGGCGGAGCGCTGCAGGCAGCAGAGAGTCATCCACAGCAGAAGAAGAAGAGGAGCGACAGGAAGCGAAGATGTAAACAAATCAGAAACTTCCCTGATCTGGATCAAACGGAACCATCTTCCATCTTTAGCTGGATCAGTTGGGCTCGACACTAATAGCATTTCCTGAGCTCGGTCAGCCGAACCGGCTGCTGTTCTGCTGCTCGGGCTCGGTTCGGACTCGGGTCTTTGTTTCGCTTTGGATCGAAATGGAAGATAACAAGGTAATGAGTCACTCTGACGAACCGGGCACGTCCAAAATCATCTGGATAAGCCCACCGAACCCGGTTAGAGTACAAAGGTTCGGTTCCGATTGGTCAGGATTGTGGCTCCGAACCGGTTCTGCTGGATCAGAATCGATCCCCCTGCTTCGGTACCGACAGGGGCTGGGCTTTGGTTCTGATGCCGCTGGTTCTGGAAGGTTCTGCAGGTCCATTAGTAGGTAATCAGGGTTGTGCGCATGCTCAGTGCGGTTCAGGTGAAACAGGTTGGTTCTGAACTCACGCTGAGCAGGTTTTGTTTTCTCCGGGTCAGCGGTTCTGAGATAGAGTTCTTTTGGACCGCACAGTACCTGGAAGGGTGTGAATACTTTTTACTGTTCTGTAACATGAGTCAGGTTTTATTCTGAAAATCAAAATAACAACCGGATGTAAATCAAATTCCAAAGGTCCAACAGTTCTGGTTGGACCTTTGGAAGGTCCGGTTCTGGATCTTATACTGGACTACAGACCCATTCCTGAAGCCGTCCTCTGGTTCCGTCCTCTCCCCCCAGATGGTGGCAGGAAAAGTGAAGAAGCCCGGGAAACGCGGCCGGAAGCCGGCTAAGATCGACCTGAAGGCCAAGCTGGAGCGGAGCCGGCAGAGCGCCAGGGAGTGCCGGGCCCGGAAGAAGCTGCGCTACCAGTATCTGGAGGAGCTGGTTTCCAGTAAGGAGAGGGCCATCTGCGCGCTGCGCGAGGAGCTGGAGATGGTGAGCTGCTGTGGGACACTTCCTGTTCCGCTAGGGTCCGAACCGGAAGAGCTCCGCTTCAGAACTGCTGCTTCCTGTTCGGGTTCTCCTCACTGAAACTGGGCAGATCAGAACCAAGACACCAGGTTCTGACTGGTTCTGGTTAAACCTGGGTCCGTCCATCCATCCATCCATCCATCACCTAAAACACAAAGTTTCCCAGTACCTCAGCCATCTGAATTGGACCCATTTAATCAGAACCAGGTCATTATCAGAACCATGTTGCTGTGGTTCTGGTGCGGCTCGGTCTCACCTGCCTCTCTCCCTGCAGTACAAGCAGTGGTGCTCGGCCATGGATCAGGGCAAGATCCCGTCGGAGATCAAAGCTCTGCTGACCGGAGACGAGCAGAAGATTCCTCAGAGCGGCGCCGGCACCAAGGCGGCCAAGAACGGCAAGAACAGCAGCGCCGGCGCCGCCCAGAGCTAAGCAGCCGCCCAGAGCTAAGCAGCCGCCCAGCGCCACCGCCCAGCGCCCCGCCATGTCAGCTACAGACTCTGTGACCGCCCGGTTAAAACCCGGATACCGGGGTCCGCTCCATCTGCTGTGATCTCTCCTCATGTCACTGAGGTCGGCCATCTTGTCTTCTCCCCCGCTTCCAGCCTCCCACCTGTTCAGGCGACACTCGGAGCGTTACCTGGCTGTTTCCAGGTCACATGATCCGCTCAGCTTTCAGCTCCTGAGAAAAAGACGTTAAAGTTTGATCGTCTCGCCAAACGTTTCTGTTGTGGATCGGGCGGTTCTGGACCACTTAATTCTGGATCTGACTTGGTTTAGAATTAGTTTTTGCTTCATTTTCAGGTGATTCTGTCTAAATCAGCAGATCCAGAACCCATTTCCTGAGGAATCCCAGATTTTCTGTTCTGGTTCTGGTCGATGTAATCCTTCCTGAATGTTGTGCACTTTCTTTATTGTAGCAGACGCACTTTGTGAGTTCTAAAGAACCTTTGTAGCTTTTACAGAACTTCAATTTGTCAAAGCAAATAAACCAGAATCATGATTCTGATAAAAAAATTCTGAGCTTCCTTTACTTTATTTTTACACCATTTACCAGAACCGGGTCCCCTCTGATTCCGGTTCTGAGTGGTAACAGCTAAAGGCAGCCTACAGCGCCACCTACCAGCCACACCACATCCAGTTAACCCTTCAGCTCCGGTCCAGACGATCAGAACCAGCTTCACGGTTCTGCTAGCGTCTCTTGAAGCAACACATGACGTCGGCGCTACGTCGGTCTTTACCAACGTTAGCTTCTAGCTCACAAATCACACAGGTAGCTGTTGATGCTCATTGGCTGCGCTCATGAAGCAACATGAAAACATGACGCGTGACATGGCTGCCAGGAGCGCGGTCCAATCAGAAAGAAGCCCTTTAAGCCAACAAAGATCCGGGAGTTTCTGTTCGGTCACACAGGAAGATATGAACACAAACCATCTGGTTTATTTCGCCTCAAAGAGAAACATGTGGCTGTTTTTCAAAGTCATATCTTCAAGTTATTCATTTATAAATATCAGGGTTCCAATTTCAATTTCTAATTGAATATTTAGTTTACAAGCTAAATATTTAGCTTTCAAATGAAGTATTTAACTAGCAAGTATTTGGTTAGCAAGCAAAATATCTAGCTTACTATCTAAATGTTTTGCTTGCCCATTTACTAGCTAAATAAACCTAATTAGTGCTGTTAAGTTTTTACTGTGTAACTTGACAAACGGTGCCCCATAACCTTGGCGTTGGCTCAGAGTCGCTCAAACAAAAGTGTTGGGTGGGTTGGTGGTGGTGGGCCAGGCCACCTTCTTCTCCTTCGCCTCCCGGTCAAACGCATCGTACACCGAGTCCTTGGTGATGCTCTTGGCTTGGACCGGGATTTCCACCACCCCAACATAGTTCTTCTTGGCCATCCTGGAGCTGGCAGTGATGGTGTAAGCGTTGCTGCGGTAGCACTTCATGGATGACATACAGAAGGTCTCCCGCATGCCGCGCCTGAAGTTGGCATTGTAGACGGAGTACAGGGTGGGTTTGGAGGCTGTGGAGCTGAAGCAGACCCAGGCAATGGTTGTGAAGAACAGCAGCTCCTGTCTGCCAGGTGTGTCGGCCTCCTCAGGGTGCCACAGCTGGGCCACGTAGAAGGGCGTCCAGGTGAAGAAGAAAACTGAGTTCAGCATGAGGAACATCTTGATGGTTTTAACTTTAGTCCGCGGGACAATGTTCATGGTCCGACGCACCGTATGGCCGTCAGCGCCGATCCTCCAGATGTAGCGAACCACCCGCTGGTAGAAGGAAATGATGAGTCCAACTGGGACCAGGAAGCCAACCAGGAGGTGAAATGCAGCGTAGGTGATACTGCCCCAACTACTTGGGAGGAAAAAGTCACAATGGCTGTCTGCAGAGCCATAAAAAAAGAAACAGGGGGCAATAAAGGCTGCCTCAAACAACCATGAGGCCATAATCATCTTCTTGGCCTTTTCTCTGGATACCTTGAAGCTGAGCGGATAGACGATGGTGTAGAAGCGGTCCACAGATATGGACAGCAGAACATAAACCTGAACGCCGGGACACAGGTGCTGCATGTAACGAACAACCTTGCAGGCAGCAGCGCTCAGTGGCCATTGTCCTGCAGCCACCTGCAGAAGGACAAACGGAGCCCAGCCCAGGCTCATCAGGAGGTCTGCACACGCCATGGACACCACAAAGTAGTTGGTAGTGGACTGAGTCCGCCGGCTCCTGTGAATGACCAGGCAAACGAGGGCATTTCCCAGGATGGAGACCAGCCAGAGGAAGACAAACACCAGGCCCAGGATAGCGACCTCCCCAGAGGACAGGTCGCTGGAGGCGGAGGTGGCGTTGGGCTGGCTGGGAGTCGAGCCCTCGGGGCTGTAGACTGCAGTGGTGGGTAGGGTACCCAACACAGTGAAGTTCTCTTTCTTGGAGAAGTTAAATGACATCTGATTCTTGAAGAACGGGGAGTAGAAGGAGGGATTCACACCAACTCTGTTTGTGGACTGCGCGTACACCATTTCTATATCGCAGCGTCACAGATGAGCTGTGGAGACAGAAACAGACAGTCACTAGACAGACAGCGCTGAGAACAAGCTTTGGGAATTTATTTCTAAAGCAGGTCTGGTACCTCCCACATGAACAGTTAGTAAAACTCAGCGTTGGCTCTAGATTGGTCAATCAGTCAGTAACCCAACAAGTTAACAGACGGGCCAGTGGTTGGATGTTGGTAAGGGTAACAGGTTACTAGGTAAAAAAGGAAGTTGTTGGGCGAGTTTGGTCTCCCTGGAAAAGCACATTTCCTTCCAGTCTTTTCTCTCAATTTATTGTGCAGTTCAGAGGGATGGGATGGTTCTCCCGTCCCTCTGGGACAGTTCAACCAGTGGTGCTTTCGCTACGCATATTAACCATGATGGTGAACCCTTAGTTCACCCTGGACTTTTTACCAGTCCATTTGCTAGAAAGTCCAGTTCAGTTGGGAAGGTATGAATATGTAATCGAATCAACAAAGTGAACTTTGGTCTCTCTACAAATCCCAGTCTGCAGGATGGTTCATCAGCCGGTTCCTAGGATAAGAACAGGAGTGAACCTGAAACTGTTTAAAAGATACCAAAATGTTTTCAGACTCCATGAACACTGTGGCACAGGGACCCTCAGATGCCTGGTGTCCTGCAGGTTTAGACGCGTCTCTGCTTAAGCACACCAGAGTTAAATAATCAGGTCATTAGCAAAACCCAGAAGAACTGGACTGAGGAGTTCAGTTCTTCTGGGGGTCTCAATCAAATTCAATCATTTGATTGAGACCCCCAGCACATCAGCATGTTTCTGTTTTAGAGAACAGATCACATGATTTCTTGGGACTGTGGTCTGTGGGTGGTTGTGTAGATGAGCTGAGTGGTAGGACAGTTGGTTCAATGATTAACTAGGTTAGGTGACTGGTCAGAAGATTTTAATGTAATGCTAGATGCTGATCCAATTACTAGTTCAGAGAGGGGTTGGTTGGTTGGTAATGATGCCCAGGGAGTTAGCTACTTGGTTGACTGGTTGGTTGCTGGTGGCCATCTGCTGGTTGGTTGGTCAAAAGACTTGAATGTAATACTAGTTAGTAGTTTGGTTCCTTGGCCAGTTCAGTTGGTAAATGAGACTGGGTTGTAATTTGCAGGTTTCCCCCATTGGTCGGTGAACAGACCAGATTGTGGAGGTCTTGCTTAGCAGTTAGGTAGACTTACTGACCGTCTGCTTGAGGGTTTTTTTTCTATTCTTTTGGGTAGATTTGTTGGGTTCATTGACAGGTCGGTGTTTTAACTGGGTGGACACATCAGAAAGATAATAAAATGAGCGGCCATGTTGGTTTTACTAGATTGACCCATAAACAGGCTGAAGCAGGATGTTCCTGTTAATCACGTCACTGGTTAGCAGTTAGTGGTTGGTACCAACCCGAAACGCCTCCTCCTCACAAACCCCCAGCCACAGATTTCATTGCTCCTGACTTCCAGTCCCTCACTGGGACCAGTTAGGACTCTGCGGGGCCGCGTCTCCTCTGGGGGAACCCATTAGCGCTGGGAGGGACCCATGAGAGAAGACTGTGTTTACAGACGCCGACCTGTTGGCACGGCTGGATTAGCAATCTGTTAGAGCGGTTCCGACCCGATCCGGATCGTCTTGTCCCGTCCTTAAATCGTGTTTAAATGTTCTGGCTAAACAAATCCTGGACCTGGATCCTGAGATCCGGGAGGAAAAATGAGATCCTTTAAAATGCACAAAGCAGTCAAATAAGAATCGATTCAGAGCCGAATCACGGAGTTCTGATCAAAACCATCCGACTGAGAAACTGACACTTTGATTCTTTTTCTCCCAAATGGAAAGAAAAATTCAGACTCAAAAAAATATTTTCAACTTTTAAAAATAAGAAAATGAAGTTATAAATTGAGATCAGGACAGAAACGACATAGTTTGGTCCAGTTAATATTCAGATCCGGTTCTGACTGAGACCCAGACGCTCCAGAATCTGGATCCATCATGAACCGAACCAGCAGACCTTCCTCCTTAAACTCAGCCTCCATCTTCATCACTGCCTTCACGTCCAACCTGGACCTCATGGAAAAATACTGGCGCCACCGTCACAACCGCACATGTTTCTAAAGCCAAACCATTAAAACCGAACCGAACCGAACCGAATCTTACATGTTCGGCATTAGTGGAGCTTCCTGCCACCGTTGCTCCTCCTGGATCTCTGGATCTTCATCCTCCTGTAAACAAAACGTGTCGCAGCGTCAGCGAGGCGGAACCGAACATCCGCTGGTGCTGGTTCGGTTCCGTCGAGCAGCAGCGGCGGGTTCCCAATGCGTTACAGAACCCGGACCAGTGGAAGGAAGAGGAGCTTCATCAGCAGGAGGAAGAGGAGGCAGCAGACATCATGGCTGTCCGTCTTCAGGATGAAGCTGATGATGAAGAGGAGGCGCAGCAGGGCGGGCCGAGCGCTTTCTGGGGCCCCGGGCGGGAAAACAAGGGCCCCCCCCAAGGAAAAAGGGATAAGAAAAATGTTCAAATAATTTATTAATCAGATTTCATAAAAGTCATGAAAGAAACTAAAGTAACAAAAAAAGACATACCTATGAGGAAGTAGCTTCAAACACGTCCATTAGGACCCAGAAACGGTTCTGCTTTTCTTTCTCTCGGAAACATATGATTTATTGTCATGTAATTGTAAATGATGTGCTATTTTAATTTAGTTATTTTTTATAGAATAACTGCTAAATGGACTATAATCGAAAGCTAGCCTACTTTAGCTAGCTCAGGTTAACTTACATTGTTTATTAATGAGCACTGTCCCTTTAAAAATACATTCGAAGTATGAAACAGTTCCCCCAAAACCTTGAAGCGGATCTGAACCCAGTTAGAACTGAATGAGTTCATGTTCATAGTTCTTTAACAAGTAAAACAACATAAAAGGTTCTGTTAGAAAGTCCCAAGATTCAGTCAGCAATAATCTGAAGATAAATAATAATCTGTTATTTCCACAATATTCAACAATCCGGACCTCAAGAACACGCCGGTCCAGATGAAGGTTCTGGTTCTGAGCACAACCTTGGAGCACAAGACACAAACAGGACCAGAACCAGAAACTGATGTTTCTTACCAGGTGAGCTAAACGGACCAATCACAGCGAAGAACCCGGAACTCCGTCCATCATGCGAGATCCAGGCCAGCAGGGGGAGCTGTTCCGAACCTTTGAACCTGGCCGGTTCATGGAAATAAAACTGAGATCGGATTAGGAGGAGAACCGGAACCGAGGGCCCCAGCAGGGAGGAAGAGAATCATCTGCTTAATCTTCATCAGGATCAAAGATGTGCTGATGAAGACAGATGCATCACTCCTGGTGATGAAGAGGCGTGGCCTCATCTTTATCTTTTCTGGGCTCTGATTGGTTGACCTCATCTAGAAACTGGGACCTGACCTGTTCTACAGCAGCAGTTACCATGGTAACAGAAGTGACATCGACTTCTGGCTGGATCTCGGTGAAATTCTCCAGACAGAGGCAGAACTTCAGAACAGGTTCAGATCCGCTCTGACCTTTAACCTTGGGTTGCCTGGACCTGCAGCCTCTACATGGCTCGATAAAAGGAGACGGCCGCCTGCTCTGATTGGCTGAGGTCTCAGCTGATTGCCATGATGACCGCAGCACAGACCGGTTGCCATGGGAAACCAGCAGCGAGTGGAGAGGAGCAAAACAAAGAGTCCCTCAGAACCAAGAAGAGAAAAAGGAACTAAAACCCCCAAAACGTTCCGACAGCCGAGGAAAAATCTAATGCGGCTCATCTTCCAGAAACGATTGAGCTCCGCAGAGTACAAACTAAATGAAACTGCTGATCAGAACCGACTGGACCTGTGAGCCGAGCGGCACCGAGAGGACCAATCAGAGTGAAGAAGAAAGCAGGACAGAAACACGTGAATGTGAATGAACCCATTTACCAACATCACAAGAGGAACAAACATTTCATCCCGACAGGCTGGCAGCACGTCGGCGCCCCCTGCTGGACGCCAGAGACACCTTCAGTCCCAGAGAACCGCCAGTCCAGCAGGGGGCGCTGGTGTCCCGGCCTGCCGGCAGCCATCCGGCACCGAATGTTACAGGAGGGGCGGAGGACTCGGAACCACATCCGAAGCTTTGTTCTAAACAGTCAGAACCAAGTCAAAACTGGGTCGGAACCAAGTCAGAATTGGTCAAAACCTGGGCTGGATCACAAAGTTGTGCAAAAACAGAACCTGGTGTCCAGTTGTACACCCTGCGAAGTACCGCCCCCTTCAACTCAGACAAGGCTGGTGCCAACAGAGCTACATTTTTAGTTTGTGCACGTGGCTGGTTGACCCTTTGACCTTTAAATCTTCATTAAAATCTCCAAAGTGAAGCAGTATAAAGAAAAAATGTTTCTGCACAAACGTAGCAGAGTTGCTTGACACCAATTCTGTTTGATTTGAAGTGTGTGTGCGTGTGTTTAGGGGGGGCTGGTTGACCTTTCATGACCTCTAGAAGCATTTCTTAGAATCTTTAAAATGGTAGCAGCACAAAGAAAACTTTTTGCTGCACAAATCAATTTTGTCTTATTTGAAGAAGGGGGAACTTCAGGTCCAAACGGCCGATCTGGATCTCATGATGAAGGAAGTTGATCCAGAACCAGGAAAGTATCCAGGATTACTGATAAAACAAGAACCGGTTCAGAAACAAATGTTCATTAAAGCAAAGAAAGCTGATTGGACATTGAACTGGGTTTATTCTAATGTTATTATGAACAATTAAAGTTGCAGACTTTCACTGAAATTATCCAAGTTATTCCCCAAACATCCTGGGGAACGTCATCTGATCCAGAACGTTCTGTTCAGCTCATTTATTTGGGTCAATAAGTGCTTTTGTCTTTTAACAGAGCCGTTAATTAAATAAAAGCGAGCAGATCTGATCCAGGGCCTGACCTGCAAAAGCTTAGAGTTGCTGCACAGCAGTTGTTTGAGTCATATTTTTACTGCTTTATATATTTATATCACAGTTACAATATGTAATCTGACACAAATTTTGCCCCTAGCTAAATCTTTAGCCAATGCACCGGCAGACCAAAAATAATCTGCATTTTCTAATTTGTGTCCTCTTTATCAAACATGTCGAATAAAAGTTGAGCCGTTTTAAAGGCAACGCATCAGCATTTCTGTCTCACCAGCAGTTTACATTGAAGTACTCAATGTCCAACTTTTATTTTGATAGTCCATTTCCGCTTATTGGCAAGGGAGTTAGCATATTAGCTAAATATTTAGTTCTGAACTAGCCAAGTTTGTAAAAGAGATATTGAGCTAGCGCTGAGCTACATAAACAAGATATTTAGCCAGCTGTCAGCTAACGATGCTAAATACTCAGAGCTAAATATTATAACTAGTAGTTATCAAAATATTTAGCTCCAATTTCTATATTTAGCTCGAAACAGTGACATTCTTAAATGAATAATGATCAGAATGTTTATTTTTTCTCGTCAGGCTAAATAGCCAAATTATTGCTGCTTCGCTTCATGTTCTTGCCGTCATGAATATACAGAACATCTGCTGGCCATCAGAAAGGAGGGAGTATGCAAACATATGGACTTATCAGCTGCAGTGCAATTTATTAAACCTGCACCAGGCTGCATGTTTCTGTATTTGGCAGGTTTGGGCTCTGCTGTCACTCTGACAATGAAACACTGTCAACATATTTAGAGGATTAAAAATAAAATAAGAATAATGAAAAGCAGATGAGTAATAAGCTCAGCGTGCCGAGGCTGATCCCCATGGTTACGGCAGCATGTTGATGCAGACTGTACAGATTGTGTCTGGCAGGATTTAAAGGAAAACACCACGACTCAAACGTTGCTCCGTCTTATTTTTGAACAAGCTTTCGGCTACAGATCAGGCCCTCGGCCTGCAGCAGGAGGTTCTGCTGGAAGTTCTGGCCCGGCTCTGTGTTTTGGAGAAATGGAGTCATTAACGTGATGGAAGGTCCAACAGAGCAGTTCTGATGAATGGTTCCCCGGCCAGTCGGGTCCGGTGACCCGTCAGAGTCCCGCAGTATTTACAGAGCGTATGTACAGGGCGCCGTGGACCGGGTCAGCCTCTCAGCCCGCCGTCCAGGGTCAGAGTCCCAAACCTGCAGGACAACCAGAACTCAGGTTAACCGGCCCAGAACGGATCAGAACCGAGTCAGAACCTGAGCACAGAGCGGCATTCAGAGGTGGCAGCAGTGGGGGAAGCGGACCTCTCCAGGAAGTGGTTGTTCTCTGCCAGCTCCTTGACGACTCCCTCCATCTCCTCCTTCAGCTTCTTCATCCTGAGGAAGAGGAGCAGCAGCAGGTTACCGGAGCGACCCGGTTCTGGAGCGGGTCGGCGGTCCGACGGGCTTACCCCAGGGTCATCTCCACCAGCGTGTTGGGGCTGAGGTACGGCTGGGCCTTCATCACGTTCGGTACCAGAACCTTCTGGGGAAGCTGTTCCTGCAGCTGCAACCAAAACAGGCTGAGCTGGTTACCATGGCAACCAGAGGGGGAGGGGACAGGACGGTTCCGGGTCAGGGTTCACCTTGACGGCCCGGTCCAGCAGCACGGTCACCTCCTTCTCCACACTAATCAGCTGACCGGACAAACCGAGCAGCTGCTTCCGAACATGGTGGACCTTCCTGCAGGCAGAGGGAGAACCGGGTCACCGGGACCAGGGGACCAGGGGACCAGGGGACCAGGGACCAGGGGACCAGGGGACCAGGGGACCAGGGGACCAGGGGACCAGGGGACCAGGGGACCAGGGGACCAGGAGACCAGGGGACCAGGAGACCAGGAGGGGACCAGGAGACCAGGGGACCAGGACCGTACCTCATCCACTCCTCGCTCTTGGAGATGAAGAGTCGGTACTTCATGGCGCACTCGTCGGTGAACAGAGAGCGAGCTTTGCCAGCATGGTTCATCAACTTCTGCCTGTTGGAGGAACCAGACCAGAACCAGAACCCGTCAGAACCAGACCCAGTCATCGCATTAAATACAGGTTAAATATTTAATGCTCAGATTTTCTGGTTGTTCTGCAGAACCGGGCCGATCCGGGCCGGGTCAGAACAGAACCAGAGACGTTCCTTCATGTTTCATAACTTACTTATCAAACTTATGGATCTGCTCCTCATTGTATGGAAGACCTGAAAACACAGAGGAGGTCAGTCGGTGACCTCAGGGGTCAGGCTCGGGGGTCGACCTCGGGGGTCGACCTCCAGGTTGTCCCGTCCTGCTGTGCAGGGAAGCTGGTCTTACGTCGTTCTGCTTTGTCCTTCTTGAATTGCTGGTAGATGGCAGTGATGGCGTCCAGCAGGACCTTGATTTTCTCCACACTGCAGACAGAAATGCAACAGCGTCATTAAAACCCCGTCCCCGTCCCCGTCCTGGTTCCATCCCCCGTCCCCGTCCCATCCCCGTCCCGGTCCATCTTGGTCCCATCCTTGTCCCCGTCCCCGTTCCCATCCGGCTCCCGGTCCCAGCCTGGTCCTGGTCCCGCCCCGGTCCCGTCCTCTGCTCCGTCCCCAGCCTTACTTCCTGTCCTCGGGGTGCGTCCCGACCTGCTGGGTCCAGCTGTCGGTCAGAACCCCTCCAGGCAGGAACTTGCTCTTGATGTCCTGCGTTGTTCTCTCGAGGGGATCCAGAGAACCCGAGATCTGCAGAGACATCCCCAATCAGAACCAGAACCCCGACAGCCCACACAGAACCGCCTGAATGGACTGGCAGCTGCAGCCCGACCAATCAGAATCCAGAGACTTAACGATGTCGTCGATATTTTTCACTTTTTCATTAATAAAGCGGATCAGAAAAAATAGCAAACTGCATTCTTTGAGTTTTTTTGGTTTTTACATTTTTGCCACAATTGATCCAAAGCAAAAGGTGCAAACTGTCCATGAAATTAAAGACGCGTTTATAAACCATGTGACAGAATAATATCTGAGTTCAGTTCAGAACATTCAGAGCAAAACTAATTCACACATTTAATGATATTTTTCCCTTGAAGATTCAAACTGCTGATGGACGCCACTCAACGCTTCACGGGCCGCACCAGACCCGAGTGAATCATCGACGTATTTAGTCGACTTTAGTTCAGTCTTTAGTCTGGAAGCCGTGGACTCACCCTGAGGGCCTTCTTGTGCATGTCTGCCATGTCTTCGTACTCCGAGGTCAGCATGTTGGCCTGCATCAGAACCTCCAACCTGCAGCAGAACATGCCTCCAGTTAGTCACAGAGCTGGACCTGCTGGTTCTGGGTACAGCGGGTCAGACTCACAGGTGCTCTGCCTTCTCCAGCTGCTGTGTGCAGATGCTGCACAGGCGGAAAACCTCAGACTTCTTGTGCAGAATTTCATTGTAGTCTTCCTTCATCAGCTCTCTGTGAGGATCAACACGTTACAGCACACGCATGTTTGACAACACGCTGCAGCGTGGGCCTTCCAGGCCACCGTAGGAATCACACTCACATCAGTCCTCTGACTCCTTTCCTCACCAGCTCCTGATAAACCAGCAGAGACTCAGAGGTTTTCCACAGATGGCCCACATCTCCAGCAAAAGTCTGCAGGACAAGAGCAGAAGTTAGGGGGTCAAAGGTGAATCAATGTGAGCGAACTATTTCCTTTTGGGTCAGACACATTTTCATTTTGTTCCATATCAACATCAGTTCATGCATCAGAATTCATTTTTGCCTACCTTAGCACAGCTAGCCATACCTCAGTGTAGCTAGTGCTGGAGGATATGAAGAAAATCTAATATCCTGATATAGTTTTGCCGTATCACAATACACATATCATGTTATTTTAAGCCAGACTCTTTGCAGGACGATGTCCCGCCCCCTTTCCCTGATAGACTTATATTCTGTCTACAAGACAACCGGTTCGTTTCAGAACCAGGCACTCTGGAAGCCGTTCTCAAAGTGTGCCGCTGTCACACAAAACATTCGGTGGTTTCATGTCAATGTATAGTACAAACACAACAAAACTCTTTAATTTTCACTATAGATTGTTATGTAAACAGGGCATTAAATGTAAGCTAATATAAAAAGGGATGCAGTGATTTGCTATGAACTTTCTATACTATAACTAGATAAAAAGGTGACAAATAAGTTTTAACTAAGAAAGAAAATAGCGAGGGAAAGGGAAGTAGGTGAGTTATGCTCGACTTTGACTAAATTAACATATAGATGTGCTGTGGAATAAGGTGTGTTTTGGTTCAGCTTAAAAATAAAAAAGGGGACCTGCAGCAGAGCAGGTGCTTAAATTAGCTAATCTACCACCACTGTGTTAGCATGGCTAATAGCAGCGGTGGCTAATCTACCACCACTGTGTTAGCATGGCTAATAGCAGCAGTGGCTAATCTACCACCCCTTTGTTAGCATGGCTAATAGCAGCGGTGGCTAATCTACCACCACTATGTTAGCATGGCTAATAGAAGCGGTGGCTAATCTACCACCGCTGTGTTAGTGTGGCTAATAGCAGCAGTGGCTAATCGAAACTTTATACTCGATAGTTGTGATATAGCCATTTTAACTATCGTAAATTGAAAATATTGCGATACATCGAATATACTCGACACATCACACAGCCCTAGGGGTAGCCAGCCGTACCTTAGCATAGCTACACATACCTTAGCATAGCCAGCCGTACCTCAGCATAGCTATGCATACCTTAGCATAGCCAGCCGTACCTTAGCATAGCTACGCATACTTAGCATAGCTAGCCGTACCTTAGCATAGCTACGCATACCTTAGCGTAGCCAGCTGTACCTTAGCGTAGCTGGCGTCCAGGTCCAGGTCGTAGCGCGGCTGGACCTTTGGTGGACTCGCTGTGGAGACAAAGCTGCTGATGAAGTGTGAAGATCAGGATGAAGGTCAGACGGATATCAGGAAAAGGTCTTACGGTCTTCGAAGATGAGGCCGACAGTGGCGACGACTTCGCGGCTCACCACCATGATAGGGTTGTCCCTGGAGGTCTTGGGGAACGTCTTGGCCTGGCGGTTGGGGTCCAGGACAAGCCGCCGGCCCTCGTACAGCAGCTCCTGGTTGTGCAGTGGGATGGTTGTCCTGCGGCACAGCAAGTCCTGGAACAGCGCCGACCTGTGGAGGTAGGAGGAACGATGAGGGCCGCGGAGCGGGAGCCGGGACCAGAACCGGAGCTGGACTCACGTGTTGTACTCATGGATGTAGACATGGTGCAGCGTGGCCTGCTGCAGGCTGAAGACGTAGACCACGGCACGGTGCAGGATGTCGTTGGTCTCAGCGAAGAACTGGTCGAAACCCCAACACTTCTCCTGATCCGCCTCCAGGATGTTGGCCAGGACCGGGGTCAGCAGGCTCTGGAGGCCCCTAGAGGGTGAGACCAGGGTCAGCCTGACCTGCAGGGGGCAGCACTGACTCCTGCAACTACCTGTGATCCTAGTCCTTACAACCCCTCTCTGGATCAGGTGATCCTTATTCTATGGACACAAAACTTTAACTAGACCACACAGACTTCTGCGGCTGTTCCAGCTGTTTGGTAATCTAGTCTGGATCAATAGTCTGATCTGGATCAATAATTTGAGTGACCCATACTTGGACAGGCTGCAGGACACCGGCATCTCGGTGCTCCACTCGATCTTCCCGTTCTCGCTCTTCTGGTGGCCGGAGATGGTTCCTGATGGTTTCTCTGTGATGATCTTATACCTGAGAAGGAGAGCCCGGGATCAGCTGACCTGTGACCTGCTGGGACTGGTTGCCGTGGAAACCTGCTCTTACATCACTTCCTTGTTCCTGCGTGGTCCTTCGAACGGTCGGAACGGGAGGCTGCCGGTGGCGGCGTGGTAGAACGTCACGCCGATGCTCCACAGGTCCACCGTGGCGCCGTACTTCTTCTGGTGGTCTTTGCGCAGGACGGCGCGCTCATACATGTCTGGGTGCTGCAGACACAGGTTAGTAGATGAGCTAGTCACTGCGACAGGTTAGCTACAGGCAGTGACACACAGTTCTCTCCTCAGGTGTGTGTCTCACCAGGTACTCCTCGGTGCCGTACAGGGACTGGAACTGCTCATCGTCTTCCAGCTCGCGGGCGGCACCAAAGTCCGTCAGCTTGTAAACGGAGCGCCCGTCCTCTCCGATCACCCTCATGATGTTTCCCGGCTTGATGTCGCGGTGAACGATGCCGTACTCCCTCAGGTGGTTCATGCCTGCCACTGGGGGACACAGCAGACTGGGTCAGACGAGGCGGCACCTGGTGGTCCCGGTCCGGGTTCTGGCCTTACCGACGTCGTGGAGGACGATGAGGAACTCGTCCTCGGGGAGACCGTAGGCGTTGGTGGACTCCTCCAGGACGGTGTAGAGGCTGCCGCAGGGGCAGTACTCCATCACCAGGACCTTGTGCCGGGTGTTGGTCTGCCAGCAGAACCGGGTCAGAAACACTTCTACATCTGGACCTCAGCCCTCATCAGAAACGCACCCACCTCCTCCTCCACGGCGAACAGCTTCACGATGTTCTTGTGGTTCAGCTTCTTCAGAACCTCAAACTCTCTCATCTGGACATCGAGCGGCCGCAGGAAGCTCAGGTTGTTGAACACCTTGACGGCGTACAGGTCGCCCGTTTTCTGCACAAAGACACCGCTGTAACCGACTGACTGGGTTCTGCTGCATCAGAACCGGCTCTGACCCGCGGCCGGCCGTACCTTGTGTCGTCCTCGGTAGACGTTGGCCGTGGCGCCCTGACCCAGGAGGTCGGAGATCAGCCACAGGTAGTTGTTGGTGCTCTGCATTCTGACGGCCGGCGGATCCTGTAGAGACGGGCAGCGGATCAGAACAGGGCCGGTTCCGAACCGGATAATCACACGCACAGAACCAGAAGTACTGCGGGGAGCTATGGTGGCGCAGGGGCAAAGCACAACCCACATATGGAGGCCTCAGTGGTCGCAGGTTCGATTCCCGGCCTGGGGACACATGTCTTCCTCCTCTCTCGTTTCCCTATTTCCTGACAAGCTACTTTCAAAATCCTTAAAAAAAATAAAATAAAACAAAGCCAGACCGGGTCCAAACCGCTGTACCGGTGCAGGCATGGACTGAGTGGGTCTAAACTCAGACTGGTTCTGGTCGGAACCGGAACCAGTCCAGAAGTGGGTCAGAATATTAACCCGTTCTACCAGACAGTGACGACCGCTCCTGTGGCGGTTCTGGTGGTTCAGGGTCGACCCAAGGCATAAGACTCGATATGATCGGACCCGTTATATTCACGATTCTTTTGTCGGCTAGTGTCTCTCAGGTTTTGAAATTAGAAAGAGAAAAAGGCAGAAAGAGATGATAAAGCCAATAAATTAAAATGAGGTTGATCATTTTTATTTATCGCGACAGGCCTATTCACACCTGTTAGCTTGTTTTCTACATTTCTAACTATTTCAGTTTCTTTTCTTTACTCCCTATTTTTTATTCACACAGTGAAAATCTTCCTCAGGGAAGTGGGATTGTGTCATGAGATCAACTTGTCCTCATTGTGATGTTGAATGTTATGAATAATTTGCTTCCTTAGGAATAAATAAAGATTAAAAAACTGATTAAAAAAGGAAAAAAGAACAATAACAAAATAAGTAACTGCTTTTCTCCAGGCCCCTTTATAGAACCAGCAGTCTAGTCAAAACACTGATGTTGCCACCTCAGACCGGGCTGACCACTGAGATCAGGATGCATCATGGCCAAACAGGAAATCACCTCTGTCTACTTCCTGTGTAACCTTCCTGGTTTTCCTCCTGGACCGGGTCAGGAATGCTCAGTTCCTTTCAGAAACCTCCAGAAGCCCAGACTGGTCAATCAAATTCAGAAATACTTTATTAATCTGAAAGGAAATTAAATGTTTGATCTGTTTCCCTCACAGATTTAAATAAAGTTTAGATTTTATGATCCTAAACTCTGATTTAGACTTTCATTTTCACTTTTTGCCTCATTATCCATCAGTCAAAACATTTTAGTTTATTAAGACACTTTACCATTTTGCACACTTATTGTTGTTGTATGAAAACCAGAACCGACCTGTGACCTGCAGAAAAACCAGAACCACGAGGGTTCAGAACGGGAGAGGATGTTCCATCCCAGGCTGAACCGAACCAAACCGAACCGGACCGAACCGAACCGGACCGGACTCCTCTGGGTCACAATAAGAACAACGCTCAGCTTCAAGCTCACAACTGAAGCGAGCTCAATCAGCTCAACCTGCAGCAGCTACGTGAATCTCCGCCTGTCGCCATGGTGACAAGGCAGGTTCAAAAGGTACCGGACAGCCCGCAGTGACGTCACGCCGCCTGGAAAGTCCCGTACTGGGAGTTTAACGCAGCGGGTCGTGACGTCAGGACGGCTACGCATATTATTGTGATCAATCACAGATCGATTAAAGAATTGATCTGAGTTTAATTCTGGCTGATTGAGCCGGGAGCGCGCATGCGCCACTACGAACCCGTCTGTGGATCCGGGAACGCGCACTTCCGGCCCTCGCGCAGAACCGAGCCAAGCTGAGCTCAGAAAACGGGTCAGAGCACTGGATCTGTTAGCTAACATCTTCCC
This sequence comes from Phalloptychus januarius, assembly GCA_902982915.1. Lineage (NCBI taxonomy): Eukaryota > Metazoa > Chordata > Actinopteri > Cyprinodontiformes > Poeciliidae > Phalloptychus > Phalloptychus januarius. Next base: position 13,558,345 of record CADWAE010000474.1, on the reverse strand, counting down.
ACACCGAACCATATCCGGGTCAGAAGCAGAACCGCGGATTTGCCAGAAAATAAAGCGATACTTATTTTGTTTACTTCCTTACCTCCTCTCTGCTGCTCTCGGCTCCTCTTCCGCTGCTCCTTGGTCAGCTGACCGCGATTGACCAATCAGCGAGCAGGCAGAGGCGGAGTGGGACCAACAGGCTACCGTAATATAAGAAGGAGGGTACCATCTGTAATCGGAACCATTCACATTACCTCGTGGATGAATTCATACAAAATACAGTCTAAAGAAAACAAAAAGGGGTCACAATTTATGAGCTTATACCTGGAGGATGTGAGCTCAGAATGAAAACACAGGAGGACTTAAACTGCAGCAGCGCAAAGGGATAAGTTATTACGGTAAAGACAAAAACCAGAAACGAAAAGTGAAACTGACCAACCAGCCTAATAAAAATAAATCATAGAGGGTTAACTAAATAAAATATTTAAAAGTTAAACTGGAGGAGCTATAAAAATATGTTTAAATACAAACATATTTTTATATAAGCATTTGCAAAGTAGAAGAAATAAAATCACTTGCAGAAAGACACGGAGAGCGATTGCAAATGGAGAGAAAAATTAAACAAACTGATTTTGAAAAGTTAAATTACCTGCTCTGAATGCTCACAGGCGACCCCTGCTGGTTAAAATAACTTGAATTGACAGAAACTTTACCTCCCACACTGCTGGGTTCTGAGTCTTCTGAATATGAAAGTCCATCAATAAGCACAAGATATTTTCAGATCTCTGCTCAGTTAAAACAATTTCTAACAATTCAACTGAAATGAGAAAAACTACAAAATTAAAAACCTGCGAAACCCGGTTAAATCAGTGTTGAAATCACACAGAGAACCTGATTCATCATTATTACTGTTTAGCCGTCTAAGTTATATTTTCCTGACTTTTGGCCATTTTGGACCCTGAGCCTGAGAGAGTTGGTGGAGGTTATATCATGTTCTGGAGTTAGTCTTTGTGATACTTTTATTATCACATTGTTTTATTGTTAAATAGTGTTAATGCTAATACATACTGGTTATTGCTGTTTTAATTTACTCGTCAGTTTTTCGGTTGAATCGTACAGAATGAATATTTGGGAATTATTTCTTCTGTGGTCTCTAATGTTAGAAAACATTTCTTCTTTATTTCTTATATGATTAAAACCTTGGATGTGAAAACAGCCTCATGATTCGTCTCTGACAGAATGAGTGCGAAGCTTAGCTTACCTCAAGGGCTCTTCTGATTGGTCCTCAGGTACTCTTCTGATTGGTTCTCAGAGCCTCTTCTGATTGGTTCTCAGGGGCTCTTCTGATTGGTCCATCAGGGCAGTGCGACGTCTCCTTCCCCGAAAGCAGTAAGGCGTCACTTCCCGTTGAAATCAGAACCAACTGGGCCAAAACAGTTCTGACCCTGCTGGTTCTGGACCTCGGCTCTGAAAACAGAGATAACTCAGAAATTATTAACCTTATTAAAGTTTATTTCTTCAGATTATTTCCAGAACCTCCAGTTTCTCCTTTTTTTCGCTGTAGTTTGTAATAAAATGGTATATTTAATTTCATCTGGTTTTGTTTTGCTTTTTTAATAATTTAAATAGTAATTAGCTGTGATAAAATATTAAATTTCACTTCCTAGATCATCTTCTAACAACAGCTTTTATTCAACTATTTTTGATTTATGCCAAATTGTTCTCAATCCTCAGGACTGGATTTTGACAGATTAGAGCTGCAGTAATAAAAACCTTCAGCAACGAAGCTTAACATGCAGAGAAAACAGGCTGTTGCCATGGTAACTAGAAATAGCCCATTTCTCCTCTGATTCCAGCTGCACCAGATCCAGATGACAAACCTGAACAGATGTTCAGTTGGAGAAATGTTCTTCAGAAAGAATCAAACTGAACCAAAAATAATAACTCTGGTTTGCAGATTCAAATATTTTCACATTTAAAACATTCCCGCTCAGTTTAAATGGAAACGTTTGGGTTAAATATTTGATTAAATCTGCTGCGTTGGTGTGGAATCAGCACTTTTCCTGATTTAACAAAAACTCTACTCCACTTCCCCTCTGTCCCACAGCACCACCTGCAGGCCGGAAGAGGGTCTGCAGGATCAATGAGCAAATCGTCATCATTTAGTTTTCATCTGTAAATCTGTCCGAAAACTCAGCAAACACAAAATCCTCCAAAACCCGACGGAGAGTAATTTGGTGGAAATCTGTGAAAAACATTTCAGATTAAAACACAAACACCAACATCAAATCAACAGTTCTCATTTATTTCACTGTAACTGAATTATTTCCCTCAGATGGTTCATTAGTGGCTTTTAAAATCAGATCACAGGTTTGATTCCAGTTCAGCTTAAAGAGGTTTTTAAAGAGTTTTGTTCACATCTGATGTCCCAGATTTTAAAAACCGACGGCACAGAGCGGACTCTAGCATCACCTCAGCTTCAGTCACTTGGTACCGAATAAAATCAGACAAGAAAACCGTCTAAAGTGCAGAAATGAGAACTTTTCCGCCAGAAGAGAGCACATGTGGAGGAGCAGGGCTGAAACACAGGCAACATCGTCTGAAGATGCATGGAGGCGGAACGGAGGCTCAGAGGGGCCAAAAACTGATTGTGGAGGAGGTACGGAGAAACAGGAGGATTGAAAATTAAAGAGAAAGTTGGAAACTCGGAATGGTCAAAAACCTACATTTGGAGGCTGTACGAAGGCTCAGAAAACTACATCCGGAACATGGAGGCCGTATGGAGGATCGGACAGGCCAACAGTTAATTGTTAAGTAGCTAAGGAGACTCAGGATGGTCAAAAATTAAATGTTTAGGATGTACAGAGACTGGGGATGGCCATGCAGTACCAGAACTCAAGTCACAGAGACTCAGGCCAGTAAAAAACTGAACATCTGAGCTGTGTGGGAGCTTCCAAGTGCCAAAAACTTGGTGATGTGGCAATACGGAGACCAAGAACAGACAAAAACTGTGTGGCATTCAGAGACCCTGCACTGCCAGATTCAGGCAACCCAAAAGGACGTATTTAAGATATATGGAAGTCCTGCAGTGCCAAGACATTTTGTGGAGGCCTTAGAGGTTGTGGACTGGCAGCAGACAGTGAGTAAGTATCAAGGCTGTATGGAGATAGGAAAGAGCCAATCAGCACAGAAAAACACACTGGTCAGATTTTGGTCTTAATGTTTAAAAGCTTGTTAAGGTCTCCATCTAATCAGCCAATCAGAGCGTTCTGTGAGGGGGCGGGGCTCCAACCCGTGCAGCTGCCCTGGGTTTTTTGTGCTTTCTCAGGTCTGAGCCGGACCTCCTCGGTTCTGGTCAGACCTGCTAGAGATTGTCTGGACTGATGCTGGTGCGGTTCTGACTGGGACCAGGTTCAGGGTGTCAGAAAGTGACCTCCGACCCCTGCGTCCTGATGCCGAGGACAGTAAAAACGAGGACAGGTTGTGAGATTGTCAGCGATTCTGTAGAAAAATAGAAGGAGGGAATAAAAAAGAGGAATGAAGAGCTGCAGGTGAGACATTTACATCGATTCTCTATATAGCTTATAAATACGTATCTACACAGTATGTGGTACAAAAATACTAGAGCTTTCAGTGGGGATTTCGAAATAAAAGCACATGTAGCTGTGGCACTGCTCAGGCACAGGTTGTGATGATGATGAGGAGCAGATCTTCCTTGTGTTGTGAGAACAGGCGGGGGTGGGGCCAGCATGTGGTTGGACGTTCGTACGGAGGCCCGACAGGGACAAAACTATGACCCCCTGCCCCATAACCCCAGAGTGGGCAGGGCCTGTGGCTGCTGCTTGTATTTGGCATCAGGAGTCCGACTGGCCGGCGGTCCCGTTCGGCGCCGCCGCGGTCCCGTTTAAGGCAACTTTTCTGTGTGGCGAGTTTAATAAAAGCTTCTGTTAAAAATGTACAAATTACAAACTCTATGGCATCGTCATCATCATCAGTATAGAAAATATATAAATATGATTTCTCTGTTCTGTACAAATGTTCTGCAGCTTGCTGTCCTCCGATTCCCTTTTAGCGCCGCCGCAGTCTCTTCCCGTTTTCTCTTTTCGCCTCGGATTTCAACAATTGTTATATACAGGGAGGGGGCGGGGCTTGGCTCACGAGGAGTCCGTGCACGGGGACGGCGGCGGCGGGTACAGGTGGTGAGAGTAGCTGCGCTCCGTGTACGGCGACGGCGGGCAGCTTTCGCAGTTCTCCTCCGCCGACAGGTACTGGCTGCGCGGCGTGGGCGGCGGCGGGAACGGCTCCGAGTCGTAGTTGAGGTCACTGGTGTAGCCCTTGGCGGCGGCGGACTTGAGCGGCCGGCGGCCCGGCGTGTAGTCGCTGTCGCAGACGTCGGTGCTGCAGGGCGTGGTGGGCGGTGCAAAGTGGCGGTAGGTGTAGGGCCGGTAGCTGGATGGATGAAAACATCAGTTTATATTCATCAATCGAGGCAAAATGTATGGCAAGCTAGTTTAACATATAATCAGCTTCCTGTGATAATGTGCAGTTACATTGCAGGTCTCTAAAAATGAGTTTTAACTGGTCACAGCTGCATTCTGGCTCTGCTGATGGTAACAAAGAGACTTTCACAGTCTGAGCAGAAGGAAAAACAGCTCAACGGATCAAATGCTTTTCAAGATGGCGTCACCGAGTGGCCAAGCATGTCTGACTACAGACATGCTGATTACAAACCTAATCAGGACTCAAAGCTACACTTTCGATTCTAAATTGAGAAATTTCACGTAGGGCCCCCTGGTGCTGCCACTGAACTGCCAGCAGAAGGTAAAAAGAGCAAGTAAGTCAGTAAGATTTGAAAAACTTGTTAAAACGAGATCTGTATCTTATTAAACCCAATATGTGTTCAGTTCTCAGTCAGAAAAGCTGAAGCAGTGAGGACGGAAAGACGGAACCGATTTGTGCGTCTTCAGGATCTGTCAGAGGATTGTGTCTTTATATCGAAACGAGAAACTTTATTGTCGTTTTGAATCTCATACAGACTTTGTTCTAATAAGATTTTTCTCCTGAATTGATTTCCGACTTTTGGCAGCAAAATGCTTCCATAAAAGCTGCTTCAAACCTGAAAACAATTTCTCTGCCAAGACACAAAAAATGACGACAAGCTGGAAATGGAGCATTTAAAAAAAAAAAAAAGTTTCATTGAAATTTGAAAGTGTTTCATAAATTTGGGACATTTTGACAGAATAATGATCCCAGATATCAAAAACGTCGTTTTATCTGCCAGGCTGCAGGTTTTTACCCTGAGAAACAGCTTTCAGGAGCAAAGAGCTGCTGCGGCACCAAACATTCCCCTGCAGTAAATCTGGGCAGATTGACTAGAAATAATTAGGACTCCAGATAGTGGTGACGTCATTCTGACTGGTCAAAATGTTAATGGATGAGAAACATTCAGGATCTCCTGCATTTAAAGGGAATCATGATGAGTCAGAATCTAATCCAGGTGTTTCTGTTTGTTTTGCTGAGTCATTAATAGTTTTTAAGTTATTAGTTTAATCTGTTTCTAAAAATGACTTGGCGGCATCTCAAATGTATCTTTCATCTAATAATATGACGTCGTTTAGTCCGAATATAATCTGAAATCTGAATTAACATGTTTGGGTAAAACTGCCTGCCATAGCAACGGGTCTGATCCGTTTGGCGGGTCCCACCCGGCCCGTCAGTACCTGTAGGAGCGGTGGGTGGAGGGGCTGTTGGAGGAGTAGCCGAACTCCAGGGTGTACTGGGAGCGGACGGTGGCGGGCGACGGCGGCGGGTTCAGGATCTGGAAGACAGACAGCATGAGGAGACCAGAACCGGAACCAGAACCGGACGGGTCAGGTCGGGTCTCACCGGGGGGAAGTAGGTGCCCTTGGTGCTGGAGGAGCTGCTGGACGACGCTCCGGTGACGTGGGCGCGGTCGTACGGAGGGCCGCTGCTGCCGCCCATGATGCTCAGGGAGCCAATCACAGACTTCCCTCTAGACATACCTGCAGACAGAGAGCGGGGCAGAACCGGGTCAGAACCAGAGCAGAACCGGGTCAGAACCGGAGCAGAACCAGAGCCGCCTCACCTGGCAGCGAGCTGGACAGCGACCCGGGGTGCGGCACGTATCCGAGCGGCACCGAGGCCTGGCCGTGGACCACGAAGTCGTTGGCGACCGTCTCGCCGTCGTCCTTCATGTGGGGGCAGAGGACGCGCTGGCACACGAAGTAGATGGCGCCCACCACGAACAGCGCCATCACCACGGCAACGATGGAGCTGATGGTGCTGCTGGTCGGCGCCGGCGGCTCCGGAGGATCTGTAACTATAGGAGAGCGTGAGCACAAAGAGACCACCAGAACCAGGCCAGAACCAGGCCAGAGCCGGGTCAGAACCAGACTCACAGCAGTCCATCTCGTCCGAGTTGTCGCTGCAGTCTGTGTTGTGGTCGCACTTCTTGTGTATCCCGATGCACTGGCCGTTGGCGCAGGAGAACTGGTCCGCCAGACACCGGACTGGGAGCAGAACCAGAACACATCAGAACCAGAACTGGGACACATTCCCACATGTGGGATAAAGGTTCAGACATGTCACTTCAGACTGAGGCCTTTTCCTTTAACAAAGAGGGAGGGGAAACGTTTCAAGACCCTAAAGGACCGAGAAGGAAAACCTTCTTCATGGGTATTTCTGCCAAGTCTCTGCTCACTGGTCAGTCAGGAGAAACAGCCTGGAGCACAGCTGCACTTTTATAGGGAGAGTTTCATCCATTCATAGTTTGATAATCTACTGGTTATGAGTCGGTCAACGTTTTCTGCCACGAGAGGCAAAGAAACAAGTTGATGGCTTCATTGTAGCACTAGAAACTGCTTCAGACTCTCTGATGAGCTCATGCATTGATTCAGCTAACAATCACAGTAACCTTACAAAGCACAGCACTGTTTTGGTTCTGCACGGGTTTCGGTCCAGTTTTAGACTGGACTGGCAGTTGGAGGACTGGTTTCATGGCTGAGAGACCTGGACTGGAGCTGGATCACCTTCACACTTGTTCTCGTCAGATCCGTCCTGGCAGTTGACCTCCCCGTTGCAGCGCTCGCTCTGCCCCACGCACTGCCGGCTGTCGCACTGGAACTCGGACTCGGAGCAGACGGGACATTCCTTCTCGTCGCTGTGGTCGTCGCACTCGGGGAAGCCGTCGCACCTCCAGGTGTTGGGGATGCAGTCCACCTCTCCGGAGACGCAGGCGAACTGGTCGGGTGAGCAGGTGGGCGGTTCTGAGGAGAGAGAGAGGAAGGGTGAACGGGTCACCATCGGCGACTGGCTGGCGGGGCGACGCGGGGCCGGCGGGGCCGGGGCGGGGGCGCCGGGGCCGGCGGGGCGACCCGGGCCAGCGGAGCGGCGGGGCGAGGGGCGGGCGGGGAGGCGCGCCCGGGCGGCGGGCGACCCGGGGCGGCGGCGACGGGCCGGAGGGCGACGCCTGGGCCGAGGCGCGGGCGGCCGGGCCGGCGGGCTTACCTCCGCAGGTGAGCTCGTCGGACAGCAGCACCAGGTGGACGGGGCAGGAGCAGCGTGTGGTTCCGTCGCCCTTCACGATGCAGATGTGGGAGCAGCCGCCGTTGTCCCGGGTGCACGGATGTTTTCCTGCAGGAGGAAACAGGAAGTTAGAGCCGGACTCAGGTTCGTCTCCTTTGATCTGGACCAGCTTTAGCTTTGGCCTAGATTGGCTTTAGACCATTTCAACTTGACAGTAGATGAAGTCTGAAACTAGTGAAAAACAGTTTTTATTCATTTTGGTTGTGCACTGGTCTGACATCGAAATGTTTTCAGTCTAAAACTGGTTTTTAGACCAATTCTGGCCTGGTTCTGGCCTCGGTTTGCTACTGGTCTTAGACCGGTTTCAGACTCCTTTCCTGACTAGTTTTCAGTTGAGAACTGGTTTTGGTTTTGAGGCGTCTTTAGAGAGTTTAATTTAGACTCAGGTTTTGGTTTTCAGGGTGTTTTATTCTGGGTTTGAGTCTGGTTCTGGACAGGCCTAGACTAATTTTGGACACTTGGATAAGGTCAGCTGCAGGTAGGTGGGTCTATGTTGTGGCGGCGGCGGTGCACTCACGGTACTCGTGCATGTCGATCTCGTGCACGGCGTGGATGTCGCTCAGGTAGGCGACCCGCGCCTGCACCTTGGTGCGGCCCTCCCTCGTCGTCTTGTCGATGCGTTCGATCATCTGCTGCTGCTTGTCGATCCAGTACAGGTGGTTCCCGAACACCGTCAGGCCCACCGGCTGCAGGATGTTTGAGTCCGCAATCACAATCCGATTGGCTCCTGCAGTGCTCACCAAAATAAAAGCACCAGGGAGAAAAGAACAAGGGCGAGAACTTCAGGAACAAAGGCAACAAAACGGGAGAGGAGGCAGGAGGGAGAGGGGGGGGACATCATTAAACACACCTTTAACCTGAGCTCAGAATGATCAGAATGAGCTTCAGTCAACATTTCGCTCTGGACATCGAGATGAATTTAAATATAGTTTATTAAATATTTCTGGGTTAAAGTTTAGTATTCTTTTGTTCAGTTTTCGTTTGCTTTATTAGCATTTTTTTAACTTGTGTGTGGAAAGGTTAGAAATGACAGAAATAAATATTTTATTGGTCCAGTCATCCTCCTCACTCAGGGGGAGGAAAACCTAAAGCCTTTCCATCAGGAGAAGTTTCTCCTTTTAACAAGATTAAAAAACTGAGATTTATATTTCATTAACACCAAAATATTTTCTTTTCTTTTAGTTTTTCTCTCGATGAACACACTGCTGTTCCTCTGGATGGCCTGCAGGGGGCGCCAAGGAAAACATCAAATTTATCTCATGAGTCTTTAGGAGCTTTTACATCTAAGTTTTTCTCGCCTTCTCAGAGAGTCAAAGGTCGTGGTTTCCAGCAGGCTGAATGGTAGCAGCAGCAAGTAAGTCCAGGATGGCTCCCTGACGGGTTCTACTTCCTGTCAGATTCTGCTCCCTGACGGGTTCTACTTCCTGTCAGATTCTGCTTCCTGTCGGGTCTTTCACAGAACTCACCTGTCAGGTCGCTGCTCTCAATGCGGCGCAGATCTGAGTCAACCCAGAACAGCTTCCCTGCCTCGTTGTCCACAGCCAGCGCCACGGGTTTTCCCAGGTTGCTGAAGAACAGAACCTCGCGCTCCGTCCCATCCAGCGCCGCCCGCTCAATCTTGGGTGAGCGGTCCTGCAGGTTGGTGAAGTACATGTACCTGCGGAAAAGGTTCTGTTAGGTTAGTGTGAGTGACCTGCTTGTTAGCACCCAGTGCTAACACCCAGTTCTAACAAAGAGGTCACTTATATAGGATCTGTTAGCACGGCAACTCAGGGCCCGGCACTGGTAGAACCACTCGGACTCACCCTCTCTCCGGGTTCACCACGATGGCCCGCGGCTTGTCGTGTTCGCCCCGCAGAACCACGCCGACCCGGCTGCCATCTGTCCGAGTCACATTGATGACGTTGGTCACCTCACTGGTCCAGTAGATGAAGCGGCTGAAGATGTCGATACTGAGATCAAAGGGTCCGAGAAGGAAGCTGGGCACCACCGTCACACTCTAACAGAACCAGAATCAGACAGAATACGGCCAACTGGATCAGGACTGTCTGCTGTATTAGTGTTAGCTTCCTTACTGTTCATTTTCGTTATTCGCCTTTTCTCTTCATCAGCTACTTATTCTTAGCTGATAGTCAGTTGTGAAGCTAATGTTGTACTGGATAGCATAACGCTAATGCTAATTCAGATAAACCCTTCCCGCTTCAGCAGGGCTCGTTGGGTCTAAGCTAACCATCAGAACCCAAAGCAGTTGGATCAAAGTGGATTCGGTCAGCCTCCCCACCTGGTTGCCGTCCTCCTGGGCGCGGCGAATGACGTTCTGCTTGGAGTCGATCCAATATAGCTGCTTGTCCAGCGGGTCGTAGTCAATGGCTCGGACGTTCTTCAGGTTCTGAATGGGCAGGACGATGTCGGGGCTCTGCTGCTCGTCGATCACCATGCGGTTGATGGCCGCCTTCTGGCTGAAGAGCAGGAACGCGGTGGGAGCTGTGAGTGACAAGCAGATGAATCAGAGACCTGAACAGAACCTGTCCAGGTCGCGGCTGAGTCCGGGTGGCTCACCGCTGCATGTCTTGTTGTCATGGTTGAGGGAGAAGTGGGCGGGGCATCCGCAGACAAAGCTGCTGGGCACGGCGAGGCACAGGTGGGAGCAGTGGCCGTTGGTGGAGGCGCAGGCGTTCCAGCCGGCCTGCCGGGAGGAGTGGAACACCAGGATGTCCATCACGTAGTCCAGGTGGCCCTGGATCAGGGTCCGGTTCTGGCCGCTCGTCTTGTTGGCCCGCTCGATGCTGCGGTGGCTCCAGTCTGTCCAGTAGATGTAGTCCTGGTACTGGGTGAGGCCGAACGGGTGAGGCAGGTCGTCGGCAATCACCTCTCGCTCCTTGCCTGCAAGACGAGAACACGGAAAAATCAGGACGGAGCACAACCGAAACCAGACCAAGACCGGGTTGGATCGGTACAGCTGGATACCGATCTGTTCACGCAGAGCGTGTCCAGTCTGGAAGTACTGGTACCTTCCAGAACCAATACTAAAGCCACTGGCTATAATCCATTCAAAGCTAGTGTGAAACCAGTTCAGAACCAAACTGGGTTCAATCGGTTTTCTGAAATTCAGCCAGTTTCTATTCACACAGACGAGTGAAAGGTCAAAAAGACCCAGTTTAAAGCCCGGACAGTACCTTCCTGAATCCAGAATCTTTGATCTCAAGTCAAACCTAAAATCGCTGAAAGAACTGATCCGAAAGCAGCTGAATCCAACCAGAACCATCCTGGACGCAAGTTCCCTGAAGGTCTGACCAGGTGAGTGAGGTAGACTTCACCAGAACCTTACCTGGACCCTCTGTCAGGTTCCCCTGGTTCCGCCCAGAGGAGCACCTGCTGGGTTTGGACTTCGGGGTTCTGGAGGTTCTGTCCGGGTTCTGCGGGTCCTTACCCAACATGTTGGAGGACTCGATGAGCGTGGTGTCCAGGTCGGCCCAGTACAGGCGGCGCTCAGCGTAGTCGATGGTGAGTCCGTTGGCCCGGCCCACATTCGACACCAGCGTAATGCGGCCGGTTCCGTCCATGGCGGCCCGGTCTATTTTGGGTTTCCCACCCCACTCAGTCCAGTACATGTACCTGCAGGGATAGGAATGGGTCAAAATGGTACCGGATCGGAACAGAACCGAGAAGCGGAGCCTCACCCCTCGGCCGGGTCCAGTGCAAGGGCCCGCGGGCTGTCCAGGTCCTTCCAGACCAGAACCTGCCGGTGCTGCCCGTCCAGCTTGGCCACCTCAATGCGGTTGGTTCCGGTATCGGCCCAGTACAGGTTCTTGCCCAGCCAGTCCACTGCCATGCCTTCTGGGTAATCCAGGCCGAACTGGACCACATGCTCGAGAGCGCTGCCATTCATGAAGGCCCGGCTGATGGTCTGCAGAACCAGAGGGAAGATGGGTTAGAGGCCAGTGCTGGTGGTTCTGGTGGTTCGGGCCGGACCCAGACCCACCTTGAGAGTGATGTCGGTCCAGTAGATACGGTTGTCAGTGATGTCGAAGTCAAGGGCGGAGGCCTCCTTGACGCCGGTCAGCGGGATGGCCACGTTGTTGCTGTTGGTCTCCAGGGAGATGCGGCGGATGTCGGTGTGGCGCGAGAAGAGCAGGAAGGCCTCCGGGACGATGCAGCTCTGCAGGTCGCCCAGCAGCTCCAGGCCGTTCGGGCAGCCGCACCGCACGCCCTGAGGCGTGTGCAGGCACAGGTGGCTGCAGCCGCCATTACTGTCAGCGCACGGGTTGGTCCCTGCACAGGCAGAACCACAGTCACAACCAGAACCCGAACAGACCCTTCCCCATTTCTCTCTGCTGTGGTGCAGTTAGCATAGCCTGTCCTGAATGCTAGGCCAACTAGCATGGCAGAAACAGTTTTCCTATCACAGTAAGCTGTTTCTCCACCATTATCACATTTAGCAGTGAGTACACGAGGATGATTGACAGCATGAAGCCCCCCTCTTGGCTCTGATTGACTGTTTGTGGTTCATTTCCTCAGGCAGCAGCAGCAGCTCAGGAAGAGCCATCTGAGTCAAAGAGTTTGAACAAACATGTAAAACCTTTTCTTTAATAAATGTTACAAAGCTAAAATGGAAGTCCAAAAATAAAAAAAATAAAAATATAGCAAAAAATAAATAACTCTATGGGTCAGAAAAACCTTGTTTAAGACTGATTATTTCAGTGCTCTAGTGTCTTTTAAAATTCTAAAGCTTGAAACTCAAAGTCCCTAAGAAGTTTCAAAGGTCATAGCTAGGCCTGTCGCCATAAACGATAAATCAATTAATCGGACGATTAAATCAAAGCTATTGAGTTTGTTTAATTTATGGTCATTATCGTTTCTCCCTGCATGTTTCCATGACACTAGATGAGATCAACTCCTGCTGTTCGCTGACCCTCCCTTCCTCATTCCTTTAGCCTAATGCCCAGACCACACTAGATCTCAGAGCTGTCGGTCGGCCCATGTTCAGAACCTGACAGACCAACACCAGCCCATCGTGGCGTCTGGCGTCCAACAATGGGCCCAAATAATGGCTAAAGTCCAGTTAACTGATTTTAAAACCAGCATTAATCAACGTTTTACTCCAATCCACCTGCAGTGCATGTGGCTGGTGTCAGTAAAGTCCTGACTGAATGAATATCATTAGAACCTGTTTATGTCACGCTGGAAAGTTACCGGGTTTATCACCTGCAGTAGCAGTTTGGCTGCAGCTCCTCTCCTGGTCGTTTCTGTGGAGATTCTTGGCACCAAATGTTGAATAAACATTAATGTTGTTTCCACATATCATCTCCATGTCCGCTGCTCTCCAGCGCCGCCAGCTGGTTGGGATTCCCCTCCTGCTTTCTGAGGGGAATCCTGGCGTTCTGATTGGCTACCTGTCACATTCAGCAGGCTGCGTTCTGATTGGCTGCCTGTCACATTCAGCAGGCTGCGTTCTGATTGGCTCCTGTCACATTCAGCAGGCTGCGTTCTGATTGGCTACCTGTCACATTCAGCAGGCTGCGTTCTGATTGGCTGCCTGTCACATTCAGCAGGCTGCGTTCTGATTGGCTACCTGTCACATTCAGCAGGCTGCGTTCTGATTGGCTGCCTGTCACATTCACCAGGCTGCGTTCTGATTGGCTACCTGTCACATTCAGCAGGCTGCGTTCTGATTGGCTACCTGTCACATTCATCAGGCTGCTTCTCGCTCCCTGCGGGGAAACCCTGTAGATCGGAGCCACGAGGTTCTACCGACTGGACCCGATCATTCACGACCCGCTACAGGACGATCGGTTAGGAAACTGCAGCGACATGTTAGAAGGTTGTTAGATGGTCATGAATCATGTTGTGTGAACTGAGGGAACTATTGCATCAGCTGCTCTATTTAAATCTAATCATTATTGGAGGCAATATAGTAAACAGACTTTATAATCTGCACTCTGGTTAATGTAGTTTTTATTTCCACTTTGGTTTTGTGTCGTTTAGTTTTTATTAAACTAAAACAACAGACTGAGGTTTTATTTTGGTTTTTGGTTCTTTGTTTTCCAGCATTAAATGTTCTTTTGAAAATAACCTGCATGTATTTTGCATTATTATGTCATTTCCATTAAATCATTGTAAAAAGGTCTTCAGACAATATTATCGTTTATCGCAATAATTCTTTGTGACAATTAATCGCTCAGCAAAATGTGTTATTGCAACAGGCCTAGTCACAGTGCTGATACTGACCAATCACACGTTAAGCTGCTGGTCAACGGAGAGAGGTGGAGCAAAAGTTGAGTTAAACTTTATTCACCTCTTTGGTGGAAACAGATAATTCACATCAAATTAAACATATTTGAATAGTACTGCCATTCTTCTTTCCCCACCACTAGCTGGCGCTAATGCACACCAAATAGCTGTTTCCCAACAGCTATTAAACTCAAGAAGAAGAGAGAGGAAAGGTGATTCTTCCTGGTTAACCTCCGCCCACTTGTGACATCAGCGGACTGACCGGCAGCGTGGTGCAGGCGTGTGGCCTTCAGGCCCATGAGGTCGGGCAGCTGGTCGATGATGAACTCGCGCTCGGCGGTGCGTTTGTGGACGCGCTCGATGCTGCGGCGCTGCCAGTCCGTCCAGTAGACGAAGTCGCCCAGCAGGCTGAAGCCGAAGATGTGGGGAAGTTTGTCCTCCACCAGCACCCGCCGGCCCGTCCCGTTCATGTTCATCACCTGCACACACACAGATACACACACATATAATGTAGAACAAAAAAAACTAAAGATTTCAATCAAGCCAATGAAATAATCCAGTTTTAGTTTTTTGAGCCAAATTCATCACAGACGTCCAAAACTTTTCTGCTGCATTAAAAGAAAGTCTGAGTTTTTAAATTGATTCAAGAAACTGATTCTGTTATAAAACAGAATTTGTCATTTTCTTTCAAAAGATTTGCTATATTTAGTAAAGTTTAATAAATTAGATAAAAGTTGATCAGTCAAATCGCTTTTTGGAGAAGTTTGCTTATAGAAACATGAATATTTTCTGTCAAACATTTTCACCCATCCATCCATCCATCTTCTACCGCTTATCCGGGGTCGGGTCGCGGGGGCAGCAGCTTAAGGAGGGAGGCCCAGACTTCCCTCTCCCCAGCCACTAGTTCCAGCTCCTCCGGGGGAATCCCGAGGCCTTCCCAGCCGAGAGACATAGTCCCTCCAGCGTGTCCTGGGTCTTCCCCGGGGCCTCCTCCCGGTGGGACCTGAACACCTCACCAGGGAGGCGTCCAGGAGGCATCCTGACCAGATGCCCGAGCCTCAACTGGCTCCTCTCGATGCGGAGGAGCAGTGGCTCTACTCTGAGTCCCTCCCGGATGGCCGAGCTTCTCACCCTATCTCTAAGGGAGAGCCCAGCCACCCTGCGGAGAAAACCCATTTCGGCCGCTTGTATCCGGGACCTCGTTCTTTCAGTCATGACCCAAAGCTCCTGACCATAGATGAGGGTAGGAACGTAGATCGACCGGTAAATCGAGAGCTTCGCTTTTTGGCTCAGCTCTCTCTTCACCACGACGGACCGGTACAGCGCCCGCTTCACTGCAGAGGCTGCACCAATCCGCCTGTCGATCTCCTGCTCCCTTCTTCCCTCATTCGTGAACAAGATCCCAAGATACTTAAACTCCTCCACTTGAGGCAGAACCCCCCCCTCCACCCTTTTCCGGCTCAAGACCATGGCCTCGGACTTGGAGGCACTGATTCCCATCCCGGCCGCTTCACACTCGGCTGCGAACCGCTCCAGTGAGAGCTGCAGATCACGCTCTGATGAAGCCAACAGGACCACATCATCTGCAAAAAGCAGAGCTGCGATCCTAAGACCACCAAAACGGATCCCCTCAACACCCCGGCTGCGCCTAGAAATTCTGTCCATAAACGTAATGAACAGAATCGGTGACAAAGGGCAGCCCTGGAGTCCAACTCTCACCGGGAACGAGCCCGACTTACTGCCAGCAATGCGGACCAGACTCTGGCACCGGTTGTACAGGGACCTGACAGCCCGTATCAAAGGGCCCGGTACCCCATACTCCCGGAGAACCCCCCACAGGACTCCCCGAGGTCGAACGCCTTCTCCAAGTCCACAAAACACATGTAGACCGGTTGGGTGAACTCCCAGGACCCTCCAGGACCCCGCTGAGGGTGTAGAGCTGGTCCAGCGTTCCACAACCAGAACCAGAACCACATGGCTCTTCCTGAATCCGAGGTTCTACTATCTGACGGACCCACCGCTCCAGGACCCAGGGAGGCGTCATTTCTAACATTTTCCACTGTTAGAAATGACATGGGTAATAATTTTCACCAGATTAAAACAAATGGAATCGTTCCTGAAGTGCAGCTGGACCACAAACGGCCCCTGAACCACACTTTGGACAACACTGCTAATAAAAACCGACCAGATTCAGGATCAATG
The DNA here is from genome assembly GCA_902982915.1 of Phalloptychus januarius. Lineage (NCBI taxonomy): Eukaryota > Metazoa > Chordata > Actinopteri > Cyprinodontiformes > Poeciliidae > Phalloptychus > Phalloptychus januarius. The sequence goes on along the minus strand of CADWAE010000474.1, from coordinate 13,542,325 downwards.
TTCACCTGGAACTGATTTCAGAGGCAAACCAGCCTCCTTCTGGCCGGGTGGTGGCAGCATCATGCTGAGGACAAAACCAGGTTCACCTGAAGCCAGCGGCTAGACGGTTCCAGGTCTGACCCAGTTGGACTGTCCAATAGAACCAGGTGATCTCTGTTCCTCCTGAGGTCACCGCCTCAGGCATGACAGGAACCATCTGGAGTAATCTGTCCCTCAGCAGATCCAACCAGCTCTGTTCTGATCAAGAAGATAAAACCTGGCTCTCATCCTGGTTCTGATCCGGTTCTGATCATCCTTCTGGAAATAGGAGGAATGTGCGGGTCGGTGGCGTGGAGCGCTGTGATTGGCTGCCGCCGGGTCGGCCCTCCTCCTCCTCTTCCTCAGTCTGGCGGTATAAATAAGGAGTTTCCATCGGGAGCGCGGCCGGATCGGACCGCAGCGCGGTTCTAAACAGAGCCGACCACAGCTGGAGAGCCGGGCCACAATCAGAACCAGATGTGGTTCTGAGCGGGGAGGGGAACATGGCAGGAGGCGCTGCAGACTGAACAGACCGGAACGGTTCTGATCGGATATATGATCCTAATCAGTTTGTGTTTTCAAAGCTTCCAGCCTGAAACCAGGGATTCAGGCTGGTGTCCAACTCTGGACCAGAACCAGAACCAACAGGGAACTTTTGCATCAGAAATGATTCAGAACTTCTGACTGATTTGTCTCGGATCCTGAAGTTTCCACATTTCTCCCAGAAGACTTTGCAAATGGCTCTGCATTTTCCAGCTCATCCATCTTTAAGGAATCGGGTCTGACCGGTCCGGAACGCCTGGTCCTGATTGGCTGGGAGCTCCCCACTCTGATTGGCTGTTAGTGGTTAAACATGATTGGTGGTCGTTAGACCTAAAGAGGAACGATCTAGAGCTATAGACCTAGAGCTAACGATCTAGAGCTAACAATATAGAGCTAACGACTTAGAGCTATAGATCTAGAGCTAACGATATAGAGCTAACAATATAGAGCTAACGACCTAGAGCTATAGTCCTAGAGCTAAAGATCTAGAGTCAGCACAGCTTCAGTTCTTCCAGCTGGAAACTAGAGATCAGGCTGACCTCTGACCTGAGCCGTTGGTTCCAAAGTGGGCCTTCCACCAGAACCTCCAGGACCAGAGGACTAAAGTCTCAGATCAGAGAAACTCATCAGGCGTTTCTCTGTAGAGGCTTCGATTCCTGCAGCAGCCAATCACAGGTCCAGAATGCTGCCGGAGTCCTGGCAGACCCCCAGAGCTACACCACCAGAGCTGCACCACCCAGAGCTACACCACCCAGAGCTGCACAACCCAGAGCTGCACCACCCAGAGCTGCACCACCCAGAGCTGCACCACCCAGGTCCACAACCCGTGCCTGGACTGACCTCGATCTTGTCCGTCTTAGCGTCCCCCCAGTAGATCTGCCGCTGCTCGTAGTCGAGCGCCAGGCCGTTGGGCCAGCCCAGCGACGTGTTCACCATCACCAGTCGCTCCAGCCCGTCCAGGTCGGCCCGCTCGATCTTCGGAACCTCGCCCCAGTCTGTCCAGTACATGTACCTGCGGGTCAATCAGAACCGTCACGGAGCCGTCCCGCGGCGAGTCCGGCGGGTCTGGCGGCGGGACTCACCCGGCCACCGGGTCCAGGACGATGGCTCTGGGCTCGTCCAGGTCCTCGGAGATCAGGATCTTCCTCATGGTTCCGTCCAGCCGGGTTACCTCGATGCGGTCCGTCCCCGTGTCGGTCCAGTACAGGTTCCGGGCAATCCAGTCCACGGCGATGCCGTCTGGGTGGTTGACCTGGGACGTGACCACGAACTGGGCGTCGGCGCCGTCCAGGCGCGCGCGGCGGATGGCCTTCACGTCGTCGTCCGTCCAGTAGACGTATCCGTCCACCGGGTCGTAGTCGATGGCGATGGCGTGCCGGATGTCGTCCACCTGCAGGATGACGTCGGTGAAGTCGGGCGTGTCCAGAGAGATCTGGCGCAAGTCGGTCCGCCGGGCCAACAGCAGCATCTGGGTCGCACCTGTTAGCATCAACCAGCGGTCAAAATCCCAGCAGCTCAAAAACAATAAAATAAATCAGCAAATATCAGTCGGAATCAATCAATCAATTACTCAACTAATAACAGTCTGTAACGGTTTACTGAGCAGGAAGATAAAACAACCAAAACATTACACTTTTATCGTATAAAGGCCTTTGATTGGTCCACAATCTGGAAACAATAATAATTCTGAATCACCTTTAGTTATCCAGTTGTTTGTTAATACTAAAATGAATGAATCTATAAACGATCAGGTGTTTGTTAAAGGAAAGCTGTGTTAGTCAACACAATGTTTATTTTCTAACAGAGAAAAGGACCTTTGCTGGTTTGCTGCAGCCCTGACTGAAATACTTTCAAACATAATAAAAACGTCAAATAAAAAAACCTGAAAATAAATATCTGGCTCCTGATAAAAGCTAAACTACAAACTCTCCAGAAGTTTCTGTGAGTTTTCCCAGTTTTCCTGCTAGACCTCCAGCCCGTTCCCAGTGCAGGACTGGGAGGACTTCCTGGTCCTGGAACGCCGCTGCCACATTCCCAACACGGAGCCGCAACAACAGCCTGAAAGGCGGCTTTGTCCGGGAGCGCCGCCCCTGAGGCCGGCTTCCCAAAAAATGTAAACAGAGGAGGGAGGGGCCGCGCTTCAAAAGAGACGGGTGGGGGAGGGGCGGGTAGGTCTGTAGGTCAGCCCAGCACCGACCCGCTTCCAGATCAGAGGAGAACAAAGTCAGTTGGGTCCAAACCCAACTGAACTGGGTCCAGAACCACCAGCCTGCAGCAGCTTTTTCATAGTTCAAATTGATAATCGTCTAACTACATGACATTTAGTTTCTTTCTCTGAGACAAACTGAGGGCAGGCTGGGCCCACATAGTGATGATGATGATGGCGGCCGTCCTCACCGTCTCTGCAGGTCTGTCCGTCCTCCAGGAGCTGGACTCCGGTGGGACAGGCGCAGCGGTAGAAGGGCTGGCTGGGGGACAGCAGGCAGAGGTGGGAGCATCCCGCGTTGCCATGGGAACACGGACTGCTCCGCGCTGCAACACGTCGAAAAGGGGGAAGGCCGAGAGGAAGAGCGTAGGGGGGGCCAGAGATGCAACAGACACAGTGGACACGAGACGCTGCCGGCGGCCGAGACTCACAGACGGGCTGCCTCTTGGGGCTGAAGACGTGCAGGTCCATCGGGGAGAAGATGTGGGAGTGGACGACGCGCTGCTCCCGGCCCGTGTGCTTCCTGCACGAGTGGATGGAGTGCGTGTTCCAGTCGGTCCAGAACAGCGTGTCCTCGTACAGGGTGAGGGCGAAGGGGTGAGGCAGCTCCCCTTTAACCACCACCTCCCTGCAACACAGCACACACATCAGACCGGGTCTGGACCCGGCGGCAGCACCACCACAGACCCGCCTCGGACCCGGGCAGCACCACCACAGAGCCGCCTCGGCCCGGCGGCAGCACCACCACAGAGCCGCCACAGAGCCGCCACAGACCCGCCTCAGACCCGGCGGCCGGTACCTGGAGGAGCCGTCCAGGTTGCAGCGGTGGATGAAGTTGTGCTTGGCGTCGGCCCAGTAGAGCTTCTGCTGGCCGTAGTCGACCGTCAGCCCGTTGGGCCAGTGGATGTCCTGGTCCACCAGCAGGGACCGGTTGGTCCCGTCCATCCCGGCCCGCTCGATCTTTGGGACCTCGCCCCAGTCCGTCCAGTACATGAACCTGTGGACGAGACACAGCTGACAGCATGGGGACGACCAGAACCAGAACCACCGGGCCCGTTTCCTTCACATCTAATGAACAGATCCGGTTCTGATCCGACTCCACTCCGGATACTTCCAGCCCGTTTAGAACCTTGTGGACCCCCGTCCGGACTCACCCTCGCTCCGGGTCCAGAGCGATGGCTCTGGGCTGGTCCAGCTCCTGCCAGAACAGAACCTTCCTCAGCGACCCGTCCAGCTCGGCCACCTCGATCCGGTTGGTGTCCGAGTCGGTCCAGTACAGCTTGAGGCCCAGCCAGTCGCAGGCCAGGCCGTCCGGCGCGGCCAGGCCCGGCACCACGGTCTGGGCGGTGCCGGCGCCGGTCCGGTTGAAGGAGGTCCGTTTGATGGCCTCCTCGCTGACGTCGCTCCAGTAGATGAGGCCCTGGGCGAAGACGTAATCCACGGCGGCGGCGTCCTCCAGGCCGCCCACCACCACCGTGGCGTTGGCCTTCTCGCGCGCCGCGTCCACCAGCCGCAGGTCCCGCCGGTTGGCGTACAGCAGCAGCGGCTCGCCTGGTGGCACACAGGAAGTGTTAGCAGAGAGACAGGAAGTGGAAACGGAACCAGAACCCGGTTTCAGAACTAATAAAGAACGATTAATTACTGTGATCAACCAAAATACGGTTTGGAGACCATTTTGAGTAGAGATGCGTGAAACGGAAGTGAAATATGCATCATATGGGTAAACATTGGTCATCGGCCATAGCAGCAATATTATTAATATCAGTCCATCCCTAATTTGAAAGAAATATGCTGATAAAAGGATAATAATGAGAGTTTTCCTAAGGTTTAATTTTATAAAACAAAGTTTTATTATAATATGTTTTACTGATAAAAGTGGCAATAAGAACTTTTTATGACTGAAACCACAAACATTTTTCTGTTTCCTTTCTACTCCAGTTTAATTTAAACTCCTCACAATAACTGCATTTACTCTATTTTCTATTTTATTGATAATCTCATTGAACAAACATCATAAAAAGTAGCAAAATAATCCTGACAAAGCAGACGGTTCTGGTTTTTATTTTTCACCTGAATTTAGTAAGAAATTGATCACAACAACCAAACACAATAAATCAAACAGAGAGGGAATCGCTCCTCTGTTCCATCTGTTGTTGGGCCGGTCCGGTTCCAGAAGGAAAACTGGATCTCTGGTACCAGGAGGAGATTTCGGCTCCAATAAAGTTACTCAATAAAAGAAGAGAATATTTCAGCTTGGTGTTGGAGCGTCAAAAGAGCAGTTCACAACCTGAGAGATCCACCAGAACCACCAGAACCAGCCTCTGAAACTCCCAACATGGCAGAACCTGGAGGCTGCAGGTTTCCTTCTAGCATCACTAAAGCACGGTGGAGGTTCTGTCATGCTGAGAAGCTGCAGTGAACCAGAACCAGAACTCCTCAGCTACCTGGAAAGCTGTCCTTTAAATCCAGACTCAAGCATTTCTGTTTCTGAGATTTTCCAGGAATATTTCCTGGACTTCCTGTTATTCTGTGATTCCGCTGTGCATTAAAGCTAAAGGAGCTGATGATTCCTGGCTGAGGTTTTCCTATCAATCTGCAGGTTAAGGATGAATCTCCAAACCTGGAGGGTTTTCCAGGGAAGCATCCAGTCTGAGTGTTTCTGCAGGAATGTTTCGTTGCTCTGCTGGAAAACTGATTTTACTCTGTAATAATGTTTGGATCAGAACCAGAACCTACCACCTGTAAGGCAGCTAGCTCATTACTTAGTTAGTTAGCAGCTCCAACCTGTTAGCTTTGATGCTAACTAGCTTCAATAGCTCCTGTTGTTGTTTCCCACATTCTCTCTGTGCTCCAAATAATCAACCCAAACTCCCGAAACCAACCAGGACCAGACCCGGACCCCACCCCCTGCCCAGAACCGGAACCTACAACTGGACCTATAAGTGGAATCCCCAGAAAAAAGCCTTTTCCAGAACAGGCTGGATGCTAGCTAGAAGCTAACGTTAGCAGGGCCTGGAAATCTAAACACAAAACCCGAATCCAGCAGGAACCCCCCACCCCGGTCCCAACAGCCAGAACCTCCGGAACCAGAACCTCACCTGAGACGAGCCAGCAGGAACCCAACAGCAGCAGGATCCGAACACACATTCCCATCGTTCTCCCGGTCCTGGGCCCAGCCGCCGCGGATCCTCAGCGCAGGATTCCCAGCATTCCCATCATGGCTGCGGCCGCTTCCTCTAAACAAAACCACGCTCTGCTCCGGTTCTGTTCGGTTCCGATTAGGCTCGGATCCTTCCGGCTTCCATCACACGCTTTTGTTCGCTTAAGAGTCCGATCCAAAGTCTCATATCGTCCCGCAGGATCTTCGGTGTCGCTCCGCTGCCAGAAGCCGCTGCTGCCGCTCCTCCTCCTCCGCTTCTATTGTTGTTCTGCCGCACACGGTCTGCGCACTGCCGCAACAAAAACACCGCAACCGCAGAGACCTGCGCATCCGGCCCGAACCAACCAGGGACTATTTTGTCTTCCCAACAGCCTCTGAAAACCGGCAGGAGAAACAGCTGGGGGCCGTAATAGGTGGGGAAGGGGCGGAGGGGGGCCCAACCACGAACCTGAAGGAGGGTCTCCAGGTGCTGCTTCAGTGATGCTTTTGTCTATTCTGTGAAATCCATCCACAGTATGATGCTGCCACCTCCATGCTTCCGCTTCAACGTCCTGCTTTTTCCTCCAGATGTGACGAAGCTCCAGCTCTCCTCACTTACAAACCAATCCAGATGTTTTCTGCTCTGACTTAGCCCCGCTTTATGGTTATCTTACCTTTCTGTGTATTTGCAATGACATTAGGCCATTGTAAATAAGAAAAAGTACATTTCACAAACAAACAAAAAAACTCAAACATTTTGAGATTAAGCTAAAAAATAAAATTCTGGAAAACCCCTAAAATGTTCAATTCTTTTCGAGAATATTTCTGAGATTAATCTAAAAATTTACGTTTTTTGGCAGAAACGTTTTTTGTTTTTTCATTTAATAAACCTTATAGTTCCTATCTAGCTCCACAGAAATCTACTTTCTTTTTGTTTTCCTATAATGACCCTGAACGCCGTCGATCATCTGGACCCTCCGATGATTTAGTTTGTAGAGAAAACACGAATCAAAAATTCAAAAACCACATTTTTTTAATCTTTACAACAAAACATTAAATTCAAAGTTATGTGAAAGCATCACTTGACAAAACGGCACTAAACATCACCATCCATGTCGGTAATTAGAGTAAAACTGAAACGTGACCAGCCCGCTGCTGCCCCCTGCTGGAGAGGTGCCGCAGCAGCCTGTCTAAAACACACAATAAATGTGTTTATTATAAGAAAATAGTGGCGGCCATTTTCCTCTGAGCTCTGAAAACCAACCAGGAATATGTACAGCAGCTGATTATCAAAAACACACAACACAGTAGTGCATCAGTTTATAAAGGATTGGATCCACGCGGGAATCCTGGTGGAAATACAAAAACACACAGTGAATGTGACATCTACAGGGAGCCTGCGGGTTCAAAGGTCACCACAGGCCCAGAAGACATGCAGGAGCGTGCACAGCGAGTTCTGATCTGCATCTGGGGTTTCCACTTCAGAGGCTTCCTGAGAGGCGCTAGGGGAGGGGCAGTATTGCTGTCGGGCCTTTAGGGAACCAGGAGGAACCCAGAAGAACCAGGAGGAACCGGGATGAACCACGATGAACGGGGATCAACCAGGAGCAACTGGGAGAAACAAAGGTGGGATCAGGAGGAAACCAGAGGAACTGGGGTGAACCAGGAGGAACCAGAACCTGAGTTCGCAGGTTCATGTATAAAAGGTCCGCTGCGACCCAGTGGAGCAGAAAGAGTGGAATCAGAGCCAGGAACCATCATGGCGGTGAATTGCTGCTGTTGGATCACCTGGCAGGTAAGCAGCTCGTCATGCTGGAGAAAGCAACACGTTCAGATTCAACCAGCCTCACTGACCATCATGCTCACATTTAATATGACTGCTCCAAACCGGGCCGGTTCCTCTCGCTCAGTCCAGATGGTTGGACCAGATCGGGTTTGGAAGAACCTGGAGCTTCCAGCTTCTCCACTGCCTCACAGCAACATCTGGGTTGTGGGTTCAACTCCCAGCTGAGATCACTGATCTGCTGCCAGTTTTAGATTATTTCCAGCTGCCTGAGGCAGTTACATAATCATCTCTTGTTTTTTCATGCTTTGTCTAGAATGGCCACCAGAGGGCATAAGCATGCAGAGCGCTGGACAGTCCGGACAGAGAGGGAAGGTCAGCAGATCCAGAAGAAATTGTTTTGTGACTAGCTTAGTTGGTCAAAGTGCATAACTAGTGATCCCAGATTCCCAACCAGCTGTATTACAATTGCTAAACTCACAGCTGTTTTGTTAAAGTCAGAATTAAAAAGACATAAATTAACTGGCCAACTTTAAATTCTAGTTACAGTTTCAAGACTTTGTTGAGGTTTTAGCAGCTAACATGACCACTGTTAGAAGCTAACTGTAACGCTGTTAGCAGCTGGCTGTAACTTTGATAGTTAATTTAAATCTGTTAGCAGCTAACTTGTTAGCCAATATTCTCACAGTGGTTAAAAATGATTGCTAATCCTCCAGGTGGGTTAGTGTTGGAGGTTTCTTCACCGAGTCGTGTCCATCAACTCAACAGGCCAACTAAGGAACTATTTCCCTTCTTACTTCAAAATAAGAGTCGCAAACATACATAAAGGAAGTCAAGGTTCACATCTGGGGTTGATCAAAATATTAAATAGCTTAGAGTTGTTTACGTCAGTCCCATTTTGACAGGAGCCTGGAGCTTCATGGTCTTTTAACGTCTCACACTTTAGTGGCCCTCTGGTGGCCACTAAACATATGGCAGCTTCATAAACCAGATCTTTTCTGTGTTCATATCAGAGCATTCTCCCTGGAGGCGGAACTGGCAGCAGTAAATTTATCAGCAATAAATAAATTAATCTTGGTTAGCTTAAGATTTCTTTAAATCACTGAAATGAAGGTAGCGAGATTTTCACCATGTTTGGAAACCTTTTCACAGTTTTGGTTCCTTATCAGAAATGAACAAATATTTTAATATAAATTTTAAACCTATTAATATTTTAAGGTACATTGTTCAGAAATGTAAATATTTCCAGCTTAACATTAATAATCCTAAATAACTAAATAACAGTAACTTAATTAACAGAAAAAAGGATGACATCTGGTGGTGGTTATTAGAACTGCACAGGTCAGATCAATGACCTATGCAGAGATTAGATCGTTGTTCGAGTTTAACAACCCAATTAAACCAGATCTGATTTAACTCGTCTGTAAATTCAATCTGTAAAATCCTTAAAAATGACTGAACAGAGTTTCTCCATCCATCCCAAGGGGCAGCGACTATCTCTGTGGCCAATGGAGAGTCAGGAGCTTCACAAGCCTCTCCTGACCAATCAGAGAGCAGGATTATCTGACTTCATAAACAAAGCGTGAGCAGACAGTTTAGAGTTGTCTAGCTAATACTTAAACAACCTTAAATAAAGCAGAAATGCTGGTTTCTCCCATTAAATCTCATAGTGCAGGTCGTTGAGCTCCAGTCTGGTGTAATGGCGCCGGTCGAAGGACTCCATGGCCTTCCGGCCGCCCATGGCCAGCGCCAGCGTCAGCACAGCCAGCGCCAGCACCATGAAGGCCACCACACCACCCTTCAGGGCCCCCTGGGCCTCCACCGCTTTCCCCCGGTTGGAGCTGGAATTCAGGGTGGGGTGGCCCGGTTGGAGGTCCGGCTCTGACTGGACCGGGTCTTTGGGAATGAAGATCAGACTTGGTGGTTGAGCTGTTACTGTGGTGGTTGGTTCAGTGGTGGAGGTACTTTGGATGGAGGTGGTAGTGGTTGGAGGAAGGGTGGTGGTGGTGGTGGTGAGGGCTGGATGAGATTTTCCTTTCTTGGTGGCTTTGTTTTGTTTCTTGCTGGTTTTGTTGGGTTTTCTGGTGGTGAAGGTGGGAGAGGGTTCCATAGTGGTGGTGGTTGTAGTGGTGTTGGTGGGTGGAGTACCTGCAGGCTCTGTGGAAATGATGATGATGGGTGCGGAAGGTTCTGGGGTGGAGTGCAGTGCCTGGGCGGTGGTTGGTGTGCTGGTTGGGCTGGTGGGCTGGGTGGTTGGTGCAGTTGGTGCTGATGTGGTAGAGGTGGAGGTGCTGGTCGTCTGGAGAGTGGTTGTCATGGGGACAGGTCTCAATGTGGGTGGATGACTTAAACCTGTGCAGAAGAGAAGAAAGTGGAAGTGTCATGACATTTTGGCCACAAGAGGGCAGCAGAGATGCAGAATTACTTCACAATGATGGAATAAAGAGCAAGAAACTTTGGACCTGGCTATGGAAGACCATAGTTGCCATAAAAGAAAAAGAAAAACAATCCAAAAGGAAGCCATAATTCTGACATAAAGGGTCATAATTTAAAAAATGAAGTCAATTTTGAGTTTTAAAGTCACAATTTTCAGGTAAAAAGTCTTCATTTTGAAGTCTTTGTTCTTGATAAGAAGCTATAATTTAGAATCTCATAATTCTGAGTTTTAAAGTCAAAATTTTGAAACAGTCATAATTTCAGGAGCAAGCCTCAGAAAATCATCATGACTTTCTATCTCAAAGATTCTTACATCCTGTTGGACTTTTATGTTTTCTTTCATGGCACAGATGAGCTTCCATATAGGTGAATCAGAAAAGCAGCAGACCTTTGTAGATGTCATAGGTGTTGCTGCCCTCGGCGGCTTTCATCAGAGGACAGTCCGACTCGGTGGGACAGTGGAACAGCAGGCAGTTGTCTTCGCCGACATGTTTGTTGGCTTTGAACACGGCCATGTTGCACCGAGCGCCTTCAGAACACAGAGCACAGGTGGCACTTCAGCTTACTGACCACTAGAGGGCAGTAACTGTTACACATTGAACCTTCAACCTGCATAGCTGGTCCACCCGGGTCAGCAGAGTCATAGAACCACAACACTTTCTGGTTCCGGTTGTTGAACTTAAGTTCAACAGCTAAGGTTGTGGAACTTAGCTGCTAAGATAGCTTAGCTTCACTGCTAAGGTAGCTGAAAATGAACTGAGTTAAATTCTGTTTAAATTCAGTTTGTGGTCAAATGGTTAAATAAAAAATCTGCAGATGGGGAATTTTTTTATCCTTTTAATCATCAGAGTAATCGATTACTAAAATAATTGTTAGCTGCAGCCCTTGTTCTGATAAAACCTTCCAGTCCAAGTCAGAAGCTGTAGTCGCCATCTCTGCTCTGAACAGATTCCTTAAAGGGACAGTATCATGTCAAATCTATTCATGTTTTTCCTTCATCAGAATCAAACCTGCAGTGTTGCTTTGATTCTTTTCATGCATGTTTCAGAAATTCTTTAATGTCCTTGGCAACCAGCTGCTCAAAACGCCTGGGAGGATCTAGCCCTGCCTCCGAGGCTTAGCTCCTCCCACCCTCGGCTCCTTCAGACTAGCCAGGAGCAATTAGCAAACAGCTGCTGAGCTCATTATAGGAGCTGCTGCCTAGAGCAACGTTGGTAAAAACGTGAAAGGGTTAATATAGATGAACTATGTTGGGACGACTTCCTGGAGGCGGAGCTTCAGAAACAGCTTCTTAAAGAGACAGAGGCCCAATTTCAAGGCGTTAAATCAGGAAATAAAATTTCTTTTAACTCATATTTCATATATAAAGAATTTTATAACAGCTGAAGGTAACATAGTTACTGACTGAACTATGGCTGAAAACAGAGAAAACCGCCCCTTTAAATGGGACAGATTTCTGACCAGAACCAGTCCAAATCAGCGGTTCTCCTCTTGAACGATTTGGGTTGGGTCCACTTCCAGCATGAAAACACTGATGAAGAAGAGCTGATAACCAGCGGTTCTGATCTGGGCCCGGGTTCTGGTCGGGTCTCACCTGTTCGGACCTCTTCGGAGCAGCAGGCCAGGACGCAGTCCCGCTCCGACCGGACCATCCGGGCCATCATGGCCGCCGCGTCCCGGCTCAGCGCTGCCCTGACGTTGATGGCGGTGCCCTGATGCTGCCGGGAGAAACATGTCTCTGGCTCTAGAGCTGCGGCAGGAAGTGACATCAGCAGCATCACGACGAGCAGCCTGGGCAAAGGTCGGAGGTCGGCCGGGAGAGTCATGGCTGTGGCGCGTCGGCTGGGATCACAAAGGCCTCAAAACGGATCCAGTGGAGGTTCTGGAGAGGAAGAACAGAACGCAGTGAGTTCCTCTGGAGGTTCTGGTTCTGCTGGAGCTTCTGGAACCGACAGAAAACATCCTCCAGCAGCTGCAGCTCCTTCATCGGCGCTGAGATTATGTTCAAACGCTCGGCGTCCCAGATCCGTCCCCTCCTCTGCTCGGCGCCACAAAGAGAGCTAAATCGGACCTGGACAACGGAGGAAAATAGAAATCTAAAAATGGATCTGGTCCTGAAGGAGGAGAGGAGGAGGATCCATTTTTAGACTCCGTCATTGAGGTCAGGAAACAAACGAGGCTGAGAACCAAAATACACCTGAGATGAAGAACGGATCAGAACCAGGCCGGAGATCTGCTGCAAAAAGACGAGTCGTGTTCTGGATCAGTCAGAACACAGAGACCTGCCGGCTCCAAACAGAACCCGCACAGAACCAACAGGACTGGACAGAAACAGCCAGAAAATCCCAGTACAACCAGAACCAGGACTCACTCGTCAGAACCTCAGCAGCTGTGTGGGTCCAGAGTCCGGTCAGCAGAACTTTGACCCATCAGCAACACGGTTCCTCTTATCAGAACTTCTCAGCAGCTGATAACATCTGGACCTCCATAATCCATCTGACGTCAGCAGAACTGCCCAATCCAGAACCTGTTGGGTTCTAATATTAACCGGTTCTGATCCGATCCCACTCTGGGCTTTATCAGCTCTAGCAGGCGGCGGTTCTGGTTCTGGTCGCTTCTGACACTCTGTCAATTTTCCTCAGAATGATGTTTGATCAGTGGGAACAGAACCGAGACGCGGAGTTCTGGTTCTGATCCAGTTCTGGAGGTCTTCACAGAACACACGTTTGGGTTAGCCTTATAATAAATAATCACACTTTCACGATTTCACTCATTCATTTATAAATGTTACAAATTAACATTTATAATTTATAAATTTATGTTGAACTTCAATTGAACTAATATTGAGCTTCAAACTAAATATTTAACAGTTCAGTTGAATATTCAGCGAGCGAATATGTAGTTTGAGTTAAACACGCTGAAAAAAAATCTCTTGCCCACAACCAGAAATGGACTATCAAAATAAAAGCTGGGTCTTCCGAAACTTCTGGATTCAAATGGCTGAATGTGGCCTGTACTTCAGGTAACAGAGACTTTAACCACCGGACCTCCAGCGGGGAACAGAGATGCCCTCGTTCCCCGGCAGGATCACTTCCTGTGAATCAGACTCTGGACCCACACAGCTGCTGAGGTTCTGACGAGTGAGTCCTGGTCCTGGTGAATCAGCATTTTAGCTACTTGGCTCCAAACTAAATATTTAGCTCGCTAACTTGTTATTAACGGCAACATTTATAAATGGATAATTAACATATTCACAATAACACCCAGTTCAGATGGGCTCTTTGCTGACCTGCACGCTCCTTTATGCTCCACATGGAAAGCCCCTCATGGGGCCCATTTTTATGTGGTGCCACACAGAAGTTAAAGATGGGACCCAAATAAGTTATGTTAGTCTTTTCCAGATGAGACCTGCTTACTGCCCATTCATCAAATGCTCCATGGGGTCAATATGGAGGCCGGCCGGTCCCATATGGGGCCCATTTCAGGAGGAATCACCTTAGTTCACTAAGAAAAAAATATAAATATAACAGCTGGAAACACCTAAACAGAAAAAGCCCTGATTGGACCCAAACCAGCGTTATTGTTTTCTAAATGGGTCAGATTGATTTCTGGGCCATAAAGGGCCTTTATGGTACCCACATAGGGTACCACAAGGTACCCTATGTTTGAGTCCCAAACAGGTTCTGTGTATCTTTACGAGGTTTGACTCCATTACTGGTGGTTTTTCAAACTTACACAGTAATGGGCCCAATAAGGAGGCTGTGGGCATCGCGGGGCCCACAGTGAACCGAGCCAATCTGGACTTTGGAAATAAAAACCCAGGATCTCTAGCAGTTCCAGACTCCCAGACCTTATGGGTCACACGGTGGCCGAACTGGTTTTACGGGTAACCAGTGTGAAACCAGTTCAGTGTGAGTGAATCGGTTCTGGATCTCTGCTGTTATGTTCAGAAAAACTGGATATTTCCGGATTCTGGAAATATATAACTACTGGTTCTACTGGTTCTACTGGTTCCGATAAGCAACACAAAGCGGCGGTGTACCTGAGCGGTCAGCGGGGGTCCGTTCAGCTCAGCCCGGCCTCCATCGTCCTCCGGCGGTCAGTGTGGGGGCGGATGAGTCGGTGTTTCACTGCAGGCTGGAGGAATCCAGTGGGTCCAGAACCAGAACCAGTTCAGTCCCAGTTAGCGGCGTCAGCCATCCCAGGACGACATGTTGGGAAGCAAAGAAAAGCGGAGCAGGAATGAGCCGAGCCGGGATGAAGGCTCAGCAGGAGGATCCAGCGGAGCAAAGCAGCGGAGCAAAGCAGCAGCAGGTCCCCGCTCAGAGAGCCTGGAAGGCGGCCAGCAGCTGCTCTCTGCCTCCGGATGCTGGTGCGCAGGATCCGCTGCTGCTCTCCTCAGTCTGACCCATTTTAGTCTTTGTCCTCTGGAAGGGGGAGGGAAAAGCCTGCACCCCTAGTCTGAGCAAAACAAGCCCCGAAAGCAGCCCGAAAATAACAAAAACTCACATTAATTATTACTATAAAGGCGCTTTATGGTCCTCAGCTGCAGAGGACGGAACATTAAACCAGTTTATTAATCAGACGAGCTGATCAATAATTAAAGAGCTGAAGGAGGAAACATCTGAAAGAGAAGATGGTCTCCATGTAGAAAACAGTATCTGCTGTATGGAAGGCCGTTAGAGCATTAAACACCCGCTAAACTGCGGAAACATTGCATACAGGGCCGGTCCCTGATCCTACGGGGCCTGAAGAAGAATCTGATCTGGGCCCTTTCAGAGCATCTGGGGACAAGAATTACAAATTATCCAAGGCTGTAAATATTATGAACATTAAATCCTGTCCCCATTCATGGCAACATGAACAGCTCAATAACAGCCATTTAACCCTGGAAGGTTTTGTTAGCTGGAAGCTAGCTAAATATTTACGTCCAGTCTAAATATTTAGTTAGCAAGCTTTAGCTCCAAAATAAATACTTATGGAATTTGCTGATGAGCGGAAGTGGACTACCAAAATAAAAGCTGGAGTTGATTCTGAATCCTTTGATGGAAGTGAAGTCACTGTCTTTACACGGCTCACAGTTTCAGGCTGAAATGTTCAAGAAAAGACAACAAAAAAAACCCAGGAGTTTGTAAAGAGGTTCGGAAAATCCAGCCTTTATTTTGGTAATCCACTTCCTGTTATCAGCAAGTGGATTTCCATTCATTTGCCAAACTGAATTGGTGGCTAACTGACATTTAGTTTGCTCAGTAAAACAGTTTCAAACTAAACATGGTGGAAATATGAACCCACATTTTTTTCTCTTAGGCCAAATAACCCAAAATAACAAACCTCTGTAACTTTATTAATTTCTTATTACTTGTGAAAATATTCATCTCTTCATGCTGGTTGGACATGGTACGGAAAAACATTAATGACAAAAATGTATTTTTGTTATCAGACATGATGGACTGAGAAATTTGATTCAGAACAAACCAAATGAAGAGCGGATTCCGTCTCCGGTCCACCAGAACCTGAGACCCAAACAGCTGAGACGTTTCACCTTCACTCTGACGTCTGGGGGGTTTCAGGTCCAACTGACCCGATTTACAGCCGGTTCTCCTGTCCAATCAAAAACTGAGACCAGAGATGGAACATTTGGACCTTTTTATTACAACAGAGAAACAGCAAAAATGTCCATTGGGTTCTGACCGGGTCCTGCCCTCAGAAACAGAAATTAATCTGCAGCTTTGGTTCCTCAGCGGTTCCGATAAACCGGACCAGATGAAGCTCAGAGAAGGTTCTGGTTGCTGGTTCTGATTCACACCAGGTGGCGGTGACTTCGTGCAGAACATTCTTGACGAATTGGACCTCGGCTCACTCCATGTCCTCCATTTCCACGTCTCCATGGCAACCAGGCCCCGCCTTCTTCCTCTTCTTTGGAGCAGCTGATGATGATGAAGAGGAAATCCTCTTCTTCTGTGGTTCTGGTTCCACTGAGGACGAAACATTTGAGACTGAAGTCAGACGGACAGTCAGACCGGAGTTCTCCTGCCGACAGCCAGACGGGTCAGAACCAGAAGCCCGGCTCTACTGGAGCCAGCAGGACTTCTGCAGGTCTTTTTAAAATGGCTATGATTTAAATGTGAGACTTTTAAATGTATATAATATTTAAAAGCACTGAAAACTATTGAGGAAACAATGACTCTGCTTTGTGACGAAGCTAGTAGCTAGCTTCATCGTCCAGCTAACCGCCGAAGAGTCTGCACTAAACCCACGAGAACACAAATAAGCTAGCTGGTAGCGGCGCTAATCCTCCAGCACCTAGAAATTCATCCAGAAATTCTTTAATTCAGAAAATAAATAAAACATTAATAAAAAAAATCTATAATATTCCAAATTCCATCAGTTCATATTTAAACAAAAATAGGTTTGTGCATAGAATTCTGTAACTTAAACTATCGGTATTAGGTTAGCTTAGCCATCTGTTCTTTATTAAATGATTAAAAAAAACAAAGTATTATTCAAAACATAATTTTACAAAAAAATCAAGCGTAACAAACTGATTTGTTTTAGACTTTTGAATTGATCCAGAACTCCCAGGACTAGGAAATGCGATTCTCTATGTAATCTATTTTTTTGCACCTCTATTAGCTACTTAGCTAGCATTAGCAGCTAGTTAGCGGTAGCCTCGACCGGCTCAGTTCACAGTTCGTAACGAAGACGTCTGCATATGTCTCAAACTTTTGCCTGACAGAAAAATAAACAATACGAAATATTTCTGCCGCGACTCGACGCAGACCCATCAGGCCGAGTGTCTGATGTGACAGGTGTCAGGTGAGTCTCAGGTTCTACCTTCCATGGACGACTTCTCCGTCTGCAGGTGCTGCAGCTGCTTCAGCAGCTTCCGCCTCTTCTTCCCAGAGAGCGTGATGTTGGCTCTGGGGCTGGACCTGAGGGACACAGAGGACAGGTGAGAGGAGGACAGGTGAGTTCTGTCCATCTGCAGCACCAACCGTCTCTTCTTCAGGTGATGGACGGTGATGAGGTCTCGGTCTACTACGGCTCCGATGATCTGGTTCTGCTTCTTCTTCTGCCGGCCCAGAACCCGGCGCCGCTTAAAGAGCTTCTTCCCGAGCTCCTGAAGGAAACCAGTGTAACTTAGTTAATATTGTATAGAATTCCACTTGTCATTACTCCCAAGATTGGGTTCATGTGTACTGGGTGAAACAGCACCCCCTCCTGGTGGTTGGCAGTATTAAATGTTGTGAACACAGACATCTCGTTGCCAGTTCATGAGAGATGGGCACCAGGTAGGTTCACCGAGTTTAAAACTCCAGTAAAATATTCTGTTAGCTTGATGCTAACATGAAATGCTGTTAAGGTGCTGAACCTGCTGTGATGAGCCTGAGTCCTGATTGGTCCATATTCTGTTCCGTACAGATAAACCACGTTTCATCTCATCTTGTGTCCTGGTCTTTATTCACACAACGCAGAACTGATTTACACCAAAAGATATTATTGAGGTTACACCATTACACCAGCACAGGTCAAAGGTTAGGAGGCTTCAGGAGGAGTATAGTGCAGAGATGACCAACCAAGAGGAGGCGCTGTTGTGAAACAGGTGTTCTGACCCAGATTATGTTGTCATAGTAACTGATCTATAATCTGTTCCATATTTTCATATAGGAGGAAAAAAAGATACAATTTTTAAAATAACCAAAAATGTGTGAAGAAAACTGACAAATTAATCATCTGCCTTCTGTGACGTCATCACAGCCACCTAGAAAGGGAAGCTAGTTTACAGGAGGGCAGATGTTCCTTTAATCAATAACTGAATCTTTAATTGCTAAATAAACCTCACATCCGGTTCTGACCAAACGGACCTTGAATGATTCTCACGGACTTTCCAGAAACGTCTGGCCAGTGGCTTTAATGTTCTGTCACCTTCAATCGGAACCGGAACCTTCTGGACCTCTGACTCGCAGCTTTCAGTTCGGCTTATCCGGTCCCTGAACCAGAACTCGTCAGAACCATTTGCTCCGGCTACTTACCGTCTTGGGTCTGTTTATTTTCCCTCCTGGAGGCGCCATGTTGCTCCTCTTCTCCCACGAGGACCGGAACCGACCTCTTCTTCTGCTGTTTCAGCGCAAGACAGCGCAACAGCGCCCCTATGTGGCCAGACTCTAGATTAGTCTGTAAGCTCAACCCGTCTCATGCAGAACCAGAACCTCTCTCTGTTCAGACAGCACTTCAGAAAAACAGCAAAACCTCCCTTTAATCAAACTACACAGTCCGAAAGGTTTTATATAGTTTTAAAATATTTTAGTCAAATGCTCTCCGTCATCTAATTTTATAAGATTTGGCTTAAATACTGTTGTATATTTATAGAGCATCCTTGTTCTTATGGGGTGGCACAGTACATGCACCTCTCCTCCTTCTCTCCGTTATTTATATATTTTTTTGTTGTAAACTGACCTTTATAGATTAATTAATATCATAGTAAGAATATACCTTAAATCTCCTGGCTGCTAAGCTTTGACTTTACAATCGGCGCCCCATAGTGGACACTTAGAGGCACTGCTGTCGTAAATATATTTAGATTAAAAACAGTCTGAGTTGTATTTAAAACAGGAAACTGAACCATGAGATGTTTTCTTTCAACTGTAGTTTTATTTGTCCTCTTTTCTGTTGTTTTGTTTGTTTGTCCTCTACTGTCTCTGTCAGCTGCTGCAATTTACTTTCTTAGACGAAGTCCAGCATCTCCACGTCTCTGCAGCTTCTAAAATGAAATCTGGTCACCTTTGATTAAAGGTCAAGTTTGAAAATGTTAGAATTTCAGATTTTATTTATTTAAAGAATAAATAAACGATCTAAATGTTGGAACCTAAAACCTGAACTGAACTTGAGGTTCTGATGGACCAGTCGGACTCGGACTCAGATTTGACGACATCTTTAATCAGCTCAGAACAACAGGCTTCACGAACATAAACACGTGAACTTTGGCCTGGCCAAGCAGAGCGTGGAGAAAACCGACGGTCAGTGAAGGCATCACAAGGAGGAAAACAGCAAACAGCTTCAACAAAACATGTTTAAAAAAATGAAAGAAATGACAAAAAAGTAGAGTCTTCCTTACTTCAGTCAACAAAAACAAGTTTATAGATTATAGTCAGATATCTAAAGTGCATTATGGTACAAAAATATAGAAGGTCAGCAGCACCTCGATACGTTTCAAAATAAATACACCAAAATAAATTACTGGTAATAATCAGACATTACTGGAATAAAAAAGGATTCACAAAGATTAAAATCTGTGGCTGCACAGAGCGCCGATAAGGTTTCATTTAAACATACTCTGCTTCTTAATCTCAGATATTTACATACAATAAATATTTTCTTTCTGCGTCCAAACGCTCCATGACAGGAGAACGAGTCGTGAATATTTAGGAGTCCGGGAGGCGAGGCCAAGATTTCTATCTGCAAGACACGGAAAGCACAGAAAACCTTCAGAGGAGAACCGCAAGCACTCAGATTATCACAGATTATCTCAACATCAGAGGTCAAACAGATTATTTATTTCAGCCGCCACGTTTCTCCTGGAAATCCTGAAAATCTAAGGGAATATTTTCAGATAAGATTCAGCTGTTTTTATTCATTTAATCCAGATTATTAATGAAATCAGTTCAGAGGGAAACAATCAGATTGTGGATTTATAAAGGAATGTTCAACTTTTCTGACACCAAAGAACAAACAATACAATCAATCAGTCAGTCAACCAACCAACAACAGTCAACCAATCAATCAATCAGTCAATCAACCAATCAATCAGTCAACAGTTAATCAACCAATCAGTCAACCAACCAACCAATCAATCACTGCTGCTGGAATCTCTCCAATATTCCAACTTCGTTTCCAGGTCAACACATTTCTCTTATTAATTAGAAAATTAAATATTTTAATCTGGACTCCAGAACCAGGCAACGGGATTGGACCAGTACAGCGGTTCTGATGCTCCAACTCCAACCACAGCAGAACCAGAACCATTCGCTCCAAAGCTTCACTGATGGTACCATCTGGTTCTGGAAGCTAAACCTTGTCTCTAGTCTCCATGGCAACCTGATCAGCTCAGGACCGGACCAGAACCATTTGTATGAGGTTCTGCAGGTCAGAAAAAGAACCCAGCAGTTACAGCGGCTCGGCAGCCAGAACCCAAACAGATCCGGTACCAGCACCTCTCAGTTACTGAACATTAACACAGCCTGCTGTTTGCATGCAGAACTCTATAAAGTTTCTATAAACATTTATTCTAAACTCTGATCAATAATAAGTCAGTTTGTAGCAGAACGTTCATTAGAACGTTCTGCTACGCCTCTATGACCGGCCGTTACTCCGTCGACCCAAAGCGACTCACCTCCGTCAGAGGCTGACGGCGTCTCACTGCAGCGCCCCCTGCAGGCCCAGCAGCGGCCTCCACTCCAGGTGGAGCCCACTGCCCGCCTCTTCCCCTGGCCTTCGCCGGACCGCGCGAACCGTCCTCTTCCGCTTCTCCGCCTCCTTCCGGCGGCCGGACTTCCCCTTCCGCTTCCTCTTGCCGGGAACCTTCTCCTTGTAGGACTTATTGGTCTCCTGCGGCAGGTGGGTGCCCTCCTCTTCCTCCTCCGCCTGGAACATGACGGGGAGGTTCTTGGTTCCTCCGGGGGGCTTGGACTGCAGGGTGCTGCCCGTGGTGCTCGGATTGACCCCCAGGCCCGGTCCGGGCGGCCCGGCGCCGGCGCCGCTGCTGCCCCCGGCCATGGCGCTGCGGACCGGGAGGATCTCGGCCGTGTGAACCGCGTCCAGGATGCCCTGCAGGAACATGCGCCGCCGGAAGTCCTGCAGCATACGGCTTTTGTCGTGCATGAGCTGAGTGTGGGTCACAGAGCGCCTCCTGGTGGCAGAGACAGAAACAGCTGAGCCTCGGTTCACCGCCAGGGGGCAGCACACACTAAGTAATAATAATAATTACAATAAAAGTTTTCATCTATGAGTTTTTGGTTTGCAAAGTTAATCAAAAACAGAAATAAATTGGGTTCTTTAGTCTGGCATAAAAGGAAAAACGGCGGATCATTTTTAATTTTATTTATTCATTTATAAATGTCACTATTTATAAATAGTTAAGATGCTAATGACTGCCAGTAATTTATTAACATTAGCAAGCTAAATATTTAACTCCATTTAAATGTTAGGGAGCAAGCTTGCTAACCAAAAGTTAGCATGCTGAATATTTAGTCCAGATGCTAGCTAAATATTTTGACTGTATCTGTGACATTTATAAACAAATGAAAAACCAAAAACATTTTTTCCTGTTATGAAACAAATAAATTAGTTTAGAAACGAATTACTGTCATTGTTTAAATGATGTTAAGATAGCAGGTTTGATATTTAGCCTGCTACCTGTTAGCATGTTTGCTAACTGAATATTAATAACTGAGTTAATAAATTGTTGGATCTGAGCTGCTGGTCCACCAGAACCATCTTTCCAGGAGTGGAACCTCATCAGAACCTCTTTAACCTGCTTCCCGATCCAACAGAACCATCTCCAGGACCAGCATGTTATAAAAGTGACCACAGGAGGGCGCCGTCTGCTTAGAATCTGCCGTCCTCTGTGGGTCCACCTGAGGTTCTGAAGGTTTCGGAAGCGGCGGGATGGATGCAGCCGAACCGCTGAGGAAGAGCAGCTCCTCTTCATCAGGTTCGTGAACTTCCTGCTGAGTTCTGAAGACTCCGCAGGTTCGGCTGTGATCCAAAGTGCTGAGCAGCAAGAACCCCCTGGGGGACCGGTCCGGTTCCGATCCACCTTTATTCCCACTGAGACCAAACTGATCAGAACTTTGCTCCGGTTCCGTTTCTGCGTGAGAGTAAACCGATCAAACCGATCCCTGCAGATTCTGATCTAATGGAGCGGTTCTGATCCAAATCCCTCCATTACGACATAAAAACGGTCAGGTTCGGTTTGACCCAACAAATCAGAACCGGAAAGGTTCGGACCATCTAATCCGAACTGCTGCAAAGCAACTGAAACGTTTTATCTGTCAGAACCAGAACCGAACTCTGGTTTCTGTTGAAATAAAACATCCAGAACCTCAGCGGTTCTGTTTGTTCCCGTCCTGATCCCGTGAAGTGGACCTGACCCGGCTGGACCCGGATTACATCCAGACCGACCCAGAGATAATGTGGAAAAGTTCTGCCGGCCCGGCCCGGTTTGCTTTGGTTCCGAGCCGAAACGGCTCCTGCAGGCGGTCCGGTTGACCCGCAGCGACCGGCCGGTTCGACACTGTGGTACCGAATCGGAGGAGAACTGGACTTACATTCTGCCGCTCAGGGTGTCGACGGGCCGGCCCGCGAACGGAACCGGGGAGCAGAGCAGGAAGACCGCGAAGAACCACCGCTGCAGGAGGCTGCTGGAGAACAACATGGTTCTGGAAGGGAAGAGCAGAACACAGGCCGGTCAGAACCCAACCGAACCGGACAGAACCGAGCCACACGTCTAACAAACTTTTAACCCAGTCAGAAATAAACAGAACTGATCCAGAAATTTGCAAGAACCGAGTCGGAACCCCTTAAACTGAACTCTGCAGAAAAAGAGTCAGAAATCTGCAGAACTTTGCAGAAACTAATCAGAACCGGGTCAGAACTCTACACAGAGCAGAACAACCAGAACTCAGCAGAACTTTGCAAACTAGAGCTCAGCAGCAAAACAGAGAACCTGGTCCAAACTCTGCTGGGGAGCAGAAACCTAGAACTGGTTCTGGTTCCGACAGAACTCCATCAGAACCCGGTCAGAACTCCATCAGAGCGGTTCCACTCACAGGTCCGTCCCCAGGGTCACCGGGTCGTCAGGAGGAGGTCCAGTGGCTCAGCGCGCCACAGAGCTGCAGATCCATCTGAGAGCTGCGGCGCTGCTGCAGCAGGAGAGGAAGAGGAGGAGGAGCAGGAGGAAGGAGGCGCTGCAGCCTGGAGGAGCTGACATCAGGGGTCAGCAGGGGTCAACCTCAGGATCCAGAACCAGGAAGGTTCTGCTGGAGGTTTAACCGACCAGAACATCTGGATGGGCCGACCTTAACCTCCCAGATTGACCTCTGTTGCCATGGTTTCCCGCTGCGCTGCAGGGCCGGTCTGAAGCTTTTCGGGGCCCAGAGCAACACGTTCCTAAGCTATAATATGTGCAGCTGCTAACATTAGCATCAGTTATAATTAGCTCACATCATTCCAGTGATTTTAACCTGACAGGAGAAACAAACGAAAAACGACTTTTGAAATTGAAACATTTTAACTATTTGAAGGTAAAATCAGCTGATAAAAACCAAAGTTACAGTAAATAAGTTTCATTTCTCATATTTCCCCACACCAGGAAGAAATTATTTCTGCAACTTCTATAAAATTAATATAGAAATCATCTTCCTGTGTGTGTATATCTGTACCTATTGATATGTATCTCATCATGCCAGCTTCGTGCCCCCCCTGGTGGCCTGGAGGCCCTAACCAGCCTCTTACATCTCATATGCCTTGGGCCGGCTCTGAGTCTTTCATCCACTGGAAAATAAATTTATCATCACCAAAAAACAATAAGATTTGTAAACTCTGACCAAAGTGCAGATTTAGTTTGTCTGCTTGTCAATATGACATCGTCTTGTGTTTTAATCACTTTAATTTTAATTAACAGATATATTTGTACACCCGGGGTGTCCAAACTTGTCATGTGGGCCAAAATCTTCAGCTCAACAAAAATATTTTTTGTACCTACACAACAATAAACTGAACATAAAACTGTTGAAGTAAATAAGATTTTCTAGTAGGTTGTTAAATGAAAGGCGTCCATTTTGATGATCATTTTTGGCTGAACTGGAGAAACTAAATAAATATTGAATCTTTTCTCTAAAAACAGGATCTGGTTGTTTATTTAAAAGCTCTTCCTGTTTCAGTCCAGCGTTTAGAGCAGATGATGCGTTGCATCAAACATTTCTGTAAGTCATGGGTTTGTCACAATGCTTTTATTTTTTAACTAAATTAAAATGTTTTTATTTATTTGAATTAATTAAGAAACAACTCAGAGATGAGGCTCCAGATGTTTAATGTTTGATTCCAAACAGGAAGTCATGTGTGTTTTGAATCAGTCTGGTTGGCTGTAGCTTAGCGCTACGCTGCCCCCTAGGGGCGTGGAGGGTTTAAAACATTCAGGGCGTGTGGCGGTCTGAGGTTTGGGATAAAATGGCTGAAGCACCGTGGAGTTCCTCACGGCGCCGATCTCCATTTAGGTCCAGAAAAGCATCAAATCTTCTTCAGCTGCATTGGCAGAACCTCCCTAAATCTACCTGAAGTGAGGAGGATCTCTGACTGGACCTGCGGAACACCTGGAACCGGATCTTTGGAACAACAGCACCAACATGGTTTCACTTCTTCTTCTTCTCTCTCGGCTCCAGACGACTTCCTGTCAGGTGGCGGTGAGCCCCGAGGTTCTGATGGCATCAGACTCTGCAGCGACGAATCCTTCATCGGCTCGCTGTGACATCACGAGTCAGCTGACCCAGATCTGACGAAGAGAACCGGCCCGGTTCTGCTGCAGATCAGAGTGGAACTGTGGACCACAGAAATGTCCTGAGATGTTTCTCCATCAGCTGAACAAAACCAGCAGAGGTTCTGGAAGTCCAGCTGAGTCAGACCCGATTATTGGGCCGGACCGGACCGCTCTCTGAAACCCGAGTCCCCTGGGAGCTCCAGGACCCGGTTCGGAGCGGATTCCTCCTGCCTGTGGATCAAACGGACCACCAACACAGCGCTGCTCTTACATAAGCTCCACACTGCTGCTGTTGTTCTGCCCGGCCCGGAGAACCGGCCAGAACCACTCCCAACATTAAACCCAGTCCACTCGGAACCGAGTCTCTCCAGCTGCTTCATTAGAAACAGGAAAACCCGATGACATCAGAACTGCCTTTAGGAATATTACAAGCTAGTGATGCAAATGTAACGGACCGGGTCTAGAGTCCAAGTTCTACCAAACGACCCGATTCTTCTGAACCATTTTAACATCAGAGATGAAGTCCAGAGACGTTCTGAGCCAGGCGGGAAGAACCGGATCTCCATGGTGCAGCACAGCGGTGGCACCATCATGACCCGGAGAAACCTGAACAGAGAGGTTCTGTTTGAAGAGCACACATCGGTACCGAACTGGGCCACAACACCAGAACATTCAACAAACTCCCAACAGGGAATCAGACATCGTCATAAAGGATCTCCAGCAGCAGTCAGGCTGACATCTGAAGAGGCTTCTGACTGAAGCCTGCTGCTGTATGACGGCCTCATGCTAAACGTGCTAACAGCTCAACAGACACAGCACAAAACCGATTTTGGAAAATGAGACGAACGTTCCCTCCGACACTCAGGGCCCCGCGGAGGGAACCCGGTTCACCACCGGACCTCCCATCGGGTCAACAGGTGTTCTGACTCCAGAACCGTTCGGACCGAGCCTCTGGAACGGAGTCGGTCTGCAGCAGAACCCCTCGGTTTGTTTTGGGCCGGGTTTGATGACTGCTGATGAAGGGGAGGTTCTGAATGTTTGAGGTTCTGCTCGACCTCCAGGGTTTCAGACTGGTTCTGGTGTTTACCAGAACCTCCCTGCAGCCGCCGGACCAGTTCGCTCAAACTGTTATGTCCAACATTCTGGCGGTTCTGATGCGTCCATGACCCAGAACCAGCAGGAGCAGGAAAATCCCACAAAAAAGACGTTATGGACCCGATCTAGTCAGGGCACCAGACTGGATCAGAACCCGCTCCGGGTTTGGATTCTCCATGAATGGAGCTGGTTGTGGTTCTGTTTGTACCTGAACAGCAGCAGAACCATTTGGGTCCAATCCAGCACAGTAACTCACTAACTTGTTGCATTTTGGCAAAACGGCTGATAAACACAATAAACGTTCATTTTCCATCTGAACGCCCCACAGGCTGCCGACCCGCTTTAAGCTCAACCCACTGGCGTCTGGCCCGGTTCTGATCCCACACTGAGACCCAGAGGTCTCCAACGACACACTGACCTCAGTCTAAACCAGGTCAGAACCGGATTACTCACCCGGCAGTAGATGTGGACCCGAACAGGGCCTGACTGGTTCTGGGAGGTGACATAATCTGGGTTAAACACGGTTCTGGTCAAACACACCTCAGGATGTTTTCTGCCTGATAGTCCAGAACTGAACATCTGTTCCCTTTTCAGTTGCCCTCCTGGCCAGTGGGGGCGCTGCACCAAGAAACAAAAACCTCTGAAGACGCTGAGAGCAACTTCCTTCTTCACGAAACGGAAACAAGATGGAGGCGTCAGATTGTAGCGGCTGGAGGGTTTCTCTTTAGTCTAAAGACTAGCAGCCATTTCTGCTGCTAGCGCTAGGCTAACATGTTAGCTTGGTTGTATATACCCAGAATGCCCTGTGCTGTAGTCCACTTCCTGCTTTGAGAGCGGTCTCCAGTCCGCTCCGAGCCAGAGTTCACTTCAACCGAATCCAGACTAAGGTTTGGATGACCAGAGGTCAGAGGTCAATTAACGTTCACACCTCACCGAGCGAACCGGACTTTGACTAGGCAGACGGAGTAGAGTCGGGTTCAATCAGAATAAATCCAGCTGGTGTGAATGAACCATTAGTTTCATCAGTGTGAGCCTGAAGTAGATCATTCTGCTCTGAAGAGGCTCAGTGGCAGGAGCTGGTCTGGTTCTGGTCTGGTTCTATCCCAGACCAGATGTGGAACAGTTGATCAATCTGACAATTGGTTCTTTTAATAATCAAAACAAGTGGTGGTGAAGCAGCATAAAATTTAAAAAATAAACTGAAATTATTTTTTTTGTAGTCAAAAACATTGTTTAATTTTGTTGGAGTTTAAAATAAAATGGAAACAAAAACTTACAGAATTTTATATTACATAATACATTTTATTTATAAAATGCTTTTGAAGATTTAAAACATTAGTAAGTACTTAATTAACTAAATATTTTGTTTGTGTATCATTTAGAGGGAACAGCGCCACCTACAGTCCCATATCAAAACATCATCATTTTCTATTTCCTGGTGATTTTTTTGATTTAACAAATGTAAAAAAAAGTTTCTTCCACATTTCTGACCAGAAAAATTAAAAATCAAATGTATTTTAAAATGAACACAAACTGAATTTTATTATTTTTATCTTCTGGTTTTTGATCAGAACCCAAACCCCAGAACAGAACCGGGCTTTCCAAGGGCCTGGCCCGTCAGGCTCATATTCTGCAGACACGTCGGTTTTTATGGACAGAAACATTAGAGTGGGCCGTAAATGAAAATCTGAGTTTTGTTTTATTTCATCATAAACGTGTCGGTAAAACCTCCACCTCTGCTCTGGAGACCGGCGACATCAGAGCTCGTTAAAATATTTGTCCCTGCGAATATTAGCTGCTCCGAAACATCACGTCATCTGGAAACAAGGGCCCAGTTCTACCGGGTCAGAACCGGGCTGGTTTCTAGAGGGGAACCGGACCGTGAGAGGTGTTGACTGGATGAGCAATCGGAGGAAACCCCGGCAGTAAATCAGGGAGGGCGGGAAAGGCGGCTCGGCGATGGGAAACGGGACGCGGCGTGATGGATGGTGGAGGGACAGACCAGAAAACGGCTCCGTCTCCAGGGTGGCCGCCATTAACCTCTGGCTCACCTCCCGTTCTGCGGCCCGGTTCTGGATCGGTTCTGGAGGAATTTACGGACGAACAGTCGATGTTTTGTTGAAAAACATTTGTCATCCATGAAACGGATTGGTCCCAGCACGAAACCCGTAGTTTCTACCAAACATTAAACCAGACAGTAGCTTTAACCCCGGGAATCCTGGCTCTGGTACTGGAATATTAGATTACAATGCCTGCTGTAGTTTGCTGTAGTTTGCTGCATTAGCCTGCTGTAGTTTGCTGCATTAGCCTGCTGTAGTTTGCTTCATTAGCCTGCTGTAGTTTGCTTCATTAGCCTGCTGTAGTTTGCTCCATTAGCCTGCTGTAGTTTGCTGCATTAGCCTGCTGTAGTTTGCTGCATTAGCCTGCTGTAGTTTGCTTCATTAGCCTGCTGTAGTTTGCTTATTAGCCTGCTGTAGTTTGCTGCATTAGCCTGCTGTAGTTTGCTGCATTAGCCTGCTGTAGTTTGCTGCATTAGCCTGCTGTAGTTTGCTGCATTAGCCTGCTGTAGTTTGCTGTGCTAGCCCGCCTCCTGTGGTAGTTTATCAGCAACATGGCCGCCCCCAGGCGCCGGCGTTCTGGGCCCGGTGTCACAGATGGATCTCCGTAAGGCGCTGCTGTGCTCAATTAGCTGTGATTGTGGTGAGGCTGCGCCGCCAGCAAACTGCTGTGGAGCTTGGAGGGACGCAAAGTGGTTTTGACTCTCTAAACAGTCTTTATGGGTTTAGGCGGGTGATTATTTTGACATTTAAACACATGAGGTGTTTAGATGATTCTGTGAAATAGTTCTTAAGGTAATAACAGCATCAAGCAGCATTCCTGCCTCATATCTCAGACCACAGAACCACGTATTGTTCGTTTCTCTGAAATGTTATAATTTAGCACTTCAGGTTGATGCTGAAGGTTTTTAAACATAAGCTGTGTGTCTAAAGTGACTTTGATGTGTAAAAAGTTAAATACCTGCTCTGGGTTTCATGAACATCAGGAGTTCAGGAGGTGAAAACCGAAGTTTGATGCTCTACTGGTCAAAGAGTTCCAGTTTGACCAGTTCCAGGATGCCTGGTATATTTCCACCAGGCATCCTTAATATTTGAACATTTATAACTAGAATACCTTTGAGGTGATGTTACCTTAAGCCACATTCACCAGTGCAGTCACACCAGCAGAAGCTACGCTACATGAGGCTAACTTACACAGCTAAAAGGTTAACATGAGCAGCATTTATTATTTACTTTATTGTTTATTTGATATGGACAAATAAAAATAAATCAATATCATCTCAAAAACAATCTGATGCCTGCATCAGTGTTTATAATTGTGACTAATTTGCCACAACTTATAGGAAACTTGAGCAATTCATTCAAATAGAAATGAAGATTAATAATATGGCTATGGCATATGGCTGACAGAGCAACAGAAATACTTTTGCTCTGTATGCATGTATCTCATGCTAGCTCTTTAACCTGACCAGCTGAAGAGCTAGCATGAGCTACATGTGGCTATCTTAATCAGCTAATGAGCTAATTTCATAGCTAACATGAACAGCTATGCTAACATTAGCATCATGAAACTAAATACTGGAGTTTTTCAGTAATTTACATTTTAACTAGTTTAAAATGCAAACAGAAATCCCAGAATGCATCTGGGCTCCTGGTTCAGCCTGGCTGGATCTGAAGGACAGAAAGTCTGATTTTAAACCGGGTCAGAACTTGCAGAAACTTTCTGGTGTTTCCAGATTCAGTTCAACTACATCAACCAAAGCAGTTTCTGTGACTTAATTCAACAAAAATAAAACCAGAATAACAGAAAATGGCTTCACCAAATACGAGATTCTGCAACGAGTTTACAGATCAGAAAAAATCATTTACTTAAAAATGACCTGAAACCAACAAAAACAAAAACAGAAAAGTTTTTTATGAATGTTGGACATAAAAATAACTAAAACCTGCAGAGGAGAGATAAAGGTAAAGATGACATTTTCTACCTTTGGACAGAGAAGCTAATAAAACATCAGAAACTAAATATAATTATTAAACTTGGAGTTTTAGCCAATTAAACACAACAATTAATGTTTATTTGATTTTTTAAACGTCTAAATGTTGGGTGAAAACAGAACCCAGCAGGTTTCTGACCCGTTTACTGGTGCAGAATCAATCAGAACAATAAATAATGACGGAAATAAAGTGAACCTTAAACAAGTTCTGTAATTCTGCTCCAGCAACCGACGCAACCAGAACCACAGGTCAGACCAGAGTGGGTCCAAAGTACCGATCAGCTCCTCATGAAACGGTTCTGATCCACTCTCATCTCAGAAGCTTTGGACCTTCTGTGGTTCTGGTTCTGTCCTCTACAGGTGAGTTAGAGGTCCTTACCTGGAGGTTCTGGTGGAGCTTCTGGTGGAGTTAAGAGTTGTCCTTTGGACCAGAACCTGTCTGTTGTCCCGGGTCTCTGGTTCTGTGAGGGCTGGTGCGGTCCCGGACCGGGGAGCTTTATAAACCGGGCCAACACCTCCTGATGACATCACACGGAGGTCATCAGCATCATGGCTGCTTCGCAGCGGGAGCCGCCATGCTGGATGGAGTTAGTCACTATCTGCTGCTGCCTCCCACACGGCGCCCCCTCCAGGAGGAGCCGCGCCGCAGCGCTGGTCCCGGTTCTGGTCCTGCGGTCGGCTTCCTGTCACGGCGCTGCAGCCGTGCTGCCAGCGCCTCACGCTGTTATTCCTTTAACCTTTATTAGCGCCGCTGCTGCTGTTTTTGTCGGTTTGACTGGAGTCTGTTAAATAACGGCCTCCTGCTGTCAGGCTGGGAGAAGAAAACACTCGATGTGGTTTTCTCCGTCACGCCTTCCCTCCTTACGCAGCCGCTCTGCTCCTCTATGTTTAGCTGGGACTCTTGGTTTGAGGTTGGGAGCATCAGGTCAAAGGATCCCAGCTGCTTTTAGACACTCAGAGGTTCTGGACGGGTCCGTTGGAAACCAGCAGATATAAAAAACACTCAATAATCTCAGAATCCCAGCTGTCGTCACATCAGATCTGCTGCTTCAGATTTACATCCAAGCAGGCCGTCTATGTTGCTTATAATATGGAAACTAAATAGTTTAAACATAAATCCCTGCAGACCTGGAAACGGGTCAGAACCCAGAACCCGGCGACGTAGTTCGAGAGTAAACCCTGATCCACAGGAGAAGCTGCTCATCAGGTCACTTCACCTTCATCTGTCTTTGCAAATGAGCAAAAAACTTTGTCAATTTCACAATGGCGGCGTTCCCATGAAATAACAAACGGAATAAAAATCCCAAGTTTGATCACAGTCAGTCTCTAAAATGCCGTGCCATCATCCTGCCGCCACTTCCTGTCGTCTTCTTCCTGGTTCCTGTCAGTAGAAATTAATTCATTTCTATAGAACCAGAAAAATCCCAGCAGCAAGAGTTTGATCAAAAATCAAGAGTTTTTTAAACTGATGTGTTTCCATTAAGCAAATGTATTTAGAAATGTGAAACTGCAGCTGGAAGCTTTGAGACAGGAAGACGGTTTGAGTTTGGCTGCATTCCTGGCGTCGCTGACGGGACACGTTGGACACAGTGGACACCCAGAGACGGTTTCTGGGGAGCATGAGACAAAATACAATCTGGAATTATCCTGATTTAAAACGGACTGAAAAGAAAACAAAGAAAAAACACTGATTGGATGTTTTTGAGTCGATCTATTCAAATAAAAGCTGCAGAAGGTAAATCTGGACAGTCCAGCAGCAGCTGGACACAGAGATAAAAACAGAATAAAATCACAACAAGGAAAAAATAAAACATGCAGAAAAGCTGAATAACAGCAGAGTGTGAATGGACTCGGTTCTGAGGGCGGATCGGGTCGAGGAGGAAACGTTCCGGTTCAGATCAAGTTCAGCAGCCGGAGGTGACAAACCTTCTCTGACCCAGGAAATCACACCGGCAACCTTTCAGTGACAAAAACTGTTTTCACTTCTGATTCTGCCAAATGTCGAGCGGCGGCGCTGCGGGATTCAGCCGCCGACGCGACGCCGTCGTTTAAAGATGTCTGAAAGATAAAAACTATTTTTATATTAGTTTAAATGATTAAAAGTAATATATAATTCATTCATCTTGCACAATTAAATTAAATAATACTGTGGAATAAACTTAAATCAGACATCACAAAAACTTTCATTTAACTGCTTCTGGTCGAAAAATAACAGTAATTAACGTCATCCGTCTTCAGACATTTCTGAGTTTCTGCAGATCGACTGCAGCTGAACTACGACCTGGAAACATCCACAGCAATGACATCAACGCCTTTGTTCACTTTCACCAATGATCTGAAATTCGGCTTGATTCTTCCAAGCTGCTTAACGAGGGAATAATTTGGCTTTTTTAAGAAAGCAACAATGATTAGCCACAATGCTACCATTAGCTCATTCAAATTAAATGTTAGCATACTACAATTATTAACAGTGTCAATGTTCAATCACGGTTAGCATACTAATTCACTGTTAGCACGCTAAATCAGTTTTTAAATTACAGTCTAAGATGGAATTACCATTAAAATGACTGAAATTACAGTCAGAAAGTAAAAATATTATTAGCTCACCAGGTGCTACGCTTTCATTATCCCAGCCTGGTAAACTTACAGCAGCATGAAAGGCATATTAGAGCAATTTTCAATATGCTAAAAGTAAAAGGACATTTTACATACTTGCTATTATTCATGAAGCTATTCTGGTTAGCATTGTAAAATTTGTGCTTTTATGCTAATATACTGTTGCAACACTAAGTGATTGCTAACACATGATAGCTACCTAAACATGTTACAATCAAGTGTAGAAACTAGCTTAGCACAACAGAAGCTAGTATTTACGCTTCATTATTTCGCCTACTGCAGGTTCAGCCAATCAGCAACAAGGAAAATGAATGCAGCTTCTGGATTGGCTGCTTTGCTGATGCCAGCTAGCATTGCTCTCAGGTTTTCAAACTGCTTTTGCTTCGTAATATTTTTCATTTCTTTACAAAAAAAAATTAAAATCTGGAGTTACAAAAAGCCAACAGTCAGAACTGAGCAGCTAATAAGGGAGAGTTCCCTGCAACTACCCAACCAAATGTCACATTTCTGTTTATGTAATGCTCCCAACAGAAGACCCGAAATTTCAGCCAGCACACAAAATGGAAGTAAAGAATGGTTTATTGAGGATGGGGGTATGGGACACTCAGCCACCAGAACAGGAACCACTGAGGGGGGAGAGACAGGTTAGTGGCTAGAAACTTGGTGCCAAAGTATAAAGAAGACAGCCACTAACCTTCTCAGGGGAACACAGAGCTGGGATGATGACAGGCCAGGGCAGGGTCAGGACCAGAAAGGCAGACGACCTATCTGGGGGGCTCAGGCAGAAATCCAAGGTCCAGGTACGGAAACAGGTCAGGCACATAAGGACAATAGAAGGCAGACAAATCCAGGGACAAGGCGGGGGCAGAGGTCGAGAGGCAGAAACAGGGTCGTGTCCAGAAAACAGAGATAATCCGACGTGGGCTAGGCAGAGCAGGCAGGTCCAAAGGCAAAACGTGGTCAAGAAAACAGAGAAAATGCTGGATATCTACTCACACAGAAGGCTTTCAAAAATCTGGCACTGTCTGCCTGTCAGAGGCTGAATATAACTGGTGGTGAGCAGGTGGATGGAATGAGCCTGATTGCACTGCAGCGCAGTAGAGTGCAGGTGGCTGAGATGAACTTGATTGCAGTGATGAGGGCCGAGGAGGGAAACAGAGCAGGCAGACAGGCCAGAATCATAACAGTTTAAGAATGGGTCAAAGTGACTAACTTTAAAGCAAAACAGTAATGAAGTTTAATGTCCGCAGTATTAAAATAATTAGGATATTTACTTTAGTGGTAGAGTTTAAAGCTTCATTTGGTGCCACATGGCACACAGAAAACATGTTAGCAGCTAATATTCTGAGACATGCTAATGCGCTGAAGGGGAACCGGTCGCAGCCAGATCCAGGTAGAACTGTTCAAGTTCTCTGGTTGGCAATAATGAGATCCATGCATCAGTTTCAGCAGGAAGCGAACATGCAACTGCTGAGTGATGCAGACGGAAACTAAGAACGGAGTGAAGAAGAGACAATCCTGTCTGAAGTCATGAAAGCGCCGCAGTAAAACGTTTCCGTCCTGTTTATTGTGAGGCGCAGATATTACCAGGCTCCTCTAATGAAACAGAGATGCAGGCGTCGGGATTATTTCATGTTTTAACAAGGTGTTTGAAGATAAATGAGAAACCGCAGAGTTTCATCAACGTTTCCACATCACAGCCACCCTGGAGGTGGGACAGAAAGGAAAACATGGCAGCCGTCTGACGAAATCTGGAAAACAGGTAAAGTCATGAGGTCTGCAGCCTCAGAGGAAGTTCAGCATCTCCTAAAGCTCTGACTGTTTTCTGTTCATGCTAGCAGCTGTTCATGCGTCGTCTTATTAGAGACAATTAGCTGCAGTGAATCATCCAGCCAGGCTGTCGGCAGCCAGAAACGGCCCGGTTCCTGCTGTCAAACCGGGTCCGAGCCACCCGCCCTCCAAACAGATTCAGTGTCTTCAGCCGGGCAGCGCCAGAGCAGCTGAGGTTCAAAACGAAGGATTAGAGCTGGTGAAATGTGACGATCTCAGATCTTCAGCGGAAAACAAACGGTGGATACTTCAATCAGCTCTTTGACCCTGGATGAGGATTCCTGCAGAAAACTTCCCCTCATTAGATTGCGGCCGTCGCTGCCGGCCCAGCAGGGTGGGAGTTCCCGGGAGGAAGTCCAGAATTCCCAGGCTGTAAATCCGATGAGAGCGATCCCAGGGATCTGGAGATGAGGCAGCAGGTGAAAAGGGAGCCGGGTCGCGTTATTCATTTCACATTTTTACTGATGAAAATCTGAAAAGTGTGGCATGCAATTGTTTCAGCACACTTATCTTCCCCTAAATAAATTTTTACTTGATTGTTTTGTAAACTTCCAGGTGTGTTGAAGTCCCTCCAGCGGCTCCCTGCAGCTCAGAGGACAGACTGTAAAATCCTGCTTCAGTTTATAAATCACTGAACGGATCACAATACATTAAGGACCTGCTGCTGTTGTTTCAACCTTCCAGACCCCTCAGGTTCTGGTTCTGCAGCAGAACCAGAACCAAGTGAGGAGAAGCAGCATTCAGCTTCTATGCATCGCAAATCTGGAACAAACTTCCAGAAAACTGTAAATCAGCTGAAACACTGACTTTAAATCCAGACTAAAAACCCACCTAGATTTGAAACATGATCAATTATAAATTTAGCAACTTGCTGTCGTGTTTTGATTGCTGGTTCTGTTGCACGACTTTGTGTTTGTGACGTAAAGCTCATTGAAATGCCTTGCTGCTGAAATACGTTGTACAAATAAAATTTGATTTATTGATTGAAGGTTTTGGTTTCTGACTATTAGGAAGTAGTTAGACATTTATAATCATGCTCTTATTTTGAAGTCTGTTCTGTTTCCTCTACCTGTGATGCGATGCAACAAAAGGCATTTATTCTGTACCCAGAATGCATTGCTGTAAAACTGTAGATTTCAACAACAGAGTAAGCAAAACTCAACAACTATCAAACTGAAGTAAGAGTCTGATCCAAAGAATCACGTCCTGAAGTCCAAACCTTACAGGAAGGCGTGCAGTAACAGACCTGAACCTGTAGAGGGCGACATAACAGATGTAGCTCAGACATGGCTGAATTTAGCTTTTTAGCATTAGCTTTAGCTAAATATGTTTTCATTGCGTTTTAGTTTATTATTAGCTCAGCTAGCTTTTTAGCTGAAAGTCAGTAAAGGGGACTGACTTTCAGCCCCCTTTACTCTGATCCTCCTAAATAAAATCCATTATAACCATTTGCAGATGCCAGGACATCTGGAATGTTCCCAGCTAAACAAACTGGTTTAGTTTTATGTAACCTGAATATCTACTATAGGATATTCCAAAGCTTTATTTATTACCGTTTTATTTCTACTTTTAGGTTTTCAAATAATGAAAAAACTTTGGCAAAAAGACGATGGGAACATTTTCTTCTGAGATCTAATAATTTGTGGAAAAATTTGTAAAAGCAATTAATGCTTCCATCTAACAAGGAAAAATAAATAAAACTAGGATCCTCATTTCTTATGTCTGCATTAGAAACATCATTTCTTTAGCATTTGTGGGCAAACAGCAAAGCACAGCTTGTTTGTGTCTGAATTCCTCCTGTTTTAAAGCTGTTGGAGTCTTTCTGGCTTCTGTGACTCAGTTGACC
Organism: Phalloptychus januarius; assembly: GCA_902982915.1. Taxonomy (NCBI): domain Eukaryota; kingdom Metazoa; phylum Chordata; class Actinopteri; order Cyprinodontiformes; family Poeciliidae; genus Phalloptychus; species Phalloptychus januarius. The sequence continues at coordinate 13,506,229 of CADWAE010000474.1, read as the reverse complement.
TTTGACCTTCTCCAGGTCAAAGGTCCACGGTGTTTCTGAGCCGATAAGGCTGGATACCAGGAGATTCTTGGGACTTTAGCAGGAAACTGTTAAAGTTCTGGTGGAATCGGTCCAGCTGGAGCTGAAGTATGAAAGCATTTTCTTCACATTAGAGCAACGAAGTTAAATGGTTTTTCTTTTGCTTCCAGGGATTTTCTTCATGTTTAAACTCTTTCTGGACGCTGAAAACCAGCCGATCCACAGCAGCGGCTCTGACTCGAAGTGAAGCATTAAAGAGCTGCTGATGTTCTTCTTGTTTTCTCTTCCCAGAATCCACTTCCCCAGCAGTCAGTGAAAACATATTAGCATGCTGATCCCCTCCGTCAGCTCTCTCATGTTCCTCAATGTGGTTCCACTTTAACAATTCATGCACAATCAGCGCCGACTCCGGTTGGGCTGAAAGGTTCTGCAGAATCAGAGGAAAGTTAAGGAGCGCCCTCCAGGTGCTGCTGGGTTTTTCACCTACAGTTGCAGTCATGTGACCTCTGACACTCAAATCCCTTTAAACCCGACTGAGTCGGGCCTGAAAGCTGGACTAAAATCTGGAAGTATTTACAGCGGCCCAGCCATTTCCAGAGCCGTCCTGGGAGATTCCCCTGCAGGCCCACGCACCGGCGGTTCTAGCAACAGCTCCTCCTGCTGCGGCGGCCAGCTCAGCTCTAGTTTTCCACTTCAGGCAGATGATTGTGAGATATATGTCCATGATGCTGCGGGACGCTGCGTGGGAGCCTGAATGGAGTTTTCTGCCTGGCATCGTTTCAACTGGACTCAGAGATAATCAGGCTGCTATTTATAACTGCAGATGGAGTTTCCAGCGTCGCAAAGATTCATTTAGGAGAAGACTAAAAGCCTCGCAGTTATTAGACTTCTGATATTGTCACGTCCGTCTGCCAGAACCAGGAGGAAGACGGGTCGGACCCGAGGAGCCCAAGCAAACAACCGTGATGAAAGCTGGAAAGACCGGGTGGTGAGAGCAGTAGAGGCTGGGTTTTCATCCACAAGCAATCAGAACCATTGATTACATAACGCCTCGGCCCAACCCATTTTATTTCACAGAACCGGTCCATCACATCCAACAAAGAAAACTGATGGACAACAACCTAGAAGGTTTTGGTTAAAGATGGAAACCAGAAGCAGAACGGTGTGAAACCATCTGAGGTTCTGCAGCATTCTCTGGGTCCAGTAGAAGTTCATATAGAACAGACCTCAGGGTGGCGCTCCTCTGTTCCCAACGTTCCCACTAATGGCAGCAGCTGCCATTCCTGACAGCTGCTGCTGATGTTGGTACCGCTGGTACTAAATGGTAACTGGCCCGTTCTTATACGGACCTTCATCAGTCCAGAGGACTCCAAAGCTCTTCACATTACGTCATTCACAGGGATTCCCCCAGTGTACCAGCAGCCTGGCAGGCCACCAGGCTTTACTTGTACCACTGCCAGGCATGCTTTATGTCTTTTTAAAATGTTTGCACTTTTTAATACTTTACAGTTAGTGCTCAGGTATTAATGCTCCAATCTTTTAATAACACATAATTATCAAGTGATATTTTCAAATTTCCAGTGAATTTAAAAAAAAATTCAAGTTAAAAACACGACAGGCCGCTGGATGAAGGACTGCTATAGCACCCAGCCGCTGGGCTTAACAGGTTTTCTGGGGGAAACCTTGCACACTCATATGCTGATGGTGGCAAGCTACTGGATAATAACCATAGCTACACTGGGTCCTCTGACCAAGCGGGTGAAATGCCTTGCCGAAGGACACAACAACAGAGGTAGATGAAGTGGGAATCAAATTGACAATTCAAAAATTGCAGAATGTCGCAACCATGTGATTTATGAATCAGACACTAAGAAGACGGAGAGCTGGGGACGACTCTGGTCCTGTTGGAGAGCCAAGAAGGACTCTTCATAAAATCAAGAACATTAAGACAACAATGAACATCTGCTTCATCAGAAGGTGTCTTCTGGTGCTGAAATTATTCATTGGATTAATCGTGGTGAACCGATTGAAATAATTGCATAGTAAATTGAAACATCGTTAACTGGAGTATGGTGACTCAAAAAGGTCATGTTCTGTTGCCTCTCCACAGTGACCTGCTCCCAGCAGGGCACTGGGTGGATGGAGACGTAATAACGCTCTCCGAACCACGCTGGAGTAACATGGTGGGAAGATCTGAGCCCGGCCACGCCGTGGTTTCTTTCTTCACAGCTCCCTGCTGGCTGACGCAGGATTCCCTGCTGCTCCCTGGATCTCCTCCAACCCAACTCCCAACGTCAGGCCGCTCCAAACTTAGAACCACGCTTCTATTCCTGGAGCGGCTCAGCGTGTCAGGAGGCTTGAAGCGCTCAGTCATCCGGGCTTTCAGGGTTTCCACAGGACCAGAGCAGCCAGCGGAGGCTGGACCCACAGTCTGAATCACTGCATCACGCAGGAGGAACCAGAATCGGGTCAACAGGTCAAGGTCTGCAGGTCAAGGTGGAGAAAAACACAAGAAACATCCTGGCTGTTAAATCTGCCAATATGTTTCAACTCTGGATCCGAATAGATCAACCTCTGATCCCTGATTCTGCTGCAGACTGACGGTGGTCTCCAAGTTCTTCCAGAATCAAATGAATGGGTCAGAACCAGGCCAATGCTAGGCCTGAAGAGGTCATGCAGATGTTCCCAATGGAAGAACCGGAACCCAACAGATTACAGAATAAATCATCCCATCGCAGCCTTTAGCAGCTCCTTATGTAACAGAAACACCTGATCTGGATCAGAGAAAAGTTTACCATCAGAGAGGACTCGAGTTTTCCACAAATTCAGAGCTCAATTTTCCATCTGTTTCTGTTTTCAACATGTTGAACGTCCGCAGTTTGGTTCTCATTAAACAGATTTTATTCATCCTTGGAGTGCTGTTCCGGATAATGAAGATTTAAAAATAAATCCTTGTGAAGAATAAAATTAATCCATCTTCATGTTCCCAAACTTTGATTCTGCTGTTCTGCCTCACTGCCCTGTTCCCACGCCTTCGTTCCCAGCATTCCTGCTGCTGACACCTGTGGCGTTCCTGCAGATGGTCCACCTGTTGCTAAACCAGATGGGGAATCTGTGCTCCTGTCTTGTCTCGGGTCCAGATACCATCCTGAACATCAGGCAGATCTTTAGTCTTTGACCATCAAAGTGACTCCGAAGGGAAGCCTGAATGCTGTGGAAAACTCCTGCTTCCAAATTCTGATCAGAAATCCTTCAGATGTTCTTCTGCTGAACGTTGTAGCAGAAAGTCGTTCTTCAATGTTCTGAACAAACAGATATACTTTTATCATCCAACTGGGAGAAGAATTTATAGAGAGCTAATATTCCAGATGTTTTCAAGGCGCCTCCTGTTAGTTTCTGCTGGCGGTCCGGTTGGTGTCCAGTGGAAGTACTGTCCTGGATCTGGAACCTCCACAAGAACGTTGGACATGAGGTCTGACACCATTTCCGGTGTGAGGAAGTCCTTTGAGTTGATGAAGCAACCAGTTGATCAGGAACATGTCCAGAGTAATCCATCTTGTTGGTGACTGGAACAGAAAAGCAGGAAGTCTTCAAGTGACGATAATCTCCGAGTTGATTTATGGATCTTTATGGATGGTTTCTGTGGCTCCATATTCTAACAAACATGCTGGAAATCTTCTCTGTGTTTCCAACATGTCTACAATTTTGTTTGAGAGTCTAAATAGAGGCCAGCCTTGGTTGGATCCTGATCAACCCTGATTCTGGACCAATGTCTGTCTGTGACATCCTCGTTTTATGTTGGTGCAAATGTCCTAAAATAGAACTGTGGGCTTCCTTACCCAGAAAATTCTTCTATATCAGATCCAACAGAACCAGAAGGTTTGGACTCCAGTTTGTTGTTGTGGTCAATGTTTCTGTTTGTTCATAAACTCTGTCAGTCTCCATGAAGTTTGAGAAAAGCAACCGGATCAGAACATAATGGAGAGAATCCTCCAGGCTGACCTGATTTAAACAAGGTTTATTTTGGCTGGACCGGATCTGGCAGTTTTATCGGATCTGTTGTAAGGGTCTCTTTTAAACTTTCAATCAAAAACAAAAATTTTTCTGCTGCTGGTTTTCAGCTCAGTGCTTTGGTTCTGATTGGTGTCGGTGTGGATCGGCCCTGCTGTGATGCTAACTGGACCTGCTGCCTCCTCAAAAGGAAAAGTGAGTCTATCACATGTTCCCACTCTGATATACTCCAGTACTCATCAGGCTGCAACACCAACGGGGCCCCTGGTGTGTGAGCCCCAAAGGGCCCTGACTGTAGCCTCTGGCCCTCCAACCTGCAATCACTATATGAAGGAAAGTCTATGGCCTCTAAGGGCCATCCATGCGCTTTCACTTATGTGTGAGGCCTTCAGAGGCCTCAAACTCAGCCTTTGACTGCCAGGGCACCAGGCCTTAGCATTTAGCCCTCAAGGGCCCCAGTGTGTGGAGCTCAAGTTCCCTGAACTCAGGGTTAGAGCCCAATGTCAGCCAGTGACAGCCCTATCTTCCCTAGTATCTGGCCCTCAGGGGCCCCGTCAATCATGCTTATATCTGTGGTTCTGACTGTAGGAAGCTCTCAGCTGGATTCGGATCAGAAGTACATTCTGCCTTTACTTTTGGTCATCAAGCAGGTCTCCCTTCCACACGTGTTATTTTTAGTATCGATCACATGAAGTCACAGATATATAAAGTCCACTTTCCTTTTGGGCCAGTTGTCAGAACCGCCGGGTCCAGAAATACTCCTGATCTGCACCAACGTGGGATATTTCCAGCTGCAGTGGGCGTCATGCTGCGGCTTCTCCAAACCCGGAGAGCTGCAACTGTTTTGATTCCAAAGAAAGAAACTAACATGTTTGTGACTCACGTCAGAGAGAGCTGACCTGAGTGCCGGCCAGAACCACTCTGTGGTTTGTCTGAGGCTGATTCCAGACCAGCTGAAAGTGAAACCCACACTGTAAACTCTGATCCCACATCACCTTGGAGAGAAACGGACACATGGTGCTAAACCTGAACAACTCTTGGCTGATCCTGGACCACTTTACAGAGAAACACAAACTGAATTGGATTCCAGACCAGCAGAATCTGGATGTGAATCACTTTCTGCATAAGACAGCAGCAGTGACAGGAAACAGAATCCTGCTGGGACAGGAAGTAACTCCATACCCAAGAAAACACAAGAGGAAAAAGTTTGGAAGGAGAAGCAGAAACTGAAACCTAAAACAGGAATCAGAGTACTATCGGCTCCTGGATGTTTCTGAAGGTCAAACCATCCAGAACCTGGAATGGTCCAGGAATGCTCCAACAGGTTTCTGGCTCCCATGAGCCTGAAGAGGCATCTGAATTTCATTCCTTATGGTTTGGCTGCAAACACAAACTTCACAGCTAAGAATTTAGAGCGAGTTTTATCACAATGATTTATCCGTCAGAAATGTAGAAGTGGGGGTTCAGATTCTGGTTTAAAGCTCCTCCCATCACCAGCATCTGGACCCACCAGATGGGACCAAAGGGGCTGCTGGGAAATCTGCCAGCTGGAGGCAGCAGCAGTTTCTCAGGAGGTCGCCGAGTCAGCAGCTCAGCGGCGGAGGACTCCAAACTCTGACAGGCAAAAACAACCTCTGCTCAAAGTGTCCCGGTCTGATTTGACCTTTCTGAAGAAAACCAGAACTGATCCAAACTTTCCAATCCAAACCAGAGACGATCCAACCTCTGAGATCCAAATCAGGACTGATCTGAACTGTCAGAGCAAGACGGGAGCCAATCTGACTTGTAAAGTTTTCAGAACTGGATTAAGATCTTACGGTTTAAACAAATGGCATAATTAAAAGTTAATCAACAGTTAATTAATGGCTGTCAAATGAGCATAGAAGTGAAAGACTTGATTAGAAGGTGAGTGTTGGTAGAGCATACAGGTGAGTCTCCTCACAATGTCGACTGGAAGACATCAGCAATGACCTGAGAGAAGGGCATCGGTTTTGACCTGGGTTTTGACCTCGCTCGGTGCTTTGCTCTCCAGATTCGGGGCTCTGCCCAGTGAAGATCCTGCTGGTGTTTCACTTCCATTCCTCAGGTTTGACATGCTGCCTCCGTGATGCTGTTTGTCCTGATCCGCTGCTCAGTCCTGGGAGGAAAGTCTTTGTTCTTCACAAGAACCATCCTGGGAGTCTCATTATTATCCAAATCCATCCAGCGAGGTATAAAATCTGTGACATCACAATAATGGGTTTGAACAGAACTTCACCACCTGAGTCGCTGATCGGATGTTTCACACAGCATCACCAACATCTCTGCCGTTACTGAAAGGCAGCCTGGTCCGTTACCGTGGCATGGACTGAGCAGAACCGCTGGAAGATTGAAATAAGCCTGGCAGGTCGCCAGTCTTTTTCATTAGTAATGCAAGTTTCAAATTGGACTGAAAGTTCAGCTAAAAGGCTGGTTGTGAGTCACTGTTCTACCTTTTCATCAAACTATGGTAATCCGAAGAATTAAACTTAAGGCGCATGCTTGTTTTGAATGAATGTCCCTGGACGGTTTTAAACATCACAGCGGCTATTGATGGCCACACGGCCGTAGGAACAGCAGCTCTCTGCAGATCGTGTTCCTGCCCAGGCCCGGTTCACAGGGTGCTCCAGTTGGTGGGGGAAGGGAAAACGCAAAGGTCTGAGAGGGAACGCTGACATTTAAACAGATTGTTTGCAGGTTTTAGTTTTCCTGAATAGTGAAGGGAGGTGGAGCTAAATCGCTCCCAACTGTCTGACAAACATCTAGGATTTATCAGGAGCTTCAGGAAGAGAAAAATCCCCCTCACTGCTCACAAACGTCTGCCGATTCTCCAGATCCAAACAGACCACGGGTCCAATTAACCCCTTACACACATTCCACACCTCAGATTCCCACACTGTCAGTTAAAGTCCAGTTAACTACCCAGCAGCCGACTGGGAGAGCTGTCTGGTGTGAGGTTCTAAGGATCAGCTCCGGTTTAATGGGAACCAGTCGCCTGTAAACGTTCTGTGACGAAGCAGAACCCCCCTCTCCAAACACATGCAGGAGATGTAAACTCTGCTGTGATCTTCTTCTCATGTTTCCCCAGAAACACAACAAACTGTTGTTCTTCTTCTCTCTAACGAACAACGTGCGGGTCGTCACATCGGATTAACAACCTTTTCATCTGGTGGGAACAATAATGCCTTCCAGAGCGGTGAGAGCGTCTGCAGGCCGCCGCTCTGCAAGGCTGCTGGCAGCTCTCCGCGCTCGCATTCCTGCAGAACGTTGCTGCAGACATGCTGTCTAATGTTTAAATGACTTATCTTTAAAAGAGCCACAAACCGCAGCTTTTCCTGCTTTCAGCGCTCCGTCAGGCTCAATGTTCTGCTGGTCCCGGTCCAGCACGCTGCTGCAGCTCCTTCACTGCACTGCTGCTCTGGATGGGTCCATTTGGATCCACACAAGGATAAGAAAGTTCCAACATTACTATTGCATCAAACTGCTGCCTTGCAGCAACAAGGGCGTGGGTTCAAATCCTTCACCAGATTCCTGTCGGGTAGCTGGAGTCTGAGGGCCTGTGAGCTGCCATGGTGTTCCTGCTCTACAAGGTCTGCTGGAGGGACCCATTGGCCCCTGGCCTGTTACTGAGTCGGCTGGCTCCAAGTTACAGCAAACTGCTCAGAAAGAAATCTACACAGAGACACTGGAGTATGGGGCGCTAAAATTACACTCTCCAAATTTCACAGCAAGAATTTGGCTTAATTATCCTGTCAAGAGAAAAAACTGGGAAACATTATTTGCACCAGTCCTTTAAAATGTAAGTTTCAAACTCAATATTTAGTTAGCAAGCTAATTATGTAGCTAGCAAGCCAAATATTCAGTTTGATTCTAAATATTTAGTTTCACAGTAATCTAGTTACCTCAAACATAAGTAGTTAGGAGCTAACTAGGTTGCCTACTAAAAACTTAGCTGACTAACTAAATAGTTGGGAAACTAAATATTCAGCTTGCTAACAAAATATTTAGTTCAAAGGTAATTAGTAAACAAAATATTTAGTTGCCTGAATTTAGTTTGAAACTGACATTTATAAATGACTGAATAACTTTGAACCGACGTTTTTTCCCTTATGACAAACTAAACAACCAAATTATAGTTGTTAATTTTTTACAGAGCGACATAAAGGGTCTCCCGTTGGTTATTTGATGATTCTTATTCTCCAACCGATCCTCGTCTCTCGGGGTGTTGAACTCCTGGCCTCTGTGAGGAACGTTCTTCAGTTCATCTCAGACGTCCCAACGTTCCTTCAGGAGGCCTGATCTCAATCTGACCCACGCTGACCTCGTCCAGAACAAGGACAATGTGAAATCCCGGGAGCAGTTATCGCGCCTGTCGTTCCATGATGATGAAACTCCGCTGAGTCCTTTGTGTGGTCTGGGTAAAGATTTACCAGGTGGTTTAGCAGCAGGAGTCACAGAGTGGGACAAAAACTCCTCCGTCTTATCTCTGTGTTTGGAGGTCAGGTTTCTGTTCCGGCCCGTTTATCTGTCTGAGATTACAGAAGAGCTACAGCGACCCGCTGCTGACCCATTAATGGTTCTGTTACAGAATCATAAAGACACCAGGAGAAACATTTGGTTACTCCGCTGCTGCCGCTCAATGAGGGAAACCAGAACTTTTTCCTGTAACTGAGCAAACGGGTCCAGTTACAGGAAAAACTGTAACTGGTTCAGTTAGTTTTCTGAAGTGGAGGGAACCAGAATCGGGTCAGAGTCACTCTGTGGTCCAGGCCATATTTCATAGTTTTCTGTGGTGCACCTGAGCTGCAGCTAGCAGTCTAATTGGATCGGCTGCAGCATGTAATTGAATCCTGTTAACTCATTTCCTCCCTGCAAACATCCAGTGGAGCTCGGCTTCAAGACCTCGCTGGAGATTGGACCGGAGGCTCAGTTCTGTAAACAAACTCTGTAATGGGACCGGATCGGTCAGAACACCGCTAAGCAAGCAAGAAGGACCCCAAAAGCTGCTCACGTTTCAGCTCTTTAAAGAGGAGAGAGGACAGAAGATCAGGTTGAGGTTCGACCCGTTAAATCAATGCTCCTGTTCTGGCGCCTTCAGAACCTTCCCGACCTCCAACAGTCCGAATGGCTGAATGGCCTCCTCACCATGCCAGTGAGCTCTGCAGAGGCCTTTTAATGGCCCAATCGTGTGATCCCCCCCTGGGAGTTCAGGAGTTGTGGGTTCTGGGCTTGGAACCAGACTGATTCTGACCCAGATTCAGCAGCTCCGTAGGTTAACCTGCAGCGGGGAGCTGAACGCAGGCCACTTGCCTCCATGTTTGCGGAGGACGAGCTGTTTGCTTTGTGCCGCTGGGTGTTTATTTGAGCGGCAGGTGGATTCCCGTCAGGGGAGGCCCGCTGCGGTTTGGGTCGACCCGGCTCGGACCACCGTTGGTTTGTCTAGGCCGGGTCCCCTCGGTTATCAGAGTTGACAGTTTGATGACAGGACTTGGTGAGGAGTCACAGCGAGGCCTCCTGTGGTAACGTCAGATCAGCTTTAATGTTAGAAAATATGATTGGTTCTTGTTCTGGAGGGTCCAGGATCTAATGGATGGTCCAGGATCCCAGTAATTCTCTGAATATGGTCAGAATAGAGCAGATTGTTGTTGGAAGAAAACATGAAAATGTGACTTTAGACACAGAAAAGCTGTGATTTAATCCCCATAATAAAGTAACTGAACGTCCACCAGGTTCATCAGAGAAACCGGGTCCAGGACCTGCTGAGGTTCTGGCCGTGTTTCCTGGGCTGGTGTGAGGTCTGAAGTGGCGGCTGGGTGGGTGGGTTCTGCTCCGTGCCCACAGCTGTTTATTCATGTCTTGGGACAAAGATGTTGTGTGTCTGTTTTCTGGCTCCGGCCTGAATGGCCTCACTCAGCTGCCTCTGCTCGCCTCTCAGACCCGTCACCATGACTGATGGTCACTTTACAAATGGGCTGTTTCCCCCACGCGGCCTCCAGAACCCAACAGGCCGGAGCAGGTTTTCAGAGCCGGGCCGCTGCACCTGCACCGAAGTCATGATGTCCAGGTCGGAGCTGAGACACAGGTTCTGGAGATGAAGCGGAACAATTTGACAATTGGCACAAAGCATCACTGTGAAGGAACTTTGAAGGTCAAAGGTCAAGACACAGCATCTCAAGGGGATTCAAATCCAGATTTTAAACTAGGCCACACTTATCCAGAAGTGAACTTATTGGTGAGCTATGAATCATTGTTCTGAGCTGACTTTGGTTCCATCAGTTACAGCAAGTCATCCAGGTCCTAAAACAGCAAAGCAGCCCAGATCATCACTCTACCTCCACCATGTCTGACTGTAGGTGTGATGTTCTGCATCTGTAATGCTGTGCTGGTTCTGGACCAGATATGGTGGGTCCAACACCTTCCAGAAAGGTCCACATCTGTTTCTTCAGATCACAGAATGTTTTGCCAGCAGTCTTGAGGATATTTTCTGGTAGCTGTGGGACAGGCCTTTGTGTCGGTTGTGGTCTTGGAGTCTCTGTTTCTTATTGTTGAATTATGACCTTAGCTAAAGTAATTAGGCCTGCAGAGCTTCAGATTATCTTCTGGATTCTTCTGGACCCTCTGGATGAATTGATTATCTTTTGAAGAATTTTGGTGGGTTGGCCTCCTGGGAAAGTTCTCTGGCCTAAGGGTGGCTCATGGTTCTACAGAGGTTCACTGGAGTCCAGAACCATATAGGCGGTTCTGTAATCCTTTGGCTGACATTCCTGAAGGCCAGAAAAATGATTAAATCTATATCTGTCTGCATTTTAGTGGGTTTCAGTACATAGCGGTTAATAAAACTGGGAACGGTTCCGTCTTAGTAACAGCTTCAACAGTTTGTGCTGTGTGTTTTCTGTGAGCAGCTGACTCCACCGTCCACGGACAGTTGAGATTTCAGCCAAGCGTACCTACATTTCTCGAGACAGATCCTTTGATTTTCCACAACCCAAATGGTTACTAGCAAGTTTTATGAGCTAATTGGGTGGCTAGCCCTGTTTCTTCTCCACCAGTTCAGCCAGTGCATGCATGTCTGTGCTGCACACAGAGCAATAGTCACGCTGCAGGTCCTTGCCGCTGGTTGCGTCGACTTAACCCCAACAGCTTGGTGTCGCATACAAAGCAGTTAGATGTGAACAGTGTTTCCTGGAGAGCAGTCCACTTCAACATTGAGAACACAGTCATAAACATGTACTTTTGAGCAGACGTGTCCGACAGACATCTGCTTTGAGTTCGAGTATGCATGAACGCCTGGAGTGAAGTACGACCGATTATGTTGAGGCCTGCAATGTTTCCGACTTCAGATGAGAAGCCTTTGTAAGCATTGGTTGGTTCATTGGTTTAATGGTGTAGCAGCAAAATACCTTAAAGACCTGTTGCTGCATCAATCTTCCAGACCAGTTAGGTGCCCTGCTTTGAGTCTGCATCCCCAGAGAAACCCAACATGGAAAATCTATTGTTGGATATTTCCAGAAAATTGAAAAACAGTCGAAACACCGAGTTCCTTTAAATCACGGCTTAACACCCACCTGCTTGGAGCCGCCTTTGATTCCTAATCCTAACTGGAACATCATGAAGTACCGTCTGTTTTTCCACCAGTCATTGTTTTCCTTCACTCTGCTATGTAATGTTTTTAGCCCATTTGTTTTATGTTCCTTCTGATTATGTAAGGCACTTTGAATTGTCTTGTTGAAAATGAACCATACCAATAAAACAAGCATCACTCTGGATGTGGTGGTTTCTCACTTCAAATGTCTTTTCAAAGCTTTTAGTTCAACCTTTACTCAATATTTACATGCTTCCTGAGGTTGAATAAAAAACCAATCATCCTCCAGCGTCAATTTTTATTAGGGGCTCTATGGCAGCGGCTCAGGGCGGCATTGTAGAGGGTCTCAAGAGCACTAGAAAGGCCAACTCGTCTCTCAGTTGTGTCCTTTAAATGTTTGCTAATGTTTTTATGCATGTGCTCTAGACTCATTTTCTCATTTGAAGCGGTTGGCAGGGGATGGAGGGCAGAACTGTTACTGTGATCTAACGTGTGTTCATCAACTCTGTATAAATATGTTCATGTAGCGGTGAGGCTCTCTGCCTTATTAAAAGAGCATCATGTCACCAGGCTGGAGGAGATTTGGTCAAACGAGGAACAACTTCACTTTAATTCTCAGTTTGGTAGTGATTTGTTCCTCTGGACAGATTTTATTGGTCGTTAGAGAAGCTGTCTGCACCGTAATCAGAGAATCTGAGAGTCTACTGTTGGTTTTAATCAGATTCTCATGTTGGGGGACTCTGTTGGCAACAGAGAGTGAGTCACGGTGTTGCTGCGGTGGTGCTGCGGTTGCAGACGCAGGGCGAAGCTGTCGCCTCCATGGGCGTGTTGGGTCTCTGTCAGGAAAGCGGCCAGCCTCAGAGTCGTTTAAAGGAGTGTGTAAAACACTAAATGAGCTCTGCTGTAACAAACCACTGCATGCTGCTGAGGAAGAGGAAGGCTGGCGGACTCTGCTGAACTCTTCGTCAGGTCGGAGTGGATGAACGTAGACGGTGAAGAATCCTGAAATTTAACTGTTAGTCTCAACTTTATTCAGAAACATGTTTGTTGGTGGCAAAGAAAACATGATGCTGCAGCAAAAATACGAAGTGCAGAAAGGTTTAGCTCTCTGCTGCCCCCTGTAGGAACAGTGGCTTCCTGTTAATGTCCGAGTCTCCTGTTAACCAGAATCAGAGCTGTGCGGTCATGTTTGTGTCTGTCAGCTCACAGTTTCACAGTTCCCCTCATTTTTCTCTCCTCTTCATTAAAAACTGGGCCACTCTGCAGAAAACCCACCGCAGACCAGGCGACTGTGGTTAGGCACCTTACAGAGCACCATGATAAATTGCCTTTTAATTGCTTATAAACGTGCAGCAGGGCCTGGCCGCTGGCCGTCTGCAGAGACGGGGCTTTACATCGGGACACAGAGACGATGGCAGCCGAGACGTTCTGCTAACAGGATTTCACAACAGAGATCATGTCAGAACCAGAATGTGGTCAGGTGGCCCGTGTTTATCCCAAATAGACGTAACACAGAGCAGCGGAGCTGAGTAATGAGTTTTTTTGTTTAAGCATCAGGTTCTGGACTAAAACGTTGATGGTCTCAGTCTGTTTGGATCATAAATGTCTGAGTTCTGTTCGTGTCACTGTTGCATGAGTCCAGTTTTCTGTTTCAGGTCCCCCAGCTGAAAATCTGCATTAAGAGCAACATGCATCACTGTTTGCAGTGTGATGTAACTCGGCTCAACTGATTATTATTCTGAATATTTAGCAGCTGTGCATCCCGTGCATGCAGCCACAGCCGGCCCCCCAGCCTCGGCCCTCTGGAATGTAAACAGAGTTGGTGGGAATGATCCGGAGTTTCCAGACTCGATGAGGAGCGCCACCAGGAGCGTCTGGACTAATAAAGATGTCATTAAAGCTCAGGAGCAGGTAGGCCTTGGCAGGTTGCTGTTTGTAGTCTCTGTTGGAGGTTGGGGGTGCAGCAGAGTCCAACCCCGACTCCAGGTGTCATTAAAGATGTTGGGTTTTCTCTGCAGCTTTTCCACGGCTGGGCGCTTGGGTGTCCCGCCTCTCAGGCTTTGTAATGATGGTAGCTTCGAGCTCTGGGGGAAAAAGTGAGCGGCTGTTCCAGGATGTGCAGTGGAACGTTTTCCTGACAGGCGGGGCGGCCTTGATCTGGTGATTCAGCTCGTCTCCACTCACTCAGCCTGCCAATGAAGCGAGGGTTTATCCCTGGATCAGAACGTGATGGGGCGGCTGACCAAGGAACCATTGACCAGGTCCAGTTAGTACTGGACTTTAGGCTGCTGTCAGGAGTTCTGGACTCAGAACCAGGATAGGATATGCCAACCTGAGAGTTCATCGACTGAAGCAATGAGCCAGAAAAACAGGAACATTAAACAAACACAGAAGAACCCAAAATAAGAGAAACTTGCAAAACATCCTGAGAGAAAGAAACCAGGACCAAAATTCAGAAAATAAATCATCTCAAAACACCTGGATATGGACAGAACTTGTCATGATGTTTTCTAATTTTCGAACCCATATGCAGATCAAACAGACAACAGGGGAAAGGTTTAGTAAATTTATTATGAAGTAACTGGTTAACACATTGACTGGTCCAAGGGGTACGTGGTTCGGCGCTGGCGTCTCTGGGTTCCTGGAGCACAGGGAGATAGAAATGTGAATATTGGTCCTGCCGGAAATGTCAGCGGCGGCCGAAAGGTCCGTTCTTACTTGAGAATGGTGTAGTTAGAATCGGGGGGGAGGACGTACGGTATCACCGGAGTCTGGTGCTTGTCGGCTGGGGAGATGGAGCGGGTGAGAGGCTGCTGTGGAGGGCGGACAGGTTGGCTTCAGACCCAGCGAAGGAGGAGTGTGGAGAACAGCTGCCGACCAGGAGATCCAAGGAGGACGGGGAACTGGAGAAGAGGCACAAACGAAGAATCACTAAGATACTATTTACAGAAGCACAAGAGAGTATAACTGGGCCTGGAGTACCATTACTGGCTAACGCTCTGGCGCTGGACTGTCGGCAGCTCTCCACTCAAATACTCCTCCACAGCTGATTGGATGAGCAGCAGGTGTGCTGGGTCCCAGTACCATGGGCCCCCAGGATGACTCAGCCTCTGCCGCTCCCTCTGGTGGAGAAAACCCAAACAACCACCCCAGCTCCAGATCCTAACAGAACTACTGATCCAACCAGCAAGTAAACGTCCAGAAATCTCACAGCGATGGACGATGAAGCTTCGTCTCTTGGCCCACCGGGGGTTAACCTCTGCTTGCAAAATAAGAAGAAAAGAAAAAAAACAATTTGATGGGACGCTTTCTGCACTGTATTCACAAAGTAGATTTCACTTATTACATGCAGACAAACCAGGGCGTAACGGCAGCAGGAAGGAGCATCACAGAACTGATTTATGCAGCGCAATAAACTCACTTCAGTTCATTAATCTCTGCAGCCTCCAGGCTGGCAGCCTTTCTGCTAATTAGAAAACCAGAACCAGGACAGGTTCTAATGACAAGGAACACACCTGCTATTTCAATTGGTCTGCACCTGTGATGTAATGGTAGAATCAAGTGGTTCTGACCCGCCTGGATTGTGTTTTCTCAGCTGCAGCTTCCAGAAGTCATAAACATCGTTCACTAAGTGAGGAAGGTTCAAGTTTCTCTTTGAAGCAGCTGCAGAACCTGAAGGATGGAAAGTATGTGAGATAAAAGCTGAAAGTCCAACATTTCAGTACCAACCAGAACCCTGATTCCACCTGCAGCTTCAGCATCATTCTGCCTCCAGCCATGTTTGTCAGACTGTGGCACAAACCAAACCTCACGCCGCAACATGAGGTAAGGTTCTGAGTTTAATCCTTTACCATCCAGACAAACTTTGATTTATTTCCACAAGCTCTCAGATTCACCGGAATCTGTTCTGACGGTTGGCTTCCTGAAGGAGCAAAGGTTACTGGATTGCAGAGCAGGTTGTAGATCAGAACTGCAAGTGGTGGAGATTAGTACTCCTTCAGCAGTATGTTGATGATCTGCCACCAGTTATTCTGGGAGCTTTGCCGGCTGTAATGACGGCCATTTGTTTGAGTTTATTAGAACCAGAGCTCATAAATACTCCCATGTCCACACCTCCAGAACATAATGAGCAGCAGTGGAGCCACTTTTAATGAGGCCACCTCCTCTGTCTGTGCAGGCTTCAGCTCGTTTCAGGCAGACAGCTCCTGAAGATGAGGAGGAGGAACGTCGGACGGAGCCAGAAACAACTAGTCGACCTGAGACCTGCCTGAGGAAAGAGGAGGCCATCTCTGCCAGCGGTTTCAGAGCGAGGCTGCGCTGCAGCGTCCTTCTCTTTTAATCTGGAGCATGAAGTCCAGTTTCACATGGAATAACGGAGACTGGTGATGGTCATACTGGGAGGATGGAGCTGCTGAGTTATCAGTCAGAAGATTCCAGAATCAGTTCAGTGACACTGATCTAATGAATGAAAAGGATTCTTCTTGAGTGGAAGGTTTTTAACTTCAAACAGGCTCAGGTATGATTTCAGTCCATGATGCCCGTCTATGGCGGCTCATGGAGTCTGAAAAGACATTTCCTGTAGTCGGTTCAGGTCAAGGCTTGTCTGTATTAACTGTACCAAAGTCAGTTTGGAAGCGGACCGACGCTACCTCAAAAGGTGGTCTAGGGCCGGTCGTTTGGACCACATCAGGGTTGGCTTGAGTGTGTTCACATTTGTACTAAAGATCCAAACTAACAGGAGAAACAAACTCTGGTCTGTATAAAGAGGAACAGATGTATCAGGTGTGAATACAGCCTAAGAAGACCAGAGTTCATCACATATCTTTGCCAGGTTGTCACTAGTTGCAATAAGATGCTGCTTGTTTCTCCTATGTTATAATTTCATTAGCTGTTTATCTCTGGTGTTCCTGTGATCTCACCAGGACTGAAGCCACTGTCAACTGGACAACGCAGGATGTGAGGATCCTGTTCTTTGATTTCTCCATTTAACACAATTCAGCCTGATCTGCTTTGTCAGGAGCTTCAGATGACACAGGTGGAGTCTCAACCATCGTCTGGACCTATGACTAGCTGACAGCCAGACCACAGCTTGTGAGACTGAAGGACTGTGTCTAAGCAGGTAGTGAGCAGCACAGGAGGACAGGGGACTGTCTCTCACCATTCCTTTTCATTCCAACTTCTGTCATCTGCAGAAATACTCAGGTGGCTGCAGACGTCGGGTGGATCAGAGACGGACAAGCAGCTGAGCACAGAGAGCGGGAGGAAGTGGAGGAGTATAAATACTCCGGGGTTCAGCTGGACAACAGATTGAACCATCGACTCAACAGTGAAAACGTCTTCATGAAGGGACAGACGGGATTTCCTATTTATCTGCTGAGGGCCTCAAAAACATTTACTATGATGATGCAGTGTTACTGAACTGAACTCATGGTCCTCATGTTCAGTAGTAGCTGGTTTATAATAATAATGTTTCAGGAACCCAGCTGAGATGGCAGCGTTTACCTAACATCTGGATGTGGAGCAGCAGACGTCGTTCCTGCATCCCAGAGGAATGGATCCAGTTACTCCACGGCAGACACCATAGGAGGGTCAGCTGAAACCCTCCAGCAGGCTCGGGCTCAGTGTGGGATGTCTGAGGAGCATCACGGGAGGAGCCACAACAAGACTCTGACAGAAGAACAGAGTCTCCATCAGGCCACAGAGCGAGAGGCCTGGACGACGTCTCAGCATCTTCAGACCTCCATTGCTGCAGGATCTGCTTTGACTTTACTTCAGCAAACTGAAAGTCTGCGGCTTTGGACTTGTGTCTGTCAGTCAGAGCTGAACATCTGGATCCAAGCTGCAGGAGCCGCTATCTGTGAAAAGCAGAGGGTCTCTCCTTCATGTCAGCTGTGAAAAAGTGAAGTTAAATGAATAAATAAAAACTCAGTAAAACCAGCAGACTCCCACAGCGGAGTTCATTAGAAAAACCTGATCCCGGTTCAGATTTAAGACGCAGTGAAACTGTAATTCATGCCTCTGAAGTGGTCCACTCCATAAACTTTCTACCATGTCATTGAAAAGTGGAAATTAAACATCTGAGTAGCACCAATCTGCTGCTTCTACTTTATTGTCCTGCCTGTGAAACATCAGTCACTGTGATGAAGAACGGAGAGGAAGAGGAGGCTTTCAGGGTCTGGACGGGGCTTCATTAAAACTTAGACACAGGAAGAGTCAACCTGCTTCCAATCACAAGGAACAGGATGAAGAAGATCCTTTGAAACATCCAGAAGGTGTAAGGAGGGACAACTTCAGCATCCAGGACTCACCCGGCTCCACGTGATGCAGATTCTTCCCAGAGCCCAAGGCTAGGAATCTTCCCTGGAATATTTAAAAACAGGGTGTTTTCCCTCCATGATGTGAGGAATGAAACGTCCGCCTGCTGATGATGATGATGTTCCTGACTGTGACGGAGATGTTTACCCTCCTGCCTGTTGCTTCTGATTATGGTTTCGTCTTTACTTTCCTGTGGGAACCATCAGCTCATCGTCATGTCAGTCGGCAGGAAAAGGCCTCTGCTGCTCAAGCTTAACTCCCTCTGACATGTCTCAAGTATCACCCTAACCCCCATGTTCGACCCAATCCACTATGCGGCACCAGAACATGCAGTTTGGCTTCCACCGCTCCTGTCTTTTTCCCCTCCTGTTTGGGTGTTTCCATGGAAACACAGTTTTGTTGATGGGTTGTGTTGACAGGCAGCCTCTCCATCCAAATACAGAGAAATCCCCACAACTGCTCATGAAGGCAGCAAAATCCTGAAAAAAATCTGAACGAGGAGAATGTTGCTTTAATTCAGATTGAACAGAGGCTGCCGCTGAGTGAACCCGCTGCGCGAACCCGCTGCGCACCTCACGGCAGGAAGAACACTTTACAGAAAAACTAGACGTTATAGAAAAACTAGACGTTATAGAACCCGCTGCAGAAAAATGAAACTTACGACTCCATAAAACTTGACTAAACAAATGCACACATCAACTCCAGAAAGGTGACTTTACAAAAAAACTGTAAAAAACAAAAATCTTCAATAAACAATTTCTACAAACACAATCAGGAAAAGCCCAATTTACAAAAATCTACTGCAAAAAAATAACTTTACGAAAACTACAAAATGTTGCCAAGAATCCCCAGAAAGTGAAGCTTTAACTTAAATCAGGACTACAGAGCCTGAACACACCACCAGTGATGTCACAGAGCTGCAGCACCATTTATCCACCTGCAGCCTGATCTGGTCAGGACCCAAAAATCAACCAATCAATCCCATTTAGAAAATACATCTGAGCAACACTGATCAGATTCATGCAGCCTTATTATGATCACAGTTAATACTTCTGATAACTGAACGTTTGCTTTGAGCCAACAGACATCAGAGCCGCTGTGAGGACGTCTCGGGACAGTCGGCGTGTCCCAGATACAGAACAGATATTGGGTTTTATGGGGATGAGATTTATGGAGCTGGACTCGGACCCAGAGGACCGTATGGGTTCTCGTTCAGGTGGATTCTGTGTCCATCATCACTGCCAGTTCATTTAAACTTCAGTACAAACCCGCCCGCCAGGTTCTGTTTAAATGGGCCGGGTTGAATGTCTCTCCTGATGGTAAAACCACCCTGGTGGAATAATTTCAAACTTCCTTGTTGCGACTCTTTGGTTGTAAATCTGCTCTCCAAACCTCTCCGGTTTATTCCTGACAGGAGTTCACCCTAACCCTGTTTGGACTCCATCTCATCTGCAAAGTGAAACTTTTGAAAACAACTTCAACAAAGACTTCACGGATGAAAAAAACAGACGAGTCTGTAAAACGAGTCAGGTGAACAGAAACCTACACCGACAGCCACGACGACCCAAACCACCGCGCGCATCATCAGATCTAACAGGAACAAAGGTTTTTATACACTTTATCAGCTTATTACCAAGGACATTTTTATTACTGAAGGGTCACATGGATTCAGTTACAGCCGTCATAAAGCAGGACTTTTACCAGAACCTCAGAGCAGCCCAACCATTAAAATAATGACCTTTCAGTCCATTAAAGGAAAAGTGCTTATTAAGAACCAGAAAAGTCCACAAATTCTGGAGGGGCGTATTAATCGAACCACAGTCAGGTTCTGTTGCAGAGTCGGGTCCAGAGCGCTACACCTACAAAACATTCAAAACTTTACTAGTTTAAATCAACAAATGCTTTTGTCTGCCTCAGTGGCGTCATGACAACGGTCCATGTTGGCTCCTGAAGGATGGATGTTCTGCTGCTTCCACCAGGTTCTCAGGGTCAAAGGTCATCTGTATAAGAATGAGCATGCCCGTCTCTGTTTGGATCCATATTAATGACATGGACTGCGGTACAATTCCAAAAATGGCTGCTGCATGAAAACCGAACATGGTATTTGAAAAATGATCAAACCCAGAGTGACGGCCGTCCCTCTTCCTCAATCATGGATTTTTCTACTCAACTTTATTTAGAGTATGAAACAGGACAGTGTAAGGAAAGCGTGCGACTCCTGGCTTCATGCTCATAATGGCAAAGAAAATACATTATATGCACCTTCACAATCTGTTAACATCTGGTCACAAAGGAGGTGACAGAAAACTGAGTCCTACAGAAACTAAGTACACACAGTAAAAACAGATGCAGCTTTAAACGTGACTGAAAAGGGAAAACTGTCCAGTTAAAAATCAGGATTCCTGGATAAACAACCGTTCTCTCCTCTCTACATGATGCCGTTTCCCTCAAAGTTTGTGGCGGTTGATGGATGAATTTAGAAAACCATAGCAGGTATCAACAGATCGCCGTTCTTCTGAACAGATTTCTCTACAAGCAGAAAGTTAAAGTGTTTCTCTGTGACAGAATAAAGACTCAGAAGTTTTGATGATCGGTTCATCACCTGAATCCATTCATTCCAATGGGATTTCTGAGTGCGGTTTATGGCCAATTACGTCACCACGGTTACTCAAAAACACCAACACAAATAGTAGCAAACATCATGCTTCCAGACTGAACGTTTTTATGAATACGTCGTGGTGATGGACGCTACAGTTCAGGACCACGGAGGAATAATAAACAGTACACGTTAGAGGCGTTTTTATTTATTTCTACAGCAGGCTGAAATAATTCATAGACAGGAAATATTATTGGAGCTGCCTCTTCGTCTCTCATGATAAATCAGCCATTAGTGTTTGTTATTTACCATCTACAAGCTGGTACACGGAGCTAAATGAAGCTTTTTTAAACGGAAAATGGAGGAAAAATAAAACAGGAAGCAGAACTGTAAATGGGTTGAGAAAACATCAGCTTACAGATGAAACGTTTAAAAATAGCTTCATAAGACGGGCGATGACAGCCATTAAATGGATCCATTATTTAACTCTGCAGTTTTTATTCTGTGAACCTAAAGATCAGTTTAAATGCTGCCACATGGTCGTTATTGGCTTTAGTGAGAGAAACACTGTATGAATATTTACTGTGAATCCTTTCCTCAGAGCAGATGTGAAACTCAGCATCTGTATTGATTACAGCCTCCATCTGTTGGGCATTTTCCCTCCAGTTTCTATTGTGAATTAGTCCCTTTGTTGTGTTATTTTCCCATCCATCCTCCCAGTGTTTCCATGAGTCACTGGAGGCGCTCTCTGCCGAGATGCAGACCCGGAGTATTATTACAGACAGACTGCTTATTTATGGCTTTCTCATCAATAAATGGCTCATTGTCCTGGGCAGCCAGCAGATTCACTGTGGAATGAATTCATATTTTCAAACAGGAACACAGTAATGCATAGATTATTTTGTTTCACTGGATGGTTGCGGTTCCCAGACTGACGAAAGCTTCAACTTCACAATAACAGAGTCCGTTTTTTCTATCCTCACAATCAAAACAGAAACTGTTTCACCTCTGGACATTTGAATTTACTTACAATCTAAGGAAGAATTCCTTGTGCCTCTTTTTGCACATAAAATGAAGCATGAGGTTCCTCAGGGTTCTGTTCTGGGTCCTGATATCATTTATACATATTCTTGAACAGAGAAGTAAGGACAGTTTGTTTGTTATTATGCTTTACTTGTAATTAACAACCAGCTTGATTACCACAGCTCAGTAGAAAGCAGGCGATAGCGCCACCTGCTGACCACACACTGGTTCATTCAGTCCAACCACACCGATAGAAACCAGGCCATGTTTCTGAACTGCTGCAGATTGAATGTAAACCTGGACGAAGCCTGGCTGATGATACGGTTCTGATCAAGATTCTGTCCTGGGATGTTTTTAAAAATGCCAGTGAAACCCAGAGGAGCTGCATTTAAATGTTCAGCGTTGAGAATTGTTTTCCAAAACTTGTTCTCATGTGGAGGCTGAAACTCCAGACAATAGTCTGAACCAGTCCGACAGAACTAACAGCCCACTGGGGACACATCTGAGTGGAAAGTTTAGTGGAAAGCTGTCGGCTGTTTATCTTCTGGTGTCAGATGTTAACTGGAGGAATATGTCTCTCCACACACGCTGCGGTCAAACACAGATTCCCTCTGACCACATGTTGGTGCGTCGCGGCTCCCAGGACGGGACCGGAGTCTGGATGGGACCGGGGACGGGCTGGGCGGGTCTGAGCTCTGCTCTCCGTTTGTCGTAACGATGTTGTGTCTGGGCCGGAGCGCTGGGAAGGTGGGTGGGCATCTGCAGATACCAAACCGGTATTAAACTGGGAGATTCAGCTCAGGGGATTTAACAGACGTAATTCCACTCCCTCCGAAGGATCTGCCAAAGCCACTTCTTCAGCAGAGACGTGCTAAAAATAAAAGTGGGCCGTTTTAAAGAGTGTGGCTTTTAATGGCAGCGTGTAAAAGTGAGCTGTGTGTTAACAGCTTCACTGAGGCAAACCCAAACACACGCCTCAGCAGCCTCAGAACAAATTGAGATGGCAAAGGGACTGCGTGGAGGCGTCGGCTTTGTTTTGCTGTTTGATTAGCAGCCGACGCCCGAAAATACGCCCACTCACGCGTTCCCCAGATAAAGGATGAACTTTCAAAATACTACAAAAGATGCCGTCAATCTTTAGTCCTCATTAGTTTTCCATCATCACCTCTACTGCAGAAAAACTCTTAACCTTTCCCTGCCCCCAGTCAGGAGCTTCTACGATTAAAAGGTTTGAACTTTGTGAAGCTTTTCTGGCCCTCCATGCGGACGAGAGCAGAGGCTGCTCACTGCCTGCTAGCTGGATAATCACTCCGAGCTGTTCCTCCACTCCGGTTCGTCTCTGTTGTGGTCGGGTCCTCTTCAAAGCCTGGCGGTGCTCTCAGCTCGCAGGAATGCAAGTTGTCTCGGCACGGCTGGACTCCCGCAGAGCGTCTGCAGCCAGGTGTTCCTGCAGCTCCTGGTCGTTGGGAATCATGGTGACAGTTTCTTGTGACCTGGTTCTATTTCTAATGCTCTGCAGTGACAGGAGTCTGCTCAAAGTATGGATAAATTATGTCTGAACACAAAATGTTTGGTTTCTGTTTGAGCCGTGCATCTGGCTGGAACAGATCAGTGGCCATAGCAACACTTCCTGTGATGCAACAGGATGTCCAGCAAATGACGGAGACTCTAAGAAACGTCTTCCAGGCTAATAACCGGAGCGGGCCTTTGCCCTGTTCAAACTGACCCAGACCGGTTCTGGGTGGTGTCACCGTTTCACTGAGGAAAAGCTGACACTGAGTGAAACATGGTGGTGGCAGCATCATCCTGTGAGACAAGGAAGCAGAACAGAGTAGATGTGAAGATGGATGGAGCTAAATCCTGGACAAGTTTGAAAGAAATCCTGCAGAAGAGCTGAACCTGGGTGGAGATTCACCTTCCAGCGGGAGAAACACCCTGAACATCCATCCAGAGATAGGATGGGGTGGCCTTGTCAAAGTCCAGAGCTAAATCACACTTAAGACTTCGAAACAGATGTTATCAGATATCCTCCATCCAGTTGGACTGAGCTAAAGATGGCTCTTTTTCAAGTTTCCGCCTCTTCCAGAGGAACATTGAGTCGTTCTTTTTTAATTTTCTGTCTCTATGGAGTGAAAGGCGAGGAATTTGTCTCTTTCCTCCGGGTGTCTCCTGCTGGCTACAGCAGAGGAATTTCTCCAGCACATCAGTAAATCCAGCCGACTGAGCAGCCAGAGGACACGTGTGGGCATTATTACTCAGAGTTGCCTAGAAGACTGTGAAGCTGGCCAGTTTGGAGAGTTTTCTGGGCCCCAGATAAATCTCCTGGACTCATCAGGCGGTAAATCAGCTCGGCGGCTAAAGATTCACTTCCTGTACCCCCGATGGGCCTCGGAGACGCAGAGCTGCAGGCAGGACAGGTATAGTACTGGAGTCTGCAGTTCCCAGCAGAACAATTGGAAATGCAGAACCTTTACGGTATAAATGCACCTCATCAACCTGCAGGCGGCGCTGTCATTTACGAGCAGTGGAGCGATTTCACGCTAATGATCAGGTTGATGAAAGCAGCTTTTGTTTGGAGCCGACACACCTGAAACGACAGGCTCAGGTAATTATTGTTTATGCCTGTTAGCGGCATTAAGGCTGACGTTGGTCTGCAGGGAGATGAAGAAGATGAGTCCACGGAGACTCCCAGTCTGAACCAGAACCAGAACCAGAGGATAGACCTGACCTGGCCATTCTGGGCTCCACCGGATCACTGACGGGAACAGCGTTCATGGATCTGGACTGGCCCAGAACCAGTGGAGGAGCTTTAACTGGGCCAGTTTCATGACCCATACATGTTGGTTGTTAAAGCTTCTGTCAAAGCTGAGGTCAAAGTTCAGGGAAATATTTGCAGCTTGAAGTGTTCCTGCCATCTCCAGCATTCCCAGTCTCCCAGTAGTTGGTGATATTCCTGCTGCCTGGACTGGTGAGTTATGGAGGAAGACAGAGAGTGACCACAGGCGTTCTGCGGTTCACCATAATGACAGAGGTCATAAAACGGCTCCATGTCAGGAAGTGAAAGCTTCTTTCAAACACTTGTTTGCCTGGAAACACTGAACTCAAGAAAATCTCTCAAACACTCTTTGTATTTTCAACTGAATATTCACAGAATATATCAGATTTTCTGCCACAAATGGAAGTAGTAATGAATTATCCGGGTAACACACACTGAAGAAAAACCCATGCCTGGCTCACAGAAAGTATTTCGTCTGATTTCGCCTTCAGACAATGTTAGGGACTCTCCAATTCTCGGGATGGATCTTTACATAATCCCAGTAAATATTCCTGCCGTGTGTTTAGAGCAGCAACCTGGTCCGCTCCTAGCCAATCAGAGGGTGAGATGACGGAAACATGGAGGGAAATCCAAAACAGAGAACACATAATTGCCATAATGCAGCAGAAAGTCCGGTGGACGTTAGAGACGTCGTTTGTCTTTTCTCTGTTAAAAGTCTTTCAAAAACGATTCCCATTGATTCTTCACAGTCGGCCATGTCTCCTTACTCTGACCTCACCTTCAGTCTCTAGAGAGTTTGCCAGATATCCTACCCGACACCACAAACTCTACAATCAAACCTGTTAGCTAAGGTTGTTGAAAGAAACGACTCGATCAATGATTTTATTTTCACCGTTTAAAAATATCTGACCTGGGTCCATCTGGCAAAAGATCAAACTAAAACCAGAGGCAAAAAGTGGAAACTTAATGTTATTTAAGATCAGGAGCTTTGAGGAGAAGCATCAGGAAAACTGAGCGTGGCCCGGGTCAGAACGGATCCACATGTGGTCCAGATGTGACTGCATGTTGACAGATAAGCTGCTGTTTGACTTTAAGGTGAGAAAAGATGGAGACGACAGATGGGCAGCTGGAGATTTTATCAGTCAGAACCAGGAATACAAGAGTACAAACGAAGAACTTTTGTTTCTTTGGAGCTTTTATCTGCAGAAAAATAATCAAATGGGAGTTAAAAGACAAACCCAGTCATCCAAAACCCAAAGTGAGAAATCCCAGTGATTCATTTATCCAGAAGAACGCTGATTCAGGCTGGTGCTGGAGCTAAGCAGAGGCAGGAAGACAATTTCCAGTGTGTCCAGGAAGAACCATCTCCTTTAAAAATCCATGTTCCCTCAACCCGACACATTAATTAACCCAGACCAGGAAATGTGTCCATCGCGCTGATGAATCCACAGCTGGAGATCACAGAGGTCATCATGAATGTTTACAAGATCAAGTCCATAAAACAAAGCTCTGATTTTGGATTCTGCTCATTCAGGAGTTTCAGCAAAAATCTGCAGTTTAATTCTCTCCAGAGACAGAAAACTGCTTTGATTTCCTCAACAAACAGTTCAATTAGGCCTGATTCAGTCCAATGTGAACAGTTCTATTAGGCTGATTCAGTCAATGTGAACAGTTCTATTTGGCTGATTCAGTCCAATGTGAACAGTTCTATTAGGCCTGATTCAGTCCAATGTGAACAGTTCTATTAGGCCTGATTCAGTCCAATGTGAACAGTTCTATTAGGCCTGATTCAGTCCAATGTGAACAGTTCTACTTAGGCCTGATTCAGTCCAATGTGAATAGTTCTACTTAGACTGATTCAGTCCAATGTGAACAGCTCTTCTCACTCTGTTTGAGTCTGACTGTGATTAGTTTTCCAAACACCTCACAGTTCAGACTCAGAGGCTGCAGGTTCTGGTTCTGAGACGCCAGGTTTCTTTCTGTTTCTTTTAATAGAAACTTGGATTCCTCTGCATAGGAAACACATCTGCTCAGCCAATTGCAAACAACGCTCCTAAAAATAGACAGTGAGCAGTTTTAGACGTGAAATGAGGCGAGGACGTTCCCATCAGCCAGGCATCAGAGCGAACTCTGCAAGAGTCCCAACAGGAAAACTTTGAGGAGTCTGTTGGTGACCCAACAGACTGTTATGCTGCTGGAATTGGTCTCTGGTTGTGTTTGACTCCAACTTTGGTCCAACCAGAACTGGGCAGATTCTAGGAAGTCCAATTAGCCATGATCTGGTTCTGGTTCTGAAGGGAGGATCCAGGCAGATTCTGTGAATCAAGCTGAGCTCAGGTTGAGGGTTTGATTCCAACGCTGACAATATGGCATTGAAGGAGAGTCCTGCTGGTCCACTGAATACAGGAAAACACCGACCATTTAGCGGTGCCAGGTTTGGGCCTGGACCTGGTTGGTGTGGCCTTTAACCTCTGATGAACCTCAGGGTTTCCACAGAAAATGTTTCACGCCCGGTGGTCGGGAAGTCGCCCATTAATATCTAAATGCATGTATATATAAACAAACAAAGCTTAGCCTAATGGGGGCGCCAGTAAGGCCTGGTGGCTGATAATCCAGTGGGGGAAACCCTGATTACTCAGTTAATCTCCAGATAATCCAGCCAATAATCTGTGGGATGTTCTCTGATCTCATCTGAAGCCCTGAATTAATCTGAACAGATGTCTGAGTCAGAACCAATTAAATCCAACTCAGGTAAAGTTCTGGTTCTGCAGGTCCAGCTTCATTCTTGTTGCCTTCAGGAACATCCCGGTTGGAGGAATGTCTGTGGGTGGCATCATAAACATGGACGCTGTCCCCAGGCTGTTTTTAGACCTCGCTCTGACCCAAACCTCTGCCCACGGCTCTGTCTGGACCCGGACAGCCAGGTAGCCCACAGACCAGCCCGGCCTTTATTTGGACTCTCTCTTCCTGATGACACTCCTTCAAATAAACAGATCTCCTGGAAAACAACGGGAAAATTCCTCCGGCTGAAGGGCCGGTTCGCGGTTGACCATTTCCCTGAGCAGATGTGGAAGCAGAGGGTCGCTCTGTGCGTCCGGCTGTTTATGAGGAAAATTTAGTCATCTGCCAGGAAGTGACAGCAAGTCTAAACAGGTGGATGTGTTCAGGTCTTCAGAACCGACCACAGAACCACTGCAGGCTTCAAACTGATTTAGGCTGCAGGAACAAACAGCTTCAGATTCAATGAACATGAAGCGTTCTGATCTCCAGAGTTTCTGTCAGGACCTGAAGGTGAAAACAGTTTCATTCCCGACGTGTCTGAAACATCAGCGACGATGATTAAATCCTTCTGTAATCCACAGAAACAGCCCAACAGTCTGGTTTCCTGCTGCATCATTCCCAACCATCTTGTTTGGTTTCTTTAACACTTTGTCGTTGGTGTCAATGTTACATAGGGCCCACTTCCTGAAACGGACCCCAGGAGTCTCTACCGAACAAGCTGCACGTTATTCTTGGATACGATGGAAGGACCAAAGTTAAAATGGCACGACAGAAAAATCAACACGTTAAAGCTGTTCAACTTTAACGTGCCCTGGCTGTTGAAATTAAATTCAATTAATAATAAAGAGGCAGGCTCACAAATATGCTTATAAACAATGTCTATAGTCCAGCTTTTAGTTTATGTTTTCACCTTCAGTGAGTTTAATAGATGAACTCTGACCTTCAGACCTGCCAAGCTTTGGGCTTGAGAATATGGGAAATGTCACCTGGAGTTGGAGGCTTGAAGTGATGGGGGGAGCAGAGAACAAACGAATGTAAGATGGGGGTGGAGGGAAGGAAATAGACCAGGGGAAAGACAAACGAACAAACCTAATGTGGGGGGGAGACACCGGGGACCAACCAACGTCAGACCGGGGGGGGGGGGGGCGATACGGGATGTTTACGGCGCCTTCGTTCGTCACACTCAGAATCTACCAGCCGTGATCGATGCTCTGCGCCTCCCGTTTGTTCAGACCAAGATATGAAGTTTATTGTGCGGTTCGTCTGTAAAGCTACATGTTAGCATCACCTGCTCAGCCGCCCGCCGTGTTCAGTCCACCTGCTCACCTGGATAAGGTGAGCCTGGTTCAGCAGCTCCGGAGGAGAAAGGCTGCCGGACCGCAGGCATCGCGCCAGGCATTTTAAGGGTGATTACTGGTCCCCAGAAACGATGGAAACCCGACATTATCACCAATCAATAAAATCCCCACGGGCCGAACTTCAAGATTGGACGTTATGCTGCTAACAATTAGCTTCCGTCAACAACTCGGAAGCGGAAGTGAAAGCGCTGTGCAACGTGGATAAAGACCCGCCCCGAACACGGTGCACTAAATAATGAAACATAAATTAACAAAGCTTCAAGGCAGATCAATTTTCCTCGAGGAATTTTAGTAATCAAATCACTCGAGGAATCGTTTCAGTCCTAATCAACACCACTGTGTTGCTAAAGTAAAGCTGCTGCATCGTAGCAAACAAAAGATTCTTTATACAACTTTAAATGTTGGACGAAATTGGAAGTTGTTCATCTCAGTCCGATTCTCTTCGTGAATGTTTTCCATGTTGCACGTTGGTTTTCATTTTTTTGTGGTTTTTTTTATCTACATAACTTGATTGGCTGTTCTGCAGTGTTGAGAGGATAATTATTAAAACCTTGAGCTCGTTGTCTCCTCTCGTTCCCCGAGTCGAGGGTTTCCCGTGCATAAGGGCAAAAAGCACAAACACACAATCTGCTGTTCCACTGCAGACACATCCAGAGTTTATTCAGACAATCAAATGCATCCCAGAACAGATGTTTGCTGCAAACCAAGAACCACAGGAGGCTGATGGTTCAGAGTTCTCCTCTAACCCAGAATATCAAAAAGGCTGATTTGGATGTAAGAACTGGTACAATTATCCTCCACTGATCAGATCATGTTGATTAAGCCATGAATATAAATCTAACTTAAAATTGAGTCCTACTCAAGGCAATGTTGATCTGTGTAATTTCAAACGTGCTTAAAGTTAAAACTAGCATAATTGAATTAATATTTCCAATAGCAGCTGACACACGCATTTATAGAGAATGAAAACACAGACTCTGACACTTTGATATAATATCTGTTTTAAACTTCAGATTTTTTTTTATTTGATGTAATTTTTTGTCCAAGTCAGTCAGTCCAAGTCATGTCCCAAGTCTGAATTTTTTTCAGATTTTTTTCAGACAATACTAAATGCTTCAGAATAATAACATGTCTTGTTCTTATTGCAGAGCAACGGAATGCTACAAAAAGCCAATCAACCCAAATAAATCAGTAAATTTTAATCTTGTCCTTTAAGGACACAAACGCGCCGTTAGATCTACAATATCTACACATTGACTTTCTTCTTGTTTTAAGAAACTTTTGCATGTCTAGTTTCTAATTGACCAGATTAATTAGACAAATAATTTTTACATTTTAATTATTGAATTATTTTTTGTGGCCTCAAAGAGATTTCAGCTTGATGGTAAAAGTTTGGATACTCCTTAAAAGGCAGCCGGGACGGAGATATCTGGACCTGTAGGGTCAGAGGTCATGGCGTCCAGCCTTGTCTGCTGTAATTCACCGTTCCCATCAGCTGAAGGTCCTCTGTCTCAGCTGATATCTAACTCCAGCAGGTGAACGCCCTGAGCGTAAACAGCGGGCCCCTGGGGGCCCCGGCCTCCGTCCTGGCTGGCTGTGGTGCTTGGCGGTGCCGGCGGAAACCCGAGCCCCGCATTTGTTGCCGTAGCGACTAGTGTTGTTGTAAGGCTCAGAGATGAAGAGCGAGTCGGGATTAAAGCCATGAGAAGACAAACAGACGCCGTTGGTTCTTCCTCTTCAAAGGCTGCGGCCCAGATCCCAGCTGGACCAGAACCAGGACCACTGTTTGTCCAGGCAAAGGACGGAGGACTCTGAAAGACTCAGGGACAGAAAACCAGAGAAGAAGAATCTGTCTGTTCTTCAGATTCCTGCTGAGTCCTGGTTCTGTTCTGACCCAACCCGGTTACTGCTCATGACCCCTGACCCTACAGGCTCCAAACATCATGACCCCGAACCCTGCAGTCTTACTTCAGGATCCAAACAAAGTTTGTTGTATGTCAACAAATTTAAAAATATTCTTTGCTTTGAGAAAAACACGTTTATGCAATCAAACAGAAAGTGTACAAAAATACAAAGATTCTGCATTTAAGATAAAAACTGTAAATCTGCTGAACCTGAACTAGTTTCAGTTTCTGTAAAAAATCACCTTTTATGGATTAATCCCATAAATAATCCCCTATCTAATCTGTATTAATGTTCAGATTTTCTCATGTTGACGTTAGAAGGATTTTTAGCTCCTGATTCAGCCGCCGCGATAAATCAAACTTTCAATAAAGAAGTTACTGGCAGAAAATGTTCATTTTCTTTTCAACTCTTATGGAAAAGCAATTAAATTATTTATTATTTTCATCTTTTAACGTATTGGTAATGTTGTCTAAAAATGTGGTGACTGAATGAAAAATCTGCAGAATGAATATTTTTAATCATTTCACTTTCATGTTGTTCTTCTGTTCATCACTGATTCTTTAACGGCTTATTTAAGCAATTACAATCTGAAAAGTGTGGTGTGCATCTCCAGGCAGCCTCCGGCTGCATCTCTGAACAGGTGAAACATTTCCAGCTGGATGAAGAACTTCCAGCCACAGATCCCAATGGGATTCAAGTGTGGACTTTGACTATGCCATTCTAATATTCATAGTTGTCCTGCTGGAAGCTGAACCTCCCGCCCAGTCTGATGGAAGTGATGTTCAGGAAGTGATGTCATCATCCTGGACCCTCTGAAAACTTACAGCTGTGAGCTGAACGGCTCCGTCTGAATGAGAGCAGCGCTCTGATTGGCTGGAACTGATGTGGGACCTCTGCAGAGCGGAGCGAGCGGAAAAACGGCGTCAGGTTCTGGAGGCCAGCGAGGCATGAATGCACCGCTTCAGCTTTCATAATAGCTGCAGTGATTCAGAGCCGAGCGCTGCAGCTTCAGGGCGGGGCTTCAAACATCCAGCCCATGATGTCATCGAGCTGGCGACTCCATCGTGGCCTCGCATGGAGAGAAGGTCCGACTGATGCAGCTGCTGGGTCCAGTCAGGGTTCTGATAGTGTGAGACGGTGATCGGACCGGAACCAGAGGAAATCCAGGAGGAGCTGATGACCAGCGGGACCAGTTTGGGTTGACCTGCTGATCCTTCAGCTGTTCTGATTTCATTCAGTTTTGTTCACGTTTATTTCATCTAATTACTAAATGGCTGCAAAAAAAAAGAACAGTTCTGATGTGCATCCATCCAACCGATCGGCCATCCATTCTAATATTTTGTTAAATCATTTTAATAAATTATTCTCTCGTTTCTCTGGATGTACACGAGTGAAGGGGATTGTGGGAGTTTTCCTTGCAGCCAGGCTCGGACTGCGGCTGGTTCTTGACTTTTGGTCCGTAGTAACTTTTGATCATGAGGAGGATTAGAGCCATGAGCAGAACCGCCTCCTGGCTGCAGCCTGCTGGCCTTTAACTGGGATTAAACTGGAAAAATAGTTTCCTCCCAGCGAGATGAGCCTCGGCTGCGGCCCGGCTCCCGCAGCAGATCCAGCTGAACGGGGCAGGGAGGCCGCGGCGTTCCTCTTCCTCCCCAACTGGTTCTACTGGTCCAAGGTTCTTGAAATCATGACAAAAACACACAGAGCCCAGAGTGAACCGGGACGAGTCGGGACTCCAGCTCCTCTCTGTGTAACAAGCAGGTCTGGGTTTGTGTCTGAGCGGCAGAATCAAGTCACTCTCTGCTGTCTGCTCAGCAGTTCTGGGTCCGGCTCGGCTGCGGGTGGTCAGGTTCTGATGCTCTGGCTTTAAGTGGCTCTTTGAAGCCTCCTTTCCTTCCACGGAGGAGCGTTTGTGCGTATCCGGCCGGACTGATCCCTGCTCGTGTCGTGTAAACCATGTCAGAGGAGGAAGAAGAGGCGGCCAAGGCAAACATCTCCTTTATTGGGGAACGGTATCTGCTGATGTTTGCTCTCCAGAAAGAGCTTCTGTCTGAAGAAAAGACGGATCGCTGCTGGACCTGGAGGAACTCAGCCTTTTGTGCTGCTGGTTATTAATCATCTAAATGCTGAAAAATGGACAGCAGCCAAACTGGGAGAGTTTACAGCTCGGAGGAAGAATGCAGGTTGTGTTCACATCCAAAGCTCCACTTTGAGAACGGATGGAAACACTTTGTTAACAATCTGGCCTTAGGTTGGGGCTCCTTTGTACTTCCTGGCTTTACAGCTTCAACTTAACGACAATAAACCAATTTATTTTATACAGCCTGTAAGAGCCAACAGCTTAGAGGATAATCAGTGCTTTATAATAACAGTCAGGATGCCAGCGACCGTAAACATGAATGACTGCTGAGCATAAAAAGATCGTTTTAGCTTCACCTTGAAGTGAAACTTCCTCTGAATGAAGGTTTGTTCCTCCGGCTGACAGCGGCTGAAAACAACTCAGCCGCTGAGTTCTCCCATTAGACCTGCCGCTGGTGTCTCATCGTCGGGATGTGGATGGATCGCACAGGTTTCCGTCTCCTTCATCCAGAGCAAAGAACGGTTCTTCACAGAGCGACATTTCAAGCCTGGATTCAGCCTAAAAGCTTTTACATCGTCCTCCATGTTGTCCTCACCAAGCCTTTCAGCATTATTATAGATTTATACAAATACTTATTGGTTCTGGATTTACAGCTGTAGTTTCAATCTCCAGGAAGCTTCCTGTTCATTTCAGTTAATCTGGATTAAGATTCAGCCACACCTGGTGGAGTTAAACACACCTGGTCTGAGTTCACACTCAATCTGGTCAACAACATACAGTCTGCTTGGTTTTGATCCAAAAACAATAACCTTGTTTAGTTCTGCAGAAGACCATCAGGTCTCAGTCTAGCCGGTTAAATTCTGGTTCGGTTCGGCCCAGTTTGGCTTGGTCTCACTATGCAGGGGCTGTGATGATGTTAGCAGCAAAACTCAGCAACAGAGAATCAGAACCTGAAGCTTCTGATGAACTCAACTACACCCAGATTTTTAAATTGGTCTTTTAGATCTTCATTGCTTTCCCAATGGAAAACAATTCAAACGCACAAATTTACCAGCATGATGGGATTTTTTTTTTTAACAAATGCAACTTTCTGGGTTTAGTCAGAGGATGTGAACCAATGGCTACGAACTTTACTGAAAAGGAAAAGAATGGATTCGTGCTGCTGGCAGGGCTGCTACATTACGGTCATTCTGCTCCACGTGACGGCAGACGCCATGTTGGCGCTGGTTCAGATGTTTGGAGTGTGGAAGGTCCGACCTTCGCTCAAGCAGTGAGGTAATCACTGGCCAATCAAATCTGCTGTGAATCAAATCTTATTAGTGCAATACACGGCTTGTTCCGGCTTCTCCTACCTCTGAAGTGCAAAACGTTCCGGTGACAAAGAGTTAAAAACAGAACCGGTCAGATGAAATGACCGTCTTTGTTGTTGGATTTTTTAACAGCCTACGTTCTCTCATCAACAGTTGATTCCTCCAAGAATCCAGCTGTTTGTAAAGAGTAACTGGGAGATGATAAAGTGAAGGTTTGTGGTTTTCGTTCAGCCTGGATGTCCAGTGATTCAGTGAATCCCCTTCATGTCACAGTAATGATGGTGGGTCTGACTTTCCCAGCTGTAGTCCATGGCTCCGTCTTTCCCTCCAGGACTTAAGTCAAATAAATGTAAAGGAGCCTCAGAAATCCTTCCCACCTGAACAGTTATCCGACTCTCAGCTGGGTCATCACTTTCTAAAGCTCCTCTGCTTTCTCCTTCTCCAAGCTCAGCTCAGTTTCAGCTTCCAGCCTCCAAGCACCTGGAACTGCTTCAAGGACTGCAGGGTGGTTCTGCAGAACCAACAAACACAGCGGCTCTGTCCAAGTGTTCATCAGTCTGATCGGTTAAGGACATGGTCCACACCCAGCACATCTCTGCTGTGTTTCCTCCGGTCAGCCAGATCCCAGGCTTCGTTTAAACACCCTGATATCGCTCTGATTAACACCTGCTGGAGGTTTAAATAAACACTGCAGAACAAAGGGTCAGTGTGGATTTCTGCCGGCTGGATTTTCTGCTGCTCTGCACTTTCAGTTTGAAGCTACAGATTGTATTTAGGAGGATGAACATCAGAAAACTAAATCCCTTTTAATACTCTTCAGTAAAAATTATCTGCAGGTTGTTAAGGAAAATGGCGATAAAGATTTTAAGATCAGGTTACATCAAGGAAACCCAACTGTCCTGATCCAGTCAGTAGAGCTGAAACAATTAATCTATCACTGAAATCAACTGATGTATTAATGGTGTAATCTCTAGAGTATACACACTAAAGCCTGATGTTTAATTAAGGTTCATCTTCTCACATTGAGCATGTACAAATGATTACATGTTCACTAAAGCAACACTACATTATGCATTTTAGGCAATAGTTATATT
This sequence comes from Phalloptychus januarius, assembly GCA_902982915.1. NCBI lineage: Eukaryota > Metazoa > Chordata > Actinopteri > Cyprinodontiformes > Poeciliidae > Phalloptychus > Phalloptychus januarius. The sequence goes on along the minus strand of CADWAE010000474.1, from coordinate 13,471,362 downwards.
TTCATCTAAAATAAAAAATAACTGAATTATTTGTTGATTTGCTTTTTTATGTTGTAGAACAACTTTGCGATATAGCAAGTTGTTCCTAAATTTGCTGTTTCCATCGTCCATCCTTTGTCTCGGGAAGCCGTCCACTGGGACAGAACCAAGGTCCCCCAGAGCCTGATGGTCACATGACACATGGTGGCACGATCTTTGGAGGAGTCCAGGTTGTGAGGCACGGTGGTGGCCGCATCCTGTTCGACTAGAACAGGGTCCGTTTTCCTGCAGGACCATGATCCCAACCAGATCTAGACTGGTTCTGGAGTGCATAAAGCGGGCCAGGCCTGATCCGTTTCAGGTCTTCAGAGCAGGCGGTCCAACATCAACTGGAAGCTGCTTGGACCTCTGAGAGTCTGGTTCTGACCCAGGTTCCTTTTGGAAAATCAGCTCCGGTCTGAGCTGGAGGAACTGGACCCAGGACCAGTGAAGTGTTAAACTCACTCCTGATAATCTTTATTAACTCAGATGTGTGAAGCTTCCAGGCGCTAATTTAATGCTCCGTCAGCAGAACCGTTGGGCCGTGAGCTCAGCGGCTCCCACACACTCACCAGAACCTCTTCCAGGAAGAGACCTGACTCATGCCGGCTGCAGACACAGGAAGTCTGACTGTTGCTTCATCACCTTTACTCCCAGCACCACAGATGCTAATGATGCTGCTTTCCTAACAAGCAGAGCCCAGACTGGAGCAGCGCCTTTCTGCTCAGGAATACCTGGGAATCCCTCGGCTGGCTGATGGTTCTGATGGGGCCCGCTGAATCCAAGCCACTCACTGATGGGACACTCCTGCCACAATAAGCAGTCCCTCCAGGATTTAATTTTGAAATCAGGGGACATTTCTCCAGTTGACTAGACTTTGAATGAGGGCCAGCTGCAGGAAATCCTGCAGGATGCGCTCCTTCTGCATCAACACGCTCCGGTTCATAACTCTGCAGCACTCCGTCAGCTCCAGGATGCTTTTAATCCAGACCAGAGATGATGCACAGACAGGAATTTTCCTTTTGCTTTAGTCATTCGTTCTCTGTGAGTAAAATTTAAAAAGTCAGCACCATGTGGACTGAAATCTGTCAAAATGACAGATGGCCTTCAGATTTTTCGTCAAAGTCTAAAAATATCCCACCTGAGTAAAAGTAAGAAATTCTGCCTCCTACAGGTGGGAGGTAGGAACGCTACGACCAGCGATTTTGAGCATCGTTGGGGAAAACTTAGAATAAATTCATAATTATGCATTAGCGCAAAAGAATGCAGATTTGTTGATCCTGCATTAATTTAGGCAACCAAGGACCTTCCAAAGGGAGGTGACTGGAATGGTTCCAGGACAGAATCAGAGACCAGATCCAGAACCAGATGGTTCTGAAACCTCTGTAGCTATAAGCTGCTTTCATCCGTTTTCCTCCACGTTGACCCCTGACCTCACCAGATTCATGGCTGGCTTCTCCCATAGAAATTGCTTATGGGTCACAGCATTTTGGTTCTGGTTCTACTGAAGGTCTGTATTTAAAGCCAAGTTGTTCCTTTCTGCTGTCTCCGTGTGCTTGGTGAGGATGAGAGATTTCTGCACAGCCACTATCTTCTCCAGACTCCAACAGACAGATGAAGATCTGGGAGGAGATCAGAGCTCTGGACTCTCTGATCCTCAAACATCTGTCTTCTTCTGATTTATCATCATCTGGTCAAACTGACCCTGTTTCAGCTTCTGTGCAGTGAGCTAAAACAACATCATGAACATCAATGCTGAAAGGTTTATTTTCCAACTCGAGCTGGACAAAGGAAGTCCGGCTTCGATCCCACCCAGCACCATTCCCAGGACTTCACGCAGGATTTCCCACATCAACAGGTCGGGATTGAAGGTAAATCCAGCCACCTTTGATGTGCCGACATCTGGATCAGACAAGGGAGCGCTGACTCGGAACCAGCTCGCCTCCCACGGGTCTGCGGACCTTCACAGACCAGTAAGAAGTCTCTACTGGCTGATTTGTTTTGAACAGAGTGAAACTCGTTCACGTCAACCTCAGCTCTGCAGGTGAGTTTTAAATGTCACCAGTAGCAGCTCATCAGACGATTCATCACGTCTTTTCACACCTCATCTTAATCAACGCTGCAAAGGGAGCACAACTTACCTCCCAGTGGGGCTGAATGCTCAGATAAATAATTGCTTCATGGCAGCAACTCCTCACTGTCAGTTTGTTCTCAACAATTCCTGAAGAAAACTGTTGATCCAGGTCCAGGTCACATCAACCTTCCCTAAGAACTGTTCTCACTCCGGTTCCAGGATGCTACGGGGATGCCTCTAGAGGCCGACAGGAATGCTCCAGATCCAAGAGGACACGGGGACTATACATCATGGTTTGGCCTCGGTACGTACCTGATCCACTTCAGTTTCAGGTTGGTCATAATGAGTTCCAGCAGCTACCTGGTGTGACATTAATGCCACTCTAATTTAAGGCCTGATTGTCTCATGCTGGTTGATCAACAGGCTGTGACCTTCTGCCGGCTGTCGGCCTTAATGTGAGCAGACAAGTAGTCAAAGTTCACCAGCTAAGCATCTCATTATTCAGCCTGAATGTCATTTATGAACCATCAGCCTCAATGCTCATCAAGCATAAACAAGACCAACTGAAATCAGGGAGAAACTCTCACTGAAGCAGGAATTAGAGAATAAATCCATGAAGTTCATGGAGAACAATAAGAGTCCAAGAAGGATCTGACAAGACCTGAGAGGAATGAGATCTTAATCGCTCATTTCGAACCACCATAATGGAACAGTTCTAAGAACACTACAGACATTTTAAAGATCCTTTTTAAAGAGCATTTGTGACCGACTGCCATCTAGTGGCCAAGGTGGGGAGTGCCCGGATGTGAACCTGGACTAGTTACATGTAAACAACAATAATGTGAACGGATCCAAAACAGAGAAAATAAAAATGGACAGATTTATGACAGAAAACCCAAAAAACGCCTGAAGTCTAATAAAGTTCAACCATTTCGGCCAGATACAAGCAGGCAAAATGGGTTTTCTCCGTAGGGTGGCTGGGCTCTCCCTTAAAGAGAGAAGCTCAGTCGTCTTGGAGGGACTCAGAGTAGAGCCGCGGCTCCTCCACGGCGAGACGAGCCAGTTGAGGCTCGATGCCCCCTGGTGAGGAGTTCAGGTCCCACCAAGGACCCAGGACTCGCTGGAGGGACTATGTTTGTCGGCTGGCCTGGGAACGCCTTGGGATTCCTGGAGGAGCTGGAACAAGAGGCTAGGGAGAGGGAAGTCTGGGCCTCCCTTCTTAAGACTGCTGCCCCCGCGACCTCGGATAAGAGGAAGATGGATGGATTGATGGATGGATGGAAACAAAGAGCTGGAAATGAAAGGAGAGACTACTTCCTGTTTACAAACCTGCAGACTGAATGAGAGCCGATGGTCAGTCTGAGTTTCTTCTCTAGTTCAACAAATTCATGAGGATTCTATTAGTAAACTGGAATACATGTGAATTTATTTTAAAATGCAGAAACAATTCTCACTCATCACCGTTCATCTGTGTAGAACAACTCCTGACCTTCAACCCCTGATGTGTTCATGGAAGAGTTATTTCTGCAGATTGAACATGTATTGCTTCATCGGTGGAATTCAAACCAGGACTGTTTATGTATTACAGGCTGCTGGACATGATTCTGTTGCGCAGCAGTGAACTAAACCTCCAACCTTCAGCACCAGAAAAACGTTTCCAATTCAGATTTTACAAAATTATAGATATTCAAATAATTGTGATTTAATATGTGATACATATCTACATTTTAAAAAATCACTCTTTAAACTTTTTAAAGAGTGACAAACCATTTCGGTTTGTTTTTTGCTGTCCCCTGAATACAGATTGGTAGATTTACATTATGCGAGAAAATATATGATGTGGAAATGATCAACTATTAAATACCGAGGGATATAAAGAAAAAGAACAAAGAAAATTAAAAATCTCATTGCAATAGTTATGCAAAAATACAGATCGAATGTATGAAAGGAAATAGGTTCATTTAAAAGATCCAGGAAAAATTTAAAAAATATATTGTTAGGATGTTATTGAAACCAAAAATATGAAAAACACAACAAATATCAAAGGATCCAGAAGGGTTCAGGGTTTCCTGGGGCACAGGTGTGATGTCACTTCCTCCTACCTGAGTAGAGTTGATGTTGGTGTGAAGTTGTATCTCTGGTTCTGGTTCTGGTCAGGTTCAGTCCTCCTGAACCAACTCTTCATCGGTGGAGCAACCTACAACCAGTAACCATGGTTGCAGCTTTAACCATGCATGATGCTGTTAAAAAACATTAAAGAAAATGTTTTTATAAATTATTTAAAACAACATACAGATTTTACCAAATAATCATAAGGTGTAGATAAAAAAATTGTAAATATTTTATTTATGAGCTTACAGTTAGCTCTTTACAAACATTAAACACATAATCATCATCTCGAACTGGTTCCCGGAACCTCTTCTTTAAAATCAGAGTTAGCCCAGAAGCTAACTGCCCAGCTAGCAGCGGCTACATCCATGACTCACCGAAGCTTCTAAAGACTTTAACCCGGCCAGAAGCGCTCCGTATTCGGCCCGGAGTGGAGCTATAAGGGACGTATGGACCGGGTTTATTGAAACTTTTTAATAGCGACCTCCGCGGTTCGGTCCATCAGGGTGGTGCCTATGAAGGGGAAGTGATCTTTGACCTTTTACTGTTCGCGCCCTTCTGGCGAAGCCAGAATTCCAGCGCATGCGCCGCCTACTGGCGGAGTCAGAATTACACCTTTATTTACATAAAGTGATTTTAGTTCACCTCCTGACCCCACTAGGGACAAGGGTGTTAGAAAATGGATGGATGGATTTTAGATCAGTGTTTCTCAAACATTTTCAGGCTGAGGATCACTTAACCCATTTAGCAAAGAGTCACAGACCACCTAGCCTGAAATTGCCCCTGTGACAGCACATCTTAATATGTAATGTAACCTGAAATGAAATATTAGTCTCTTAACGTATCATTGTTTTCTCTGTTCTTCATAATGAGAAGATCGGTGCTGTTTGGTAAATGTGACAGGCTGCGAACACGTCCACTTGGGCATTTTGAGTTAGATTGTGAAAGCTTTCTAATTATGTCAAAAAATGGAAATAAAAAATAAGTTGTTCTTTACCATCAAGTTTTATGGGCATTAATAACATTTAGGACAATTTGTGATTTAGAAGCAAAAATAGACTTGAGTTGCTTTAACAGAAACAAAAAATCATTTTCTGCGCCGACTAACATAAAAATAATAAATCCATACCTATGAATTATGATAGATATCATAATACTATATCTATCATAATTTAATATTTAATATGGTTGAATTAATCAATAATAACAATTGCTGTTGACTTGAAAACACAGCATCATTCATTATCAAAGTCATAAAAACAAAGAACAGTTCTAACTGAGTCGAGTCCTACCGCAAAGAGCCGTTCAAAGGAATCCATTCGCTAGTGAACGACACTCAGCAGCTTCATCTTCCTCTGGTCATATAACATTCCTGGAGTTTTTCTTTCCACCGGTATCTGCGGCTTTCCTTTTGAGTGACCCGGTTTTCCAGCTTTCCATCATTACTTTTAACACAATCCTTTTCTAAGCTAGCTGTAGCGTCACTTTGAGCTGACGTCACGGCAAATAAACAGTCGTTTTACGTGCAGTACCTCGCGGACCACTAGGGGTCGCCACCAGACGACCAGTGGTCCGGAAAGAGTCAACATTCTGCCATTAAAACTGGCTTCATATTTTTATACTCGTTTTCCACCCGACAGAGTTCAGAGAAACTTCTGCTTCAAAGAGAGAAGTTGAAAAGGGAGAATTAACTGCAATAACATTTTATTTTGTAAGTTGTAAATAAATGACTATTGTTTTTAAAATTGAAAGAGGTGGAAAATGGAGAACAGAAGAGACTGGAGTCATTTTATCATAGGGTCATTCACCAGTGATCTGTGAATGAGAACCAAACGATCTCCTCTCCACCTTCCTGTTTGCCTCTAACTCTGCTGAACTCTACAGCAAAGACGTTTCCAAAACCACTGGAGAAACAGAACGTCTCCATCATCTGGACCGGCCCAGCAATTCCTTCTAACAGCCGATAAAAGCATTTGGGATGAATGTTGGGTCCCCAGAGGATCGTCTGAGTCCAGGCACCGAGCGAGGCCGGCAGCTGGCCGGCTGCTGGGAAAGTGTGGGCAGACTGGGCGGACTGGGCCGCGGGCAGATGAGCCGGATCAAAGCAGAGCTGGAAAAGCCATCGGGACGGATTCATGATCCGCTTTATGGCTCCGAACTGTTAGAATCAGGAGCTCGGCTTTCATGACAGCACAGCACGCTCGACCTGTTCTTCCGGTTGGATCCGGTTCCAGTCGGCACCGGCTCAAAAAACTGATGGCAGCTTTGATTCTGGAGGGCCTGAAGTTCTGCAAGAGGTTTTCTTTCCATGGCAGCTGTCATCGTTTAGTCTGAGACGTCAGTAAATGTCCATCACAGGTTCCAGGCAGATTTCACAGAATTAAAGTGATTTATAATCCGTACATCAGGCAGGACCAGCGAGCCCAACCGGGTCCGAATCAGAGTTTTATTAAGTTTGGAGGAACTGAACTATGACCACTATGGGGCCCGTTTAGTGACCACTGTGGGGCCCGTTAAGTGACTGCTATGGGGCCCATTTGGTGACTGCTATGGGACCCATTTGGTGACTGCTATGGGACTATTTATAAAGTTAGTGTCAAAAATGAACAGCAGTGATTTGAGTTGTTTAATCTTTCATAAGAGGAAGTCTTATTATTACCGTGTTATTCAATCTTTTATAAATTTCACAATAATAATCTAAACTTTTAGTTAGCTCATCAAATATTTAGCCTAGAGTTAAATGTAAACAAATTACCTAAATATAAAGCTAAAATATTTAGTTACTAATATATTTTGAAAATCTGGTTTTGATCTTGCCAAATATTTAGTTTGGCCAACAATATTACCTAAATATTGAAAGCTAAATATTGGCTGGGGAGAGGGAAGTCTGGCCTCCCTTCTTAAGCTGCTACCCCCGCGACCCGACCCCGGATAAGCGGCAGAAGATGGATGGATGAAAGCTAAATATTTACTTTGACTGGATCTGGATGTTGGGTCGGTAAGTCCCAGCTGAAGTGGATCTGGACTCTGACTGGTTTGAGTCAGAGTCCAGATCAGCGTGGAACAGGAATGATCCTTGCAGGATTTGTTGTTCCTGTTCAGAGATCAGTCCAATAAATCCTCTTTGCTGTGGTTCTGATCCAAACGAGGACCGGTCCCACAGGGCCAGGAACTGGGCTGAGTTTGAATCACTGATCCTTTAATTGGGACGAGAGCCGAGTTCTGGAATGTGTTCTGGTTCTTCTGGACCGTTCTGGTTTTGGTTTGTTTTCTTCCTCAGATCCAGTATCTGAACCGATCCAGACAGACAGAAGACCCAGATTACTCCAGAACAGAACCAAGAAAGGTTAACAAAATAATTCTTTAGTTCAGTGTGTGGGTGTGTGTGTGTGTGTGTGTGTGTGTGTGGGTGTGTGCGCGCGCACGTGTGTCCTGCTGCCAGCTGATTGGCTGCCTCTGTGCTCCAATCAGGAAGCAGGAAGTGAAGGTGCATGTGGTTCTGATTTGGGGCTGTTTTCATTGGCCGGCTGCCGCTGACAGACGCTTGTTTGTTCTCCGTCCTCTCCGGCTGCTAATTAGACCCAGTCCTCATTAAGGAGAGCTAATGGTCCCGGTTCTGTTCCTGCTGGACCGTTTGCTGTTCACAAGGCTTTCTGCAGCAGAGGGAACCTCTATTTGAGCTCTGTGGGGGTTCTGCTCATTCTGGGTCGTAAAACCTGCAGACAGAACATGCAGAACCCAGAAATAAACCGGCCGGGCTTTAACTGCTGTCAAACCTGCAGCACCAACAGAACCGGGTCAAGACGCTTTGATAAGATCCACAACCTGACTTCTGTTTTATTTAAGACCACAAGAAGGAAGGGGAGGATGAATGCACTCCACACTTTTCAGATCTAACCTTTGATCTATGAAGTCTCATGTGTTCATTCAGGGTTATTTTCAGACTGAGGGGTCAGAGGTCAGCGTTCAGAATCCATAAAGAAGCTCTTTTTTCTGGTACTGAAGCTCCTGAAGCAGCAGAGAGGTCCGTCTGTTTGGGAGTGGGCCTGGAGTGGGCGGAGCTTAAAGGTAAAAACCTTCTGGTTCTCCACAGTAACGAGGTTCTGTGGGTCATGTGACCCGACCCAGTCTGCTAAAGGTCATGAATAGACCAAACGTTTGGACCTGAGGCCCTCCACTGATAACACACCGGTACCTACTGCAGTTCTAAAGGTAAGCCCGGTCCAAACCTCGCAAAGCACTAGACTCCTGTTCCTTTAACTAGGCCATTCTGGGATCATCTGAATGAAAAGGAACTGTGGATGGCTTCTCCTTTCCTTCCCATCTTCATCCCGACTGACTGAAGCTCATCAAAGCTTCGTGTCGCCATGCGGCTTCAAACCACTTCCTGACGGCGCCCGGCCACTTCCTGTCAGCGCCCAGACGCTTCCTGCAGACGCCGCTCAGGGCACAGAAACCCAGCAGGCTCTGGATCGTCTGCAGGATGTTTACAGTCCAAACAACGTTACTAGTGATGACATCATGGGGATCATAGGAATTGATTGGCTGATACATTTATTTCTGCTGCTTCATCGTCTTGTCTGATGAGGTTTCCTCCCGTCTGTCCTGATCTGAGCGCTGATATAGAGAAAAGAACAGAGGAGGGCCGGGACCTCATCATCATCATCATCACCGTCATCATCATCTTCTTCTTCTTCTTCGTCTGTTCTCGTCCCAGGACATCGGCTCCTCCCTCATTCTGACCTTCAGCTGACCTTTGATCTGTCACACAGCACCTGCTGCATCGGACCAGAACCAATCGTGTCAAACCCGTCCGGTCCATCAGTGCAGAACCTTTCAGAATTTAATACAGTAACTAGTTATGAAAGAAATGTTACATTTAGTAAAATATAATTAAATACATAAATATACTGATCAACATTAAAGGTTATTAACCAAAGGCAGGTCTAACAGCTGCAAACAAGCTGAAGGCCCGTGGGCCAAATGTTGACCACCAGAGATCCAAGAGGGACGAACAACAGAACCTTCAATATAAACGGTTAAATAATATTTTTTGATCAAATCCAAGCAGTTTGTATGCGTTTATCTCCAAATGACATCTTCCTGTTCTTCTTTGTGAAATCAACAGATCATCACACTTCCATACACTGACACATGATTGGGAGTTTATTGCACATTTTTGGCCAGGTTAAAGTCATGCTACATCCCACCAGCAGGTGGGAGTATTCCTCACACTGCTGCATTACAACGACTTGATTTCAAGTTATCGTCAAATATACAAAATTTATTTCAAATATTTCTAAATTTGTGATTTATAGCAAAATGGGTGTGGGTGGACCCAGTCCGGTTCCTCTGTCAGGGCGTGCGAGCTCAGTGCTGAAAGCTCCTCTTCCTTGTTTTGATTGTGAGCAGAGAAAGTTCAACTCTGCCTGGATCAGAGGCACGTCTGCAGGAAACGCACAGACACGGCCCGAAAGTGGCGTCGCAGCGCAGAGAACCACGGGTTCTGACCGGGTCTCACCGGGTCTGAACAGCAAGCTAAAACCAGACCGTCATCTGCAGCTGAGAGAGGATTTACTTTACGGATACGTACATTAATCAGTTGAAAATTGACACAGATATGAACCTAAATTTCTTCTCACATTTTTCATCTTAAACTCCTGAAGGACAAACCAGGGGCCAACTACCAGAGGCCAACAACTAGGGACCAACTACCAGGGGCCAACTACCGGGGCCAACTCCAGAGGCCAACAACCAGAGGCCAACTACCAGGGGCCAACAACCAGAGGCCAACAACCAGAGGCCAACAACCAGGGGCCAACAACCAGAGGCCAACTACCAGGGGCCAACAACCAGAGGCCAACTACCTCTGCAAAACACGCTAAATTAATCATTGGTCCAATGAAGAAAGAAACAGAAGTTAACTAGCTTCATGACCCTAACGAGCTTCATGACCTTTACGACCTTGACGAGGTTTGTTACCTTAACAAGCTGTTGACCCCAACGGGTTTGAAGCACCATTTTGTCTCTAATTGATCAGCAGAACCAACTAGGCAGAAAAATCTCCACTGGACTGGGCCCGGCGCTTTCACGGAACCAGAACCAGCTCAGACCAACTGGATCTCCCTCCTGCTGGATGTGGAGACGCTCCTCTTCCTCCTCCTCCCCTGGGAGAACAGAACCTCCTCTGTTGAGGCTCCGGTGCCTCATTGGCGGCTGCTGACAGCCGGTGTCATCAGAATCGGATTTGTGGGCCCGGTTATCACCGGGTCATGCTGGCTGCTTCTGGGAGCGCCCCGGCTTCAAACGGACCGGTTCCATTGAACTCTGCTGTGACTGATGGCAGCCTTTATGAAACTCAACCATAATCGGTGGGCCGCTCGGCTGCAGTACTGCGCTGCGGCCACCAGGGGCCACTGTGTCCCCTCGAAGCTTCCAGCCTGTTTAACATTTGGAACATTAACAGCGATGTGTTTCTGGGGAAACTGCAAAAATGTTGGGATGTTTGGTTCGGATTCTCCAAACATCCCAACAGGCAGAACCTCTAGGGGTTGCTGGGTAGTCAGTCATTTGACGCAACTGAAACAGCGCCCTCTGGTGGCTGCAGAAAACATTATGCAAGCTGCCAAAACTTGTCACATAGCCAAGTTGGAGAGTAGGTGTGTGGTTAGCTGATCAGTTAGCTTGCAAACTACACATTTATCTTTAAGCTAAACATTTAATTAGCAAACCAAATATTTAAGTTCAAACTACATATTTCCATTGGAGCAAAAATATTTAGTTTTTTGCTCCAAAGTATCTGGAGCTAAACTATCTAACTAAATATTTAGTTAGTAAGTTAAGGCTTGTAACTTTACAAACGAACCTCTGACGCTCACTGCCAGTAACGGCGTAGTCCAATCATCTGTTCTGACTGAAGCAGGTCGGGCTGATGGTAGCTGTGGTTTGAGGCCGGCCCACTGGGGCCAGTCTGGTTCTGGTTCTGGAGGATCTACTGAGCGTCAGGGACCCTGGCAGAGACGGAGCCAGCTGTGGTCAGAGCAAAGCCTCGGGTCGGCCTGCAGCTCAACAAGCTGCTGGTTCCGTCTGGATCCGATTCTGTTTACATACAGATACGCTCCTGATCCAAATCAGAACCAGAGAACCGGACCCGACCGGCCCGTCAGTCTGACTTGGTTAAAAACTCCTCTGATGTTGTAATTATGCTAATTAAAATGTTTTTAGATTTTATTTTATATTAATATATATTTGATGTTCTTCTGTTGACTAGAACCAGAGCAGGGCAGTAACTAGTTACATTTTTTCAATTACATTTACTTGAGTAACTTTTTTAAAAACTTAATTTTCAAAGTATTTTCACTTTGTTGTACTTTTTACTTTTGTAATTTTATGAAGTATTTCTACTTTGAGTAAAATATATGGATTGTTTATCCAATGAATAAAAGTAAAAAAATTGAATCAAAAATTACAATTTTTTACCGAAAAACTGATTATGAAAAATGTCATTTTTCCTGATTTTGTTAAATATTAAATGGCCGATAATTTCATCACTTAGTATTCAGTGAACTTTGGACCACATATTTTTTTACTCGAATAACTTTTTGGACGGATATTTTTACTTCTACTTGAGTAAAACATGTTGTAACTGTAACAAAAAAATGTGTTTTTGTTTTTATGTTAGACCAAAATCAGTCTAATTTTTGGTTTTCTGTCCAGCTCTACCGTCATGCCTTACAGATCAGCGCCTCCCTGTGGACAGATGACGCATCTGCAGCAGCCTCATTCCCACCGGGGTCAGAGGTCACCTTTCAACGTCTCAGTTATTAGCTCGGTCTAAAACAGAAGCAGCAGCCGTCAGAAATATTCACCATAGCAGAACTGATTATGATCACTAAGAATAAGTAAAACATTTCTACACCTATAATAAAACAATGATGAAATAATAACATGGCGTGAAAAGATCATCATGCCTGCAGCAGTTTAAGAAATAACTTTTGAAAACATAATCTAATTATTTAAAGCTTAGAACCATAACTGTAATTCTTTATTAGTCATAATTTGATGGTATCTATGGAAACCATGATTGAAAAACTTTGACTAAATAAACGTAATTTTAGATTTATCAGACCAGCTGCTGCAGGTGTTATGGATATTTATTAACATCACACGTGAAATGTAACGACCAGTTCATTTACTGCACTGAAAAACATTTTCAGAAGCAACAGGTGAATTATGAGATTTGATCATTTATGTCTGGTTCTGTTTGGACCCAGCTGCTGTGTGACCTGAACAGGTCGGCTCCGACCAGAGCCGGTCTGCTGGAGAACCGGTTCACATTTATGGGTTTTTATTTTACTTTCTGATATTGTGAATTATTAGATCAATTAATCAGAATGAATTGATTGGAATAAACTAGGTTAGAAATCGATTAATCATTAGCTGAAGCACAGAAACTAAAAAAGGACATTTGCTGAAATAACAGCAGAAATTAAGAGAAAACTGTAAATAGATAAAAACTCTTAACCAAATTATCATTTACATTCCTTTTATTTCACGTTTCTGATCTCTACGAATGCATCTACAGAATATTAATTCAATGAAATCAGCAGAATGAACATTTTTTTATCTGATTTATCGTCAGAATAATTGGTTATCAAAATAACCATCAGCAGCAATGAGGGCGATTTGGACTAAAATATTTATCACGATATTTGGTGGAGTTAAAAGTGACAATATTTATTGCTTTAGGTAACATTTGGATCAGTGGTGACGTCAATAAAAACCTTTCACCATATGTTCTAATTTACTGATGCTCATTGAATAAATCTTTGTAACTAAGAGGAAGTGATAATGAATGTAAATTCTTCTGAAATGATGTCCAATATGTTGAACTTCAGGATTTCATCGGAGCGGTTCAGAGTAAAAAGGCGTCAGACTCGGTTTTTCTCCAGATTTCTCTTTATTGTCTGCATTTCCTCAGTAGAAGGTGTTGGGTCTCTTGGTGGTGAAGCGCGGCTTGTGCTGCCGGCGCAGAACCCGGTGGGGCAGCGGGAACCGGATCTTAGAGTCCTGGAACCAGAACCGTTTGGTTAGAACACATGACGAACCAGAAAGGCTCAGGAGCCGGTTTCAGAAGCGCCCAGGTCGGGTCGGGTCGGTTTGGGTCACTCACGTGGAACTGCTTGATGGCGGGCCGGCGGCACTTGTTGGCAGCGATGACCTGGACCTTCATGATCTGGATGGAGTGAGCGCGCGCACGGTGGCGGGCTCCCATGTCCCGGTCTACAAACAAGAGGACACGGATCAGAACCGCCGGCCCGGTCGGGTCAGAACCATGTCAATCCTAGGATCTCTCTGATTTAATATCTATATTCTCCCACTGACTCCGGTTATAACAGGAAATAAGATCAGTTACCATGACGACGCAGATACATAGCTCTACACTATGATGTCACCAGGTGACCTTTGAACTCATCCAATCGCTGAACAGAAGCTGAGAGCAGATCAATGAGTGACGAGACAAAACTTTCTAAACAGAAACTGGAGTTTTTAAAGAGGAACGACCTAGAGCTAACGACCTAGAGCTAACGACCTAGAGTAGACCTAGAGCTAACGACCTAGAGTAGACCTAGAGCTAACGACCTAGAGTAGACATAGAGCTAGCGACCGAGAGCTAACGACCTAGAGCTAACAATCTAGAGCTATAGTCCTAGAGCTAAGATCTAGAGTCAGCACAGCTTTTCCGTATCTTATGTCCCCCTCAGGCTGACCTCTGACCTGAGCCGTTGGTTCCAAAGTGGGCCTTCCACCAGAACCTCCAGGACCAGAGGACTAAAGTCTCAGATCAGAGAAACTCATCAGGCGTTTCTCTGTAGAGGCTTCGATTCCTGCAGCAGCCAATCACAGGTCCAGAATGCTGCCGGACCAGGAGTCCTGACTAGACCCAGAGCTGCACCACCCAGAGCTGCACCACCCAGAGCTGCACCAACCCAGAGCTGCACAACCCAGAGCTCACCACCCAGAGCTGCACCACCCAGAGCTGCACCACCCAGAGCTGCACAACCCAGAGCTACACCACCCAGAGCTGCACCACCCAGAGCTACACCACCCAAGGACTTTAAATCCTGCTGGTAGTTTATGAATCACTGAACAGATTAAAGACCTGCTGCTGCTGGTTCTGGTTCTGCTCTGCATCAGAACCAGAACCAAACATGGTGAGGCAGCATTCAGCTCCTATGACCACAGATCTGGAACAAAGTTCCAGAAAACTGAAAAACAACCGAAACACTGAGTTCCTTTAAATCCAGTCTAAAACCAGCTGGTTGGAGTTGCTATGGAAACATCATCAATGAAACTCTGATTAATATCTGATCAATAACTGACTGCGTTTTCTGTAAAACTTTGTAATGTTATGATGTAAATCACCTAGAACCGCCTGACTGTTGAACCTTGTTACACACACTGTGTCAGTGTCTCTCAGTGTCTCTCAGTGTCTCTGTATTTCTCAGTGTCTCTATGTGTCTCAGTGTCTCTGTGTGTCTCACAGCACTGGGTGACGGCTCCAGACGTGCTCAGGTCTCGGTACTCTCGGTACATGTTGTGCGTTCCGCTGCGGGAGTCGTAACGCAGCCAGATGCCAAAGTTCTTCACCTTCAGAGGAGTCTTCTCATGGACCTGGACACATGGGTCAGAACCATCAGAACCAACACACAGAACCGGAGCTGCAGCTTTCAGAATCAAGCCAGTCAGTCCAGAGGGCTAAACCAGGCCGGGTCTGAGCTGTGGAGCCCCCTGCAGGAAGCAGCAGAAACACCCTGACGTTTCAGACTGGTCCAAAGTTACCGGGCCTGGAACCAGAACTGAACCAGACTGAAGCTTCCTGTTACAGCTCACCGTAGTAAACTGGATTTTGATTTTTTTAGTCTCAGTTTTCAGGGTTTTATGTTCAGGAAATCCAGAAATGGAAACTATAAAATAATTCATGGATTATTTCATCCAGATGTTCGGCTGAAGCTCCGCGCCGCTGAAAAAAACTTTACAGCTGTGGAAATAAAATCCATACAAATTAACTGGAGTCAGTTTGAGTTCAGTTTTATAGGAAATATCTGGTGAACAGTGAACTCAACATTTTGGCTTTTCATTATGACCGTCAACACAGTTTGATAATTATAATATTGTTGCTTTGAGGCCTTTTCAAGTAATATCTTGATAATGACATAATACCAGTTTGACCCTCAAAGACAAATAAACTGATATAAAGAACATTACAAACGGGAAAATATTTTAAATGTCCAAAAGAAGAAAGAAAACATTAAAGAAGAAGAAGAAAAACATTAAAACAATAATAAAATCTATAAACAAATTTCCCTTCAGAATGAAATTGTTGAGTTCATTCAATTTATTGTGGTATCAATTGACTTTCTGCTTATTGTGGCACAGAACCAGTAAAGAGTGGAAACCAGACGGATCGGACCCCCCGCCCCATCGGTTCTGGCCCGGCCCACTCACCAGGCCGCAGTAGACGATCTCTCCAGACGCCTTCTTCATCTTCCTCAGCTGGGACACAAAGTACCAGAAGCGGGACTTGGCCACCACGTGGTTCGGGGCGAAGATCCTCATGCGGTACAGCGGCGGGGCCGGGTTCTTGGCCGAGGGCAGCAGGCGCCCAATGACCTTATACTCCCGAAGCTGCGGGCGGAACCAGGCAGGATCAGAAACAGAACCTCACACACACGGGATCAGTCGGGTCAAAGGTCAAAGTGTCGGACCAAGAATTCACTTTCAAAGACACCAGAGTCAGAGAAAGGCGACAAGGTTCTGGTTCTGTTTGCACGCCTGACAAAGTCCCGCCATGGAGGACGGCGGGACCTTTGGGTTAGGCTGCAAATCCGACGTTTGGGTCAGAACCTGACAGACCGGGACACAACAGAACATCTCACTGATTCTTTGACTTTCAAAGGTTGAAACCGGAGATTTCTGAGACTGAAGCCAAAATCTGCATCATGTCCTGAAAACCTGATTTAACTCAGTGAAGAAACAGAAATAAAACTGATTTAATGTTTACAAACAAACCAGAAATTTACTGATTAGATTCTCTAACTCTGAGTCCAGCATCTTCTCCGCTGGTCACACCTGAACTTTGACCCCTAGATTTGCTGGAGCACTGACTGCTACTGGAGATCTTGGATGATAGGACTTAGACATTTAATTTTCCTTTAGGATAAATAAAGTATTTTGGAAGTGAATTTTAGGATTCAACTCGATTTGAAAAGAAACATAGAAAGTTATCTGTCTATTTTGTTGTAAGTAGCCAGACTCCCTCTGCAGCCAACTTCAACGGTAAAATGTGTTTTACTTTAATTATTCTCACTTTTTGGCTCAACCGAATGACTGTAATTAGAAATTTAACCAACATAAGTTGAACCTTTCATGGAAACATAGGCTGGAAATAAATATTTTAACCCACAGAGGATCTGAATGAAATTATTGAGTGATTATTTTACTGTTCTTCACTTGCCATCAAGCCTGTTGTTGGTTAATTTGAGCCGAATCGACCGTGACCTCCTACACCAACAGCTGCTGGGTTCATGTTCCCCTCAGTGTTTCTGCATCTCGCCGGAACCGAACCAAACCTTAAAACTGGAGATTTTTGAAAGGA
This sequence comes from Phalloptychus januarius, assembly GCA_902982915.1. NCBI lineage: Eukaryota > Metazoa > Chordata > Actinopteri > Cyprinodontiformes > Poeciliidae > Phalloptychus > Phalloptychus januarius. The sequence goes on along the minus strand of CADWAE010000474.1, from coordinate 13,454,503 downwards.
GTTCTGCTGAAGGTGCTGAACGTTTTTAAAGCGATCAGCTCGGTTCTGGTATTGCAGTTCCAGAACATATATGTTCGTTTTAAAGCAGGAGCAGAGGTTTAAGGACTAATCTGCACTGATATGAACTATAATCCAGGAGCTGAAACCCGCGATGCACAACTCGTTAAACTGGATCATGACGGAGGATATCTGCTTTAGTTACACGCCTGAAACATTCTAGCATTGATTCCAGACTAGGGCCAAGACCTAACCCAAACATTACTAGCCAAACAAATCCAAATTGTCTATTTATTTTAAACTTTAAGCCATAAAGCGTCTCAGACTGTCTCTTAGCTGTTCTCCGTCCACATGGTGCCGCGGCGGCCATGTTGGAGCGGCAGCGGCGTGACAAAACGTTAATATTCCCCTTCAAAAGTTGATATTTGGCACAAATTCACACAATAACCGAACTAACATTACATTAGACTGCTATATGAGCAATTCTTAACCGTGTAAAATGCGCTAAAACAGCTAAAATGAAGGACATTCTTACTGTTCCGGACGCCTTCATGGTGTCTGTCGCTCAGCGCCACAGTGAAAGAGGAGGTAGCAAGGCCGATACTGCGCATGTCAAGTGGAAGGAGGAACTCAATCTACCCAGATACAATTTACGACTCACACTGTGATAGGCTGAACTAATAATTACGCGTTTACAAATGCACATGTAATTGTCATTGGCTGAACCACGGACACGTGAATAGTTCGCTGTCTTCGCTTAAAAAAAAGTATAATAATACCAGTAATAAATATCAAATTACACATATATGTCATTTGATATTTATTACTAATATGTTTGTAATTACGTTTGAATAATAAAGATAAAATAATTCCGATTCTGGACGGTAGCCACCTACTAGAAATAAAAAAAGTTAACATTTCCAGATAACGGATTGCAAATATAACTGCAATTCAGATTTTTTTTTTTATTAAAAACTGGGGTCGGGAGGTGCCGGGTCGGAGTATAGAAAATGGATGGATGGATGGATGGATCTTAGCGCTTTATTTAAGAATAAAGAATTTTGCCAGACAAAATATCAGATTACAACAGAGTTCTGTTTTGGGGTATTTTCAGTTAAAGTTTCATGAATGTATTTGAACATCTGTATGTCTTTGGCTCAGTGCGCCCCCCAGTGGCCACAGTGAATATTACCCCCCTCCCCGGCCTTCCTGACCCGGATATAAACCCGTGGTGGACATGCTGGCTGCGCCGTGTGATTCCTGACGACATGCGGACGGTTTCTGGAGGGTCCCCGGTGGTTCTGTGATAGCCCAGCGGGACAGAGAGCCGCGGAGGAGTCAGCCTTCAGTACGGTGAGCGGATAGGTTTCTCCGGAGAGAGAATGAAGGGCTGGAGGGCGTTATGATCGCTCTATGAAATGTTAGTGACCGACTGCAGCTAACGGAACCGGGCCGAGACACACAGAACTAAATAACACTTAGAAACTCCTGCCTTTGTCGGTTGGTACTGGCTCTGCTTGAACTCCGGTCTGTTTTGAGCCCATCTGACCGCCTCTGGTTCCTACAGCAGCGGATAAACCAACTGTAGCTAGCCGCAGTCAGCTCGCTGTGTTTGAGCAAAAGTTTTAGCTTTCAGCGGTGATTCTGCGGCCTGAGAGGCTGATGGGGTGTTGGTCCAGAGAGGGGACCCCGATCCAGCTGTCCGGCTCAGATTGAACATGGAGGCCGGTGTTTTCTCTGTTTACTGACGGTAAGCCCGGTAAATGCCAGGCTGCAGGTGTTGGCACCGTGTTGCATCATGTTAGTGTCAAAACGATCCGCCTGTCCGGTCCGTGATCCAGAAACACGATCCGAACCGAACATCGACTGTCAGCAACTTCTGATCATATCCGTAGTACCAACTACCGCGACCCGTCCAGAACCTGCGGTTAGAATCAGTACAGCAGTCCGCCTAAAGCCCACAGAGTCCGAGATAAACAGAGTACCGAAGGCCGCTGACCCACCGGACACTTATTTACTAACTACCTACCAACTGTCACCAACTAGCAACAGAAGCTGTTAACTGCCATTAACTACCGACACAGGCTATTAACTGTCATTAACTAGCCATTATGTAGCCTACATACAGCTTTAATAGTGGTAACCAATACCTGGTTATTTCCCCACCACTCGGTAACCATAGTAACCAGCGCCAGGTTGCTGTGATGTGACAGCTGACCTGAGCTGCTTCAGCAAACTAATGATAGTACAATCAGGAAGTTGGACTTCAGTTTTGGTTCTGATGAGTCTGGTCCAGCAGTCACCAGAACTTACAGCCCATAATTCATTCACACGGTACCAGAAACGGGCCCAGAACCCAGAGGTTGAGCTGACTGCATGGGGACATGGTTAACTCCTGGTTCTCCTGCAGATGTTCCACAGCTGTTCCACTGCAGCACCGAGGAACCCCCACTGTGAGGAAAGTTAACCCCTGCCTGGCCTGCCAGTCTGTCTCTGCAGTCATGGACGAGCAGGCACTGCTGGGGCTCAACCCCAACGCTGACGCCCCCTACAGGCAGAGGGTGAGACTGCTCAACAGGCTGTTTTCTGTCTGCACAGACAGGAGGCGCTGTTTGCCTACAGGGTAAAGCTTGCTGTGTGTCTCTGCAGGCTTTGGCTTACTTTGAGCAGCTGAAGGAGTCTCAGGACGCCTGGGAGGTCTGCGCCGACGCGCTGGCTAAAGGCATCTACAGGTGAGTCTCCTGGGAGCACAGCGCAGGATTCAATACTTCAGCTAAATCTCTGTTGCCAGGTCCTTATTCTAAAAAAAATTTAGCCACTGAAAAATTCAAGATGATGGCCATCTTGAAAAATGGCCACTATGTTAGTCAAGGAAAATTTTTAGTTCTGAATTTGCCAATATTTAGTGACATACACATACCTGCTCATGGTTCGTCTCTACAGCGACGACCACGTCAAGTTTTTCTGCTTCCAAGTCCTGGAGCACCAGATCAAGTTCAGGTGAGGAGCAGCAGGTGTTTCTGGTGGGCTGTGGGCCTTGCAGGTCCTCTGACTCGTGTTGCTGTTGCAGACATGCAGGTCTGACTGCGGCTCAGCAGCAGCTCATCAGAGAGACGCTGATGAAGTGGCTGCAGACCCAGGTACCGTCACCTTTACAGGTTCCAGCTTTGTAAGAACCTGAGACATTCCTCCTGATCATCTTCTCCTCACTCTGCAGCTGATGAATGCTCAGCCGGAGAAGGCCTTCATCAGGAACAAGGCGGCCCAGGTGTTTGCCCTCACCTTCATCATGGAGTACCTCACTCTGTGGCCAAAGTTCTTCTTTGATATCCTGAACCTGGTGGGTCTGAACCCGCACGGCGTCGACATCTACCTGCGGACGCTGATGGCCATCGACGCCGAGGTCGTGGACAGAGACATCGTGCACACGCCTGAAGTGAGCATGCGCAGACAGGTAGGAGGCCCTGGGTCAGGCCCACACTCTGACCCGGCACCGTGTTCTGCAGGAAACCCGTAGGAACACATTGATCAAAGACTCCATGAGGGAGCAGTGCATCCCCAGCCTGGTGGAATCCTGGTTCCAGATCCTGACGGCATACCAGCAGACCCACCCAGAGCTCACCTGTCAGTGTCTGGAGGTGGTTGGCGCCTTCGTGTCCTGGATCGACCTCAACCTCATCGCCAATGACCGGTCAGCAAAAGCACCACTCAGCTGACCGCTCAGGGAGGTTCTGGTTGGTTCTGTGGGTCATCGGTTTGTCTTGTTCTAGGTTTGTGAACCTGCTACTGAGTCAGATGTCCATGGAGGACCTGAGAGAAGAGGCCTGCGACTGCCTGTTTGAAATTGTCAACAAGGGGATGGACCCAGTGGATAAAACCAAGCTGGTGGAATCACTGTGCCAGGTTCTGCAGGCGGCCGGGTTCTTCAACATCGAGCAGGTAGGAATCGTCCTCACAGCACCAACACAGAACCTCCTTCAGGTTGAAGACGGGAATCTCCTGATGTTGAGGGTGTAGGACCAGAACTTTGTGGTTTAGCACAATAGGCTCCAGGACCTGAATCGTATGATTTAAGACCAGACTCTTCTGGTTCAGGTCCAATGATCTCCTCTTGACCCTCAGGAGGAGGATGTGGACTTCCTGGCCAAGTTCTCCCGGCTGGTGAATGGGATGGGCCAGAGCCTGGTCCTGAGCTGGTCTAAGTTGGTGAAGTCTGGGAACGTGAAGGAAGCAGCAGAGACGCTTCATGCGGTGGAGGCCAAGGTGCCACTGCTGCTGCAGTTGCTGGTGCACGAAGACGACGACATCTCCACCAACATGGTGGGCTTCTGCTATGACTACCTGCACGTGCTCAAACAGGTGAGTCCCCCAGAGGAGGTGGGTCCGGATTCTTTTGCAGCAGGTTCTGATTCCATTCTCTCTCTGCAGCTTCCTCAGTTGACGGAGCAGCAGAAGGCAAACATCGAGGTGAGTCACAATGGTTGAAGCTGGAGATGTTGAGGCTTTCAGCTGCTGGTTGGTGTTAAAGCTCTGAGTGTCTACAGGCCGTCATGCTGGCTGTGATGAAGAAGCTGACCTACGACGACGAGTACAACTTTGAGAATGAGGTGGGTGGAGTTGGGGATGATGAGGACGGTGGAGTTGGGGATGATGAGGACGGTGACCATGTGTTCCAGGGTGAAGATGAGGCCATGTTCGTCGAGTACAGAAAGCAGCTGAAGATGCTGCTGGACCGCTTGGCTCAAGTTTCTCCGGGGCTGCTGCTGGAAGCCGTGCGCCGGGTCTTCACCAGCACCATGCAGTGAGTGTAGGCGATGATGACGATGACTCTGGTGCAGGTCCAGGTTTTGAACCAGTTCTGTGTCCCGTCAGGAGGTGGCAGACGGCGCCGTTCATGGAGGTGGAGGTGGCCATCCGGCTGCTCTACATGCTGGGCGAGGCACTGCCGGCGTCTCACGGCGCTCACTTCAACGGCGACTCGGCGAAGACGAGCGCGCTGCAGGACATGATGAGGACGGTGAGTCACATGACCCGGCATCTGGAATGGTTCAGAACCAGAACATCTACCAGGCATGCTTCAGGAGGAGTGGTTCAGAACCAGAATCTCCTGCCTCTGACACTGCTTCCTGTCTCTCCTCAGCTGGTTTCCTGCGGCGTCAGCGGCTACCAGCACTCCTCTGTGTCTCTGGAGTTCTTTGAAACGGTTGTCAGATATGATAAGTTCTTTATCGTGGAACCGCAGCACATTCCCAATGTTCTGGTGAGTCCGGTTCCCAGAGAACGGTTCTGATGATCCGAACTGCATTTTGATGTGGACGTGTCTGTCTCCAGATGGCGTTTCTGGACCACAGAGGACTGAGACACAGTAGCCCCAAGGTCCGGAGCAGAGTGGCCTACCTGTTCTCCAGGTTCATCAAGACGCTGCAGTGAGTTCTCGGTCTGAAACGGGTCTCTGGGTCAGAACTGGGCCTCCACGCCCCCCTCTGACCACGCGTCTATTTCTGTCCAGTAAACACATGACGGCGTTCATCGAGGACATCCTGACCCGGATCCAGGACCTGCTGGAGCTCGCTCCCCCTGTAAGCAGAGATGCAGATGTTCTCCTCTGACAGCCTTAACCCTTCGCTCTGACTACTTTGACTCCTTGCCCTGACTCCTCCTCCAGCAGGAGAACGGCTTCCCGGCGCTGCTGACCAGTGACGACCAGCTCTTCATGTTCGAGGTGGCCGGCGTTCTCATCGTGAGTGGTGAGAGTCCGGTGGAGCGGAAGCAGGTTCTGATGAGGACTCTACTGGCGCCGTTGACTGAAGCCTTCCGCCTGCTCCTCGCCAAGCTGCTGCAGGAGAGCGTGGAGGAGCACCAGGCTGCGCTGGCAGACTGCCTGAGCCACGCCGTGGGATTCGCCAGGTCAGAACCAGCCTGTCTCCGGTTTGAGGAGGACCCGCCCGACTCCGCCGGACCCGCCTGACTCCTCCCCCTTTGTCTCTGCAGCCGGACCAGCAAGGCGTTCAGCAACAAGCAGACGGTGAAGCAGTGCGGCTGCACCGAGGTCTACAGGGACTGCCTGCACAGCTTCCTGCCGGCACTGAGCTGCCCCGTCCAGCGGGGGGCGCTGCGCAGCGCCGTGCGCTCCTTCCTGCATCGCATGATCATCTGCCTGGAGGAGGAGGTGCTGCCCTTCATCCCGGCCGCCTCGGAGCACATGCTGAAAGACTGCGAGGCCAAAGACCTGCAGGAGTTCATCCCGCTCATCAGCCAGATCACGGCCAAGTTCAAGGTACATCCAGAACCAGAACCCTGGTTCCCCGCGGCGCCTCGCTGACTCCTCCTCTCCTTGCAGCGCCAGGTGTCGCCCTTCCTGCAGCAGGTCTTCATGCCGCTGGTCCTGGCCATCTTCGAGGTTCTGGGCCGACCCGCGGAGGAGAACGACCAGACGGCGGCGCTGGAGAAGCAGATGCTGCGGCGCAGCTACTTCGCCTTCATCCAGACGGTGGCCGGCAGCGGCATGAACGAGGTGCTGGCCAATCAGGGTGAGCGCAGAGGCCACAACCAGCAACCCGAGCAGCAGAACATTTGGGCTGGTGGTCCGTATGTTGGTCATGTGACCCGTTTGGTTCTGGTTCCAGGAGCAGAAAACATTGAGCGGGTTCTGTTCACCATCATCCAGGGCGCCGTGGAGTTCCCGGACCCGATCGCCCAGAAGACCTGCTTCATCATCCTGACCCGGCTGGTGGAGCTGTGGGGTGCGTCTCCGCGCCGCGACCTCAGTTCTGGTTCCGGTTCCTGGTTCTGGTCAGTAAGCCTCTGGGACTAATCTGTGTGCGGTTCTGATCCGACCCGCAGGCGGGAAGGACGGCATGGTGGGCTTCCCTGACTTCATCTACAAACGCATCGTCCCAGCCTGCTTCCTGGCGCCGCTCAAACCGACCTTTGACCTCTCTGACGCCCAGACGGTTCTGGTGAGTCTGGGACCGAACCCAGTCTGAACCCAGTTCCTCGCCCCGTTTGGTTCTGATGGTTCTGTTGCTCCTCAGACGCTGTCGGAGTGCGCGCTCACGCTGAAGATGATCCATCTGAAACGGGTAAAAACGGTTCCGTTCGTCCCGGTTCTGTGAGGTTCTTAACGGGTCTTAAGGTTCTGTTTGTTCCTCAGGGGTCAGAGTTCATCCAGTTCCTGCAGCATGAGTACCTGCCGTCCCTGCAGGTGACGCCGGAGATCTCGCAGGTAGGACAGAACCAGAACCGTGGTTCTGCTCAGATTCTGGTGTTGGTTCTGATGACTGTCTTGGTTCTGATCCAGGAGCTGTGCCAGGTCCTTCAGCAGCCCGACGTCAAAGTCCTGAAGAACTACATCAAGGTAGGAGGCGTCCTGACCCGGTTGTGGTGCCGTTGGGCTTCCTGTGACGGTTCCGTCTGTCTGCAGGCGTTCTTCCAGAGAGCCAAGCTGTGATCCCGCCCGGACCGCCGCGGACTCTGCTGGAGGTCGGAGCGCCGCTCTGACTGGACGACGAGCCGTCCCACAGAAACGGCTCCAAGGTTCTGGACTCGGATCAGAACCTGGGCAGCGCAGAACCCACTCCTCACCTCTGGAACCTGAGTTTTATTGGCTGAGTGGGAACGTTGCTGTGATCCGCTTGTTTTCGGTTTGCAGTGAAACATTTCAGTCCGTCTTCTGTCCGTCAGAACCGACGCCTCCGGCTGCTCTCCCAGGTTCTGCGACGGTTTCTGATCCAGCAGTGGATCCGAGTGTAAATAAAATGTTAAAACTGTAAATAGAGATGTTAGCTTTAGTTTTTTTTAATAATTCGTCACATCTGGGAGCCTTGTACGGAAGCCCATTAATGCCGAGATAAAGATCCAGTTCATGAGTAAAAGAAGAAAAACTGGTTGAACATGACCTGATTATTCTGGAAATGTTTACATGAAATTATTTTCTGTTACTAATTTAGATTTCAGTTAAACTCTAATAATCAGTTGAGCTGCCAGGAGTTTTCATTTCTGATCTTTTTATTTATCATGTTTTTGTTTTGGTCTCATTGTCATTGCAGAATGTGTGACTCTGTCAATTTCCTGCAGATCTTATTTCATCATAAAAGCAGTTTTAAAAATATCTTTTTGTTTTTCTTCAAATATTTTGAAACACCTGATTCAGTCTAAAATATTTTAACATCTAATAAAAAGAAAAACGCAAACTGATAAGATGTTTAAAACATTTGCATTTATCGTTAGGACTTTCCAAGCAGTGAAACTAATCATCCAGTCATGTGGACAGAAGCTGGAAGCCTCGCTCTGTCTAGTGCCCTCTAGTGGTGGTTTGACGCAATAATATTGTCATGTTTGGTTTTGTAAAACTCAAAACCTGGATTCCTGATGAGTCCTTAGGATATTTCTGATAAAATACCTCAGAGCAGGAAGTATTTTATGTAACTTGCTCAAAGTATCAGGAAAGGAAATATTCTGGGAGAAACATTGAATCATTGATAGCTGAGCAGGAAACCTAAACCCGGAGAGACATCAGGACCCAGAGGTCAGTGTTATGCCTGGATGTTGACCTGCAGAGTTTTCTGGTTAAAAATCTAATTCCCTGGCAGTTTTAGGTTAGCTTTAAGAAGAGACTGGTTTGAGATTGAGGTAAAACGGATACATTTGAGATTAGGATGAGGTTGGGAAAGCTAGAGGCTGGAACGAAGCTGGTTAATGATAAGGTTGAGTTGGGGTGAAGTTAGAATGAGGTTGTGGAGGATAAGGTTAAAGGCGTGAAACCGTTGAGGTTGGGATGAAGTTGGAAAATCCTGGGGTGGATCCAGCAGGAGGACTGATGATGCTGCAAACACCGTCTATGCAGTTCTGTATCCTAAACGAACGTTTAAGCTTCATGTAATCACTTTTATTTTGTAAACCAAAAACAGCTGGTCTCAGACCAGAAGCAGACTTTCAGCTTCCTTTAAAACAGAAATGAACGGAACTGTTCAGAAGCAGAAAGAGGAACTAGTTCAGAGTAAAGAGTCAGTAAGGTGCTCAGCCTTTGATCACAGCGATGGGTCTCAGTTTGATGGCCTTCTTGCTGATTCCTGCGTCATGACACGTGTTCACCACATCCGTCACATTCTTGTACGACTCTGGAGCCTGAAAGGAAACGGAATCGACATTTTGATTCCTCACAGGTGTTTCTGGAAATGTTCCTGATCAAAGATCATTGTCTTCCTCACCTCCTCCATCACCAGTTTGGGAGACGCCACTCGGATGGCGATGCCCATATCGGCCAGTTTGTCCAGGACGTCCTGGAAGTCCAGATTCCTGCGGGACTTTGCTCGAGAGAGGGCACGGCCCTGCAACAGAGAACGGGAAGTGAATCAAACATCCAGGTCCACCCTGATGTTGGAAATCTCTTGATCAGACTCGTACCGCTCCGTGACACGTGGTACCGAACGTTTCGCTCATTCCTTGTTCGGTTCCTGTCAGGACGTAGCTGCAGGTTCCCATCGTCCCTCCGATGAGCACCGGCTGACCTGTGAGCTGAAGGAAGCGGGAATGTTTCCAAACAGCTTCTAATGCCAGTGACAGCGCCAAGTTCTGAAGTGTACCTGGTAGTCCACCGGGATCAGGGGGTGGTGAGGAGGGAAGGCACGGGTGGATCCTTTCCGGTGAACCAGGAGCGTCCTCTGCTTACCGTCCACCATGTGCTCTTCCACCTTGGCGATATTGTGGGAGACGTCGTAGATGACGTGCATGTCCAGGTCGTCTGGTGTGGTGCCGAACACTTTGGAGAAGGCCTGGAAGACCGGATAAAGACGGACTGAGAAGATGTTTGGACCTCCAAGTTGAACAGAATATTAAAAGTGAAGGTGGTGTTCATTCTGCAGGAATGCTCAGATTTTCAGACGCTTCATCTTTCACTCTTAAGAATTGCCCTCCAACTTGAACAGGAAGTGACCTCAGAAGGATCCAATCATCATTCTGCTTTGATCTACTCCCCTTGGCCCAGATGGTCATGATTTGTTAGTCTGGCTGGGAACAAACCTGGCTTTTCATCCTAATCCACGCGTTTGAGGTCGGACCTTTGGTAAGGCGGTTCCAGCAGCTCAACGCTGGCTCACTTTAGCCACTAAAACCCGTTCTGACTGCATCACGGATCTGTTGGGACATCCAACTGTGCACCAGTTTCAACCAACCAGCTGTTGATCTGAAGTGCAATAGAAAAGACATTTAGCTTTTAGATAGTCATTCAATCCTTGAGTCTTGGCTCTGGGTTGGTTGTGGGCAACCTTTGCTCTTAGGTGGACCAGTTTGGTGGTTGAATCTTGGAGATAACTGGGTGTTCTAACTGGATGTTCTAACTGGACATTTTCCTGGAATGACCATCCAAAACTCAAACCTCAACCCAAATGAAAATTCATGGACTGCAATCAAAATCCAGGTCAGTACCAGAAAACCAAATATTATAGTCTAAAAAATTTTGACACTTTGTGGATCCGAGCAATTAACTCAACAGACTGAGAACGAAATCGTTAATGACCGCCCGAGTTATTAGGAACTTTGATCAGTTTGCCAGATCAGACTCATCAGAACCTACCTGAACCGACTCGTGAAGGACTAGTTGACCTTCGGGTGATCAACCGAGCTGCTAGTCAGCTGGTGGGCCTCTGCCAGGTGAGTGTACCTGTCTGGTGAGGAAGGTCATGGAGGAGCGGTTGACCCAGGCGTAGTTCCCTGCAGCAGCCATTCCCTTCAGGTAGTCCTGGCCTTCCTGGGAGGTGATGCGAGCGCAGGCCAGCTGCCGGTCGTTCACTGTGATCTTATCCCGCTTCATGGCCTTCTCCATGGCAACCAGAGCGTCTGTAGACAACAAACCCATTAGTGTCCTGATGAGGTGAAATCCAACTGGATCTGAGGTACTGTTGGGTGTTGACTCTGTCTTTCAGAACCAAACCGGGGCGCACCTGTGGCGACCTGGTGTCCGAGGCCACGGCTGCCGCTGTGGATCATCACGCACACCTGCCCCTTGTGGTCGATGCCCATCTTCTTGGCGGCGTACTCGTTGTAGATCTCATCGACCACCTGGATCTCGGCGTAGTGGTTTCCGGCTCCAAGCGTTCCCAGCTTCGACACGCGGACAGGACAGCGGTTTGGACCCGTTAATTGCAGGTAAATGGCCTGAACTGGAGTAGCACTTTATCAATTGGACAATTGTGGTAGGAGTTTGTCCTGCAGTCTTTGACCTACTGGTTTAGGTCAGAGGGCCAGCTTTGCCTCTGTCAGCATGTAGTGTAAAGCACTTCACACTACATTCAGTCATTCACCTGCATGTCTCAATGGGTCATATTGGGCTGCCATGCACCGGCGCCACCAGCAGGCAAGGTGACTGAAATGTCTTGCCCAAGGACACAGTGACAGAGGTGGACAGAGCAGAGATTGAACCCACCCATAGCGGGACGAACTCCTACACTGTTGCCACAGTGACCTGTGGGGGCGGGGCCTGTGACGTACCTGTGGCAGGCCTCTCTTCTTGGCCTTGGACGACACCTTGTTGGGGTCAGCCTGCAGCATCCGGCCGTACTCCTCGCAGTGCTCCTTGTCCTCGGCCCAGGCGTAGCCCTCCCTCAGGGACCAGTCCACCCCCATCTCCAGAGCCTCCTCCAGGTCTCTGTCGACACACAGGTGAGACAGGTGGGCAAGGCCTGGCAGGGAACCCCGCCCAGTTCTGGAGAACCACTCACTTGGCTCCCATCGGGATGACTCCTTTGGAGCCGACTCCGACTGGGATGTGGTCGAACAGGGACTGGGCCAGCTGCTCCTTCACCGGCTGGACATCCCGCTCGTCCAGGTTGGTCCTCAGGAGACGGACGCCACAGTTTATGTCAAAGCCGACACCACCTGGAGACACCACGGCGTTCGGATCGTTCATGTCGAAGGCAGCCATGTTGCCGATTGCGAATCCGTATCCAGAGTGGACATCTGGGAGTCCGATGGACCTCTGAAGAGACATTTTGGATCAAGGTTCTGAAACGTCAAAAGTTCAAATCAATCAGTTCTACTCACATGAACAATTCCAGGCAGAGCTGCAACGTTCCCGATTTGCTTCATGGCCGGCAGGAACCCGCCAACACCTGAAGACAAATAGGACAGGTGAGACTGAATACCTGGGAGACAGCGGGCAGGACATCACAGATCCAGACTCACCTCCTCCTCTACAGGCGTTCCGGAGCTCCTCAAACATCAGCTTCTCCAGGGAATCATTCACATAGAAGACTCCTTCAACCTGAAGGGTAAAAGTCAAAAGGCAGACTCTGTCACATTTTTTCCTTCCGCCAGACTTTCCATTGTAAAACTCAATGAAAAAATTAACATGGTTCTTGTCTGCCAGAGGACTTTAGACTAGAGCAGGACATTTACAGATAAACCTGAATCCTTAACGTTAGTCTAAAACAGCAGCCTAACTCTAATATGTAACATCTATATTAGCCCGTCAGCCAGGACCTTCAGGCTGAACTCTGTTCTCTGTTTGTATCATTGGAACTTTGCTTAATCAAACTGATGAAAATAAGCTTATTAAATGTCATTTTCTTCTAAATGTGTCTTTATCTTGAGGTCTTTCGGCTTGCTTCTTAAAGTCGGCCTTAACTCAACAGAACCCTGAGGTCCAGTTGATCTCCGACAGATTCCTCTTGTCGGAACCGAACCTGCTCACCTGCATGTTGGGAACAAAGCCCTTTTTGATCCTCCAGCTGGTGCTGCCCGTTTTCTCCAGAAACTGCAGCTCATCGTTGTAGGTTCGGCTCATGGTTCCGATCCAAACAGCTGCCGGTCCGACGCCACGCCACAAGACACAAAACGCTACGGAAGCCGAGGAGACTCAGACTGCAGGAATAATGCAGAAAGATGAAAATGTTATTATTAAATAATTCCGGGATGTTTATAAGCTAATTTAAGATCGGTTCGAGTTTCCTGTAGAAATTAATCCCTCGCTGTTCCAATAATTGTGATTTTCGTCTTCTTCTCTGGCCAACAGACATTAGTGCTTCTAATGTCTGTTGGCTAGAATGCTCTGCCGCCACCTGCTGGTAAGGAGAGTCATTTAATTTTTAAAAAATATTTATATTTCTTTAAACTTAGTTAAAGTGTTATTTTTCTTTGTCAACTCGGTTCTCTCTTCTGGTATTTTTTAAATTAAACTTTTACAGGTTCAAGTGTAACAAAACAAAATTACAAGGAGATATTCCCTAATGAAAAAACTATGTCTTTTTTGTTGAAAATGTTACTTTTTACATAAATTAATAGTCATACAGTAATTGGACTGTATAGATAGGAAAACCTAACCTTTTTGTTAGTTTTCTGTTAAATATATTAGGCTGATAACACAGACACAACAAACCTTGATCACCATCTAGTGGTCAAGGGTGAGACTAGCACCATAAAACTTTTTTAAACGAATCTTTGCTTCCATTTAAAAAGTAAACACTCCAGAATTTCAACCCTATTAGATGAAAATCTGAGGAAGTGAGAACCGGTTGGAGCAAAACAGCAGCTGAAGTGGGGATCCATTTCTGAAAGACCATCATCTGAAGTCATGTTTGAGTCAGAGTGAAGGAGTTTAGATTTTTCTGTATCTGAAGTTTTTCCTCTTAACTAACTGAAGCGTCAGCGTTACTCTCACAGCTCTGGTTCTGGTTCTGTCCAGATGTCTGGGGATGGCATGCTGCCCAGTTGATCCGGTGAGGACGTGAGCTCATAAACTTCCACCAGCTGTGAAATATCAGACAATAAAGCTCCTGTTTGTTTATGAAGCAGGAGGAGGCGCGTTTCCTTCATGATTGATTGCAGATTTACAGGAACAGTTCAACTCTTCATGACTTCTGACCTGCTGAACTGACTGGATGTTGTTAGATGGTTTGCTTTGGTCGTATGGACCAGTCCAAACAGGCCTGGTTCCGGTTGCTCCACTGTTCTGGGTCCCTCAGTTCTCCCTCCTCTTCTGCAGCGCTACGTTTGGTTCTGGTCAGTTTGCTTTGGTCCAAACAGAGGAACCGCGGGCCACTGACAGAACCTTTAACAAAGTTACTCGTTTTTAATCAACGTTCAGCGGTTCTGTGCAGAACGTCTCGGTTTCACATCCGTTTCTGTTCAATTCTTTCTTTTCTTAATAAATCATAAAGCCACATCCATCTGACTGAAAATATGTTAATTTTTATTTGACCTAATATTTATTACCCCCAGGGGGCGATAGTTCAGCAAACAAACAGCTGCTGCAGTAAACACAGAACCACAGAACCAAGCTGGATGATGGAGGACGGTCAGATCTCAGAAATCACTGCAGAGTGTTTCCATACCAACCACTGGATGATTCCAACATGGCCACTGAGGGAAACCTCTCTATGGAAGTCCAACAGTGCCACAACTTAAATACCAAAATTACAAGTAAAAACATGGAGTATTTATTTAGCAAGTATATACTTAATGTATATATTTGCTAAAGAGGATCTGTAATAATCCCTATTGCAAAAAGTGGGCGGTTAATAATAGATATATTAACTATATCTAGTTAATATAATTGGTCTGATATTCTGGATTGACCAATCAAATGTCCATGTAAAGAGACATACTAATTTATTTCACAGTGCACTGAAATAATTACTTTTAAATTTAGTTGCACATTTATAAATTTATTGGATTTTAGACACATTCAATGTGGACATATTAAAAATATTTACTTATAAATTATTCAGGACATACACAGAGATGAACATAAAATAAAACATTTATTACTTAAACTGAGTCTTTGGTTCTGTTCTAATGGACCTTTACATTTGACCAACATGTTTCTTCTGACTGGAAGTAATATTTACATTTTGGGGCGATTAGGGTGATGGCAGGGAGACCTTCCACCCTCATCAGTGAAGATAAATCATCAGAACCAGGCAGGAAGCTGGGAAAGCTCTGATTGCTTCTCTAACAGTTCCTCTATTGATTGTTGAGAAGGGTATGAATACTTTCCAGCACATTTTTACTAAATGTAAAGAAAAACTGATGCAAGGAAACAAACTTCTTGGTAGAAGAAATATCTGCTAGGAGTGTGAATAGTTTTGGATTTAACTGGACTGAATTAAAGATTTGAAAACCGGAGATGTTTACTGTGCAGCACTGCGTTCATCCTGATGGTGGCGCTGTTGGTGTTGTGACTCCTTACTACATCTCAGATCAGAATAAGATAGGATTGCTACTTAGTTTGTTTTAAGCTCGTTAACTCCGATCAGAATTAGATCTCTGCTTGACACTAGTGGGCGGGGCTAGTGTCTGACCACGCCCCCTCACCTCTGACATTGTGGTTATTTGTTCTGTGAGTACTGAGGTCAGTCTGAGAGCTGGTGTGTGTGTGTGCTTTTCTACTATGTTTTGAGGCCCCTCTGCTCCTTATGGGGCCCGAAGTTGAGTTTGTTATGGTCGAGTAACGTCTGGGTTAGGCTTTAGAAATGCATGGAAGCCAACACAAAGTCCTTCCAGACAGAAAGGCGTAATGTGTGTGTGATTAGGGGGGATTAGCAGTGAGCAGCAGCAGCCAGACGAGCTGCAGGCGGTCGGAGATGCTGACGTGTGAGTACATTTCACCCATTTTCACACTTCAAGCTGAATGTTGACGCTCAGATCTTTGCAGAACTTCTTGATCCAAATGTTAGAAAGTCAATGTTCTCAGAGCCATGATGAAGTTAAAGTTCTGACATTCACTGATGAGTCTTATTGGGGTGAGGATGAGTTGATCCATTAGAACCATGTGGGTCTTGTGGTTCTGCTGATGACCTGCAGAGATTCTCCATGTGAGTTTTCACTCTGCAGCTCCGGCAGAGCAGCGGAGGTGAAATAAGCTAAAGGTTAGTTCCTGCTGTCTGGACCTGGCTGACCCGGGTCAGAGCTGGCCTGTGGTTCTGATGACCAGGAGACAGCGGGCCGGCTGTGAGCTGGTGTTTGG
This sequence comes from Phalloptychus januarius, assembly GCA_902982915.1. Lineage (NCBI taxonomy): Eukaryota > Metazoa > Chordata > Actinopteri > Cyprinodontiformes > Poeciliidae > Phalloptychus > Phalloptychus januarius. The sequence goes on along the minus strand of CADWAE010000474.1, from coordinate 13,438,545 downwards.
AACGGACGGGTCGGCTGCGTGTGAGAGCGTCTTTGTTTCGGTCATGTGACCATCACAGCTGAGAGGGAAGCTTTATCTGCTTTATGCTGCTGAAAATCTCCAGACTGCTGAATGTTTGGATGTTATTCCTCTCAGTTTGGAGTTTAGAGATCTATCAGGGGAAGTTCTGGGAACTTTCTGGACCAAAACCTCAGCAACTTGCCCTTTTCCAGGTGATTACTTCACACAGCTGGACAGAACTTCTCCTCCATAAACCTTGGATCACATCTGGCTCCATTTCTCAGGGACTGTCACTTGAAGAATGAAAACTAATTTTGTTCCTTTTACAAGTATTTACAGCCTTTAACTTTTCCTCAGACCTTTGAAGGATCCCCGTTTGGCTGCAGGTGTTTCGTCTGTCCAGATGCTTCGGATGCCGCTGTGGAACCAAAGCCTGACTCCCTTTTCACTCTGGATGAAGACTTCCTTTGTTCTTTTTGACCTACATGACCCATCGGAACATGACCAGAAGGCTTCTGAAACCCTATTCATTGTGAAGGGACTCTTAGTATTTAAAAAAGGTTCTTCTTCTCCCCAAAATAACCTCCGGTACCTTAACTGCATTCTATTCGTCATTTCCTGAGGGGGCATGTCACAAACGCTGCCATAAAACTCCATCAGGCTCTAACCAGGACCTCTAAACATGACCATAAGATGAGGAACCGACACCACCTCACTGCAGGAGGGCTTTTCCATGCTCAGCACCCAGGTGTTGCAGAGGAAACCACTTCTCTAAAGACTTCACAAAGACCCTAAAATCTTACAAAGACTCTATAAAGACTTGACAAAAACTTAGCAAAGATCACAATAAGACCCTACAAATACCTCAAAAGAATCCTACCTAGATCCCTCAGAAGTCTTGCAGACATCTCAAAAACCCTACATAGGCAGTGCTTTGGCAGATTATATTACAGCAGAATTTTAATCCAGCATAAAGGAAGTATTGGAGCGTGTTCTAAAGTTACATTTGAATTATCAAAATCTACTCAGCACTCATTCAGAGTCGCAGTGAAAAACCTAAAAGCCTTTGTCTGAAGCTTAGAAGTCTGAACTTTTCCTTCTTTACCTTTCAGCTCATGTCAGAAGAGGACCTGGGACCCACCAACAGGTGACACCCTTCCCATGATGCCCTGCAGCTTCGACGGTTCACCATGGGAGATGAATCTTACCCAGAATGCCGAGCTCAGGAGCTGTTTGATGAGTTTGTGTCAGCAACGACCTGCAGGGCGGCGCTGCGCTGCTTCAGCCAGCTGTGTGAACATCTGCAGCTGGATCACAGCACCACCGAAAAGCCTCTCTACCAACCAATCAAACGGCGCCTCAACTACTGGAAGGCCAATGCTCTGTGGGCCAAACTGGATCGGAGGGCGGCACAGCAGGAGTACCAGAGGGGCCGGGTCTGCAGAAACATGACTGTGAGACTTTACTGTTTTCTGTAATGATGCATTTAGACCAAGTGTTTCTGATTGGTCAGCTTGTCTCCCCTCTGATTGATCAGTGTGTCATCATCGGGGCGGGACCTTGTGGTCTCAGGACAGCAGTGGAGCTCTGCTTCATGGGAGCCCGCGTGGTAGTCCTGGAGAAAAGGGACTCATTCTCCAGAAACAACGTACTCCACCTTTGGCCCTTCACCATCTATGACCTGAGGGGACTTGGGGCCAAAAAGTTCTACGGAAAGTTCTGTGCCGGCTCCATCAACCACATCAGTGAGTCTTTAACCAGTTGGTTCTGTCTGATGACATCATGATAGTGTCAAAACCACCTCTCTCCTGTGTGCAGGTATCCGCCAGCTGCAGCTCGTTCTGCTGAAGGTGGCCTTGCTCCTGGGGGCTGAAGTTCATGTCAACGTTGAGTTCAAGCAGCTGGTGGAGCCACCAGAGGACCAGCACAGAAACAGTGAGGCCAGGGAGGTTGAAGGAAGAGGGTGTAGGGCAGAAAGTACAACCAACCAGTTTTTATGAAGTATCTACAACTTTGTAGCAGAAAAAAGAGTCAAACACCATCAGGCTCTTGTTTTAGTTTAAGCTTTTAAATCAACTAAAAGCTGAAATGTTTAGATTGAAAGCCTTGAAGTTCAAGTTACGTCTTAATAAATCAAACTGATCTATCATCTGTCCAGATGAGGGCTGGAGGATGGAGGTGAGTCCAAAGTCCCACTCAGTCAGTCAGATGGAGTTTGACATCATCATTGGAGCAGATGGACGCAGGAACACGCTGCCAGGTTTGCAACATTTACATCTGTCCTTCTACTGTCTATAATTGGTAGAAGACCCAGATGGGACAGATTTTCTGGTGATCAGGTTTCAGGCGTAAGGAATTCAGGGGGAAACTGGCCATCGCCATCACAGCCAACTTCAAAAACAGAAACACGTCAGCCGAGGCCAAAGTGGAAGAGATCAGCGGAGTGGCTTTCATCTTCAACCAGAGGTTCTTTCAGGAGCTGCGGCAAGAAACTGGTTTGTCTGAACCTGCAGGTCTGACTGAGGCACCTGGTCTGGAACTCAGTCTAACATCAACACCTGGTTTCAGGTATTGACCTGGAGAACATCGTCTACTACAAGGACGACACGCACTACTTTGTTATGACAGCAAAGAAACAGAGTCTCTTGGACAAAGGAGTCATTCTACAGGTAAATTACTCACCTTTAGACACTCTGTCCCAGTACCTGTGTAACCCAGTAGTGATAGAAAGAATGCAAGGTAAATTACTCACCTGTAGACACTATAATGGTAGCAAGTGGTGGCTGACTCATCCTCTTATCCCATCTGAAGTCAATAGAGCCACTGGTGAGAGTTACCCTAAAGATACTTACAAGGAAACATGATCATGCCTGGGGTGACTTTAGTGAAACACACCTGGACACGTTATTACATGTAATAATACCTGGACAGCTCACTAACACACACTTCACTGATAATCTCACCTGAGGTCCTTCTAAAGGTAACAGAGACACAGAACAGGTAAAATCACTCATCTACAGTCACTCCTCTGGCAGCAAACTAGGACTGTGATCACAAAGCAAATCATCACACCTGGATTCAAAGATCAACAAAACTTTGGTTTGAAGGTATTGTAAGTCTGTCCTCCTTCAGGACTTTCCAGACACAGAGCAGCTCCTCTCTCGAGGGAATGTGGACCAGGATGCTTTGCAGGCATACGCCCGTGAGGCTGCAGACTTCTCCACCGATCACCAGCTGCCAATCTTGGACTTCGCCATGAACCACTATGGTCAGCCAGACGTCGCCATGTTCGACTTTACCTGCATGTACGCATCAGAGAATGCTGCCTTGATTCGCCAGCGCCACGGACACCAGCTACTGGTCACATTGGTTGGAGACAGCCTGCTGGAGGTGAGACCGGTGTCTTCTTGACAAAGACATGCAACCAGTAGGTTATGCTTAGACCAGATCTCTGTCTGTGTACAGCCCTTTTGGCCGATGGGGACAGGTGTGGCCCGGGGGTTCCTTGCGGCTCTGGATTCAGCCTGGATGATCAGAAGTTGGGCTCAGGGTGGAGCACCACTAGATGTCCTGGCTGAGAGGTAAGAGCTCAGCTGAACAGGATTTACCTTCTGATTTGCTTCATGATTTGACATGATGTTTTGTCCCCTAGGGAGAGTCTGTACCGTCTGCTGCCTCAGACGACTCCAGAGAACATGCAGAAGAGCATCAGTCTGTTCACAGTAGATCCAGTGACAAGATACGTGAACATCAGCCCTCTGGCCGTCACACCTGCTCAGGTGAACACACAACAGACTGAGACTTTATTTCATGTTGCTATCTTTAAAATAAAGGCACTGAAAACTTTTGACCTTTCATGTTGATATTCTTTTGGTTGCCAGGTGACACACTTGGTGGACACAGATAGAGAAGCGGGGCTAAACACAAGTGAGAGCGATATTATCCGGCTGCCTTCCCCCAGACTTTCAAGACAAGGTGACTTAACTTTCATAAACTTTGCTACCTGAATGTTCACCCATTGGCTCACTGGCACAGGTTTACCTGAGATCTGTTCACCTGGCTCCTCTTTGGTTCCACTGTCTCAATCACTAGGTCACTGGTCTGTTTTGGCTCTGGTTGGCTCTTTAGAGGTAAATTGGTTCTTGATGAAACATCAGTTAGGTACAATCATTCTACGATGATTCCAGGATCAAGTTCAATCAGATCAGGTAGATCAGGGCCTCATCTGGACTCAGGATCAACAGAGAGCACCAAGAGTCCAGACCTTTACCCAATGGTTAGGGGAAAGGGGCTGTTTTCATCCAGAAAAAACTGCATGGCACCATTTACCCGAGGACTCAACTGAGGAGCCTCAATGCAGAGGTGCCGTGCTGGTTGGACCATAGTTGAAGATCAACCTTAGATGCCCAAACCTTATTTGCTGAAACTACTTTCTGAAAGTGTTGTCTTTAATTTGTTTGGTCTCCTGTCTCATTTCCTTCTCAGAGTCCTTCTCTCAGTCCAATCAGCTGCTGACTTGGTGTCAGCAGCTGACTCAGGGTTACAGAGGTGTCGCTGTTTGTGACCTGACTACTTCCTGGAAGAGTGGCCTTGCCCTTTGTGCTCTTATCCACCGATGCCAACCAGATCTGATGTAACACACTAGACAGTCATCTTTTAAGGCTTGTGATTAAAACACAGGAGACTACTTGTGTTTTGACCTGAAACATTGTTCCCTCAGAGACTACGACTCTCTGGACGAGTCGTCAGTGGAGGAAAACATCCGCCTTGCATTTGACGTGGCTGAGCAAGAGTTTGGGATTTCACCTCTGATGACGGTGGAAGAGATGTCGTCTGTTGAAGAACCAGACTCTCTTTCTATGGTGATGTACCTGAGTCAGTTCTACCAGCTGCACAAAGAGTCGCTGCACCCTGCTGGTGAGACTGAAATATACAACAGCTTTTACATTGTTTTACCCAAACTGATGTGAGGTCAGATGAGTCTAGTAAACTCTGCATCAGTGAAGCAGCTGGTGTTGGTGTTTGTTTCAGGCTCCCTGAGTCAGAATGCTGATCTGAGAGCAGCTCTCTTCACTCCAGCCTCCCTCCTCAGCAGACTGGGAACCAGTCCGTCCAAGAAGAGAAACCCAAAGGTACCAGTGGCTCCTCCTCATCATGTCTGCTGCGTTCTGTCTCAGATTTACCGTGGTATTGACCTGTTACCTCTGCAGGAGCATGGAGACGCTCTGGGCAAAAGGAGAAGGACAAGTCTGGAGAGTGGAGAGCTGCAGGAGGTCAGCTGCCTCTGGATGGACGGACAGATGGATGGATGGATGGATGGATGGATGCACTGAAACAATCAGAATGTTTTCATCTAAAGTCTTCATCTCTTCCTGTTTTCTGTCTTCAAGTCACATGACTTTAATAGCGACTTTGATGAGAATTTTGTGGGAGGGACCAGCCGCTCCAGAGTGCGTCGGATGGCCAATCAGCTGCAGGCAAAGCTGGACGAGGGCTCTGCGGCCTGCATGACCTCTTCGTCTTCTTCTGCTTCTGCTCTACGTCAGCAGGTGGGCGGAGTCAGGCTCTGGGTCCGCAGTGCGACTCATGACGCTAACAGGAAACAGACTGGAGCTTCCCTCCATGACGTCACCTGTACCTCAGGTCAAACTAACGTCTTGTTCTCAATAATGTAATTCCTCCTGATAACCAGCAGGAGGCGCCATCCAGCCTCCCTCCCTCTGCAGACGCCCCGCAGGCCACGCCTCCTGTTCAGTCGTTGTCATGGAGACCGGTAAAACCCAGTAGATTTTAGTCACAAATCCTGAGATGGGAATGTCTGATTCTTTTCGACCTCCAGCTCATTTCAGGATGCATTTTTAAAATGAAAATTCCGGGATGAGGGTGAATACTTGTTACCGGCAGAACCCGAACCCGCCCAGTTCGGGCCGGACTCACGGTTCTGTGCTGCTCTGTCTCTGCCAGAAGAAGCGGACCCTCCAGCAGGAGCAGATGAGTTTCCGCTTCAGGGAGAGGATCAAGTCTCAGTGGGCCGCTAGCCGGGACCATCAGGTACCCGTGCTGGACCTGACGTCACATGACCCGGTCCAACCCGCCGGGCCTCCTCTGTCCTCTGTCTCGTTGTGTCCTGTGGCTGCAACCGTCCCCAGCGCCGCATGTGACCCACAACAGCCGAACCACATGAATGGTTCCTATTGATGGGCCCGGGAGCCTGCTGAACCGCCCTGACAGCTGGACGGGTTGCTGACTGGGCACTTTGTGCAGCCGGATCCAGAAATCCCCAGAATATTTCCACAATCAGAGTTTCAGTTCATTTGCAGCAGCTTCCAGCAAAACTAGCAGCAGAAATTCAAAAACTGACCTCAGTAAAGATGGCCGCCGTTTAACTCTGAATTAATGGAGGATCGGTCCTGATTGGCTGTTTAATTTGTGAGAACAGAAACACTGATTGTGCTGTTGAAGATGGAGGACTTTAGGTCCGTTAGCTGTGATTTACCCTCATGTCCTGTGTGTCCCCTCCTGTCCTTCTGTCTCTGTATCCAAAGTGTCTTCAGATGTATACCGGTGGAGTGAGCTCATTGGCTGAGCAGATAACCAGCCGTTTTCAGCGTCAGCAGCAGAGTAGCTTGGTAAGAAGGTTTCTCCATCTTTATGTGGAATGGCCACTAGAGGGCAGGAGTGGTGCCTGCATAGAAGGTTGAGTGGAAGGAAAACCATTAGAATCATCATGTATACTGGAGCTAAAGGCTGAGCTGTTTCCTTCTGTGGCTGGAGGAGCAGCTGAGAGGCCAGTGAAGACTCTGGAGGAGCTGCAGAGATCCAGAGATCAGCCAACCCGATTCCAGTTTGTCACAAACCCAGCAGAACCCGGCAGCCTCTGGGCCGGTTCTGTTTCAGTAGAAAATTAAGTTATGGATGTGGAGTGTGAGGAGAGTGAAGATATTTCAGGTTTTTTTTTTTATTCTGTTCTTCTTCTGTCCGGGTTCTAGTTCCTTCCGTCCTCCGGTTTTTGTCTCTCCGTTGTCCTGCTGTCCTTCCCTGTCCTCCTGCCCAATCGGTGTCTCTGTCCCTGCAGGTCTCTGTGGGAAGCGACGTCTGTTTCTTCTGCAAGCAGAAGGTTTACGTGATGGAGCGTCTGAGCGCTGAGGGTCTCTTCTTCCATCGCAGCTGCTTCCGTTGTGATTCCTGCAGCGCCCCCCTCAGGCTGGTCTCCTACAGCTACGACCAGGACGCCGGTCCGTTCACACATGACCTCTCACTTTTTGGAAAAAGTAGCTACATTTGTCGTTAGTCGCTGTTTTGAAAAGAAGGTTAGCAACTGAGCTTCTTTCCTCCTGACCACGCCCATCTGGCCACGCCCCCATCACCTCTGGGCTGCGCCCACTGCGGTGGATTTTGTTGCCGTTTGTCTGGGAGTGGGGCTTTGCTGTCACAGGGGTGTTAGTTTCACTTTAAGAACGAAGCTGCAGGTTCTGGCAGTGAAACGATTTTTTTGATAATGAATCTTACGTTCAGCCTGTTGCTGTGAATCAGAACTAAAGGTAGAAAAAACTCCAGCTCACCTGGACAGAAGGTCAGTTAAATCATGTAGTTCTGAGAAATTCTCCTGTCTTATTTCTAAACTAATCAGTAGCACAGAAGAAAGACCTGCAGCCACATTCAACCTTCAGCTTGTAAATGAAATCAATGTTGAAATCACAGGTTTCAGTCGGTACGACTCGGGTTGAAATCTAAATTCATCTCATCAGTTAATCTGAAATCTGGGTTGTTAGTATCATCCAGGTCCAGCCTCACTTTAATCTGAGTTATTTATTGTGTCTGGGTTTGGTGAAGCAGCAGCTGTTTGGCGACCTCCAGGCTCACATGACACGGAGCTTTTCATCAGCCGACTCATGACGCCGTCTGCGTCTCCAGCAGCAGCAGCAAAAAGACGCTTTATGTGCAGCATCATGAAGCCAGCTGCTGCTCAACATTCAGCTAATCAGAGATAAAAATACACATCACATTTACCTTGAGACTAAAAACCAGGAAGCTCTGCTGCTGCTTCAGAAATCAAATTCCTTCATAGGTAGAATCAGTTTTATAAATGTTTATCCAGAAACGGATGAACAGCATCCTGCTGAAAACCTGCAGCTGGAAAAGCTTCTCTGCTCAGATCATCTCATCTACACTCAGGACACAAACTTATCGTTCTGTGTTGAAACACAGCCGTCCAAAATTGATGAGGTCAAAGGTCACACTTAGCTGACATAATGAGGCTAACGCTACAACCACAGACTGAAGATGAGCTCATGACCTCACTTCCATCCCGCCGTTTCAATTCATCATCAGCTTTATGAACCGAAGGTTCCCGTTTCCAAAGCAACGACAAACCGGGAGTTCAGGAACTACCAGGTCCTGACCTCTGACCTCTGCAGAGCTGGGGTCATCCTGAACCTATCTGCATGTATGAGAGGCAGTTCTGAGGCCCACCAAGCCCCCAGCCACACATGGGGCCCCCGTGTGGCTCCCTGCCACACAGGATGCCCCCATGTGGCCCCCGCCACCATGGGGCCCCCAACCTCCATCAGGCCCCCGTGTGGCCCCCTGCCACCCATGGGGCCCCCAGACCTCCATCAGGCCCCTGTGTGCCCCCCAGCCACCCCTGGGGCCCGGCGGGGCCCCCTGCTGCCTGTCTCACAGCCGCCCAGCAGTGGCCACATGATGCTGTCATGTGAAGGACCTCGAGTCTCTGCGCTGCAGATCTGTGGGTTTTTATCTGACAGGATTCTTGCTGTGTGTGTGAAACTCCGCAGCCAATGGGGGCGCCGAGGTCACATGACCTGTGTTTGAAGCAGGCATGCGGCTATAAAGGGGGGGCAGCTCCGTCCCGGCGCTGATGGACGGCGTTCTCTCTGTCTTCTGTCTCAGGAAGGTTTCGCTGCCTGCAGCATCCTGACTGCCGGCCGGTCGCTCCCAGGAAGAGAGCGACTCCCACGGGAACATCAGCGGTGAGGAAGAACCTCGCGCCTGTGCTGCAGGTGGTTGCTGTGGTAACCATGGGTCGTCATGTTTTGCAGCCGTCTCCGTCCTCGGCCGCGTCCCTCTCCGGCTCTCTGAGCGAGCGGCGCCGGTCTTCAGGTGAGGCCGCCTCACCTGGCCACGTCAGCCTGCATACGAGTCGACACGGAGGCCGCCGCTTTAAACCTCTGGGTCGATGTGGGCTTTAGTGTGTGTGTGTGTGTGTGTGTGTCTGTGTGTGTGCGTGGCTGCGCTGCTGTGTCTGCAGCTGCGTCTGTGATGGCGGCGACGCCGGAGCGGATCGAGCTGGAGAACCGCAGCAAGGAGGAGGAGGAGCAGGTACCGGAGGAGGTCCAGAACCGGGTCAACCTGAGCCAAGGTGTGCCTGTCAGGTGAGGGCTGGAGCCGTACGGAAGTCAGACAGGACCAAAAAATATAAATATTCTGCAGCCACTTTAAACGGAGAAACTGCACAGAAAACAACACCTTCTTTCTGACCTGCAGGATTTGATTATTCTGTATGGAAATATTCTGTTTCCAGTTTTAACTGAATATTTCGATTTAAAAATCAGATAAAATGAATAAATGCTTATGGCTGACAGTTTTATAAAACCTCTGAAAACAGATTTCAAGCTGTTTGGGAGGATTTGAAAAGATCTGCCACATTTACCAAACATCGATGTAGTCATGCTGCTAAAACCGGATTTTTCTGTTACAAACTGTTAAATTTGAAAACAGTAAATATTAATCTGGTTGTTGATGGAGTTTTTAAAATTCTGAATTTAGCTTTGAAAATTGAAATAACTGATCCGTTAATTATACCCAAACCAGAGAAATAAAAATTTATAGTTTAGCTTTAAGATGTGAACCAAAAACATATGATATATAAACGTTTATATGGAAAAGTTGAATTAATTGTATTAATTTTTGTATCAAACAGATCAGAGGTTGTTCAAACTTCATCATATTTTTAATCAGCTGAATTGCAATAAAATGTTTTAAAAATGTTTAACTGCATTTATATTAATATTCTTAGAATATTTGAAAACTTCATAAATAAAATGTTTTAAAAGTTGATATGAAACTCTGAATTATCCTGAGATTTCTCATCAACAGAAATGTATGAATACATTTTCTGGCCCACTAAAAGAGATCTAATGAAAAGTAAAAAGTGAATAATATTAAATACATTTTTTTATGCTGATCATTTGTTTTATCAGTGGCTGATAATAAATCTGATGTTTCTGATAATTTTGCTGTAAATCTGATATTAATTATAAATATTAATCTTCAGTGAATTGTCTGTGTTTCCTGCTGTCAGCTCAGAGGAAGAGGAGGATGAAGGTCCAGGCTGTGTGACCTCACAGGAGGTGAAAGCTTCGAGGCGGGAAACTGAGAGAGAGGAAGAGGAGAAAGAGGAAGGCAGCGCTGAAGACGAGTCCAGCGATGGTGAGTTCCAGTCCGTGTGTGTGTGTGTGGGGGGGGGGGGGGGGCTGTGTGTTGGGGGGGGGTGTCTGGGGGGTGGGTGTGGTGTGTGTGGGTGTCTGGGGGGGGGTGTGTTTGTGCTGCTTCATCTGCTGTGTCTTGTGTCGCCCCCTGCTGGTAGAGGGGGAGTACAGCCCCTGGGAGACGGAGCGCCGCTCCGGCTTGTGGCTCCTGTTAGAGGAGGAAGCAGGTAGAACCCAACCAGAACCAGAACCAGAACCCTCCAGTCTTTTACTGATGGAGTTTCTGACCCATCTGACTTGTTCCATTCTGACATTTTAACAGAAAACTGAACTTTTCTTTAGGTTTACACTCACTTTAACCGGGTCCATATTCAATAATTAAGATGTACTAAAAAAATTAAACGTTAAAAGAATGCATAAAATGCTACTTGTTTGCTTTTTTTCATTTAATAGCAATAATAATATGCCCTAACCACGTTACCCATAATAATAATTATAAATACAATCTGAATAAATTATTGTTATTGTAATTAGATGGCATGTTTTTATTATTATGTCTAAATGTCCGTTTTTGTAATTCTTCCCTTTTATTTTGAAATTCTCCAGTCTCTGTCACTTCCTGTAATTTGTATTTCCACCATCTTCAGATCAATTAGTTATTTCTTGTTTAATAATAATTTACTTGTTGTTATTACTGTAATTAGTTGTTATTATTTTGTTTTATTTCTGGTTCATATTTTTACTGCTTGTCTATTTCCTTGTTTTATTTTGAAATCCTCCAGGCTGTCACTTCCTGTAGCTTTGGGATGTTTTGGTCTGTGTTTCTTTTACTGTAACTGATTTATAACTCCAGGATTTGCCCCGCCCCTTCAGAGTTTCCTCCTCCAGGCCCACCTGTGCAGCGAGGCTCCGCCCCCTACTCTCTGACTCCGCCCACTGCTCCGACGCCCTCCACCGCCTCCTTTGTCACCTCTTCTGACTCCACCCCTGACTCTGACATCACCAAAACTCCCGTCTCACCTGAGGTTGTCATCGAGATGGCAGCGCACAAACGGCCCACAGCAGGGGGGCGGGGCTCGTTTGATGACATCACACCTGAGCTGCCCCAGAAGGACCGGGGGGCGGAGCCAAAGGAGGAGGAGTCAGGCGGAGTGAGGAGGCGGAGCCACAGAGACGGTCCGGCCCCCACCCTCCCTCTGCTTCCTGGAGGCGGACCTTTCCTCCTCCACCTCAAGAAGCTCCGGGAGGCTCCGCCCCCTGGCCAGGTGGAGCTCGTTGGGGGCGGAGCCAGAGGCCTGTTGAAGGCAGTTCTACCCGCAAACAGAAAGGAGGAGAAACGAAGAGGCGGGACTTTACCTGCAGAGAAGTCAAGGAGGCTCCCAGCCAATCACAGCAGGGATACAGGTGATGACGCAATAAGAAGGAGTGATGTCACAGTGATGATGTAATGACACCACTTCCTGTGTCCCCCAAGTTGCAAGAGAGGAGTCAGCTCTGGAGTCTTCAACGCTGCTGCAGAGATGTTCACTAAAAGCCGGAAACAACGTGAGATCACCTGACACAAACCGCCCAATCAGAGACAAGATCACTGAACATATTAAAAATCAGCCAATCAGAGACACATCAGTAAACAATTAAAATCAGCCATTTTTAACAGTTTGTAACGTAATAGGAACAGAAAGTGAGCGGAGTCAAATCTCTGCCTCCACCACTAGATTTTAAAATGACATAGGGGTCAGACTAATACCTGGATTCACACATACTCCAGTAATGCAAAGGGTGCAGAGCAGACTGTGGATCAGACTAATACCTGGACTGTGATGTCCTGGTCCTTCCAGTTGCAGTTGCAGTTGTTCGATCTCGTGTCTGAACTGCGGAAAGTTTCCGTGGAGGAAGAGGAGGATGAAGAGGAGAACCAGCAGGTAGGAACTGAGCGTGGGTTTGTTTGGAGACGATCTCAGCCGAACCTGAAACCTTCGTTATTCCGAGAGGTTCCGCTGGCTGCGGCTGGCTAACTCCTTCCGGTTCTGCTTGTGTCCACTTCCTGTCTGTCTGCAGGTCTACGTCCCTCATGCTCTGGCCTTCAGGCGGTCGTATGGAGTCAAGGTAAGACTCACCTGTCCTGCTAGCGATGCTGTCAGTGCAGGTGTGAACCGACATTTCTGTTTCAGAGGAAGAAGCGCGTGAGGGACAGCCTGCCGGACTCGGATGGACAGTCTTCCTGTCCCACGGAGGTTCTGGGTGAACTGGTCCCGCCCAAAGAGCCGTCCAGCCTCAGCGTGAGGGAGGCCATGTTCCAGAAACAGGAAGGGGACGAAGACGGAGACCTGGACGCCAAAATCACCCGCCGCGTCCAGAGAGCGGCCAGGAGGCAGGCCAAGAAGGAGCAGCTGAAGAGGCTGCACAAGGCCCAGGTGAGTCTACCTGCGGACAGGTGAGTCTACCTGCGGACAGGTGAGTCTACCTGCGGACAGGTGAGGTCCAGACGGTGATCCCGCTCCATCTGCTTCAGTTGATCCAGCTGCAGCTGCAGCAGGTGGAGGTGAAGCAGAGGGAGCTGGAGGACAGAGGAGTGATGGTGGAGAAAGCTTTGCGAGGAGAAGCAGGTGAGCCGGGCGGCAGGACACACCTGAACACACACCTGGGTTTCAATAAAACCCCAATTAAACCGACTAGAACCAGCAGCTTCTACCTGAACTCACCTGAACCTAAACCAACCCGATCCTGAACTCTTGGTTCCGGTTCTTGTCAGACTACTGGGAGGACTCCAGCCTTGGTCCAGACACGGAGCTTCACCTGGGAGGTGAGTGTCTGCTACCTGTGGTGTTTCCATGACGACGGCGCCTGATGCACGACTGTGCTGTGACTGCAGGACTGGGCAAACTGGATAACCTGGTTCTGATGCAGCAGTGGTTCCGGCTGGTCCAGCAGAAGAACTCTCTGGTCCGATACGAGTCGGAGCTCATGATCTTGTGAGTATGTGAGCGGTTCGGATCGGAACCAGGTTGGGTCAGAACTGAACGCGGTTCTGCTTTCAGCGCCCGGGAGCTGCAGCTGGAGGACCGACAGAGCCGCCTGCAGCAGGAGCTGAGGGAGCGGATGGCCGTGGACGGTGAGAAGACCCGAACAGAACCGGGTTCCGACCCGGACGGGCCGCATTCTAACCGGGCCAAATGTTTCAGATCACCTGAAGGGCGAGGAGCAGCTGGGTGAGGAGCGGCGGATCCTGGAGGAGATGCTGGAGGTGGTGGAGCAGCGCGACGCCCTGGTGGCGCTGCTGGAGGAGCAGCGCCTACTGGACCGCCAGCAGGACCAGAACCTGGAGGTTCTGCTGGCCGGGGCGCTCAGCTGGGCCTGACGGAACCAGAACCTGAGACCAGAACCTGGAGGTTCTGCTGGTTCTGGCTAAAGTGTTAAAGTTTGGTCTTCAGTTGGTGTTGTTTCCTCCTCTGGTTCTGGCTACCGACCCAAAAAGGCTTTCTGGACCTGTCTTAAACAGAACCTCCTGCAGAAACATTCTGATCCGGTTTTTCTTCCTGATTCTTTTAAACGTCAGTGGAATAATAAGATTGTCAAAAAAAAGAAACATGATGAAAAAACCCAAAACTAATTCATATTCAAATCAGTTGCATGAACTAAGAATATAAAAACTGCGTTAATTTGCTGAATCGTCCTGGTTTGATTCTAAAACGATGAAGATTTAAACCATTTTACTGATGAGTTGTTTTTTAAATTGTGACTTTAAAAAACTTGCAAAGGTTTTTTTTTTAATTCATATAAAAACGTGTAATTATAAATCAAAACACTAAAAACTTGGAAAAAAGCAAGAAAAATAAGAATGTAATAAAATATAAGGAGTTTAACAAATAGGAAAAAAATAAAGATTTATTGAAATAAATCTGAATATGGTTTTAAACAGTAACAGAATAATCCCTGGTTATTGAAAAATAAAATAACTGAAAATTAAACTGTAAAAATGTAACAAATATGTACAATAAATGAAATTAATTGATTTTTAAAATCCGAAAGTATAAAACTGTTTTAAATGTGAAAATACCAAACCATCCATGAAATAAAAATGGATAAATAATCTCAGATTATTCCAGTTATTTTGGGTTTAAACTGCAGATTAATTCCTGGGTCAATAATCTGAGTTTCTTTGCGCGTCACCATAGTAACTGACAGTATTATGGGACGAGCCAGCTGATGGTCATGTGACCTGAAGTCAGCTTCCTGCAGAACCAGATTATTCTGGTCACCGTCGGCCTTATTTCCTCAGCAGCTCCTGTAATCCTCTCTGATGTCACTTCCTGTGTATTTTAATAAAAACTGATTTTCAGCTCAAGCTGCAACTTTTAGGAGAAACTTCCCTTAGTCTCAGGTTCTGTGATCCAGAAACTGCTGACGCTCCAGAGGATTTCTGACTGTTGTAGCATACAGTAGTTCAATCGTTTCCTTGGTGACCATGTGTCACCTGAACTGCCCAGGTGTGTCCATTTAACCTCTGACCTCTGTGCCCAGCAGCTTTACATTAATCATCCAAAATGTTTGAGTTTTATGTTCTTTGAATCCAATTTGAATGTTTTATGAAACAAAGTTGATGGAAAATGAGTAATTGATGGTCTCTGTGTTTCATGTCAACTCTGTAACTCCATCGCTCGTTTCCTCGTTTCCTCACTTCCTCTTGATGAACAAACTCAGAATGTAATTTACCGTTTCTTGTTGCTTCATGCCAACAGAAGCTGATGGTGAAACACGATCTGATAACTTTTACCTGGTCATCTTCGTTCTGCTCAGACATTAAACCCCAGAACGCCTCCATCACCACAGCATGACGCTGCCACCACCATGACTCACCAGGCGCCTGAACACTAACTGGCTCCTTCCTTACTTCAGCTGCGCTTCACATGAGCTTTAAAAAATACTGCTCACAAACTTTCTATCACTTTTTAGGTTTTCTTCTATGGGATGTTGATATTTTTAGAAAATGCTATAAAAATCCATTATTTCTTCTGAAGTTGATACGTTTATACTTAATGGCTAAGAGTTTGAAATCAGTCAAAATTTTTGTTTGGACCCAAAATGTTTTCCTGAGTTTACCGTCAGTTTGAGTTGTTTGCGTTGTCGTAACTGTGACTTCGATAGCGAACCTTGTAAAAAAAACCTTCAAAAATATTCCTGATTATTTTTCAGACGTTCTTCTGTCGATATTTAGTGAAATTACTGCAAAAACACAAAACCTTCCTAAGTATTTTTGCCTAGTTTCTAATGAAAAAAGACAAAACTCATCTACCAATAACCTGCAGCTTGTTTTAACTTAATTCCTTAACATTTATCCAAAGGTGAAATAATCTGCCAGTGCGACTAAATATTTTCCCATATAAGTTAAAATAGTTTGAAGTCAATATTAAGGAGATATTTACAGCTGAAAAGTTACCTCTAACTTCATTTTGTCTTATTTTAAGTTTATTCAAGATTTTTGCAGTAAAAGATCAAAAATACTTGCTAAGATTTCTTGTAGCAGGGAAAACAACCTGCCGTTGTTATTCTATCGTTATTAAAAGTAAGGGCCGCTGTGGAAGGTCCAGAGAGCCACTTATGGCCCTGGAGCTGCATGTTGGAGACCCCATGTTTAAAACAAATGACACGACTCGGCACTGAGCTCAGACATCTTTATAAAAACCTGATCTGGTCCAACAGAAGCTTCTGGTTCTGTGGTTTAATACTGCAGGTTCAGAACCGGGTCGGAACCGGGCGGCCTCAGCGGTCTCCGGTGCTGCTGGCGTCCACCTTCAGGTCCTTGGCCACCAGGCCAGAGGTCACTGGGTGCATGGTGGCGCGGTGAGCCATGAACACGCGCACGGCTTCCTCACGGTACTTCCCAAAGTTAAAAACCTCCCTGCGGGTCCAGAGGCACAAAGATGGAGGACAGGTGAGAAACTCGGCAGCGTTCACCTGCAGCTCACCTGGACCGATCGCCGGTACCTGAAGAGCGGCCGGGTGAACTTCATCCTGCCCTGCTCCGTCGCCATCTTCAGCGCCAGAGGAACCGCCTCCTCCCACTGAGAGCGGACACACAGCCGCAGCCACCTGGACACAGAGCAGCCAATCAGGACGCAGCGCCACCAGGGAGGGGCGGAGCCTAGATCTGAGCCAACGAGTCACCTGCAGCGGATCTCTGAGTTGGTGGAGGCGTTGAGATCATAGACGTTTTGCATCTTCTTCACATGAGACAGAGGTAGTGGGTCCTGAGGGACAGAGCAGGGGTCAAAGGTGAGAGGGGGACACAGAGGTCACAGGGGGACACAGAGGGTGTGCTTTACCTCCTGCAGCAGCAGAGAAAGGAACTCTATAAGCTGGTGAGACGACAGCGTCTTCACGTCCGACTGACTGAAGACATTCAGGTCCTGGTCTTTGGCCTGAGGGGACAGAGGACAGACGTCTCGGTCCAAAGCCTTCAGTGGACGGATCTGGATGACGAGCAGTTCTTACCTTGATCCACCTCTGAGTAAGAGCGATGCAGGCGTCTGCCAGCGTGGTGTCATACCTGGATCAGAACCAGAACCAAAGGGTCAGGACCGGTGCCAGGAGCCAGATGGAGGACATGAAAGGTTTACTTACTGAGGTTTGACCGGAGGCATCCCAGGAGTGAACATCCAGCCGTTCCAGTCCACCTTGTTCAGGATGTCCACCTGAAGGACGACATGTTGGACACCTGAGAACCAGGAACCGTCAGAACCAAGATCTCAACAAAACCAGGTACAGCTCAGAACTAGGGACCCTGGGTTCATCCCCCCAAATGATCCCCACCCAAACCAAGACCCTCCAGGTGGGTTCTTCGCCCCAGAGGCCCCCGAATATATTCATCAACCCAAAAGGCCTTTGAGTAGGCCAACCCACTCCTTGGCTTTTGGGGTGATGGACCTATTTGGGAGTCCTGGGCGGCTGTTGGGTTGGTCAAACCAACAGGACCCCCAAGTAGGTCCTTGATTTCATTCATCGCCCCAAAAGCTAAGTGGCTTCGTCAAGCTAAAAATGCCCAAGTAGGTCCGTAATGCCAGAATTTCCTGAGTAGGTACGTCACCCCAGAGACCCCTCCCAGGTGCTTCCTCACCTTGTCCTTAAAGTAGGTGAACAGGTAGTTCTTCCAGTCATCAGTGGTGACGCTGCTGTAGGCGAATCGCTGGATGTAGGACTTCACGAAACCCATGAAGACCTCTGAGGGAGAGACAAGCCAGCAGGTGTATCAGCAAAGGACCAGAACCAGGTGTGTGTGTGTGTGTCCAGGGGTCACCTGGTCCCCCCATCAGCTCTTCTAGGTGGTACAGCAGAGCGAAGCCTTTCTCGTAGGGCACCGAGGAAAAGGCGTCGTCAGGATCAACCTCATGCAGGCTGGGCACCAGGTTGGTCAGACGGTTGTTGGCTCCAAAGGTGTTCACCTGAGTGACAGGCGAGGGGAGCGGTGAGAGGAAACACCTGGATGGTTCTGAGGAGACGTACTGATGGATTCTGGTTCTCACCGAGTCCTGCAGGTCCTTCCAGCCCCCCATGGCTTTGAACTGCCTGAACTGCTCCCCCTCCATACGCCTGCCGATCATCCTCTCCAGGTAGACGGTGTGACCCTCATTCAGCCTGGGAGCAGAACACACCTGAGCATCACACCCAAACCCACTGAACCCCCATTCGCTCCTGATTGGTTACCAGAAGTGTTCCCAGGTTCTGTTGGTCACCAGGTTCCCAGTCCAGCTGTGGGAGATCTCATGAGCGATCACCTGAGGAACACAGACACCATCCCACCTGGATTAACCTGTCCATTAAAACCCCGCCCACACGGAGACCCAGGTGTGACCTGGGTGTTACTCACTCCAGACAGGGATTTGTCTCCAGCCTGAGGAGAGACAGACAGGAAACAGCTGGTCAACAGGACAGTCACATGACGCGGCGCCAGGTGCGGCGAGCGTGTTCGGGTTTACCAGCAGAGTGGGTGTGGCGAAGGTGAGGCAGGGGTTCTCCATGCCGCCGTAGGGGAAGGAGGGTGGTAGAACCAGGACGTCATACTGACCCCACACGTAGGGGCCGGCCAGGTCCTCGGCCGTCTTCAGCATGGTCTCCGTCTGACGGACAGGTGAGACCGGAACAGGTGAGTCAGAGCAGCTGAACGGGCCCAGCCGCTCCGCTCCCGGTTACCATGGCGACTCACCTCAGAGAACTCGGACGCCGCCTTTTCCACAAACTCCTTCTCAGACCAGACTCTGGACCTGGGGCCGATCTCCCTGTAGACCAATCAGAGAGCAGAGATCCTGTCACCTGGCACAGGTGGAGTCATGACATCATCAAGCGCTACCTGCTCTCCAGAGCTCCCACCACAATGGCTATCAGGTAGGACGGCATGGCCACCTGAGGTCAGAGGTCACAGATGGGAAGCGTGAGGTCACAGAGCCCATAGGGTTGAATATTAATGAATGCCCCATTTTTCAGAGTTTTATTTGTGTCTGTAAAATAATACAGACACAAATAATATGACTGTTTACAGTTTACTGTAAACATTTACAGACTGTTTACAGTCATTTAGTCAGACAGTAAACACCTGAACTCAGTTGAAATGGTGATGATGTCATGAAGGAAAGAGGTGTGGCCTACCGGCTGCCGGAACCTGTAGATGATCCGACCGCCATCCTGAGGATCCACTTCCTGTCCATCCCTCACCGCGCTCATCACCGCCACCAGCTGCTTCGGGACAGACACCTGCGGACAGGTGTGTGTGTGTTACCTGTGCAGGTTGTGTGTGTGCTACCTGTGCAGGTGTGTGCGTGTGCTACCTGTGCAGGTGTGTGCGTGTGCTACCTGTGCAGGTGTGTGCGTGTGCTACCTGTGCAGGTGTGTGGTGTGCTACCTGTGCAGGTGTGTGCGTGTGCTCGGGTATGCTCCTGCAGTGATGAGCCTGTCAGACAAAGTGCAGGGCAAAGATTCAGATCCTGATCGGCTTGCTCTGTGGATGTTCTGGTTCTGTTGGACCTTCCACACCGGTTCTGTGTGTTTTTCAGAGGTAAGACAAGGAGCTTTGCTAGAAACAGAACCAGTTTGGAACCAGAACCAGGAGGAAGTGGAGCAACCGGGCCATTGCTCAACACTGAAGAAACATCAGTTTCCCCAAATCTGTGTCTCAACAGCTGGAAACCACCAAGAGGAACCAGAACCTTTGCTGTTTGGACCCGAGCTCATCTTCCTAACCCTTTGGTACGGTCTGACAGGTACGTCACCTGGCACTGGCTGAACAGGTAGGGCTGTTTCTTCCCCGCTGTCTGCTCAGGTGTGAGCCACTGCAGCGCAGACGCAGACGGAGACGTCTCATAGGTCACCTCCGCAATCACCTGCTGGCCCCTGATTGGTCCAGACACACAGCCAGGTCATATAGGTCAGCGTTAGGACAGACAGGAGGCACAGAGCTGGACTTGAGCTCACCTGGAGAGGTCAGAGGGCAAGTTGATGATCAGTGGGGTCCCCTTGAAGCTGTGTTTGGGGCCCAGCTCGAAGTGGGCCGGCTGCTGGTTGACCGACACCGACGAGACGTTCAGGTCCCTGCTGTCCAAAGTCTGCAGCAGAAGAACTGATTTCATTAAGGGGTTAACAAGATAAAGCCACACCTGCTGATAAAAGTCACCTGGCTGGAAACCAGTTGGACCAGTTCAAAGTTCACACATCACTGCAGCTCCAGTTCATTCACATTAAACACATTGATCAGATGATCCCAGATGAAATCTGATGCTTCATTCTGCATCTTCTGACTCTTTCACACTCAGATTTCACTGCAGTGAAATATGAAGAGTTCAGGTGAGAACACCTGTCCTCATGACGTCACACTCGAGGACTCCGCACAGTAGCAACTTGAAGTGTGGATGAGTCACAAATAAAGCATTTAAACACTTTCTGCGATGTGTTTATGTTGCATTAGAGGAATTTTTCACTTTCACTCCGGAACCAGAGAACAAAGTTCACCGTCTTCTAACAGAGCTGTGCTCAGATCTAACTCCTTAAAATGATTAAACATGCGATGCAAGTGTGGCCTTCATGAGCCGAATTAAAGAGGAACCTCAGCTGGATGAGAAAACTGCACCATCTCAGCTGGACCTACAACTGTTCCGCTGCAGAACCAGAACCAAGCAGAACTCTGAACAAATCTTCCTGAGCTCCGTGTTTCTGAACCAGCACTCGGACCAGACTCCATGCAAATTATCTCTGTTTTTATTCGCCTCACTGCCAAGCTGCTTGATGTGAGCTCAGAAGCTGAGACCGGGTCGGAACCGGAGCACCAGATCCGGGCAGCTTACCAGAACGGAGAAGCGGTCCTCCAGAGCCTCCACGGTGAGCTGGACCTTCCCTCTGATCACGTGTCTGTCAAAGTCCACGTGCAGCTGCAGGTTCAGGTGTTTGGTGAGGCAGGTGGAGAAGGAGGAGAAGGAGCACGGGTCCGACATCTTGATCCGTTTGGAGAGGCCGAGCACTGAGAGGAGGCACGCCGAAACAGCCGCTCAGACACCGGGAAGAGGGCGGGACTTCCGGACCAGTTTTCATAATAAAAGTCTCCAATCAATTCCGGCTTTTATTTTGGAACCTTTCAAAAAAAAATTAAACTGCGACTGAACGTTAATTTATGATTTGTTAAAAAATATTTAAACCCTTAATTTATAGAGCAGTAAATAAAGTATCTAATAAGTGTGGGTTAAGATCGATAATAAGATCATAAACAATTCAGTAAAAATCTGTTGGTGCGGCTTGGTTTTACTACCAGAAGTAGTCATCAGAATGGAATGTAAACAATGCTGTCAGGCAAAATAAAAGGTTTGACATTAATATTACAATTAATATAATAAAAAACAAAAATAAAATGTAACTATACTGAATGAAACTTTAAGTAGGATATATATTAGGGAAATTTATTAATGTAAAATGATAAACTGACTAATTTTAAAACCATAAAACAGAAATTATTAACAGTAATAACTATAGATAAGAAGAAATTTCCATTTTACCTTTGAACCTTGTTGCACACTCACACAAGATCCCCAAATATAATAATTAAAATTAAGACTGAATCCTAGTGATTTATTCTGGTTCCTCTTTAGTTTCTAAATCTTGATTTACTTAAATCTGCTTCCTCTTAAAGTTGCTCCTTTAAATCAATAAGGTTGAACAGAAACGACACAATGTAAAGTTGACTAAGACAACATAAAATATATTGCAAAATCAGTAAAGAGTTTAATTTAATGGTCTTGTAAAAATGAACCCAATGAAGCTTTAAACGCTTAGTCTCTTCATATGAACTGAAAAATGGATGAATAAAAATCAGCACTCATCAGTCTTAGTTCATTTAAAGTTGGATCTCCTTCAGTCTTTCAGGAACTTTTATCTTTTATCCCAGTTTGTTTTTATGTGACCTGCAGCCTCATTATCAGATCCAGAACCAGAATCTGGTCCGGATCCGGATTGAAATCCTCCATGAAAATCGCTTCATGTTCCGCATCCATCCAGCAGGGGCGCTCTGCGCAGGGACAGCGTGTTGATATTTACATTACTGGATGATCAGCTGATCCACATCTCACTAAAACCAGCGACATGATTTTAATGAAATAAAGATAAAAAAGGAAAACCTGATGAAAAGAAAGTGAACCTTTTACTTCGAGTCAGAGCGAAGATGATGATGAGGAAAACTCAGGTTTATTTATCCATTTAATCAACTTTATTTTGTCTTATTACTTTGTTTATTGCTGATCATTTATAGTATTTTACTTTTTATTCTTTCATGACTTTTAAAATAGTTTGGAAAATAAAAATAGTAAAACATCAGACTTTCAGGGTTTTGAGCAACATTACAAATAAAGACAATAAATTTAATATATAAATATGTTTATTTCCATTTCCTTCTATCTGACATTAAATCAGGCTCATTTTTTCCTCTTTTAGGTTATGATTCTAAAAGTTATTAGTATTTGTTGGAAGTGACTCGATGCTCTGCTGCTTAGACTCTTTTAAACTACTTTAAAATGAATGAATTGAGCTTAATGTTTGATGATAAGTTGGAATGTATTATTATATAGTGACATAATTTACTGTCAAAAGTCTGGAGACATTTGTTGTGAACTGACTCCATACAAATACAATTAGTTATAATTTTGGTTTTACTGTAGAGTACTTTATTCTTGATTCTGTTTTTATGGGTTTTGTCTTCGTGGTAATCTACATTGTGTTACATTGTGATCTGCTGGTACATCAGAATCACTTTATAAAGGATTCAATTCTATTATTAAATATATTAAACTTTTACTTTATTCATTAAAACTACGTGTTAAAGTCTGAAAAGTTTCCTAAAGTGGAAGCAAAGTGAAAAACATCCGGATACTTCCTGCTCAGCTGGCTGCTCACCACAGGAAGCTGATTGGTCGATCATTTTCGGCTCGTCTCTGATTGGCTGACAGGAACACCTGTTGCACCTGCCTGTGGAGAAAGTTTGTCGGTCGCTCAGGAGTTGCTTTGGACCGGTCCATTGTTCCGTCAGAGAGGGGGGATCCGGGAGATCCGGCCCGGAACCCGAAGGCAGGCAGCGAGAGCGGCGGGACCGGCCCACCTGCCGCGGGGAGCCGTGGAGTCTTCCACGGACTCAGACAAACTTTCACTCCGCTGATAAACCCGCTTCGGATCGGAACCGGTCCAGCGGCCGGAAACATGGCGGCGAGGCTCGAACCGAGCCGGGAGGAACTTCTGGAAGTCAACATATGTGAGCGCGGCGTGGGCTCCGAGGAGGAGAGCGGCGTGTTCAGCCATTCCACGGAGGATTTCTGCGGCTTCCAGCAGTGGACCCGCAATGACACATCATCATCCTCATCCTCACCTTCATCACGTCCGGCGGAGCTGTGGGAGCTGCGGGACCCGGAGCCGGCGGCCCCACGCAGCTCCATCGTGGACTGCCTGCTGGTGGAGCTGTACGACGCGTTCAGCGGCGGAGGCGGGCGGCGCACCGCGGACAGCTGGGACAGCTCCACCGGCTCCGGTTCCGACACGCTGCCGGCCCGCTGCAGCTCCGGCTGCGGCTTCCTGCAGGAGCTGCAGGAGCGGCACACCCGCCGGCTGCAGATGACATACCTGGCCCAGAAAGGTGAGCGGGGCCCGGGCGGGGGGCCGGGCCCTGCGCGGTCTGGAAGGGTCTGCTGTCTGGGTCCGACCAGAACCCGGTACTGAAGTTGAAACTGCAGAAAGTAATGAAGTGGCTTTAATACATGAATTATTAACGTGAAATCAGATAAAATTCAGTGTTTTCAAAACTAAAAATCAGACCGAAACATCAGAGTGACGTCAAAAGTGATGTCATACATGGCAGGGGTTAAACCAATGAGGCAATAATTATCTTAAGAAACGTTTTATTTATGTTGTTCTGAAAAAACTGAAAGCCTGAAGAAGAGCGCCCCCTGCAGGCTGGATGTATACAAAATGTTTATGTGAAGTTCAATGAACACCTGCTTGTCCAGGTGGATCATTACTACTGAACCTCAGGCGCTGAGCTTCTGGAAGAAATCAGGTTTTATTGATTTTTATATTCTGTACTGATCAGGACTGATGGCTCCAACCTCAGTCTATCAGCCAGGAAGTTCTTCATCATGAACGTCTTCCTCCGGCCCAGGAAACCCCGCGTCACCCGGACCGGGATGGCTTCTGGTCCTGGTTCTGGTAAAAATCAGATAACCATTTAAATCACTTCCAGATGACCCAGAAGCAGCAGAGGTTGTGACAGAACCGGGTCTGGAGCCTGGTGGGGAACTTTGGGCCGACTTCATGTTGTCAGGCAGGTTCTGGCTGGAGGAGGAGATGAAAAATACGACTGAATCGATTAATGATGATGAATCGATTATTGAAATGTGTTCATATAGTAACCAGTAACTGTTTAAGGTTACAGACTCTAAAAATGGGATTTACTGAAAAAAACAACAGAAATGAATTAAAAACTACAAAAACTTTTTGGGTTAAAGTTAAAAGTCTTAAATCTGTTCAGCTGAACTTGTGTGCAGGACAATTCAGCTTCACCAGGTTCAGACGCAATAAATTAACAATTTCACTCAGTTATTAATCAGTTAACCCATAAAATAACCAGAACATTCAGAAATTAGTAAACGCTAAACTTCTCACATGTTGGATTTTCACAAACCAAGAGTCACTGAAGGAACGCTGCTGCTGACTTCTGGGTAATGAAATTACTTTTAAAAGGAAGTAAATGACTATTTGCACCTTTTACTGCATTTCTAACGTTCAATAAAGGGGTGAAATGAAAAATAATCCAGAACTATAATCATGTTTAGCTGGTTCAGTTACTTCCTGGTTAGTGGAGCTGATCGGGTCGTCGCCTCGGAGTCTCGCCTGGCATGCAGCAGCGGGCCGTGTTTGCCCCACACACACACACACACACACACACACACACACCCCCACACACAGCTGAACAATGCGGAGTCAGGAAGAGGAAACGACCCGATAACGGTTCTGATGTTTTCCTGCTGCTCTGCCTTCAGCAGTTAAACTTCAAAGTTAGGAGGAAAAAGTTTCCTGTTTTATAGAAACTAAAATTATTTAGTAGTTTAATGAGCTTCTTGTTTTCTGCTGTAATGTGGCAACGACTAAACCTGGATTTATTCAATGAGGTTTAATAAACCAACATGTTTATAAAATCAGCATAAAGACAGAAGAAAAATAAAAGGTTTGATTCTGTTGAGGAAAAATCCTCCAGATGCTTCTGGCAGCTGCACTGCAACTAGCAATTATTTTATTTTTTAATTAGATTTTAAAAAGGGTACGTTGAACTTTTTATCTGATATTAGAAATGTGATTGAGTTCTGGGCAGAACAGATGATTTTAACAACAATTTTGCAGTAACTGAAATAAGAAACAGTTAAAATCTCATGAAAAAGTTTGGGGACCCCCAAAAACCTGCTGAGTCGTCAGGTTTCTACTTCCTGTGTTTTTTTTTTAATTGGCGTGTTTGAATTAAACTTCTCAAAATGAAACATAAAGATCACTGATTGGTTACAGAGATCTGACCCACTGAGCTCTGGCTCTGTTTGAGCAAAACGGAAGGAAAAGCGAAGGTGTTCAATCTGGTCCTGGTTCTGAATCTGGTTGTGGTTCTGACCCGATCTGCTGCTCTTCTCCTGTCAGACCTGCAGGAGCTGCGCTCCATCGTCCAGGAGGTGAAGCACCGCTCCGGCCTGCAGTCCACCAAGCTGCTGCGGCATCTGAAGAGGCGGGACCGGCTGGTCCACAAACGCCAGAAGAACTATGACGTCATCACGGCGTTTCTTCAGGCCGTGTCCCAGAAGAGACGTAAGACCAGAACCGTTTCTGTTTGGGTCCATGAAGTTCTGCTCATTATTCCAAAGACCTGCAGACATAAAAGCTCATTTTGTAGATGATCGTTTGATTCGGACTGCAGATCCGGAACCGGTACCGGCTCATGACCCAACATTCTCTCAGAAACTTTGAAACCAGAACTAAAACCAAGAGCTGAGTTCACAACGTGACGTAGATAAAAATAATCTGTAATAATCTCATTGTTTATTTTCTGACGAACATGAGATCCAGTTTTACTGTCGGACTTTATGGACCGGACCGGTCCTCCATTAGCTCCTCCGTCCCTGCGCCGCCTCCTGGTGACGTCACAGCAGAGGAGGAAGAGTGCAGCATCCACCGCTTCCTCCTCATCTCATCAGATGCTGTCGGAACAGGTACCGGTACCGGCAGGTTGTTTGGACCTGGTTCCCGTTAGTCCGGAAGCAGCGCTTCTGAACCTGAACAGGTTTGAACAGTTCGGCTCGACTCGGTTCCGGATGGGCTCCGGTTCGTAAGTGCGGCGGCAGGCGATGACCGCAGAGTCCGGTCGGAGCGGCCTGTTTCCGGGATGAGGCAGGAGCGGCTCCCCGCCGGAAGGAGGCCCCGCGCGGCCGGCCGGCCGCAGGGCCCGGCGGGGGTCGGCGGCATCATCAGCAGCGTCTTGCGGAAACGCAACGGGATCTCCCGCAGCGCCCCGCGGCTGCTCTGCACCCTGGAACCAGGTCTGGACCTCCGGTTCCGTCCGCCGCTCAGAATGGACTTCCTGCTCAATGTTTCATTTTTCTGAGTTCATTCTGGGGATATTTTGCTCCCTTCTTTAATTTTAGGATGAATCTCCGACAAAATAAAATAGTAATAATAATTTCAACTTAAATCAGAACATTTAAATGTCATAATTCTAGATTTTGAAGAAATTAAACATTTTTCTGTAAATTTGCCACCGAATCTGAAGCGACTAGTTAAAGAT
Organism: Phalloptychus januarius; assembly: GCA_902982915.1. Taxonomy (NCBI): domain Eukaryota; kingdom Metazoa; phylum Chordata; class Actinopteri; order Cyprinodontiformes; family Poeciliidae; genus Phalloptychus; species Phalloptychus januarius. The sequence continues at coordinate 13,411,764 of CADWAE010000474.1, read as the reverse complement.
TTAGTTTCCTTCTTTTCACTCTGCCGGCTTTTATTTTGTATTTTTCTGTAATTGTAAAGCGCTTCCGGTGTAGTCCCTGTAATCTCGGTGGGCGCTTCCCCGGGTGGGAATATAATCCGGTACCGGGAAGTGGGCGGGTTCTACCCGGTAATCCCCCGTGAAGCCGCGCAACGAACCGGCGTGGAACGGAATGGCGCAGGGGAGCCGAACCGAACCGGACCAAGCAGGTCACACGGGATTTTCTAACAGAATAATAATAGTTAGAAAGGTTCCGGCTGGAGGAGACGGGTTCGGTTCGGTCCGGTTGGAACGTTTTTCCTATTCGGTTCGGGTCCAGTTCACTTCCTGTCGGTGTTTAGCGGTTGGGACGGATTCAGCACCGCCGGAAGTGGACAGCGACAGTGAACCCGAACCTTTTGGATCAGATGATCCCGATTCATGAAAAAGCTTGTAAAGCTGGCAGCTGGAGATGAAGCTTTAATTCGGACTCGGTTCTGTTAATCCTGAAGTTCTGATCGGACTTTTCTCTGTAAATGTTGATTTGTGAGCCGGTTCTGATGTGCTGAGAACCGTCAGAGCTCAGGTTCCTGTTTGTTTCCAGGTGTTGACACCAGGCTGAAGTTCACCGTGGAGCCATCGCTGGGAAACAGCGGCTTCCAGCAGGTGAGTGCCCGCCAGGGGGCCCTCTCACCGCCAGGGGGCCCCTCTCACCGCCAGGGGGCCCCTCTCACCGCCAGGGGCCCCGCTCACCGCCAGGGGCCCCTCTCACCGCCAGGGGGCCCCGCTCACCGCCAGGGGCCCCGCTCACCGCCAGGGGCCCCTCTAACTGCCAACAGACATTAAGTACAGACTGAATGCTGCTCCACATGGAAAAACTATTTATTTGTACACAAAGATAATAGTTAAAGTCTTCCTGTTTTTTGCTGCTTCAGTTGGGGAAATTTAACATCAAACTTGTTGGCTTGTTTAATGTAAATTAATGTTTATCAGCTTTTAAATAGTTAAATAATGACATACTTAAATACACTGCATTCGCACAGTTCCACACAAGTAATTTTGGTTTAGTTTCTAGTGTAAATGTTTTACATCAGATAAAGGTCACTTGAAATAAGACAAGATACAAAGACATATTTTAATTTAAGTTAATTCCCTCATATTGATGAAACTGTTTGCTACCATTTGATTATTTTATTTAGAAAATGGGGGAAAATGTGTCAGTGCAGCAGCAACAGTTTCTCTTCAATATGAAGAAATTATTGACTTTATTAAAGCTCCTGGATCAGCTGGAAGGTAGTTAAGATATTTACACTCGACCAAAATGACTTGGTAAGACTTTGAGTTTTGCAGTGCAGCACTTTAAAATGTTTTTTATTTTGTTTATTCTATAAGGTTAAAATCAGCAGCCATAATAATACTGATCTGATGTGAGATGATTAGAAAGGATGCTAATGCTATCAGCTCCACACAGAGCTGAAGCGTCCCTGTTGAAACCCAACGCAGCCAGCTGGTCTGGACTCACTGTGAAGCATGGTGGTGGCAGCATCATGCTGGGGGGTTACTTTCTTCAGATGGAGGCAGACTGGATCCTCAGGCCTCCTGAGGATGGAGACAAGAAGTTTCCACTGTTAGCTTGGGGTGTACTTACTTCTGAACGAGTTTTCCTTCTAGGAACCAGAAGTTTACATACATGAGTGAAGGAGATTAAACGTTATGTTTGTGTTCCTCAGTGGAACGATGCTCTGAAAGCTGTGGCACGGCTTCCCACCGGGATACCGAGGGAGTGGAGGAAAAAGGTACGCAGCATCATCATCATCAGTTATTATTGATGATGTTGATCAATAATAACTGATTATTATCAATAACTGAGCTCAGGATGATGGAGAACCTTCAGCTCATGTTAATCACAGCTAAAATCATCTTTAAATAAATGAGCAGTTTAGGGATCAGAGTTTGGACCGTCAGGACCCAGAGACGTTCTGGAGGTTCTGCTGGTTCTGGAGGTTCTGGCTCACTGTTGTGTGTCGTTGCAGGTTTGGCTAACGCTAGCGGACCGCTACCTCCACAGCATCTCCATTGACTGGGACAAAACGCTTCGTTTCACCTTCAACGAGCGCAGCAACCCAGACGACGACTCCCTGGGCATCCAGATCGTCAAGGTAACCAGACTTTATCTGTGATCTGATTGGCCGAGGAGGAGAGTCAGAGTCTGATTGGTCGATTCCATGTGAAATGATGTTTGTGGCTCTCATTGAGCTTCATGGACCAGCAGAACTTTCTACAGGAAACGGCGCTACGTTTCTAATTTAAGTAAATATTTGAATCTGATCTACATTTTCCTTCTGACTGAGAGACAAGTTGATCTTTCTGGACTTGTTTGTGCCACTTCCTGTCAGAAAGAAAGGTTCTGATTGGAGGAAATTCTTGGTTTTAACCCGTCCGGTTTCTCTTCCCATGCAGGTAAAATCACATAAACAGAACAGGCAGCAGTTGGGTTGGGGTCAGCAGGTCAAAGTCCGCTCCTGTGTTTACTCTTCCCTCTCCGCTGCAGGATCTGCACCGCACCGGCTGCAGTTTTTACTGCGGCCAGGAGGGGGAGCAGGACCGGGTGGTTCTGAAGCGGGTTCTGCTGGCCTACGCCCGCTGGAACAAGTCAGTGGGTTACTGTCAGGGCTTCAACGTGCTGGCCGCTCTCATCCTGGAGGTGACTGAAGGAAACGAGAGCGATGCGCTCAAGGTGAGTCCGGCTGACGGCTCAGGAACCCGGAAGGTTCTCCAGAACCTCACCTGGTTCTGCCGTTTGGGTTTCAGGTGATGATCTACCTGATCGACAAGGTTCTGCCTGACAGCTACTTTGCCAACAATCTGCGAGCGCTATCAGGTAAACCCGGCTTCATGTCTGAAACCAACACGTTTGAACACGGCTGCTGTTTTTAGAGCTACTAAACCAATTATTGCCATAAATTGTTCCCCATATCGGATGAACTTTGTCACGTTTTAGTGATATTCATGCAACTTTATGATAATATGAAATGAGAAACTGAGAACTTTCTGTGAGTCTCACACCAGTCAACTGGGAGGAATGGAGGCGTCTCAATAGTTAGCGTTAGCTCCCTCTATTTATTCATTTAGTGCTGGTTACTTTTGTGTGTAGGGTTCAGTGCTAGCTTATGCTAAGTTTACCATGTTCAGAGGTTTAGCAATAGCTCCACAAATTCTTTTGAAGTTGTTTTGCGTTAGTGTTCACTACTTTGGTGAGGGAAACCATGTGCCAAAGGTCACCAGGCAGGGGATCGAACCTGCGACGGCCCCAGCTTTGGCTTTTTCTTTTATGTTTTGTGTTTCCACAAATTTTGTGCTTTAATGTAAATTTTTTTTATGGTAGCTTCTACAACATTTTTTTTTTAGTAACTTAGTGATAGCTTCTGCAAATTGTTTTGTACGTTGGCGTCCATTTTTGTCTTTAGCGGTTTCGAGTTAGCTTCTGATAATATTTTAATGTGTTTAGCGTTAGCGGAGCTAAGATTCATATCAGCGCCTGAGTAGTTGGTGAATCTAACTTTCTGGTTAGCAGTGGCTAATGGCTACTTCCAATTTTAGTTCACATCTTACATACATTACAACCATGGTGGCCATTTTGATTAAATATCTTGTTCTAAGCTAAATGAGCTCTTATATCTTGAAGTTAGTTTTGTCCTCTTTCAAGTATTGTGGAAACTAGACAACATACTTGGTGAGCCACAGAGGTAGGAGCCGTGTTGCAGGCAGCTGGTCAGCAGCATGCAGCAGCAGGTGGGGTCGGGGCAGCAGGCCTTCAGTATGCTGAGGACGTGTCCTCCTGTCTCCAGTGGACATGGCGGTGTTCCGGGACCTGCTGCGGCTCAAGCTGCCCCGACTGTCTCAGCACCTTCATCACCTGCAGAAAGCGGCCAATCGGGAGGCTGGAGGTAAGCCATCATCATCATCATCATCATCATGGGGGTCACCACGGTGAATCAGGATGAAGGAGCCTCCTGTCCTGCAGGCAGCTACGAGCCGCCGCTCACCAACGTCTTCACCATGCAGTGGTTCCTCACCATGTTCGCCACCTGCCTGCCGGCGCCAACCGTCCTCAAGATCTGGGACTCTGTGTTCTTCGAGGGGTCTGAGGTTCTGTTCCGGGCGGCGCTGGTCATCTGGGAGCGGCTGGGGGAGTGAGTGGAGTGGCAGGGTCGGGGGTCAGAGTTCAGGGGAGCCCAGCTGAAGCCTGTGTTTGTCTCGTCTCCAGGAGGATCGAGGACTGCCAGACGGCAGACGAGTTCTACAGCACCATGGGGGGCCTGACCCAGGAGATGCTGGAGCACAACCTGCTGCACCCGGCGCAGCTCATGCAGGTAGTGGCAGCATCAGGAGGCGTGGCCTGCAGCCGGGGGGCGTGGCCTGCAGCTCAGGCTCTGTTTGCTCTGCAGGACGTTTACTCCATGGCGCCGTTCCCGTTCCCCCAGCTGGCTGAGCTCAGAGAGAAATACACCTACAACATCACGCCGTTCCCCACCGCAGCAAAGGTCAACACCAAGGTCAACATAAGGTACCGTCTCCATGGAGACCACGTCCGCCAGCCGTTGCTTCCTGGTGTCGTTTTAGTCTTCCTCCATCCTGACCCGGTTCTGTCCTCCAGCAGCGGTCCGTCCGGTTGGGACAGTGATGAAGACGCCGATGTGGATGATGATGACTCTGTGGCTGCGGCCCTGGGCTGCTTGGGGCCCCTGGGCGGCCTGCTGGCCCCTGAGCTCCAGAGATACCAGAAACACCTCAAAGGTTGGCATGGCAACCACAGACCGGTTCTGATCCAGTTACTCCAAGCAGAAACAATCGGACTAAAAACCTTTTCAGTCACTACGACATTTCATTTTTAATATTTTACACAGCAAAAGAAAAAAAATCTTATTGGTTTATTGGTTTGTTATTGGTTTAGTTTCTGCTGTAAACCTGAATTAAAAGCTGGTTTCTGTTGATCAAACCGTTTTAGTTCCACTAGAAGATAATTTTACTTAGAATATTTTCCTCCTGTTATTAATGAAATCTGCCAATACAACTAATAATTGTTCATCAATATTAAATTATTGACCTAAAACAGATGATATCTTTAGAGTTTATGAATTAGTTGTTTCTTAAATGTGCTGAGAGATTTGAACTAAAATACTTTTTACAGTGAATGTGACGAATCAGCAGAATGAATCTATATTAACGTTTTCTATGAACAGAATCTGAAAAGTGTGGTGTGTGTCATTACCTGAGAGCGTCCGTCTGTCCTGTTCCTCCAGACCAGCGAGTCGAGCAGGGCAGCATCGCTGAGCTGAGCCCGGGCGCCGTGGGCGGGACCGCCGCAGGAAGTGGTCGTGCGGAGCATCAGGCGGCCGTCAATAGCATGTTGCTGGAGCGGATGAGCACTGACATCACGGCGCTGAAGCAGCAATATGGCCGCATCAAGCGGCGGCAGCAGCAGCAGGCCATGCGGCTCTGCATTCGGACAGGTGAGGCGGCACCGCCGACCCTGACGCCCCAACAGGAAGTCCAGAGTTTAACCGCGCTGTGTGACTCGTAGGACCCGGACCCAGCCCGACCACGAGTCCTGGGGTTCTGCAGGAGCGTCCCAACAAACCCGGCAGCGGTTCTGACCCGGACGCTCACGGTACTCGGGTCCAAGCAGCAGAACAGCTGAGGCCGGTGGCGGGCCGAAACTTTAGGAAACAGGAAGTGTTGGAGTGACTTCCTGTTTCTGTTTAGGAACTGGATCCTCATCCAAACATTGATTTATTCCAGAAGAAAATAAAACTCTAAAAATGATTTCATAAAGAAACTGGTCGATAAATATGCATGGAAAGTTGAGTGGAAGGAAGAAATGTGATAGAAAAGAAATCTGAACAAATGTTGAGAGGATTGTGAAGCTTACAGTCATGTTAGCCGCTGCTAACGGTACCAGTACCTGCTTTAATCACCATGGAAACTGGGCTGGTCTCCATTGACGCAGTAATTAATGCAGAAGGAGCCCAGAACTGAACAGATCGATTATTGATCTGATATTTGGTTCCGATTCTCTGAACTTTCCAGAATCATAAAAAAAAATTGAATTTAATTAAAGTCGCTAAAATGAATCAACTTTTCGATGAAGTTCTGGTTGGTGGAGACGGGCGTCGCTACTGGATGTCAAAGTTCATTCTGGTCCTGAATAAAAATGGGCGACTTAACGAGCTGCAGAACCTCCTGGTTCTGATGGACGTTCAGTAGAGGCAGAAGGTTCTGACCTGGTTCTTCCTGCTTTAACTAACCAGCTAACATCCTTCCTCTGGTGGTTCTGGGATTTGATTGGTCCTCCTGTGGCGCCCTCTGCTGGCTGCAGTCTGTCCCTGCAGCCCGATTTCACTCACTGCCATCTTTTCTTCTTCTTCTCCTCAGATAAATGTCCCGCCACGCGGGTTCTGGCCTCGCAGCTCAACCCGTCCAGCGCCGTCATCAACCACCTGCTGCTGGGCCGGAAACCCCGCGGCCCGTCCAGAACCTTCCGGCCCGAGTCAGCCAGCCCGCCAGTACCCGGCTCGCCCTGCAGGCGGCGCCGCAGCTCCAGCAGCACCGGCTCCCCGGGCAGCCGCAGAGGCTCTCCGTGGCGGAACCACACCCGGCAGTACCGCAGGAACCCAGCCCGGGTCCGGGCCCGGATCGGAGTCCGAGACTCTGAGGAGAGGGAGGATGATGATGAAGAGGAAGAGGAGTTGGGATGTGAAGAGGAGGTGAAGGTGGAGGAGGTGGAGGTCCGGTTGGACTCGCTGGACCTGCAGAGCCAAGTGGCCCAGAACTCCCTCACCGACCCGGAACCAGAATCAGAACCTGATGAAGAGGCGAGGAGAGCTGCAGCTCCTCTTCCTCCTCCAGACTCAGACCGATCCGGAGAGCCGGACTCAGCTGGTTCTGATGGACCTGCTGCAGAACCGTCAGCATCATCGTCCTCACTCATTCCTCTTCCTCCCTCCTCTTCCTCGGCTCCCCGCCAGCCTCTTTTCTCTCCGTTTCCGTCCATCAAGCAGCCCAGGAAGTCTCTGGCGGCTCGGAACCTGGGCCTTTACGGGCCGACGTCCAGAACCCCCACAGTCCATTTCCCCCAGCTGAGCCGCAGCCTGAACCGGAGCAGCGCCGCCGGGGCCACTGGCCGGCGGTGAAGAGCTCAGCGGGTCAGAACCGGGTCGGAACTGGGCTCCAGTATTCCCCGGTTTGCACTACAGCCATAAAGCGTTTCTATGCCAAGTATTTATCTGCACAGGATGGATGGAGACCTGAAAGCATCCTGACCCGACGTCCTTCAGAACCTTCTGCTTGTTTTCTATCACTCTGTTCTGGTTCTGTAGAAACCCAGAATGTACCGTCTCTATCTGTCGTAATGAAAGAATGAAAGGAAACATTCAGCTATGGCTCGTTTCTTCTGTTCTCAAAGATCTGAACCAGTTCTGACCTCAGATTAAATCACTTTTTCCTTCCACTAAGCTTTCCATTAATATGGTTGGATCCAGCCCTCTGAACTTCTGCTGTTTTTGTGTCCTGCTCTTCGTCTTCAGACCACCATATTGATGGAAAGCTTAGTGGAAGGAAGAAGTTGTAGAATCAGTTGAAGCATCTAGTTCCAATCAGGGTTCTGACAGTTTTCATGTCTGAGACACAAATTTCCAGATGACTCTTAACCATCTTTACCATATATAAATACTAAAGATGACAATTTCTTCTACTACAGTACCATGTAGTGGATGAAGATGATTGGGACATGGAATAAAATCTGGAAAATAGCCAAATTCAACTTCTGTCCTTCTCCAGATTCTGTTCAGCAACACCTGATGGATCCGGTCAGATGTTCGCTGCGTCAGCATTTGTTTCTATTATTGTGTATGAAGTGATCGTCCTACTTCCTGTTTAGATGAAACCAGGCAGAACCACGCAGTGAAGCTCACTCAACATTTAAAAACAGACTTTAATATTAATATACAGGATCTGGAGTGAAGCCTTCCACATCACTACAGTATAGCTCACTTATTTACATCTAACTTCATCTCAAACCAAATTCATCACATAAAAGTTTTATTTACATATTATGAGGAACCAGAAATCCTCCAGAGACCCAGAGGAGAAAAGTCCGACATGAGGAATCAACTGTTTTAAACTCAGTGATCAGCACCATATTCAGGCCCTTATTTTACTTTTAGAGGTATTTATTTCCTGTAACTGCGGTCCAATGTGATCCATATGGTCCAGCAAATCAGCAGTTGTCCAGTTACTAGCTACTGCAGGCAGTTACTCAGCTACTAGCTACTGCAGGCAGTTAATCAGCTACTAGCTACTACAGGCAGTTACTCAGTTACAAGCTACTAGCTACTGCAGGCAGTTACTCTTAGCTACTAGCTACTGCAGGCAGTTGCTAGCTACTCCGGTAGCTAATGCTAATCGAGTCAATAGAAATATAGCCTCTAACAGCAGCTGAACATCAGACCGACTATTCTTTTAAATTTAGGCTCGGGACTTTATTTGTCGATAATTAATGACGGATTTTAACGCGTTAAATATGTTAGCCGCGTTTCTGGTTCGCCCGTAAATCGGACGCACAAGTAAATCTCAATGTTTAGCATCTCAATAATGCTAATTATTATTGAAATGTTTAGCATCTCAGTGCTAAGCATGTAGCCGCAGCACAGACAATAATGTCAGCTTCTGCATTCCTAAAGAATGATTTTTTTAAAAGTAGTTCCATCAATCAGTTGAAAGCCAAATGGCTGGAATAGCTGCTTCCATCTGATGGCTTAATAACCTAACAAATTAAAACAATATTTGTTATTGAGGTTACATGTATTTATTCAATAAATAAGCAGCATAAATCGCATAAATTGAATAAGAATGTTGGTTACTTGGTAGATATGACCATGCTGTAACTCGATTAAAGGTTTTTCAAATCCCACTAATTTACTCACTTTTTGAACGTCTTTGTGTTAAATTAGAAACATTTGTCTTCATGTAAATCGTCTGCCACATTAACAACCTGAACAGAAATCCTTACTCAGATCAATCGCAGATGCCACATGACCTCTAGAAAAACGCAGCATCATTTTAGGTAAACCTACTAAAAGAAATATGTCATTTTTAAGGAGCCACCATTTTATTTTTATTTTTATTTGTGGGCTGGAAAATATTGTAGAAAATAAAGCATGGAGAGTCCAACTTAATAAGGAAATCACATCTTGTACTTCCTAGTATTCCTAGGGCCACTCTTAAAGGAAATTCAATGCAAATATTACAGGAATAAAATTAAAAACTTAAAAGTATGAAATAGTATTTTCATTGAAAAATATTAAGTGGTTCTTTTTCATTTTTAGCCAAAGCTAATAAGATCCCTTGTGGCTCTGGAGCTGCAGGCTGCAGCCTGTTCTACATCAGGCCTGCTACTTTAGACTCTCTGAATTCAGAGACGGATCTGGAGGAGCATCAGTTCAATTGAACAGAGCGCTCTCCGTCAACAAAACAGGAAGTCCATGAATAAGTGAGTAATTAAAGCCTCCAGGGTTCTGGGGCGTCCTGGAAAACAAATGCATTGAGATTCATAATAAGGATCTGGGTTTCAGGAGGATCCTCAGAACAAACCGGACCTGCCTGGTTCCACAGTCCAGTCATACGGGCGTTTACGGGTTCATCTTCATTGGCATTCAGTCAGTGTTGGTGTTTTGGGTCAGCGGGCGGCGATGCGGGCCGACCCCGGGTGTTTTGGGTCAGCGGGCGGCGATGCGGGCCGACCCCGGGTGTTTTGGGTCAGCGGGCGGCGATGCGGGCCACCCCGGGGTTGACGAAGGAGAAGTTCCTGAACATGGTCTGGTCCACGCTGTTGATGAGCGTCCGGTCGGCACACGACAGCTTCGGCTTCTCATTGATGAACTCTTTGTCAAAGTTGCTGCAGTCGCTTGGGGACGTCTGAGGACATGGAGGGAAACATTTCCTTACATGGTAAAACTGGTTTCCTGTTCGCATCACCAACTGGTCTGAGTAAAGACATGGACATCCATCCATCCTGCGGTCATTGGAGGAAAGGCCAGGTCCTCCTCTTTCATCATTCAACTTTTCTGTTTCTCAGCAGAAACCAAACTACAACAATCTGTTGCTGTAAGAGCAGAGGAGTACCTCAAGGCTCTGCTCTGAGATCACTCTGTTCAGTTTAAATGTTTGTCAGGGTTTCAGATGTAAGCTGATCATTTTTATATATTTAGCTTCTGAAGATTTTTTTCTTTCTAGAAAAAGGACCCGATGATGTCAAGTATTTGACAATTTGATACATTTATCTTTTTTTGTGTCATTAAGACATAATTTCTAGGAGATTCCTCAGTACAAACATAACTCAAAAGCAAAAATAAACGAATAGATCAGATAAAATAACTCCCATTATGTCTAAATATTCCCTCCATTATATAATAAATAATAGCTCGAAGTAGCTCCTCTTTAACTTACCAGCGTGGGCCTGAAGGGCGGCGCCACCTGCCGCTGCTCCAGGGCGCTCCAGTCCATGCTGGTGAAGAAGCCGTGCTGCCGGATGCTTCCCTTCACTCCCAGTCGTTCCTCCGGCTCCCGGACAAACAGCTGAAGAAAACCAGGTCAGACAAAACCTTTACTGGCTGCTGGTCGCCATGACAATGGCATAGATTTACCAACAGAACCAGAAAGTCTGATTATTCTTCATTGGAAAAGGTTTAATTAGACGTTCCCTGTGTCAGAACAGAACAGGCGTTTCGCCAGATGCTTCCTGTATCAGCAGGTCTTCAAACACAATTCGGCATTTTTTGATACAGGTCAGATAAACACAGCTGGTTGTTCAAACTGTTCAATTTCTACAGTTTTTGTAGAAAATCGGATTTCTACAAAAATCAGATTTTTTTGGGACAAAAATCGGATTTCAGCTCCAGGAAGGTGGATCTAGATGGCAACTGAGGTAAAGCAGGAAAAAAAACTGAAGAAGTTTTAAGAACATGCTAATCAGATTTTAGCATGTTCTCAAAGACAGAATGGACTGGTTCTGGTGGTCTGAGTCTCACCTTGACCAGAATGTCTTTGGCCGTCTTGGTGAGCCAGCTGGGATAGATGGGCGAGTCGGTCCGGATGGACTGGAAGAGCTCTTCCTCGTCGCGGCCGTGGAACGGCGACTGACCGATCAGCATCTCGTAGAGCAGAACCCCGAAGGACCACCAGTCCACCGAGCTGTTGTACTTCTGGCCCAGCAGGATCTGTCGGCACGGCAACAAGCATCAGCCTCGCACAAAAACCAGAACCCCGACCCAAACCCTCGGCCGCTCACCTCCGGGGCGATGTAGTCCGGCGTCCCGCAGAAGGTGGAGGTCCGCAGGTCGTCCTGCATGTTCTCCTTACACATCCCGAAGTCTGCGATCTTTATGTGTCCGTCCGAGTCCAGCAGGACATTGTCCAGCTTCAGGTCTCTGCAGGGGAGAAGCCCAAAGTCAGCCTGCTGTCTGAAACTCAACCGAAGCCGCAGCTGAGCAGCACAACCTGCAGCACAGCGCCGCAGCACAACCCACCTGTAGATGATTCCCTTTGGAGTGCAGGAACTGGAGGCCGCAGACGATCTCGGCTGCGTAGAACCTGCAGGACGAAAAGCAGATCCGATTAATTCAATAAAATGAGATTTCATTGTGGGAGAAGAAGGCAAGAAGGTTCTGGGTTCGATTCCCGGCCCCGGTCTTTCTGCATGGAGTTTGCATGTTCTCCCTGTGCATGGTGGGTTCTCTCCGGGTACTCCGGCTTCCTCCCTCAGTCCAGAAACATGACTGTCAGGTTAATTGGCCTCTCTAAAATGTCCCTAGGTGTGAGTGTGTGTGTGCATGGTTGTGTGTCCTGGGTGTCTCTGTGTTGCCCTGCGACAGACTGGCGACCTGTCCAGGTGACCTCCAGGTGACCCCGCCTTGCGCCCAGAACGTTAGCTGGGGAGGAACTTAAAATGTTTTCCAACTAAAGCAAAAAACTTCTTTATGCTCAGAACAGCAGCGAAGCTAACGCTAATGCTAACGCTATTGCTAACGCTATCACTGACTTTTAGCAAATACTGTTGAATATTGATGATGATAATATCAAACTGTTTTAAAATGAGATTTTAAACCGAGTCGGAACCAGAACTGAAACCTCAGGCATGGTTTGATAAAACTGAAACTGATCATGTTTCTGCACTGAAATCCTTTTTGTTTTTATTCAGATGTTAATGTTTGTCCATCTGAGGGCTGACTGCAGAGATTTCTGGGGGTGTAAATACTTTTCCCAGCAGTGTGGGCGGCTGGCTGCGTTAGCAGGAAGACGTACGTGGCTCTGTGCAGGTCGAACTTGTGGCAGGTCTGGATGTGGAACATGAGATCTCCTCCGTTCAGATACTCCATCACGAAGAAGAGGTTCTCCTGGAGAAAAACAAAATGGCGTCATGAGAAACTCTGAGTCCCATGAAGGAGAAACGGCTGGACTGCAGCTGACGGCTTAATAACGTTTCTAATGTCAAGCAGCTGTAAGGAGATAAGTTACAGACCGACTCTTTACATGACGGGATTATGAGACTTTCAGCTGCTTCCGTTCACTACAGCCTGGTTGTGCTTGTTGAGGACTGAATCAGGATGAATCAGATTTGAATCTGTTCTGTAAGGAACCTTGAGATGATATTTCCAGTTCAGAACCAGAACCAAATCAGAGATCGGACTGTTTGTCTCTTTTATATTTCAGGTCCAAACTTGATACAAACACAAAAAAACAGAAACACGCTGCAAAGAAAATATACTGGAGCTGCAGGAGATGGAGCCAAAATCTACAGTTACAATCTACATTTCAATCAAAAACTTTATTGGCAAATTAAAAGAAAACAATAATAAAATCAATTGAAAAAAACAAACAAAAAATTCAGCAACAAACAAAATGCTGCAGCCACAGGAAATGTGAGCAAAGGGACAAATGCTGCAGTTCTAATAAAAACAGCAGCAAGAGAGAAACTGGCTCCACAGAGCAGAAGTCCTCCAGGCCACCAGGGGGAGCCAACAACGAACTGGGACCAGATGCTCATCGAGGACTTGGGAGGAAGAACTTCATGTTTCAAAACACATGAAGTTTTAACCATATTAGAGAGCAGCAGCATTTTCCTCCCCCTGGTGGCCTGGAGGACTTTCACCTTGAGGACTGAGTTGCAGCTTTTCATATTTCCTGTTGTTTGTGCAGCTCTGACACCTCCAGCTCGAGTTTCCTGTGTTTGCAGCTGGTTTTGCTGTTTGCAGCAGTCAGAACCGGCAGGACCTCGTTCTGTCTGCGGTCATCACCTTGGTCTGGAAGGTGCAGTACAGGTGTGTGAGGAACGGGTTCTCCCAGGCCAGAGACAGAACCCTCCTCTCCACCAGCGTACACTCCACATCGTCGTCCATCAGCACCACGTCCTTCTTCAGAGCCTTCACAGCGAAAAACTTCCCGCTCCTCTTCAGCTCGGCCAGAAACACCTGGAACCACAAGAAGACGGGTCTGAGGTTCTGCACACCTCTGGACGCCTCCACTTGCAAACCAGGTGACATGTTTCCGTGGAAACAGGCCTGACCACAAGCCTGGCCCAAGTGTGAATGAGTCAAAGTGTGACAGAGCAGCTGAAGCTAACGGCGCCGCACCTTCCCGAAGCTTCCTTTGCCCAGCATCTTGTGCAGGACGAAGTCGTCGATGCTGAACTTCTGCTGATGGTCCTTCTTTGGGACGGCGTAGAGCGGCTCCTCCGGGGCCGGCCTGCTCACCTCGGTCGGCCCCTCCCACAAAACGCCCGTCGGATCTGCCGGCGAACGGAAACCTCCGGTGAGACGTTAGCTAGCGTGACTGGGAGGTGATGATGTCAGCAGCAGCGTACCTTTGCTAGCAGGCGCCGGCGTGACGGGCAGACCCGGTACCAACCCGGACGGCGCCCGCACCACGCCCGGCTGGCCCACGCCCACCGGACCTTCTCGACCCATGATGTCACCGTCTTTAGTACTTCTCGCCTTCAGAGGGAAAATGAAACCCAACAGATAAATAAATTAGAAAATTATGATTCTTAAAAATTATTTTGTTTTACTTTTAAATTACTGGTGAAACATTTTTGGAAACTAAACTTTTCTAAAAATCCTCAGACAAACTCATCAGCAACAAAAACAGCAATGAATTAGCATGTTAGCTAAGTATTTAGCTTTGAGCTAGCTGCGTCGAAATATTTACATTCCAACTTACTTGCTAGCTAATATATGCTAGCTAATATATTTAGCTCAGTATAGAGCTGAATATTCAGTTTGGAGCTAGTTAGCTTGCACAGAAAATATTTAGATTCCAACTAAATGTTTATAGTTAAGTTTAAATATTTAGCTTGCTAATCAGATATTTGAAACTGAATGAATAAATAACAGTGAAAAATATGTCAGACTAAATAACCCAAATTATTGCTCTTAATTAATGACTGTGTAAATTTACAACACATAAAAATCTTTGGAGAGAATTTACAATTTTCATAAATTTAATTTTTTCCTCTAGCAAAAATATTGTGAGTTACTGTTTGTCCCAAGTTAAATAATTGGCAATAATTTGCTTCAGAGTAAATCTTAATTCAGAGGGAAGGAGAGATTTATCTTACAGCTAAATGGACAGACTTTCTATGTGTAATGATTACATTTAAAGAAATGTAAAAATAAACAATTCAGTTTGTGAAGAAACTTTGATCAGAATCATGACTCATCAAACTGTTTCTATTATCAGGAAATCTGACTCATTCTGAGCGTTTTGCAGCCGTGTGAGGCGTTCCCTTCCCGTAGGAGGATTTTGCTGCTTCTGCTGTAATAAAAAATGCAACCGTACATTTCAGTAAAAATGCTGGTCAGGCCTCAAAGAGAAGCACAAATTGGTACCGGACAAGAAAACTGCTTGGTTTGACGGAGTGTCACAAGGAAAACAAAATGACTTTTCAGGATCAAAAACACCAGAAACAACATTTCTAGATTAATTGCATACAAGAAAAAAAGATCAATTTTCCATGTTTAAAGGCATAAGTCTTATTAAAACAAGAATATTCCATATTTAGTCAGAAATGTGTGGCTAAAAGCAGCAGAAGTGCTAAAAAAGTCCAGTGGTGAATTGAGGAAATGTTTTAAATGTAGAACTGGGATCTTTTTCTGGATCCTCACTAAACATTTAAACTCCTGTGAGTTTATAACATCCGGGATTGTTTAAGTTGCAGTATTTTGGCTCTCTGACAGAGAAGGGATCTTGACTTTGGTTTTCCCTGCAGAACATTTGCAGACGTCCTGCAGACGTCCTGACCTGCTGCTGGCTCTCGATGACGGCCAGAGCTTCAGCCATCAGCTTCTGGTTGACGCCGCAGAGGTTCGCCACCTTCTTCTGGCATTTATGATGAACGTTCATGCTGCACTCTGCACAAAAAATACAGAACCAATAAAACTGCAGTCACACCTGTCACAACTTCAGAATGCTTTGATTGTGTTTCAGATTAAAATCAATCGCAGAGTTGAAACCTCTGGAAACTCAGTTTGTCAAAAAGTGTCTAAATGATGTCTGAGAAATGCTGAACTTTGCTGAATGTCACAGAAATGAGGCATTTTATGGATGATTTTTTTCTGTAAACTGGAGTTTCCAGCTGCTGGATCGTATTTCCTTTCCAGCAGCAGATGCTGCACATGATGCAGCGCCGAGACCTGGATCATGATAATTCCTCCTGCTGCACATGAAATTATCTTGATGGGTTTGGAAATAAGCCTCTTATGTTACATAAAGCATCTAAAACATCATCTGGTTGGTCGGTGCAGGCGGCGCCTCACCCTCACATTTCAGGCCCTGCTTGGCCAGACCCCACAGCAGGGTGCCGCAGTGCTGGCAGAAGGTGGGGCTCTTGTAGTTGTACACCTTGAAGCGATGCGGCATGTCGATCTTGAAGCGCTCCTTATGGATCTGCAGAACAAGAGCCAGAGTGCAGCTGGACGCAAACTGCCAGAACCAGAACAGAACCAGAACCAGAACCGGTATAAACTCACCATGGTCTCCTTGCTGTTCACTGCCGACCCGGTGCATTTGGCGATGACCTTGTCGATGCATTTCTTGTGGATGGCAGCGTTGCATTCTGGGAGACACACAGAGACAAGAGGGACAGAGACATGGAGGACAATGCTGCAGGACGGCCGTCTCCTGATGCATCATGGGAAACACAGAGACTCACGTCTGCACTGGTAGCCCTGCTTGTTCAGACCCCTGCAGAGCAGAAAGAGAGCCGAGTCAGGAACCAGCAGGGGGGCGCTACGGCCCGGTCCGGGTCGGTCCATTCGGGTCAAATCGGGCCGGTTCCGGCTGGTTCTTACCAGACGAACTCCTTGCAGACGGAGCAGAAGGTGGGCTGAGGGAAGAAGGTGGCGCTGAACTCGTGACACTTCACCAGGTGAACTTTGGCCTGTTTGATGGCGCCGCGCCGCTGATGCAGGGTGAACAGGCCGTCTCTGCCGCGCTCCGAGTCTGGGTCGGCGCCGGCCTGACCCGCAGCATCTAAAACACACCAAGACATGACCCCGTGACCCCTAGGGTCAAAAACACACCAGGATGTGACCCCGTGACCCCTAGGGTCAAAAACACACCAGGATGTGACCCCGTGACCCCTAGGGTTTTGAGATTAATCTTGAAAATTTTTAGTCTAAAAATGTTTTTTGGTGAAAATTTATGAATTTTTAAACTTAGACATTTCCTAGTTTTTTTCTAGAAGATTTCTAAGGAAAAGTCGAGGATTTTCATCTTTAGAAACATTTCTGATATTAATTTAAAAATTCAGATTTTTTCTATCTCTGGTGACCTTCACTCGCCGCTGCAGCTGCATTAAACCAGGAAGTGTTTTAACCTCTGACCTGGATTCTGTCTTTGCTGATTTTATAATTCTGCTTATTCAACATTTCCTCTGTTTGATGAATCTTGGATTAGTGGAAGAGTTACTGATGCAGGTGAGACTCACCGCTCTTCTCCAGGTAATACCGGGCCTCCATCAGCAGGCGGCCCTGCGGCTTCATCTCCAGCTGGAAAACAAAACCGGCACGAATAAAACCTCCATCTGGAGGAGGGCTGGGCACAGACTCGGCTCTGGACGATCTGATTTACAGATCAGTAAATCTCTGATCTCAGCAGGAAATAAAAAGTCCCCACAAAAACAGAAAAAACTCATTTTAACTTTAAATGAGTAGAAAATGTTTCAGAGACTCGACTGAAGCAGAAAGTTTACATTTGTCTGATTTTTCTTCCTCGTTTAGTTTCCAGGTTTTATTGGACTAAATTATGACTGAAATAAATTCTTCTTTAACTCAAACATTAAGTTAATGAAACTGAGCTTTATTGGGTTAGTTACATCATTTCCCTTCAATGAATCCTCATTTTGGCCACATTTAGATCATTAATGTTCTTAAAGGGCCGGCTGCAGCAGAAGGCATTGATAACAAATACCAGATAAAACTGTTAATGTTTTCTCTGCATTTATACTTCTTGTTAACATGTTACATTAAGTTCTTATGAAAAATATTTATATGCCCAATGTAACCTCTTGAAATTCGGCCTCTGTCTCTTTAAGAAGCTGCTCCTGAAGCTCCGCCTCCAGGAAGTCGTCCCAACATGGCTCCTCTATTAACCCCTTAATGTTTTTACCTGCGTTGCTCTGAGCAGCAGCTCCTATAATGAGCTCAGCAGCTGTTTGCTAATTGCTGCTGGCTAGTCTGAAGGAGCATAGTGGGGGAGGAGCTGCGGCTCGAAGGCGGGGCTAGGTCCACCCAGGCGTTTAGCAGCTGAATGGTTGCCATGGAGACTAAAGGATGTCTTAAACATGAACGAATCAGAGCAGGTTTGATCATGATGACAGAAAGCTGGTACCGGCCCTTTAAGGCTCAACATTGTGGACCTCTGGACATCAAAGGTAGACATTTTGCTTTATCAATTAATCGCAGGAAAAACATTAATCAACGTTCTGAGTGTCCTCCGAGCGGTCCGGTCCGGTCTGACCCGGTCCGGTTCTGCTCCACCCACCCAGATCTCCAGCTTGCCATTCTCCTTCTTGCAGCGCGTGGCCAGCGAGTCCAGGGCCACAGTGGCCTCGGCCCGCAGCTCGGCCGTCCGGTCCTTCACCATGATGTGCATGATGCGGCCGCGGTGGACGTGGGCGTCGAACGTGGAGCTCCACGGTGGGTACATGGTGGGCTTCTTCTGCTTGTACACCTGGCCCTTCTCTGCACACACCCACACACACACACACACACCACACACACACACACACACACACACACGTCTCATGGGAACCAACCGGCACGGCTTCAGTTTCACTTCCACACAGTAAACAGGCTCTGATTTGATTCTTTGACTTTCCTGGTTTTGTTTTTTAGTTCCTGGAACATAATTTGATCATTATTGACTCTTTAACTTAGATCAACATTTAGCTTTAAACTTTTGATATCAGAGCAGAAAAAAACTCCTGTTAGTTTATAAAACTAGAACAAACTTAGAAAGTAAAGAATCAAAGCAGGAGAAACGATTACTAGTTTATTACAGATACTGATGAACAGGAGGAGCCGATCTATAGTTTTATACTTTTACGTTTCTATTAGTTTATAAATGGTGGAATACTTTTGGTTTTTATTTTGTTTGCATTTCCTCTAATCCATGCAAAGCATTTTCAGTTGCCCCGTTGCTGAAGAGGCGATGCATCAATAAAATGTCCTTACTTTACCTTTGGGGTGTTTTATTAAACTTCCTCACAGAGAAACTAACGGCTAGAGCTGAAAAGATTCAGAGCCATAATTCAGCTAAACATGCAAACACTTTGGATTAAAGATGAAACATTTTTAAAACTTTGGAAATCATTTTGCAGTTGTAGTTTCTGCAATGTTTTCTGTCCAGGTTTTAATCTGTGGATCCAGAAATACTCAGTTATTTGTGCAAAATAAATGAAACATCAGCCTAATGTTTATTTATTCTAGATTTTCTTTTTGATTTTATTACTGATCTGACTTTTTTATCTTTCAGCAAATAGTTTTATTTTTTAGTCTGTTTATTCCAGTTAGTGATTAATCACTAGCTGAATTAGTTGATCATTCCAATAATTGATTAATCGTGATTAATCGGGCTGGAAAGTCCAAAACAAACCTACTTGAAACTGGTCCAGTTATTTCCAGACTAACTGGCCAGAACGTTTCCAGTAAAACCCGTTAAACTCTCAGAGTTTCCACTTCGTCTGCAGCAGAACATCAGAGCCGTTTCAGGGCCCAGAACCTTGCCGGTTCTGGTTCTGTGCAGCTAGATGAGCCAACATGTTGTCAGAGTGACATGTGAGCCAGTTCCTGTGTGATCTGCTAAAAACACAAAGGTGATGCTCAGAAAATGCTGACTTCCTGTCATTTGCCCTCCTGCTTCTTCTGAGTCAGAACCGGTTCCGTCTGAAACGACTCGACGTATCGCCTCGGTTTTACTTCCGCATTTATCAAACAGCCCTATTTAGGCAAACGGCCCACATATGACAGAAAGCATGATGAAGGTCAAAAATACTGAAATACAGGGAAATGATGCCTGAACTTTACCGGACCTCAGTAGTACCAGCGACACCGTTACCATGACAACACATTAAGAACTGGATTTCCTTTCCTTTGAAAAATTATGAACATAAAATGAAAACTGTAAATACCATAAAAATAAAAGTCAAGATCGAACAAATTCAAGATGAATTTGGAAACAAATTAGAAAAAAACTATATAACTAAAAATACACAATGTTTTATTATAAAAATAAAATAGAAATTTAATAAAACAGAAAAGTAAAAAAAGGTCAATTTATTTCCCTTCCTGAACAGAAGGCGGCCATTTTTAACTCTGCTGTCGATGACATCATGAAGGCGGCCATTTTTAACTCTGCTGTCGATGACATCATGAAGGCGGCCATTTTTAACTCTGCCGTCGATGACATCATGAAGGCGGCCATTTTTAACTCTGCCGTCGATGACATCACATTTCCCATTAGTGCTCATAATACCCAGAAACATGTTCAGTCAGCGATCAGCTGATTTTCCTCCTGATTCTCACATGAAACCCACAAAATAACTGCAGCTGGGATGAAAATGATAAATCTGGATATGATGTCATTTCCTGCAAATTGACACGAAATTACAACATTTTTATTTAGAATCTGAGCAAAATATTGACAATTAATGTAGAGAAACTTAATGGGTCCTTTCTGATCAATAGTTGAAAACTCAGATTTTATTGCGACGTGTCGTTAGATTATCAAAAATAATTCTTTCCTCCTGGGACTTGAACTAGGCCTTTCTTCTTTCATTTCGTCTGCTCTCCACCAGCCGGCAGAAATAAAACATTTGGCTGCGGTTTCACAGCAGAGATTCAAGATGGCCGACGCAGCCGGGATGACATCACCAGGCGTGACTCTGAGTCAGGATCCGACACAGTTCAAAACTAAGTACACCCTAATCAGCTGATTAGTCTAAAACAATGACCGCAGAGACTAGAAGGGTCGAAGGTCACCTCCAAACCACCTGGACCCATCGTTCTCCACAGAGACCTTCCAGACTCTACAGGCCCCAGTTAGTAGGTCGAAGGTCAAAGGTCAGGACTCTGGAAGTCTCTACCCTCTGGAAACAAGATGGCCGCCAGAGTGAAGTCAGCAACAACAGATTCCAACAACAGATTCTGTTGGTCCTGGTCACCAACAGAACCAGGACCAAGGTCCTCTACGGCGTAGTCAAAGTTCCTGGAGGCCAAAATGGCTCCGGAACATAATGAAACACTGATAGACTTTTTACTGACTCCTGGGTGTACTTACTTTTTATCTTGATCTTTGTTTAATAAGTGGAACCAGATTGTTATTTTCAAACAAATTTAGAAGCTGCATATAAACGACAGGGCGGATTTATTTAATACGTTGATATTTGAACTTTTCCTTTAAAAGATGTTAATATTTAATTTGTATTTTTGTGACTTTAAAACATTTGCAGCGTCAGAAAGCAGAAAACTAATTAAACTCCATGTAAAACTAACAGGTTCCTGAGCAGAGCCCGACTGACTGCATGAAGTAGGCTGAAGGTGTTTCAGCTCCGACACACATCCACTTCAGTCGTCACGGAAAACAAATTAAGAGTTGCCGTAGCAACCGGTTGCCACTGACCTGTGTCCACGGCCTCCTTCATGTAGACGGCGCAGTACGGGTTCAGCACCTCTTCGTAGTACGCCAGGCCGGGGTCGATCTCGAAGCTGGAGAAGCCGATCCGCAGGAAAGGAGACATGACTGACGGTCGCTCCTCCAGGAAGAATCAGGAAGTTTCCAGGTTCAATCTGAATGTTTCCAGGAAAAGTCTGGACGTGTCCCAGGTAAATCAAGAGTTTTCCAGGTTAAGTCAGGACTTTCCAGGTTAAATCGGGAGTTCTCCAGATTTCCTCACAGTGTGTGCGGCAGCGCGCCGCCGACTCGCTGCAGGCGGCTGGCAGCGGGGGGGCGGCGGTCGGCGACAGGAAGTGAGCTTTTTAAATTTTTCCGACCTGCAGAGGAAGAGAAACATTTCATCATGAAAACCACAAAGAAACAGAAAAACACAAACTGCTGAAATCTGTCAGGGCTCAGAACCAGAACCTCAGAGGAGCCCATCAGACCGGCTCCCAGGGAGTACTGGACCTGGTTCTGTCCCAGTGACAGCCGAGTCACTGCTGCATTTAGAAGAACGTGTGTGTGTGTGTGTGTCATCTCTATTAATAGAGATGAAATCCTAAACGCAGACGAGGAACCGACGCTCTGAGCTGCTCCAACTGGGACCGGTTCTGGTTCCTGGACCCGGAGCGGGCAGGAAGTCACCCGGTGCCGGTCCAGTGGGCTTTTAGCAGCTGAAGCTCAGAACCAGAAACGGGCCTGAAGCTCCAACATTAAACCTAAACTCGTTTCCATTTGGTCTAATTAATAAACTGTTAAAATATTCTTTAAATAGCCTGTTTTAAATAACTTCTCTAAATTTCTGATTTGTTTTGCTATTAAAATCAATAAAATGAATATTTTTGTGGAGCTACTGCAAAAATTTGCAAGAAATTTTGATGGAAAATGTTTAGAAATTGAATTTAATTAAAATGTTGTAATTTAATTCATTTTACTGAGAATCCAGTGAGATTCAAATATGAACCATTTGTCTTCATATCACATAAAAACATTTTGACACATTACAGGAAAACTGGGCTGTTCCAGCAATTTGCTGCAGATTTTATTTTAGGGCGCCAGAGTCCAGGGGAGCAGCATAGAAACCGTTCAGCAGGATTATTATTAAGAATCATACGTTGGTCAAAGAGACCAGAGAGAATGAGCGACACATTCAGAACCAAAACAGATGTGAGCCGAGAAAACAGGACCGGGCAGAACCGGACCGGACAGAACCGGAGCAGCAGCGTCTCGTGGAGCTGCAGCAGCAGCGTCTCGTGGAGCTGCAGCAGCAGCGTCTCGTGGAGCTGCAGCAGCAGCGTCTCGTGGAGCTGCAGCAGCTGCGACTTGTTGCTGCGACTTGTTGCTGAGTCTGAGTGGGCGGAGTCAAACTTCCGGCACAAAACACCAACCACACTTCCTGTTTGAACGTTTTCCTTCTCGACGGGTTCGATGCAAAGTTACAGACAGAATCAACTTCACAGAGACGAAGAAATAAAACAAACTAAAACTGATAGAAGTTAATTTTCCTCTTTCAGTCGATTCAGATGAATCAAACAAACTTTTGTTTCTGAATTTTTAAATTTTGGTTAAAATGATATGAAAACTAGTTAATTTCTCATTGAAAATCATTTCAAACATGGAGATGAAATCATTTTATGTCAGGCAGACGCCGCCACCTGAGAACATCCGCAACATTTTCTAAAACTTTATTTTGTTGCTGACATACTGAGAATATTTACTTCATTTTCTAATAACTTTTTCTGAATTCAGTTTATTTTTATTAGAAAACCACAATCATCTACTAATAGTTGAACCCTTCTGTTTTTGTGGTTCTGCTGGATTGTTGATTGATATTTGATGTGATGCAGTTACTGTTGGTTCCTGCTCTGCCTGCTGGGCGTTCCTCAGGGCGGTTCCTCTCTCAAGGCGGCTCTTTCTCAGGCGCTCTTTGGCGTTCCTCCAGGGCTCCTCAGGCGTTCCTCTCTCAGGGCGGCTCTTTTCTCTTATTTCCACTGATTGTAAAGTTACATTTCTGTTTCTTTATAGGCCTGGTTCTGTTCTGAGGTCCGTCTGGAAAACCTTTCATCTCATCCGTTCGACTGTCTGCTCAACACAAACTTCAGCAGCTTTTTAGCCGAGTTAGAGGTCAGAGGTCAGGAGCTTAGCACCATGAAATTCTCCTGTGGTCGTCAGAAAATGGATCCAGTCTCCGGCTTTCAACGATTTAAAATCGTTTTGAGGGAAGAAACGAAGCGACTCGTGAGTTTTGCACAGAATCGTTGCCGATGGAGACAGAAGAGACGAGCAGCCGATCGATCAAATACTGGAAAACAAAAAGACAGAAAGAAAAACCGTCTCAGTTCCTCCGGGAGGCAGACGGATCAGAACCGGGTCAAACCTAAACCTGACCTCTGACCTCTGCAGATGGCCTGTGGAGCTAATCAAACATCTTCAATCCGCCGTTTATCCTGAATTGATGGATTTTAATCCGAGTTCAAGGTTCCTGCTCATCAGTTCAGGCTGACGTCTGGAGCGAGCAGAACCAGCAGAACCGAGAGAACCGAGCAGAACCGAGCAGAACCGAGCAGAACCGAGCAGAACCGAGCAGAACCAGCAGAACCGAGCAGAACCGAGCAGAACCGAGCAGAACCGTGCAGAACCAAAGCAGAACCGAACAGAACTGAGCAGAACGGAACAGAACCGAACAGAACCAGAGCAGATGAGATTACAGCAGCAGCCAGATGTTCCTCTGGCTCATCCAGAACGTCCAGAGAATCCAAAGGTTCTGCTGCTGCATTAATCCGTCGGCCGCAAAGCGCTGCTCTCTGCAGGACAGGAGGCTTAACCCGACAAGCCGAGCTGGAACAAACACCTGGTTCTGCTGGTTCTGTTGGGCCAACGCTGGTTCTGGTGCCACACAGAGGTTTCCTTCCTGACAGTTTTACTGTGATGTTCAGTCCATATTAGAGCAGATTTTAAAATAGAGCATAGAAGGACAGATGGACAGATGGACAGACGGACAGATTCTGTCTAAAAATAATAATCCTAATCCTGTGGATTAATGGGGGGTCAATAAATGGATCTTTGATCTTAAATCAGTTTCAGGTTCTGAGCATCAGGAGAAATTATTTCTCTCCCTTTTCATCGATTCTTTTCGTCCTGTGAAGACCTGGAGGTGAGGAGGAGGAGGAGGATGAAGGTCGACCTGAGATGAGACGAAGGTCACGGCGGCGTGGCGAGCCGCTGACCTTCAGACCCGTCATCAGAACTCAGCCAGGACCTTTGTTCTCTGACAGGCCTTTGACTAGACCCGACCAGAACCAGAACCAGCTGCTGTACTCTTAAACACGGCAGCAGTAATTGATCTTTAACTACAGATTAGGATGGAGGCAGCGATCAGAAGATACTGCCTACTGACAAACACTCAGCGGTTTAGAAGCCGTCTCTGAACAGATTCCGATTCGTTTAAATGAATCAGTTCGGTGGGTGGGACTCGTCGCCTTACAGGGTCAGATTCCAACAGAAACGTTTCCTGATCAGATGAACAACAGGATGTTACTACTGGAGGAACCGAAG
The DNA here is from genome assembly GCA_902982915.1 of Phalloptychus januarius. Classification (NCBI taxonomy): domain Eukaryota; kingdom Metazoa; phylum Chordata; class Actinopteri; order Cyprinodontiformes; family Poeciliidae; genus Phalloptychus; species Phalloptychus januarius. Next base: position 13,386,942 of record CADWAE010000474.1, on the reverse strand, counting down.
AAGAAGCCGACAGGAAATGGAGCAGGATGAAGAGCTGCAGGGTTTTAATGACGCATCGCTTCAACAGACTTATTCACGTGATTTTAATTTAGTTTCTTTTTTTAACAGAAACAGCTTTTCCAAGATTGTGTTTTTTCCACATTAACAGAATATTTTAAAACAGTTTGCGTGAATTTGTAATCCTTCCAGACTTTAGTTATTTTGTGATCCTTGCAATTTTTTATAATTGTGATATTATTGTAAATTTTCTGCACAAATGGACAAAACCGTGATGCTAACTCCCACCTTATTACGGATTCATTTGTTCTTAACGAAACAGTTTCAAGATTTGTTTCCTTAAACAGAATATTTTAAAACAGTTTTGATTGTAACCTTCCAGACTGTTATTGGATCCTTGAATAAATGTGATATTGAAATTTTCACAAATGGACAACCGATGAATCACCCAGGTGGCATATTTACTTCCTCTGTTTGCACTTTACTGATGTCAGTTCAATGAGCACAAATTCTGCAAAACTTTCTGCAAATATTCCTAAATTAGCTCCACATAAATCAGAGAAACAATCGTGAGTTTAAATAAATACATATTGAATGTAGAAACATTTTGAAAAATATTTTAACGGGTTTTATGAATAGATTCTGCAACAACCGTCCCTTTAAGAACATTCATGATCTGGATGTGGAACAAAATGAAAATAAGTCATCATTAATAGATTTCCTTTGTCTTTCTATAGAAAAGGCTCCTGGTCATGTTGGTCAGGACTCAATAAAACCTTATGAATTCTACATATTTTAATGCTATTCGTGTTGCTTAAATGTTATTTATGTTGTACAGTTCATTGGCGTCTATAAAGAAAAGTTATTGTCTACTTATGATGAGTTTTTTTTACATTTCTTCTGGTTAAATTCAAGTTTGTTGTGTCCACTGTCGCCACATGCTTGCTCTGGTCCTTTCCAGTCATTTTTAGCCTCATTCAGTCTGAGCTCACAAAAACTCAGACATTTGAAAAATACTTCTTACGTTTTATAGACACTTATAGAAGGAAACTTCTTATTTAAGAATAAACAACTTTGTGTCTATTTCAGGTGTGAGAACAAAGAAAAGCTTGGAGCAAAATAACGTGGAGAAGCATCTGGTTTACAGCGAATAACAGAAATGTGCTAAACTATTTCACAGAACTTGTTCACGTTGAAGAAAAACATGAATTAATGAATCACAATGCATGAAGTTTAACCCTTTATTTGTTTAAAACTGAACTTACTGCCGTAATAAAAGCGAACTGCTTTCACCTGCCGGAGCCTCCGGTCTGCGCGGCGGGAAACGAACAGCTGCGATATTTCAGCTGCATGTGATGAACGGGTTTGATATGAACCGGTTTGATATGAACGGGTTTGATATGAACCGGTTTGATATGAACCGAGAGTTTGATCAAGTCGCAGTAACGGCTCGGAGTTACTCACCTCCCGGCTGCAGGTTGGTGCTGCAGGTTGGTGCTGCAGGTTGGTGCTGCAGGTTCGTGCTGCGGCTCAGACTGAGCGGAGGAAACCGAGCCGCAGAGTTTAAACTGGCTGCATGATGCGTTCACGGAGCGTAGGAAGGTTTGCTCACCTCCAGCCACCGCCTCTCATCTAAACTAAAGTAGAAGAGAGGGAGGCTTTTATTTCCTGGTTCCCTCTGAGCCTGTTTACATAAAATAAAATCGATCTTAGACGCCGGTCTAAACCTAGTTTATAATCAAATATTTTTATTTATTAACGGAAACAGGCAACATAGATTTTAAAAATTCTATAAAAGCTGATTAAAGAACATTTAGTGGTTTTATTTTTCTAACTTCAGCTCTTAACCTTTTTCAGAGGCTGGATTAAGTTTTAAGCGAAGAGCATCAAATTCTCTCTGGAGTCTTTAAACGCAGCATTCAGTCAAGCTTCACATCGAAACAGAAACTAAATGACCCAAATTTATTGAACATAAGAAACAAAACTCTAAATATGGCGCTGGATTGCTTATCTATGTTTCTGTGTTTCATAAAAACTAACATGAGATTAAATTCGGTCTGCTGTTGTTAGGTTAGATGTTAAATGGTTATGAGAAACATAAAAGATGTTCCTGCTGATTTTTGTTATATTTTGTATTTATTGACAGAATAATAGGTTCTTACATTACAGCAAGCTGTTTCACATTAAATCTGAGCTGATCCCTGTTACTATTCAGAAAGTGATCCTGGTTCAGTTAATCTGTGTTTAACGGGTCGATCATCCTGGTTCTGGTTCTGGTGAAGGTTTCAACTTGTTGAGGAATAATTTCTCCCCACTGTTGCCACAGGCTTTCTTTCATAAATAATATTACGAGAATCAAACTGGAAAGTATCATGAAATATGACAGTTATGTTATCTCTGATATGATTCTTAAGTTCATGTTTAAATGTGATTCTTCTTGTCTGGATTATTTGCTGTGAACTGAAACTAATATGAATAAAATTAAATATTCAATCAGTTTTTATTAAAGTGAAAACTATAGAAAACATTTCAGTTTTTTTTCTCTCTGTTCTACATGTGAAGCAAATTTGGTGCTTAAATAAACATAATTTGTTCTTTAAAAACATAAAATAATATTTTAATCAAGAATAATGTAAAGCAGATTGGAAAAATAATTTCGATTAAATTTATTTATTTTTTAAAGGTTTTAAATGAGAGAGGGGGAAGTCATGTGGCAAAGGTCACCAGGCCGGGAATCGAACCTGTGACGGCCGCGTCGAGGGCTAAGGCCTCCGTATGAATGTGTGCTAAACCCCTGCGCCACCACAGCACTCATTTCTATTAAATTTGATGCAATAAAGTTCCACCCTGTTTGTTCCATTGCTTGCAATTTATTTTCACTTTTTCAATAAAAGTAAATAAAATACCAAAAACCCGGTTTCGGTTTCACTTCCAGTAATTTTCAGCAGATTTAAGTAGCATTTCATAAACGTTTTAAAGTTATAATCTATTCATTTTGTGACTCATTAAGAGCCCAAATTGCTGCTGCGCCTGTTTTCATATCCGCTGCCTCGGGTCTCCACCAGGGGGCGCCACCGTTATTTCAGTCCAAGTGAAACAGGCGGAAAAACACATAAAACATGTTTATGTTCATTTCTGAGTTTATATGTGATGATTCTCCAGAACCAGGCAGCAGTAACTAACATTTTAGAAATAAAGTTCATTTTAACTTCTGATTAATTCTGTCCCAAATTCCGCCTCAAAGCAAATAAAGTAGAGTTTCTATTTTAGGTTTTAATTTGCATTCTAACATTCCCTAAATTATTCCTTTTTGGGGCCTGCCTCCATGCATTGCATGGCAGGCACCTATTGTTCTTCTATCAATAGAATGTCTCTTTCTTCCTTTCTTTCTTTCTTTCTTTATTTATTTTTCTTCCATCAACCGGAATGCGGCTCGTACCGCTGCGTGTACCCCCACACAAGTGGTATCAAAACGTGCGGCTCGGCGCCGACAGGTGAGCTATTATTTTTATAAGCAAACGGAGTTACGACGGCGACGTAAAAAGCGAAAAACGAGCGAAGTTTAAAAATGTCGAAGATCAGAGTGTGCGTGATGTCATCGGCCGCCAAGTTAGAGTGCGAGAATCAGTGGATTTTTGACCGAAAAATAATTTTGAAATCGCCCTCATGCCTACAAATATGGCTCGATTTGGATGAAAGTCGGTCATGACATTGATACGAATACCTGGTCCGGTAAAATGTTTTCGAAATATCTCTAGGGTTTATGGTTTTCTGTCAAGGTGCTTCAGAGCAAAAACAAGTTCCAGGTTTACTCAGGCTCTCAGCCATTCATTTTGAGACTTTTCTGAAAACGAACACAGGCTGGAGCAAAGCTGCTGATTAGGACTTCAATGACATTTTCTCTGTAGTTTTAACTATGGCAAACACTCAGTTAAAACAGAGGGCTGACCAGAAGTCAGAATTACAACATGGCGGCACTGTTACTGACTAAAGAAGAAGGCTGAGCAGAATGTCAGAACTACATTAATGGCAGAACTCTGTTACTACAGAGGAGAGATGAGCTGGAAGTTAAGAACTAAAATGACGGCTGAACCACAGCTACTGATAGGATTATTGCCCCAAGGTCAGCCGCAGGCGGTGCTAATACTATCAGCCGTTACTAGCTTTTTCTCTCAGGTTAGTTAGCTAATTAGCATTAGCCTTTTCCTGAAAAAACACCTTTTGTCTGTTTTATCTGTTATCTGCTTATTAGCCATGTTTAGTATAGTGAATGGAGTAAGTCAAATAGAGACATCATGCATGTGATACCCCACATGCTAGTGACAGCATTTAGTCTAACATTAGCATTTAGGCTAATTGGAGCTTATACAATCATTTCAACATAGGAAATTGCATAAGTCCATGTTTGTCAACATGCTTGTGAATCTCCACATTCCATAGAGTACATTGCAGCTTTCTTTAGCATTGATGCTAATCAGAACGCTGGGTCCAAACCGACGGGCACACTTTGGCAGGCCCCAGTTAAATTTCTGCAGGAATTTTCTAGTTCTTTTCTACTCCTCTTATATTTCCTTATCTTTGCTGCAGGGCTGATGAATGAATGAGAACATGAACTCCTTCCTGTTGAACTTGAACACATTCCTGTCCGCGGCTCGAGGAACCGCCTGCTGGGGGCGCTGTTCTCTGCTCGCTGGAAGCTGGACTGGGCAGTTTGCAGTTTTTAGGAGTGAAATCCTGAACTGAATGCTCATTCTGTTTTCGAAACATAATCCTGCTACCTTCCAGTTATTGTAATAAAATGTTTTCATGTTCATTATGAAGCTAAAACAGGAGAAATAATAAAAATGGCCTTAAACAAATGGATTTATTGGTGGAAAATTTGACATAGATGGTTTAAAATAATTCATATTCAGCTGATTTCTCAGGCAGTTTTAAGTTTCTCACCTTTTCTGTTCTTCTCGTCGTTTTGATTTGAATCTTTCGTGTTTCTCTCCCAGCTGTTCTTCATTGTCTGATTAACTCACCTGGTTCTTTGTTTTTCTCATCACGTCTCTGTCGCTATTGCTGATTGTTTCCATGGAAACCGTCCTGATTCCTGCAGGTTTTATTTTCTGCAGTTTATTATTTACAAAGAAGTTTTCATCCTTTAACTTTTTTTATCCCACATTCATTGTTTTTGTTGGATGATAACATCAGGAGGTGCAAGTTCTCCCCCGTGATGGTTGCCATGGTGATTCCCATGGGGGCCGACGCTGGATGTAAAGAGAGAGCAACTGAAGGGTAGCAGGGATGGAAGGAGCAGAAAACTGGAAACTCAAGAAAAACATTTTCTCATTCATTTCAGAAACTTTCTAGAAAAAACATAAACATTTTCTGAGTAAATTTAAATATTTAAAACTTTTCTAACTCAAAAAATGTCCACATTTCTTCTAGAAAGTTTCTAAAATTAATCTCAAAATTTCTGAGTTTCAGGTGAAAGTTTTTCTAGCGGCTTTAATAAAACCGACTTCACTCACCAGATGGCGTCTTTGTCCCTGTCACTTCTAATTATTGGAAATATTTAGAATGAGAATATTTATCCAAAAAGCCACGTTTCTCTCAGAACAGTAACCGCCGGGTCCGGTTCGAAACAGAAAAATAAAATCTCATTTTCTCTCTTTCTACTGGTTTTTAAAAACTTTGTCGGTAAATGATTCTATATTTGATCACAATTTGATTTGTTCTCTGAAATATTTTCTTTTTGCTTTTCTTGCAGGTTGGAGACATTCAGAGGAAGCAGAAATCTGAAGATGCATAAATATAGAAACAAGCAGTGGAGAAACGTTCAGTTTCTGCTGTTTGATCACATTCAACAAATACTAATATCAAAGTTAACCTGGTTAAATATGAATTAACTGTTTGTGAAAAAGTAATTCTCCCTCTTGGTGCCACAGTAGCCATCTTATTATTATTATTATTATTATTATTATTATTATTAGTGATGACTTTTAAATAAATCTGCAGTTTAAAAATTGGTATTTTATGATAATTTGGATTTAAATATTTCTATTCAAGAGTTTATGTTTTATAAAAATATTTTGTTCAGTGGATGAAGACAGGACTGAGAGCCGGTGCCATGGAAACCAGCAGCCAATCAGCTGTCGCCCTGCAGCTGCAAACCAGCACATGGATCAGATGGATGAAAGCCAGACATTCAGCTGAAACACACACACACACACACACACACACACACACTCAGCCTGCAGCACATGCACCCCCCCCCCACACACACACACACTCAGCCTGCAGCACATGCACCCCCCCCCCACACACACACACACTCAGCCTGCAGCACATGCACTACAAACGCAGCGGTTTGAGAAGCAGAGCGACAGGAAGTGAATCAGCTTTACGTGAGCAGTGAAGCCGCAGGAAGTGAGCAGGTGAAGAGAAACGAGTCAAAGTTTAGAATCGGATCAGAGGAGAAAAACCTTTTCATCACTTCGGCTTCAAAACATCGACTCAACAAACACAGAAATGTTCTGACGCACAAATCGGAAAATTTAAGGAAGAAGAGCCGCAGATTTAAATCAGTAAACTGGTTTCCTTCTCCCAGTTTGTCTCGTCTTGTTTCTCCAGCTGACGACGGTCTGATCGCTCCTGTAATCACCTGCCTCTGGATCTGCACTGAACTGAAAGGGACAAAGTGTGTGTTTAGATTTAGAAACAGAATCATCCAAACAACCTGCAGAAAGGAAGTGGAGGTCAGCCGGAGCCGAGAGGAACGTCTGCTGGGAACCAACATGCAGAAGAACCAGACTCCACTGGGAGGCACGGCAGCGGCAGCATGGTGCTGTGGGACTGAATGAGACCCAGAGGATCCTCAGACCTGAACACTGAAAACATCCAAATACAACCAAGTATTTTATATGGTTTCTACTGCACACAATAAAACTAAATTAACTTAAAAATAACTTTCTAGCAAAGACAGGAACTTGTTTTGAATCAATGTTGATGATAAAACCAAAGATTTTCACTTTTAGCATTGAAAATGTTTTATGAGAAAAATCTGTCAGTGGAATCAGAACTTAGTGAGGAATTAACAGAAAACTCCACTTTGCTGCTGGAAAGAGACTTCTCAGTTAGTTTTGTCTTATTTCACTGGAATATGATATTTGCAGATAAAAAACTTGGTAAGATTTTGTGTTGTGGAAGAAAGAAAAAGACGAGCAATAATTATTTGCTCATCTTTAGTATCAAAGGTTAATATCAACAATAATTCTATATAAAAAGTTTGAGTTTATGGAAAATGTTGAAGTTTTCCTGCAGTGACGGAACCTGAGTCTGGATCGCTCCTCTTCGCCGCCTCGCTCCTCCTCCTGTTGTTAGTTTACAGCCAGGATCTGTTTATTCAGAGGAGTCTCTCACAAGGCCTGTGTTAAGATAACCTTTTCTTGAACCCATATAAGAGTTAGAGTCCTGTCTTGTGAGGACACCTGGAGAATCCAGGATCTCACAGAGACGTGAAATGAAGCACATGGTCACTCCTCCTCCAGGCCTCGCAAGAAAAGTCCTAAAATCATTTAGAGCATCTTCCCTTTGAAATGTGAAACTCCTTGTAGTCAGGGGAGCAGGACCCTCCCAGACTGCATACATTAGAGAAGAGACACACCTTCCTATAAAGGTTTTGGCACTAAAATTATTAATCAGATCGATCGTTGGGGTGCGGCGGCACCGGCGCTCTCCGGAGACGAGATGTGTCTCCGTATTGGTCTTTGTCTTTGTCCATTTTTCTGTTTCTTTCAGGTGATTGATGTTGTCTTGTGGTTTTGCGTTCCTGATGATTCTGGTGTGTTATTGGTGTGATTTGATGTATTTGATTGTCTGAATAAACTCTGGATGTGTCTGCAGTGGAACAGCAGATTGTGTGTTTGTGCTTTTTGCCCTTATGCACGGGAAACCCTCGACTCGGGGAACGAGAGGAGACAACGAGCTCAAGGTTTTAATAATTATCCCCTCAACACTATCAAACATTTTCTGATGATCTTCAACATTTAAATGTGACAAAAAAGTAAAAACTGGATAAATCTGCAGGGGTGTGAATACTTTCCTCAGCATTGATTCAAGATGTCGGAAAGCTGCTGATCAGATTCACCAGGAGATGCTGATTACCGGCGACTCCTCGGCTGAACCCCACTCTGGACTCCGTTCAGATGACGTAAAAGGTTAAAGGTCAAAAGCGATTGGCTTCGTTCTGCTTTCCAACCAGCAGACCTCGGCTCTTCCTCCTCCTCCTCTTCCTCACAGCCTCCTGCTGTGTCTCACCTGACCGTTAGCTTCGAGCTAAAGGTGCAGCTGACAACCAGAAGAATAAACTCCTGACTGATTGGTGTCAGCGCTGCTCAATAATTAGTCCGGAGCTAAATGTTTACTTCCAAACCAAATATCTAGTCACAAACTATTTAGCTACCAGCTAAATTTAGCTTGTAGCTGCAGTTTGGTCTGATCTGACTGGGCAAGAGGCTAACACTTAGCTTTAAACTAAACATTTGGTTAGAAGCTAAATATTTTATTGGCAAGCTCATTTTTATGGCTCAAACTAATTATTTAGATTCCAGCTAAATGTTTAGCTAATATGCTAGTCGACTTGCCAGGAACCGGAAGAGGACTACCAAAATAAAAGCTGGTTCTTGGAACATTTATATAAACTCTTGGTGTGACTGATCAGCGTCAACTGTTGCAAAATATTTAGTTATGTAAATATTTAGTTTGAAACTAAACAAATGAAAACATAAAACGGTGCAAAATATGAGTTAAAAATCCTACAATTCATAGAAAGTCTGATGCCAGAAGCTTTGGTCGCATCACCTTTGACCTTATAGAAGGTCAACTGGATGAACTTATAGAAGGTCAAAGGGGATTTTCTTCTTGTTTCTAGAACGGCTCTAGAAAATTAACTGTTCAGATAAATAAAAAGACATCAATAAGCAGTTTATCATGCATCACAGAAAGCAGCTCAGACTACAAATCCATAGAAATTTATTTTATCAAAAATATCTGCAACACAATTGCATAGATGGACTCAAAATAGCTTAGATTATTTTTCTCTTTTCTGTAACAATAAGGAGAGAGTGCAGTAAATCAAGAGTTCCAGATTCCCCTTAAATATCAGGAAATAATAAATATGTTACAATATATTACTCCATACGTCTTTGGGATTAAATGTTTAGGGAACCAATCAGACGAACAGAAACAAGCCGGGATTTCCCTCCAAATAAAAAGGAAATTAAACAATTGCTCACAGATCGGCAGAACAAACCCAACAGGAACAAACACCAAAATAAATCCTTCCAGAGATCGTCTCTTCCTCTTTGTGCTTCGGGTTCAACAGATTCAAACAGCAATGATCTCATTTCTTGTGGTAATGTGGCGGCAGCAGGTCTTCATGTTCAGGCGAACTGCTTGTAGAAGGCGACCTTAACGCGCTCGATCTGATGGCACAGCTTGATGGCCGGGCCGAGCTTCAGCTCCATGCACTCCTGGACGGTGGGCAGCGTGAGCAGCAGCAGCGCCTGGCCGTCGATGTCCTGCACAACCCAGACATACCGATTAACAGACTGTCTACAGTAGGAACGCGGATACGCAAAACACATTTCCTTTGTTTCCATTCCTAATGTCACATTTAAAAATGCTTTTTATTCCTGGTGAACAGTTTACGACCCCAAAACGACCCAAGAAGAAGCACTATGCATCCAGCAGTAAAGATGGCCGCCGCTGTGCTCTGCTTAGAGCAGTAAAGATGGCCGCCGCTGTGCTCTGCTTAGAGCAGTAAAGATGGCCGCCGCTGTGCTCTGCTTAGAGCAGTAAAGATGGCCGCCGCTGTGCTCTGCTTAAAGATGGCCGCCGCGGCGTGTGTGCGTATGTGGGTGTGTGTGTGTGCGTGGGTGTGTGCGTGTGGGTGTGTACCTGCTCCTGGAAGATGTTGGCCAGTGATGCGCAGTCGGTGGACTTGATGAACTGGACGACTTCGTTGACGCTCCACTCCAGCGGGTTCCGGTCCAGAACCAGCTGGCCGTCGTCCTGCTCCACCTGAACGGATCAGAATGAGACTCCGACTGGCCGGGTTCTGGTTCTGGTTTGACCTGCAGGTCGGAGTCTCTGTCTCACCTTGACGTCTTTCTGCTGCTGCCTGATGTTCTGGCTGCAGGCGGACAGTGAGCGGGTCGAGCGCCGGCACCCGTCTGGAGGCTGCTGGGCGGCGCCGAACGATCTGAACGCCTGTTACCATAACAACAGTTACTGGACGATAAATTTTAATTATTGCCATAAATGATAATATTTTGGTTTAATCCACTTTCAAGTGAAATAATGATAATGAACTTTTTTAAATTAATAAACAACCAATAAAAACCAAGATGGCCACCGGCACTGAGCCCGGTTCTGGTTCTGTTTCTTCCTGTGGCTACATGCATGCCCAGTATGAGGGACTACTGTAAAGTCATTTTGCGCCCCCTGCTGGTGAGGAGGACTAAAATCTGCTGAGAAACTTTTTAATCTAATTTGAATTAAAAACTGAACAAAATTAAATTGTTGGAATTATGTGAGGCTGGATTGAAATGATTATTTTTAGTGTTTTGACAGATTTGCTGTGAATTAGAAATTGAAACACTGAAGTTTCAAAAAGTGGCAAGTTAAGAGGAAACAAAATGATCAATAGCATTAATTGGTTAATTGATCAGTGGTCTCAGGCTCACCGCGGCGCTGAAGGCCCTGCGCAGCGTCGCGGTGCGGCGCGGCCGCCCGCCGCCGCCAGGCGCCTCCATAGACGAGGCGTCCGTCTGGTCGTCTCGCGTGGAGCTGCTGCCTTCGCTGCAGGACTGCATCTGCTCTTCATCCTCCTCCTCTTCCTCATCGCTGTCCTGAGGGACAGAGGAAAAATCAGGGTCACAGTTCAGGCCCACAGCCCGCAGCATGACACTGCCGATATTAGCAGGTCCTTTTAAAGAACCTCCATTTTATACAAACAGCCATTGTAGAGAGAGACATGATGGAGATTGTTTTATATCAATAATTCATTAATATTGATTAAAAAAAGCACAAGACATTCCCACATTATAATCCACATCATAAGTGAAACATCTGCCAGGGGACTTGGAAACATTGTGTGTGTGTGGGGGGGGGGGGAAGGGGTTTATATCAAACTGTAAATAATTAAATCTTCAGCTAACATAAAACCTGAATTCAAATATTTATAATGAATCAGTTTCAGAGAATCAGTTTATTGCAGATGAACTGATTCCTCTCGTCCCTCTGACCTGAGGACATCCTGCAGCGGTGTAGTCCATGTTGGACGAGCGTCTCTTCTTCTGGACAAAGATGGCCTTCCTCTTCCTCCGTCGGCGCGCCGGCTTGGCCTCGTCTTCGCCCGCCGCCTTGGGGAGCCGCCTCTTCTTGCCGTAGTAATATGCTGCAGCAGAGGACAGAACGGTGCTGCAGCAGAGGACAGAACGGTGCTGCAGCAGAGGACAGAACGGTGCTGCAGCAGAGGACAGAACGGTGCTGCAGCAGGCGGGTGCTGCAGACTCACTGTATTTGGTCTTGGTCTGGACGGAGCAGTTCTCGGGACATTTGTCTTCCATGAGGTCGGGGCCCAACAGGTTGGGGCAGCACTGCAGCTTCACACAAACCTTCCTGCAGAAATCTGGGATTTGCTCGGCCAGGCGCACGATGCGGACGGTGGAGCGATACGTTTTCCCCTTGTACCTGAGGAGAGACGCAGAATGAGACGAACCGTCTGCTGCACATCTTCGATCTCATGAGACAAAACTAACAAATTCAGGAATTTGTCAGATTAGTTCAGGTATGCTGTAACTGAAATAATCTGACAATGAAACTAGAACCTTTTAATCAGTAGAGTAAAACTAGACCACATGTGTCAAACTGGAGGCCTGGGGGCCAAATCTGGCCCGCTTTAGCTTCTCATGTGGCCCTCTGGACTAAAGAGATTAAAGTTCTGTGCTTTTATATTTTATCATTCAAATCAAAACAGTTTCTACATCAATCAGTTCCTTCAGTTTTTAAATTCAGGTCAAATCAACAGAATTTATTGGAAATTTCCCTCAAAAAACGTTGGAGTGATGCTAACTCCAACCTGCAGGGGGCAGTGTGTCCTTCTACTCCACTGCTGCTGCAGCTTTACTTGACGCCACCTCATCGTCTGCAATCTGATTTACATGAACCTAAATATCAAACATCCAGACTGATTTGTTTTCAGATTATTGGATCCATACGCAGCTTTTTATTGATGTTAAACTGGTTTAATCGATACTTTCGGTCCTTTAAGAACACTGAGGATGATGAGAGGAAGAAGAGTTTTCCTGTGCTGCTCTGGAGGAAACGGTGATGCATGCGGCTGCAGCAGGGAGAGCTGCGACTGAGTCAGACATTAAATCCCGCCTGCCTGTGGCGAGGCGCTGTGAGTTTGTCCTACTTGGCTTTGAGCGTTTCCTCCTGGCTGTCCCAGCCGGGCTCCTGTAGCTGCTGCAGCTCCTTCAGGACGCGGCCCGGCTTGTAGGCGGCGTTGATCAGCATGCTGAGCAGCTGCAGCACAAACAACCAAACGCCCGGTCAGGAGAGGGCGCCGTGGCGGCGCGCGCGCGGCGCCAGCGCGGCGCCGGCTGCGGCGGCCGAGCGCGCAGCGGCAGCGCGGCGGCCGGCAGCGGCGCCGAGCGCGCCGAGCCGGCGGCAGCAGGCGCGGCGGCCGAGCCGCGCGCTCACCTCCTTCAGCACCAGCGAGCATTTCCCAGGCCCCACGGCGCGCGGCAGCTCCGCGATGCGGCCCTTGTTCAGGTAGGGCCCCGAGAAGCAGCGGTGGTTCACGAAGACCCGGGAGCAGCAGTAGCGGCTGTTCGCTGCGCCTGGCCAGCAAATACATGGACGTTAGCAGAAGGTTAGCATTCATTCATTCATTCATTCATTCATTCATTCATTCATTCATTCATTCATTCATTCAGCCAACATGAACATTAAAGGTTTGTAGTTTCATGTGTTTCAAGCTGAACTTTGTTTCGTCTTGAATCAGCAGGAAAACCTGGAAAACCTGGAATAATGGACGGAAGGTGGAAAACCTAAATCAGTCAATAGCTAATGGATGGATGGATGAATAAATTGATGGAAGGGTGAGGCAATAATTTAAAACATTCACTGAATGGAAAACAAAAAAAAACAGATGCATGAAAGAAAGAAAAAAATGGATTGAGAATTTATTTTTCTCCATCAATAAACTTTAAGAACGGCCAAATGAACTAAAACTTAGTAAACTAAATTCAACCCCCCCCCACCCACCCACACACACACCCACCCACACACACACACACACCTACACACACCCACCCACAGGGACTGCAACGACTCATGAGGAAGTGGGCGGGGATGATGAAGATGATGATCTTGTCTAACTCATTTTTCTTGAACTTGTTACATTAATTACTGGGTTAATTACCCGTATCCATGGCGACGGGCTGGCAGGCGTTAACAGGAACCACTTCGGCCGGCGGAGCCGACCTACAGAAAAAAACAGAACAAGTCAGAAAGCAGTGGGGGCGGGGCAACAAAGACCTCGTGTCTCTCCTGCAAACAGAAAGGGATTTTAGAAAAATAAAGATAAAGTAATGTGTGAACCACAGGATCTATCAGATGACAATTTCATTTTTTAAAGCTGGAATAAAACACCGAAAATATGAAATACTGAAATAATTACGCATCATTTTAGCACAATGGATCCAATAATCAATTGTGTCAATAATAAACTGTTGACATATTTTAATAATTTTAGACACAATTTGACCTAAAATTATTCATTTTCCTGGAATCCTTCCTAAGGTTACATCCAGGAATCTGTCTGCCTCATTTCTCCAGCTGATGAAATGTTTTCGAACATGGCGCCGTTTCTTACTGTTTCTCCGGCTGAACGACGGCGATCTTCTTCTGCTTCTGGGCTGCAGACGACAGAAACACACCGAGGAGACAGAAAGACGCTTTAATGCCATAGCCGCCGCCGCGTGCCGCGTTACTGTGGCGGTACGTACACACTGGCCTGAGCGGCGGGGTCAAAGGGTAAGCGTTGGCCTCACACCAGCCCACTGGGAAGATGTCCATGGACTCCACATCCACGATGCACTCTGACTGCAGCTGCAGCACGCCTGCAGACAGGTGGCGCTGTTTGTCATGGATCTTTTTAAATTTCTGCTCGAGCCGAGGGAATACCTTCCAGCCGCAGCCACAGCAGGCGGCCGCGGACCTGACTGATCCGGGCCACACACACTTCCTCCGGCCGCGCCGGGTTCACCGCCTCCAGGTACATGTCCTTAGCAAAGCCTCGAGTCTGCCCGGTCTGACACACACACACACACACAAACGCGGAGAGGAGGCGGTTAGTTCAACTCACAGCAGGAATCTAAAATAGTTTTTTCAATGTTTAGCAGCAAAACTTTAACTTTGTGCCTCACGTCACTCTGAAAGAAAAGCTAAATGTAACATATGATGAAATGAAAACGTATTTAGATTATGTTTCATTTCACTGAATGCAGCTCAACATGGAGTTTAGAAAGTTTTCATTTTTCACCAGGTTATATATTCATTCATAAATATCACAATTTCAAACCAAATATTTCACAAACAAGCTAAATATTTAACCAGAACAAAAACTAATTATTTTGTTAGCACACTAAATATTTAGCATCTAACTAAATAATAATAAGGCTAAATAGTTAGCTCTAAGCTAAATAGTTAGCTCTAAGCTAGATAGTTAGCTCTAAGCTAGATAGTTAGCTCTAAGCTAATAGTTAGCTCTAAGCTAAATAGTTAGCTCTAAGCTAGATAGTTAGCTCTAAGCTAGATAGTTAGCTCCTGTACAAATGTTTCTGCTCTGTTATTTTGTACCTGAAGGTTTTAACTGAAATATATTTGAATCATTTTTTGCTTTTTCTCATAACTGATAATAATTTTGAGTTGGTTTTTAGTTTCTCAGTCAGATATGTTTGATGTTATTGATGACATGAGGGAACATGATCCGTTATTCCGTCCTTACATCAGGAAAGCAGGTGTCTGGCGCCGCCTCAGAGCCGCTCTGCTTCAGGTAGTCAGCCCAGTCAAAGTCCGGGCCCTCGTAGCCCCGGGGTCGCTCCAGCGCCACGCCGTTCTTCAGACACCACTGGACCGGCAGGATGCCGGGCGAGTTGGCGTGGCACACGGCGGAGCGGGGCGCGGCGTCTGCAGAGAGGTCGTCCAAGGTCACCTGGAAGTAGGTGTCGCTGTAGACCTGGAAACAGAACCGGGATTTGTCAGAGCATCTGGACTGGAAGCTGCCAATTTTATTTATCTGGGTTTTGATTTTTATCTCAGAGTGGCCAGCTTTCTTTTATTCCTATCTCAGTTTGACACAGCTGGAGCTCCTGCACTTCCTGTTTCTGTTTGTCGTCGTTGAAAAGTTGAATCTGTCGCCAACGTGTCTTATGTGTTTTAACTTTTGACTTTTCTTAAACCCCAGGAAAAGAAAGCGTCGTCATGGCGACGGCTACTGGAAATCCAAATAAACAAACTAACTTTCATGAACTGTTGCTACTCCTGCTTGGTTGATTTTGTATTTAAGGAAATAGATTTCAGAGACTGGAAACATTAGATTCTCATATGAGCTGATCTTTATGCTAATCTGAGGATTGTTAATCTGACTTTTCCCTCCAGCTGAATTCCTCTGGACCAGGAATGTTTCTGACCCACTGGGATCAGTTTCACTGGCCTGATTGTTTTCACCAGTAACTCCTGCTTTTGTATCAATGACTTTGATTGATCTGGAACTCAACGCGTCGTGTTAAAGTGACAGATGTCTGTTAGTCAGAGGAAGTTTCTGGAAAAACGTCGTTATGAGATGAAAGGCAGAAGAACTTTCCTGTTGATTCATTCTCTGGAATCCATCGACGTCAGGAAGGAGGCCGCCTCCCAGAAACATGCAAAGAATCCTGCAGCGCAGTCTGAGAGGCAGCTGCAGCACATGCTGCAGCACATGCTGCAGCACGTGCTGCAGCATGTGCTGCACCAGGCGCCTCTTTAACTCACCTTGGTGACGGAAACGGGCCGGATGAGCAGCTGCTCCCACGGAGAAACCATCTCCAGCTTCATCCCCGTCCTGAAGGCGTGTCTGGGCAGGTCCGCGTGGTCCTAGTAACCATGGCAACCACGCAGAGGGTTAGCACAAACCGGCGCCATGTTTAACATCGCACACAGGAAGCAAGGAGGAGAAACAAACGTCTGGACATCAAGTGTAATTCTGCCACTTACTTATCAACATTTATATAATTATTAACAAAAGAGTCTCAACAAATTCTTAAATTGTTTTCTGAGAATTAAATGCGTTTCTCAAAATGGCCGACATGCCTGAGCAGTAACCACGGCGACTGACCTTGAAGACCTCCAGCGGCAGCGCGTCCTTCTGTCCGTCCGTCTGCACGTCCTGCAGAGCCTGCTGCCAGTCATGGTTGCTAAGCAACGGCCTGAGCTCTGATTGGGCAAAGCAAGATGATGTCATAGGTCACTGTCTGACGATCCAATTAAAACCTTTTCATACCAAACAAAGCCGAGGTGCAGAGCCAAAAGTCTGACCCGGTTCTGACCCGGTTCTGACCTGCGGGCGGCTCCAGGGTCAGCCGGTTCTCCAGAGCCCAGCCCAGGGGGCGGAGCCTCACGTCCAGGTAGAACAGCCAGATGTCCCTCGCCCGGTGTCGCTCACTCAGTCCGACGGGCCGCAGCTGGAGCCGGCCACCGACGTTCTGGACCACCCGGACCGGCCAGTACAGCAGCGGGTCCGAAAGGTTCTGCAGCTCCAGAACCGAGCCGGCTACAATCAGATCCACCGTGTTCTTCCCTCGCAGCGGCTGCAGGAACAACGACTGGGTCAGGACGGGTCGGTTCCGATCAGTACGGTTCTGCTGGTAGGACTGGGTCTTCATTCTAACATCAGGACTTCATGCTTCTTATTAACCGGTTTAAACTTTAATAATCACTAAAAAGTGACTGGAATATTTTCTGTTATTTTTATGTGAAAAATAAAATCTGCTCTGAAAAACTCTGATGTTTTAAACCTGGATGACGTCATAAAACGATTATGGGTGGAAATGACTCACCCCCTCCAGCAGGTTGGCCGGCGCCGTTCTGGACCCGGTCAGGTCCTGAACCAGGAACTCTGTCCAGTCGCTGTATTTCTCCCTGATGGCTGCAGAAAGGTCAGAATCAATAATTAGTTATTAAATAACAAAAATACACCACAAGTTATCATGAATTATCTTGAGTTCTCATGAGTTCTTTCCATTGCTTTGCTGCAGACATGTTGGAAGCAGGAAAACTGAATCCGGAACGTTTTAGGCTTCTGATGGAACGACGAACAGAAAAACAGCAGCTGATCAGAAATGAGGTTTTCATTCTGATCAGATCAAACGTCTCAGATTCATCCATAAACATCACAAACACAAAAGAATAAAAGTTGATTTCAGAGTCAGAATGAAAGAGAGACGAATTAGAAACCAGATCTTCAGGTTTCAACACAAACAAACTTCAACTGATAAAACTGAAGCATTGAAATGATTTTATTTTTCTCCAAAAACAGCAAACATGTTTAAATGAAAGGATTCTTGTTCATAAACTGATGAATGAAGTTTTAATCAGATGAAATCAGAGCAGAAGAGCTTCAGTTTTCAGCAGATTGATCTCCAAACAGAAGCAGGTTAAAGTTTAGAACAAACATGATAACCAGAAAAACTAAACATGTTGCAGTTCAACACAAAACAAAACCAGCTGAACGGCTCCATGAAGTTTGTTTTGGCAGCAGTTTGCTTCCTGTTGGCATGAAGAACCTGCAGGGAGGCAAAAAGCTGCAGGTTTCTGCACAGACATTTAATGTTTTTAGGTTTTTCTGAATGTTTTTAGATTTTTCTGCATGTTTCCTGAATGTTTTTAGATTTTTCTGCATGTTTCCTGAATGTTTTTAGATTTTTCTGCATGTTTCCTGAATGTTTTTAGGTTTTTCTGCATGTTTCCTGAATGTTTTTAGGTTTTTCTTTCTGCATGTTTCCTTCTTTCATCGGGAGCCAAGCCGCCTCCATTTGGCTTCTTGATATTTGCTTCCTGCTCTCCGTCTCTTACTGGAAGTCATTAAATGCGTCACTCCACTGAAATGTTTAACAGATTATTTTTCCTCAGAAAACCATCTGATTAATCTGACAGGAAATGTTTTACTCATTCACTCAGAAACATTCCCAGTCATATTTTTACAAGAAAATGGAAACAATTTCCTCTTAAATTTTAGACTTTTATATTAAAAATGTTTGTTGAGAGTGAAGTGAAACTGGACCAAATTCCTTATTTGTGAAAACAAAATGGGCCAATAAAACTGATTCTGATTCGCTGAGCTTAAAACAGAAAAAACTCAAACTGTGGAAATCTAAGGCTGACTCTTTTATTTTTTTGTTTCTTTTAAACGACACTTTAGAAATTATCTTGATCATTTATAACTTTATTAATTCTCATCATTTATTTAAATGTTTTATTTTTCTATTTGATTTTGTATCACCTTTAATATCTGCGGATCATCAGGACTTTTATTTCCTACCAAAATAAAAGGTTCTGTATTCGGTTCTGCATGCAGAACCAGGAGGAAAAACCCAATCGGATCGATCCAACCTGGATCCGAAAGGAACAGAATCCATTTAGTTCCTGACCGGCTGACAACTTTGTTCCCAACCAGCAAGAAGAACCAGACTGGATCAGAACTAGATCCAGAACCACAGGCCCGGTCTGTAAGTGTTTTTATTTTCAGTTTTGGGTTGTCGTTTCTGTTTGCAGACTCTTCCTGTCTTTTTCTCACTTTGCTTTTGTTCGTGTGAAGATTTACTGGAACGGCTGTGTGTGTGTGCGTGTGTGTGTGTGTGTGTGTGTGTGTCGAGGGGGGGGGGGTGTGTGTGTGATGTGATAATCATCAAGTGAGAAGTTGTGGCTTTTAAAAAGCAGCAGTTGTGTTTTCACACTCAGACATTTAACGTTTATCGGTGATAAACTCGGAAAAGTTTCTTCATTTGGTTCCAGTTTGACATCGACTCTAAAATCAGGATTTGAAGTTATTTCAGTAAAATGAACCAATAAGCTTTCCTGACTATGCTAACAATCTGCTGGTTGGTAGGAACTTCACTTTCTCTCCACCTGCAGAGACTCGTTCAGAAATAGAAGAACTATTTTTACAAGTTCCTGTCCAGATTATCCGCTCAGAGTGAAGCTGCTGAAATTAAAGATGATCTAATCTGAAATAAACAGATCAATTCCTACAGTGAAGATGTGCAAACCACAGCTTCAGCAGCTCATCCTCCAAACAAACTAAGGCAGATCTGCTTCTGAAACTGTTTGCATGTTTTTTAGTAAAATAATAATCCACAGAAATTTGTGAAAAGCTGCAGTTTCATGTTTCATGAGTAGGAGGTTTGACATGTCAGTAATCTGGATGAGTTCACAGTGTTCTGCTGCATCAGGATCGGCTCACCTTCCATTTTATTTCCACATATTTAAGGATAAACTGGCAATAAAATATTAGTGCTTTATGAGAGAGATAACGATTACCTGAGTTAATCTCAAAGTTGGTAAACCATCAGTTTCACTTTCAGTTTCAAGCATCTATCATCCTGATGTGAGTGAAACCTCCCCACACCACACTGAGATTCATCTTGTTATTGAGTAATTTCTCTTATAACTGCATCAATAAATTTCAGATCTAAGACTGGAGCGTTTATTGCATCGTTTATCATTTAACAGACACTACAGTTCGTAGTGTCTGGATTATTACAGTTACTATTTTACATGACATAAACATGAAAACCTCAGACTGAACATCAATACAGGAAGGAGCTGGGGATTTATTATTGATTAGCTGATTATAACTAGATACTAACGGTGATTAATAGGATATTTCTTAAAGAACCAGGTGAAAATAAAACTTTGTCCAGACAAATTCAGAACAGAACTTGTCTGGACAAAGTTGTTTTCATTTTAAATGAAAAATGTTTCTATTTTGCAGTTTTGGATTAATATTTGTTCTTTCAGCAAATGGTCCATTTAATGACTAGTCAATTAATAAATTAGTAGATTACTTCAATAATTTATTTATCATGATTAATCATCCATCCATCCATTTTCCTGCACCCTTTTTCCCTTATTGGGGTCGGGAGGGTTGCTGGTGCCTCTCCAGCTGTCATTTCGGGCGAGAGGCGGGGTCACCCTGGACAGGTCACCTGGACAGGTCACCTGGACAGGTCACCTGGACAGGTCACCTGGACAGGTCGCCAGTCTGTCGCAGGGCAACACAGAGACACACAGGACAAACAAACATGCACACACACTCACACCTAGGGACAATTTAGAGAGGCCAATTAACCTGACAGTCATGTTTTTGGACTGTGGGAGGAAGCCGGAGTACCCGGAGAGAACCCACCACGCACAGGGAGAACATGCAAACTCCATGCAGAAAGACCGGGGCCGGGAATCGAACCCAGAACCTTCTTGCTGCAAGGCAGCAGCTCTACCAGCTGCGCCACTGGGCAGCCCATGATTAATCATTTCAATCATCTTTTAGATTTTTGTTTTTAAGATAATTACACCTTTGTCTCTTTTTCTGCTGCTGTAAAAAGTATTTTTCCCATTATGGGATCAATAAAGTTCATTTGATTTAATCTAATCTTAAATTATGGATTACAATAACTTCCAGTGCTGCTCACTTTGCAGGAAATGAAAGAAAAATAAAGTTCCCAGTGATTTCTGCAGCCAAAATATAAATATAAATACATATAAATCACTGAAAGTGAGCAAAACTTGAAATCCTGCCGAGGTTAATAATACAGTTTGAATGAATGAAATTCAAAAATTAAATCAATATAAATCAAACAATATTTGACAGACGTGGAATAATTTCTGGGTTTATGCAGAAATTTGAAAATCAAAGATGGCTGCCACTTTTATTCTTCCTCACCAACAGGAAATGTTTTCACAATGTCTCTGGAAATAAAATCAACTCAAACAGCAGAAAATGTTGAATTCTTTACGATCCAAACATGATTTATTGCTTAAATACATTTCAGCAGCTAATGATTATTAGCTGCTGAAAAACTGAAATTATTTAATTGCTCTGTTGTTTCCAGGAAGAAATCTACTTCCTGGTTCGTCGCTCTGAACAGAAAGTAGATCAACCCAACTTCTGAGTAATTAGCTAAATTCGTTCAGCCTAAAGTGAAAAGAAAAACACCCATTTCAGCCGTGTGCACACACACACACGCCCCCCCACCCCCCTCACACACCCCCTCACACACACACCCCCACAGCAGGCAGGAAGCCATGTGGTGAATTAATTATGTAAATCCTCAGTCAGGAGTTTTTCTGCAAGCATCTACTGAAGCACATGACCAAATGGAGCCTGAAAAATTAGAAAACTATGTCCTGCACATGCAAACACACACACACATATTTATATCTGTTCTTGATTGTTCCTGAAAATATTTTACTAAATGAAATGAGTCTGATTTTCTGAGGGAGCCGAGGCGATGAGTCCAACGCTGCAGCGGCGCCTCGACCTGATTGGCGATGACCAATGAGCCTGAGCGATTAGACTGACCGGCATTACGCATAGACAAAACGTTCAACCTGACCTTCCGCTCCTAACGACTTTGTTACTAGAAGTTTCGGCCGCATCTGACCGTCCTGACACGCACTGGCCGCACTGACCGCATCTGTCTGACCGCACCTGCCGCATCTGACCGCACCTGACCACATCTGACCGCATCTGACCGCATCTGACCGCACCTGACCGCACCTGACCGCACCTGACCGCACCGGCCGCACCTGACCACATCTGACCGCACCTGGCCGCCGCATCGTTTTTTAATTAACTGATTTTTATGTTTTCTTTGATACTAAAATAAATTTTTGATCTGAAAAATTAAGTGAGACAAAAATGTAAAAAATTGAACCTTGAAAGGGTGTGAAAACTTTTCACAGCTGTTTTTACTGCCAGTAAATACTAATTATGACGAATCCTAAACACAATCATCTGGTTCAGATCTTTCATCAATCATCATCTTATTATACATAAAAGTCTGATTTTCTAGAAACATAAAGAATATTTTATACTGAGACATTAATATTCATTTATGTTTCCTTGTATTTTTATTTGACTTCTGGATCCGTTTGAGTCCCAAAGAGAAACAAACCTTCAAAGTAAAACCATGTTTCAGTGAGTCTGGGAACAGAAACGTTTTCTGCTGTGTCAGCGACTCTGATGCGATAAAAGTGGGAAACCATCCAGACCGTTCCTGCGTCCGCGCCGAACTGATGCATTATGGGTGGAAAAATGAGAGGAAGCTGAGAAAAATCCAAAGAATCATTCACAAGATGTTTTAAAATCCTCATTTTAAATGGTCCAATCAGAAGCTGCCAAATCCAGCTCAAACTGGAATCAAGCAACCTGATTGGACGACCTCCAGCTGTCGGACTGATGACCTTCAGACAGGAAGCCGTTTACTTTTATTTTATTTTTTATCTGAGCTCCACGTTTCTGTCTGAACCGCCTCGCTTATCACCGCAGCACAGCTGTGTGTGTGTGTGTGGGTGTGTGGGTGTGTGTGTGTCTGTGTTATGTCAGCTAAGACACTCGCTCAGCACTCGCCTACAGAGCATGCAGGAAGAGGAGGGCAGAGAGGAAGAGGAGGAGGAAGCATGCAGCTGGAGCAGCTTACCTGTTCTCAGGTAAACGTTCTCTGAGAAGTGAAAGAACAAAACGAGACGGAAACAGGTTAACAGGAGAGAGCTGTCACACACACACACACACACACACACACACACAGAGAGCTGTCACACACACACACACACAGAGAGCTGTCACACACACACACACACACACACACACACAGAGAGCTGTCACACACCCCCCCCCACAAACACTAGAAGATAAATTTATAATTCGATGTATAAAAACAATGTTAATATTTTTTCCTTGGTTTTGTAGAAACGCAGGAATTCAGTCGAAGTTCCGTTTTCAACGGATAAAAACTTTTTAAAGGTTTTAAACCAGATTTAATTCAGCAGTTAAAACCAAACCAGATCAAACTCATCGATTAATCATTAATCATTTATCGTTAATCATTAACTGAACGGCAAAAGTTCATTTGCTGAAACCAAAACTGGACAAAAATATCAACATTTTACATTTAAATAAAAAATCCTCCAGTCAGAAATCATCTAATATCAGCTTTAACATGAAACAACATCCAGTCACTAATCAGTTCATCAATAATTAACGATCTTTGTGTTGAAGCTGCTGTTCTTTGATCAATAGGATTGATCACTAAAATAATGCCTAGAGTTCAGAGTTCACCAGACAGAATCATTTCAGGACCTGGACCAGAACCTGGACCTGGACCAGGACCTGGAACTTGATCCATTATGAGACGATTCTCCAAGCCGATGAATCGGGTCGGATCGACGATGCGGCCCAACATTTCCCAGCCAGAGGAGCAAATCCTTCATACAGAGGAACCTGTGGTGGTTTGGACATGAGGTCAGACCTGAATCCAGAATCCAGACTCAAGTCACTGTGTTGCAAGTCTCAAGTCTTTGTCCTCAAGTCGAGTCGAGTCTGAAGTCGGGACCTTGGAATTTCAAGTCCTTTCGAGTCGTTTTTTTTTTTTGTTTAGTTTTTTTTAAACAATGTTCCAGTTATGCTAAATGTAAATAATAGATCATGTGTTCTTTTTATGCATCACCGTCCAGAATCACTCAGAACTTCCCACAGCTTTACGTTCAGGATCCTTACTATTGTTAATGTTTTTACTTTTACAACAATTTCTGAAGGATAGCAGATCACTGGATTTTGATTTGTTTTCTAGCAAAATGATCCCACTTGGTATTTCAACGACCATCATGCAGCCATTTAGAGATTTATAACTGAAACAACAATAGACTTAATGCACTGATTGCAGTAAACAGTCTAGTTATTGTCAATATCATTTCCCTAACATAGATGCCTTCAAATACACCCACACCTGTCTGTGGGGGCAGGGGAGGGAATATTTATAGGAAAATACTAACACAGGAGCAAAACTGTAGTTTCCCTTATGAATCCACCATCCATCCCTGATGGACCTGGACCCAGTTCATCATTATGATGGGACAGAGAGAAACTCTGTTCCCTGAGTTCAGGTCCAGGACTTGCTTTCTGACCCGCTCACTGTCAACAGGTGTTCTGAAGATCTGTGCTACCTGTGGAAGTTTCGTTTCATGTGTTTTATTTCATGGCAGGTTACAGTAAATTTGATTTAATTTATTTTATACCTGGCTTTTATTAAGCTGCTGTATTTGCCATCTGTAAAGTCGTTATAAGTTATTGTTTTGCAGTTAATCAGGACAAAATACTTGTTTTGTGGATTTTTTGTCCCTATCCGTTAAAATATTTTAGTTTAATAAAACTCGTTATTATTAAATCTTGCTAAATAGATGTTGGTAGCAGTACTACGTGGGATTGAAGCTGTGATAGCGGTCTAATATTAATCATATATCATTTCAGTGACACATTGCGGCTGCGCTGCATTTAATAAACTCTGTCATACAAAGTATTAATGCGCAAAAAAGAGTTGCAGTGATCTGGATTTGTTTAATTTAATTCCAATAAAAACCTGTTTCCCCTGTCTGATACTGTTTTATTCTTATTAACGCCTCTGTATCTAAAATATTTATAACAGGCAGGATATTCTAATAAAAGGATTAGTGCATAAATTTACAGCTTTTCATTTAAACGGGTAGGATATTCAGATGAAGGATCTTATTGTGGTTTCCTCTATAAATTGTTCCAATGCTAAGCTAAGCAGAACTCCTAGCTTCTGTCCCGTCACTAAAATAATGTTATCAGATGATATTTAACAGTAACAACCCGCTATAGTTTTCTGTTTGGCAATATGACGGTGGGAGTTTTGGACGAGTCGCATCGACAGATAGACTGAGCTATCGATCCACGCTAATAAAACCTGCCAGGTAGCACAGATGGTCAGAACCGGACAGGCTCTCTGTCCACCTGAGCAGCACCGTGAGCATTATTTGTGTTTGAATCACCGGATTTATACTAAATATAACATATAAGTGAAAGATAAGCAGCATCACCACCGTAAGCCACAGCTGCTAACACCATGTTAGCTAAAGTTAGCTGCTAACACCACGTTAGCTAAAGTTAGCTGCTAACACCACGTTAGCTAAAGTTAGCTGCTAACACCACGTTAGCTAAAGTTAGCTGCTAACACCACGTTAGCTAAAGTTAGCTGCTGTCTCATAGCAAAGGTTCCGCTCACCTTCTTTGTGTAACTTCAAATGCCGAACAGTTGGAAGCTGAATCTGAGATCCTGGTCATGCAGGTTTTACATGTTGCTCCGTTTTTAGTTGGATATTTCATGATTGATGAACCAAAGAAATGACTCACAGCAGCAGATCTACTATGAGTTTTTCGTCTCGTTTTTTCTCCCGTTATTTTTAAATCCTGTTGATCTGATTGGTTGAGCTGCAGCTACGCACACAAACATACGGAGTGGACAAACAGAGGGACGGTCTGCGCATGTCAATACTAATGAGTGAAATGAATCAATGGAGCCACTTTATAAATAATGTGTTTTATATTTTAAGACTTTGAGTAAAATATCAAGTATTTTCAAGTAAACAGCTTCAAGTCGAGTCAAGTCCCAAGTCAATGGCGTGAAAGTCAAAGTCAAGTCCGAGTCTTTGAGCATTTTTTCAAGTCAAGTCTCAAGTCGTGATTTTAGTGACTCGAGTCCAAGTCATGTGACTCGAGTCCCCACCTCTGGTAATGAATCGTATTCGGCTGCCAGGATTACATCTTCCCCACTGGCAGCTTTTGACCTCCATCCTATTATTTTCCTCTGAATCCCTCTGACCGCAGCGCGTCAGCGACGACGACCCCCAGCCATGTTGACGGAGGTTCGATTCCTCCAGATAACAGGCGGACAAGTGGTGAGCCGATTGGCGAGTAGATCACCAACGTGCTGGAATAACCGACTTCATGTCGACCAATCAGCAATCCTCCTGACATCGACTTATTGATCAGATCCAGCAGCCATTATGTGAAGGCTGTCCTACCTTCTGGAGGCGTCAGCGTCTTGTGGTTCTGGGCGCACCAGCCCACGGGGTGCAGCTCGGCCGTCATCACATCGCACCAGAAGTCGGCCCTGCGGTCGTCGCCGTAGCCGCTGTAGCGCAGCAGCAGCAGCTGGCCGCAGGTGGTGATGATGGTGGCCACCCAGTAGGTCTCTGGGCTGCTCTTACTGGCCACCTCCAGCTTCATGCCAGGCTGGAAGCTGCTCTGCAGGCTGGCCTCCACCTGCAGGGGGCAGCAGAGAGGAAGCCGCCAGCAGACTGCTTTTAGCTTCACTTTTAAGAAAAGCTTCAAAAATGTTTCTGAAACAAACAGCTGCTGATATAAAGCTAAACAGAAAAACAGGAAACTGGTGGATATTTATTATTTAAAAGTGTTTTAGGCATTAAATAAAAAGGAAACTTTCATAAGAATCAGCTTAATGTTTATTATTGTCTCATGTTGCATTAGAGAAAACCGCAAAATAACTTATTAATTATGATAATTATTAAACTATAACAGAAAGGTTAGCGTTAATATCTGACTGACAGAAATAAACTCCAATATTGTTTAGGGTAGGGTTAGTTAATTAATCAATTATTAAGATAAGAAGAATAATGATTTATTTAAAATAAGAGTGAAATTCTTAAATATTTTAACAATTTTCTTTATAAAGTTGCTTTAAAAAATCACTTTTTGTGACTTAACCTGGCCTGGATCATATAAACCACATTTTATATTAAATATTAAAATGAAATTTGGTGAAATAAGACAAAACTAACAACACAATCATTTTTCATTCATGAGTTTCCTCAGTTGAAAATGAAAGAATGAGAGTTAAACAGCAGTTAAACATTTTAACACCGTCTGCACAGAGAAGGGAAAACCTTCGCTGCTGAATCCATCTGCAGCCCGACAGGAAGTTCAGCCTGGATGAAACAAACATCTGACAAATAAACAATACAGGCCACTTCCTGCCGCAGCGACGCCATAACCCGAGTCTGCTGGGTTATGGAAGAGGACGGCCAGAGTGTGTGTGTGGGGGGTGTGTGTGTGTGTGTGTGTGTGTGCGGGGGGGGGGGGGGGGGGTGTGTGTGTGTGTGTGTGTGTGCCCAGGAGTCGTCACTGTTTCAAGCAGAGAGAAGAATGAGGGCAACTTTTCACTAAGATTCCCAGTAACTCATTTAGCCCCGCCCCCTCGCCCACAGAGAGCCAATCACCACGCAGCTTACTCAGCATCAGGACCCTGCATCTCCTCTGTCGCTGAAACAGCAACACACCTTGTAAATCCAAACCAGGAAACCAGCTGGCTCTGGTGGTTGCTATGGAAATGCAGTGACACCAATTCACTGCATTTCTATTGAAACTAGAAACAAAATGTTTGTTTTGCAGGAATTATTGGATGTCAGTGTGAAGCTGGAGGAAATCCAGAGCTGGTTTATCACCCAGATCATAGAAAGGCAATGAGATTCTATTTAATACTTTTTATGAATATTTCTTGTGCTAAAGTGGGAAAGACGGTGCTTAATCTTGTCAAACTAATGATCACCATTTAGAAATGGAACTGAGGTGAAGAACAGGACTGTGTTGAACAGAGAGTCATGAACAAGAAATGTGACTTCACTTGGTAAATAGTTTGCAAACAGCTAAAGGTCGCGGGGTCAAGCAGAAGGAGCACGGCGGTGGCGGCGGCGTACATGTCTGAAGGTGGTGTGCGGGGCGGCGGCGGCTCCCGTCTCCTCCAGGTACTCCTCCCACATGAACTCTTCCTCCATGGACTCGGCACCTGAACGCAACACGAACACAACGCAGCTCATCACTCGTAATAACACAAAGATTATTCCTTTAATTAAAATCAAATTTAACAAATATTCACAGCTTCACGAGTTTCTAAACCTTTAAAAAAAAGTTTTTGAGATTAAACATTTTCTATCATTTTGTCTCATCCAACAAATGAGCCATAAAAGAGAAAAAACATTTCGACGTGATTCTGCTGCTGCACACTGAATTTAACGACAATTAAAAAATCTTTTTCCTCCCTTTATCATTATGATCCATGTTGTTTCTGTCACAGCCTGACGTTTGTAATGAGACAAAATGAGGAATATTTACATAGTTTCATTAACATTCTGGTAATAATTTCCATTATATGCATCTTTTTAACCATAATTCACATGCAGCTGCAGCAGGTTTTCTGTTGGTTTGTTAGAAAAGTTCTGCCAAGCGGAAATCCAAAAAGCTTTTTATTTCTGAATTTTGTTTTTCGAGTTTGCTGCCTGCATCAGAATATTTTTTCTTTGTTACATAAAAGTTGATTATTAGTAAAATGTTTGTGTCAGGAGATGTTGCCATGTTCAGCCTGCCGCGGTGTAACAGCGGCAGGCGGTGAGGCGTTCAGGAAACCTCTGTAAATTCTGTGAGACACGTGGAGACAACCTGCAGGTGATCAGAGCTGCTGCTGAGTTCTGACTCCATTTGGATAAATGCAAATGCATGCCACACTTTTCAGATTTGATCTGAAACTGTTGAAAACATGATAAATAAAATCCAGTAGAAGTGAAGCTGCAGCTGATCGCAGACAGAAAAACGCTCCTGGCGTCCTGCAGTGACTCATCTCACCTGTGGTCACCTGCTCCTCCTTCCCATTGGTCGGCTGATCCTGAGTGCCCGTCTGCATCCTGCCGCTTCGACCTTTGAACTTTGTGCTGCCTCAGAGCATCGCTTCACGACCCGATCAGACCTGCAGGACAAAAGTTCAGACGAGAAGTTCTTTCACAGACACCACAAACTATTTTTACCAAGTTAGCATTTTGATATAAATCTCTTATATCTGACTTTATATGCAGATTTTAATAGTTTTAATGTTCTTACTTTTTGTATAAATGTTTGTATCTTGTGTTTGTTTTATGATGTGGATGAAATGAGCATTTAGATAAATCTAATACATTTATGACAACGTTGATCGATTGTTAACATACAGGATTTTTTAAAACAGACATAAATTGATTTCATAACCAGAGCAGCACAATAATCAGCAACAGCTTCACAACGTTGGTCCAACATGACTAACCCGCCAGTCGGAGGAATCAGGAGTGAAACGGAGAAGAAGTAAAGTGACTGAAACAAAAGGTTGACTAAAAAACCTCAGCAGGAATAAAAGGAGGATTTCCAGATTGTCCGCCACTGACAGTCGATACAGATCAGATTTTTAATTAGACTAGAAACAAACCAACAAGTTGCTGCAATGACCCGATAAAACAAACGAGTTCTGAACAGAACCAAAGATCCGAATGAACAGGAGAACGGGTCGAAACCCACAGAACCGTCAAAGATGGTTGTTTCATCAAAACGGCTGTGGAACAGACTGAGGTGATTCATGTACCAGCTGCTAGCTATTAGCTTACACCTGCTAGTTGTTAGCTTACACCTGCTAGTTGTTAGCCTAAACCCACTAGCTTTTAGCCTAAACCTGTTAGCCTAAACCTGCTAGCTGTTAGCAGGATTTTGGGAGGAAAACTGGACAGATCGAAGAAACCCGGCTAAATGGAAACACTCGGCTGCTGCTTGGGCTCAGAGAGAGTGTGTGCAGAGCGGTACAAACTCTGACAGTCTCCACACACACACACACACACACACACACACCCACACACACCCACACACACACACCGATCCTGTTGTGTAAACACACTGGACTAACGTGGCTCACATGACGCTTCTCCTCCTGAAGAGTTTGTTCATTTTTTAAAAACATGCTTCAATGTCTTCCATGTTTTTCAGTATTTTTGTCTGGATCTTATTAAACTGACCCGGAACATACCGACCCCAGCATGGTGGTGGCAGCATTATGCTGAGGTTGTTTGCCAGCTGATGGAGCAAAAATCCAGAGATTTTAAGCCAACTGAACAAAAACAGTGCAGATATTTAACCCGATGTGAATCTGATCACCGTCAGGCTCCAACAATTGATCTGATTAATCAATCAATTAACTGCCTACATGTTTGTATTTAACATTAAACTTTAATGTTCATGATTTCCAGGTCTGGTTTCCAGGTTTTCAGGACAAACTGCAGCCTGTCTTGGAGGTCCAGTTGCAGCTCGTGGCGCCTCCTGCAGGAATACGCCCCAGTTGCCCAGGGTGGATAAAGCGACCGCTCCGGTAATCTGAGCGGCCCGCTGGAGGCCCCGCCGCCTCAGATTGAGAGTTTTTAATTGATTGGCCCCAGATGGGCACCGGGCGCCACGTGCTGCCCTTCTGCCTCCACCATAGATTTAATGAGGGATTAGGAGATTAACTCCCACTGCAGGCCCAGCTTACCGCCTGCTAGGCTCTGCTACTCCCGACCCGTCCAGAGCCGGTTCTGGTTCTGAATGGATCGACACAAACGACACGATGAGAGCCATCAGATTCTAAAGGTCTGATCTGTCAAAGTGAAAAAACTTTTGGATGATTTTCAGCCAAACTGGACTCTGAATAATCTGAGATTTTCACTTTCTATCTAAAACCTGCAGGTTTTTCCTCGCCTTCCTTCTCGATGTCGGAACGTTTCTCCTCCTCGACTCTGTGCAGGAAAAACTGAAAATATATAAAAAATAGAGCCAGAAGCTGATCAGGCTGCTTCTGATCAGATCAATACAATGATTCAGTTTTCAGATGATTTTCTGATCTTTCAAACAAAAGAAACTTTGGGTGTTTTTGAAATAAAACTCTAAACGATGAGTTCATTGAACCACCATTTAGGAAAATGTAGTTTTAAAAAGTTCACTGACCTGAGAAGAAATGTGATTATTGAGTTTTTGATCAATCAGAGCTGATCCTGGAGAAACTGGTGCATCGTTCAGGATCAGTCAGAAAAACCAGAAACGGATAAACGTTCAGCCTGACTCTCTGCTCAAATCTTTGTTTCCATTGTTTTGTTTTTCGCTGTTGAATCTGGAGCAGGAATCTTCTGGAAAAATGACCAGAACTCCCAGCCACAGATAATCTGGATGCTGTCGGAGTGCGAGGGGTGTTGCGGGGGGTTTGCGTGGGGTGTCGCGTGGCGGCTCCCCGGGGCCCCACGCCGCAAGAGCGTTTTGGGAGAAAAGTGAAAGAGGAAACGCGGCGCGCTCAGAGGAAGATGAGGCTGGGTGGAACCAGCCGCCCTGCAGCTCTTAGACTTTGCACACTAAAAAACTGCAGCGGAAAAAAACTCCCACGAAGCTGCCCCACGCGCACTTCGGATTTAATTGATTAAATCTCGCGTGTGTCCATCAAAAGAAACCGAACCGGAGCCGGTCGGAGCCGCCGTTCGGTTTTTTCCTCCTTCAAAGATTTTCGGAGGCAGTTTTCAGCTCTTCCACTCGAGCAGCTCACAGCCCGCCATGTTGAGACTGCCGTGACATTTCCACACTGTCCGGTGCTTTCCCACGGACTTATTTCTCTCAGGCTGACGAAGAAAAATGTCCCGCGAGTCGCGTCATCGACAAAAACACACCAAGAAATCATTTTTACATCGCGAGGGAATTCAACTTAAAGCCCACGGAATTCGGGTTTCATTCAATTTCCTGGTTTTTCTCAGTGTGGAAAATAAAAAGGAATATTTGTACCAGTTTGCGGGTCCGCTGCGGGGCTGCGGGCAGAAAGAGTCCCGCAGAAACTAGTTTATCGCTTCTTCCTCCTGCAGAAACACACCGAGTCCCTCCGAGAGCGTCTAAAAGCAGCAGCAGGAGGAAAGAACTCGCTGCGTGGGTCCGGGTCCGCCGCGTCCAGGCAGCGCAAACCGGAACCCACGGAGGCAAAGAGGCGTCGGGAAGCGGGCCGGCGCCCTCACCTGTCTTACCTGTCCGGGTTTGTCCTCCGCAGACCCCCCCTCCTCCTCTCTCAGCTGCTGCTGCCGCGGCCCCCGTTTCAATATGGCATCTCCCCACTGCGCATGTCCGCAAACATGTAGAGATATTTTGGAGCCAACTCCTCTACTGACCTTTAAGCGCAGAGAGAAACGGCGCAGAAAAACCCAAAGATCAGGCTGCGGCGAGCAACTGACGCACACGCAGCGTCAGCGCACGCTCAACCAGGAAGTCCGTCTGTCCGGGTCTCACGAGCTCCAGCTTGAAACCAACTGACAATAAAAGCAACAATAAAAGATTTTATGGGAAGTTTTTCTGTTTCCTTTTCTCTGCTGGAGTTTCTCCTGCTTTGGAACTAAATTGTTTTTTGGGTTTTGATTGAAACTTTGATTTTATTTTATAGTTTACTTGTTGATTTATTTAACTAGTTTAAACAACTTAATTCAGTATTTATTTTGTTTATTGTTGAGTTATTATATTTGTTTCAGACTCCAGAAAGACATTTGTTTTTATCTGTTTTCACCTGGTTACATAAAATTACAGTAAAACATTTATTTGTGTTTTTTGTTTCTTTATTCCCTCCCTGGCAGAATCCGAACCGGGTCACCATCTGTTCTGTGACCCGGTTCGGATCTCTTCGTGGTTCTGATCTCAGATGGCCGCCCACGCTCAGCCGGGTTCTGGTTGTGATATTAATACCTGAAATTAATCGATCATCTTTAGAGTCTCGGTTTATTTGATCTGATATTTTTGGTTCCATGTTTTCATAACAGATGATTTTTAAATCCAGACATTCATTCATCATCATAACCGCCTCGCTTTGTTTAGTGATTCTGATTCTTTGGACCAGATTAAAATAATCTAGGTTAAAATAATTTGGATTATTTTGATTCTTTTTTAACATATTTATCGTATTTAGTTGCTCTGGATCCATTCAGACCGTTGGACATGAATCTCCTCCACTTTGTTTTCTTCATGATATCCATGTTTTATTTTGTATTTTATCATTTTAAAAGTTGTTTTTGACCCAATTTTTCTTTTTCTGTTTCTCTTTATTCTCTTTCATTTTATTTTACATCTTGTTTCTCTGTTCTGCTTTATTTGATGGGACTTTTCATTTATCATTTATTTTCTGCATCAATTTGTTTTTATCTCATTAATTAATGTTCAGTTTATTGTTTTTATCAGTTATAATTAAACTATTTGACAATCTCATAAAACAAATCATTTTATTGAGCAGTCAGAGAATCATCATGACCAAGGAATAAAATTCTTTGATATTTTAAATAAATTTTAAAATGTTTAATAGTTAATTTTTTTCAAATGATGTAATTCAAAAGATTTCATTTTAATAATTGTTTTCTTTGTGTTATTATTATTGATTTTTCTTAAATGTCACTTTTTCTCTTTACACCTTCAGTGTTCCAGTGTTCATGGCCCACGGCGCCCCCTAGCGGCTCCACGCTGCATCTTCTTCCTTCTCGTGGCCCCAGTTGCTGAACTGTAAACAATCATTTAAACCAAACTGTAACTTTCACCGATGAAAAATGTGACTTTGTAAAGATGTTGATCCATATTAATGTTTGTATTAATATAAATCATCCAGTTCCTCTCTGGACCTTTGACCTTTGGAAATAATTAGGAGACAGAAGGATTATGTTTTAATGTGTTTCTCGGTGTTTCCCAACAAAATCCCAGTGAAATGTCTGACAGAGTTTAAGGAACAGAAACCGAAAAAAGTTCAGATGGATAAATAAAAGTGATAAATAAATGACGCTGGAAAGATTATAACCTACTTAACAATCTAAACGTTTTTACTTTAAAAAAATAGAGTGTATTTAGTCCCAGCTGAATGTTTTCCTCCGGGTGGGAGTTTATCTGCGAGGTGCAGCTTTTCTTTGCGTGGCGTGGACCCGTCCAGAGCCAGCAGAGGAGGTTCTGCAGGAACAGATGGTCAAAGCGTGGCTCCGTTTAATCTGCACGAGAAGGAGCTTTTCCTTGCGCGCGGGGAGAGGATTAGCCAGCGCGCGCAGGCGGCCACGTGCTGCGGGATGTTTCTGTTCCCCACATTGAACCAAACATTCATGTTCAGCTCTAACTTCAGGAGACATTCTGCCATCAATACAGAATGAAGGCTGTCATCTAAAACTTCATTTGAGCGTGTCCGACTAAAATGCATGCCACACTTTTCAGATGTCCCTGGAATGTTTTTCACTGTTCCGCAGAAAGTCTCACTAATCTCTGAGAGTTTTTGGGAACAAAGCGAGACGTGGAAAGGTTGCAGGGGTGTGAATACTTTCTGTGTATTCACACCCCTGCACTGGTGTGACTGGTCCCGGTCCAGTCAGAATTAACATTTTTCTAAAATTGATGTTTTAAAGTGTTTTGTGGTTTTTGGACGTTTCTTCTCATTTCCTGGTTCTGGGAATCGAGACTCAGAAGAACCAACAATCGGATTGATTTATCCTCACTGGTCCTGGTTCTGGTCCTGGTTCCAGTCCTGGTCCTGGTCCTGTTCCTGGTCCTGGTCCTGGTTTTACTCGGTGCTGTCTGATGGAAGCTGCTGCAGGTTTTTTCTTCTGAAAATTTTTCTTGGTTTTTATAATTTTTTTCTTGTTTTTCTGTGAAGCAGCACAAACTAAAAAAATGTTTTATTTCTCGTTTTGCTGATTTTCTCTCATATTTTCTTAATTTTCCATCATTTTTGTTTGTAACACGATGTTGTTGGTTGGTCACTGTGCAGCCCAAACTCAGCAGAACCGGCCCAAGCCGGGCCGTTTGGGTCGGGTCCAGCTGGACTTCAGGTTTTACTGTGAACCCCTGAAGAATCTGGGTCGTCTGTGGATTTGTGGGGAAATATGAGGCAGATTAATTTCACGGAATCCTGAAGCATAAATATAAACGTTTGATTCTTCAAACGTCGGTCAGGAATATTCTGGATTTATTCTTTTCATGAAATGACCCGGTTCTCCTGGTTCTACAGAACTATTTCTGTTTCCTGTTTCTGATTTAAAGGTCGTAATTTAACTCCACTGATGACCAAAAAAACCCAAAGACTTCTGGGAAAAGGCTCTCTGGGCTAAAGTCGGTCCGGTTGGATCTGATCTAGAACTAACACAGCACTCCAGAACCAGAACGACCCACCTGGTGGTGGTGGTGTGGTGATGTGGGCTGCGTCAGAACCAGCAGGACTAAATGGATCCATGAGTTCTGCTCTGCAGCAGGAGAAGGTCCAACCAGACTTCCAGCAAGTTCGCCTCAAACAAAAACAGAAATTTCATGTTTTAGGGTGGCCTAGTCAAAGTAAAGTACAGAATCTGATTGAAATGCTTGGGCTTGACCTCCAGCAGGGGTCAGAACTCCTCCAGTCATGGCAGACGGTTTGGAGAGAGTTTATTTTTGTCATAATAAATTAAATTAATGATTTGAAAACACTGCGACAGACTGGCGAACTGTCCAGGTGTTATTTTTGTGTTATTAATATTCAGTTTATGATCTAATCATTAAAGCAACAACAAACAATTCTGTAAGGAGTTGTCTTTTTCAACAGTGCGTCGCCTCAGCATCTATAAAGTTAATTTAAACTAAGTAAGTCATATCTGGGTTTTAATATCAAAATAAAAGTATCTTTTATTTGCTAAACATTTAAAAATAAATATTTATTAAATGACTCAATATGAAATATTGTTAATCATAATCTGGTGAGTTTTTGTGCTTTAAAGATATGTTAATTTGATGATTTCCCGTTTAATTTGAGACATTTGAATATCAGAAAATATTTCACTTTTGTCACTAATATATTTGACATTATTCACGAATTATTTTTTGTATAAAATTTCTCAGATAGTTAATATTTTCAGTCTTTCTTAGTTTGTTTTTTTCTGCCATATATTTTAGAATGAAATATATTTATAATCAGTGATCGATCCGTCTTTTTGTGTTTGTTCCAGCTCGTGCTTTTATTTTGAAGTCACCGGAAGCTGATGCTGGTGTCGCTGCGCCGCTTTCCGGCGGGTCCATCGCTGTTGTTGTGGGTCGGAACATCGATTCTGCGGTTCGCCTGGACTCCCCGGGATGTAGCCGCTGGATGGCCGCCACTTTCTGGACCGGCACCGAGCAGAACGGAACCGAGTCGGGGTCGATTCATGACAACAATGGAGCGGTTCGGCGGGGTCGTTCTGATGAAGCGGGTTCTGGACCTCGGTCCGGTCGTGGTGGCCAACATGTCGGACATTAACAAGGCAGGACCGCACGGCTGCGATAACGGAGCTCTGACGGACCGGTTCGGGGTTCTGATCCAGGCTCTACTGGCCGTCGTGGCTTTCAGCACGCTGATGTGTGAGTACCGACAGGAGGGTCTGGTTCTGGTTCTGGACGGCCTTCGTGAGCCAACGTGGCATCTGGTTCCCACTGGACGGAACCAGATGCGCGTCCAGAACTTCTCCACCCAGAACAGATTCGAACAGAATCGAGTCTTTGGTCCGGAACCGATCTGATCTGAGGCCCGGTTCTGGACGGAAAATGATCCTCGGAGTTCTGGCCCGCTCTAACAGACTCATCTCAATCAAATTCAGCTCCAAGCTTTGACTAGGCCACTCTGAAAGCTTCTCTCTGAACTGGTCAGGCGACTCTCGGTCTTGTTGTAGAGTCGTGACCTTTGACCTTCGCTCTCGGGTTCAACAGGAATTGATTGTTGTTCCTGTAAGTTTCTGATCTTATCTTCGATTATTGATCGATCAGAGTCCTGCGGCTCATGGACCAATAATCAATCGGGCTGATCGATTCCTCATCCTGACCGCAGGAAGGTCTTCCTCTCTCCATGTGGGGTCAGAGCGCCCCCTAAAGGATCCACTCCGACCTGCAGCAGTCTGGAAAGGTCTGGAGTCAGGTTTCAGGATTTTCCAGGATTATCCAGGAACTTTGAGGTTCTGATCCGGTCTGGCTCCAGAATATTGAGAATCAAAAAATTCCCTTTGAAGGAGTTAGTGCAGCTCTAAAGCACGGTGGAGGGAGAGTCATGCTTTGGTCACTTCCATCTGTAGCGTTTTTATCACAGTGAATTTATTTACTGACATAAAACAGCCTTTGAATTAAAACATGGAATAAATATCTGTGTCTCTAATGTGAACAAAAACCTGGTGAAGCCTTTCTCCTTTGGAACATGAAGTCAGCGTGTGACCTGCAGTGTGTCTGTTTGCAGTGAAGCGTTTCCGGGAGCCTGCAGGCGTCAGACGGCCCTGGAGGATCTGGTAGGGCCACTTCCTGCTTTTACTGTCCGGATAGAAAACAAAAGACATTTTTAAGGTTTTTTTTATCTTTTCCAGGTTTTTCGACACATCCAAGCAGGCCATCGGAGCGCTCTTCATCCACTTTGCCAACGTCTTCCTGTCCACGCTCACCAAGGAGGATCCCTGCTCTTTGTGAGTACCAAATCCAACATGGCCGACCCCACACTGCAGCTAGCTGCTAATGCTAGCTGCAGTCACTAAGCTGTAGTCCAACATCCTTAAATGTAGTTTATTTATTCACTGTGAGCCAGAAAAGAAGCAGAAGTAAATCTCTGAGAAGCGTTCTGTGGTTATTCCGGTGTTTTCCTCTGAAGGTACCTGATGAACTTCCTGCTGGATGCGACACTGGGAATGCTGGTGATCTGGGCGGCCGTGAAACTGGTTTCCAGACTGGTGGAGATCAAGCAGTGGAGTCTGCTCTCCTTTGGAGAATACGGTGAGAGCAAATCCTTCAACTCATGAGAAAACACAGAGGAACTATAGCAACAGCTGGCTGAATCACGATTAATCACGATTAATCAATGATTTACATAACCGTCAGATAGATTAGTTATCGATTAATCGTTAACTGGAGTAAACAGACGATGAAAACAGACATTTGGTGAAAGAAGAACAATCAGAGCAGAAGTGAAGCCAAAACCCGACAATAAATATCAACATTTTACATTTCAGATAAAAACCAATAATTTTCCTGTAAATCTGTTCAAACAGAACTCCTCTAGCGGCAGCTTCACGCTCTGTGAAATAATCTAATAATCACCTTATTAATACAAATAATAATCAACACATTAATAGACTGATTTTTTAGCTGCAGATTTATCCTTTAATACAAATAATCAAACATTCATAAAAGAAATGCTGTTATTACATTTTAGGTAAGAAAAGTTTTATTATTCAAAAATGTAATTTAATTATTTGCTTATTTGCATATTTTAATGTATTTCTAATATTGTGTAAAAAAGTAGTTACATGAAAAATCTGCAGAATTTCCTATCTTTAAATCTGATTACTGATTGTCAGAATGATTGTTACTAAAATAAGTAGTTCCAGCGTCCGCCACCAGAGGGTGCTGTGGTGACTTCCTGTGAGAGTGCATCAGCTCAGGTTGTGAACGTCTCTGCCCACCAGGTGACCCTCCGCAGGCGGCGGCGTGGCTCGGCCAGGGCGCCGTCTACCTGCTCATCATGGTTCTGGAGAAAGGCGTGATCAGCCTGGTTCTGCTTGTCCCCGGATGGTCCAGGGTAAGAGGGGTCAAAATGGACTGAACGTCTGGGACTTGGTGTCCAGATCCGGTCCTGAAGATCCGACATCCTGCATGTTTCACATCACATGTGTCAAACTGAAGGCTGGAGGGCCAAATCCGGCCCGCTGTAGCTTCTTATGTGGCCCTCCAGTCTCCAGAGAGACGCATGAATATCCATCCATCCATTTTCTGACACCCTTCTCCCCGGGGGGTCAGGAGGTGCTGGTACCTCTCCAGCTAATGTTCCGTGCGAGGGGCGGGGTCACCTGGACAGGTCGCAGTCTGCATGAATATAACCTTCAATTTTACAACCGAGCTTAAATATTATTTCATGAACCAAATCAAACCCATTTTTATCTGTTTACTGACAAATTTAATCCGTTTTCAGTAGAAATGTAAGTAATAATCAAAACTTTATTGTGAATTTTTTTTGCAGAAATAGACATTTGATTTAAGTGATTCTAACTCCCACCTGCAGGTGGCAGTATTTCCTTCTTATACTGTACTGCTCAGCCTTCTGTTTACTGCAAATATTGCAAAATTCCTTGCAAATATTTCTAAATTAGCCCAAAATCAGTGAATTTAGTGGAACAAATCCCCAGAATAATCCTGAGTCCTGATGAGTTCAGTAATATTTCACTGAAGATGTTCTCAGCTTTTTATTGTTATTCTAACAGTTTTGTTTTCTGGAGTAACCGGCCCTTTAAGAACAGCCCCGATGTGGAAATGAGTTTGCTTTGGATGTTCCCCTGATGCAGGACGGTGAGTTAACTGTAGTTCCTGTGTTCCAGCTGCAGGAGGTGCTGCTGAGCTACATTGCTAACCCTCAGCTGGAGCTGGCGCTGGTCATGCTCATCGTACCGTTCATCGTTAATGTAAGCTGATTTAACGGTCGGGTTGGGTGGAGGCAGGTTGGGTGGGGTTGGGGCAGGTCGGGTGGGGTTGGGGGGTGAGTGGAGGCAGGTTGGGTCGGTTGGGTGGGGTTGGGGCAGGTTGGGTCGGTTGGGTGGGGTTGGGGCAGGTCGGGTCGGTTGGGGCAGGTCGGGTCGGATGGCTTCATGCTGTTCCTCTGCTGCCCTCTGCAGGCCGTCATGTTCTGGGTGGTCGACAGCCTGACCATGAGGAAGTACAAGACCATGACGGGCCTGGAGCACAGCGGAGACTCCAAGCAGAAGGCCGAGGCCCTGCCAGCAGGGGGCAGCAGCGAGGAGGCCCAGGTGAGAATGATCCAAGTTCATTGTTTCTGAACGGCGCCACCTAGAGGTTTTTACGTTTAATATCTGAAGTTTTATTCTGGTGCAGTTCTAAAGCGGGTTCTGGATCAGAACCAGAGGAGAACGCCAGAGCTGCAGAAACTGAATAAAAGTTAAACATTTAGAACAAAAAAATTTACTTCAATCAGTTTTTATCTGTTTCTACTTGTTTACTTTTGTATTTATTTCTCATATTTCATCTGCTATAAAATGTTGGTCAAAAAGAGTTAAAATAAAAATTCAATAATTAATCGACACCAAAGAAAATGATTGTAGACGGATGTTCATGTGGATTTGAGACGCGGCGGTTTCCCAAACTCACCTCAAATTTCTCCGTTGAAATCAGTTTTCTGAACACAGAGGCCATGTTTTCAGTTTCCATCATCTCAGGGGTCGTGACCTTTGTGGTAACGATATTAGAGACTTTGTTCCTTCCTTCCCTGGCGAGCTGCCAGGCGGCCATAAGTCGAGCCTTCATCCAGGGAATAAAAGTGACATTTATGGAGCGTCTGCAGGGTGATGGGATGGAAAGCACAGGAAGAGAGGAAAACAGGAGCTGTTGCTGCTGCTGCTGTTGCTGCTGCTGTTGCTGCTGTTGCTGCTGTTGCTGCTGCTCTGCTGCTGCTGTGCTGCTGCTTGCTGCTGCTGCTGCTGCTGTTGCTGCTGCTGCTGCTGCTGCTGCTGCTGTTGCTGCTGCTGTTGTTGCTGTTGCTGTTGCTGCTGCTGTTTCAGAAAATCTTTTTCCGTTTTTGTCTTTAACAATAAACAGATTTCAGAAAAAGATGCTGAGCAACAGATGAATTCTGCAGATTAAATTTGGCACGTTTTTTGGTTTAAATAATTTATAATGATAATAATAAACAGCAGGATGTTGTTTTACATACATTCTGATGGACTCTAATAAGAAGTGATGTCACTTCCTGTGATTGTTCGGAGTCCTAGATCCAGAACACCCAGACTGGGAATGCTGAACTGGTTGGTTCTCCTTCCTCAGGTTCTGCTGGCTGAGAGTGACTCTGGCGAGGAAGAGGAGGAGGATGAAGAGCAGCATGTCCATGTCCAGTACTCAGGCGGGCCGCTGAGGCCCAGCTGGGTGGTGGTGTAGAAAAGGTCCAGTCAAAGCCTCAGCCTCATCTTCATCAGTAGGCCTTCAGCTTCCTGCAGAAACTCTGAGAGCAGTCAGAGCGATGACATCATCAGAACTGTGACGGTTCCCTGTGGAGTCCAGAACCAGAACCTGCGGTTCTGCTTGTGCAGTAAATCCGGATCAGAATCGTTCTGCATTTCAGGAGGAAAAATGAGTTTATTAAAAAATAAAGTTATTAGAAATGAGCAGCTGATGATCCTCAGATCCATCTGATTGTTATTAACAGAGAGTTTAACCTCTGACCTTTGACCTGAGTTCCCAGCAGGTTAAATTATCAGATTATTTTGGATTATTTTGCATTCCTCCTGCCTTCATTGTGAAGCTTTAAGCTGAGGCGGTTCTGTTTGGGTCAGAAGCAGAACCGTAGGCTGTTCCGTCCAGAAACAAATCCATCTGCTCTGCTGCTCAGTGCACTGGAGTTTTTCCTTCCACCTGATTTTCCATTGAAATATTCCTCTGCAGCTCCTCAATCAGAATCTGTTTAGTTTTTAAATCATGCAAACTGGTACATGACAAAGAATTTATGATTCTAATAATTTTGGTTGAATTCATTTTGTCTTGGATGAATTGATTAAAATGATTGGAACTCCACATTTAGCCACAGGAATGTTTAATAATCTATACAGTAATATAACTATAACATTTATTTGTATTTGTATGTCATTTCTGGGATCAATACTTTAATAATCATATTTCTATCACGCTGTTTATTCCTGATTGTTTCATGTTTTATTTGTACTTGAACGTATTTTTAATAAACCAAATAAAGGATGAAAGGTTCTGCTGGTTCCGGTCAGACCCAAAGTCCCGCTCTGCTCTGATCAAAGCATGACTGGCAACCAGAGCTGCTGTTGGAGTTCAGTTCTTACCACAGACACCTGGCCCGCACCTGTGTGGGCGTGGCATGCAGTGCACCTGTGAGGGCGTGGCATGCAGTGCACCTGTGTGGGCGTGGCCTGCAAAGCACTGTGTGGGCGTGGCCTGCAGCGCACTTGTGTGGGCGTGGCCTACTGTGCAGTTTCAGGTTAATGAGGCCAGGTAGCGAAGCACCTGAGAGAAATTTAACAAATGAGTCTAAAACCAGGTTAAAGATTTTATTCCCCTAAACATGGAAAATATTAATTATCACAAAACATTTCATTAGAAATAGTAGAAAAAAAAACAGCTGCAGGTACACACGTGACGTCATTAAGTTACATTTGGACGCTTATGTTAAATCAGATATTAATAATAATAATGGCGTTCATGCGTTGTTGGTGTTTCCGGTGTCGAACAGGTGAGTCGTGACGTAATCCTCGTACCGGCCGTCGATCAGCTTCTCTGCGTTGTTCCGGGCAAACCAGCAGTCCACGCTCTGCTTTCCGCCGTAGATCCGCCTGCTCTTCCGAACCACCGGTACCGACCGCTCCTTCACCTTCAGGAATGCAGACGGGTTCAAGTCTCCCGCAACTCCCAGCGCGGGAAGCGGCGCCACGCCCACTTCCTCGTGCAGGAACTGACCTGGAGTCAGAAACAAACCGCTTTATCTGCAACTAAAACGATTCAGTTTAAACCAGATTTCTTTAGTTTGATTCTTAATTGGGGTTCAGCGGAGTAGCAATGAGCCGTTAGCATCATACCTGCAGTAGTCAGAGGGACCTCAGTTTGTAATTCAGAAATTCTCCTTATTTAAAGGGATAGCTCAGGATTTTTGATTATTTGAAGGTTTATAAGCAGTTCATGTCTTACCTGCAGTAGACAGATGACATTTTCATTTAACATGAATCCAGATCAGTTAGTGCTGGAGGATGTAGCTAGACTAGCTAGCATGTAGCCCCACAAAGGCAAAAGGTAACATGAAGATCTGTCACCTTACAGTATCAAGTTTCATGTTTTTATTTTATTCTGACTAGGAAATTCTAAAATGTTCTGTTTTCAGGAAGATTATTGGTGGCACCGCCTGCGCTGGAGGCGCTTCAGCCTGATCTGAAGGTGAGATATGAACCAAGCCAAGTCTGAGCTTGTTTTCAGTTACATCTACATTTTTCAGATATTATTATTTACCATGAAAATGAACAAATGATAACGATGAGGACGGTTAAAAATCTAGCAGGTTTTGTCTGGAAACTGAGCTAATGTTAGCATAACCTCAACATAACTATCAAGAACATCTGATGGTTTGATCAGAGTTTTTATTTCTTCTGCATGTTTTCTAAAGTTTATATTTGTGATGTTTTGTGTGTCTGTGAGCAGAAACTGATGAATTATGAACACTAGATGAAACCGTTGGGACCCTACAGGGCAGGGGCTCCAAAGTGTGGCTAGTGGGCCATTTGTGGCCCTTCAAATGATTTTGTTTGGCCCCTGACAAAATGATAAAAATGTATCTAACAGCTCAAAATCTTTGTATGTTTTGGATCTTCAATGATATATTGTTGAGAAGGTAAAACTTTAAAAAATCCATCAAAATAAAATCTTTTTGCATTTCTACTTTAATAAATTTCGTGACCTGCCAGTAGTTTGAGTTTAGCAGTTTTGGGTAAAACGTTTGGACCCGTCTTCTGTCCTCCAACCATCTGAATCTCGGTTTGAACCTCAGACCCTCTGAATGTAGCTGCTCTGTGATTGGCTGATTCCTGTCTGCGGCAGCAGCTTGTTGGGACGTACCCAGCAGGCCGTGGCAGCGCGGGGAAAGCCCGGCGCTGTTGCCGATGTAGAACCCCAGGTGGTCCCTCTGGTAGGGGCTGGGGTTTTTGTACTGGTGCAGCAGGATGACGAAGCTGATGTTTCCTCCCATTGTCACCGTCACATTGGCCCCGCCCACCACAGCGACGGAGAGCCGGTCGCTGTCCACGGCCGCGGTGGCGTGGCAGGGCAGGACGATGCGGTCCCGCCCGTCCAGGATGACCTTGGTGGGGGTCACTTCGATGTAGGCCCGCCGCGGCCGATCCATCACCACGGCGACACTGCTGAAGTACGTCCGCTGCTTCTTATGGCTGCCGGGGGGCGCTGGAGCGCCGACCAGCCGGCCGTTCACCGTCACACCTGGAAACGACAGAGAAACATCAACTAATCCCACCTGAGGTTGGGAAAGTCTCAGTCATCTTAAAGGGCTGGTGTCATGTAAAATAGATTCAGATTTTTTTGCATTTTCATCATGTAAAACAAACTTGGAGTTTTACTCCGATTATTATGTATAATAAGTCCTTTAATCTCCAAGGCAACCATTCAGCTGCTAAACGTCTGGGTGCACCTAGCCCCGCCTTCAAGGCGCAGCTCCTCCCCCTGTCAGCTCCTTCAGACTAGCCAGCAACGATTAGCAAACAGCTGCTGAGCTCATTATAGGACCTGCTCAGAGCAACACTGGTAAAAACATTAAAGGGTTAATAGAGGAGTCATGTTGGGACGACTTCCT
Organism: Phalloptychus januarius; assembly: GCA_902982915.1. Classification (NCBI taxonomy): domain Eukaryota; kingdom Metazoa; phylum Chordata; class Actinopteri; order Cyprinodontiformes; family Poeciliidae; genus Phalloptychus; species Phalloptychus januarius. The sequence goes on along the minus strand of CADWAE010000474.1, from coordinate 13,342,603 downwards.
GGAGGCGGAGCTTCAGAAACAGCAGGAGCTTCTTAAAGAGACAGAGGCCCAATTTCAAGAGGTTACATTACAATGTCAAATTTCTTTTAAATGATATTTATAACAGCTGAATGTGCCATAATAACTGTGATGCTATAAAACATCACTGTGCCTGGATGCTACTGGCCCTTCCGGGGCGGGAGTGAAGTTTGGCGGCCCGCCAGGCTGACGATCTGCTGGAGGAAATCTGAGGAGGAAGAATCGGTGACTTGGATCAGCCCTGAGGCTCATGAGGCTCACCAGAGTGCTGGTGGTCAGAAACCAGGCGCAGGACGTCTCCAGGCTCTCCGTTGATGTTGAAGCAAACGGTTAGCTTACTGAGAGGAAACTCCACCACGAAGTGAGGGTCGCCGTCCGCTGAGAGAGAGCAGCACAACCAGGAAGGAGGCATCACTGGAGAGATCTACGTTTATTTCAGATTTTCTTTTGGGTTCAAACCGTCTCCCTGATACGAAGGAAACTGGTTCGGCCTAGAAGCATTTCACACTTTTTCTTTCTACTATTTGAGATGCTCTATGGATAAATCTGTGAGCAGCCGAGCTGCTGCTTTTCATCTCACTGGTTTTCAGGTATTTTATTTTAGAAACATCAGTGAAGTGTTTCTATTGTGGCCTGCTGTTTCAGCTGTCTGCATTGTTTTTGTTTTTTTCTTTGGGACGTTTGAAAGTTGCTGCAGCTCTTTGGAAGCAGCTATATGAGATTACAGAGCGACCCTAATGACAGGGGCATTAAGCTCTATCTGCCCCCGATGCCCCTCTTTACTAAAACACAAACATCCAGGATCGGCTGCTTAAGTACAACGCAGAGCTGCTGCTGCTGCTTCAATTAGAGCTTTTCAGAGGAAAGCCAGGCTGATCAAAGCCAGCAGGCTGGATGACAGACCTGGAGGCAGAGACGTTTAGACGTCGCCACTCACCTGAGGTCCTGGAGATGCTGACGGACTTCCTGACCGGCCCCCTCTCAGCTTTTCCTGCAGAGAAAAATGTATTCAGAAAGTGTCAAATAATTTAAGATATGATGATTTATAAACAATAATCTGGGAGCAGAAAGGATTTAAAGACAAAAACATCCAAGAATAATGAAACAAGAGCGAATGCAGGAAGTTCATATGCTAATTGGTTTATGTTTGAATTTTTAAAAATGTTTTGTAAAAACATTAGCAGATAGTAATTCATACATGATCGTTAATACTTAATGCTCCATCTGGTCCAGTTAAAGTCTTACAAATGAAGCGAATGCACAACGTTCTGGTTCAGCAGAAGACCAGGTGTAAAAAAGATCTAATAAATGAACCCGAATAATTCCTGCTGAATGTATTTACAATAAAAATAACAAAGAGCCAAAGATGGAACCTTGAGGAACGCCGAGGGTTAAATCAGCTTCTCTAGAAAACCTTTGACCTTTAAACCAGAGCAAACCACTTCCACTTGTGAAACTGATCTCAGATCAGACTCTGTGTTCCAGTAGATTAACAGTTTGTCCTGAATAATTGAACGTCATTTGTTGGTTTGGTTTGCAGTGACGCGTCACCAGCTTCCTGTTGGTGAAACTGCATCTGAAGCCTCACCCGTCTGGCTGCTCAGAGTGGAAACCGGGCCTCCCAGGTTCCCGTCTGGTTTCTGTGGCGGCAGCTCATTGGCCGGTGAGGCAGCATCATGTGTGGGCGGGGCCACGGAGGCCTGGCTCAGCGGGTGGGGCTGGTCCAGCACCAGGTGGGTGAGCGGCGTGAGGAAGCGGAAGGTGAGGGACAGGTTGGTGGCCTGCTGGGTTTGCTCCTCCCTCTCCCTGCTGGAGCGGCTGCGCTGCCGCGCCCGCAGCCGCTCCTTCACGCTGAGGAAACCCCAAACACGCTGCACAAAGTCTGCAGCCACTGAGCCCAGGGAGCTCCCCAACCCCTGCATGACCTCTGACCCCACCGCCGCAGTAGCCGCCTTCACGTGTTTCTCCGTCTCCGCCTGCAGGCGGCGCAGCGGCACGTCTGTCTCCATGGTGATGAGCCGGTCGCTGCTGCTGGCGGCCTGACGTGGGCGCCTCGGCGCTGAACGGTCGGTCAGCTTCCCGGCCACCACGATCTCCGAGCCGTTGAAGTAGTTGGTGAAGAGGCTCTGGGTGACGTAGCCGACCGAGTCCTGGGTGTAGTCGATCCGGATGTCGGACAGAAGCGGCGTTCCGATCTCATTGTAGAACCTGGAGAGGAACAGAGGTGGAGAAGGAGATGAAACCTCCCGAAGCTCACTCTTAGAGGTCTCCATAGCAACCAGTAGAGTCACCATAGTGTGGCACTATGAAAGAGAATAAGGCATGAAAATAGTTTTATCTGTGTGCTAAACATTATCTCTAGCTAATCTTAGCGTTAGTCTAGTGCAGTTGGTAATGTGTGGGTTTCGCCATCAGGGGGCTCTGGACCCACATTCTGCCGTGTTCGGTCAGAGAAGAAGAGTAATGGCGGAAGGAGGAGACAGAAATGGCAGACTAGTAGTAGACCAAGTGCGTTTAAGCAGAAGTAAAGTTTTCTTTACTGGGATTCCTCGTAAGTGCTGTTGTAATACGAAATAATTCAGTTTATTGTCAACTGTACATTCTGTCCTCGGATTTCTCCGGTTGGTTGTTTTGTACGGCCGGAACCTGAATGAGCCGGTGGAGTTCCGGAGGCAGGACGGTCCCACCGCCATCAGTGAGTCGGACTGAAGCCTGGGAGGAGCTGCTGCAGTGCGGGCTGCTGCAGTGCGGGCTGCTGCAGTGCGGGCTGCTGCAGTGCGGGCTGCTGCAGTGCGGGCTGCTGCAGTGCGGGCTGCTGCAGTGCGGGCTGCTGCAGTGCGGGCTGCTGCAGTGCGGGCTGCTGCAGTGCGGGCTGCTGCAGTGCGGGCTGCTGCAGTGCGGGTTAAATATGCTACGCCAGAAGTGACCCGACCCATCACTTTCTTCGGCGTAAGAATAGCAGCCAATAGAGTCTCCATAGCAACCATTAGCTACGTTGAGGCGCCATTTGTCCCACCGTCACAAACGTAAAAACACGAAACTTGCTGAGCTTAAGAAACAAAAATTTAACAAAGAAGCGTCAGTAGTTTTCATCTGGGTTCAAACATTCATCAAGAGTTTCTCAGTCGTTCTGGAAACTAGAAGGACTTCCTTGGTTTACTGCTGAAGAACTAACAGAAACAGATTTCCCAGGTCCAGCAGCTCTGGTTTCAACACCAGAAACCAGGCCTGGGAACAGCGCCTCCCTTTGGTCAGGTGCGGAAAAATGAGGTGACAGAAACAAGGAGGGGATTTAAATACCAACTGCAGAAAATCTGGCAAATATTTAATATGTCATTTTTTTCTCTGCTAAAAATAAACTCAAACTATCGACGTTGCTTCTACCTCGTCGGCCATGTTTGTTTCTCTGAACTCATCACTGCTCTGTAGATATTTAGTGAGATTTTCACTAAACCTAAATGAGTGAAATCTGAGTGTCTCCACATCACATCTGAACCTGTTGGAAGTCTCATCATGATGTGGGGAACCCGGCGTGTCTCCTGATTGGCTGAGCATCACCGGCTGCTCAGCCAATCAGAGTCCCTCTCCTGGGTGGGTAAAATAAACCTTCAAGTATTTAAAGTCTCACATTGAAACCTTTAGACTCAGCAGCTTCATATTTTAGAGGCTGGACGTTTTAAAGGCCCAGCAGCAAAGCAGTTATTTTAGTCTCAGCTGGATGTTTGCGTGGATCCGTCATCAGTGGATCATCTCCGTCCAGACAAACCTGCCGGCTCTTTAAGCCGCTCACAATGAGAGCATGAATGTGAACGTGGAGGAGAGCTCAGCAAACCTGCAGCTGTTTGTTGAATCCGGAGCGGCTCTGTCATCAGAGCTCACACACACACACACAGCCAGGCTGCACAACACACACATTCCTGAGCGACTGAACCAACAGCTGTCTGAGAGCAGGATGGAGAGCAGCAGATCACAGGGAGGACCACCTGCTGCTTCAGCTGATTACAGGTCTGCTGTCAGCCTCCGCCTGGCGAGAGACGGGCCGACAGAGAGGGAGAAAGGACACATTATGCCCAAACATCACAATGTCTGGAAACTACATCAGTTCAACGTTCCTGCATGTGAGGAAAGACTTGAATTCTCTTAATTGCTTATTCATATTCCTACCAATTTATCCAATCAGTTACTTTCTCTTCAAAGATCAGCAAGATGATCAATTAAAGAGAAAGATGACAATGAAAGCCATATTCTGGACACTCCTTCCACTAAACTTTCCATTTCCATGCTTGGAAGCAACAACCAGCTTCTATAGCAGTAACTTCTGTGGCTTTATTAAAATCGTTCTGGGTCAAAGTCAGACTACAGAGTTTTTCCTGTTGCCATGACAACCCATCATGACCTAATCTGACCAGTGAAGCGTTAAAACCGACCCTCCACCATTGTTGACCTCCGTCATCCTAACCCTGACCCAAACCCGGAGTCGTTCTGTCCCCAGTTCAGACCAGATACTGGACCAGTTTAGAACCAGGAGCAGACGGCTGCAGAGCAGCTGTAAGCCAAATCTACGCTCAGCCTGCTCTCTAAACATTTTCCACAACTCTGCCACCATTTCAGTTACTTTAATTAATACTCAGAGTGGAACCGATGTGGAGGCAACAGAAGTCATGAAGTTTATCTGTGGAGGACAGAATCTCACCCAGACTCTCACAGGAAGGATGAAGGAGTTACTGATGGGGAAGGAAAAACTCCCAGGTTTGGAAAGTGAAGATTTGTGTGGGAAAAGTTTTGGAAACGGGTAGGAAGGTAAAGCTGGGTGTCGTCTGCGTAGCAGTGGATTTGGATCCAATCAGGCTGGAACCTACATCTGAAACTTTCTGTAGCAGCTCAGTGTTACCCTTTGAGCATAGCGCCCGCGTTGGCTTCCTCGCTGACGCGTCGCGTCATCCCGCAGTTCTCCAGAGCCATGCGCTCCAGCAGCCGGTAGTCCACATCGTTCCCAATCCCGATGGTAAAGATGCAGAACTTGTCCTGCACGGCGGAGCGAGTGTTTCCCAAGATGGAGGCGGACCGAGTCTCTCCGATCGTCGGCCGGCCGTCCGTCAGAAAGATGATGAGGGAGACACTGTTGGGTCCGGCGCTGGGGTCCGACAGGTAATCCCGAAGCAGAGTAGATCCGGTCTGCATGGCTCCGTCAATGTTTGTGCCTGAAGGGAAGAAACTAAAATCAACGCTTGATGGCGATTCTTGGTGGCTGCTGGATTTGGCAAACATGAAGACATGAGCTGTAAATGCACCAAGCCTGCAGACAGCTGGGCACCAAGTATCTGGGTATCTGGGTAGCCAATACCAGATACCCCGTTGTGTCTCACCGCCGCTGGGAATCAGCGTGTAGATGAACTTCTTAGCATCTCGGACGTTCAGCGGCGTCGCCGGCACCAAACCGTCCGGCTGCCAAACTTTGACCCTGTTGGAGAAGCTGATGAAGTTGAAGTGGTCAGCAGGTCTCAGGTCCCTCAGGATGGTGAACAGAGCATCTTTGGTCTGTAAAAATCACAGGAAATGACAGGTCGGTCTGTGCAGAAGTTTTAAACCATCCCTCATCTCTTAAAGCCACTTCTGTTTGTCCTTCTGATTTCCAGAACAGAATGAATCAAGTCAGGAGACGGTCAAATATTCACACCCCTACTTCCTGTTTTCTGCAGTGTTTAAAGGCTCTATGGCCCTTCCTTTGACTAGGACATCTCGTAGATACAGAGCATGTAAGAGAGCAGCTGCAGTCATAAACATGGCCGTCTGGTTAAAAGGCTTCCAGGAAACTAAAACCTCAGCAGTCCTCTCTCTCCTCTGTGGGCGGGCGATTTAATTTGGGGTTGGGGTCCTAAGATGACAAGCTGACCCCAGCTGAAGCCATCCATTGTGAAGCATCAAAAACGCTTGTTCTGTTCCCGCGCCGGGCTGGGGGTGGATCACGGGGTCAGGGGTCGAGGGTGTTGTTGTCCACAAAGCTCCGTCGCCACGGAGACGGTGACCTTCTGCTGTACTTTTCCACTTTGCTTTGTTGCTTTATGTCTGTTTCTGTAGTTTGTGAGCTGCTCTGACTACGGCGCTGCGTTCCTGATATCGATACTCCAGCGAGGGAGGAGGCGGCGTGCGATGTCATCACAGTTCCTCCGACTCAAGTGGAAAAAGTGCTGAGAATGATTTCATATCTGCTGAAATCCCAACATGATTTCCTGAGAGTTTGCACAAGTTCAAGCTGAAAGCAGGAACTCTGCTAAAGTTTGATACAAAATACTGAAACTGGACTGAAATGTTTCTGTCGACGTTCATTTCTCCAACCTTTAACTTCAGTTTTCATGCTCTGGGCTCTAAATGAGTTTCTGGAGGAAAGCTGCCAGCCTCCACGCGTCCTGCTGAGTCTCCTGAGATCCTCTGCTGGAAATCATTACGGCCCGTTGGACCAGAATATGTCAGCAAATCCCAGTAACACACTGCTGAAATGTCAATAAATAGCTAATTCAGTCACTGCTTCCTAAAATTATCATAATTTCATGATTTTTAAAAATCTTTTTTGTTCATCTTGTGAAGCTAATTTATAAATATTTGCAAAACATTTTACGATATGATGATAAATGTGACATCTTGTTTCTTGCCACATCGGTCATGGACTACAATTTGACCTAAATTAAGGCGGAGACAGCAGAGTGGTAGAAGTAAGAAATACTGCCACCTGTAGGTTGGAGTCAGCATGACTCTCAGCCAATCTGTTTTTTAGTGTTAAAAAGTGTAGTGGTCTGTTTGCGTAACAAACTCGAGGGACTGATTGACCTAATTTCGGAGACAGAAGCTGCTTTGGCTTGACTGATATTTAATATTTAAGCTAACTGTTTTTCTGAAGGTCTGCTGGATGGATTTGCCCCCTAAGCTCTCAGTTTGAAGCATCCAGAACGCCACCAGTTCAAACACAGCCGAGTGGTCCGTACAAACCGCCGTCCAATCAGAGCGCTGCTTTACCTGCCTCATCTTCTTCCCCAGCATGGAGGCGCTGCTGTCGATCACAAACACGACGTTCTTGGGAACGACCGGCAGATCTCTGGGAGCAAAGTAGTGGACGAAGTGTCCGTTCAAAACCTGGAGTCAGAATGAATCCGAGCATTACAGCGACATACAGTGAGGCCGCAGGACCGTGAGCGACTCGCAGGACGTCTCACCTGGATGTCTCCGATCCCAGTGTCCTGCTGGACGTCGAACCGGATCACGAAGTCTCCCAGGACGCCGCTGGTGGAGATCTTGGCCTGCTGGACGATGTTGGGGCTGAAGGTGACCTTCCAGACGTTGTTTTCGTTGGTGACTGCAGTCGTGATGGGAACCTCGGCCTTGGCTGGACCACAGAGACAGGAAGTGTGTCATGATTTAACTGGATCAGAACCAGAACCCTGGACTGGCTGGGGCTTTGATGTGTGTTTGGACTGGAGCCAGAGTCTCTGGGTTGTTGACTGAGGGGAATTCAGTTTGCTCATTGGCGTGAGCAGCACTTGTTCCCGTCTCCTGCTGTGATTTAAAGTCGGACTCAAACCTGAGGTCTTTTCTCTGCGGAGCGGCAGAACCTCCAGGTCCACGATGGGGGCGTGGTCCACGACGGTGACATCCAGGCTGAGGCGGCTGACCAGCTGCAGAGGCCTGAGGCTGGTGACCAGCTCGTAGCTCCCCAGCCGCCGCTGCAGAAGCTCCTCGTACATCAGCAGGAACACGGCCCGGTTCCGGCCCGGTATGCTAACCGCGGTCTGGAACAACTCCACCTCCGGCTCCGAGCTGCACAATTAAAGATAAAGACCAGAAGTATGACTCAGATCAGACCTAAAATGTGGCATACCGGGTTTCACCAACCCTAAATGGGGTGATTCTTCCCAGAGTACACCTATTCATCCTCACACAAAAGGTCTGATGATCCGAGAGGAAAAGTTTCACCTGAAACCAGAAACCAGGATGGAGAATCGGGAAGGATAAAGATACTAAAAATTGGTCCAGGAAATTAACAGAACCAAAGAGCGAGATGCTGCAGATGCTCTGGTTCTGTGGTGTTATAGATCATATAGTGGTTATTGGTACCTAGGGGGTAGTGTACATTAGTCTACTCAGTTAGTGGTTCTGGTTAGTGGTTCGATGGCTCTAGTGGTTCTGGTTAGTGCTGGTTGGTTCTGTTAGTGTTCATTGGTTCTGGTTAAGTGTAGCTTATGGTCTTTAGTGTTTTGCTTAGGCTATTTTAGTGTTTTCTGGTATGTTTCTGGTTAATTGTTCTGTCTGTTATTGGTGCTGGTTGTGGTGTTGCTGAGGTTGGTCTGGTTATTGGTGCTGGTTATTGGTTCTGGTTATTGGTGCTGGTTTGTGGTTCTGGTTAGTGGTTCTGGTTAGTGGTTCTGGTTAGGACCTTCTGCCATGTGGGGTTCTTGCAGGACGCTGGTCTCCTAAGCTCCTCTGGATGTTTGTGTAACGTCAAAGCAAAGCCAGACACATTTGGAGGATGTTTTTACTCTGCAGCCAATTTAAACAAACCTCTGTCTGTTTCCATGGAAATTACATGATGTCACTTCCTCCATGACAGCTGGGGTCAGAGGTCGGTATGAATGCCTTCTCACTGTCTGCGGTCACTAAAGAGTTTTAATCTGAAAATCACTGCTAGGAGGCTGCAGGAAGACTGGGGCGTGGCCACGCACCCCCACACACACACCCTCCCACACACGCGCACACACACACATACACAGCCCCCCCCCACACACACACACACCTGCGCCCCCCTACACCCGCCCCCCCCACACACACACACTAAGGGTTTTCCTACCTTGTGTCACTCGGCTCTTGGTTCCTGGCTTTGCTGTTCCTCGGTTTCGCCACCTTTTCCTTCGGCCTGACTTCGCTCTGGTAGACACGGCCTCCGATGATCCTGGTTCAAGGAGGTCAAAGGTCAAGCCTTAGAGCACCACACACATTCAACACTATTATTGTCAGAGCTCAACTGGATTTTTCTTCAACAAAGGAGCCAGAAAAGGCTGTCAATACGTATTCAGAGGTTTCCTGCACATGATTGAACAGATCTGCTCTCGTCTCAACTCTGTTATGAAAACGTCCAACTCTCTGCCTGAAATCTCCATGGCAACGGAGACAGGAGGGGCGACTGCAGCCACCAGATTCAGTTTGGATCTGAAACTCCAGATAAACCGGTTCCTGATCTGGATTCAGGTTCAGTTCAGATGGTAAATCTAGACGATCCCAAAATGATCCTCATTAAAATGAACTAAACTATAAAAGAAAAAGAAATAAAATGTTTACAAAAACTTTAGAAACAAGAAAAAACTATAATATTTACTGACCTGCAGTCAGAGTCAGATCCATCCATCCATCCATCCATCCATCCATCCATCCATCCATCCATCCATCCATCCATCATATTAATGAACGCTCAGTGATGTAATGTTTTGATCTCCTCCAGGATTTCTGGGTCATTTTCTGGTCTCTGGTTTTCAGTCGGACATGTTGGAGGGAATCCCTGATCCATCTCAGTCTGGCTCCCGGAGAGGCTGCAGGTTCTTACATGGTGAAGTTGGAGACGTAGGCTGCAGCAGGGATCTGGATCTGGAAGACGGCTTCAGCTGCAGCGCTGTGCCGGTTCAGCATGGAGCAGAAAACCGCCGTGAAGGCGTAGCGCGAGATGACGCTGGTCTTGATGGACAGTTCCTGGATGTGAGGTTTGTTCTCCTGACAGAGAAATGTGACAACAAAATGGGACAAAATGTGACAACGCCCAAATCCAGAACCAAAGTCAAGAAAAGAATGAAAGAAAGTTAGTTTCTTTCATTCTTTTGGATTTTATGTCCTAGCAGCAGAAAGCAGTGATTCATGGTTTCTGTCAATTTTACTTTAAAAGTCTGAAAAGTGTGGAGTGCAGGTAGTCAAAACGTTACTGACTGAATCTCCTCCAGAGAACATCTGACATCATTCATTTCAAATCCGTAGTACTGATTCTCAGTAGGATTCAGGTCTGGACTTTGACTAGGTCATTCTAACCCCTGAATCTGCTGCATGTTCAGGGTGGAAGGTGAACTTTGACCCCAGTCTCTGGACTTCTGCAGGTTTCCTTCTGATTTTAGCTCCATGCGTCTCCTTCCTTGTATCACAGCATGATGCTGCCACCATGTTTCATGGCTTTTGAATAATAAATAAATATAGTTATAATGCAGAGTGACATAATCATGTGCATTTTTAAATTGATTTATTTTTTTTATTTCAAAAGTTATATTTAAATATTTAATGGGATATTTTTTCATTTTCACTTTTAATTATTCCATTTAGTTTTTTCCCATTTTGGTGCTCCGTACAGCCCAGGAGTCACATCATGATGAATCTATGAATCAACTGTCGACCCCCAACTTGGCATCTCACGGCCCCCGTGGGGTCCCGACCCTCACATTAGGAACCCGCTCTAAAGAACCTCCGAACTGGAACTGGATTATACCTCTGGGTATCAGAGGAAAATGCTTTTTAGATTTAGAAAATGTTTCAGAATAATAAATCATAACATCAAAATGTTCAACTAGAGGCGAATAACGGGAGTTTATGCTTCACCCGTTTTTCCTCCGGATGAATCATCCTCATCTCAGCTGCAGCAGGAATCTGCAGCGGATCCAACATTACAGAAACTCCTGGCGGATCTCCTGCGCGTCACGCCCAGAGCGCGCAGAGATCTTAACTAGGTCACCGGTCTGAGCGGGACATGAAGTTCAGTAAAACCCAAAACTTTCTGAAAGCTTCCAGAACTGCGGGATGTTTTTCCAGAAGAAGCCGCATAAAGACGAGTTCCTACCTTTAGCAGAATGGTTTTCACCTGCCGCGGGACTCTGCGCGGCTCCTGCAGACACAAACGCTCAGAATGAGAAGTTCAACACGGAGCTGCACACTGCGCTGCAGCAGCTGCTCTTACCAGGTCCAGGTCAAAATCTCCCCAGTCTGGATCCGGATCCTCCTGCAGCCGGAAGCCCGGGCTGCAGCTGAGCAGCAGAACCAGCAGCAGCAGCAGCATCTTCTGTGTTAGATGCAGGAATGCGCCATGACTCCCAGTGTTCCCAGTCCAGCTCTGAGTCTGCAGCGGGAGAAATCCGCCCACCAGGAGGAAGATGAATCTGCTGCTGGTTTCTCCTCTTTCCTCCTGATGAAGGAAACATCCAACCGGAACCTCCTCCTCATAAACACCTAAATCTTCGCTTCTCCTCTTTTTAAGACCTGAATCATCGGAATGGGCCACTTTTCTCCACTAGGGGGCAGAAGATTTGAAAAAGGCGCAACAGAAAAAGTTGAAAGCTAACCTGTGTCTGGTTCTGAGACGGTTCGGGTTTGTTCCGGATCTTAAACCCGGATGTTTAATGTTCGGGTCACATCGTCTCATTCTGACCTCCATTTATGAGTTTATTATTATTTGGTGTTACGTTTATGAATTATTCAGATAAATAATGATGCATTTTATTGAATACCTGAAAACTTTCTGTTCCATCCGGATTGTTCTGGAGGTTCTGATCCGTGTTTGATTCTGGCTCCAGATACTCTTTCTAAATATTGAACCTGAAATAGAAAAAATCTGATTAATAATATAAATAAGACCCCAGTTAAACGCATGAGTCGCCCCCTGTTGGTAGATGTTGTTTAATGCATGACATTGTGAGCTGAAGTCAAATTTGTTATTTGTGAACAAAAACTCATCAAGTATTTTTGTTTAGTTTCTGGTGGAAATATGTTGATGAAGATAAAACTGACTTACAGGTAACTTCTCAACAGAAGCTCGTTTTAAGCAGATACATCTTTTAATATTTAAGTTTTAGTTTCACTGGTAGATTATTTTACTGGTAGGAAAATGTCTCGTTATAAGATAACCAACATTAAGGAATTATTTACTTAAGCGCCTAAATTTTGCGGAAAAGTCTAGTTTTGTCTTATTTTAGGTGTAATAAAATATTTGCTTTGAAAACTAGATAAAAGTCTTTGTTCAGATTTCATGTTTTTGCAGCGCAAAGATTTAGAATCTGAATTGAGACTCAAATGAGCCTCTGTCGACATCTTGTGGTCGAATGAAGTATTACACATGTGTGTGTCAGAGGGAGCCGTTCGTCCTGCGCCTCCAGGTCAGGGGTCAAAGTTTGCTTCCCCTCTGTGTTCCTACATGCAGCTCAGTAAATATTGACCGGGTTCGAGTCGATCGGATCAGTTTGCTGGATTTTAACCTCGGCTCTCGGCTCGCTACAGTTCCTCGCTGCTCTTGTTTTATTTTTTATAGTTTTGTGTAGAAATATGAGTGTGTGAACCTGAGGAGCGTGGAACCATGAAGCGTCCGCTGCTGCTCGCTCTGGGGCTGCTGCTCCTTCATCACAGCTGCTGCTTTGAGTTCGTGGTAAATGGAGACTGGGAGGACGAGGAGGTGAGGCTGCACAGGAAATTATTATAAATGAATTAATTAGTCTCAAACCGGGTGACGTAGAACTGGGTGGTGTCTCTGTCTTGGTCCACTTTGGAACCGTCTTCATGTGGCTCAAAGTCAAAGGTCGACTTTGTAAGTTGCATGAATCTGATGTTTCCAGTCTGTGAAGTTTATCATCAGTCTGGTCAGAGCAGCAACAGATCAAATGCCAAAAAATGACAATAAATTTACTTTTATAAGTTTTTTCTATTTTCAAAAAGTTTTTAAGTGACTGAAACCAGAACTTCTGAACTGAATCATAACTGTTTTAGTTCATTCCTGTTACACTCAGCATGATGTTCCGTCACTTTTCAAATATACATTCTTCTTAATTTGATCCCATTTTCTGAAAGGTTAACCAACACGCCTAAGACGAAATGTTTTCTTTGGTTAAACTATTTTATTTTGGAAAAATCAACCGGAAACGGAATCAGAATTATGTGAAACTAAAAACTCTCATCATTCAGGTTCCGTTTGCAGGCTTTAATTTGTATTAGGAAGATGTTTTATTTGGTTTTCAACAAAATGAAAAAATGAATTTGAAAAGTTTCTTTATCAATTTGTTACTTATTAAAGCTAAATTTCACCTACATAAATGTAAATTTTTGAGGAAAAAACCAGACTTTTCAGTTTTTTTTTTGAGGAAAAAAATTTTTCCTATATATTTACAATTCAACCTTCAATTAATCGAAAAGCAAAAACAACAATAAGGACTTGCAATCAACTTGGAATTTTGGATTATCTCCTATGTTAATTCACTGATTCTGGCACATATTCTACAATTTGTACTTTTTTCTTTATGCAAAATTATCATTTTCTTGTCACTATTGTACTTCATGTTCCCCCTGGCATTTATATTTGTCTTGTTTTTATTCTGTATTGTTTTGTGTGTCTGATATGTACACAGCACAGTTGTACTTTGTTGTTTATAAGAAATAAAGTTTATAAAAATAAATAAATAAAAATTCAGGTTCCGTTTGTTCGTCTGCAAACAAAAATATCATTTTTATTTTATTATTTCAACTCATTTAAAATTTTTCTTCTAATCTTTGTCTCTCACAGCTCTGATTTTTTTATTATTCATCTTTTCTTGTTTTCTCCGCCAGCCTGGAGTGGACCTCCATCAGGACAGGCAGAAGGTTTGTTCCTCGGTTCTGATCCGAACCCAGCGGGGCGCTCCGGGAGCCGCCTGCTGCTGCTCACATTGTGTTGTTCTTTGGTTCCAGAGAGCCGCGCTGACCAGCGAGGAGGACCACAACTTTGAGGTACAGAGCCGCACACTGTGGCAGAGTTGAGCCTTATCTAGTAATCAATATCCGACTGTTTGAGGAGTTCCTCGTGACAGGCAGGGCGTTGACCCGCTGGGCGGCGGCCACATTCGACCCCAGCAGTTCTGTGCTAAATCTTAGTGAGTCCAGGACTTTCCAGAACCTTCTACAACCTTCCAGGGCTTTCCAGGACTGTTCAGTTCGGCTGGTGCTCCGTACCAGAACCTTGCATGGGGGTTGTCTGGTTTTAACCCAGAATGTTTCGGTTTCCCGTCGTCTTCATGATTTAATCCACTTTGTGAAACGTCCCAGAACCACTGCAGTAAACAGGCCCACAGCATGATGCTGCCAACACCATGCAGACATTACAGTGGTGTGAAAAGTTTCCTCTGTCCTGATTTCCTGTTTTGTGCATGTTTGTTGCTCATTATTTAAAGATGAGGAACACAAAAGGCTGTTTTTAAATGGAAGTTTTTACTGATCCTGTGTGAGAGCATGATCGCCCCCTGCTGGTAGAACTGACCTGTGGTTCAGCCTCCTGGGCCTGATCACTGCCACACCTGTTCTCCATCAGCACCTCCTCTAACAGGAAGTGGATCCTGGCAGCAGCACCAGGCAGGAGCCAATCAGATCTGATCGTTAAAGATGTTTGTGACGCTCCAGAGAACCACAGAGAGGAAACATGGAGCCGTGGAAACGACCCAGAGGTCAGCGCCGGCCCATCCTAAAGGTCACATCCAGTGACCTGCACATCCAGGAGGTCAGAGGTCACGCCTCCTCTGAGCAAAGAGGACGCTTTGGCTCGACTCAGTTCTGGATGATCCCGCAGCCTTCTGGGAAATCTGGACGGTACATCATCACCTATCCACCTGGTTTGGACCCGAAGTTCTGGTGCTGTTCTGATGACCTGCTGACTGTTAGAAGCTCTCGTGGTTCTGGTTCGGTTCTAAACGTCTGAGTCCAGTTCCCTTCATGATCCTGGAGTCTGACGCTGGTCAGAAACTGCTGAATCTGTTGCCAGGCAACCAGAGGTCCTGAGGCGATGGTTACGTTTTAGGCTCCGTTTGACATTATAATATTTTTATCTTTTAATGTCAGGAGGCGTGGAAGCAAAATCTAAAGATTATTTTCACACATTTAGACTAAAAAGTGAAGAAAATGTAATGAGAGACTTCTGGTAGTAAAATATGTAAATATGAAAACTTCTAAACTTTCTCTAAATTTTTAATATTTCGTATTTTTCTAATTGTTTTTCTGCTCCAACATGTTTGGTTTATTTCCGGTTTTGTATCTTCTGCTTGTATTTGACTCGGTGTTTCCTGGTGTGCTGCAGGCCGTCCGGGGCGATGACATCACGGTGAGCAGTTACCGGGTGGAGAGCCGCATCACGTCCCGCTTCGCCCACACCTCGGTCCGCAGCTCGGTGCTGAACTCCGGCTCCAGAGCTCAGAGCATCAGCTTCAACGTTCAGATCCCCAAACGGGCGTTCATCTCCAACTTCACCATGTGAGACCGACGGAGCGCCTCCGCCCGCTCACCGACGGGGCGCCAACTTCTTCTTCTTCTCCTATTGCAGGAATGTGAACGGCATCACCTTCGTGGGCTCGGTGAAGGAGAAGGCGCTGGCCCAGCGGCTGTTCGTCCAGGCCAGGTCCCGGAGCAAGGCGGCCGGGATCGTGAGGACCAACGCGCAGGACCTGGAGACCTTCACCACGGAGGTCCACGTCCCGCCGGGCAGCAGCGTCTCCTTCGAGCTGCACTACCAGGAGATGATGGAGCGCCGGCTGGGCATGTACCAGCACAACCTGTTCCTGCAGCCCGGCCGGCCGGTTCCGCACTTCCAGGTGAGAGAGCCGCGCCCGACTCGGCCCTTTCCGCTGATCGCTGACCTCTGGCCCCAAACCTGCCCAGGTGGACGTCTACATCTACGAGCCGAAGGGAATTTCACAGCTGGAAACGCCAAACACCCTGGGAGAGCGATTTGCAGATCTGATCCAAGTCACAGCCACCAAAGACAAGGTAACCTGGAGGAGGATGATACTACTACTAATTATTATTATTGCTAATAATTATTATTAGTAATGATAATTATTACTAATAATAATTATTAATAATGATCATTTTTTTCTGATGAAACATTAGTTTCTGTTGACGTGTTTATTTCCTCAGTTTATTCAGACACTGAAATTTTAAAAGTTTTTTATTTTATTTTAATACATTTAAATGATTAAATGTAAATGTTTAAACTTTTTATATATTATAAAATATTTAAGTAAATATTTTGCATAGACTTAAGTTAAAATAAAACAGGATACATGTTTGAAAAAAATGCATTATGTATGGTAATAAATATGAAAATAACATTTTAAACAATTTCATAGTAAATATTTTTAAAATAAAATTAGAAATGCTATATTGTCGTATTTTATAATAAATTAAAATATTACTGATTTCTTTCCCCATTTAAATATTTTTAGGATTAAAATGTTGCAGAAGTGATGAAGCACTAGAAAATTATTTTATTTATTACTATTGGTCTAAGTATAAATATATTAATTAAATACTAATAACATTAATGAACTAATTCACTGTGGTCACTTGTGGACATAATATATTTTATGCATTTCAGGCTAAAGCTCATAATACATAATTATAAATTTAGAAGGAAATGGATCGTTTCATGCACGTATTATAAATAGAAACAATAATTTTCTTCATTTTTGCTCAGGCTCATGTTGTCTTCAAGCCAAATTTGCATCAGCAGAGAAAATGTGAGAATTGCTCCGGCAGCGCCATCGACGGCATCTTCTCTGTTAAATACGACGTGACCAGAGACAGCAATGCCGGGGAGCTGCAGGTGAACTTTGACCCCCAGCAGGAAAAAACCTCCACTTCCTCAAACATTAACAGAGATGATGATGATGATGCCTCTGTTTCAGGTGTCAGATCTTTATTTTGTTCATTTCTTCGCTCCTTCAAACCTCTCTCCTCTTCCTAAAAACATCGTTTTCGTCATTGATGTCAGCGGCTCCATGTGGGGGGTCAAGATGAAGCAAGTAAGTGACCTCTGTTGACCTCTAAGGTCTTCATTCTTCCCGTTTCTGTGGAACGCTGCCACCGTGTGGCCATTTCCCAGAATGCACTGAGCTTCGAGGTTCTGCTTAGACAGTGGAAGCCATGAAGGCGATTCTGGACGACCTGAAAATGGAAGACCGCTTCAGTATCATCGACTTCAACCACAACGTGCGCTGCTGGAGCGAGGAGCTGCTGCCTGCCTTTCCTCTGCAAGTGGCCGACGCCAAGCGATACGTCCAGAACATCAAACCCACCGGAGGTAGAGAGGTAGAGTGTGACCCGGCGCCGGGCCAGGAGCCGCTCCCATAACAGCCGAGCATGTTCCTGACAGGCACCAACATCAACGAGGCGCTGATCCGAGCCGCTCAGATGCTGGTCAGGGCCAACAGCCAGGGCTTCGTCGACCCGCGCTCCGTCTCCATGATCATCCTGGTGTCTGACGGAGACCCCACCGTAGGTAGGAGACCGCCGGAACCGAAGAGCCATAAACCTCAGGCAGCAGGTTCTGATCCAACATGGGCTCCCTGCAGGAGAGATCAAGCTCAGTAAGATCCAGAAGAACGTGAAGCGAGTGATGACGGAGGAGCTGTCTCTCTTCTCGCTGGGCATCGGCTTCGACGTCGACTACGACTTCCTGGAGCGCATCGCCATGGAGAACAGGGGCGTGGCCCAGAGGATCTATGCCAATCACGACGCAGCTGAGCAGATCCGGGTACGATCACATAACACCTGCTTAAGAGTGCCTTCCCATCAGTAGCAGGAAGTGGCTGCTGAACCCACAGACTTTACCAACCCCCACTAAGCTGCTCTTGTTCAGTTCAATATAAACCAAATATTATATTGGTCTATTCAGCAGAACAGAATGTAACTTTTGAAGGTTAAAAAGCCTTCCCCCCTGTCTTCCACTGTCTCTGCAGGCCTTTTACAGCCAGGTGTCGTCCCCCCTGCTGAAGAAGGTCACCGTCCACTTCCCAGAGGGTGCGGTGACCGACGTCACCCAGAGCCACTTCGATAAGTTCTTCAGCGGCTCGGAGCTGGTGGTGGCCGGGAAGGTTCAGCTGTCAGACAGCAACACGCTGACCAGCTTCACCTCCGCTTCAGCTGTGAGTGCAATGCATCGAGACGTCACTGGGCTCTGGACACCTGCTGATGTCCATGTCCATGTCTCTGTCTGTCCTGCAGGCCAGTCTGCAGCTCCAGTTGGAGACAGAGGCTGACATCACGGAGCTGGACCTGGAGCTGGCCAAGCAGCAGCACTCCTTCACTGGCTTCGCCAGGCAGATGTGGGCTTACCTCACCATCAAACAGCTGATCAGGGAGAGGTGAGGTCCACAGCACCACATGTTCCCCGGATACTCTGGGTCACACGGTACAGCCGAGGGCTGTCTGTTTAATCAGGAACATTTAAGCAACGAACCAGAATGCAGTAAGTGGTTTCTGGATGGTAAGTCACCAACAAAGCACTTGTGTTTTCCAGCAGCCATTGTACAGCAAATACAGTGGATAAGCAGCTGACCAAACATGCTGGAACTCCTCTTTTGTTGCTAGGGGTCGGGCTGGGCTTCACTGGGGTTGCTTGGTAACGGCACGGGCACTGCTTGTCAGTCTGTTAAGGCTGACTTAACAGACTGCCTGTTAAGCAGGCTGGGATAGAGCATCCCAGCCTGCTGACTTGGGATGTTATATTGTGAAGGTTTTTAAAACGGCTCATTTTCCAGACATCAAACCCAAATGAAATTACAAAAATATGCAAAATGTGAATTTTACATTATAGCTCCTCTTTATTTTCTCTTAATGAGGTATTTCTGTTGATTCTTCAAAAAAGCAAAATGAGGTCAGCAGAGCTGGATCTAAAGAACCAACCAAGAACCAAAGTGTTGATGTTTGGTCGATATGCACAAACCAAACACAGCTTATCAGCCTGACTGAGAGGACCTTGAACCTTTCAGCAAACCAAAGTAATGTGGGGTTAATGTGAGTCCATCTGTCCAGCAGCTGGTTCAGAGGGGACATGAACAGGACCCTGACCTATGGGGTCAAACCAGACGCCTTCACCTCTCCACACAATGACACACCATGCTTTTTATTTTCTAAATATTCTGTTGGTTATCAGTCTTTACCAGCTGCTCTCTGGCTCCCCCTGCAGGTCTCTGGTTACAACAGTTGGAAAAAAGAGAAAAATCACCAAGCAGATCACAGAGCTGGCCCTGCAGCACAGCTTCGTGACGCCGCTGACCGCCCTGCTGGTGGAGAGCGAGGACGCCACCGAGAGGCTGCTGGCCGACTCGGCCCGGGACCCGCGGCACGGCTGCTGCTCAGGTCACACACACACGTACGCACACACACACCCACACACACACACCCCTACCGGGGTGGGAGTGTGTGTGTGTTTACATTTTAATTACCAGAGAAAAGTTTCTCCACTTAAAGACTTCAGTCAAAACGAGTTTAAAACGTCACAAACGATTTGCTGGCGACTCGAAACTTGTTGAATGTTTCCTCTACAAACAATCTCAATTAGAAAGTTTAAAAATACAGAAATCTTTAAAATATTCAGTCATCAATTGAATAGTTATTATTATTGGTCTTTTTTGTAACTGACTGCTTGTTTTAGAGGAACAGAAAGGTTTTATATCTACAGCATCAAAATATTTGGATTTTCTCCAAAAAACCTTGAATTGAATTTTCTTTTATGTTCAATGACTTATTTCTCAGGTTAGCAGAAGAGAGCTTCTGATTGGCTGTTCAGTTCCTCATGACGTCTCCTCCTCCAGAAGCTGCTGAGACCAAAACTTAAACCTGAGCAGCATTTCTCAGCATGTCTGTGATAAATATGTTGTTGTTGTGACCATGCAGGCGTCCAGACTCTGTCCGGTCCTCCGACTCCACCTGTCAGCGTGGTCTACGCCACTCCGCCCCCCTGGGTCCAAGTCCCCATCACCACCCCTTCCAGTCAGGTGCTGAGTGGCCCCCTGGAGACGGCCCTGCCTCCAACCGTTAACTTGGGTAAGACTCGCATCCACCTCCAGGCTGCAGAAACAAGTTTCCATGTTCAGAGTCTTTGTTTGTCCTCCAGTGGACGGAGACCCTCACTTCATCATCCGGCTGCCTGGAAGCAACATGGACGTCTGCTTCAACGTCGACTCCAAACCGGGCCACATCCTCAGCCTGGTGTCCGACACGGGAACAGGTGCAGGACCACTGGAAATGTTCTGGTGTCGTTAAAAACCCGGTTTGGTTTTTTCTCTTAAAAGTTGCTAAATGTAGCAACAGAGTTGCTTAGTGGCCCAAACTGGGTCATTAACAGAACCATGAACCCAAACACAGCAGCAGATCTACAAGAGAAGGTGCGGCAATGGCCTAGTCAAAGTCTAAACCTCAAATTCAGTTTGACCTCAATGAACTGAAGTAACAGAAGAGCGGCCCAGAACTCCTCCAGAACCGAGTCGGGCTGTGGGAGAGTTAAAATAACCCTACTACATCGAACCTAAGGGTGCTCAAAGTAGGGCTCGTGGGCGACCAGTGGCCCTCTTGACCACAATTCAGGAATAAATTTGGATAAAATTACAACTTTTAAATCAAAATCTACAAAATGGTTTGATGCAGGAAATGTTTTCAGAACACTGACCCAGATTCTGTTTTTGTTTCTGAGAACAGATGAAACATTACAGATCAAAATAAAAAGCAAACTGGACTCTTTTTGGATTTATGAGCCCATTACTACAAGAAATCAAAAAACAATGTTTTTGGTCCGTGGGAACGTTTGAGCTGACATAAAGTTAGTCCCGCCCCGGTCTGACCTGGGTCCTCCTCCATGCTGTGTGCAGGAGTTGTGGTGAACGGCCAGCTGATCAGCTCCAAGCAGCCTCACAAAAACAGAGTCAGCTCCTACTTTGGCATCATCTCCGTCTACCACCAGCCCTCCGGGGTCAGCGTGAAGGTTGCCACCGACCGGATCTCCATGGCCGACAGCAGCAGCAGCCACTCGTTCACATGGGGCGCCACGGCCGACGTCGTCCAGGACAGGTAACCCCGCTTCCACTTCCTGCTTCCTGCTCTGCTCTGATTGGTCCTCAGAGTTGTGCTTCCTGCTTCAGCATCAGGATCTCCATTGTGAAGAACGCCCACGCCACCGTCACCGTCGACAACAGCATCCGGGTGACGGTGCTACTCCACCGGGTGTGGAGGAAACATCCAGTCAACGTGGACTTCCTGGGTCTCTACATTCCCAGTGATAACCAGTACTCTCCACTGGTCCACGGACTCATAGGTACGACTCCCAGTCCTGGACCAGGCTCCGCCTTCGCCTCTGTGACCCTCATTATTTATTAACGATGACATAAACTTAATTCTCTTCATAATTTGAGAGAAAAATGAAACAAAGCATAGAGCACTTAGCATTAGCAACTTTTAAGCATTTGGACCCTAGTGGTCAGTACTAGTACTGCAATTGAAAGTGAGAATTACTTTTTATTGGAAGATTAAAACGGGGAAAAATAAGTTATTAGAACAAAAAATTATATAAAATATGAAATTGTACAGTTTTTTTCTTCCTAAAGAGCTTGGCTTTCCGTTCTTGAGTTGAAATAATTGACTAATTTGTGGTAAAACAGGGCAGTTTTCACGGGAACCTGAGGTGAGCGTGTACGACGTCCATGAAGGAGTCGACCCGCTGAAGAAGGAGGCCACCATGGAGGTGAAAGGTCACACGCTGCAGGTCACCAGGTACTTCCTGTTACTTAATGACTGAAGTTTAACCTGAAGTCAGGAACGTGTGTGTTACTCTCTCAGTGTGTTACTCTCTCTGTGTTACTCAGTGTGTGTTACTCTCTCTCTGTGTGTTACTCCCAGTGTGTGTTACTCTCTCTGTGTGTTACTCTCTCTGTTTCAGAGGCTGGCAGAAGGACTTCAGACACGACAGGAAGCGCGGCTCCAACGTCTACTGCTGGTTCGTCCACAACAGCGGCAAAGGCTTCATCGACGGTCGCTATGGCGACTACATAATGCCAGATCTGACCAGCTTCCTTCAGACGGTCTAATCAGTTTCTCCACCACTCTCATTTCTAATCATTTTCCACAGAACACAGAGAAACTTACCAACTTTATTATTACAAAATGTACATTTTCAACCATTAATGTTAAAAAAATAAAAATAATTCCACCAAGCATTTCTTCCTGATTGTTTCTGTACAGATCTGGGAATAAACTCTGACACGGTAGAGTCCCGCAGCCTGACGAGCGTTCCAGTTCAGGCCAGTTTGGAAAAGTCTTCATAGGCGATGTCCACCATGTCCCCTTTCTGTGGCCCCTGGGGACACAACACAAACACTGAAAACACATAATATTATCATAATAATCCACGACTAAGGAAAACAGAACTTCAAGTTCAGATGGTTTTACTTCAAATGAGGAGACAATAATTTAGGTCATAATCTGATAAAGATTATGACCTAAATTATCTACAGGCTGTTGCTAGGCAACCAAGGAGCGAGTGAGTTAGTCGATCCCACCAACCTTTCTGAGTTCTGGATCAGAGCGAAGTGAAAGTATTGAATATTCTATCAGACGTATTATCTACAGATATTGATCATGTGTCTGCAGCAATATATGATACTGATTTATTGTCTCTGAGTCATGTGACCCAGCCCTGACTTCCTGTCTGCTGTGGGTGAGGAGGAGGAGAACCTACGGAGTCCAGTGTTAGCGTGGCGCTGAACTTCTTCTCGTCGATCCCCTCCAGCAGCGCCTCGGTGTCCCGGTACGGCCCGTTCAGGATCAGAACCCGTTTCCCTGCAGGAGACCGAATGTCAGAACCTGGAATCATTGGAGCAGAACCTGCTGGGCTGGAGGCGGCGGCTGACCTGGAGCGGGGATGACCGTCTGCAGGTGGTTCTGGTCCAGCTTCAGCTTGTCCCCAGAGTCGACCATCTTCACCACGGCGCCGTATTTCTCCTTCACCTCCTGCAGACGGACGAGAGCCACAGGAGTCAGAAACGTCACCGAGTTCAAACCACAGCGGCTCAGAAAGAAAGCCTGGATTTATTTCAGACATCAGATTTTAATTTGGTTTTTTCTCGTTTTCTAAAAATTAAGTTTGAAATAACAGAAAATATTTAAAAACTTGGTTTTATTTCAGTCTGTCAATTTACAGTAGAGAATTGAAGTGTTTTCAATTATGAGAATTTAGTAATTTAGCAGAATAAAGACAACTTTTACGGGAAGAAAATCTTAAAATTACAAGATGACGTTTTTATGAGAGAAAAGTTTATCCAGATCTGATCTGGAACTGTCTGTTCTTTCCTTGAAACGACTGAATTTATTTCCAAGTGCTGCTACTGAGAATCATTTGATGCTGAAATGTTAAAAAATGAAGTATTTCCTTATCTGTAAACCCAAATTTCACAGATGATAAGCATTCCTCATTTTAATGTTATCTTTTGAGTAAAAGTTATAGGAAAATTACTACTTTAAGACTTTATTTTCATCATTAAAAAGGTTGGCAGTATGGCCAAAAGTCGATTTGAATTCAAACAGCTTGTCAATCAAGATGGCTGCCGTGACATCACTCTGAACTGTGGGAACCAGAGGAGAGAATGGGTGGGGAAAAAATCCAGCTTCTGTAAAACTAAATATTTCAATCAATCGATAAAACTGATTTATTGCCCAGCTGTTACCATGACGACGGCCTTCTTCTTGTGGTACTTCTCTCCCAGCTTCTTGGTGACGATCTTGACGACGATGTTGGGCTGCAGCCAGTAATCCGTCCTGACCGCAGAGGACTGCTTCTTCTTCTTCTTCTCCTCTATCTGCAGAGAACACGATCAGAACCTTCATCATCATCATCATCATCCATCCATCCATCCATCCATGCATCTTCTACCGCTTATCCGGACTGGGGTCGCGGGGGTAGCAGCTTAAGGAGGGAGGCCCAGACTTCCCTCTCCCCAGCCACTTGTTCCAGCTCCTCCGGGGGAATCCCGAGGCGTTCCCAGTCGAGAGACATAGTCCCTCCAGCGTGTCCTGGGTCTTCCCCGGGGCCTCCTCCTGGTGGGACCTGAACACCTCACCAGGGAGGCGTCCAGGAGGCATCCTGACCAGATGCCCGAGCCTCAACTGGCTCCTCTCGATGTGGAGGAGCAGTGGCTCTACTCTGAGTCCCTCCCGGATGGCCGAGCTTCTCACCCTATCTCTAAGGGAGAGCCCAGCCACCCTGCGGAGAAAACCCATTTCGGCCGCTTGTATCCGGGACCTCGTTCTTTCGGTCATGACCCAAAGCTCCTGACCATAGATGAGGGTAGGAACGTAGATCGACCGGTAAATCGAGAGCTTCGCTTTTTGGCTCAGCTCTCTCTTCACCACGACGGACCGGTACAGCGCCTGCTTCACTGCAGAGGCTGCACCAATCCGCCTGTCGATCTCCTGCTCCCTTCTTCCCTCATTCGTGAACAAGATCCCAAGATACTTAAACTCCTCCACTTGAGGCAGGACACCCCCCCGACCCGGAGTAGGCACTCCACCCTTTTCCGGCTCAAGACCATGGCCTCGGACTTGGAGGCACTGATTCCCATCCCGGCCGCTTCACACTCGGCTGCGAACCGCTCCAGTGAGAGCTGCAGATCAGGCTCTGATGAAGCCAACAGGACCACATCATCTGCAAAAAGCAGAGCTGCGATCCTAAGGCCACCAAAACGGATCCCCTCAACACCCCGGCTGCGCCTAGAAATTCTGTCCATAAACGTAATGAACAGAATCGGTGACAAAGGGCAGCCCTGGAGTCCAACTCTCACCGGGAACGAGCCCGACTTACTGCCGGCAATGCGGACCAGACTCTGGCACCGGTCGTACAGGGACCTGACAGCCCGTATCAAAGGGCCCGGTACCCCATACTCCCGGAGAACCCCCCACAGGACTCCCCGAGGTCGAACGCCTTCTCCAAGTCCACAAAACACATGTAGACCGGTTGGGTGAACTCCCAGGACCCTCCAGGACCCTCCAGGACCCTGCTGAGGGTGTAGAGTTGGTCCAGCGTTCCACGGCCAGGACGAAAACCACACTGTTCCTCCTGAATCCGAGGTTCGACTATCCGACGGACCCTCCTCTCCAGGACCCCTGAATAGACCTTGCCAGGGAGGCTTAAGAGCGTGACCCCCCTGTAATTGGAGCACACCCTCCGGTCCCCCTTTTTGAACAGGGGGACCACCACCCCAGTCTGCCAATCCAGGGGAACTGCCCCCGAAGTCCAGGCAATGCTGCAGAGTCGCGTCAGCCAACACAACCCTACAACATCCAGAGCCTTAAGGAACTCCGGCCGGATCTCATCCACCCCCGGGGCCCTGAGGAGCTTTTTAACCACCTCGGTGACCCCAGAGACTGGAGAGCCTGACCCAGAGTCCCCAGGCTCAGCTTCCTCAATGGAAGGCATGTTGGTGGGATTGAGGAGGTCTTCGAAGTACTCTGCCCACCGGCCCACAACGTCCCGAGTCGAGGTCAGCAGCACACCATCCCCACTATACACAGTGTTGGTGCTGCACTGCTTCCCCCTCCTGAGACGCCGAATGGTGGACCAGAATCGCCTCGAAGCCGTGCGGAAGTCTTTCTCCATGGCCTCTCTGAACTCCTCCCACGCCCGAGTTTTTGCCTCAGCAACCACCCGAGCCGCATGCAGCTTCGCCCGCTGGTACCCGTCAGCTGCTTCCGGAGTCCCACAGGCCAAAAAGGCCCGGTAGGACTCCTTCTTCAGCTTGACGGCATCCCTCACCGAAGGGGTCCACCAACGGGTTCGAGGGTTGCCACCGCGACAGGCACCAACAGCCTTATGGCTGCAGCTCCGGTATGCCGCCTCGACAATGGAGGCACGGAACATGGTCCACTCAGACTCAATGTCCCCCACCTCCCCCGGAACGTGTTCAAAGTTCTGCCGGAGATGGGAGTTAAAGCTCCGCCTCACAGGGGATTCCACCAGACGTTCCCAGCAGACCCTCACAACACGTTTGGGCCTGCCAGGTCTGACCGGCATCCTCCCCCACCACCGGAGCCAACTCACCACCAGGTAGTGGTCAGTGGAGAGCTCCGCACCTCTCTTCACCCGAGTGTCCAAGACATACGGCCGCAGATCAGATGAAACGATGACAAAGTCGATCATTGGACTGCGGCCTAGGGTGTCCTGGTGCCAAGTGCACACATGGACACCCTTATGCCTGAACATGGTGTTCGTTATGGACAATCCGTGACGAGCACAGAAGTCCAACAACATAACACCACTCAGATTCAGATCAGGGGGGCCGTTCCTCCCAACCACGCCCCTCCAGGTCTCACTGTCTTTGCCCACATGAGCGTTGAAGTCCCCCAGCAGAACGAGGGAGTCCCCAGGAGGGGCACTCTCCAGTACCCCCTCCAAGGACTCCAAAAAGGGTGGGTAATCCGAACCGTTATTCGGCCCGTAAGCACAAACAACAGTCAGAACCCGTCCCCCCACCCGTAGGCGGAGGGAGGCTACCCTCTCGCTCACCGGGGTAAACCCCAACGTACAGGTGCCGAGATGGGGGGCAACAAGTATGCCCACTCCTGCCCGACGCCTCTCACCGCGGGCCAGAGTGGAAGTATGTCCAGCCCCTCTCAAGGAGACTGGTTCCAGAACCAGAGCCATGCGTCGAGGCGAGACCGACTATTTCTAATCGGAACCTCTCAGCCTCACACACCAGCTCCGGCTCCTTCCCCACCAGAGAGGTGACATTCCACGTCCCAAGAGCTTCTGCAACCGAGGATCGGACCGCCAAGGCCCCCTCTCCCGGCCACCACCCAGCACACACTGCACCCGACCCCTTTGGCCCCTCCCATAGGTGGTGAGCCCATTGGAGGGGGGACCCATGTATTCCTTTCGGGCTGAGCCCGGCCGGGCTCCATGGGAAAAAGCCCGGCCACCAGGCGCTCGCCATCGTGCCCCCCCTCCAGGCCTGGCTCCAGGGAGGGGCCCCGGTGGCCCACGTCCGGGCGAGGGAACACCAAATCCAACGTTTTTATTCATCATTGGGGTCTTCGGGCTGCGCTTTGTCTGGTCCCTCACCTAGGACCTGTCTGCCTTGGGTGACCCTACCAGGGGCATAAAGCGTAAAGCTGTCTGGGGCCCCTAGAATCCTAGAATCATTGGGACACTCAAACCCCTCCACCGCGATAAGGTGGCAGCCCATCATCATCAGTAGAAATCAAATACACCACCAGAACCTCTATGATCTCCTCCAGAGCTGATTTCTTCTTCTTCTCCCCTCTGGAGTCAGAACTGGACGGCACTTCTTTCCGTTTGACCGAGGATGAAGATGCTGGAGCTTTCAGAGCTCCCAGAACCGCGCTGGCACCCAGAACCGCGCTGGAAGAGGTCAGAGGCTGGGTTAGAGGACAGGAAGCTGGGAGGAGGCAGCCATGACGGCCCCGCGGGGCATCAGTACCTGGACCTGGACGAGCTTGCCACCGGAGTGCTCAGGTTGAATGCAACTGGAAGAGAAAAGCAGGGAGACGTCAAGTTCTGTCTGAGGCCCGGTTCAGGTCCGGATTGCCCTGCAGAACAAACACCAACCTTTCTCTTCTTCACTCTCACGTTTGAGTTCTGTGTAAACGGGCTGGGCCTGCAGGGGAAACAGAGAAGGGAAGGACAAACTCTTCAGCCTTGGTTCTGCTCATCCAGTCGGGTTCGGGCCGGTCAGAACTCACCTCGGCTTCCTTCCCATCCATCCCTCTTCGGACCTGCTCCTGGATGAATTTGGCGCTCCTCTCCTCGTCGTCCAGTTCCTGCTTCTTCTTCCTGGCCTGCTCCTCCTGGCGCCGGATGGTTTCCGGGTCGCGGTCCACGTACTGGATGTACCAACCCTTAGGAGTCTCATCTACTTTACACAAACCTGCCAGCGACCCAAACAGGTGAGTGGGACATGCAGGACGAATAGACCCAGAACCAAAGCAGGAACCAGTTACCTTTCCTGCCGAGCCACTTGGTGAAGTCGGTGAGGGTTTCCCACTGGGTGGAGTTCATGTGGACGTGTTCTCTGTGGCTAATGTACTCGTTGTAGACAATGTTGTTGTGGACTCTCTTGGTTCCTGCAAACCGGAGGAGGGTTAGAACGGATCAATCACAAACACTATGGCCTCTCTGAGAACATCTGTTAGTTTCTCACCAAAGCGTCTTCTGAGCAGCTCCAGGAAGTCACTTTTGAACTCACTGTGGAGAGAAACGACACCGTTAAACAGGCCTACAGCAGCAGATGCTGCGGCGTTGCCATGGTGACGGACTCACTCGGAGAAGTAGTCCATGAACTTGGTGGGATTCTCGGAGGCCAGCAGCAGTTGCCTTTGGTGGGACTCGGACATGCAGTGACACTTGAAGCCATTCTGTCTCACAAATAGAACAGTTTATGTATAAAGTCAGAGCAGCAGCAGCTGGCAGTGAACGCATCACACACCAGCTCCTATGGAGCTAATTAAACTCTCACCTCGTCTCGACACTGTTTCTGACACATCTGGCAGTACCATCTCAGCTTCTGGAGACCTTTGGACTTGATTCGGTTGCTAATCGCCTTGGGGGACAGAAAATCTGCTTTTCCCATGGCGACTACCTTTCAAATTACCGAAAAACGCACCTTACACCGCTGAAAATAGGACAACAACGCGACAACACAGGAAACCAGCCGCCATTACCTCCCGAATGACGGGGAAATCTCGCGATACTATAGGTGCCGCATTCAGAAACTCTGGAATTTATCATTTTCAATCTATCAGCATGAGTAAACGGTAATAACGTTAAATTAGATTCACAGTAATCCAAACCAGTTGGCACTACACCTAAATTTATTTACATTTGTTTTATTGACTGAATAAAAGAGTCACTTAGCTGACCTTGTGTGGCGTAATATGGATAATGGTTAAAAAAAATAACACCGGTATTTTCTTCCACTTCATTATGCCAGATTTCTTAAGAAAAATAATTTTATGATAGAAACCGAGGAAATATTTTTATTTAATTTCCACTCTTTTCTACTATTCTTTCAAAAATGACCGTTTATTGGTCTTTAACGCCACAGTGTTGAAGCTAATTTTACCAACATTACATCCGCCTCTGAAGGCAGCGTTAGTCCATCTTGATTCGACTTTGCGCATGCGCAGTCCTTCCTGTCTGACCTTCATAGCGGTAAGGATGTTCACCAGGACCAGCGCGTTGGTGTTCTCCCCACAATGGTGAGCCTGTTTAAGTCCACCTATGCCTTTATTTTTTCCTGCTTTATGTGTGGTGTTGAAGCGGACATGAGGCTGAAGTCAGTCCGGGTTGCATGGATCGTGAAACCCGGAGTTATTGAGCGGAAGGACGCGCTAACCTGTAGGCCGCAGCTAATGAATGGAACTGAGGCTAATGCTAACGCAGTCGTCCTGAACGTTAAAGCATAAACAGCCACTTTTACCTCGTGTTAACATCGTAATGAGCACATTAGCATGTTATACTTGCTAAACAATAACTGTTGACGGTGTTTGTTTCCACAGTGGGCAGGTCAGGAACATGGCTACCCTGAAGGACAGTAAGTAATCCAATTAAACTGCGGGGAAATGTTTATAAAATACAAAAATCTGATGAATCTGAGTAAAATCAGTTTAATTTGAGTTCTCTTTTAAACATACGTCTTAGAATGTGGGGAAGTGCTTTGAACAGTTACACAACTTTCCCAGGAACACTTTCTATAAATGTTTTCTGCACGTTTTACCTGGTGGAGGCCAAAGTTTTAGTATGTTGGTCTATTTTTGTGAAGTTTCATATCTGAGTTTGATATATTTTATGATAAATTTATTGAAATCAGGTGTTTCAATCGACTCTGGTCCTGCATAAATCAGTACAACTGTCATCTGCTGATATCTCAGCCTGTAATTTAGTTTGCAAATAGTCTGCTTTTTATTTTTACATTGAAATTATTACACTTTATATCATGACTATTGTGGATAGATTTTCATTTTGAGTTCAAAAGGGAAACATTTGTATTCTTTTACTTGTGTATATTTCATGTTACATTCTGTTTTTCTGAAGTGGTTGAAGCCATCTAACCTGTAATTACATCCAGTAAAATAAATACTTTTCAAAGCTGAGTTTTGTAGGCACTTTGCATTTTTCTGAACAAATTGTTGCTTTTCTAGATTCCCGTCTCACCAGCTGCATCCATCACTTTGTTTATGAAGTGAATCTTTCATCTCTATGCTAACAGAGCTAGCCACCTCAGGCTAGTGGTCTGCCTGTTGAATATTCAGGTTTTATATTAAACCTGAATGTTGATGTCAGTTTTTGGTTCGTTTATGCTGGAGTTGGATTGATGCGTCCAAATTTTTAGTTTCTGAAGCCAACCAGTTCATAAGCAGAACTGACTTTAATTTACATTTTATATGTTGATTAAGAAATGTAAAGTGATTTTAAACTGATGGGTTTTACATGCAGCTTTAGTCATGAAGAGGAAGTGAATCTCATTAACTCTCCTCCAGATTCAGCTTATAATAGTGAAAATATTTAGGAATTTATTTATTATAAACTTTATTTGT
Organism: Phalloptychus januarius; assembly: GCA_902982915.1. Lineage (NCBI taxonomy): Eukaryota > Metazoa > Chordata > Actinopteri > Cyprinodontiformes > Poeciliidae > Phalloptychus > Phalloptychus januarius. The sequence goes on along the minus strand of CADWAE010000474.1, from coordinate 13,312,189 downwards.
AATGTCTTTATAGACGTGATGTTCAGTTTTTTTTCAACATTTCCCTCAGAATCAAATTGAATCTTCAGGAGTTGTTGTCTTTCTGCAGATCTGGTCATCGATTATCATATCAAACTGTTGTCATGGTGATGGATCTGACTGACTTTTTTTTTTAGTCACCATTCGGTTGAAGTCCATCAAGAACATCCAGAAAATCACCAAGTCCATGAAGATGGTGGCCGCCGCCAAGTACGCTCGCGCTGAGCGGCAGCTGAAGCCGGCCCGGGTCTACGGCACCGGCGCTCTCGGTACGCCATCTTAACCTGGTTCCAGTCCAAACGGACTCTGCCTCAGACTCAGAGCGTTTGTCCCTCTGCTCCTGCAGCTCTGTACGAGAAGGCCGACATCAAAGCCCCCGAGGACAAGGCCTCCAAGCACCTGATTGTAGGCGTGACCTCTGACCGCGGCCTCTGTGGCGCCATCCACTCCGGCGTGGCCAAGACCATCAAGAGCGAGATCGCCAATCTGACCGGCGCTGGCAAGGAGGTGATGGTGATCAACGTGGGAGACAAGCTGAGGGGCCTGCTGTACAGGTGAGAGCCGCTGCAGAACCGGGCCCGGAGGTTCTGATGGGCCTCTGCCTGACCTCTGCCTGACCTTCTCTGCATCAGAACTCATGGGAAGCACATCCTGCTGAACTGTAAGGAGGTTGGCCGTAAGCCGCCCAACTTCGGCGACGCCTCTGTGATCGCGGCCGAGCTGCTGAACTCTGGGTACGAGTTCGACCAGGGATCCATCATCTTCAACAGATTCAGGTACCGACCCGGCCCAGAACGCGTGCCGCTAGCGCAGCAGCTAGCCGCCCCCGGCAGATAGCCCGACAGGAACGCGTGCCGCTAGCGCAGCAGCTAGCCCGGCCGATAGCCCCGATAGCCCGACAGCTAGCCCGGCCGATAGCCCGGCCGATAGCCCGGCAGCTAGCCGGCCGATAGCCTGGCAGCTAGCCGGCCGATAGCCCCACAGCGCAGTTTTTGCTGAAACATTTAGAGAAAAATAAGTAGTTGTTTTATTTTTTGTTTGTTTATCTTGAATACAAATTCTACATTTATTTATTTGTACATTTATTTTGTACTTTGTTCTCTTAATTCTGTTGTGAATATTTTGTCTTACTGGCTGTTTGCTCCAGTTAGCGGTTATTCTATTCCTAAATTATTGGCTGATTATTTCAAAAGCTGATCAATGTTTCCAACCAGAACCATTTCTGCCCCTGCAGGTCCGTTATCTCCTACAAGACGGACCAGAAACCCGTGTTCTCCATCGACACGGTGGCTTCCTCAGGTACTGGCCCGCGCTCTGCTGACTGATCCTGGTGCTATAGGGGTTCTGTTTGGGTCCTGTTGGGTTCTGATGCCGTCTGGTCTTCTGACAGAGAACCTGGGGATCTACGATGACATCGATGCCGAGGTTCTGAGGAACTACCAGGAATTTGCTCTGGTGAACGTTCTCTATCTGGCGCTGAAGGAATCGTCCACCAGCGAGCAAAGTGCCAGGATGACGGCCATGGACAGCGCCAGCAAGAACGCCTGTAAGGCCACAGCTCTTGAATGATTGAACTAGGACGTTAGGAAGCTGAGCACACTGTTGAACCAAACTGATATGGGCTTTGATTAGAAAGGTTAGAGGTATTACAAAATAAAAGCATAAAAATGTCATCGATGAGGCAAGTAAATTACATCCTTTCCAAATAAAACCTAGACTAGATCGTTTCCAAAGTAGATTCCACATTTTAAATACATTTCTGTAATCGTCTTCCTCCTTGCCTCTCAGCAGGTTGAAGGTTCGAATCCCAGCGGGTTTCTCTCCAGTTACTAATGGTTCTGACCCGATGTCTGTAACATTTACAATCCAAACAGACGTTTCTACCAACGTCACATCTGAACACCTGCTTATCATTTTTAATACAGGAAATCTATTATTTTTTAAACTTTTTATTTTTAGGTTTAAATATTTGACGTTTTTCTCATAATGAATGTTGATATTTTCACACATTTTCCAGAACCAGAAAAATAATGTAAATAAAAATGATTTGTAGTTTTAACATCGTTGTGGAAACTAAATGTAATTATTCCATACAAAACTGAAAAATGTCCAGTTCAGGTTTTGATGTCCAAAGAGCCAGTTCTGGCCCCCGAACCATAGGTTGCAGACCTCTGCTTTACAACATGCAGTTTATGTTGGCCTTCAAAATCAAAGTCTGGCTTCTGTGTGGGTCAACTTCAACAAAACCTGGATGATTTAAGGAGGAGTTGCCATAGAAACGGCTTCAGGGGTGAAGGTGGATGGAGATGAGACAGCAAGTCTGTCCTCCATCATCTGATGGAGCGGTCCGGTTCCGGTCCGGTCTCCACTCTGACTCCATGTTTTGTGTTTTGGTCCAGCTGAGATGATCGATAAGTTGACCCTGACCTTCAACCGGACCCGGCAGGCCGTCATCACCAAGGAGCTCATCGAGATCATCTCTGGAGCCGCAGCCCTGTAAGTCTGCTCTTCATCACTCCCTCTCGCTCCCCTCTTCCTCCTCCCCTCTTCTCCTCCCACTCTTCATCCCCTCCTCTTCTCCTCCCCTCTTCTCCTCCCTCTTCTCCTCCCCTCTTCTCGCCCACTCTTCGTCGCTCCCCACTCTTCGTCGCTCCCCACTCTTCATCACTCCCTGCATGTCTAACTGTTCTCTCCTCCTCCTCCTGCTGAACTCAGGAACTGACCGGAGGTAACATGGCGTCGCGGTGTGATGCTAGGCTAGCATTAGCAGCTAGCTGCAGCAGTAGGAAGTAGCTTCTGCTGAGGTTCTGGTTGGTTCTGATGGGTCTGTTCTGTCTGCAGATAAACCGGACCGGACTGTGGTTTCTGCTCCATCGCTGCAGACTTGCTGTTTGTTTGAGTCTAATGAAGATTTCTGCTTCTGTTTGTAAAATATGTGGAGACAATAAAGCTCTAACCAGAACCTGGATCCGTTTCCTGTCATTAATCAGATCAAATAAAAAAATTACAATCTGCTAAATCAGAAAGCTTCACCCCAAACAGATTTCAAACATCATAACTGATCGTCCAAGTTTCTCCACAGAGGCTCGTAGTGATGCTGCGGGCCGGAGGGATCTCCACCAGCCGTCAGGCACGCGGCAAATCCGAACAAGTCTCTGACTGGAGACTCGTAATATGCTAACAGCTGAGCTGATTTTCTACAGTAACTCCACCAGCTGCTAATCCACCTCCTTTGCTTTTGATGCTCCTCTTTTAACCTGAACGGGTCGAGAGTCCATCAGCTGCTATTGGAGATGCTGATCAGATCCTGACATTTGTTAAAACATCTTATCATGGTAACAGAAGTAAGAAATAAATAATCCAGAACAGGGGTCACCAACTCCAGTCCTCAATGGCTACCATCCCACAACTTTTAGATTCACCTCAGCTCCAAAATGTCTGAATTCCCTCACCAGCATTCATTCCTCTCTGCAATAGGCTGGAAACGAGAAGTTTATTTGATCCAGGTGTGTTTGAGCCGAGATGCATCTAAAAGTTGCAGGATGGTAGCCCTTGAAGACTGGAGTTGGTGACCCCTGATCCAGAACCATGAATGTCCTACATGCTGGTGCCGTCATGGTCTGGAAAAGTGTAGCGTCTGCAGGATTCATGTGGGAATATCTGCCAGGAATCCAACCAACCTGACTCGTTCTATAGAAATTATCAGGAATGAACTGATTTATTCTGAATTCCACCAGAAGCACAGATGAGTTCTGGTATTTTATGCCTATAAACTGGAGCTGTAGGTCCGGTCCAGGTCTTCCTGGTTCCTCTGTGGTTCTGCAGCTCGTTAAACTCAGAGCTGCTGGAATCAATCAGATGATCAGGAGGATCCTCTGGGTGAGCATCAATAAACTGCTGGGAAACTGAAAACAACAAATATTCAGAAATCATCAGATGTTCCAGCTGTAGTTAAATCGTTGTTTGGTTTCCAGCGCTTCATTTCTGCTCCAAAATGTTTAGTTTACAACGTAAAAATAATATTTCACCACTTGCTTCTTTTAAGAATTTATGAAAATCTTTTGGTTCAGCAGAAAAACTTAAGTGTAAAAGTTTGAAATGTTTCCTTTGTAGATTGTTTAAATCATTTCAAGCTGCTTTGTGATTTTACTGATTAGTGAGGGAATAAAAAGGTTTGACACATCTTGTGATTTAAAGGCAGGAGAAGCCCTGTTGCTGTTCTCATAGGTTCCACCAGGTGGCAGTGTCCGATAACAAATAGAAGGTTAAGATCTGTTTACAAAAGTTATTAAATAAAACTTAAAATCTGATCAGATGGAACTAAAATGATGCTAACGCTGAAGTTTAGCTCAGATCAGGTTTCCCATGTTGATGCAGACAGAAATGAAATGTTTCAGTGCAGAAAGCAGATGGCTGGTGTTTATTATTGTTGCTGTGTGTGTGTGTGTGTGTGTGTGTTGTGTGTGTGTGGGGGGTGTTTAGGTGTGTGTGTGTTGCTGTGTGTGTGTGTGGGTGTCCTGCAGACCTTGTTTGTCTTTTGTGTTGAGCTTGTTATTGTTTACTCCTCAGGGGAGTCGGGAGCGATTGCATCTGAACACTGAAATTACAGCGATGCCAGACGGTGATAAATGCCGTCGGAGTGGCAGCAGCCTCCGCACCGGCCGAGGCCAGCAGTCATGCTGCAGCAACATGTGGGGGTGGGGGGACGGCTGCAGGAGTGGAGCAGCTTCGTGATCTGGGAATTTCCTTGGATTCAGAAATGAAAGCAGAAAGAGCAGCAGGAAGATGTTCTGATGTAAATATGTTTCTAATGGGTCATAAAATTCACACCAGATGTTAGAAAAACAAAAAAACAAAATAGTTCAGAAACTATGAGCCTGAAGTTTAGCTACAGGAAGAAAAGTCCTTTCCTGCCATTTCCTGAAGGTTTGTGTGACTTGCATGTTCTCCACTCAGATGGACCTGAACGGTTTGGTTCCCTCCTGGATGGAGGACGAAAGGCTTCCTGCAGGATTTCTGTTCGTGTTTCTTGGACATGTTCAGTATTTTCCAAAGTGTTTGTCTTAATTTTTGCGACAGTAGAAAGAATATTTTAAAATCTTGGACAGTGAGAACCTCCATCAGTCTTCCAGATCTGATCACAACTAAGAGGCTGAATGAAAAAAACTAAATGTTGAGCTGGAAGGTTGAACATTTGGTCTAGTTCAAGCACGTAGGTTAATTGAGTGGTCAGATGATCTGACTGAGTCAGACGTAGGGTCAGATATTTGCATACGGGCCTCTAACCTGCTTCCTGTTTCCTGATGTCTGAAGGTCGGAGTCCTGGCTCACCTGGTTGGAGGCGACTGTCCAGAAGCTAAAGGTAATTCTGTTTTCTTCCTAAACCCGTTTGGAACATCCAGCCATCCCACTTTCAACCTCTTCCATTCAAACAATCACTTCTGCCCCTGATGCTACAAAAGAAAACTCGCACTGAGCCACGAAAAGCGACTTTCTAAATACATATGGCATGAAGTGCTTTATTATGAAGGCTAATAAAAATAAAATGTATTCATGTTACCAGACTGTAGAACAAAATGGTTTCTCTTTTACAAAAGAAAACATTTTTTGAGTGAGATGAACTTTTGGAACGAATATCTAAAATGAAGAAAGACAGGCAGCAAAGTTTGAAGCTAGCTTCTTTTTAAAAACTGTTATAGATATTAAAAACAGATTTTCCATCAGAACTTATGGAAATGTTTTATTTCATTCATAATCAAAAACATTTTCGTTTTGGTTTAGTAAACGTCCCATGTGGCTCTGAAGCTGCAGCTTTCAGATCCTTTCTAATAACTTTTTAAATTAAAGCCTCTGTCTCTTTAAGAAGCTGCTGCTCTGTCTGAAGCTCCGCCTCCAGGAAGCCCATCCCAAACACACACATAATGTTTTTACCAGCGATGTTCTGAGCAGCTCCTATAACGAGCTCAGCAGCTGTTTGCTAATTGCTGCTGGCTAGTCTGAAGGAGCTGAGTGGGGGAGGAGCTGCGCCTCGAAGGCGGGGCTAGGCCCACCCAGGCGTTTTGCAGCTGAATGGTTGCCATGGAGATTAACAGATTTGTCATCAGGCTTGTTTCTGATGAGGAAAACATGAGAACACGCTGGAAAAGTAGATAAGTTGATTTAATGAGAAGTTTGAGCCAATCGCAGCGGCTCTTCCTCTCGGTCTGGAGCCGTTCCTCCTGTTTCGGGGGGAACTGGTTCTGAGTTATTAGATGAGGAGGGAAGCAGTCGGTTCTGTGTCAGCAGCTCGGTGGTTTCTGCATACATTAAAGGACGCATGAAGACGCGGCACTGAGGCCTTCCTCTGTATCAGCTTCAGCTCGTTATCGGCCTCCTTCATTGTGGGGCGTCGGGCAGAAAATGATCAGAGGAGCAGCTGAGGGTGGAGGCGGAGCTTCAGCTCCGTCTGTCCTTCCTGTGTCTGAAACGCCTCCGTTGACTGAATGATTTTTACACACAGAGCTCTGATAAAGTATTTACACCTCCAGATTTCTGCTGTTTCTTCTTTTCATCAGATTTAAAAGTTTCACATCATCAAAATAAAGATTTGTCCTCTACAGCAGAGGACGGTGGAGTCCAGCAGATTTACTTCACAAGTGGAGAGTTGCAGATTCACTATGATGCTCCGCTTCATATTTATATGAAACTTTGTTAGAAATTGCTGTGGATTTATTTATAATATAAACAGAAAATAAAGGAGGGAAAATGACTGAAGGAAAAGAAGGAAAGAGAGAATTCAGGTCAACAATCTGGAAGTTTGTTTCTACAGAAAACCAAATATTCATGTCTGATGAAAACATCCCTTTAGTGGTGAGTATATGTGAATCCAAACATTATCAGATAAATATTAATAAAACAAAACAAAATAACACATTTCTGCATTATGATCTTATGTATCTAACCCAACCTGGACATGTGTGATGCAGTAATTTCACCCATGTCTTTATGGTTCAGTGTTCACAGATTAATCTGTTTCATAACTCCAGATTATTCCAGAATATTTGCATATTTACAGATATGATCCTGAATAAATCATATCTCATATATTCTAAATAAAACTCGGTTTAGGAAGCTGACGCGCTATTGGCTGATATTTGTAAAGCAGCCAATCCAGAAGCAGCCTTCCTCCTCCTTGGTTCTGATTGGCTGAAAGCATCAGAGAGGAAATAAGACGTTAGCTCGTGAGTTAGCGCTGAAACGGTTTCCACTGCGTATTAAAGCATGTTTGAGTTATTAAATTAAGCAGTTCTTTGTTTTCAGTGGAGGTCTCCTGAGCGCCTGGTGATGAGTCAGTGTGGGGGACTTTAACTAGGCCGTCTGGACATGTTTCTTTTTCAGACCTGTTAGCCTACTTCCTGCTGTCAGGTCGGTTCTGCTTCAGTCATTTCCTGCTTCAAAGTTTTGAGGCTCTTTATTGGTTTGATTAGGTCTGATCAGGAACATTAATCAATCACAGATAGTTTCCTTCATCACCTGGAGCAGGAAGAGAAGGGATGACGACAGGAAGTGAGGTTGACCCCACAATGCCTCTGATGGAGCATTATCTCCTCCTCTTCCTCTTCTGCTTCCTCCTCCTCTTCCTCTCCTACACAAAGCTCTATCTGCTCTCTGGACTTTTCTGACTATTTATGTTGGACAAGGTCAGGATCGTTTAGAGGCGATGAGATAACTGGACTGAAGGAGGGAGAAACCGATCGATTCCCGTCGCCACGCAGATTTATCCCCCCCAGCTCCGCCCCCCCGCTCCGCTCCAGACTCATTCGTCTCCTTAAAATCAGCAGCGTTTAAATGCCCCAGCAGACCTTTAACTGCCCCAGCAGAACTTTAACTGCCTACAGTTTCTATCAGTTTCCTACCAAATGAAATCAGTTCCTCCAATTTTTGTGATTCTGTTTGCATCATTTTGCACTTCACACTTTTCCACACCGATTTACTTTTATAAGTTTATTGTAACTTCCTGCAAAATGGTAAAAATCATTGGCTTTAACTGATGGGGGCAGAATTTCTTACCAAGGGAAAAAAAATTATAATTATCATCATACATAAGCACAAATATAATAAAATTTAATATAAACATTTCTAAATATGATTTTTATTGCTAAAAACAGTCATAAATCCTGGAGGGACTAATCAGCATGAAAACGTTTATTCATATTTTATTTATTGATACATTCTGGCACAACCAGCCCTTAAAAAAAATTCATGATCCTGATGTGAAACAAAATGAAAATGAGATTGACTCCTTTGACCTCTGACCTCCAGAACCATGCCTTTTTTTGTTATATTCTTATATTATATTCTTATATATAAGAATATTCTTATATTCTTATATTGTTTTCGTTGGGGTTTAGTGTGACAGAGCAGCAGGAAGGAAACGATTCAAGGTTTTCATTTTCCATGTTTGAGTTATAATCTGAAAGGTGTGGTGTACATTCAGCCCAGGAGTCAGGCTGCTGATGGTTCCCACTGAGAGAAGGCAGCAGGCTAATGAATCAGGCTAAGTGATCGCTTCAGCTCTAATCTCCATGACAACAGGACCTCTCCTGGGAGGAAATCTCTGCAGCTCCTCCAGAGTCTCCACAATCGGTCTGCAGGTGGAGAGGAGAATTAACATTTCAGCAGACCAAAAATATTATCAAAGGAAATCCTCTATCAATTATGACACAATATTTAAAACATGACATCATTACGTCTGTGACAAGAAGTTTGGTCTCATTGTTGCTTCTGCTGGGCTGATGCTGATGCAGACATCCTCTTCATTTGAAGTGTATGTGTGTGTGTGTGTGTGTGGGGTAGTGGGGTGGTGTGTGTGTGTGCCTGTGGGTGTTGTGGGGGGGGGGGGGGGGTGTGTGTGTGTGTGTTTTCTGCCACTCATGTCTTGGATTACGCTGCTTCTGGCTGTATGATCGATGGCTGAGCCTGATGCCGTGTCAGGGCCAGTTTCCGCCAGCTGTGTGTGTGGGTGTGCGTGGTGTGGTGTGTTGCTGAGCCCACAGGCCCCGCCCCTTCTTCCTGTCCAGAACACACACCTAACCAAAACCCAATGTGTCCAGACGGGCCTCTACTCTCCGGGTTTCTGAGCCGCTCAAAGAACCGCAGAACCTCAATTAGCAGTTCTGACAGTTAGCATGTTAGCGCTCCGGATCCTCAAGATGTTTCATCCTCACATGAAAAGTTCAGATTCCCAAGATCCAAGTCAGAAAAACTCAAAAGTTTGATTTAAAGCTCTGTTTCCTCACCACGCTTGGCCAAACAATCCAACATGGCCGCCTGGAACCTACAGGTGCTAACTAGCGACCAAGCTTTGTTTCTAAAATGAGGAGAATCCTCATCTGGTTGTGCTAATGCTAACGATAAACTGGGAAGGTCAAATGTGGAACCAATGAAACTCCTTCATGTGGTTCCCAGACCAGCGCCGCCCCCTAGAGGACGTCAGGAGGAACAGCAGACCTCTGGTTGAATCAGAGCCAAAACAAACCAGTTTAGTCACTTTTTCTTCCTGAAGTTAAATCAAACCAAACTTTTGTGATTTGCCAAAAGTCTCAATAATGAGAGAAAAACCTGCTTTTGAATTGATGAAGGTGAATAAATTACTGTCTTACTGACAGCACAGATCAGTTTGGCAGATAAAATATCTGAACTTTAAATCTTCTTTTGAAACATTTCAGTGTGAGGTTATCCTGCTACAATCAAACAAAAATTTATTTTAAGGAATAACTGCCTGTTAGTTTTACAGTATAAATGTGTTGCTAAGAGAAAATCCTGTTGTTTTATTAAAAGCATCAGTGAAATATTTACATTTAAAACATTTTTATATCAACATTCTTTTCATATTTGAAAACTTCCTGCTTCTTTTCTCTCCCCTTTAATCTCTGGGATTTTCTTTCACATTTTAGTGAAAATATTCCCAGATTTTGAGCAGATAGCAGCAGAGAGCCTTCCTCCTCCTCCTCCTCGTCTCCCTGGCTGTGCGGCGCTGCCAGCAGACTCTGTTCCTCAGTGTAGTGCAGATTATGTTTGGGGAATGACAAGCACGCCGTCTGATACCATATCCGCTCTGAATTACAGATCAGCCCTTTCTAAACGATACTTTAAATACTCGCTGCAGGCGCAGAGTTTTCTCAGGCTCTTATTTCATTGTTATTACACTAGTAGCATATTTTGTTAGAAAATCAGTGTTGGCGCTTATTTAAATGAGGGAAAGTGTGTTATTTGGAAAATCCCTGTGTGTACTGTCTGTCTCTCTCTCACACACACACACACAAGCCGCTGTGCCTTTTATTATGAGGGGAATTAAAGGAGTGCAGTGAAAAAGACAAAAGAGAAAGGACACATTGTAATTGCTTTGATTTGTGTGTGAGCTGAGCTGGGAGGCTGCAGCCATTACGGGTTCGATTCCCTCTCAGCTGATTGGGCCTCCATTAGCGCTGCTGTTTGGGTTTACCCAGCTCCACCATCAGTCTGCCTCATCTCTGAATTAAAGTGGTATATTACAGCTGTGCTCTTTGTTTCGCCTTTTAAAAAAAGGAAGAAAAGGTCAGAGTGGGAGGAAGAGCAGCTGCAGTACCGGCGGTGACAGGCTGGGGGGCGCTGTTGCCCCAGCGTAGCCCTCTGATCCTGGGATGAAAAAGTCCCTGGGCTCCCGGCTCTCAGCTCTTTGTGCTGCTTTCATGATGGGATTCTCTGGAGAGCAGAGGATGGAGAGCGACACCCCTCTGTCTCACCCTCTGTCTCACTCTCTGTCTCCCCCTCTGTCTCACCCTCAGTCTCACCCTCTGTCTCACCCTCTGTCTCACCCTCTGTCTCACCCTCTGTCTCACCCTCAGTCTCACCCTCTGTCTCACCCTCAGTCTCACCCTCTGTCTCACCCTCTGTCTCACCCTCTGTCTCACCCTCTGTCTCACCCCTTCTCCCCCCCTGCTGAAAGACACCCCAACCCTGACACATTGACAGCGTTGATGCTCTGTTCATGTGTTTTGATCGCTGAGAATGAACCATATTAGAGCAGAGGAGGCACAGTGTGTGTGTGTTTGCCGGTGTGTGTGTGTGTGTGCGTGTGTGTGTGTGTGTGTGTGCGCGCTCCTTGTTTTCTTTCTGGATGTGAGTGGAAGTGATGTTAAATGGACCTGAGGGAGACGAGGAAGCAGTAAATCTAAACCAACCGTTTGAACCCGGCCAGGCCTTCCTTGACCTCTGACCTTTGCACTTTCACCAAACAAACTGTTGTTCTATCATCTTCAGATCCTTTTTCAGATTTTGAGTTATAGATAATTATGAGATTCATATGAAATAAAATGATTGATAATGTCAGATAGAGATGGTTTTAGTGTTTTATTTATATTCATTTGTATTATAAACTTTTTATTTATTTACATTATTTTTTTTACATTTTCTTAATGACAGTATTCTAATTCACCTTAAGCAAAAAAAGCCACTCCATAATTTCTTTTATACTAAATTTTTCTTAATAATTGTAATTTTGATTTTGTTGCTCAAATATTTGAATATTATTGAAATCAATTAGTTTGTGCATGTGTGCGTGTGTGTGCAGGTCAGGAAGTGATGTAATTATTTTAAGATAATTATGTATATTTATATGACTTGCTTACTATAAGTCTTGGTGTTATGGAGCTTCATCAGTCTGATTATTACATGATTTGATCTCGTTTTTCTGCCACAGATTTTTGTTAAAAACTTTTCCACATTCGGAGTTTCTGGTTAGAAAGGGAGTTTTCTCCTCATGTAGTTCCCCATTTTCTAGTGCAGGATTTATTAATGCAGCTCAGATTATTTGATAACAACAGGATCTCATGCTGTGTTATGCAGACACTCCATCTGCACTCATGAAAATTCATGGTGTTGTTTAGGTTCAACCAGCTTGTAATTTTCTGGCCACTTGGGGGCAGTCATGAGTAGCTCTGATAGTCAGGAAGTGACATCACAGCAGAAGTAACTCCTTATATACATGCGCTATTCATGAATGTCAAGCTCTATTTGTAAATCGGTTGGCGATGTTGCATTTTTCCAACCTTTGGATGATAAATCTAAACTCTCCGGCTGCCATGCTAACCGGAGCCTGCAGGCTGCTTGCTTCATGTTCAAGTTCTCAGTCAAACCTCAGTTAATTTATGCATTAGATGCATCAAAATGAGGTTTTTGTTTCTGAGAAAAGCACATCTGCACCGGAGCTCTGGTGTGAGTGACGCTGGGAACCTCTGAGCAGACGGAGGAAACATGTTGAGTCCAAACATTCGGCTCCAGTGAGCTAATGATCCACACTTCCTCCCGTATTCCTGCAGCCCGTTTGAAATATTTCTGCACAGTGGATGCAAACCTGCAGAGCCAGACGCAGCATCCACTGGTGGCAGCAGTGTTCGTCAGGCGGCCGCCGCTGCCACTTGTGGCTTTGTTGGTTCCTGAAATGAGACGCGTTGTGTCATTTCAGAGGAAGTTTCTGTGACTCTGCTCTAAAATGAGATGCACCAGTGGGTGTATTTTTCAAGTTTTGGGGGGTAGAAATGGGGTAAAGGTGACTCTTTTTCCTTCTGAGCTTCAGATGACGCCTTGAAGCGAGAAATATTTTAAATGAACGAGCAGAAATCAGTCATTCCTAAAACTGAAATCTGACTTTAGTCAATCACAACATTCTCTTCCTGCTCAACCCAAACTCCATCCTGACACACGTCTCCTTTTCCTCCACTTCCACTGTCATTCACTCCGAGAAACATGAAGAGGAGCAAAAGCCGCGATGCAAATCGAGTTTGAATCTGTCTGAAGAATTTCTAAATGATTTTAAAACCCAATAAATCAGACACTTTCTCTGCAGTTTTCACTCTAAAATTCACCAAAACATATTTTCCTGCCTAATTCTGATGTTTTGCATATTTATTTATCTGGCAAAGTTCAAATTATTTTGAGATGTTGGAGGATATTTTGTTCAAACTCTTTACAAATCTTTGGGGTTTTCATTGATTTTGTATTCAAAATGTTCAAAGTTACTCTGTCAGCTTTGAGTAAACTCTTTGGATTTCACTAGAATTTTCTCCTTTGAGAAAACATTTGAATTAGTGGTTTGGGTTTGAGGTGGCTGCAGAGTAAAACCATGAACATGCTGATATTAATAATCTAGGTCATGTCAGAAAGTTTTTTCTTCTGGTTTTGAAGAAGTTTCACTTTTACAGAGACCCCTGAAACATCTAAGCTTTTATTTTGAAGCTTAGTAATATCTGATGGAAAACTAGTTTGTGGTTTTTCTTTTAGCATTTTAAACATTTTAGACATTTAGGTTCTTTTACCTAAGTGTCCGTCGTTTCCAGCCGTGCATCGTTCTCAGAGAAACCAACAGGATTTTCTTTGAGTCGTTTCTGTTTCACAGGTTTAACATCGTGTTAATTATCCGTGTTAAAATTCTCAATCAATCTCAAGTTCTGTTTCCCAGAACGTAAAGCTGACAGGAAGGTGAATATTCAGCCGCAGTCCGAGTCGTTCCCACACTCCTGCAGCTTTTCCCATAGCAGCGTCCAAATGAAACGTAGATATTCATGGCTCCTCTCCGGGAACATAAAGACCTGGACCTTCTGCCCCGCCATTCAATTAGCCAGGGCAGCCAGCGTGTGTGTAGGTGTGTGTGAGAGAGCAAACTACTGCCCTGTCTGAGCAGCCAAGCTCAACTAAGGGCCGACTCAAACAGCGGCTTAAAGCTAACCGGGTCACAGCTGGCACTGGAGAACCGCCAATAAGAGAAGAAGAAGCTTCTGCGGAGTGGATGGAGGGATGGATGGATGGATGGATGGATGGATGGATGGATGGATGGATGGATGGATGGATGGATGGATGGATGGAGGATGGATGGATGGATGGATGGATGGATGGATGGATGGATGGATGGATGGATGGATGGATGGATGGATGGATGGATGGATGAGGATGGATGGATGGATGATGGATGGATGATGGGTGATGTATGTATGTTTTGAGACATTTTTCAGTGCAAATGGCCGTAAAATACAGAAAATCTCCTAAAGTTTGACTGACAAATTAGATTCTGATGACTGGACCATCTGTCCGCCCAACCAACCAACCAACCAACCAACCAACCAACCAACCAACCATCGATCCATCCAACCAACCAACCAACTATGTAATTGTCCAAACGCCCAACCATCTATCCGCCCATATAAAAGGAAGCATAGTTCAGTTCAGACAATAAACGCATATTAAAAACACAAGACACTTTGTTCTAAAGCTGATACTTTATAATACACCCATTGTGCCCAGAAGCAGCTGACAGGTGTTTCCATGATGTCACCTGTCAGGTTCATGTGTGTGTAGTTTATTTCTGGTTGCAGGCGTGCGTACGTGTCCCTCCACCTCTGTGTTTATGTTCTCAGACTCAGTCGGGCTCCAGTGATTTGCTGCAGCACTTGTTGAGTAATCAAAGCCGTTTCTTTAGCATTTCTGATTCCAGTCTGACAACAACCTGCAACAACATGACAGCTTTAGTGGGCCGTTCACAGTCCACTGACAGTTATGTATTCATGTGAAAATCTGTGGAAAATCCTTTTTTCACCGGTTTGCTGGAAGTCACTTTCATTTTTATCTGAAGTCATCAGATCCTTATTTAGACAAACATACAATATGTTGTGTTACTGTCCAACTTTAATAAATATTGGTTAATTAAACCTGATGCTGTGGCCGGCTGGTAGACCGGTCTGATTTGGTCTTTTGGATGCAACAGATTCTTTGGACTTTTTGAAAAGTTACTTTCAAAACCTGATAATGACGTCACAATGCAGACGCTCATCTGCGCTGAAGAAGATTCACTCATTTTGTTTAAATCAGATTATTTCCTCCCATCCACCAGGGGGCAGCACTGGTTTCTTTGTTGATTTTGTGTCTGTGTTTATTTGGATGTTTGGATCATTTTTCTGTTTAAAACACGAAGTGGCGACTCATTTTCAGTTTTCTGGCCACCACTAAATGGTTTCCACATGAACAACCAGTTTCCCATCGCTAAGCAGCAGAGGAGCCTGAGGTTCTGGTTCTGGTTCAGTAAACCCATCTGCTGCACCAGTGAGCTCTGCTTCCTTCCCAGTACTAACTGGGATTCTCCCAGCAGGAGGAAAGACTTTTCTCTGTCGTTCTCCTGGGAACCTGGAGAAGAAAAGCTGCAGGATTAAAGATGGCCGCCGTCAGTCGCTGAATGAAACTATTTTCAGAGGGAAAGCAGGATGTCAGGTTTGGTCAGGTTCTTCCTCCACTCTGTGTTTCCACCAGCTGCCATTCCCGGAGCTGGCGGAGTGTGAAAACATGTAATTGCTTTAGGAAACCGAACTGTGTGATATGAATAATCTGAGGCGGCGCCGTGCGGCCGCCACGCCAGTCACCCGCTGTCCCGGCGCAGCCATGCGGGTCGGAACCGGCCTGACCGTCCGGGAGGGGAAAAACAGATCTGTCCTTCAACCGCCGCAGAGCGCCTCAATCAGAGCAGAGCAGAACCTGTCCGGACCCGGTGTCCGGACCCGGGGTCAGATGGAGCTGCGGCCCAGAAGTGGCCATTTGGACCCGGCCATCCGGACCGGCTCTGCTTAAATCGAACCCACACCGAAATGAAATTCATAACAAGATCAGAAACAGTTCTGATCATTTCACCAGAAAACCAACTGGACCGGTTCTGAGCAGACTGGACCAGAGATGATCTGCTGGTTCTGGTCCACTGGATTCTATTCAGTGGACCAGAACATTTTACAGCTTCATACAGATGCTGGGGTTCATTTTCAGCAGGACTTGGTTCCGACCCAAACTGCCAACGGGACCAGTACCTGCTTTGGTCCCCATGGCAACACCTGGGCCTGACCTTTAACCCCAGAGAGAACCTGGTCTGCAGGAAGACGAGCGATACCAGAACCTCAGCAGAACCTCAGGCTGGAGCCCAGAACTGTAGGAAAATATTTCTGCATTAAAATTAATTTTGTAACTAAATTAGCAACTTAAAGGCAAATTTACATAAAATATAAATTTTTCCTTGAAGATATTTTTATTTATCTCACTATTAAATCTCATAATTAATTTTCTATGTGGAAAATTTATTTGCAGGAATTCAGGTTAATCACATCAATCGTGGTAATATTTCATATTTCCAACTCTTTCTGTAAAGAAAACAGAAATGAAACATTGGAGGAAGAGCAGCTTCCAGCGTGTCGGTGAAGCTGATGTTGGCGAACGTCAGCAATGAGGAATGAAACCTCTGATGGTTTCTGCAGATTGCTTTGTGCAGAGAGGCAGAGCGTCTCCTCCTGCATGCTCCACATGCTGCCGTTTTGTGTCTGGCGTCGCGTTCGCCGCGTTCGGCGCGTTTGTTTGTTTTTGTTGGAGGTCACGGCCGGGTCAGGAAGGTTCAGATCGAACCAGGTGGACGACGCCAACAGCCTGAAACTCTGACCTGAGTCTCACTGGTGAAACGGAAGAAAATCTCTAAAACTAATCTGGAATATCAGATTTAATGAGATAAGACGAGGAGCTCCGTCATTCTGTTTATCATTATTATTATTGATCCATTTCAACTTTTGCTGATTCTCAGTTGAAAAAACATCAATTCTAGTCAGATTAGTGAGACTCAGAACCAGGCAGAAATTATTTGTTACATGACAATATTACATACTTTATACATTTTTTTACTTTAAGCATTTTAAATCTAATTTTTGAAAACTTTACTCAGGTTATCTTTAATTTTAAAGTCTAAATGATTAAAATGAAATGAGACAAAAGAGGAGAAATCTTTGAGGAAAATCTTTTTCACAGCCATGAATTCAGTTTTACAGTTTTATTGAATTTTGACTTCACTGTATTTTCTGTTAAATCCAGGATGGAATAATTACTAAAACTCTGGGAATCATTTTAGTTTCTGACTCAAATCTGAATAATTGGGATAAACAAACAGCAAGTAGAAAACATGGCCGGTCAGAGTCTCTGCTGAACAGGAAGTAGCACGTGCTTCCACTTCCTGTCTGAGTGTCCTCTGGTCCCAGCCTGGGAGCTTTTCCTTCTGTCCTGCAGCTCAGCAGCTGATTGGTCCGTTTCCTAACCGCGGAGGGGGCGCGGGGTGTGGGGGCGCATAATGGCTTCCGAGGAGGAAACGAGATGTAAATGAGGTCATTATGTGTCTTAACCAGGACAAACAGCGTTGACATTCTAGCCCTGGAAACAGGCGTATTTATAGCTGCTAATAACCTTAAGTGGGTCCGGCTGGCAGGCCGCGCCGTCAGGGGAATAAAGAGCCGCCTGGCCGCTCCACTTTCTCTGCAGGACGGCTGCAGGCGGCCATGTTTGACTTGGATCCCACCGTCAAACCTAAAAACACACCGAAGAGGTTTCTGTACCTCCAGGTTGTCCAAGTATGAAGAAGTATTTACGCCCTTTAGCTCTGTTTTCGTTTCAACCTCAAAATCTGTTTTTATTGGATCATTTAATGCATGAAGAGAAAAAGTTTCTGTAGAAACGAGACGAGGATTCTGGTAAACCATTAAGAAAATACTGCAGTAGGTCAGCCGGACCAGTTGGTGGCGCTGTAACACTGACAGAAACAAAAACACCAGATGGCGCCATGTTTGTTATTTTAGGGGCGTGAGAGCGAGAGAGAGATGGATCTGATGTCACATGGAAACATGAAACTTGAAATGTATCCAGAAATGATCGATCTGCCTGAACGCATCGTTGAAAAGAATACGAATTTTGGAGGATAAATCTAAAATCGGCTTGATGTGGGCGGAGCCTAAAAGTGTCTGAGCCAAACAGGCTCTATGTGTGGAGAAGTATTAATTAGTGATTATTAAACCTATTTATTGGAACATTTCCCGGAACTGAGGAAAGGATTTCAGTAGAACTGGTCTGGCAACATGAAGTAGGCAGAAAGATCTTCAACAGAATCTCTTCATGACCTGATCTAAAGACATTCAGATGAAGAAAACGAGCGCAGCAGAAACGGGATTTTTATTTATTTTCTGATGAAGTCGGCAGATTCTCTCCGTTCAATTTCCTCTGAAAACATGAGAAAGCGGAGTGGAGGCTCCCGTGGCGGGAAGGCGGCCAGCAGCTGCAGGTGACACTGGAGGTGAGAGCCGGGCTGAGTCACCTGGACGTCCCCACCTCCACCGCCTCCACCCGGCTCTCTTTCCAGCACCACTCAGCCGTTACGTTCTCAAGGGAAGGGCAGACTGCTGGCGCCGCTCTGTTTGGGCTGGATCTGCACACACACACACACTCACCCCCACACACACCTCAGCAGGTACACAGGTATTCACACAGCAAATTAAGTGTATTGTTGCGTTGCCTCCTCCGTCAGGGGGTCGGGGTGGGGGTCATTCAGAGGTTTGGCTCCAAGGCCGCCAGGAGTTTACGCTTTGTTCTCAGAAAATATGGAGGAAAGAAAAACAATCTCCTGATTTCTGCTTGGTTTGTTCCACAGCAACTAAAATCTTTTTTCAGATAACTGGCTGTAGCTTTAGCATTCATAAAGTCACAAATAAAATGTAAAATTACTCCCATTTTCAGCAGCAGGCTTTTCAGGACACCACAGTTTTAGCATTTAATCACATTTCTGAATTTGCTGATATTTATTGAAGCCCTCATGCAACAATAACACTGATGATCAAACTGTCAGTTTATTTAAATTTATCATGACATCAATAAATCAAATTTCTTATGGGAAGAAAACTTTCATGGTAAACGATTCGCCTCTAACCTCCAGCAGCAGTCAGTTTTACAGCTGCTCTAAAGAGGCTTCTGACCAAAACCTGTTGCTGTTTTCAGTCCTGACATGCTAACAGTTTAGCATCCATACAGTAGAAACAATATTCCTGCTAATCCTCCTCCTTTGCTTTTGCTTCTCCACTTTAGCTCTGTCAGGCTTGTAAAGATGCTGGAGTAGGGGATGCTCCTCTAGGCCGACCCTCCTCCTCTGTCTGCTCATTTCTTTTCTTTTTAACTACAATAAAGGTCTTTAGCATATTTATTACAGATCAATTGATCTTTGATCAATACAACAGAATAACACTTTGCTCCAATCAGATTAAAAATTAACATTTTGTGTTTGAGCTCATATGTTTAATAATTCAGCAGCAAAAAATTTTTTTGCTTTGAAAATATTACTTATTTTTCAAACGTGTAGTTTTTGTTTAAAATGTGGTTAATTATGAACCCTGAAATTTTAATTCAAAAAAAACTTTTTTACTGATCCCAAACAGAATTTAAATAATTAACCCAAATTTATGCGACGGTCAGCAGGAATCAGAAAAATGTCCTAATTTGTTCACTTCCACAACAATCAAACAAGGAGAGTTTTTACTTTTTAAATGTTTGTTTCATTTCTGTAGCTCTTCACCAAGGAACTTTACGAATAAAAATAAAATCCTGAAGGTATCGGCTTTACTCTTCAGGGAAGAATAAATGAACCGGAACAGAAGTGAAATATTCACCGGTTACTTCAGACTGACTGAAGGAAAATATTGTTTAGAAATTCTGTTTCCATTCAGTTTCACACAAAATAAAATGTCTGTTTTCCATCTTTCTTTGCAAACATTTGTATAAATATAAAGTAGATTTTTATCACAACTAGTCCCACAAAAAAAATCAAACACATTAAACGTGTTGATTAAACTGAAATTGGCTGAGATTATTTACTTTAAAGGTATATTTTTAATAAAACGTGTTAAAAGTTGGATTTTATTCATCTTTTGAAACTATTAATGGTTTTACTTTGTTGCTAATTGAAACGTTTTTAAGTAGGAAGCCTCTTTATGCTTCTTTTTAATGTAAATGATTTAACTTTCACTGTTTGTCATGAGAAAAGCTGCAGAAAGCGTTGGATGAACATTTATTCTCTCTGAAGCAGCAGGAAAATATTCTGCATGTGACCCGGGAGCGAGTCGCAGCCGGTTCTGGTCGGTTTGTTAAGCTTATTTGACTTTGGACAATAAGTTAAACGACGATGTTTAGTCGAGGTGAGGATTATTTTTCCAGCCTAATTTGAAGCAGTAGGCTCTCGGCGACTCCATTTTCCCTCCAATAATCGGCGGCCATCTTGATCAGACGCAGACACGGAAAATTAAACAAATAAACTCTGTTGCCTCGGATAACATTCCCCTCTGATTGACCCGACCCCGTGACCTGGGAGACACTGTGGCTGGGGTCGTGACCCCGCGGTGGCGTTGGCCCTGAGTCACAGGGGCCTCTGGGTGCCGGCTGGGTCTGCGAGTCGAGACCTGCAGGAAAACTAAAGCTCAGCTCGGTTCACTTCAAGTTACTGAGAAATTTACATGAAAATGTTTTCTCATCTTTTCAGGCTGAACTTAGAAATTATTCCTTCTTTAGAGTTTTTTATATTTTATCTTTGTTTCTTGTTTGCTTGTGGGAATTACTTTACTTTGCATTTCTGCTGCAGAAAACAGATTATAACTTTGATTTTAATGAAATATTCCTTCAGCTTTTAAGAAGATTTTGGCATTACAGCTGATTTTATCAACTAATTTGTCCAATAAATTCCCTCCCCACCAGAGCTCAAACCCTCAGTTTGTTTTGATCATGCAGGAAAATCTCAGAGCCAAATGTTTAACTGTTGCAACTGAATGTCAGACAGTGAATGTACAATCCTTCAAACAGTAAAAGTCCAACTTTTAATGTAAAGCAATAGCAAATTAATGTATCAATCATTTGCAAAAATGTAAAAGTAATTGTGGAAAATAACATCATTTAATTTCCAAAGGAATTTGTTTTTATGTTGTTTTAAAACATGATTGTCTGAATGTCTCAAAGTTTTATGCATCATGTAACAAAACTTTTATAGTTTCCATGATAAAAAAAACTTATTGAAAATAATTCCTCTGCCTTGCAGCTCAGCTGTTCAGTCTTTCTTAAAAAAACATGTCACCATAATTAGTAACATTTCCAGCCAAACTGAAAAAGTTTCCTCTCTTTTTGGGGGCTCGTCCAGGACAAAACCAGCAGAGTAGAAATAATTTCATTCAAAATCAACAAAAGTTTTATTCTTCCACAAATAAATATGTAGCAGAAAATAACAAATGTATATTTTTATGCTACCTTTATGTTTCTGCTTCTTTTCAAAGAGGTTCATTATTTGAAATGTTAATTTGTTTCGGAACAGGAAGTTTTTAATCCTGAGCTAAAACCAATTTTAATTATTTATCATTATTACTTTTATAAATTGAGCAATTGCAAAATGCAAAATAAATAAAACTGAAATTACACATTTATTCTTTTAAAAAAAAGACATAACAATAAAAGGGAATCTGTTTTAAAATAAATAATCCTGTGTTTTCATTAAGATTGTCACAATTTATGTCCAAATGAATCCGTTTTTTACAATCTCAAATTAAGAAACAACCGTCTCCAAATGAAAAAATGTGTTTAAACGAAAGTTTTGATGACAAGGAAGATAAATCTAAAATAATATCTGTGATGCATGCGGGACTTTTAGCTTTTTCACATACCATCCTGGATGCATGTCTGCAATGCAGTATTTCAGGATTAGAACTCGGCAGATAAAGTTCGTGACCTGGACAGAGACGTGAAGAACTCGATCTGACTCGCCGATAAGCGGCATAAAGGAGGAGCGTCAGCGGCGAAAATATGAGCGTCTTCTCGCCTTGCTGTCTGCAAAGGTAACACCAGTTCATCTTTCAACATGTCAGCAAAAGTTATTCATTCACAAACTCGAGTTAGTCGAATCCTTTCTGCTTTTTTTGCAGAAACGTTGTTACTCATCTGTAGTAATTATGGGATTAAGAAGCAGCGACTCCAGGTGAAATCAGGGTTTACACTGTTCCTGAGAAAATACGCTTAGAAGTGTGTTAAAGTTCAGCAGCCCTCTGGAATAAATAATATTCTGCATTTGATTTTACATTTAATATTTTTTTTAGACTATCAAGTTTTAATCTTAATAAACCAACATCTACAATTATCTCAAGAATCAAAGAAAAGTTTTGTTTCAGTTTGTAAGCAGGCCGAGTTTCTCTGCTGCTGATGTTGCAGTTTTCTGTTTCTGGCTCATGCGGCTGCAGAGCGATCGGACTCCAGAAAACCTTCTCCCTCGGAAAACAAAGCGGAGGTTGAATGTGATACCTGCTTATCTTGTTTACGTGACGGAGTTTTTCAAACGCAAACATTTTCTTTAGATGGCACAGTGCTGGGAGATAACCATCCAGCGCAGACCTGATCGCCTCAGATAGACGCTCATTATTCCCATTAAAACGGCGTCCGGGCTTCGCTCCCGGGGTCTGCGCACTGCCAGGGTCTCTCCCTCCACTGCTTTCATCCTTCCTGCTGCTGCTGCTTGCTGGCCTTTTGATGTGAAGATGAAGGGTGGGGGGTTCTGGATCAGTTTGGTGTTAAAGTTAGAGAATCTGGTAACAATTGAAAGCTAATGGAAACGTTTTAAAGTCTGGACGATCTGAGCCATCCTGAACTCACTCAGCATCCAGCTGAACATTTCAGGCCAGGCAAAGTATACTTTATACTGGTTCTGTCCCATTAACAGCCAGGTTACAAAGAGTGGCTTAGGTTCAAACTGGAAAATGTTCTCCATCCTGTGGAACTCAGCAAACCTGCAGCCAGAGGCAACAGGCTCAATACAAACCCTTACAAAAAAATCCCATGAAATTCACATGTGATTCCCATTTCCCACATGTGGGTCACATATTCACACATGTAAAAAGTGGTGTGAATCACATGTGATCACATGTGAAAGTCACATGTGATTTCATGGGATTTTTTTGTAAGGGAAATGCACACCACACTTTTCAGATTTGTTTACGCTAAAATCTGTTGGTTTGTCACAAATACTCAGAAAATACACCAAAATACATGGAAGGTGATAAAATGTGATGATGTTTGAGTATTTTTGCTGTTTGGTTCTAACTTCTCCTCAGAGACGTTCCAGTTACTGAACATCAGATTTACTTTGAAAACTTTCTGCTGATTTCAGGCCAAATTTCAGATTTATTCTCAGAAATCTTTCCTTCTCTACAGTTTTTACATTTACATTCTTTCTATCTTTGTTTCTTCTTTGCTGCAGGAATTATTTTCTCCTTTTAATTTGCATTTCTGCATTTCAGCAAAAACTCTTTGCTGAAATATTTCTTCTGACTGTTTCAGCTGTTTTCAAGTTGACGGGGATAAAAACTCCTGATGTTAGCAGAGCTGTTGGTGTGTATTCATTTTCTGCACCGCTTTGATTTCTTCCTTTTCTGTCTTATCTTCAGTTCAGTTCTGACTCAGGGGGTTGAATTCGGCCGCGGCGCATCGGGAGCGTTATAGATGGAAAAGAAGAGTCAATCTTAGAATAATCTCTTAAATAATCTGGATTTTTTTATTTATTTCCGATCTCCAAAAGTAAGAAATTTGTTAGGAATAAAATAACAAATTGTGGAAACAGACATTTTTAGATTGATCTCAAAAACTTTGTAAAATGTCAAAATTTTTGACAGATGAAACTGAATTTTTTTGTAGAAAATTTCTGCAACTAACTTTGAAAATTCAGATGGTTTTGAATTTTTAAGCTCAGAAATGTTCTTGTGTTTTCTGCAAATTTCTGAGTTACTCTTAAATCTCCAATCTGAATACAATGCATGCCACACTTTTCAGATTATTTCTGCATTTAAAGCAGTGCACTAGTTTCTGTTGGTTTGTCAGTTAAATTCTGAGAAGGCCACCGCCGTTTCTATGCGACAGAATCATAAACAACCTATTGACACACAAATGATGAAAGTTTTTTTGTACTGTTGTAACCATGAAAGAATCTCCCCTTCAGTCCAACCAGATAAGTGGAGAATATCAACATTGTTGATGTCACTATTATAAAATAAGTTTTGGCAAAGATCAATGTCATTTTCACAGGTGGCTCAGTATTGCTGCTGAAAGTAACTAAAAAGTTACTTTTACTGTAACTTAGTTACTTTCCAAATCAAGTACTCAGTAATCTAAGTGACTTTGTCAGTAATCCGATTAAAGTAACTTTTTCCCGTCTCCTCGCTGCCTTCTCGTTTCCTCTGTGTCTCTCGGTTCCCTCGTCCATCGGCACCGAGCCGGCATTCCTTCCTGGGTTCACTGGCAATGCTCAAGTGGCTCCCACTTAACAGCCCCCTAATCACTCAGGGACATAATCACAGCCCACTTTGAAGTAATAGTCAATTTGCTGCGAGTCCACCGTTTAACAGAACCGCTGCGATGCAGGCCGGGGCTGCGAGCGGCCACAGCAGATGTTCAGATAGCAGGCCCCCTTTAAGGCAGTAGCCTCGGTGAAAAACTATAGAAGATCTATATTTGCAGAGTGTTTATGTGCTGCAGAAGCCCTGCAGAGCGGAGCAGGTTGAACTGGACGAGCTGCAGCAAAGCGAGACGCAGGACGTGTGAGTCCTGCTGGAGTTCACGGGACGTGGCAACCCGCCGTGCATGCTGCATGCTGCATGCTGCATCCTGCATCCTGCATGCTCCAGCTGCTGCCCACAATGACGCGCTGTACCTGCCGCGATGAGTGGCGTGAGTCAGGTGTGTGTGTGTGTGTGTGTGTAGCCGGGCCCTGGCCTCTGTTGATTGTTTAGCTCCGGGTGGCGCCAGGCCCTGAAAAAACAGCAGCTAAAAACATTTTGTTTTGGTGGGGAGCTGCTCCTGTGGTTCTGTAATCACCATCACTATCAGAGGCCTGATCGCTTTACAAAGAGCCGGGGAGGGTGTGTGTGTGTGTGTGTGTGTGTGTGTGTAGGGGGGAGGTATGTTATTCCACACGGTACTCAAAGCCCGGGAATAGAGATGTGGGTACTTGGCAGCGTGTCTGTCTGCCCTTTTCCCTCCTTTCTTCCATTCTGACCAACTTCTTCTTTCATTCGGCCTTCTGCCGAAGGTCACAGCCAAACGCTGCCTGAGGGGTCAACGCAGGGGTCAAACCCAGCCAGCAGTTCAGATATGAGTTTAGTTTCTAACTCCTTGTTTTTCTTTTTTGCTTATTTCTTATAAAACCAGTTTGTTCTGTTTGAACTGGAACTGAACTTGTTCTGTACATAATTAACTCTGTAAAAATATTAAAAGTTGATTTCATATTTTTCCAAATATCCAAAATCATTAAGTTAACTTTGAGTTCCAGTTAGACTTTGACTTTATTCAGTTTAATGTCATAATAACATCAGGAGTGATGATCCATGTTCAGCTGGTAGAATGATTTATTTCTATAGAATCATCCAGTAAATAATAATCTTCCTCATAATCACGTCCCATTAGGACCAAGCGTCATTTAAACATGTGAAAGTTTTTTCTAAACCGGTTTTCCATAATGCAGTAATATTTGATGACTTCATTAATGGTAACATAAATAACTTCAGTTTGTTAAGATTCCACCTGTTCCTCATAAGAGGCGGCCATTTTGCTTCTGCATGATGTCACTGAAGTTGTGACATCATGGCCTGATGTCACTGAAGAGTTGCTTTTATACCTGAGGACAGTTGTTATGATGCATAACCATGGCAACACTCTATTGCTGTCACAGCGGGAAGTAGCAGCACTCTGTTCAAAACTCAAATACTACTTGAACTTTGACCCCAGCTCCCAGAGGAGGGGACAAGGAGGGAACCATTTTACTGCCTGATGTTGATCTGTTAGCATCAGAAACGTTAGCATTAGCTCCTGATCCGAGACTGGAAACGGAAACATCAAGTGTTAAAGATCTGAACTTTATGGTGACAAAATCAGAACAAAACAAAGTTGATGAGTTTTATTTTATAAAAATGTTTCAATCACAACTGCTGATGTAAATTCACTCATTCACAAATGTTCACTTGTCCACAAATCTGACCAATCAGCTCAAAGTTCCAATCACTGAAAGCCAGCTGAATTTTGACCAATCCTGTTCTTTCTCTCTTTCTGATGTAACTTCCTGTTTCTTGACAGCTGAACTTGTCAGGTCAAATAACATGTGATGCATTTAGTTCAGTTGTGTTTTAGAGGTTGTTGTCCACTGTCACCATGTACTTGCTGCAGAGCAGGGAACGCTGTGAGTTACACAGATATTCTAGACCAGATTGGACAGCATTCACTGATCTATTCATCTGGTTCTATGATGACTTATTAGGGCCATTCTAGATAGAAAACTGAGAAAATTTGAGATTAAAATCAGACATTTTTAGGAAGAAATTGAAAATTTCTGAGTATCAAAAGTCAATATTTTTTTTTTTTGAAACTCAGAAATTTTGTTTGTTTTTTTTGAAAATTTCAGATCTTAGTCTCAACATTTCTGAGTTTTTAGCAGATTTTTTTCTCTGCCATGTTGCTGCTGAGCTGCGTTCAGGTTCTGAAACACTAACTCCTCCGCCACCCAATCACAGAAGAAGAAGAAGACAGGAAGTAGTTTAGGAAATGAAACGCGCTGTGGTCGGCTTGTTCACGTTGAGGCCAAATGTAACTAATAAAGTAACTTGTAATCAACTCAGGTACTTTTAAAATCAAGCAATCAGAAAAGTGACGAGGTTACTTATTCAAAGTAACTATTCCATGTATCCATTCATTGTAAAACTGAGTAAATTAGAATTACTAAATAAATTTCAAACAATTTTGAAAAAAAAAATTTTTTGTGAAAATGTTTTTTGACGTTTTTTTTCCCAGCATATTTAAATTAGTTCATTTCACAAACGGAAACAGTGAAGCTGGACTCCATGCAGCTCGGGGGGGTGTTGGGGTGGGGGTTTGTGTGTGGGGGTGTGGGGTGTGCGGGGTGTGTGGGTGGGGGTGTGCGGGTGTGTGTGTGATTCACGGGGCCTGCTCCGTCTTTATTCTCGGGGCCACATTAGGGCGTAATGAATCATGAAGCGGCCGTATTGTTCCTGCTGCAGCTCACTTAGCGCGCTCCGTCTCTCAGGTGTAGAACATCATTATCGCTCCGGTCCGATTGATGGAGAGCATTATGCCGCCAAATTGATTTTCCCCGTCTCCGCGATCGTCGTGACACCAGAAAGGAGAAGACGGAGAATGAGACGTAATCATCAACAACTTTCTTCTGCGATCAGCACATCTGAGCAGGAAGAAAGAGGAATGAAGGCAGGGCTGGTGAAATGTAGCGATTATCATAAAACACCTAAATTGAATTCTTTCTTTTTAGTAATAACTGATTTGACATTTTGCAGCACTTCAAAGGCAGCTGGGCCTCCAGGCTCTGCAGTAAATTACAGCATAAAGCTGAGGACACACACCCCCAACCTCACACACACACACACACACACACACCCACGCACCCCCCCCCCCACACACACGCACACCTCTAACCGTCTCTATCTTTCCTCCCCAAACTGCTGAAATCCCAGGCAAACTTTCACACCGCTCAGTGTGTGTGTGTGTGGGGGGGGGGCGGGGGGGGGCGTGTGCGTGTCCGTTTTATTGTTACACTAGAAAGGCCCGGTGTGTTTATCAGTAAACTGGTTCTGCAGTTCGCCCGCCTCCATTATAACCCTTTTGACTGTGTGTTGAGTTTCTGTCTTTCGCGTCTCGTCTTTGCAGGGAGCAACAACAGCCTGGTGGTGTTTCATGTGTAAATAGTGTTTTCAGGCCAGGTGCAATCAGGAGACACAGGCTGATGCTCCAACCAGAGCGTCATGCGGAGCGTCAAACGCTTTGCAGCCTGGAAACGTTCAGATGTTGTCTTTGCTGGTTTCTCCACCAGGTTATCTCTGCTGCTTAGAAACACAAATATTAAAACTATTTAACATGCAGAATAAGTTTTATTTCCTGCAGCATCTCCAAGTTTGTTTAAAAGTTTTTGATTTTCTTTTTCTGCCTCACAAAAATAAGCAGAACTGAAATGTTGTGAATGATCAGATGATCTGAACCAAAACTCATTTTATTTGCTTTTTCTCTCCATGACCCTGAAACTGCTGGCATTTCTGAATCCATTTTCAATCACATAATGAAAGATAACAGCATCATCAAGAGTTCAAAAGGAAAGCTGGAGATTTTTTCTCACGATGTGCACAAGATGGGGGTTTCTTAAAGAAATGTTTCTAAACCTTTTCTAAAATATGCATTTTAAACATTTTTCCCTGTTTACTAGCAAAACAAATGAATGAATGTAATTTGAAAAATGCCTTTTAAACCAAACAGAAGTGGCTTTGTGCTAAACTCCGTCTGAACAGTTTAACAACGTTAACATTGAAACTTTGCTCTTTATCTCATGGTGTTTAAATCTCTTTATGTTTTATTGATTTCATGTTGACTTTTCACAAAAAAGATCAAAATCAGCTGATCAAAGCAATGATCATGTTGAAAGATTTAGATTTTTTAACTGATTTTTAACCATTTAATTTTGCTAACTCTTAAATATTTGTAAAGAAAAAGTTTTGATGTGATATTTTAATGGAATCCCATAGAGACGTTTTCACGCCACAGACTCTTCGGCTGTGAAACGACACCTGATGCAGAAACAAACAGGTTTGAAGGAAATCTTCCGTATGAACAGATTTGATTGAATAAAATGAGCCGATCAGATAAACCAGCAGCAGCATTAAACCAGCAAACCTTCCCAGTGGATGTCCCAGTCCCGTGGAGCGACCGTCACCTGCAGCCCGCTCAGCTGGAGGTGACATGCATTGTCTTCTGGCCTTGAATTAATGTGCCTGTAAATACGTTCCTGCCTGGTTCCTATTTGTTAAGTTATTCATAGAAGAGCTGATTGCAGGCGGCCGCGCAGCCAAATGAGGCCTTTGTTATTGTTGAGTAATTAGGACAGCCATCATGGTGCGCTGAGATGACAGGGTCAGTTAAATAGTTTCTCCCTCAGTAGTCGGTGCTGATTATGGAGCGCAGGCGGGTCGGGGGGGGCTGGGGGGGTATTCCTTATCTCAGGCAATTAATCAGAGACACTCATATTGCGGGACAATTATTCAAAGCTCACTCCTGCATAGCTCAGCCCAAGGTTCCACTGGGCCCCCCCCTCCCGGACTGGAAGGTCAGGAAAGTGAGAGGAAGGTGGAGCTGAGACAGAAACACGTGAAGCAAAGCAGAGTCAAAGTCACTCAAAGTCTCATCTTTTCTCTGTTGTGTTTACAGCTGGCGGAACAAAATGGCCGCCGCCTGGCTGCGTGTGACCCGGGGTGTGTGCGTGCGTGGGGGTGTGTGACTGTGTGTGTGTGTGTGTGTGTGAGCGTGCACGTCAGCGCTCAGAGCTGCGTTAACGACATTCCTCGCTGGCAGCAGGGTGGCTCGGCTGGCACCAAACAAACAGGAACAGGAAATAGTTTGACTTCAGCTTGGTTATCTCGGTGTGTGTGTGTGTGTGTGTGTGATGCCAAACAGCAGCACATCTATTCTATTCTTCAATATTTGGACTTCTTTCCATGTTTCTTCTAAATTGCGTAATCTTGTCTGCAGGAGTTTCTGGTGTTTTGGTGATTTTGGTTTCCATTATAAGTGAATAAATGAATAAATCACAAAATGTCATTTATTTTAACAAGTATTTCATATAGATTAATAACAGAAACTCTTGTGGTTTCTCATGTCGCTTTCAGTGACTGGCTGAAGCTTCTCTTGCTTTATTGATTGGTTATTGATTGTTGCATCAATAACCTGGTTATTGCATCAGCTTCCTCTGGCATTTCAGCACTGCAGTTTTTCCTTCCACTCACCTTCTCCACCTCCTGTAGTTAAGAACCTCGTTACATTTGATGTGTTTAGCAAATTTTAATAGAAATAAAACTCTCTTTGGTTGGGAATCGGCCGTCCCAGGTTCGATTCCCGGCCTGGCGACCTTTGCCGCTGTCGTTCCCCTCTCTCATTTCCCTCTTTCCTGTCCATTCCTGTCAGAGGCGCCGTGCGGCAATGATGTAAATTAACGGTGCATCATCACTGGACTTTGGATGTTCCACTCATGAAGACATTAATTTAAATGAAATGCAGTAAATGAGTCAAAAACTTCATGTTACATCAAACATTTTTCCTTCTTTGAAAATTAGAATTTGCCAATGAAAATCTGAACTTGAGATTTTAAATGTCTTTCTGCCTCAACAGCCTCCCTGGTGGGATAAACTGGTACTGCAGTCGACCTCTGGCATTCACAGAGGTCAAACGAATAATTAAAATATACCTCAGAAAATGTGGTTTGGTGGTTTTGCCCCAGATATTAGAGTCTATTCAGATTAAGTTCCAGTAAAATCTGGAGTGACTGGACAGCTCGGTTCTGGACACGTCTGGACCCGGCCGGGCCTCAGGTTTGTCCTCTGTTCACCTTAGGAACCTCCAGCATTGGGTCTCGTTTCGGCCTGCAGGGATTTTATTAGGATTTTATGTGGCAGTCCAGCACAGCCTGGAGCATAAATCATAACTGGGATAAAAGCTTCATTTTATTTAGCAGCATATGAGAACAAACTGCTTCGGTTTCTACTTTTATTTTACTGACGGCTGCTGCATTCGCACTGCTAACTCACTAAATTCTACCAAGTTTTTTCATAGTTCCTGGTGAAAATATCCGTGAAATGAGAGTAATTAACTATTCAGTGTTTTTAATGCCTTAATGTTGATTTTAAAAAGTTCTAGTTCCACTGGCAGATTGTTTCATTTAACATGATTTTATTCCCATGTTTTCAAATAATCTGCTAATTTTTAATAAATATTAAGGAATTATTAAAACAAGCTGAAAAGTGTATTTATCTAGATAACTTCAAATAGATTTTATATTCTTGCATTGAGGCTTTATTTTGTAAAAATATGTTAGAAACATTAGTCACAGTTTGCTCAGTTAAAATCCAGTGAATGTCGTAACGCTGGGTGTTCAACATGCGGCTCGGGGGCCATTTGCTGCTCTGCCCCAAACCTCCGTTCAAGAAAAGATCAAATTTATCTGCACCACTTTATGGAGCTGGATGTTTTTCAGAATGCATTTGTCTTTTATTTGCTTTATTTTACAGAATTACAAATGTTTATTCAACGTTAGGAAGTGACGTTTGTCTCATTCTAGGTTAAAGTTCTAGATAAAAAGAATTATGCATTTATTTTAATAAGGCAAAGGTTTTTAATGTTTCCAGGCTGCAATGACTTACAAAGATCCAAACATCAGACTAATTTGTTCATTTCATAAAATATTTTGAGGTTATTAAAGGATTTGTTAAAATCTCCCACCAGTTAATAAACGATGATTACAAATGATAATAAATATGAAACGAACCGCAACAATCGACAAAATAAAATCTGCTTTTGGTCTGGATCTACGGAAGACTTTAACTGCCCGAACTGAGAAATAAAGTATGGAGTGATTTCTGGTCAAAACAACAAAACTTTCTCATTATGAGACACAAAACTTCTGGAATGAATATTTGGTTACATGAGATGAAACTTTGCTGCTCTGACAGATGACGGCGCCCAGGTTCCTGTGAGATGCTTTCGGCTGTGGCATAAAGTTTGTGCACCCTCATTGTAACGGAGATGTGAAAACTTTCTAAATCTGAAACGATTGTCCTGTGATTTCAGGTAAATTTATATGATTTAAATATTGATACATGGCATCATCATGATGTCAGTGATGAGGCGGATCAATAAAGCTTTGGTCTCGCCTTGCGGCTCCAACTTGATCCTCGAATGTCACCTCCACTCCAGGTGCAGCGGGAGGAAGAGGAGGAGGAAGAGCAGGTCATAAAATGCAAATGCAGCGCCGCATCCGTTTTTTACAAATTAAATGTCAAGACATAAAAAATTGTCAGTTTCATTTTGCCGCCAGAAGGATGACAAATCCATATTCTCCTTTAAATAAAGCTCTTATTGCGGCGCAGGGTAATCATGGCAGAACAAAGCGCCGTGATTAACGATAGCAATTTATTGTATCTGGCGGCCGGCGAGGCCTCGGCTGCACAGAGACATCACGGTTATCATAATTCATATCGTAAATAACAGGTCCCAGCCAATCACAGCGAGCCGCCGATGTCATCCCAAATAACCTTTGATAACAATTACCATAGCAGGCAGAACAAACCCGGAGTCACAATGTTATCTTATCCCCATTCTCTGCTTGTAGAATACAACACTATTACCATATAGATTAGACTATTTATAATAGTGCGTGTCACCGCGCTGTGCGTGTGAAGGCGCGGCGCGGAGAGGACGCCGCCGGACCGCGCTCCGCCTTTATGAGCCTCTCAGCGTCACAATGGAGGCAGAGCGCTGGGAACACTGGGAGCACTGGAGGAGATGTTAGCCGCACTGATAAGAGGGGCGGATCTTGTTGAGCCGTTGTTCCTCCGTGTTTCATCAGCTGATAGAAATTTTTCTGATGAAGAGCAGTGATATGAGGATGCTTCTCCCCTCTCCCCAACGCGTTGCTAGCCCACCCTGTGAGGTCCCACCCACCATGAAGGCTCCTCTAAACATCCAGCCTGTCTGAGGGCTGAAACCAGAAGCTAGCACGAGGAACATCCTCACCGTTCTCTTTCCACACACTCACTCAAACCACAGAGCGACTAAAATGAAGCTAGCAGGCATCCAGCGTGGAGCGACTGACAGCAAACGATATTTATATCAAGCAAGGCCTTCCTGCAGCCCCGATCCTCTGCAGCCCCGATCCTCTGCAGCCCCGATCCTCTGCAGCCCCGATCCGCTGCAGCCCCGATCCTCTGCAGCCCCGATCCGCTGCAGCCCCGATCCGCTGCAGCCCCGATCCGCTGCAGCCCCGATCCTCTGCAGCCCCGATCCTCTGCAGCCCCGATCCTCTGCAGCCCGGATTCGCTGCAGTCCGTCTGCCGGTTCGTTTGGGGAGAAGCAAATCCATAATAAACCAAACCGCTAACGCTACTCTCCCTCCAGACCTCAGTTTGGGTTTGGTTGAACCGAACTTTGGTTTGGTTTGAATGTGAAAGCTAACCGACCTCTGACCTCTGACCTCTGATCCTCCTGGCCTCGGTTGTGGTTCGCTGTCAATGTGAACAAGCGGACCGGAGACCACTCCAAAAGCAGGAAGTGGTCTACAGCGCAGGGCATTCTGGGTAAACACAACCAAAGCTAACCTGTTAGCCTAGCGCTAGCAGCAGAAATGGCTCCTGGTCTTTAGCCTAAAGAGAAATCCTCCAACCGCTACAATCTGACGCCTCCATCTTGTTTCATCTGGTGAAGAAGGAAGTGGCTCTCAGCGTCTTCAGAGGTTTTTGTTTCCTTCAGTGGTTGTTGGTGCAGCGCCCCCACAGGCCAGGAGGGGAACAGGTTGGTTCAGAGCAGCTGGAGGTGGAGCAGAAGTTCTGGTTCCAGTAGAACCGGGTCTACCAGACCTTCAGGAGGAGAATCAGCCTTAGAAACCTAAACTACCAGCTGGGTCCTCTTCATGCTTCAGGTCCTTCATGACCAGCATGTTTAGCAGCTGGCAGAGCGCCTTTAGCTCTACCAGCTTCCTGAGGAACATCTGTTTGTATCTTCTATGTTTTTTTCTCTGGATTTTCTGGGAAACTCTCCTGAGTTTACCGTAGCTCTGGATTCAGAGGAACCGGTATCAGCTGGTATCAAGCAGTTGTTCATGTGTCTGCTTTGAGTTTTTCCATCTCTCATCACATTTAGTTTGAGCTCTAAACATTTAGAGTTCCAG
This sequence comes from Phalloptychus januarius, assembly GCA_902982915.1. Lineage (NCBI taxonomy): Eukaryota > Metazoa > Chordata > Actinopteri > Cyprinodontiformes > Poeciliidae > Phalloptychus > Phalloptychus januarius. The sequence continues at coordinate 13,278,531 of CADWAE010000474.1, read as the reverse complement.
TCCTGGTGTTCCCCAGGGCTTTGTCTTTGCTCCTCTCCAGTTTATTATCTGTCTTTTTTTTAGGTCTCCTTTTTAAACAAACATTAAATATTTCTTCCTGCAGTGATGACACTTGACTCTGTCGATAAAGTTTGTCTGCAATACTGCTGTCCCTCCCACACCTGTTGCTGCAAGTTTCCTGTCAGCTGGCTGAAAGACTGCTCCTACTTTTCCCTTCTTACAGGAAAGACAAGTTTAAATGTTTGGTAATATTTCTGGTTGCACAAAGATAGAAAAAGATGTAAAAACTGTTCCAGGCTTCATATTAAATACAATTTATAAATTGTAGTGATTTTATGGTCTTTATTGTTTATATTTGAAGACACCAGCTGTTTGCAATTTTATCTAATATTGTTGAGTAATCCTGGTTTATAATTTATAGTTTCCAGTAAATCTGAAGACTGAGGATTGTTTCATCTGTCAGTGAGGCTGCCTGCAGGATTTAGCTCTACATTAACAGCTGCTGATTTGTGCATAAAAATGTTTCAAATGGCATGTTGGTGTAAATTAGGAACATGGCTTTAATATTAATTGGAGTTTATGACCAAACAGAGGAGGAAGAACAGCAGATTGATCCCCTTCTAATAAGCATTTGAACAAACAGAGGATGTGTGAGGTGGATCAGATGGAGAGTCACGCAGGAAAACCTGGAAGATCTTGAGGGCTGAAGCTGCAGTCGGGGCGAAGCGGCGCTTGCTGGCATGGCTGCCCCTGTGTGGGCTACAACAGCTAATCGCTCCTGACAGGATCTTTAGTTATAAAAAGATCCTGTCAGAGCTGCGAGCTTCAGGTCGCTCAGGCGGAAAACCTGCAGCCGTTTCTGCACGGATCCAAATCGCTCTGACAAATCATGGCGGCGGAGAAAAGCACCTGAGCGGAGGTGAACCTGCAGGATGGCGGCTGCAGCTGCAGCTGATTGCAAACCGCCAGATGTTCCAGCAAATGCTGGAATTCAAGCTGCTGGGATTCTGACTGCAGCGCTGATGGTCAGACTGGATCTACAGAACTGAGAGGTTCGTTTGAAGAATTCACACATTCCTGAGATTTACAGGTTGATTTCTGGACGTTTATGCAGTAAATACAAAAGTTTAACTTTATTTATGTTTCTGACTTTAAACGCTTGAATGAAACACAGAGTGAACATGTTGTCGCCAGCAGGAGTTTGAATAATTTGTTGCATCAATAACCTGATTTATTGATTTCATTTCTTATTCAATAGAAACACCACATTTACAGAATAGTTTATTTGACATTTGCAGAATATCACAAATGTTTTATGCAGATTAATAACTAATGCACGGATTTCTGTCCAGAAAACAGAAACGTTTTTCAGGGGGTTGAACTTTGTCTTTTTGTTGTTTTTTTCAACCTGACAGAAATAAGTTGAAATCCAGAAACATGCAACATTTTCTGATAAAACCCAGAAACTGTGTCTCCTTGGTGTTGCTGTGAAAATGACAAAGTGCTATCTGATAATAATATGATCATTCAAATCATCTTTTGTGTTTTTAAAGTCTCTGTGTTTTAATAAATGTCTAATTTATGGTTTTATTTTTGGTTAATTTCAGGATTAAGCCAGTTTCTAGATTAATTTTCTGTATTTTGCTCAGGTTTTCTGTCACAGCTGCTCCTGGTTCCTGATCAGCTCACCTGCATCCAGGTGATCGTCAGGCCTTCAGGTTCTAAGCAGAACCGGTTCTGTGGTTCTCCTGTGGGTCGGGTTTCTTTTTCCTCAACCTGCTCAGAGTTACGTCACTGAAATGAATCTGGTTTATTAAATCAGGACGAAGCCAAACAGCCACCAAGCTCTCTGAGATTAGAATAAAATAAAAACATCTCTGTTGGTTTATTCTCTAAAAAATACGTTTCCAGTCATGAAACCTTTTTTATAAAACAAAACAAACAGCTTTAAACTGTGACACTAAGAATGTCTTCTGATGTTTCTCTGCTGCTCAGAGATGATTGGAAAGTTTGTGGGAATCAATCAGAAGATCCAGAAGTGATTCCCTTCAGAAATCCTGCTTCCTCTCAGCACTTCATCTCCTCTCTCAGATGGATTCACAAAGTGAATTTTCTCCCCCGTTCCTCTAAATCTCTTGATCACTTTAATTTTTTGCTACGCTGCCTCATCGGTGTCCTGGGAAAGAGAAAAGGAGGAAGAGGAGAAGCCACAGGGTGAGAGGCGGGAAGCTGGAGGAGGAAAGCAGGCGAGTTAAGGCTTTATCAGCGGCTGCTGCTGAATCCAGAGAGATTAGGGGGAAATGCAGCACATGGCAGTAAGGGGCTTACGCCACAGCTTGTATTAGTTCAGGTGAAAAGAGTATTGCTTTTACATAAAACTGGACAAATCCAGCCACAAAGCGCCTCCCGTCCGACCACAATGCGGCCCTCACCTCGGGCCCCGGGGCCGACGCTGCGCCGCCTCAGCAGGTGTAGCGGCGGAGGAACAGAGAGGATCATGGGAGGAGGAGGAGGCACTGGCTGGGGCTGCTGCAGGTCGGTACCGGTTCCACTGGGTCAGGAACCGCTACCGACCCAGTAGCGTTTATTAAACTGGCTAACAGTAAAAATGTTCTGGAGATCAAATCAACATCTGGAAAATATTGACATTAGTTTCACCTTAAGACTCCAGAGTTTTCCAGTTGAGGAAAAAGTTCAGACGATACGGCCAGAGATTCGGTATCGGTATCGGTATCGGTATCGGTAGATCAGATATCTGTGACGGTGTGTCTGATCTACTCAGTGTAGCTCTACGCTCTGAGTGACTCCATGATTCCTAATTCCACTTTCTGAACCATTTGGAAGAAGATTTTTCTGTTTCACTTTCTTTATTGTTTATTTTTGTTCTAATTTTAATCTGACTGGACAGATTAAGGTGAAGTTATTGGTGTTTCAGTGAGCTGTGCAGAGTTAGCAGAGAAATTCATCATTTAGTATTTGAATACTAAACAAACATTTTAATTTGCTGCTTTTCTGTATCGATAATAAAACTCAGATCGATTCATTTCTAAATACATTTTAATTTATCAAGCACTTTAAAACAAAACTGTTGGTCAAAACAATTAAACTAACAAAACGACACAATCCATCAGACAGAAAATATCTCAGAAAAGATTTAAAGATTTAAAGGAAATCTTCCTGAAATCGTTAGAAAAACGACCAACGACACCAAGACGCTGAAATCAATCGAAAGAAGTTCTCTCATGTTTATCACTTCAATCAGATCACGGTCTGGGCTTTGACTAGGCCAAGGACTTTCCCTTTCTGAATTCTCCACTGGTTCTTGGCGGGTTTACTGGGATGTTCTGGTATCGGTCCGATTTTCAGTTCTGCTTCAGCTTCATCATTTCTCACATGTGGTCTCACATTGTCTTTAATAAAAATAAAAAGTTTTAGAGTGGCCTAGTCAAAGTCTGGACTAAAATCTACTTGAAATCATTTCAGTAAAGCAGAGCAGGTCAAAGGTCATCCTCAGGATGCTAAACCACTGGATTCTGATCAGTTTGGATCATTTCACTTGTTTCATCTTTTTAAATCGACTTTTTGGTTTTTCATCTAGAAATGTTTTAAAAAACAAAACTTTAGTTTGTGTTAAACTTGGAGACATTTTGAAGAAAAGCTAATGCAGCTAAATGCTTCTCTTTGGAGTTGTCCATTACTTTAATTAGGCCTTTTTGATCTGCCCTGTGTTTTATCGTGACATCGCGGTTAAGTTGAGTTTCCATGAGCCTCAGTCCATTATTCTGTGAGCAGCACCAGAACCTCTCTGACCTCCTCCATTGTTGGCAGAACAATGGCCTCAAAAAGCCAAGTTGGTCCCAAAAAAAGAAGAGGCCCCATATCTTCAGCGCCGCTTAACATCAATTTACGACACGATTAATCAATTTGGAGGCGCTGCCTCTCTGCGGCGCCTCGTCATTAAATAAAGGCGGTTCATCTGCTGAATGAGCCGGGCTCATCGCGATACGGCGCAGGTTAAGGAGGAGGCGCATGTTTAGGATGGCGCTGCCTCTTAGCGCCTGATTAGCATAAGCTGATAGCGCTATCAGGAGCGTGCCATTGTGGTGACCCTGAAGCTGCCGCCCCACCCCCATCCTGCACCAGCAGCACCCATCCTACCCCAACACCCCACCACCCCACTTCCTCTGAGGAGTCTTATCTGGGATGTACAGGGCCTGTGCAGCCTCCTGGGGAGACGAAGGAGGGAGGGGGGCAGAGCAGGAGGTGTGTGTGTGTGTGTGGGTGTGTGTCGGGGTGGGGGGGTGATCCCATTGTTGAACGTTGTGTCTTTCAGTGTGTCCTCTAATGTCTCTACGCCTTTTGAATGATGATGTTTGATGCTGAACTTCAGGAAGACTTTTTAAAGAAAATCTCTGGTTGAAGGTTTAAAACGTTTCTGCACGACTTTAAGTTCAAGTCCAGTTTATTGAAACAGAACAGAAGGAGCTGCTTCATCAGAATAACTCAAATAAAACCTCATGTGACAGTTAAACAGCTGGGGATGTAAAATAGATGATGTTTTTACAGTTAAAAATTATGTTTGACTCTAACATTAAAAACTACATATTTCCCTAAACAACCTCTGAAATAAATATACAAATATAAAATGTACAAGTTATTGTTTTTCAATTATTTACGGTAACTTTGCATCAAATCAACAGTTTTAAATTGATTTATAGTTTATAGATTTTTGCTGAAACTATTTTACTGTTTATTATTTTGCAGACTTTTTACAGTGTAACCAATTATGGGTTAGATATATTTAAATATATATCAGATATATTGATCCATGTTTGATTGGACTCTGACCAGCCCTTTTCTAAAGGACCTCAGGGTTTCGGCTGTTGTTCAGTTTTCTGGGAGTTTATTCCAGAACTGTGGTGCATAGAATCTGAATGCTGCTTCTCCATGTCAGGTTCTGGTTCTGGATGCAGAACAGAACCAGAACCTGAGAGGTCTGCAGGTTGGTTCAGCAGCAGATCTTTACTTTAAAAATAATTTCATCCATTTGTCATATGCATCCCAGCTCTTTTTTGTCCCACTTGACCTTTGACCTTTAGACTTAGGGTCAAGATTTGTTTCCTATCGTCCCATGTCTGGTAGCATGTGGAAAGAGGAACCGGGTCAGAACTTACAGAAGTAACTGTGTGGAGGATGAATTCAGTGATGAATAGAGCGTGTAAACATGGTGGTGGCAGCATCATGCTGTGGGGATTTCTCACTGCTGGTTTCGATGCATAAATAGGATGGAATGAAAAAGAAGAAGGAATATCTGGACTGAAAGTCGGATGTTGAATCCAGATTCCAACATTTCTGCTGCAGAATAGAGAATCTCTTGTAAGTTTAGCAATAATTTCCATTTCAGTCTGTAAAAAGAAAATTCTTTCTGAGGCGACGCGTAAAGTTTGGCCGTTAAAGTGGAAGGTTTAGGGAGAAAGATCCTAATGAAGCAGGTTTTCTCCAGATTGATTCCAGCAGACAGAATCTTCATCCGTCCTCGTTGTGACCCACAGGATGATGAAACACCAGAGCGACTGGAGGTTAGGAGCTTAGCGCCATTATGATGCAAATGATAACGGTGCTGCGCCTCCTCTCCTCTCCTCTCCTCTCCTCTCCTCTCCTCTCCTCTCCTCTCCTCTCCTCTCCTCTCCTCTCCTCTCCTCTCCTCTCCTCTCCTCTCCTCCCCTCCCCTCCCCTCCCCTCTCCTCTCCTCTCCTCTCCTCTCCTCTCCTCCTCCATGGCTCACCTACATACAGAACCTGAGGAGATGGACCCGGTGCTGCTGATCTCTTTGTTTGATCTGATTGGATCTGAGCTGATCACATGTTTACTCTGGGCTCTATCTTTCTGAGAAACCTTCGTCACGGCTAGTGGAGAGCAGCGTTTGCCTCTTTGTGATTTTCCTTTCTTCTGCAGACGGCCACGCTCTCACGCTCTTTATGTATATATGCTAATAGTCTGGCTAACACGGTTTCACACTGTTTGTTTCTGAAAATGATGCAACTTGCCAGAAATCCTTTTTTGTTTTTTTTGCTGATGTTCACGTTTTTTTCCTCTCCTCCTTTTTCAGGGCGGGCATTTTGGAAGGAGTGAATGAGAGCAGAGGGCTAAGCGAGAGGAAACCCACAAAGGTTTTGTAATAAATGCACAGGCGACAATAACAACAAAAACATTAAAGGGAGAAAAGACGTGTTTCTGTGTTAAACAATTAGTGCTGCAGCATTAGAGCTGATCAGGAGGAGACAAAAGCTCAGCAGCAGCAGGGGTTTACCCCAAACACAAAGACACAAAGACCAAGCTCAGCAGCTCAGCCGCTCCAAACCACCAGCTTCCTCTGCTCAGGAACCTCCGGATGTTCAGGAACCTCCGGATGCTCAGGAACCTCCGGATGCTCAGGAACCTCCGGATGCTCAGGAACATCCGGATGTTCAGGTGTCCACATCTATATCTCTACAGATCACTGCTTACAGCTAGAAGTTTAGTTTATAGATACAACTTACAAACACAACTTATTCACAAAAATATATCTACTGATGTCAACAGATTCACATTAATTCCAGTTTAACTGTAGTTTTAATAAAAATATGTCAAAATCAGTTTATTTTGCTGGTTTGTAAAAAGTCCAGAGAACTAATGGCAGCAGTTCGTCCTGAATTGGACAGAAACGCAGTTAAAATCCAAGAGACTAAAAACGTCAGATGTTATATGAAGGAAAAAACAGAAATCATAAAGTTAACATGAACAAAAACAGCAGATAATGCACAATTGGAGAGTAGTAGGAGAAAATAACAGAGTGAGGAAGAGTTGCTCCACCTCCAGCTGCTCTGAACCAGCCTGTTCCCCTCCTGGCCTGTGGGGGCGCTGCACCAACAACCACTGAAGGAAACAAAAACCTCTGAAGACTCTGAGAGCAACTTCCTGCTTCACCAGATGAAACAAGATGGAGGCGTCAGAGTTTAGTGGTTGGAGGATTTCTCTTTAGGCTAAAGACCAGGAGGCATTTCTGCTGCTAGCGCTAGGCTAACATGTTAGCTTTGATTGTTTTTTCCCAGAATGCCCTGCTGTAGTTCACTTCCTGCTTTTGGAGCGTCTCTGGTCCGCTTGGCGTTCACTTCAGCCGAACCAGATAGAGGAAGTTGGATTACATTAAACCGGAGCTGGATTAAAGCGGGTTGGTGTCAATGAACCCAAATCTGCAGGGAAACATCTTTAACCTTTTCCTCACCATGACTTGACTAAAGTTTTGTTCTAATGTTGCCTGACCTGTAAAAGTTGCTTTTTAAATTGTCCTCTGACACATTGTCCTGCGTTCCTGAGCCGCCGGTGTTACGTTGCAGAAGAAACGGAGCTTTTCTGCAGGTTGGGCTCCTGTTTCTCAGTGAAGATCTGCTCATTCAGCAATGGCTCCAAATCTGAGCAAAATCAAAGGAAGTTGTTTCTAAATCTGCAGCCTGTGTGGTCACTCTCTCGTTTCACCATGAATGTGTCTCAGACGGTGTGGGTGTGTGAGGAACCCCCTCCGGTGGCGTCTACTCTGTACATCCGACTCAATGGCTCCAGTGTGCGTGTGTGTGTGTGGGTGTGTGTGACTGTGGCACTTAACCCTGTGACCGGTGGTGGAATGAACTCCACAGTAACCGTTCGCCCTCTCCCACCAGGCACTGCACCTCCCCGGTGTGTGTTACCACCCCAGGAGAGGCCAACAACTTCACACACACACACACACACACCCCAGCCGTCTCCATGTCGTTGGAGGCTGAGGTGGTGATGGCGCAGCGCCTCATGTTTAGACTCTGTGCCTTTGTTCGTCCCTGATGGGCGCCTCCTCTACCTGCATATGAGGCAGGAAGTCTCTGCTGTTTCCACTTTAAAGTCAGGAAGTGTTTGATTCCCTCGGTTTCCTCGGCTACTAAAAGCTCATTTCATCTTTTCCCCCAAACCACCGAATCACAAAACACTATTATTCCCTCCTTCTGATGCTGCTTGGTTCACACTGCTGCAGCTTCTGTTGTCCGGACCGGGCGGCACGAACAGAACCACCTGCTGACGCCGTCAGTCTGGGCAGAGGAAACAGGACCGCCATGTGGGTTCACTCCATCCATCCATCCATCCGCGACACACAGGACAAACAACCATGCACACACACACTCACATCTAGGGCCAATTAACCTGACAGTCATGTTTTTGGACTGTGGGAGGAAGCTGGAGTACCCGGAGAGAACCCACCATGCACAGGGAGAACATGGAGACTCCATGCAGAAAGACCGGGAATCGAACCCAGAACCTTCTTGCTGCAAGGCAGCAGCTCTACCAGCTGCACCACTGGGCAGCCTGTTTTCAACCAGTTCTTTAATATTGATTTTAAATGCAAGACAGAGACGGACGGACTTGGTTCTGATGAGGAACGGACCATCAGATGTTCCTGCAGGTCCGGAGTGAGGGCAGCCGGGGGCGGAGCTGACCTCCTGACTGACCCCCGGCAGGCAGGCGACCTCCTCACACCACAACACCTCTCCTCCAGGGTGGCTGCTTATCTGCTGCTGCAGGTCAAAGGTCAGCCAGCCACGTGAGCTGAGGAGGGAACGGCTGGTTTAGAGAAAACCGATACATTTAAAGGTCTAGAGGCGGAGCGGACCGGGAGAACCGGTCCACCAGACTGACTGACGGTTATAGAAACGGATCATTTTAATGACCAGCAGAGAACTCAGGATGTGGAGGATTTGACTAGACCAGAAACAGTCATATTGAACCTGAAGGTGAATTGGTTTGTTTTTACTGGAGCTCCAACTAACGATTAATCTGATGATTGGCATATTCTGCACTTAATCTCATTTTATATAAACAGTTATTCCTTTCCTGAAAAGGAAAATATTTTTTTCACCTAAAATGCAACAACAGCATTTAGTGAACAGTTGATGAATCTGCAGCTAAAAATACTTCTGACATCAACATCATGTTACAGGACTGATCTGGGATTATTTCTGGGATTAACAGATTAATAATCAGACAGAAAAAGTTTCTAAATGGGAGATTTTTCAACTCACAATCTGAGGCAGGTGAAGCTCAACCTGCCACCAGAGGAGATTTTATTATCTTAAATGTTTTATTCCATCTTTATTTATCCAGGTTTCCTGGTTTACAGAATAAAACAAGCACAGCAACAAAACCAGCAATTAATGACAGGCTAAATGTTTCTGAACAGTTTTGGTTCATTTCTGCTCTGAATGAAGCCAGAGCACTTCCTGTTCTGAGTCTCTCTGCTCTAGTTAAAGATTATTACGGTGTCATTTAATTGTCTGTTTCTGGTAGGCAGGGGTTAAAGTTCAGGAAGAAACTGAGCATAGAACGACGCTACCGCTCAGAAATGCTCCGTCTAAATTAGCTACAAAGACGCAGTAAACAGTTGATCTTCAGATGCAAACAGCCTCTGTGTTTTTGTCTCCTGGGTGATGAAATCCTGAGCTAAAAATGTTAAAGCGAAGCAGGAATGTGTCCAATCGCTGCAACAAAGCAACACAGAGAGCCTGAAATGGGCTACCTACAGTGTGACGCCGCTGCTACTGTGCACATCCACGGACACCCCTGGGACAGACGTGTAAAGGCATTAACATAAATGTTTTCTTTATTACAGTTGCATAATCTCACACTTGAATTTTAGAAAAATAAAACCAGCCATTACACTCAATTTATTCAGTTTGAGGTTCAGAAGAAATGGTTGTTTTTGACCAAATGTAACGGGAAAAACACGGTAGATCCTAAAGTCATCTTTTATTCCAGCATCTCAACATAAAATGCGAAAATACTGCAATTATTTTCTGTCATTTATTCCCATTTTAGCTGCATAAAACTTCAGGCAGATGCATGTGCGGAGCGATGCGGTGCGGTGCGCTGCGGTGCGATGCTGTGCGATGCTGTGTGGAGCGGTGCGGTGCGGAACGGTGCGGTGCGGAGCGATGCGGTGCGGAGCGATGCGGAGCGATGCGATGCGTGGAGCGCAGGCGGGCAAACCAGCATACGACTAATTTCAGTGTGCAGCGTCGGTCGAGAAAGTTGTTGCCATGCTAGGGAGACAGCGGTAGATCTAAGTCCTGTACCAGCTTCGACTATGCGAAATCGGCAATGTTGTCGTGCTGGTGCGATTTTAGCGCATGCGGCAGTGCGTGTGCGGGCGTGCGTGCGATGCTGTCGTGCGCGTGTGCGGAGTGCAGTCGTGCGTGATGGTGCGGTGCGAAGTGCGGTGCGTGCATGCGATGCGTGCGTGCGTGCGGAGCGCATGCGGTGCGAGCGATGCGAGCGTGCGATGCGCGATGCGATGCAGTGCGGAGGCGTGGCGATGCGATGCGGTGCGATGCGATGCGATGCGATGCGAGCGATGCATCTCCATGCGGTTTGTCCAGAGGAAGCAGAAATTGCTCCTCCTGCCGTTGCTCTGATGTTTGTCATGGAGATGAAAAGCCGCCGCCTGCCTGGCAGACATGTTAACTGTTAACTTTGATCTCGTTATTAATTCTCCATGAACTGCTAATAAAGCATAATCTCTGTGTATCTGCGCCGGCGGCTCCCAAAGCCTACAGCGGGTTGACTGACACTTCCTGGCTGGCGGCTCAAACTGACTCCAGATAAAACAATCGAGCTTCAGGAGTTCAAATCAGACGGAGGGATGAGTGGCACATGCCTCTGGCTGCATCTGCAGCTTTAAGTCGATTCCCTGACATCCATGAAGCGGATCCGCAAAGAAAGAGAGAAAAGTCAGACCTGGATTTAGTTTTTTAGTGTTTTTCTGGGGGAATCGATGAACTGGAGAAGGAAGTTGGTCCAGTTTGCTTCTGGATTTAAAACAAAATCAACATTCTGGAACTCAACTGGACAAAGTTCTGCTCTGGTTCTGATCGGTCCGAACCGTTCAGACCAAGCAGCCGAATCTTTGAGCTGAAACATTTTCGGTTTTTCCTCCTTCATTTTAGACAACGTCACATTTAAAATCAGTGTTTATCATTGTGACCTGAGTTGGTCTCATATTTTGCTCGAGTTGTGATAAATATATTTAAAATATCTGTTATTTTCTGACATGAAGGATGGAAAAAATTGACCTTTTTAAAATGATTCCAGTTTAATTTCTATAAACCTAAACAGGAACTTTATCTCGTCGTTTATAGTCATAAATTTCTAATCACCATCAGAATTTTGATTTGTTGTCGTCATGAATTTAATTTAATGATGTTTAAAACCCAACAAAACTGTATTGTCAGGTTAATTGTTCTATTTTTCCACTGTTCTTCATTGAGAGGATCAGTAAATATCAGTAACTTTTAATCGATGCTGTGAGTCTGGTGATAAATATGACTTCATATTTATGTCCTATGGAAACACAGTTTGCTTTTGCTGCCATTCAGTCTCATAAAGTTCAGTAACAAATACGTTTATCGTCCTTTTATTAGCATCACAATAGAACCCAGAATCTCTCTTCATTTTTGTTTTGCTTCATATTTGTGACCTGAATTAGTTTTATTATTTCTCAGTACTTTATTCCTGTTTGTCTGACCTCTGCAGTCCTGGCTTCTCTTTTCCTTTTTATACTTTTACCTTTAATTTCCAGATCTGATCAGAACCGGAGTCTGATTAGAGCGATCAGAGGAAAAGTGTTTTTGGGAAGGCAGGGCAGACGGCAGCAGTTTGATAGCGAATGTTTTCCACATGAGTCTCTGTGCTGATTGTGGAAACGTTTCCTTTCACCTCCATGTTTGCTGCATGTGGAGCAGAAACCTTCAAAAAGCAGCAATCAGGAAGGCCTGAGTGATGCAGAGCGGGGGTCAAAAGGTCGCCTCGGTGTGAGCTCTGAAGCTGTTCTGATTGGAGGAAGATGATTTATTAGCTGGAGCAACGCATTTATTTATGATTCACTTTCTAAAGAGTCATGCACTGAAAAAACTAAAGTTACATTTAATCTAATTAAATTTTCCCAACTGAATTTATGTACATTAATTTAACAAAACTTGGATGACAAATGAAATAGTTTTAAAGCTGAATCATCAATAATTCAGGATTTTCATCTCATAACCCCACAGCATGATGCTGCCACCGCCATCACTGTGTCCACTTCACGGCTCGGCTCTCTGCAGCGTCGTATCTCCCATGATCCTCTCTGTCAGTTCAGGTTCAGGACGTCTGCAGGTGGTTCTGAAACCAGAACCAAAACCACTGGACTTCAGTCAAACGCCTTCCTCCAGAACCGGCTGCCCTGGATCAGATTTAGGTCAGTTTGGGCTGCAGCGAGCGACACGGGGAAACCTGGAGGGTTCCACTGAAAGTAGGACAGAAGCTCTGAGCTCACAGCTGCCAACAGGAAGTCACCTGAACCCACCTGAACCCACCTGAACTCACCTGAACCCACCTGAACTCACCTGAACCCACCTGAACTCACCTGCAGAGAAGACACAGAAATACTGAATAAATAAATGACCTCAGGCAGAGACGCTGGTTTTTACCTGGTTCTGGAATATTCTGGAAGAACAATTAAAGTATTTCAAACATATTGGGTTTTCTGCTGAGGTTCTGGTCCATTCCTCCTGACAGAACCGGGTCAGGTCTGACCTCAGATCAGGACGTTTCTAGCTTCTTCTGTTCTGATTCCTTCTACTGTGGAAAAAGCAGCAGAACACCCACAGCATGATGCTGCCACCACCATGCCTCACAGCTGCTGCTCTCAGTTTCCTCATTACAGTCATCACTTCCTTTTTTTATTTAGAAACTTTAATCTGGTTTTCTGCTTCTGCAGCAGATCAAGTTCCGATTATCTGTGTAAATGATCTTAAACTGGTTTATTCAGACATCTGGACCACAGCTGGACACACGAAGCTGTGACATCATCACTGAAATAAATACCTTAGTTAATCCTGTCTGAGTTTCTGATTTAATGTCAGACAGCAACAAACAATGATTTGTTCATTTTATACGGCGCGTATGTAAATATCTGGACTCAGCTGTGTTTGCGTCGATGTTATTTAGAAGGAATTTAAAGGGACAGTATTGTGTCATTTTTTTTTTTTCATGTTTTATGTTTTTCCTCCATCAGAATCAAACCTGCAGTGTTGCTTTGATTCTTTCACGCATGTTTGAGAAATCCTTTAATCTCCATGGCAACCAGGTGCCCAAAATACCCGGGTGGACCTAGTCCCGCCTTTGAGACGCAGCTCCTCCCACCTTCGGCTCCTTCAGACTAGCCAGCAGCAATTAGCAAACAGCTGCTGAGCTCATTATAGGAGCTGCTGCTCAGAGTGAGGCTGGTAAAAACGTTAAAGGGTTAATATAGGAGCCATGTTGGGACGACTTCCTGGAGGCGGAGCTTCAGAAACAGCTTCTTAAAGAGGCAGAGGCCCAATTTGAAGGCGTTAAATCAGGAAATAACATTTCTGTTAAATCATATTTACATCATTTTCATGCTAGCTGAATGTAACAGTTCCTTTATTATGTCGTAAAATCACATTTTCTGCCTGTAAATGACATGAACGAACGAACGAACGAACGAACGAACGAACGAACGAACGAACGAACGAATGAACGAACGAACGAATGAACGAACGAACGAACGGTTTGGCGAGGCCGGCGGTTCTCCTGTGAGGTTCTGAGCAGATTCTGCTTGTTGTTCCCGGATCAGCCCGGTTTCATCGAGGCTTTTTAAACTTCAGCTCTTCAGACGCTGCTGGCTGTGAAATCAGGACAGAAACATAAAAACAGGCCTGAAGCTTCTAATGTAATTACATTACTCTCCATAAAACATGTTTGCATATTCAGAGTTCAGGAGGAAGGAAGGAGAGCTGCTGGCTCCTACAGCAGCAGAACAATGTGTAGCGCAGAGATACTTTATTAGCCTTATTATCACCAGGCCTCCTCATCCAGATTGTTGTCCTTCACCTTTATCACACACACACACACACACACACACACAGCAGGTTCCTGTGGCTCTCTGCCTGCTGGGAGGAAAGTTGTGAGGAGAAGTGAGAGCAGCGTTGCCAGGTTGGATGAATTAATGAGCCCAGGTGAGCCAGAGCCAAGAACCCTCACCTGCAGTCTTCATTTCCATCTGGATGATCACATGAAGCTAACGGCTGCTTCATTAAGCTAGCGCAGCCTGGCGGCCTGCAGCATGCAGGTGGAGCAGGAAGCGGTTGAAAGCGGTTTGAGTGACGGAGGCCGGCCTGCAGCGCCGCACGGCCGCTTTGATCAGACGCGACGCCTCACCTTCATCTCAGGATTATGAGGCTGGATGCTGATGATGCTGCGTGTTGGTTTCCCTGGAGACATGCAGGATGGAGGGAAAGGCTCTTTCACTTTCAGGGAATCTAGAGAATAAGCTTCATTACAACGATTCTACAGCAGGAAACTCTGAATATCCTTAGTTTGATTTGACTGGTGAATATTAAACATAAATGTTTGATTTAAACTGAATTATTTCAATTTATTACATAAACAGTGATACATTTACATCTTTTATGTTATAAATATGTGGAAAATATCACTGCTAAACAAGCTTCCTGCTCAGAGTGCTGCATCCAAGCATATTAATGGACAGTTTAGTGGAAGGAAAAAGTGTAGTAGATAAACAAGCAGCACCTGCTTTATGGTCTGCTGGTTTCATTTTCCAACTGAATATGATCTTCACTTTATGAATTTATTTACCTCAATAAATCATGTTTTATTGTAAAAACTTTAACGTTTATCTGCTGAGGAACCAATAAAAATGAGTCAATAAGATCATTTAATGATGACTTTTAAACCTGTGGATTAATTTCCCCACTGCAAAAATGTCTATGAAACAAATTTAATTGAATATTTTTTATCAAACAAATAAACATTCAGAGTTTAAAATACTTAAAATAAAAACAGGAATGAACTCAAACTCTCTGCCTCGCTAATCTCATGACTTTTGAGAATATTTGCTGCTTTTGTGCACAAAAGCTAGACATTAATCAGTGACTGAATTATTACTGCTGAGGTTTTGAATTTATTCTGCATATTTTCTTGCAGATATTTTCCTTCATGAAGCTGAAGCTCCTCCTCAGTTTTCTGATGATTCCTCCCTGATGTAAAATGAGAAAACATAACAGATTCATTTCTGATCTGAATCTGAAGGAATCATCAGAAACGAACACCTGAAACTCTCTGATCTGTGACGTCACATGCAGGATTTTCACCTTTGAACTGAACGAGTGAACTGAATGAACTTTTGAGCTGCAGTCGAGAAGCTCCAGGAAAGAGAAAAGTAATCAGATTCCTCCTCTGTGTCGGGATGACTTTGTGACGACCTCTGCTGCAGATTGCCTCGGTTCAGGGAAACGGCTCCGTCAGTTCTATCGCCGTTGCCCCGGCAACCATCTGAGTCCCATCTCTGCGCGGCTGCGTGCAGAAATGAGTTGTGAACAGGCGGGGATTAAACATGATCCCGCAGACAGAGCGTCACTCAGCCGCCCCCCGCGGCCCGCGGCCTGCGGTGAAGGTGCGGTTCATCCGTTCCTCCAGGGGAAAGTGCGCTCAGTCTGAAAAGCTCCGCAGTGGATTTTGCGCAGCTTTTCCCTCCAATTAGGAGGCGATGGATTGAATTGATCAGCCCGATGAAGATCAATAAGATAGTTAAAGGCCCGCATTTGTTCTGATTCAGAGGAAACTGTTCAGTTTTCATGTTGACTGACCGGAAGTCCGTCAGAATCTGTTTCTGTTGTCCATCATATCAGGAAACACTGTAGAAAAACAAGCTTCAATTTCTGCAAAAAATACGTTCAGATCCAACGGAAATATTGAGAATTCAGCAGCTTCGCTTTTTATTTTACACTCTCGACCTCAACTCAAAGAAAATCCATCTTAACATCAGAGCGAAAGATTTTTACACCAGAATAATGAAATAACCAAATATCTAAATGTTCAAATAAATTAGCTGCTTAATCTCTCTGCTTTTTAAAGACCAATTACTATTTTCAAAAGTAGAAAATAATAGGCTGCAAAATTCCTCAATAAACCTCTTAATAAAAATAGTGGTATTATAATTTTATGAGGACATTTTTTTATATAATTTTTTAAGCAGGCATTTTTACCTCAGTGGGAGGAGGGGGCGGCGTGATGGGAAATATTTTGATTTTAGTCCTTCTAGTGATAAAAATATCGATACCTCAGATTTGACCTAAATATTCCGTAAAGTTTTCAAGGTTTCCTGAACTTTGACCCAAATCCTGATCCATGTCCGTCTGTGTATCTGCAGACAGGAAATTGTTTTTCATTTTGGATCTGAGTTGAGGAAGTTACCGGAAGTAACCGGGAGTTTGTGGAGGTTTCCTGATCCGGTTCCGGTTCCGGTCCTCCTGGTGCCAGGCAGACCCGCCGGCTGCAACCTGGTCTGTGCCTCATGGCAGTTAAAAAGGGGGGGGCAGAACCCGATACCCTTACCCCCTCCCACCGCCAACGAGCCGTTTGGGGTGAAAATCTGAGGAGAAACAAATCAACAGGGGCGAATCCAGAGAGTTTAAGAAGATTTATTAAAACAGATTAGTAATCTGTAAAACATGTTTATGAATCTATTGGTAACCCACATAAAATGGGATGCCTCTTCAAGAAGCAGAGGTTAGGGAAGCTAGGTGTTCTACCTCGCCAATAGAAAGTTTAGTTTCCAATGTGTTTAAACCAATCGGAATGCAGACTGTCGCTGGAGGTCCCGCCCTTCTTCCCCGTGTCTGCAGCAAGTTTGTGTGTGGAGGAGACTGTGAAGCTGTGCAGCGTGAGAGTCTGTGCGCTTATAGGACTGGATACGAACTGGAAACGAACCCTTTTGCAGATAGAATTGCTGGAAGACATGAGTAAAAAGACTGAACTTCACTTTTTCTGGCAAGCACTGTTAGAGCTACCTCGTTAGCCTCGTTAGCCTTGTTAGCCTCGTTAGCCTCGTTAGCTCTGATCGGCTATTGGTTTCCTGGGAGTTCATCTCGTTCTCCGTTCAGCTGAAGGTAAAAACTAAAATATAGTATATTATTACTTTACTCACAATGAAAGTTCATATTGTTGAGGTTAAAGCATGAAAAAGAAGCCTTGTTACCTCATCTAGTGCTCCGGACTGAGAGACACCATATTGTTGTCCCAAACGTGGTTGAGCATTTCTGTGCCTTTCATTTGGGTTTTTGTTCTGTTCATCACATTTTGTTGAATATTAGTGATTATCTGAATTACTTAATTATTCAAATTGAACTGATTTTGGGTAAAATATAATGTTTAATATTGTGCTTGGAAAATAATTTTGCCATTTACAAAAAAGAGTAAATTGATAATGCTGTGAAATACTGCATTGAGTTAAATGAGAATTATTTTATTGAACATTTGAACAATTTGATGATAAATTGATGTCAAATATGATGTCTCAGAAACATGATTTAAGGATTAAAGCTAGAACAGCTTAATAAAAGTTCTATTATTCTGTGTGTTGACATGTTGGGTCTGGATTGTTCCTGAGGTGGACTCCCACCAGGACTTGAAAGAACTGGATTCCTTCTTTTCCATTTGGAGTCCTGCTGCACCCTGCGGTGTGGTAGGCTGTCTCACTCACATCCTCACACACAGTTGGTTATGCAGGAGACCGACTGACATTTTTCACTTTTATTGTCCCATCCTGGGATTTTGGACATTACCTTTTGGACCAGTTTTCATTTGGGACATTATAATAATCCTAATCATGTGTTGAGTCGAACATGAATTGGAACTGAAATTGATTAATTTGTTTATTACAATTCAGAATTCAGATTTCCAGGTGCATCTAAAGGTCTAAAACTGAGAGTCAGCACTTGGCCAAGTACTACTATTATTTTATGTATTTTATTGTGTGTAATTTTATTTTCAGAATTGTAAGTCTTGTACAACTTTGTCAATTTTATGGTTTATGCCACTAAAGCCAGTCGTTCTTTAACTTTATCCAACTGCCTTTGTGTCTTCAAACGCTCCATTTACGCGCAGATTTATAGTAAATATTTGTTTTTCACAAAATTATTTAAAGTTATGACAAATTAAATAATCACAATTTATAATCATTTTGTCAGATTCCACAAATCAATTTAAAGATATTTTATTTGTCCCAAAGTTAAAGTAAATGTCGTGGTCGATTTTATCATCCAAGTTTCTTCAGCTTTCCAGTAGCAGTCCGTCTTCCAACTCATCGGAAAAGCTTCATGGATAAACACACTTCTGCTATTTCATCAGGTTTCTGTCAGAATAACGGAATCAAGGCCAGTTTTTTGTTTTAGTGAAACAGTTTAAAGAGTAAATCGTTTATCCAGAGAACAGGGAGGCTGAGAAAATTACTGTAAAATGAGGTGTAAAAACAACAAATGTTTTTTACAGTGTGATTACATGGTCAGAGCTGGAGGTGGGGCCCCAGATGAGATTCTGCCCAGGGCCTCAGTCAGCCTTAGATAGCCTCTGTTTCTCTCCATCCAACCGGTACTGGATTATTCTGCTCAGCCAGAAAAAAGAAGAGGAGAAGGAAGAGGAAGGGGGTTCCTGGATCCCCGGCCCAGGGTCCATCCTCGGTTTGTTTGACATGGCAGCTTCCCCGAGGATGAGAGAGATAAACATCTGGCGGCGCTGCCAGGAGAATGAGAGAGAGAGAGAGAGATGCTGATCATCTAATTACAGCTGCAAATAAAATGCTAATTTCTCCTGGCACCGTGATGGAGTTTAAACATGGCGCCGTCCAGAACCTGAGCGGACCGGGCTCTGCTCCAACAAAGACTCATTATCCAGAATATTATTATTACTAGTGTTCATATAAACCATACAGACTGCAGCATGTTCATGACCATGAGGATCACAGCCGGCCCAAGGAACAAGCAAAGGAAGCTGTGAGGCCGTACAGGCCTGCAGGGGGCGCTAAAGAAGGAATACAAAATCTCAAATTTCATTTATCATAAATAAGAAAATGTTCATTTTCCTTTGATCTCAAGAACTTCAAATTTTTATTTAATTTCATCATGATTTTGAATATTTGATCATTTTAAATTCAATAATGCAGATGGAAAACGTAATAAACTAAAAGTTAGGATTTAGTTCATTTTTCATTACTGTTATTTATTTATTTTTGTGTAGTTATTTAGTATGTGGTTCATTTTATGGTGTGATTATTTGGGTGCACAATAGAATAATGTGATTATTATCATTAGTATGATTATTGGTAATATTAGAGTAAACAGACATAAATAATGAAACTGAGTCACATGACCTTTGAGCTTGTTAGGCCCTCCAAGCCAGCAGGGGGCGTCAGGAACTCAAAATGTCTCCACTGAATTCATGTTGCTCAAAATCTGCCTTTTATTTATTTAGGTTTTATTTTGAAAGGATTTAAAATCAAAATTTCAGCCAGTATGAAAATTGTACGTGTCTGCATGTAAACATAACTAGTAAAATGACAGATAGAGAGATATAAAATTATTTTGCTGTTTTGGGGCCTCCACTCTGGGCCCCATTTAAAGCTGTGCCGCCCCTGCAGCAGTGATTAATGATACCTCACTAGCCGCAGATTAATCACGCAAAATGAGCGGAAGGTTTGCGGCGTTCGTCCGACCCGCAGCCTTCAGGTGGGATGAGATGAAGAAGAAAAACCTGGTTTCATCAAATCTTTTTAGATGCAAATATTCCGTTATCTCCTGCTCGCTGCAGCTGTAGTGTTTTCCTCTCCATGTGTTTATGATTAATTATCTGTTCTTGGTGGAAAAATAAATCATGTGAAATGAGGATGTGCGCGCGCAGAGAGCCGCGCGCAGAGATGGCAGGTCGATGCTGTTAATTTCAGGTTGAAACTGACACAGTAATTATAGCGCGGATTGCTGCTGGAACACTAGCAGGCAAGATTACACCTCTCTGCTTCTATTTTCTGCTGTTTTATTTTTTATTTTATCAGATCCTGCTTATATTTTACCAATTAAAAATCGTAAAGGCATTTCATTGCCCCGGGATAAAATAAAATAAAAAAAGAAAAAGCGGGAAAGAAGCAGCCTCTCTGCTAACACGGCCATCACTTTCCCCCATCAGATTCATTGTGATGTATTAGATGCAATAAATTATCCCATGTAACAAAACATGGCGAGCTGAAAGGCTGATAATCTGCAGAGGGGAGATAAGGATTCATTATTCCAAATCATTATGAATCCAGCGTTGGCTGTGACTTCTTTCTTAATCAGCTTCTGTGATCCTGGATACGTGAAGGGAGCAGATAAGAGCCGAGTCGTTTATAATTCTCCCCACCTCGGCCTAATATTTTAAAATAAAAATCGCAGGCAGAAAGAAGCGGCGCGCACGCACGTGCACGCGCATGCACCGGCTTTGGAGGGTGCACGGAATGTAATAAAACACACTGAGAGAATAAATGAGTAAATAGATTAAACCCGCGCATTGGCTGCTGCTGTTTTCTCTCTTTTTTGTCTCAAATTAAGGTCATCTCCCTCCACGTTTCCAGAGAGGAATCCTGCTGAAAAGAGAAACTGTGCTTCCTGTTTAGAGGAGAGGCTGATCAGTCTGGCTTTTAACGCGGTGAAACGCCGCAGCCTGTTGGGTTCAGTGAAGGTGAGAGACAACATGGCTGCTCAGGTAACTGGCGCACAGGAACCCTTAATAAATAACATTTATGCTCTAACATAATAGAACTGTGAAGTCAAAACGAGCCACTTCTTGTTTATCTTCCAAATTGATTCCTATTATTCTCCCTCCTAATGAACCTTTTATTGCATCTTTAATGTGAATAAATTCCGCCATAATCTGATCATTCCCATCTGTGTTGCTTCACCTTTACTTTGAAATCTAATTCCCAGCATCGCGCTGTGTTTGCATCAAAAGCAGATTAATAAATCATTACGATCTGGATGTGTTATTTTTCTAATTCCATTCAGATGCCGGCATCTTCTAATTCCTCCTAAATGAGGAGCCGCGCCGCGCAGAGCAGCGCTGAATTATTCATCGCTTTAAAAAGACGCGTTTGGCTGCAGAGCCGCATCCGTAAGTTTATACAAGGCGGTTTGCGCCAATTATCTTTAATTTATTACCTTAATTGAATTTCTCCCCACCCTCCGCCACCAAAGCTAGATTTGGGTGTGATCAGTTTACATTCTCCTTCAAAGAGTCGAGGCGCAACATGAGAGACGCCAAGCCTGCAGCATCCTCTTCCTCTCTGCTCCTCCAGCGCGTCTCTCACAGAGGAGGATCGGATTTGCTTGGTGCTCCTTTCAATCAACCGAGCTGTCAATAAGAGGCCTCTGCGCGCTCCGGGTTACTCGGTCCGCTCGCGCCTTCTTCTTCTCTTCTGGCATCAAAAAAAAATGAAAATAAGCAGCAGACCCAACGTGTTGCTGCGATCACATTGTGCTGCATTTCAGCCTGCATCCCCACCCCGCCGCTTTCTGCCTGTATTTGTCTCTGTGCAGCCGCCCTCCTCTGTCCTTTGTGGCGCAGCGGCTCCTGCTGCAGCACAAAGGGACGCGGAGCTCCATGTCCCTGAAGCAGCCGCGGCGCAGATCACTGCTACGAGCACAACTCAATAATTAACACCGCTTTTTATCCTAAAACTGGTATTTCTTTAATAAACAAGCAAATAAAAGGCCCTGAAGATCTTACATCCGTTTTCTGTTGGGTAAAACGAATACAAAATCAACCAATCGATTCAAAATCAACCAATTTTAGTTGAAAAAGATTGAAATTCTTAAATTAGTTTAAAAAAGAATCGTTTCTAAAAGCTTCCAGGCTTTATTTATGAATGAAAACAACAACAAATAGATGAGAAAATAGATTTAGAAGTTAATCTGGATACATATTCAATTAAAAACCAAATTACTAAACAAACATGGTAAGAAAATTATTTTCAGTGTAAAATTAACAAATTTCCCATTAAATTTGATTCTAAATGCATATTTGTTCAGGATGAGGAAATTTAAAAATATTGATTTAGATTTATCAGATAAAACAACAGAACATTGTGGACCAAATCTATTTTTAGGGTAAAATAAATTCTTTAGATGAAAAAAGCTTGAATTTATTGAAGAACGGGGAAGCATTTAAAACACATATTCTGATTAAAACAAAAACAAATCTATTTTCAATATACAGTCGATAGATTTAGATGAAAATCGAATCAAATGTTCCAAAAAATGTCAAAGAAACGGAATAAGTGAGGAAAACCGTGAAGCTGAGCGTTAACCCTGAGATGAGGCCTCTTCCCATTGGCTGGTGCATCTAGTTGCTTTCTGAGCCGGAAGCTGCTCATACAGTAGAGGCGAGGCCGCGCGCGCGCGCGCAGCCGTGCCCCCGTAGCCTACATGCGTGCGCGCGCGTTTCTTATTTATAATCAGGCTGATGACTCCGGGACCGTGCCAGGGCCTGGCGCGTGCACGAGCGGGAGCGCGCAGTAAGAAGCCTGTGTGTGTGTGTGTGTGTGTGTGTGCGCGCGCTCTTCCCGTCCACAGCTCTCGCCCTCTCAGCCTCTCTCTCCCCGCCTGTCTCTAAATGCCATCGGCGCCTCCATCTGCATGTCAGTCTTTCTTCTCATCTGCTGGGGAGGAAAAAAACAAACCAAAAAAGGAGAAAATAAAAGAGAAGAAGAAGAAAAGCGGCGCGGCGTCCAGCGGTCAGGTCAGTAGCCTTTCCATGTGCAGCTCGCTTTGCTCGGATCCTGATGCTGCGGCTCTGATCTAAATGATGGAAACTTTTGCTTTGAATCAGAATCACAAAACATTCAGACAGAATTTCATCTTTGTCTTTTCGTTTCGGGTTCGGCGGCTGGAGCAGCCTCCATCCGAACCGAGCCAACGCTAATTCAGCCCCGCGTTCCGCGCCTCTCTCCGGACCGACCCGCCGCCCATTCCCCCAAATTTCAGCCGCCGCCGCTAAAATAGTGCAGATGAGGAGTTTTAGCGGCATATTACCTGCCGCTCAGGCTGATGGCGGCGGTTCCGGCCGGGGAGCCGCTGCAGCCGTGAAATCGATCTGATTACCTTGCCGGCGGCTGTTCTTCCTCCGTGTCGGTCCGCTCTCTGCATCGATGTGGCGCAGAACTGAGGGCAGCATCAGGGAGGAGATGCGGCGCGCATTTCTCCGTTTGTTTTTTTATTTATTTATTTAATTCTGCCTAAAAAAAAAATCCTAAATTAGATTTTAAATATTAAATATTTGAGGCTGTGTGCAGAGTCGCCAGCCGGCCGGATCCCGGCTTTCCGCACTGCTGGGATTTTTTTTTTTTAATTCAATATTTAAATTCAGAGTGAATTTGTAAATGGAAGCCCACCCTCTGAAACCACAGCAATGAGCTGAATGAAGGTGAAGAGGCCCCGCTCGGTGGCTGACAGATTACATCAGCGCGTCTGGCGAGCAGCGATACAGACGCTGATAAGCATCACAACTTGGCCAACCGGCTCACCATTTTCCTTTTTCACATCACTGTAGGAAAGAATGACAGAAAACTCTAACTGCTCTATTTTTTCCCTTTTTACACTCGAAGAATATTTTTTTGTTCTCAGTTTAAATCATTCTAGGAACCGGAGTTCTGTTTTCAGGTTTCAGCAGCAGAATTCGACGCCCTCGTTTTGTTCTAAGAAGCAGCCTCGGTTCACATGCCGGAGAGAATAACAACTCCTTTTTCTTGAAAAGAGCAGCGAGGTGACAAATGACTCAGTGATGTAACAAATAGATTACCTGCGAGGAGCTGCAGCGGTTTCGACAGGCATGTAGCGCCGGTGCAGCCTGGCAGCCTGACCCGGCAGCCTGCAGCCTCCAGCCGGCGGCCGGCTTCACCTGCGGCCCGCTCCGCTTCGACGCGCCGCAGCTCCTGGAAACATCCCGCAAACAAAGCGTTAGCGCCATTTTTCTATTTTTCTAAATTTCGTCCTGCTGTCAGGCTGAAAGCCACATATTAGTCAGGTTTTTGTGCCACTTTGTTTTTGGAAGAAATGACAAAGCAGCAGAAATATGACACACGGACCCCAGAAGCACCGGGACACCCACAGACTCTCGTTCTCACTGCGAACCTGCAAATATTCACACTTTCACTTCACTGGCTGCTGAATTTAATTCACACTTTTTATCATTTAATTCATTATCCTTGTGTGTAATTTAATTTTTATTTATAAGGAAACAGTGATGTTTATGGATAAACACACACACACACACACACACACACGTAGGCGAGACCTAATCTAGAATATTTGATCCTGTCACTGGCAGCAGAATAATCTGTTCCCATCTTAAACTCTGAGCCGCAGAGCAAAAAAAAATTTGTTTTGATTTTAATCGGAGATGTTTGACATAATCTGGCAGAAATAATCTGCGTCATCAGAACCGCGACTGGGCCCAGAACTCTGACTGCAGCTGCGCCTCAGGAATTTATTTTAAATGTTTTTAAAAAACAGAGAAAAAAAACCAGAAAATATTTCAGTTTGATTTTAATTTTTAATAGAGAATCATCCTGGTAGAGAACAGGCCTGGTTCCGGACTGGTTCTGTTCACCCGAACCAAGAGAGATAAAATATAAAACACAATCTATATTATTGTTATTATTATTGTTATTATTATTATTGAATTTTATTTTATTGTTGTTATTTCTCTTTGTCCGGTTCGTTCTAAACCAGATTCAGGTTCCGGTTTGCTCCTCTTCCTCTCCAGGAGGAAGACTCTCCTCTTTCTCCCCAATATTAATATTAACTGTAGCAGAACCGCGAGGCAGAGCTGGGCGTTAGGGGGCTGGAACAGTTCTGACTGGTTCCGTTTGGTCCAAATGAGGACGGATCAGAGCGGCAGTCCGACTTGTGCAATTTTTGTTTTTTTGGTTGAGCGAATGTAGCTCATGAATTCCCCTGTGCGGCGGGCCGCTGATCCACCAGCCTCATGGTTGCTGCTGTTGCTGCTGTTGCTGCTGTTGCTGCGTGCGCGCCCCCGACTGCTTTTACCCACCGAGCTGCGCGCCCTGTGCGGGTTCATTTCCTGGCTTTACAGTGACGTCACATCCAGTAGCGTCGATGCACACACACCCACACACACACACACACACACACACACACACACACTTCCAAAACTACTACAGTATCGATCTAATAGAGGCGAAAACGCGCAAGAACGGCACAATCCTACCTCCTGTATTATATTATACATAATATAGATTGAGATGATTTTCTGCGTACAACAAATGTAAACCAGAAATGTAGCATCTGAATATTATTTACATTTAATAAAACAAAACTTTCTGCTTAACAGAAAGTATATTTAATACCTGCTTAAAGATTATTTACTGATGTAACTTTTAACCTGAAAATGAGCCTAATATTCTATTTAGTTTATTTTTGAAGAGGATAAATCAATAAGATTAGATCATACAAGTTGTGTTTTATTTCTCCAAATGTTATATTTTGTATTTTAAACTTTTCCTCTTCAGTGCTTAAAATGAAGCTGTGACTGCAGCCGAAATATTAACAGCAAAACTGTTCTTTTAATAATTGTTCACGTTTCAGTCAAGATCTAAAGAAATGAAATATGATCTTGGCTCGCGGCCCTCAGCGCGTCCCGCGCTGCTTGCTTTGCGCTTTGGAGCCAACAGGCAGAATAATGAGGCTGTCACCGCGAGAGGACGCACTGTCACAATGTAAAGAGCAGCAACGTCCCGAAAGCAACAGGCTGAGCTGCTCACACACACACACACACACACACACTTTGAAACATGAATGAAACAAACAAATCTTTACTTCTTAATATTCTTGTCTCACCACAAACACTCTTTATTCCTTTTATTTTTGTTTCTTTTTAAATCTGATCAGTTTTGCGCCTTTTTAAACTTCCGAGTTCTTTCAAAGCCTTTAATAAGTAAAGTGGAGCTTTATGTTTTTATTTGTTATCTAAGTGATTGAAAACTTGCAGGTTTTGCATCTTTTGCTTTAGTTGGATTCAATTATCAGGCCCCTCCCCTCAGCTGATGACACTGACAGACCCTCCTTAAGTTGCGTCGCGCCACAGCTGTCTGCGAGCATTGAGCTGCCTGGCGCCATCCTGAAAGAATGCCTTCACTGTAAAAAAAGAAAAGAGAGAGAGAGAGAGAGAGAGAGAGCGGGGTTAATGGAGACACCTAGCAGCAGATCTGATCAGTGAGTTGAACTTGCTGGTGCCGCTCAGTGCGCAGCGCACACTCAGCTCTGCGCTACTTGTTGAACCGGCCTGAAAACTCTCACATCTTTTATTTTTTATATCTGGTCATATTTTTTCTGAGAGGAAAGAGTTCAGGAACTCTGCGCCGAACTGGATTCCATTTTGGCCGTGTTCGTGCGGCAGCAGCGTTGTTGCATGCGGCTCTGCTGCGGGTATGTTTGCGCTTTAAATCTCTCTGCGTTTTCTTTTCTTTTCTTCTCTTTTTATTTTTATTTTACATTTTTTTAGTCGTGAATCCAGTGCGCGCCGCTTTGTTTGCATGATGAACAGAACCAGAAAGTGACTCTAACGTTCTGCTCTCTGTCTCCAGGTGATCCGAAGCGGCCGCGGAACCTGTTGGATTTTAACGCAAACGGATTTGGGACTCATTATTTCTTTGCTCCGTTTTTTTCCACATGAACTTTTACTGAAGAACAGAAATAATTAAATCAGGTTCGAAGACAAAGAGCGAGCGATGGAAGTAAGTGCGGACCAGCCTCGATGGATGAGCCATCATCCCGCGGTGCTGAACGAACAGCATCCCGGCTCCCATCACCCGGGCCTCGGCCACTCGTACATGGACCCTTCGCAGTATCCGCTGGCGGAAGATGTGGATGTACTGTTTAATATCGATGGACAGGGGAACCACGTCTCTTCGTACTATGGGAACTCAGTCCGAGCCGTCCAGCGGTACCCTCCGCCTCCACCCGGTGAGTCGACGGCCTCTTCGGGGCCTTTTTATTTTCATTTTTATTTATCATAATCCAGCTTTTTCGATGATTGTACGCAGAGGCTCTGCGGCTGGGTTTCACGTTAGAATTTGATCCCGGCCGGGTTTCAGTTTCTGCTCGTAGTTTACCTCCTTGTGTTCCGTCTAAACACCTGAAACGCGACCTGCTCTTCTCAGATCAGTTTCTGCGGCCCGGCCGCGTTTCACGGCGACTCAGTTTGTGGAGATTTTGGGGAAATTGAATTTGTCCCTCTGATCACAGCGGCGCCTCAGATGTTCATAAGCGCAGCTTGTGGAGTTTCCTGCCGTGTAACTTCCTCCACAGTCAGCTCAGTTTGTTTTGAGGCGTTTGGATAGCAGAGCTGTTGCATCAGGGCCTGTTAGACGGGAAAACGAAGCTCTGTTACCTGATATGTTGGAAAATCACATTTTCGATGGTTGATTTGCTGCGGTTTGACTGAGCAGGCTGCTCATCTTGTTGTGTCTCCCGCTGCAGGTAGCCAGGTGTGCCGCCCGTCGTTACTGCACAGCTCGCTGCCCTGGCTGGAGGGCAGCAAAGGAATCCCCCCCCACCACAGCAGCTCCCCCTGGAACCTCAGCCCCTTCCCCAAGAACCCGCTGCACCACGGCTCCCCGGCCAGCCTGTCCGTCTACCCCCCGGCCTCCTCCACCTCCCTGTCCACCGGACACTCCAGTCCGCACCTCTTCACCTTCCCCCCGACCCCTCCCAAAGACGTGTCCCCGGACCCGGGCATTTCCACCCCGGGCTCCAGCAGTTCCGGGCGCCAGGAGGACAAAGAGTGCATAAAGTACCAGGTGACCCTGGCCGAGAGCATGAAACTGGAATCAGCTCACAGCCGGAGCGTGGCGTCAATCGGAGCAGGGTCAGCCTCTGCCCACCACCCCATCGCCACATACCCACCCTATGAATACGGCCCCGGCCTCTTCCCACCAAGTAGCCTGATAGGTGGGTCATCTTCTAGTTATGGTTCCAAAACGAGACCAAAAACAAGGTCCTGTTCAGGTAGGCGTGCGTTTATTACATTCCCTTTTGCTCTAACGTTTCCCCAGATTTACCCGCAGAGCCATGTTGACCCCGAACCAGAGCAGCAGCTCAGGCAGGCCGAGCCGGCCCTCTTTCAGCTCCTCATCTAGTAATAATAATAATAACAGTAATAATAATACTCATATAAATTGGAAATATTTTTTCAAACGGAAATGAATCTGATATTTTCCCATTTTAATCAAAAATATTTAGAGCTTTATTTTCTTTCGTAAAGAATAAAACCCGCCTGGTTCTAATTAAATCCATGGTGAAGCTCGCAGTAATTCTCTGTGCAGACAGAGGACGGCGGCTCTCTGAGCTCCGTCTCCCCGTTTATATGTTCAGGATAATCCCATTACTGTCAGGCCAGCGCGCGCCACTGTCGCTTTGTTGAGCCAGCGCGAGAACCGGAAGCTGCGCCGCAGTGACGGCTGAGCCGCGCGGGGCGCAGAGCGGCGGAGCGGCAGAGCGGCAGAGCGGATTATTATTATTATTATTATTATTATTATTATTATTATTATTATTATTATTATTATTATTATTATCATCATCATCATGAGATTCAAAGCCCGTTTTCTGTAATGAGATTTAAATCAGCGGTGAAAACAGTGGATTACTTGATGCATATCATCGGGATTCAAATGCAAATAAAGATTTTAATTCCAGGATCACTGGAGATAACAGGCATTTACAGAATATTTCCAGATCTTAGGAGTACTTATGAGATTTTTTTCTCCTTTATTTCAAATTAAATGAGGCAGTGGAGCCTCTCTCTCTGTCAGGCCTGCGTTTGTCTCATGCCTGGAACCGACGCAGTTCCTGTTTGATTTTTTCTTTCTTTTGCAAAGTCAAAAGAGAAAGAGAGAAACGCAGTTTCCCAGGTGGCTGTGTGTCTGTCACACATCTAAAGCAGTGTGTGTGTGTGTGTGAGTGTGTGTGTGATTTATAAAAAGGGAAGTGTGGCTGCATGAAAAGGCACAAAGCTCGTCGCTGATGTTCACAAACCTTCACTGCTTTCAAATAACGAGGAGCCGCTGCGGCGCTTCGCGTTTCAGTTTCAGGGTTCACCGTCATCTCAGAACAGGCCGGGGGAAACTCTCCAAAATATTATTTTTGTTATTAGATGGTGAATGAAAGAGAAATGCTAAACTATAATATATTTTAAAATGATCCAAAATGTTCCAGAGGTTAGCTTTGTGATTGTATGGACCTTAAGAAAATTAACAATATGTTCAATGTCATTGTCTGCATTATTATTATTATTATTATTATTATTATTATTATTATTATTATTATTGATAATTGTATTCATGTTTTGTCAGAAGATTAACGGATTTTTTTCCTGCCAGCCCTGATTATTACATCAACATGATTTTTATATTTCCGCCTCCACCTGACCCCGTGTCCGTGTTTTTATCTTTTATTTCTGTGTGTGTGTGTGTGTGTGTGTGTGTGTTGTTGTTGTGCGCTCTCCCGCGCGCAGAAGGCAGAGAGTGCGTGAACTGCGGGGCTACGTCCACCCCGCTGTGGCGGCGGGACGGTACAGGCCACTATCTGTGCAACGCCTGCGGCCTGTATCACAAGATGAACGGGCAGAACCGCCCTCTCATCAAGCCCAAGCGGCGGCTGGTACGTTCCTCCACCGACATTTTCCTCTCTGCTGATGACGTTTCCGTCTCTCTCTGTGTTTGTTTCCCCCTCTATCCAGGAAGAAGTAGGCCTATTAGCTGCAGGAAATTGACTCGGCAAGTGCAGGTCTCTGTTTTCAGATACTACCTTAGAAAAAAAATTAATGCATTATCTGAAAATAATACAGATTAATAAAAAAGATTGATTTTGCTGTTTGCAAAAAGGACTCATGTGTATTTTTAAGTTGCTTCTTCTGCAGCTGAATGTGGCTGCATGCACTGAGCTCCAGAAAAATAGGTTGAGGTTTCTTGTGTAGGGAAACCCCCTCATGACTTATGAGCTTAAAGGAGTTCCCTAGATTTAGTCAAAATAAAAAGTGTTAGGAAGCAATAGCTGACCGGCCCTGCTCTGCCGGCCTCTGGACTTATTCCTCCGGCCTTAATGTGAAAAGCCGACGTCTCAGGGAAGGAATGGAGAGGAAAGGAAAGGGCTGCCGGATATCTGCGCGGCGCAGATAACGGCGCAGTCAAAACACAGGCTGTCCGGAGCCCCGCGCGGCCTGCGCTTGTTTAAAGCCGCTAAAATGTCTCTGCGATGCGCAGCGTTAGGCGCGACGTTTGAATAATTCAATAAATATTTATTTATTCGTGGAGGCCAGGCTGCACAAATCAGATTCCCAGAAAGCAAAGAAAAAAGGAAAACATGTCAAAGGAATAAAGTGTGACCCAAGCGGCTGCTGCTCTCTGATTGGTTATTCCCAGCACGCAGCGGCAGCAGCTTATTAGGCCAACAGCCGTATAATTAGAAATGCCTCCAGGAGATAATGTAGTCGTTCGCTTTTGGCGTGTCCTCTGCGGTCACCCGTAGGTATCGATTGTTTTTACAGATTATAACATCAATGTCAAGGCGCTGCTGCTCTGTGGCTCGTCGCTGCCAGGCTGCAGCGTTTCTCTGCATTTACAGACTTTACTGTAATTGTTTGACGGTTCAAACATGCGGCCTTGTTCAGATCGGAGGACTGAATCAGAGGAATCGCTCTGCGTTTCAAGGCTCTGCTTTTATGTCTTCTGTAAATATTTATTCTCTCTGAGGTATGCATGCGCCCCATGAGGCTATTTTTAGAGCCCCGAGTGAAAGCAGCTCTTTTTCTGCCATTTCTGTCTTTGTGCTTTTTAAACTATGTTCAGCTTGCACTCATATGCATAAAAAGATGGAAAATATATACAATGAAAATAAAAGCCTTCAGTGTTTTAGAGAGGAAATCACTTGTGCTTTTGATCTGCGATGAAAGGAAATCTGAAGAGCTTCTGCTGCGTTTATTCACATGTATGTGATGATGGAGTTTGATGTTAAAGGCAGTAGATTCACCAGAAGCTCTGAGCCGCTGGTTTGTGTGAATCTTGAAGCTGATTGGTTGGTCGCTCCGGTCAGCTGACTCGTGGTTTTGGTTCAGTCTGCAGCCAGGCGGGCCGGGACGTCCTGCGCAAACTGCCAGACAACGACGACAACGCTGTGGCGGAGAAACGCCAACGGAGACCCGGTGTGCAACGCCTGCGGCCTCTACTTCAAGCTGCACAATGTAAGTAATAAACCTGCTCAGGATCTGCTGCTGGACACACAGGTCTGCTGAATATTGCATCCCCTCATGTCGGGCTCTTCTTCCTGTGAATATTTCATCTGACTTGTCCCTGCAGAGAATTTCCGCAGCGCAGAGATAACAGGAACTCAGATTTATTGGCAGTGGAGAGAGCTCAACCTGCAGTCTGCCTGCTTTTAAATAATAATTAAAATGAGATTAATTTCTGGGCGCTTTTTCTCTCTCTGGGTGTTTGCACCTCTTGGTTTTGCCCTCTGAACACCAATCCGCCGGATTCGTTCTGGGTCGCTGGTGTCTTACCATCTACAGGACGGACACCCCGGGGACTCGTTTATGTCCCCTCTCCTGCACAAAGCTGTCACTTCCAATCAAACCGCCATTGTAGCTGCAGCTAATAATAATAATAAGCAGACTAACTGCTCTCAGGCCACATGTAGGTAATTTCTTCTCCCTCCTCTCCTCTGCCTCTCTCACAGGACAGCTTGCTTATATCCCAGTGCGCAGGCGCAGACTCTCCGCCCTGCTGCCCTGCTTGTCACGCAAGCGCCTCTCTTAAATCACTTTCCCATGTTTCTCTTGGCCGACAGTCCGCCACTAAAAACAGACTGAGAGTGAGCTTAAACACAACGAAGAAGATTTCTCAGCTACTTATTAGCATCTGAACTGACCCCAACCTCAAGCGGCTGTGCTATTGGGGCGCCACGTTAGAGGGGGCGCCAGATGTTGGCGGAGTCATTATTTCTAGTTGGTATTTTCTGTATTTAGCGTCTGATTGTGCATTGAGAAGCCCAAAGGGAGAGTCTGTTAGTCTTGCATACATTCCAGAAAGTACTTAGCTGGTTTTGACTCTGAGTAATTCTCAAATTGGTTTTATTTCAGTAAATCTGGATTTCTGTTGGAGCTCGAATCCTATTCCAGATTCTTGGAGTGAATTCTGGATAGATCTGTCAGGATTAGGATTAATTAGGATGCAAAACCTTAGCATTAAGCTAGCTTGTGTTTGCAGACCCGGCTGGGTCAGGACCGGGTGTAACCGTCTGAGACGTACAGTATGTTTAGTTGTGACACCTCTGGCGCAGGCTGAGGTTTGACAGGAGGGGTGTGAACGCCTCACTGTCTCTTCTCAGCTGGTCAACGGTTTCAGATGTTTGAAGTTTCAGGCATCAAAGAGGAAAGGCTCGGCTGGCTTCACGTAGCGTGAAGGTTTACCCCCCACCTCCACCGCGTGGAGTCACAGCGTAGAGGAAGAAACCACGTCACCACACGAGATCTTTGCCCTCCCATAATCATTGACAGTCAGCTGAAAAAAGCTCGGCTTTATTCTGAGAAGGAGTCCCGTTCCTGCTTCCAGAGTCTCATCATCCCAACCTGTAGCTAATGGCAGCTGGAGCCGTTTTAGCCAAGGCATGGCCAAGCCAACAAGGACATGGCCAGCCGGCTTCGTCTCTGCTTGAACGGCTTCCATCCGTCCCACGTCCATCTTTTATTTGTCTTCCTCTCTCTGAGGAAACACCACAGCTGCAAATATGTTTCAGCTTAAGATATACATCTAAATACCAGCCTGAAATGGACGAGTCGAGTTTCTGAAATGCATCAGCTCCAAATTGGTCACAAATGTTTGTCTTCTTTATGCTCGTATCTCAAGATAAAGTACTAATCTGCCGTCTTTCTGTCTCCTTTGGAGAGCAGATCAACCGACCTCTGACCATGAAGAAGGAAGGCATCCAGACCCGGAACAGGAAGATGTCCAGTAAGTCCAAGAAGAGCAAAAAGTCCCAAGACAACATGGACGACTTCTCCAAGAGCCTGATGGACAAGAGCAGCTCGTTCAGCCCGGCCGCCCTGTCCCGCCACATGTCCTCCTTCCCCCCCTTCTCGCACTCCAGCCACATGCTCACCACCCCCACACCCATGCACCCCTCCTCCAGCCTCCCCTTCGCCCCCCACCACCCTTCCAGTATGGTGACAGCCATGGGTTAAGGCCCCAGGCCCCCGGCTCCTCCGTCACCTCCACGTCCTTCGGTACCTTCGCTCCAGACTCTTCGGTTCGACCCAAGCGGGATCCTTTCTCCTCGGTTCTGTCTTCTTTTTATAAAACCCAAGTGTACCTCTGCGATGTAAATGCTTTGCAGACTCGAACCGACTGCGGCGCACTGACCTCCAGGGGGAAGGTTTCTGTTCTCCCAGCGGACGTTTCTCCTCCACCCGCCGCAGCCGCCCAACATGGAGCTCCATTTGTGTATAAAAAGCCATTCCTCCACTGCAACACGCCCAGTCCCTGCAACCCGCATCTCCTCACCTTCTGCCTGTGAAACAGGACCCATCCCTCTCTGCTTCCTTTCCTCTTGTTCAGCTGAAGAAGAGAAGACTGATCATATTTGTACAAATTGTATGAAATACAGTACATTTAATGAAGACTTTTTAATTAAGTAAGAAAAAAAGGAAACTTGCCCCTGGGCAGCTAACAACTAGAAGGGTACGAGTCGCAGCAGGTGCAGAGACTCCGCCGAGTCCCGGAGGAGGAAAAGAAGCGAGAGGGACAGACTTGAGACAGGGCAGGCCTCAGATTTTGCCTGCATGAAATGTGTCGCATTAAGTTTGCAGAGACCCGGCGCCTCTGGCCGCCGGCCTCTCTCTTATTTTATTAGATTTTTTTCCTTTCTATTTTATTTTTTGGATGTGATATACGTCTCGGGCAATCGGTTTGTGTTGAAGCGCTCCCGCACGCACACACACGCATACATTGGATCACCTGAAAGACTTTCTTTCTGCCCACAGATTATATGCATTGTGAAAAAAAGTTCCTGTATTTGTTATTTGTATGTATAAATCAGAGTACCAAAAATACGAAAGAAACAAAGATGTAGAATTATTTCTTTATGTTATGCAGACTGAATGGTTGTAAAAAATTAATAATAATCACTAGTGTAAAATATGACTGCTCTTTTGTTTTGTAATTTTTTTTCTTTTTTTTGCTCTTTGAAAATAATAAACTAGTTTAATCTCTGTTGACATGTTAGCGCTGTGGTCGAGAGCCGTCTGTTCTGTGTTTCTGTGCTGTGTGATCTCCGGCGCTCTGCACACCCCCACCCACTCACCTACCCACAAAACCACAACCAGAGACGCCCGGCCATATGTATACATACTCACACACCTCTGTGCTCATATTCAGACATACATGTAGCTGTTCTGCTCCTGTTCTGTTGCTCTGCGTTTGCAGGAGCAGCTTCAGGTCAGCTGAGCACAAACAGGAAGACAAGAAATAAACAGCAGCGATGGAGGAACAAGTCAAATGGCACGGCTGAAGGTGCTTTTGTCTCATCCTGTTCTACACAAAAACAGATTCATCCATGTTTTCGTAATTTAAAGCTGCACAATTTCCTAATATTATTCATAATCAAGCCATGAAATGAAACCTGCGACCTCTAGGTAGCATGAGATGCTTCAAGTCTTCAACAGGGACCTGCATGGATGCAGCTGCAGGTTTTATC
This sequence comes from Phalloptychus januarius, assembly GCA_902982915.1. NCBI lineage: Eukaryota > Metazoa > Chordata > Actinopteri > Cyprinodontiformes > Poeciliidae > Phalloptychus > Phalloptychus januarius. The sequence goes on along the minus strand of CADWAE010000474.1, from coordinate 13,243,825 downwards.
AGCAACCCTGCAGCAGAACGTCCAATGCATTCAGAATTCACATCTGCAAACCAAAAATGTCTCCCGGTCACAATAAAGCCTTCTGCTATAAGCACAAACAGACTAACCCATGAGCTGCAGCTGAAGCACTTTCTAACTTCTCTTCACCTGCACAGTTAAACCTTCCTGAAGTTTTCGGCCTCCGTTGACTCCAGAGCAGAATTTTAAGTGTTTTAAACCTCTTTAACCTTTCTAACATCATTATCATACCAGGAATTCACAGGCAGCGTCTGCCGCAGATTAATGTACAAACAAGTCCGCACAAAACTGCAGCCGTCGTAGTTTCCTCAGTTTTCTTTCTGCTTCCAGCAGGTCAGTCCACGGCCTCATCGCTGGGAGCCAGCGTTCATGACGCTTCTCTCTGGAAAACAAGAACAACCAAAAAATAGCTCTTTATCCCATTTTAAACCAAGATGAAATTGAAATATTTAAAAAATGATGGAATCCCTTCTTCAGCTTGGATCTGTGGTTTTTGCTCTTTTGTCCTGTTTGCTTTTACAGACATGGCAAAGTGTTGAATTACTTCTTCTGCAGCAGACTTCATTTTTCAGCTCAGATGAGATTCTATAGGAAAACATGTAATTAAACAGTTTTCAGTGAGTCTCAGATTTGAAATATTAAGCCTCCAGTTTGCTGTTTTAAAAACTGATTCATTTTTAAATAATTGATTTTTTCTGTATTTTAATCTAAATTGTTATTGTTAGGATCTCATCTGACCATTATATTGTCTGTATTATACTGTAATCCTACTGTTCTTCATAAAAAACAATTAAAAAAAATTAAAAATGTGAAAATTATAACTGAAAACCTGCTAAGAGCTCTGTGTCCTGTTTACTCTGACACCCCTGGATAAAATCTGGTCAAAGTCTGAGAAGGTAGTTGGAGAACAAGCAGCACGAAGAACAAGGACAAGTTCAAGAGCTGAGTACGTTAGAAAAGCAGAAACTTTCACTTTGATTTGTTCAGACATAATGTTCAGAGAATCAAAACGTCGAGTTGATGGATAAACGACAACCTCAGACTCTTTGTCACAAACACACAGATTGTTCATAATTCTTAATTGAATCTGTAAAAATCCCAAAGATAAAACAAGTCAATAAATATAAAACAGGAATTAAGCTTTAAGGGGATTTTTCTGAGAGCTGTTCACTGCAAACATGACAAGCAGAAGATTTTACCTGGAACATCATTCAGGGTGAATTTCACCAAAGGAACACATTGATTCTGTTTTATGATATAATCTCATATTTTATAATCTTATTTCATATTGTGCTGCATATTCTGACATTTTGCTTCATATTCCATCATTTTTGATCTTATGTCAGTTTGTCAGTTGAATTGCATCACATTGTCTCGCTTCAAATAATATTTCATAACTGCATGCCATACTTCTAACGTACTTCTTAGTTGACGTCACACTTCCGGGAACGTTGTGGCTGACGGCCATCTTGGAAGGCAGAATGGCGTCAGACGCGGTGAACAAGCTGTTGGGAATATTTAGTTTATTTTTTGATAAAGATTTCGACGGTTATTTCGCGTTGGACGAACGGAAAGCGCAGTTTTGACTAATTTGAGCGAACCGGTGAATCTGGCTCGGAAACATCAACGTGACGTCATCAAGAATCTGCTGCTGTTACTCGGTAAAACAGACTTTATAGCTACCACTTTGTGAGCATCTGTGTTTGACTGCACGTGTGTTGGAACCATCCTGTTCATGACGTAGCACGGCTCTGCTAAGATACGCTAAGCTAACTTCTCCATGGTAAACACTGCTCTGCATAGACAGCAGCGAAAAGAAGCGATGGGTAAGATCAGTGATATTTACTATGGGACTCACAGTAGACCTAGCAACTATAGCTTAGCTCATGTAGCTTTGATCTGGAAGCTTAGACGTCTGTGGAGTTCATTGGTCAATCTGGATTGTGTTTCTCCTGGCCTTTTTGTTGGACTTGGTTCATTACTGCCAGCTGTTTTCCTGCCAAGATGGTGGTTCAGTGGCCGGGCCACTTCCGGTTCAGACTTGTGGGAACAATGCTTTGCATCTTTTCATATCGCATCATATTGTAGAGCATGCTACCATATTGTAGTCAGAACTTTTGTTCATGCCATATTTATAAATGAAAGCTCTATATTCTTATATTTGATGACATTCTTGTGATTTCTAACATTTAAACTTTAAAGGGACAGTACTGTGTATTTTCGTGCCATTTTGTAGCACACTGAAGTTACTATGTTACCTTCACTGTTAATGCTGTAATATCAGATGGGATATTACAGCATTTAAAAGAAATTTGATTTTGCAATTTGACGCCTTGAAATTAGCGTCACTTTCAGTGAGCTGTAGCAGTAGCCCCTGTAGCAGTAGCCCCTGTAGCAGTAGCTCCTGTAGCAGTAGCCCCTGTAGCAGTAGCCCCTGTAGCAGTAGCCCCTGTAGCAGTAGCCCCTGTAGCAGTAGCTCCTGTAGCAGTAGCACAGAGGAGGAACTTTGTGGAAATGGGCGGAGCTTGTTGACAGCAAGCGTTTAGGCAGCCCTGAATGGTTGCCATGGAGATTAAAGGATCCTCCAACATGCCTGGAAGAATCAAAGCAACACTCCAGCTGTGACTGGTGAGGGAATTATGACATGACGTGAAGCTAAAAAAATAACAGCCTTCCTTAATGCTAACGTGATGTTCATGTTTTTGCTCTCTGCAACCTGAATGTCTGCATAACTCACAGCAGACCCCCTGCCCCTGCAAAACTTCCCAGAAACTCAATATGTGTATGTTGGGATGTGTACTGGTAGGAATGTGAGCAGCAGCCTCCTCCTCGCTCTGCAGAACTTTGGTATTCGGCATCATTTGTTTCTGAGCCGCTGTGACCAATCAGGAGATTTGCTCCTGTGTTTTAATAGTGAGGTCACGGGGGCATGTGGGATGAGAATGGAGCACTGTGTGTGTGTGTGTATAAAGGGATTGAGGAGATCTTTGGCCTGTGGTGGAACCCCATGACCTCTGGTTGACCTCTCCGGCCGCCAAGGGTGACTGGAGGTGCGGCGCCTGCTCAGGTGAGGACGGAGCGCCGTGTGATCTCCTCTTGATCTTGTCTCGGTCGCCCCAAAGCGCTCCGGCTCCCTCTCTTCCTGCGTCTGCCTCTCGTCTTTCAGGTGAGGATGATGACAGATTTGTGGGCGTAATCGGCTCTCGGGGACAGTCCGTCTTCGCCGCCGTCTCCAGGTGGGGTCAGGCTCTGGGTCGCGGTCGTGGAGGATTGTAGCAACTTTGGAAAATTAGCTCATCTTTGAAACAAACGTAAATAAATGTTCTGGTTAAAATTTGGGTTATTTTTCTACAGATTGAGAAATGATGAGCGCGCCACAGGAAGCAGGATGTGCTTTTTTCACCCCACCTTTTCCTTCTTTTAAATATAGTCGGTCAAACCTCCTCCTCTCTTGCCTGAGATATAATCTGCTTTGTTTTCATTTGAAATAGAAAATATGTTTTGTTGTTCTAGGCATATTGGTTAGTCGGAGGGACCAATATGTGTCAGTGTGGTCAGGTGTGGGGAAGCAGGTTGTGAGCTGTGGGCTAATGATTCTTCCCCCGTCCCACAATTCAAACCAGATTCTGTCTGTTCACACCGAGCGCTGCACTTACACTAATCTAGTGAAACCTGTAGAAAACCTGGGAATACTGACATGAATTAAACATTTTAGAAAAGGCTGGGAAGATTTTTTAAAAAGAGTTTTAAGGAATCCGATGTAGGTGAATCTGCACCACTTGGGGTATTAAAGTCTGCAGACTGGGGGTGTTTGTGGCCCAGTTCGGTTGGACTTTGGCTTTGGTGCCGTTGACCAGAACAGGCCACAGCGTCTGACCTTCAAGATGGCTCACTTTTCACCACATCCTGCTCTTCAAATGGAGTCCCTCAAGGTGGTGTTTGAGGAATACTTGTGCTTTCAGCATTATGTAGTCATTTCTCATCCTTACATGATTATATTGTTTCTGACTCTGCTGGTTTGCAGCTACTTTCAGAGTTTATGTTAAAATGTTGGTGTTAAAGGTGATTTGTTGTGTTAGGACAGGTCAACGGCCTACACAAAACATGTTCATTACATTTTATACACAAAATCAATCTTAGATAATGAGATTATAATCTGGTCAGCTGTTTTAGGGCCTCTATCACTTTAAATCCAAATGAGCTGCTGCTGGCCACGCCCCCTCCCAACCCAATGTTTACACTCTCACCTAAAAATGGCTGCTAACAGATGTGCAATTATCCAACCATACATCTTTGAAAAGCAGAAATGGAGCCTTCTGCACAACCAGTGTAAATGCAGTAAGTGGAACCACTTACACTTGTCTGTTCCAGCAGCCATTGTGCAGCGCATACAAAGATAAACTCCTGACCAAACATGGTGGAACTCCTCTTGGGTTGCTAGGTAAAGGGGCAGCGCTTGCTGATTTGAAACGTCTCATTTTCCAGACACCAAACATGAACTGACTGTGTGGCAGTTTGTTTTAAATGCTCCAGCTGATCTGGAAGCAGTAGAAACACAAATGGAAGAAGAAAAACATTCAAAATGTGAGTTTCATGTCACAGATCTCCGTTCCTCTGCGCTTTATGCCCGACTGTTGTGGAATACAGGCTGCATCTTATTCACCATTTTAACCCTTGAAGGGAACACAAGCTGGTTAGTTTTTCCAGTTTTCTGTGAAAGCTGCTACATAAATAAAACTTCCTGACGTTAATTAAGCAGAATCTGAAAAGAAGAGCCAAGCAGGAACCATTGATCATCTCAGTGACACTTTAAGTGGGTCAGATTTGCACTTTTCACCTGCTTCCTCACTGGAGAGGTCAGAGGTCAGAAAGGTTGGTACAGGCTGAGGTTTCTGCTTCTAGGGACAAATCTGTGACTTTATTTGTTTGCTCCAGAACCTGATGTGAACATTTCAGTCGGTTCCTTCATGCAGAGAAGTGGATCATCTGGGTTTTTCTGCTTATTATGAGATTATGAGAGTGCTGCTGGACGCTGTGAATGTTTTCCATCACCTCTCACCTGGACATGAACCCTTTTAAAATTCCACTGGAATCTGCCAAACTGACCAGAACCAAAGACTTTCCTGTCGCCACAGGCCAGACCACGAGCCCGACTCCCAGGGGCCACCTTAAGACCCAGAGGTCCAGGACCGGATCATAATCATCTGAAGGTTCTTCATTTTCAGTTTGTTGTCTGTTTATGCTGCATTTCCTTTTCCTCAGTGTTTTCAGGGCTGCTAACTCTGGGCTGTCAGGTCAGGTGTTCGGCTCTGCAGGTGCTGATCCAGCAGCTTCATTTTATCATCCGCTTTCCTCCGACCGGCAGATAACAGAGGACGGCTACGTTTGGTAAATGGAGTTTTTGTCAGTTTAGGCTCAGTTTTGTTGCCTAAACTGACACATCAAACAAGAACCAAACAGTCAGTTGTTGTTGTTTAATTAATACAGACAAGAAAATGTCTGTGTTTGAGTTGAGGTCCTAAATGCTCATGTCTCTGGCTTTGTGTCAAAGAAAATCATTTTATGGTTATTGCATTTCTAGTTTCTCTGGTTTCTTTGGATCAGAGTCACTTTCTAACTTCACCAAATCTAGTCTGAACGTTCTGGGCTTTTATTTTGAAATGCAGTGTATGATAACTCCTGATGTGAAAACACATATTCAGATTGTTGATTTTCTGGATCCTTGAATATTTGTCGTCTTTTTGTTGTTAATTTATGTTCTGATGGTCTTTCCATATCAGGTCATTTCTCTGCCTAGTTGGTTAGTTTAATCTTTGTGCTCTGGGTTCATTCCTCTGTTTGTGATGAACTAATCTGCCTCTCTCCAGCTGCAGCTGTTCCACATCTCCTCTGATTGGTTCCTCTGGTTCCTTCGTTGTGTTCAGGCTCCTGGGTTTTCACTCTCTGGGTCCATTTCTCCTCCTGACCTGCTCTGACCTCGTTCAGTAAGTTTTCTTCTTTATTCATTGATAAAAAGCTCAGTTAGTCTCTTTCCTACCTGCATCCTGCTGCAGTGAAAACCCCAGGAATAAGCAGGATATTTCATTCCACCGCGATCAGAAAGTTAACTTTACATCAATTTTTGCAGAAATGCTGATAATATTCCAGAATTTTGTCTTTACCCCTTAAAATCTCCACCAGATGATCCTGATTCTTGTTCCTCACATCATGACTCTAAAAACTGGGACTTTTGTGTGAAAATTGAGAGCATAACTCAGTTTTAGGAGCGTCGGTCCGAACCAGCTCTGCCCTGCAGAAACACTGAATCCTGCCAGGTGTTTATTTCTATTGATCTCAGTTCACTCAAAATAAGACAAAAGTGAAACTTTTCACATTTGTTTTATCTTATTAATTCTTTAATATTAACGAAAAGTTTTAGTTCAACTAGCAGATTATTTTTCTTTCAACAAGGAAAAAATATGTAGTTATAATGAAACTTTAATATTAAGGAATTATTGACGTAAAACAAACTTATATCTGCTGAAAAGTTGCTTGTGAGTTATTTTTGGCTTATTTCATGTGTAGTAATATTTGCAGCAGAAACTGTTAAAATGCTCAGTTTTGTGATTTGTTGTCTCCTGAATGAACTCGCAGCTAAGAACAAAATGTTCATTTAGCAACAGATCGGACTCTGAAACGTTTCCATCCGTTTCCTTCAATAATCTCAAACAAGATCCAGAAAACACAAAATCATTTGATCAAAACATGATTATGGGATTTGGATGATGATTTTCCAGGGTGAAAATCTCCCATTCTCCTTTTGTTGGTGAGGACCTGGAGCGCTGCGCCGCCTGTGAGTTCTCCTCTCATGCCACTTGCAGCTCAGCTGCCTCGTGTTGCATTGTCTCCTTAACAATCGTAAATTTGAACCATAATCTCCCGTCACAACACAGCAGATAAAAGATAATTATCTCTTTTAACTGAGGCACCCTGAGGCCTGTTGGACGGCCTCGCAGACGACATGCCTAAACCCTCATCCCACACACACACCCCCACACCCACACACCCACACCTCATCCCACACACACCCCACACCCACACACCCACACACCCACACACACACACCCACACACACACACACACACACACACACACACACACACACACACACACACACACACACACACACACACACACACACACACGCAGCAGAAACACCCATTCTCTCTCCTGCACAAATTTGCAAACAGGCTTGTTTGTTGGCTGCAACTATGTTGGGAAAAATCAACCGTTTATTGTTTCTATTACATTCATTTAAACTGTTGCTGCAGAGAACAGCCCAACCTGCAGGATTTCACACAGATTGGACTTTAATAGGTTCCCAGGTTGAAACTCCTGAGCATGTTGAGGCGATTCAACAGCGAGTCAGAGGTGAAGTCTGGGCGTGGATGAAGGACAACTTGGATTAGAGACCCACTGATTTAAAGACAATCAGATCAAACTTACATGCATCTTGAATTTGTCTCTTCCAGTTCAGCCTCAACTTTTCTTCTTTTGTTTTTTGCTGAGTTTATTTTTGCTCGCTTCATACACAGGAAGTGAATTATTATTGAATTATTTTTCTATATTCCTACCAATAATTTTCCTTTGTAAATCATTGTGAAAACAGCTGAACCATAAGTAATGTGATAAAAGCTCACAACAGATTCTATGTCACAATATTAACCAGTAAACAGGCAATTAAAATGTTTTTACATTTTATCGTAGGATCATTACAAAAATGATCCACCGTTGGTATTTAAGGGATCAAATTTGTCATCATTATATTGAAAATCATGAGCATTTATACTGTACTTGTTTAAAATGTTCCCAGTGAAACATGTTGAGGTTTATTTTCAGCAGAACGGCTGTTCAGTTAGTTTTGTCTTATTTTAAGTGTAATAAGATATTTGCACTATAAAATAGGCAAAGATGGATTTAATGTTTTTGCAGTTTAAGTTGTAAAAGAAGCAGATCCAATATTGATGTATTCCCAGTCCTTTCCCCAGTATTCCCAGTATTCCCAGTGTTCCCAGTTCTTTCCCCAGTATTCCCAGTATTCCCAGTGTTCCCAGTATTCCCAGTATTCCCAGGCCTTTCGTGCTGTGCCCCAGTCTAACGGACGGCCGTGTCTCCCAGCCTCTGGGCACAACTGAAACCGTCACCTGGTTAAGCCTGTGGCTGCGCCTCATTTGCATGGGCCTGAGTCCAGAAACTGTCAGTGGGGTTTACCCGGCCCGGCCTCAAGCGTTCCCCTTTCCTCTCAGGCAGCTAGCAGGCCGCCTCATCACCTGAGCTGGGCAGCTAGTGACTAACTGGCATCAGAGCAGACAGGTGCTATGAACTTGGCACCGTCTGCTGAGCTCTATTTGAGAAGTTTGTTTTGACAAACGCCCAGTTTGTCTCAGGGCCAAGTCACGTGCTAACAGCCTTTAATAAGCTGCTTGAAGTTGGTATCACAGGACAGACGCAGCAGCTTTAACTGTGAGCGTTTCCTGCTAGCATGCAGTTTCGGTTTGAGGTGACTTCAGGTAAACTCTGCAGTCAGACAGTCGGCTCAATCTGCTGTGAGCATCCAGACCGAAGCTGAGGACGAAACGTCTGATTTCAGTTCCCACATGAGATGTCAGATTTACTCACTCAGAAACCAGAATTAGAAAATAAAATTACATTTTCAAAGTTTGCCATCTGTTTTGGAATCTTTTTCTGGATATTCCTGTTCCTCATCATGGCTGCATGTACGTCCATCTCGACTGCACCATTAATTCACTTCAGAGGATTTATTCAGCTAAACAGTTGATAGTTTTCTGTCTTAGAAGCCCAGCAGAGCATTTTCAGTGTTCAGTCCTCCTGGAGAAGCATGCAGCGACAGTGGAGAGGAAAAGTCCCAGCAGAACCAGAACCCGCTTCAGTCACTGTTTCCATCAGTGTGTTTTCTGCACAATTTGAAGTATTGAAGGTTGATGGCAACATTTGAAATAGAAACGCTTTCACGCCTGCTTGAAGCGGTTTCTGGCTTTTCTAAAAGAGTTGCACATTTTCAGAGTTCTAATGTTGTGAAGTTCTACCTCTGATTGATCAGCGCTCGTTAGAGCTGCATTTGTTTCTCTATGTCTTACAACAACCAGCAGAACATTGTCTGGGCTGTGCGCTCCATGCTAGCTTACAACATCTACTTCCTGTTTACTTCCTGTTTGCTATAGCCACATGTAGCTCTTGATGACATCACGCTCTGTGTAGCCTGGTTGATTTTCTTTTGGGACATTTTAAAAGTTCACTGATTTGCTTGCTAGACGTTATTTCACGGAGAACTAATACTTTTCCATCAATATTAAGGAGTTTATGGCTCACAAAAGCTCCTACCTATTTCTTGCTGTTAAATTTTTATTCCAACTGTATTAAGATATTTGTGCTAAAACTAAACCAAGATGTTTAAGATTTGGATGAAACGAAAGAACCTGAACTAATGGTGGAGCTCTCCGTGGTGAAAGTTTTTATCCTGACTGTGAGGATGCTGGATGAGTTCAGCAGAGACCTTAAACCGAATACCAGCACAGGTGAGTGCGTGCTGGCGGCTCCGCCTCAGGAAGCCTGGACCCGGCTTCCAGCGAGAGTCCAGCGCCGACTGAGAACCTGCCAGCAGTGAGACACAGTGAGCTACCTGGCTAACAAAGGGACTGCGGCTAACAAAGGGCCTGTGGCACTGTCAGGCACCGGGCTTTTCACTGCTCAGTCCCAGGCCAATCAGACAAGCACTATTAGACAAACTGGCCGTGTGACGCATCGTTAGGCAGTTGACAGTGAAATCGGGTGTCATCTGCTCGAACCTCAGGAAGTGGGCGGCGGGACTCCTCCCTCAGGACAGTGACTGAGCCCGCGAGCTGCCGACTAGTCGGTTAAGGATGTTTGGACCAGGAACTGGGTTTGTTCTGGTCGGGCCTCCGCGGACGGGCCCTCGCGGTCGGTCCCTCGCGGACGGTCCCTCGCGGTCTGGCCCCCGCGGTCTGGCCTCCGCGGTCAGATCCTCGCGGTCGGGCCTCCGCGGTCCGGCCCTCGGCGGCGGCTCCGGCAGCTGGTCATTTCTGCCCTGTGATCATGCAGCCGTGGAGCTCAGAGTTTAATGTTTAGCCGTTTGCTCTATAACTTCACCTGACTGCCTGCGGCGCTCCGCTCTGACTGCCAACATGAAGCCCACAGCCTGCCAGAGAAAAATTAAAAATGTTAAATCATGTGAACAAAATCATTACATTAACTAGTAAATTATCTGCTGCATGTTACTATTCTGTCTGCTCTGGTTTCTGAAAATGAAAGCTTAATAAATTCTTTATTGACAGTTGTTCTTTGCTAAAGTAATTTATTGATTAATAAGTGAGCAGAGTGTTTGGCATCGCTCCGTAGATTCCTGCCTGCAGCGTCTCCGTCTGTCGCTCCCACCTTCAGCTCTGCCTTGACTTTCCAGTTCGCTCAGGTCTGATATCCATAAACAACATCTGCTCTGACGGGGGAATGAGAGCAAGAGCAGCAGAAAACAAACAAAGGTGGGAAAAACAAACGGTGTGAGGAGAAGCTGCAGGATGATGGAATGAAACTCCTCAGGCTTTTAGCTTTCATTGGGAATTAGATTTCTGTCACCATGGAGGAATCCTGCTCCACTCTTTTAAACCTCACTGAAAAGAGTGAGGTTTGGGTCTGGACTTTGACTAGACCACTCCAGCCCCTTTGGTTTCGGACCAAGCTTCAGATCGGTTTGATTTGGTAAAGCCCACATCATCATCCCTCCTCCTCTGTGCTTTGCAGCTGCTTTGAGCTGTTCGTTTTGGTCTCATCTGTCCCTAGCCCAGCCCGGCTCAGTATGACCTTTAACCTCCTGCTAGAGTCTGAGATGAACCGGTTCTGGTCCAGTTCTGTTACCTCTGAGCCATATTGGATAACTTGGTGATGGCGATATCTTCCTGTTTACTGCTTTTCTCTCTTTCTGATCTGTACTTCCTGCTCTGTGACCTTTAGCGCTTTATGTGACCTTTAGCATTTCTGCATCTTTTGTGTCCAGTTAAAGTCTCTGAATGTGAGTTCAGTCTGATCCAGGCCTCTAATCGCAGACAGAAGCTGCTGAACGTCTTTTCTCTTCCAGATTTGACCCAAGCTGAGTCAGCAGCAGCTCCGTGAAACTTTCTTTCGTCTTCAGTGATTCTGATTTGTCGGCTCACTGAGTGACAGACCCACCAGTTAGCTGCCTGCTAACTGGGCCCAGAACCTCTGAGTGGGCGTGGCTTGTTCTTTAATAGAGAGATTAACTTTTCCTCTGCTGTGCTTCAGGGAGACCCCTGAGAGCCATCTCTGATCTGCAGAATAAGCAAAGTGAAGACAGACGCGTGCTTTCACACAGATCGGCTGTGCGCTCTGTGTAGCCTGGTTGAGAGAGCGCGGTCTGTCAGAGAGCTCTGCAGAGAGCAGGCTCGGCTCTGGGTTGCGTAAGAGGAGGAGATGAAAAGCGGGAATGTCTCGCTGTCAACACCCGTCCCAATCGAGAAAGGGTTTGTTTATCTGAGCGCTTGGCGATCTGCAGCGTGAACCAGGAAGCAGCAGGTGCCTCGCTCCAACAGCCGGCCCAGCGCCGCCCCGCGCTGCGCCGTTGCAGACAGGATAAACAGGTTGGGAGTCAGAGGGAAACCGGGGGAATTAGCCCTGACTACTTCACTGTAAAATGTGAAAGTGTAAGCTATTTGTTGTTTCCCCCCCAGCTGGCGTTTATTAGTGTTGTCTTATTGCGGCTCTGCTGAACAGGCTGGCCGGCGGCGGCGCCTGGCAGCCCGCGCTGGGATAAAGCAGCCAGCCAGCGGAGAGGCTGGCATGGCGGACGCTCAGCCTCCATTATGCTCCCTTTGTGGCTCGGTCACTCTCTGCTGCTCTGGCTGCGTGTCCCTCAAACAGACGCTCCATGTCAGCAGAAATGAGCTTTTTCCTCCTCATTCATCCTGCCTCTTTCTTTTCTTCCTCTGCTATTCACTCGGCTGTTTCTCCGAACGCCGTTGCAGGAAGTCCTGATCACACAGTCTTAGTGCATTAACACATCTGCAGCTTAACCTTGAGAGCCGGCCTGCTGCAGCCGAGCGCACACACAACTTTGGAAAACAAAGTTATTCCATAGAAAAGTTTGGCTCAACAGTGCAGCTATTGTCTTATGTAAAGTGTGATGGTGCAGAATGCTGCAGCGTCTCCGGTTGCTGCAGTCGCTGCCAGATGGGGGAGGTGAGCTCAAGGGGAACGTGAAGGGGAGGACTCGGGTGACCAGTTTTACCTGGAGCTGACTCGGGCCGGTCCGGACCTGCAGGAGGGAGAAACCCTTCCTCCAAACCTCCAGCTTTATCGCGTCATCTCCATCAGTGCTGCAGCCTTCGCTCCTTCCTGCTTCTCAGGGGCTTTCTGCTTCAAATTCCAAACACATGAAAATGTTCGTGTAATTGTTGGCTCAGGAGGCAGAAACAGAAAAAACTCCCACATACCGAAATGGATAAATAAATGGCTCTGCTTTCCTTTGGCGGCACAACGAAGGCTCTTTATCACCTTTATGTTTCACACTTGGTAATTAATCAGCTGCAGGAGGTTAGTGGTTTGACGATATCACTCAGTGGAAACCATGTCTGAAACCAAAACTGCATGAAGCCCCTGCAGAGAGAAGCGCTCGAGGGAATCCGCCTCATCACCTTTGTCCTTTTATCACTTCTGGTTAAAAGGTTGCATAGCTTCTCTGAGCTGCTGCAGGAACCAGAGAGAAAACTAGTTTAGCAAACAAACAAGAAAACAAGGGATGCTGTATGAAACGGGCCACAGTTAATTTGTAATTTATATAAAAATTTTATTTCAGTGCTTTTCTCCTTGAATTTATTTCTGGTTCAGCAGTGGGAAATAAAGCTACCCTAGTAATCTGAACATGTTTGCGCTAGACCTTTGTATTTATGTGTTTCAGTTGATTTCAATAGAACATATTTATGAAAATAAATCGTAATTGTTATAGAGGTTCTAAGCAAGTTCTAGTTTAGCTGTCTTTAAACTTTTCTTAAGCCACAGTGTGAGGTAATAATCTGAGTTTTCCTTTACAGTTTTAAGTGTTTGAGTTGAATAGAGTGAACTTTGTTTCACCCGGTGGCTGATGGAGTTTTTACACGTCATTCAGGCAGCATGATGGCAGCCTCTCTGCTGGTTGGTAGCATGATGGCAGCCTCTCTGCTGGTTGGTAGCATGATGGCAGCCTCTCTGTCGTTAGCGTGATGGCAGCCTCTCTGTCGGTCGGTAGTTTATCTGGAAGCTTTCCGTACCTCCCAGTAAGATGTTTCTCCATATTTTGATCAGTAGTTTCTCTCCAGACCAAACAGGATCGGCGGTTTTTCTCCACATCAGATCCGTCTTCACTGGTTGAGGTTTTGTTCCTCCTAACAACCAGCTCAGGTGGGGCCTGCCCCTCACGGTTGCTATGGAGACTTGTTCCAGTCGCATGTGTTTCTGTCTTGCAGCCGTTTCTTGACTTCAGGTGTCGGATCTTCATATTGAATTATGTTTTCTTGTCTTTCCTGTTTTTAAGAGTAAAGTTAAATTTAGCCTAATTTATTCCCCAGTGATCATTGCCTTGCTGTAATCTTGGGGTGTGATTATGATGCGTGCGCCGTGATATTTGTTCCCCAAGGAAGCTGAACTCCTCAGATTAGAGAAGTCATCCTGCTGCCACTGAGAGTGTGAATGAGTTCCAGATTTTGTGCATGGCTCTTCGTCCCTGCTGAGGTTTCCTCCAGGAGTTCAGGCAGGTTCTTCCTGTGGCCGTTTGTGTTGGCGTCGGTGTGAAACCGAAGGTTGCAGCGTTGCGTTCAGCTGTCGCTCCTCTCAGGTGAATGACGGATCCTGAAGCCTTTCAGTGGAGCGTTGCTCAATCCGGGCCGCTGCTCACAGTCGGGCTCCTGGACAGGTGGAGGACGCTCCTCCAAACATTGCAGTTAATCTGAATCATGAATAGAATCATTTTATCTGAGAGGATTCATCCAGCAGCCACGTTTGGGGCCTGCGCCGCCGCTTGAGAAGCCTGTGCGCTCGGGGACAATAAGCGGCCGGTAATGGCCTCTCAGATCAGTGTCGGCGCATGTTTAGATTTAATTAGTGGCCGGAGAACAGGTCTCTGTGTGCGAGTGCATCCACTTAAAGGCCCTCATTGGATTTTCACCTCCACAATGGAAAGACTAAAGCGTCAATTCTGGTAATCCTATATCTGCACTTGGTGGCCTGTCCCTGGAGGGCAGTGCAGCGCTCCGTGTTTTTCATTCATTTGTCATAAGACATATTTGTTGCATTTAAATGTGCCTTAAGTGTGTGTGAGACTGAGCGTGCGTCTGCTCGCACAGGGCTTTGGATTGATTGAGCGCTGAATTGCTGGTCCCCTGGGTGTTTTTTGAGCGGCTTGTTGTTTCTGTTTTGTGGCTCCACAATGGGCCTGTGTGTGCTGGGGTGGGATTCAGATGTGTGTGTGTGGGCGGTGTGCGAGGCTAAGAATACATGCATGTGTTCGCGTGAGCGGTGAAGGGGTGGAAGGAGAAGGCAGCGTATTCTAGAGTTGCCAAGGTCTTAAGCAACAATAAACTGGAACAAAAACACGTTTGCTTCGGGTGATTCCAGTTTTTAGACTCAGAGAAGCAGAAAGGATGTTCAGGGAGAGGAAAAGGTCAAAGTTCGTTTCCAATTCAGGATTTACTTCATTTTTTATCAAAATAAACGAAGCTCTGAGGCCAGGCATCAGGGCTTAAATGGGAATTGAACCCGAAATATTTTTTTATTTAATGTTATTTATTGACTAAAAGTCTGTTTAATTATTTTAATTTTAATCAGAAACTATCTAAAAATAAGGAACAATTTTAATTCAAAATCCCCCTTTTGCTGCTAAATTATTAAATAAACAGACATATGAGCTCAATAACAAAAATATTTTGTTTTTGATCCGTTCTTCATCCTGATCATTCTGTTGACGCTGATGTTAGCGTTAGCAACATGTTTAGCATTGAGATGCTATTTTAGATTGAAAAGCTTAGCTTATAGGCTAACTCCTGTTAGCACGACTATAGTTTCCAGCGTCCAATCAGATTGTTCTCTGAACAGAGATTTGCCCCCATTGGCCGAGAGAAGCAGCTTTTAGTCCTTCTCTGTTAGCCAATGTAGCTTGTGCGTCAGATTTACTGGCGTACCAGAAACACGTGACCACAAAAGTTCCAGCTGGAAAAAATACAGTGAAATCTGATCTATGCATTCAAATGAAAATGAAGTGGTTAAAGTCATGTCTGTAATTTATCCAGCCAATCTGAGGGCAGGTCACAGCCATCCACCCAAACCCCGCCCACTGTCAACACCATCCCGCCGTTTCAAACTCTCTGGCTTCTCATTGGTCCTGAGCTCCTTTGTGGTTAAGATCTGTGCAGAAATGTTTTCCCCCATCTTGTGCTCTGCTTGACCGGCCCGGTGTGACCAGTAGGCTTGATGAAAGCTGGGACTGTTGCAGGTCCTGTGCAGCACCTGGCCATCTGGACGCCCCAGAGCCGTAATGGACGCCCCTCCGGCCCCTCAGGGGTTTGGGGCCCCTTCGGGGTTCGCTTTGGGATCTGATGAGTTTCGTTTTAAAGGCCATTCATGGGGAGAACGGAGTCGGACCGGAGGAGCTGTGAGCTGCAGCCGGGGGTCACAGGGAGATCCACGACCCCTGACCTGCTACCTGCCTCCTGCTGCCATGGCGACAGGTGGAGAGAGCCAGGGTTGGTGCTGCAGGTGTGTGTCTGATTCAGTTACCTGCACCGGCGCTCTGTCCGACCCGGGGCGACCGTTATTAAATCTCAGAGCGACAGGAAGCAGGAAGTGACCTCTATTGTAGGAACACCTGAGGATCCTCGGCACAGGTGTGTCTGACTGAAGGTTGTACTCTCTAACCATGAAGGCTTTTATGAGCTGGATGCCTCACTTGAAACTAATTTATTGCATTTTAAGCAAAGTATTATAAATTCTACTGTCAATTATTCTAAATTCCACATGCACAGATAACTCCTAACCTCATTTTTATCTTTTTTCACATTTAAATCCATATTTTCTGCAGCATGGTCAATGAACCTTTTAGCCAACTCATTCTAATATTCAGCTGCGCAACGCTAACAGCTAACAGCTGACGCTTTTTAATCATCTCTTTCTGTCGTTTCTGTCCTGCTCTCCTCACAGCTGATGTTCATCCTGGTAATTAACTCAGCTGTGCAACATCCCAGTAATCCCAATAATCCCAGTACTCCTCCTCCTGACTACCACATCATTTTGTTTTGTCATTTCTTTCTGGTTTCTGTGCTGACGGCCGTGTTTCCTGAGGTTCTCTTTGGTTTGTATAAAGTTTAACTTTGTGGATTGGATAAAAGCTAAAGCGGTGCAGCCAGTTGTTGTTGAGTGTTTGCAGCTGATTGTTATATAATCTCCCCCTGATGAAGCTCAGGATGAAGCCGACCGTGACCAGGATGTTCTGTGTAAACTTGTCACAGAAACGGCTCTGAGCCGCTCGGGTTCCACTCAGAGGTGAACTGAAGTGCATGTAGGGAAGATTTATGGGATCTGCATTAATGTCTGCTCTGAATTCACATGTTTATGTTCCAAGGTGAAAACGGTACATTTTAACGTATTTTCTCCGTTTCGAAGCTCCAGTTTGGCTTTGGGAGTTTCAATGAGACGCTCGGTCTGCATTCCTCAGGTGGAGAAACAGACAAGATTTGACATGAAAGCCAGCGAGGCGAACGCGAGGCGAGGCTCCTCCTGCAGCAGGAACAGAGCCTGACATCTATTGATTTGGTTTCCATTGATCAGGCTGATTGGTTATGCTCTGCATCTTCTGGGGTTTATTTTTAACTGGATCTCCGAATCGTCCTGAAAAGACGTACAGGTCCATCGCAGTCTCTAACCATGAAGCTTCCTCCTCCATGCCCATTCATTTTGAATTGTTTTGAAAAGTTAATGGTAACCAAAACACACCATCAGCGTTTCAGTGAATAAATTCTTGTTTTCTGTCATATTTTTGTTTTCCCAGAAAGGAAAATCTGACTCAATCTTTCAGCCTGAAGCTCTTGAGCCGATAGAGGAAAAAACCGGTGAGTTCAAAACTTTTTGTACAGTTTTTACAGTTATGATTCTGTTTGTAAGAATTTAAATACGATTCAAACTATTTCATCTGGATGTGAACAACCTGAGTGATTTTAAAGTCGCTAATTCAAGGCTGGATTCTTTAGTTCGTTTTTACCAATTTATGTTTTGGTATAAACATAAATTACAGATAATTAATAATGTACAGATTTTTTATCTGTACATGACTTCAAATGTACAGATAATACATTTAGGTAAATGTGTCTCCAGATTCACTGATACGTGCAGAAAAACAGCAAACAATTAGTATACAACAAGATTTTACATACGAGTATATTAAGTCAGCTAATATCAGCTTGATTCTGTTGTGTTTTTCAGCCAATCAGTGTGCATAAAGCATAAATAAAGATGCTAAGCTCTGGATTGAGCTGCTGCACTCTCAGCGTTGACTTTAGGTAAAGCTGCTTCCCTAACCTCGACTGATAAAACGTAAAAATTAGCTCCAAATGTAATGCAGATTTTATATCTTATGTTGTTGGTTCACCCATGCCAGTTCTCATGCTGCTCCTGCTAGTTAAAGCTGCCCCTGGATATTTACGAGAATCGGCGGCCCTGCAGTCTCCATCATCTCTTTAACCTTCCAGGTGAATGTGAAACCAACATTGCTGTCCCTGAGCCCCCTGACCCCTGACCCTCGCTCCCCCCGCTGTCTGCCTTCACATGTTGGAGGTCTGGAAAACTCCCAACGCCTCTTCCCTCTCATAGTTTCCACCTACAGATTTTCTGGACCTTTTTCTGGGGCAAGGTGACACTATCTGCAGCCGGGATCTTATCAGCTTGTAATGTGTAATGAGTAGTAATGTAACAGCAGGGTGTGTGTGTGTGTGTGTGTGTGTGTGTGGCCCGGTGATGCTGATGGGTGTGATAAACGTGCCGATGTGCCAATCATTTCCCGATGCGCCTGTGGGTTGGGAGGGAACCAACAGGAGAGTCCATGTTTGATAAATATGAGCGATTCCATCTGCAAACAAGGCCGGCGTTAGATTAGTGATTGTGTGGCTCCGGCTTTGGAGGACTGAGATTGGTGATTTCTCTGAAGAGAAGCAGAGATAGCGCTGCGAACGGGGCGCTGCGCTGCTTCTAACTCGTATTAGTGAGAGGAAGATCTGCTGCTTCTGATAAACTCAGGATTCACACACACGCTGCTTGTTGTGTGTGTGGGAGCGCCTGGAATGCTTCTCTACCTGCATGGACAGGTTTGTTTACCTGTCAGACCCGCTGGGCCGGGTCAGAGCCACAACCGAGGGGCTTCTGCAGCTCGGGTCCAGACTGTGGGAACACTTTGTGTTTTCATCAGCTGCTGTTGAGCAACACGAATCGCAGAAACATGGCAGCTGATGTTTATTCAGCCTTGCATCACCAGCAGCGCTGCGGCTCAACCATTCAAACCTCGTTTCACACCAAGCAGCGTCTCTGCTGCTTAACGCGTCGCTCCGTCCGCACACGATGCGGAAACTTAATGGAAAGTTGACCCAATATTTCCTCCATTATTCAGAGCCTCACTGGGTTCTACGTGGAGAACTTATTCAAATGAACGTCTTATTGCAGCAGCATGACGGCACTCATGTTTTCATTTGATGACATTGTTTCTGTGTGGAAAAAGTTCCACAAAATCACCAAAGCCAGAAAGTATTTTTCATTAACAGTTCATAGCTCTGGAAGTTCCTGTGATTTCTGTTACTGGTTTCATAATCGGTTTTATGTTCTTATGTTTACTGAAGCCTTTTGCTGAAATCAACTCGATGGGTCATCTCCAGTCAGAAATGGGTCAAAGAAGCAGCCAGTCACCCTGCAGGGAGGTTCATGTGATTTTGGCAAAGCTGTAACTTTTTTTATCTTGATTTTGGGGTAACATGGAACCCCCCCTCACAAAGACAGGATATTAACATGTTTCCAGCAACGTCTTGAAATTCATCTCTTAAAACAAACAAAGTCATGTCCAGATGAGCTGCCAAAGTGAAAAACAACAATTCTTTATTGTTCATTCATGTTAACATTTAACTGTTTATAAAATCCTACAGACTATTTCAAAATGTTTCTTTTTTTAAAGGTAGACCTGATTGTTTAGCATCACATGCCTTCGCCATGAAACAGGCAGCTAAATTAGAACGAGCTTTAGGGATTGGAAAATGTGAAGCTGATTCATCAGATTTGAGGGAAAAGTTGAGACGTGGTGAGTAGTGAGGGAATTTGCATAAGTGTTTGTGATGTCAACTCTGCAGCTTCCTGAGGGACAGAAAACTGCATGACAGCAAAAGTGAAAGTTTGTAAAGGTAAAAACCGACCAAGGAGGCTGGTTGTTTAATGAGTTTGATCAATCCTAAACTTGCTGAGGATTCAGTCTCAATAGGTTTGTTTACTAAATTCAGCCTCTGACTTCAGAAAATGTTTTGCATCTCAGTGCAGATTTGGATGGAAGCAGGTGTTACGACAGCACCTGAACGCAGCACAGAGTCAATCAGGACTGGTGATAAACGGAGAGAAATACAAAACCCATCTTGAGCGTTGGTTGCCGGGTTGGTTGCTAGGTTAAAAAGCTGGGTTGTGCTCCAGGCTCTGCCAGAACAACATGGCAACCTGGCGGCCTGCAGCAGAGTGAGGCGGACGGACGGATGGACAGGCCCACCCTGCAGTGTTTCTGTTTCAGGGATCCTGTGTCTTTTACCCGATCGCCCGTTGTGCTGACTGCAGCTTGTGCCTCAGATTAACCTGAGATTACAATGTGCTTAATCTCTGATAAACTTGCTCTATATCAGGATTAATTTGATTTAAACATTACTAACAGTAGAGTCTGTGAAGTAGAAAAAAATCCTAACCACACCATGGCCAGTTTATTAAGTACACACATTTTCTCTTTGAACCAAGTTGAGATAATCTGAGCTTTAAAATGAGCCTGATAATCCTGCCGGACGCACTTATCAGAACTGATTGATGTGATCAGGAACAATACTCGGCTAACATTTCATCAATGATCCAATCAAAGAATCCGTCCTTTTCCAATCTGTTGTCCAATTCTGGTGAGTTTGTGCAAAGAGTAACTAAAGTTTCCTGTTTGCTGGCGGAAGTGGCAGCCGCTGTGGTTTTCTGCTGCTGTAGCCAACGTATTTCAAAGTTCCACTTCTTATGCTTCGCTTTTTGCATAATTTGGTTAATTTTACTGCTGCTGGCGTTTCTCTGCCCGTCCCTCTGACTTAATGAGGCGTTTCTGTCCAGATTGCAGCTGCTGGTTGTTTACCGCCTTCTGTCACTATTCACTGTAAACCTAACCATGGTGGATTATTATCAGTTACTTTATAATCATTTTCTCTCCTTCCTAATCCTTGGCTCACTAACTCTAAATATTACATTCGTTGTTTTACTGCCATGTTGGCCAATTCACTGCATGTCTTCACCTCTCTGTGCAACTCTGTTCGAATAAAGTTGCAGCAAAAATGTAATATGCCAAATAGTTTTGGTTTTATTGACTTTATTTGACTGTAGGAACAAAAAGTCCTTCAGGACTGTTTGTTCTTGTATTTTCTTTTCTTTAATTTTTAAACAAATTTAAGTACAGAAAGTAACAAAACTGTGACCAGCTGTGCTATTATTGTTATTATACATGATTAATTTTAGTGTTCTGTCATGATTGCTCAATTATTGAAACTTCACAGTTTCATGTTTTTTTCAGATGAGCTTATTTTCAATATTTCTGTTAGTGACGACCTGCAGCTTGGTGAGTCTTATTGATAGTAAGGAAACTATTGCTTCATTCACGCTGCAAAAATCTTTAGAAACCTGCAGTTGCTGATGGTTATTTTTAGCTTGTGGTTAGCAAACGTAGCTTTCCAAATTACACCTTCCACTGGGTGTAGCATGATGTTTACTGAGATCTGCCAAAGGAAGTCGGTCGGTTTTTACCAACCATATGGAAACTAAATCTCTTGGTATTTCTTAAAACCTTGGAAAATATTCAAATGGACGTAAAGAAATGCTTTGAACATCTTCTATTGACACTGAAAGATGTTTTCATAAATATGAACCAGTTTTATGTGAAGGAGGCCGATTTGAAAGGTCAGGAGATAAAATAATGTTTTCAGATCTTTGATTTGAAACTTTGTGTCCCTTAATATCTGATCGAAATCCTAAACGGCTGTTTGACTTGAGGTGTGGCTCATCTAACCTTCTGGCAGCAGTTTATTAGGATTAATAAAGATATAACGATGGCTCTCCTGCTGGTGCGGCTGGGCAGCGCTCCAGAGCCAGCAGCCAAAACTGACAAATGATTGTTGAGTTACAAGCAGTGATCTGTCTGTCGCCCCTCATTTTCTGCAGACTCCTCATGAAATGACTTTGATCCGGCTGTCATTCCGTCTCTTAAGATTACTGTCTGCTGATGACGGCATGTTCTTCACCAAACTGGATGGAGATTAGATTCTGCAAAGAAATAATAATGCGATACCTAAAATGAGTTTCTTTTTTTAGCTCTCTCCCTGCTCTGCGCCTCGAACCTCTTCCACTCAGAAAGACTGCAGCTACGGCAGTGTCTGTTTCACATGCTGTTGGGTGAGATGTGCTTGAACAGAAATGCAAACAAATGGATGAGAATGACAGGAGAAACAAGCTGAGGCTGGTGAGGCTTCAGACGGGCCTGTTGAAATGCTGCCACCTGCGAGAAAAAGAAAATACCAGTGGAGAAGTGGAACCGCAGGTGTGAATTCATGCTTAAAAGTGAACATATTTAAAATAGTCTCGCTTCATGGCCAACGCTGCGGAAGCTCCTTTGACACAGTTGCTGCCAAATCAGTCGAAACACAAAGTCTTGTTGTAAACAGCAAACTAAACGGACAAGTTTAATGTTTCAGAGCGAAACAATGATAAACATCTGCAGCACCTAAAAGCAGCTCTTTATTCACATTATTTCACTGCCAATGAAACCATAAATCAGCTCAGGTTTCCTGGTCGGGTTGAGAAAATAAAGTTCTGCAGAGATTCGTTCCACGCAGCGCAACGCCTTCAAATGTTTTTCTGCTGCTTTGGTGACTGTAGTTTAGAGCAAATAAAACCAAAACTCAGAGCAGAAAACTGAAATGGAAACGTCAACAAACAGGGAAGAATCTGCCTGAGTCTGGAAAGTTGAGTGGAAGGTAAACATGTGGTAAACAAAGTTGCACAAGCAATAAGTGGATCGGTGTGAATGAGAAGGACTTTTTGACTAACTATTGTTTTTGCTGTTAAAGAATTTTAACCTGAGACGTTTCAGGATTAAAGTCTATTAAAGTTACAGAGAAACTTTGTCACAATGACAAATGTTTTTATCTGTTCATTTCCAGGATGTTTGGTTTTATTGATCTCTCAGGCAGCTCTGAGTTAAATCATCTCTTTGCTCTTTCATTCCACCTCAATTTGCTGCGATGTTTCTTCTTCCTCCATATTAAACTGTTAAATCATTTTTCACCTCCTCCTGTTTGCAGTTCAATATTCAGACTTTCTGTGGAACATGATTCCTAATTCCTGGAAAATTTGCCAACTTGCTGATTGTTTTTCATAGAGCATGTCTAAAATATTTTTAAAAATGCAGCTGGAGAATCTGAGATATGTCGGAGCGATGCCACCTTATGGTCTGTTCAGTTGTTTACGAACAGAAACTTTAAATCCAAGCTTGAATCATGTAGAGGAGTAAAAGCGCCATTGAAGGCGTTTGGCGTTCTGATCTGCTGCTCTGTGAGGTTCGTTCAGTTTTCTGATGATCCGCTCATTGAATTGTTGTGATTTAACTGACACCAGGAGCAAACGGTGAGAACATGCCTCTTCCTCCAGGGCTGAGCCGGAGCTACACCTGGAATCCAGAGTCGATGGGTTGACGCTTTCATAATCAGCTGAAACATGTTAACTGTAATAAGTTGGGAACTGACAGCGGTTTTATTGTCCTGATGCTGCACGCCTCTCCTTTGGTGGTAAACTGCAGTGGTAATGAAGAAATCCACTGACTAATGCCTGAAAAGCGAGTGAATGGTTTCTGAGCGGGACAATAAACATGTGAAATGCTTTCACAATGAGGAACGTCTAAATCTTTGCTTGGGGCAATGAGGAGGTGCAAGGAGCTTGGCAGACTCTTCTTCTGTCTCATCTTTCCCACTTCTTCCTCCGTCTGCGTCTCCATGCAGAATGAGCTGATAGATGAACTCAGACAGGAAACAAACGGCAGGCGCTGGAAGGGTTTGCAACTTCCGCAGCACCCTGGAACTGATACTTTTATGTTTTCATGACTTTCTCTGCATAGCTGTAGCGTCTCCAGTCTGTCATTAAAGACTAGCAGTAAAGACTGAAACATTCTTGCATCTATCATTAAATGTCCTTCAGATAAAAATGTCCTGATGCAGGGAAACGGTTGAAATATGATGCATTTATTTCTATATCTTCAGATGGAGTGAATGATTACTGTGGGTCACCAAGCCCAGAAGTTAAAGAGCCAAAACATGTTTGGTTCACTTCAGTCCAACTCTAGTTGGTTTGCCTTGAAAGTCTGGATGATTAACCAAACTAAAAAATCAACCTCTGGTCCTCCAGGCCTCGGTCTGGTTCGGTTGAAGTGAACTCTGGTTTGGTTTGAATGTGAACGCCAAGCGGGCCGGAAACCGCTCCAAAAGCAGGAAGTGGACTACAGTGCAGGGCATCCTGCTAGCGCTAGCCCTGCGCTGTGGCTTTAGCCTGGCGCAGGACCTCCCTGACTACCAGGTGTGGAAACAACCTACAAGAAATGATTTCATTATGAAGACAAAGTTCATTCTTTATTCTTCTTGAAATAAAGAATATGATTTGATGAAAGCAATTAAAACATCTTAGTTTTCTGTTTCAGGACAAGAGTCATGTAGAAGTTACCCTCACTTCTAAGCTAAATGATGTTAAATCTGTTTAGTTTAGAGATCTCAACAACAGGAAACCTTTTTTTATGAGTCATTTTCCAGATAAACTCAACGCGTCTTTGGACCAAAGTTCTGATTCAAGCTTTTCTGAATGAAGAGTTTCCTTAAAGCGACGTCCATCCCAGATATTCCTCTTCATCTGGATTCCAAGTGATCAAATGAAAACATGACTATGAGCAAACACACTCGCACACATCCAGAGATCCCGGCGTTCCGGCCCGATGCCAGGACAGTTAATTACAGGTGTGGATGTTTAAGTGATTGGTGTGCGTTTCTCCCTGAGTGCTGGTAAGTGAGAGATCAGCCTGACACTTAAGTGCTCTTGTTGCCTTTCACCCATACTCTTTGAGGATCCTGTAGTATCCTAATGCGTGGCGCTGAAGCCCGGTTCCAGCTAAATGCACCTCAGGCATTCCTGCTGTTAGCTGTGCAAACAGTGAGGCTCAGGAGGCTGAAGAGGAACTATGATGCAAAATTCACATTCTGTATGTTTTTATGCTTCCAGTTTGGTTTCTATTGCTTTTAAAAACTGTCAGTGATTAAAAAAAACACCCAGACAGCAAGTTAATGTTTTTGGTGTCTGGAAAATGAGCTGTTTCAAAAACCGTCGCCTAGCAACCCAAGCTAAACTGCAGCATGTTTGGTTAGCTGGTTTTATTGCTGCATGCACCATACAATGGCTGCTGGAAAAGACAAGTGTTTAGTAGCTGACTCTCCATCCAGAAACCAGTTGCTGCATTCTTGTTGGCTGTGAAGGAGGCTCCACTTCTGCTTTTCTAAGATATACAGTTGTATAGTTCCGCATTTGTTTGCAGTCATTTTCACGTATCGGTGTAAACGTTGCCTGAATTGTTATCAAAGTCATAAGTGTCATCAACATGTTTTGTGTAGGCCGTAGGCTAATAAACAAAGCATGATGGCTTAAATTAATGAGATTTGATTGTTTTTGTCTCATCCTGAAAATAAAAACGCTGCTCCAGAATCAGAGTGGTCTGATGACCGGGAGCTCTTGTGCTCTCTGCGTTTCTGCTTCCTGCTGGAGGGATGAATCCTCATCGGCCCAGTCTGTTCCCTCTGAGTGGCCGGCGGTGTCGACTTCCATAAACAATACCTGGCCTGAAGAATCAAGCATCAGGGTAACACAACACAGTCATACTAGCTTCCACCAGCAGACAATGTGGATCATTCCTTTAGAGCCAGATCTAATTTATTAACGCGCTGCAGGAGGCAGGAGGTTTGTGTGATGGAGAGAGAAACGCTCCTCTCAGGTGACTCAAGTGTTTGTTTATGCTGTTAATCTCTAAGGTAGACTTTAACCATTGTGGAGGGACTCATTGTGTTCACTTCAGGGAAAACAGGCGACTCAATGTAAATGAATCAGGAGAAGTTTGTGTGTGTGTGTGTGTGTGTGTGTGTGGGTGTGTGTGTGTGTGTGGGTGTGTGTGTGTGTGTGTGTATGTGTGTGTGCGTGGATCTACTTCAGCCATCTTCATCCAGACTCTTGGCTCATCACAGTCAGAGGTCAGCAGCAGCACAGAAAGACTTAATCTGGTTGTTTGACCAAAAGTGCTGAGTTTGTCCATCTGCAGCTGTTTGTTTATTTATTGTCATTAATTTGGGAACTTTGTGCTTTACTGCATTGTCCACAAATACCAACAGAAGAAGTTCAGTTTTTGTTTTAAAATCTAAAAACATAAATACAATTTTGGATCTGTGACATAGGAAAGTTTACTTTCAAATTGTCTCTGTTTTTACAAAGTCATGTAATATCTGAGGTCCAGTTGAGTTTTATTAAACCTGGAACGCTGATATTAGCATTATAGCTCATTTAACCCTTAACCTTTTTCTGTTTTATTGTAGACTCTTATGGCAACACTTGAAAGCGCTAATCACTCTGCAGCTTTGCAGAATCATTTATGTCAAAAATGTTTAAAGTTATGAATATGATTTCACTTGATTTAATATATTTCTAATCTACTCACAAGGACCAAATCTTTACTCTTATGCAGGCCTGCAAGAAATGATCCACTAATATTCTTATTACAAAATAAAATAACATCCAGCTCTTTATAGAGTATAATAAAAACGAGTTACAAAACTCTGGTCTTATTTATCTGGTAGTTTTTCTACTCTGAGCAGCAGAAGGATCCAGAGCAAACACCTGCAATCTGGAGTAAATTACAAGTTTTCATCAGTTATGTTGAAGTGAAAGAAGACACTGAGGAGATGTCTGAGGAAAAGCCAGCAGATCAGAGGCTAACTGAGGCTGAATGAGGCCTGAAGCAGCTACAGCCTCAATACTTAATAATTATAATAATGTGAGTTGTGTCAGTCTTCTGTTATTGTGCATTTTACTAGAGAGAGAGAAAGTTGTTGGATATTTGAATGTATAAATAAAAACTCAGATAAATATTCATCTTGGTGAGGTGTCAGTGCAGCGCATGGACTCAGATCAAGCCTTTCGTCATACCAGATCGCTGCCAAGGTACATACATCACTTCATATTAAATTCCTGACACCCAGCTGTAAATCAAAGCATGAAAGGAGGCTTAATTTGTTGCTCTGCTAGACTCGTCTTCATCTTTCCATCCCGTCTTTCATTTGGCTGCTGTGCCAAATGTTCCTGGCCTAATGAGTCGCTCACAGCGCTGGAGTTTCCACAGATCAAACTCTGCGTTTGGTTTCCGTCCTAATAGTTTAGTGGGGCTGGTCGCGGGTGGGCTGCCTCTGACGGATGGGGTTCTGAATAATAGCTGGGATGATTCAGGCTCCGTCCTGGAGGTGTTTCTGAGCCTTAACGAAGCTCCTCGCCTCGTTTAGGCTCCAGATTTTCTGAAGCTCGCAGATTTTCCTGACTCCTCACTTCAGCAAATATCCAAGGATCGTCTCATGTTTCCTAATAAATGCCTCATTTGCTCATGAAATTATCATGCTGATAATTTCTATGATCAGATTGGAAGGGCAAATATTTAAGGATAATATTTTTCTATGAATTGAGTTAAGAGGAATTTTGCTGTTTGTTTTTTTGTTATTCATCAGTTCCTCATTTCCAAAGCCTGACTTCACATCCGCGTTGATCCTGACCGGATCAGTTTTAGCTCCTCATTCCTGCTTGGTTTATCTAAGAGCAGAGAAGTTGAACAAGTTGAAGAGAATATTTCCCCTCATTCATGCAGTGGTGGGACTGATTGTAGCTCCTGTGTGAGCCGTTTGCTGAGACTGTGGGCTGTTTGTTCAGCCATCAGCTTGTTTACATTTTGATGGACTATGAAAAGTATTGTTGCATTAGCTGAAGAAGTTCCTGTTTGAACGGTTACCGTGGCTGCACTCGAAACAATCAGCCGTGAAAACTCTGCAAATGTTCCTGTTGGAGTTATGACTGACTGCAACACTTGGCTGACCCGATCCTTATCTGGCCCTAATTCTGGAAATCTCTTGTTTTTATTTGACTTTTATTTTCATTTTATCCAAAAATGAAAGCTCCATCAGATTATTGTTAGTTCTTTGTGTTCTTCTCAGTTCAGAACAAGTCATTTATTTATCAGAAGGTAAATTCAGGGTCTGAACTCGTATCATCCCAGTTTCTTCAGTCGTGGGTTATGATGCCTTGAGCAGGAAGGATCTCCTGTAGCAGTCAGTCTAGCAGTGACTCAAGAGGCCTCTGACTGAAGACTGCTGCTGTATAACAGTTTCATAACTTCATGGCATGCTAATAATTTAATATCCATGCAGCAGAGCTCTACTAATCCTCCTCAGAAAGATGCTGGAGTAGGGGATCTGACCTGAGATGGTTTGAATTTCCTCCTTACTAACTTCTTCTGAATGTGTAAAAATAAAAAAAATCATTCTCATGCATGATGCATAACCATGGCAACAAGTTGAGAATGATTTTTGTCCTAAAGCAAAACTAAAATAATTATCCAAACACCAAAACTCCAGCATGGCGGCGTCATCGTTTCCTCTCTCTGCAGCATATCAGCAGATCCAGACTCTAATTATCCTGGACAACAAAGATGTCCGCCTCCGTTCGTCCAGCTGCCTTTAGAGCCTCATTACCTTCATCATCATGGCCGTTGTCTGTTTCTCCAGAGAACCGTTTGGGGGCCCCGGTTCCCAGCGCTTCAGGCTCTCAGGAGACCAATATGGGGCAGATAGCATCGCGGCTCATCGGGGGCGTGAACACCAGGGGGTAATCAGGCTGAATGAGGGCTGGAGGCTGTCCAGGCTTCCAGCAGAACCAGTTCACATCCCACACAAACCAGTGAACTCCCAGTAAGAGTCCAGGCTGAACTCTGACTGGCTCACATTTAAACCATCCATTTTATTCTGCTTTGCTCTCCTCTGATAAAAGTCCAAATCCTTCTGAAGTCAACCATGACCTCTGACCTTAATGCCCCAACTGCAAAAACTCTTAATCTCACCAACTTTTCCAGTGAAAATATCTTGGAGCACTAGAACTAAGTAAACTTGTGAGTGACAGTCGGAGTCACATGGCCGCCCCCCACAGGTCATGTGACCCAGATGCGCCGCCGTCCCCCGGATTTGGATCATTTGTACATAAATACTCGGACATTTCTCCGGCGTGTGACAGACGACAACTTCAGATCCGGCTCCTTTGGAGGAAGTAAATAGGTCACCTCCACCAGTCATTAGCCGGCTCAGTTTCTGTTCCATATTCATGGGGGGAGTGTGGCACCCCACCCGGGCGTCAGCGGGCGATGGAGCGTCTCCCCTGTGGTCCTGGTTGTATCGGAGCGTTCAGCGCTCCCACAGGACCGCTGCCTTTGTCGGAGCTCAGAGGAGTTAAATTGTGTATAAAACAAATTAATTGCCCCTGTTGGATCACTCAAGCAGTCACCCAGGGGAGCATGTGCTTATCACCCCGACTCTCTGCGCTCAGCGTTCCTGCGCCTGCCAGCCTCGTTCCTCTGAGGAGTTGGGAGGTTCCTCCTCTCCATCTGTTCTCCTTCCTACCGCACCCTGCACTCCATCTGTCCCCGCCAGCCCGCCGCTGGCTGATAGGGACCCCGCAGGGTGTTTATGGGGCCGTTAGGCGGCCATTACCTCCCGTCTTTCAGCCTATTCTGGACTGTAGCGGTCACTGTGGCTGTGACCTCTACAGCCAGCTCCAACAGACGGTGCAGCCCCACTGTGTCGCTAGTTTAAGGTTTATTCACACCAACCGCGTTTAATCCACTGTGATCCAACTCCAGCCTGTAGAATCCAGTTCGGTTGGTGAGGTGTGAACACTAATCGACCTCTGACCTCCGACTTCTGGTCCTCCAAACCTCAGTCTGGGTTGGGTTGAAGTGAACTCTGGTTCGGTCTGAATGCATATGTGAACACCATGCGGCCTGGAGAAGCAGGAAGTGGACTGCAGAGCTGGGTATTCTTGGTAAATCCAACCAAAGCTAACGTGTTAGCCTAGGCTAGCAGCAGAAATGGCTCCTGGTCTTTAGCCTAAAGAGAAATCCTCCAACCTTAAACTCTGACGCCTCCATCTTGTTTCATCTGGTGAAGCAGGAAGTTGCTCTCAGCGTCTTCAGAGGTTTCTGTGTCGTTTCCTTCAGTGGTTCTTGGTGCAGCGCCCCCACAGGCCAGGAGGGGAACAGGCTGGTTCAGAGCAGCTGGAGGTGGAGCAGATGTTCTGGTCCAGTAGAACCGGGTCGACCGGTTCTTTCATCTTCTGGTCAACCTGCAGGATGTTTAACTTCTCCTTCTCTGACCTCCTGAGTGGTTTTGTTCAGGGTTCCAGGGCTCCTGAATCCAGCGCTGCGTCATGGTGACTGTGAGGTTCAGAGGTCAGAGGAGGGTTCTGATGCGTTCTGTGGTCCGACCCGCCTGCCGCCTCCTCCTGTGTTTCTGAGCACAATCAAACCAAACGGTTTGATTGTTTTCTGCTGCTGTGGCTGAGCAGGGAGCCATGCAGAGGAACTGGGGCCCTCAACACACTAATGTTGTTAATTTGGCCCCTGTGGTTTTACTGCTGACCTGCTTCCAGCTGGTCATTCATTCTGATTAACAAACTAAACATGTCAGAAATGTTTTACTGGAGGATAAAAAGAGCAGAAAGCTTTGGATGGTTTGTGCTTCCAGCAGGCTGAACACAAAGATCCTGCTGGTCAACCTGGGAAGCCCCTGCTTTTAGATTTGAATAGCAAATATTTTGTTTATACTCAGATCTAGTCAGTCCTTTTAATAAAAACGTGAATGAAATTATTGTAAAGTATGTAATTTTCCTACATTAAATGAAAATGGATATGAAGCAGGAAGTCAACCTGCCTACCTTCATCCAATCAGGGGAGCCGTTTCCGGCGCGACGCAGCACACTTCCTGTCACTTCACTTCCACAACGCGCCGTATTTATTCCCCTCACGTTTTATGACCATAAAGTTATTTACACACAAAATGTAAAGTCTCTGAGATAAAATGGTTAAAATAACTTTCATATTCACTTATTTTTTTTATTTGTATTTTGCATTTTGTCTTTCAGAGATAATTGAAATAAACTTTATATTTTCAGACATTTGAATGAATGCAAAGTTTCAAATGTTTAGTTTTATTCAGCATAATTTAAATAATGGTAGATTAAAAACAAAACCAGATTATAAGTTATGTATTTGTTTTTGTCAGGACGTTCTTGGAGTTAAATACGAAACGCAGAGACGGTTAAAACATCGTAAAACAAAATCTCTGTTTCTGTCCAGTTTCTTGTGCAAATATCTTAGTTTAAATGAGTTATCAGCAACATATAAAAGTTCTAGTTTCATGTCTTAGAAGTTAAATAATCTGCCGGTGGAACTAACATTAGTTTGATTCAAATTCAGCAATTATTAATTCAAAACAAGCTGATATATTTCTGAAAAGTTACTTGTAACTTAGTTTGATCTTATTCCAAGTCTTAAGGAACTAGACAAAATGACTTGGTTTGTTTTTCAGTGAATGCTGAGCTTTGGGTCAATCCCTCTCAATCGATCAGCTCTGCATGAAATATTTAGCAAACAGTTTAAATCTGGTTTTAGATCCTGTTTCCTTCTCAGTCTTGTTAAAAATAAAAACTGATATTTTTAAAAGATGATGTCGATTCCAGAACCTTTAAATGAAAAGCGGTGGAAGGAAAAACTCAGCCTGATGCTGATTTGGTCAGGATTTCAGGAGAACTGAGCCAGGTCGTCCAAACGGAGGGACACCTGAGGAGACGTGCTCAGTCGGCTCTGAGACAATGTCAGGACCTGCGGCCCCCAGCATGACTAAACAAACGCCTCAGTCGGAGCCTGGGCCATGCAAATGAGTGTAAACACCATAAAGTTGTGTGCTAACCGGGCTTTGAATGGGCCGGCCTCAGGGGGTAATGTACCCCTGTAATCAGCTGACCTCAGTGCAGTGTGTGTGTGTGTGTGTTCCTGGTTGCTTAATAAGCCCATTTTCCCCTGAGGCCGTCAGTGTGTTTATCAAAGACATTCTTTTGTCTCGGTCATCCATCTCTAAACTCTTTGAATGAAACAACATGGAACCACTCTGCCCCAGTCGGCCCCAGTCAGCCCCACTCTCCCCAGTCGGCCCCAGTCGGCCCCACTCTGCCCCAGTCGGCCCCATCTAGCCCCCAGTCGGCCCCCGGCCGATAACGCCTTAATATTGATTAACAAGGTTTTTCCTCTCTGTTGTTTCACTTCTATGTCTGAAGTGACAGAAATGGCTCAGTGAAAGTCGGCAGCAGGTAGGAAGGAAACTTTGGGATTTTCATCTCAGTCCCACTGAAACATAAAACATTCAGTCAATATTAAGGAGTTATGTACCTAAAACAAGCTGCTATGTGTTGTTGGACGCTAGTGTAGTTTTAGTTTGAGGTTAAGATACTTGCAGTAGAAACATAAATACTTGTTTTGTTTCTACTGTGATTTAAACGCTATAAAGTTTCCGTTCTGATGTTTTGTCTCTAGTTGAGGTTTTAGCGTCTCTCTAAGCGGTGAATCGGTTTCTGGGAGCCGCAGAAGATGAACAATCAGGAAACAATGTGAGGAACAGTAGCAGGTCCCAGGATTAGACTGGAGGTCAGAGGTCAACGTCCTCCTTTTGTTGTTTTAAGGCTGCGCACGTGGAGCAGCGAGTGTGTGCGTCTTTATGACCGGACCGGCTCGTTTCGTTGAGAGGCCGGGGTGAAAGGTCATGGCGTGCATACAGAAAGGAGCGCGCTGCCTTAAATATTCCACCTTAAATGCTGAGGAATGCTGGGTATTTACTGCTTTGGTGGAGGAAGAACTGCTGCGCCTGAAAGTCGCTAACTCGTCTGTTGACTTAACTTCACATGTTTAATGATTACTGGAGCTTCTTGGCTTTGAAGTTAAATGGAGGAAATCTGGATGATTGTTTTGGCCCAGCCAACATTTCACCTTTAAACATTTTGATTTCATTTCTGCATAAACACCACTTGCTTTTAAACTCTGTTTTTAAGCTTTTGCTGTAAAGTCATTTGACTAGTAGAGTTGAAATCAAATCCAGTTTTGGTTTTATTCTTCTGAATTCTGTAGTTTCTTATGTTTGACAGGTTGGATCAGTTTCCACTTCTGCTGTATTTAAATAAAGTGTTTTAGGTCCTGAACTGCTAATTGTGACAATAACAGAGGAGTAAACAAACACAGGGGAGAGATTTATAGAGTAAATAGAGGGTGGATTAATACATTTGGCTCCGGCTGCTGTTTCAGAAACAGACACTTTCTCATAAATCTGTGACGTCCTCTCATGTATCGTTACAACAAAACAACAACAAAGTTTTGTGCTTTCAGATGTATTTTTAATGGCTCATAGGAAGCAGTTCAGTCTGTTCTGTTAACAGCTGAGGCCAAAACTGACAGAGGATGAAGAAGCATCTGTGACCGTCTGGATGTTAAACTGTCAGCTGAGCGGTTTGGCTGCATTGAGCTCATAGATGTCAGATAATCCAGTCTCTGTCACTCACACCAGACCTGAATACTTTAAATATCGGCTGAAGCTGTTGGTGTTTTCGGATCGATGGACATAATAGCTGGTTTTGTCAGGATAAATGAGTTTTAGTTCCTAACATGATCAGAGTTTCTTCCTGCCTGTAGACCTGCAGGAGTTTAGAATCACCTGCCGGCTGATTCTGTCTCCTGAGTGGAAAATGGCCGGTTGCTCCCCATCATTTACCAACCTGCTAACACGCAGACTGATGAGCAGGTGTGACTGTGGGAACCCCCCTCTCACAGTACAACAGTTTTCTCGGACGCGAAGGCGTAGCTGGCACAGGAAGCAGTAATACCTGTTTTATTTTGTTTCTTTAACATTTTGCTCTGTTCTTACCTGATGGCTTCGTTGAGCAACATCTCAGCAAAGCTTCACGTTGTGAGCGGTCTGTCCGGTTGTCTTCACGCCTCTGGTTCATTTGTTCTGTTTCCCAGAATTTTGATCTGAAGTTGGAAAGACAGTCAGGAACTCTCTTCCAAAGTCTGATTTGGAATGGTTAGCATTTTTCACTAGCTCTAATCTCAAAATACAATATGGCTGCCGCAAGCATGAAATGTGGATCCTTGCAACAATAACCTGCTGATTTGCATCCAGGTATGTGAGGAAGACACTGAAGCATCCAGCCGACGGGTTTGGTCCAAGAGCAACATGTTTGTTGCCATCTTTGGCTGCTAATTCTCTGGTATCTTTGCTGTCAGAACATTTCAGGTCCAACTTTGTTTCCCATGATGATAAATAACAGCATGATTGATCTGATTCATTTCATGGGTTTCCGTATAAAGAGGTTTGGTTATGTTGGTTTCCACTTTGGGAAAATCTTTCCATCAGCAGAATCATGTAAGGTTGACATCACATCAAGATGGAGGTCAAACGTCCCTCGCATGGCAAAAACACCTGTTAGCATATTAGCAGCATATTGGAGACAAAGTCCTCAGAGAACAAGGCGGATGGGGGAACGTCTTCAGGAGGAACCAATGGGGTTAAGAGTTCCTAAGATCATCAGCTACAGTAGAGAAAATAACCTACAACTGGACATTCAAAATAAACATGTCCAGGTCAATAAGTTCCCCCAGAACTGGGCCGAAGGCTAGAAGGTCTCCAAAAACCCGAATATGTCATTTCAGGGCAGGAACAAACTGAACACTTTAATGTTGATGGACAGAGGAAACCTTTGGTCTCTGCATGAAGGTCAGACTCTCAGGGACATCAAGTGTCAGGGCCGAAACTTTTCCTTAAACTTTAGACTTTTGAGTAAAATGAGTTTGATTTTGTTTACAAGGATTTATTTAGTCTACATATTTCCAGTTTCTCTGGGTCTCAAAGAAAGTCCAACTCCAGTAGTCCTGTCCGTCTGTCCCGTCCTGACCCTAGCGTCTCCTAATTGCACTGGCCCAGATAATTACTCTGAGAAACCCAGATCAAATGCAAACCCCTCCAACAAACGAGCGTTCCCATGCGCCGAGCGGTGGCAACATCCCTGCGGAGCTCCTCGCTCCCTCCCATCGCTTCATCCACAGAACAAACCCCAAACCAGCCGCCTTGGAGCTTCCAGCTTCCTTCCTCTCCCAATCTCTCCGTAATGAGCGTGATTATCAATCCAAACAATAGTTAGAATAATTGCAGCATTAAAGGGTGGTCATCTCCCAGGAACTTCCTGTCTGGGGATGACTGACATGCTGGCAGCTTCCTGCTTCCTCTCTGAATGAGTGGGAGTGCAGGAAAGGGCGGGGCTTTCCATGACTAATCACTCTGGCTGCCAGGACCTAATGGGCTAACGAGGCTCAGTAATGTACCATGACATGATGACATTATGTCATTTTATAATTACAGAGTGTGAAGCAGACAGCGGAGTTAGACCTTATCAGTTGTTTTTGCTCTCAGTAACTTAGTTTCTCCTTCTAATTTTACTGAAAAGCAGCTCTTACGTTTCAGCTCCAGAGCGCATCATTTTTATCTTGTTTCCGCAGCATCAGCAGGATACTGTAAATACTGATTTCTGTTTAGTAGATGCTTACAGAAAGCCTGATTCCTATATTAGTCATTTCTGCATTTCTTAGAAGTGACTGCTGACATAGTTTAGCAATGAAAAGACAACCGTCTGCTGCTCTGGCCGGACCAGTTTGCCCCTTCCTGCTCCTCCTGCAGCAGCCTGCATACCCGCAGACCGGCTAATGCTAACCTAGCTCATCATTGGCTATTAATACCCTGAGAACCAAAACACAGGAGCCCCTCGTCGTCATGCATGCAAAGGTTTTCTCACACTTTTTGACTTGTTTACAGTCCAAACAGACGGAGCAAGAGGGGCTGAGAAACCTCCACGTCAGCAGCTTGCCCTCATTGCTGAGCTGTCACACATCCATGCATCCCGGCCAGGCAGCAGACGTTAGAACGACATGCATGATGCAGGCTCTACAGAGAGCCTCCTTCAGCCATAACGCTGTCTTCCTCATCCTGAGAGGCTATGAATGTCTGCAGCAAGCTGATGCTCCTGTTCTGATGTCATGAGGAGGCCAAGGAGACATTCATCAAACTGTCAGCACGGCACTTGTAAAAGAATCAAGGAAGTGGTTGGAGTGTTTTGCTTTAAAAAGAATGAAGAACTATGAGTAGGAGACAAGGAAAAGAAAATATTTGCATGCAGGAAGGAAGCACTGAGAATCTGCTCTGGTGAGGGATGCAGGCAGATGTGGAAGATTTCAGGCTGAATACTGAAGGGGACGGTTCTGGTTGTAAGTAGTAGAGATGCAACAGTACATGTATTCATACTGTTCAGCACCAATCCGTACAAATTTCACATCTTATTGCAACATTTGTTAAACACCAGAATCATTTCATGTGACAATGTGTTGCTATTGGAAAGACTTAGTTCTGTATGAAAGCTTCATTTCTTTGTGAACTGACTGACTGTCCTTGTACATTATTGTGCTGAAGGGTTGATATCAAGCATCCGTCTCCGACAGACTCTGTTTGGTTAGAGCTTCGTCGTTACTTCAAAACATGAAGTTTGCACAGAGGAGCCATTTGCTACAATCCGCATCTCAAGTTCTGGGGGAGGAGTCTAAGTCAAGTCCTGAGGATCAAAAGCAAATAAAGGCTTTTGCTCAAACTCTGATCTGTTCTTCTGTGGTCATAAACATTGACCTTTCTGTTGACCAGACCACAGGACGTGTCTCCAGACTCATCTTGAGCCGTATAAAAGTTGACATTCCCATGACGGTTATATTTAAATTGCAGACAAATGAGCCGATTCGCAGAGGATCTTCTGTGGTCCAACATGAGCCCACAGCGTCTCTAGCAGCTTTCGCTCTGCTTAAGGGGCCGTTTTGGCCCCCCGGGTGGATGGCACAGAGTATCGCATCACATCTGATTACTGACTAATTGTCTTCTCGGCCGGGGTTTCCTCATACGATCTGGATGGAGATAAGGCAGCGGTGATACGGCTTCGTCCTACTGTAACTCTAGTCACCCATTTACCGCAGAGGTTCATCCAGTCACATCCAGCCTGCACTGCGTGACCCTCTGGCTTCGCCCCGCCCGGCTTCCTTACCTGCCACCTTCGCTCCCTCTCCATGCTTCATCGGACAGCCATTGTGCTGCCTTTCAACACAACGTGCCACTCATGTGTCATCGCAGTTCTGAAGCAAAACTCCTGTGCAAACACGACGCAAACTGCGCAGCGGATTCGTGTAAGTTGTCACAGGAAGCATGGTGTATTAAAGTAGATTATCTTATTGAGTTTCCATGTTTTTTCCAGGATCTGCAGCTGTTTGCACTTTGCTTAATGAGATAGACAGGTACACAGTGGCACATGCCAAAACACACAGTGCAGCTGGCCGTGGAGTCACAGGAGCTATTTTTCACCACCTAATCCTCTAATTATTTGGTTGTGATAGTTGTACAGGAATGCTTGACTGCAAACACAATAGTGGACCTACTGTGCTGTTCCATCCAAGCAAGGTGGAAAGTCAAACAAAGGTCATCCTCCAACTTCTCCCTCCTTTCCTTCAGGAGACTCCTCTGTTGTCTTTGGGATTAGTGGGAGTTGTGGAGTTGTCAGTTCGGTTTTGCAGATCAAACAGGTTTTTATTTTCTAATTTCCAGCAAATAAGGAAGGAGTTATCTGGACAAACAGAAGCTTCTTTCTGCTTCTGTATTCCTGCTACACAGAAACTGATAAAATCACAGAAATGATCCTTGAACTCTAATTTTACATGTTGTGTATAAACTTTATGAACATGTCATCGGTCCTTCTAGTTTCTTCTGGGTAATAAAGCCTCCACCGGCGCCACAGCGCCTCATACTGGCCTGGCGTACAAACTACAGCGACAGCATTCTGAGAAATGATTCCATGGAGAAATATGACAAATGATTCAAAAGTGGACATTAGATGCTTCAGTATTGCAGTGAGTTTGGGCCCTGAAGTCGGCTCAGACCAGCAGAACCAGATGGAAGCTCATTGTCACTTCAACTGGATTCAAATAGTCTGTTTAATTTGGGCAAATCCACATGGCTGCAGTTGTTGTTCAGAGTTGGCCTGAATGTCTGGATTGAAATAAAATCGTTATTTAAATGCAACTTGTGGACAATCCCATCTGAAGGCCCGTTTTCCTGATTAGTCTCATTAGTCGTTTTTCCTCCATGCTGAATTTCCTATTTTGTAGTGAAATCGTGTCCCTGAGGTCTGATGAGCCGTTGGACCGTCCAGCGGGTCGACCGTCGGGTCGGTTCACCCACATCCATCCTTCAGAAACATTTGAACCGTCACCTGGTTTCAAACCCAGGACAGAAAACGTGGCGTTGGCTAAAAGATCTCTAACCGTGAGGAGCGTCCTGCCGAGACGTTTCTGCTCCATTCGGACATTTTCAAAGCCGCATCTTTCACCGTGAGAAAGCGATGTGTGCGGAGTGTCACGAACCCAGAGACCTCCCAGTCTGTCAGCAGCTACAAACTTGAGCAAAAATGTGTGAAATGGAATATTTTCCGTGAGCTGTGCCAGATCAGTTTGCGTGGGCCGCTGGCAAAGTGGAGCAGAGCATGTGAGAATACAGTACCGCCGTGTGTCTGCGCACTCACAGCTCTGTGTGAATGGCTGGGCGGTGGGAGCTGGTGAAGATGCGTAGGTGACGATTTCAACCTCTAAACCGAAGCTATTTTTAGAGCCACTTTAACCTGAAAACTAACCGGGTATGTAAAGAAGAAAGGAGCGGCGAAGCCCCGCCCAGCGGTGCCATCTACACGCTTAGAAAACAAACAAACAAACCACAACAACATTACTTCCTATTTATAGATATGAGGCAGGAAAGACATGAATGCCTTATTAAAGGGGATGTGGTTTAGAGTCTGACAGAAACAAAACAGTAATAGCAGCTAAACTATGTGCAGGTTGATGTTACTGTGGTTCATGTGATGCAACACGAGGCTCGCCCTTATTGGAGTTTATGATGTCACCGTTTCCCAACATTCCCTCTGCCTGCGCTGCGTAACCTTCACCCACTCCCAGCCTTCATGTCTTCATGCTCTGTACAGTAGCAGAGCCGGCGAGCCACTTCAAGGAGCGTGAAAAAACAGCTACCCCCTTCAACCCGACGCCCCCGAGAGAAGGAGTGATGTCTGTCTGTTCGCTCATTCCTTCACAGGAAGCTGCGGTCGAAGCCATGTCAGCGGTGTTACTCTAACAGCTCCACCGAGTTTTTCTGAAATCGGCAGAAAACTCACATCCACAGCGAAGCCGTTGGTGTTTTTATGATTAATGGATTCAAATCAACACTGCAAGAAATAAATGACTAGAAGCTTCTGAACTATAAATGTGCAACAAAACGAAAAGGTAAATAATTATTTGGCCCCTTTACAGATTCCTAATGCAGGTTTTCCCCTTTTGCCCCAAATAATAATTCTAGAGCAATAAACAATTGTTAATATCAAAGATAACAAGATTATAATATCACTTGATGGGGAAAAAACATCCACAGTTGCTTTAAATGCCTGAAATCCAGAGTTTGTGTTTTAATATTCAACAAACTCTGGTTTTCCATAAAGAGGTTTGCTCTTGTGTAACAAACTGTAGAAAAATCAGATGAAAGTTTGTTAGTCGACTAAAACTTAATTTCTCCTGTCAAAGTTCAAATATCAGGATGTAATCAGTCAATCAGTGACTTTTATCACTTGTTACAAATTAACACATTTCTGTAATATTTGTTGCTATAAATACCTCAAACTTTATTCAATACAGCAGCAACCTTTCAGATTCATCAGCGCAAAACTCACTGAACCTGCAGATGAAAAAATAGTAGAAATTATCCATTTCATAAGGGCAAAAACAAAAACAACGTCTTTAAGATTGGAGAGTTTGAGGCTCTGGCTGCATGTTTTCCTCAAACTCTGACATACTTTTTAGCCTGTCGTTGTTTTGCTGCTGTAACTGGTGGCTCTTTTTATATCTGCATGCAGTTAAAGCAAATTCCAGGTGAAAACCTGCAAAATGCCAAGCGACTTGCTCAGCTATTGGATTTTACCGCGAAGTCGTGTCTGAGCTCCATTTGTTTGACGTCTCATGTCCACATCCAGTCAGTGGACGGATAAATTCTCTGGTTTGGATCAGGAATATTTGAAGTGAAGCTGGAAAGTGGAGGAATCCCAACAAAAGTGTGTGTTGGTACCAATTTGCATGGGTCCTGCTGGGGACAAAAAGGGAAGTTATTAGTGATGGTACGGTCGGCGTGGCAAAGCCCAATCTCATGCAGATTGGCTGCTGAGGAAGACGAGGAGAGATGGCGATGAAGAGGAAGAGAGGGAGGCAGATGAGGTGAAATTAAACTAATATCACTCTCTCCCTGTACCGGCTGATATTTCATTTACCAGCCCCCCCGTCAGCGCCGCGCCCGGCGCTCCCCTGCAGGTGATAACAGATTAAACCTATTCCATTTCATGCCTCAGGCTCCCAAATACAATCCATGTGGGGCTCCTCCAGGCCCTGCGGGCCCCCGCCCCGGGGAAAGCTGGCAGCGGCCGCCCCAGTCCACTGGGCTAAGCCGCCGAGATGGAGGCCTGTAAGATTACAGGCCATCTGAGGAAATGACTGTGTGTGTGTCCAGGAATGTGTGTGTGGTGTGTATAATGGGGTTATGTCAGCTTAGATGCTCCAGTGCTGTATTTAACACCGGGCTGCCTTCTCCCTTTCACTTATTGAAGTTTCCAAAGTATCTCAGAAGTATAATTGCAACTGAGTACACATGCTGATTGGGGAGTCCTGTGGATTTATTCTCTGGAGTGGTGATATTCTGCGCCGTGTTGATGTCTCACTCCTCACAGTGGGCCGGGATGCAGGCGAAATGCGTCCGCTGCATTCCTGCAGCCAGAGGGAAAGGAGTCAGAGGGAAATGAGAGAAACTCAACCCACAGACCTTCCTCCATCGTGAGCTTCCTGCGCTCCGGAAATGGAACGGCCCCCCGGTGTTTGCAGGCGGACCCTGAGTGACCGGAGCTCTCCGCTTCCCCGCGGCCCCCGACCCCTCAAGGCCCCCCTCGCCTGGACGCACATCAAAGTGCTGCAGCTTTAAGAGAAAACACATTACGACTTAAGACCAAACGCTTGTTTGCTTCTTCTTCTTCTGCTTTTTTTGTGCAAATCCTTGACGACTCTGCAGGCAGTGTCTATCTGCGCCTCCATCTATCTTGGTCAAGTTGTGGATGTAATTTGTCATGAATCGTTGATGGTGGCAGCAGATAACAGGCTAAACGCCTCAGCCACTGCCAAGCCTTCACTCACGTTAATTAGAGGTTGCACAGCAGAGTGTAGATGTTTAAATCCTGCACAATCTGACAGGAATGCAGCGTAAACGAGCACAGCAATCAGAAGGGACCCGCTTCCCTTCAGGACCCGGTTTTAGTTCTAAGTCTGCATTTGGTTCACAGTTATAACCGTCAGTCAGCTGATTAGACACTCTGGAAGATTCTCTGTGTGCATATCTTTGAAAACTTTAAACTTTCTTGGTGTGTAACTAAAACCAAACGGGTGAACAGGGTGACTAGTTGAAATGTCCCCATATAAAAAACCCTTTAATTGAGCCATTTTATAGTTTATGTATTTCAAATATGACTTAAAAGAAATTTGACTTCATAATTTAACCTCTTGAAATTGGGTCCCTGTCACTTTAAGAAACTCCTGTTCTTTCTGAGGCTCCGCCTCCAGGAAGTCATGGCTTCTCTGTTAACCCTTTAATGTTTTCACCATCATTTCACTGAGCAGCAGCTCCTTGAATGAGCTCACTTCCACCAGGTGTTTGCTAACTGCTGCTGGCTAGTTTGAAGGAGCTAAGTGGGGAGGAGCTTTGCCTCAAAGGCGGGGCTAGGCCCACCCAGGCGTTTTGCAACTGAATGAAAGAATCAAAGCAACACAGCAGGTTTGTTTCTGATGAGGGAAAAACATTAAAACATGATGGACAGATTAGAAAAGTTTATTTTTTTTACATGACGCCGTCCCTTTAAGAAACCAAAATATCAGCAATTGTAAGTGATTCTGCAAAATCAAATGCACCAAAATCCTCATGCTGGAGTTAAATAATGGTCTACATTTCCCACTGCATCGTGTGTCCATCTGCGGCGTTCAGACATCTTTCACACTGAGCCTTGTTGTCATGGCGACTACTTCCTGCTGCCAGGAAGGACTTCCTCTCTGCTGTTTGTCTGAAAATGCAGTAAAATGCAATGCTCTGAAGCAAGTGGGACTTTTTATTTATTTATGTCTATTTTTGTTAAGAATGAAGTTCTAACCGTTTCTAACGACCAGACGGAGTTTTGAAGAGAAGCAGCAAAAGCAAAGGAGGAGGATTAGCAGAGCTGATGGAGTTGCTGTGGAATATCGTCTCCGTTGTCTGGATGTTGAGCTGTCAGTGTGTCCTGATGGTTATCTTCAGTCAGAGGTGTTTTTAGATTAGTTGGAGGGCAGGCTGCTGCTGGAGAACCGTCCAGAGCGACTCTGAAGATTCCTGGATGATAAGAATGTTAATTTTCCCTTTGCGATAAAACATTTTTTTAATTTAATTGAGAGGAAATTTTTAACTCAGATGAAAGTAATTCTAGTAAAAATGACTTAATTATGTTTGGAAAACGATAATTTTTACAGAAAAATAGTTACATATCTGCAATAAGAATGGAGGTCAGGCTATTTAGCACTGCAATATTTTACATTCACTTATTGCAATATTTTGCATGTTTGTCATATTTCTCTGAGGGCTTTAAAAAAGAAAAACACAACATTTTGCACCAAAAATATTCACTTTGCTGAATGAATAAATTCAGAGTTTGATTTAGTTCAGTTGGAGGATTTTCTGTTTTTCACATCAGAAACTGTTTAACTTTTCTCCAAAGCAGCAACTTTACAAAACATTGTTCATAAAACGGCTTCAGTTTATAAAAGCTGCTGTGTTTGTCATCATGACCAAATGTTTGCATTTTTACAGCTTTTCTAAGTCGGTTTAGGCTGTTGGAGTATATTTGTGTTTGTAAGTCTGGAGGATCTGGAAGGTAAATGTCTGAAGGTGATGATGGAAGTGCTGAGGGAACCGCGGCGGCCAGAGAAAACCCGCTTTAGAAGCACTGACCCTGAGAGCCACATCACTTTATGGAACAAAGGCACATTTACAACTTATTCCACTCGTTTAGGAATCAACATCCAAAAGGAGAGAAATATGAAAACGTAGGTTTATTACCCAAGCCTGGATCATCTCCGACTATACCTTATTTTCTTATTTTTAGCCTGGAATATTACACAGAATATCCTTTTTATCTGAAAGGGAGTGGTTCAGGATGGAGTGTGTTTGCATCGTCCCATAAGGAAGTGCAGGATGCGGCGTGTGTGTGTGTGTGTGTGTGAAGTTAAAAACCAATTAGGACAGAGAATGAGTGCGCTCTTCGCAGCTTAGTGAAACTCTTCAGACAGAAGCAAACGGTCCCGTTTCGGAGGCGGCTCATTGATGTGGGATTGTGATGTGAAACGGCAGAACCGATGCATAACAGAGCGCCGAGGGAAACGGAGAAACGGCCCAGATTGAGAGAGAAATCAAGAAATAGCGATGTGTGTATTTATACTGTATCTCCGCTCTGCACATTGGAGTGTGTTTGTGAGAGTGATTTCTCTCATGTATCGCTCGCACTAAGAAGAGCTGGCTGATGATAAACAGGATTAGCGGATTATTAGAGGGGGGATGAGGTGTGTGTACAAGTGTGTAGCATGAGCCTGTGATCGAGCTGAGGGGGTGTGTGTGTGTGGAGCTGCACTTTGGGTGTGTCTTGGGAACAGGAGGAAAAATATCCAACTTCAAACTGATGCAGTCAACAAAAAAATCCCCAAAATAACCAACCGGAGCTCAACCCGTTCCTGCAGCAAGCACATGGAGGGAAAGTTGAGTGGAAGAAAAACTGTGCCATGGAAAAGGGATACAA
This sequence comes from Phalloptychus januarius, assembly GCA_902982915.1. NCBI lineage: Eukaryota > Metazoa > Chordata > Actinopteri > Cyprinodontiformes > Poeciliidae > Phalloptychus > Phalloptychus januarius. The sequence continues at coordinate 13,200,268 of CADWAE010000474.1, read as the reverse complement.
GGACTTTGATGATTTAATTTGTAGTTTGAACCAGAGTTCCAAGAGTCACGACAGACCGATGGATCCAGAACATGGACTCCGTCTGTGAGGAAAACCAGAACCAGACAGATAAAGGTAAAGATGAAGATCCGAGTCTGGAGGAAGAGAGGAGAGCAGCAGGATCCACGGAGCTGGAAGTGCAGAGTGAACTGTTACACGTTTACAAAATGTTACTGATGTGTTTCCGTTTGGTGGTTCAAATCCCACATGAGTTAGTTTGTTCATGTGTTCATGCAGTGCCGTCATCCTCCTCCACTTCCTGTGGTTGTCTTTGTTTCTGCCAGTAGCAACATCTGGATATTGATCACATGACTCCTGTGATGAATATCAAAACCGCTTCATCTGCTGCAGAAACATTTGATCAGAAATAGGAGTTTTGGTGAAATTGCCGTGTTTCCCTTCAGCAAACTTATTTTCATAATTCCAGTTTGTTGAATTATGTGATGAATGGAAACGGAGCTACAGATGATCTGGGTCAGCATGTCGTCTGCCGGTTCTGGTTCTACCTGAACATTTCACACCTTCATTCTTCCGTCTGCTGACCTGAGTTTTATGGACATGCTGGTTTGGTACCGACCCAAACTACTGACGGCACCAAGTGCTGCTTTAATCACCATGGTAACGCCGTCCAGTCACCTGAGAAGAGGCACCTGGACGTGACGTCCGACCCGAACGAACAGCGTTCTGGTTCTGAAGTCATGATTTCAGTTGGTTGAGTTCAGCTGGAAGCTGCCGGTGCTACATGTAGCTCTGACTTCAGACTCAATCTGCCGTGTGAACAACATCAAATCAACACATTTCATCACATCTGTTGGTGCGCGGAGCGGCCATCTTGAATCGCAGAGTCGCCTTGTAACCGAGGCAGTTGGAGCTGATCCCAGTTTCCACTGGGAATCTGACTTCAGTTGGTTTTTACCACCTGGAACGCAATAATAATAATATAATAATTTATTGAAATATACCAGGCTGAAGAATTGGACTATTAAGAAATCAACTTTTTCTCTGATCAGCTAATTTATGGTGATAAACCCATAAAATAAAAGCAATAATGTGACTGAAGTCTGAGTTGAAACCTGCATCTCAGATGATAATCTAATTGATTTGATTGGCTCAACATGACTGATGGCAGTGAAAATATGCAACAGAACATTTACATAAGAAAGAACCAGGCAGTTAAATGAACATTAATGTTTGCATGTCGGCTTCTGACTGAAGCTCAGGGACGGTTTTAGCTTCTTGTGGGTTTTGGGCCGACGGTTCTGCAGGCTGAAACTCTGAGCTTTGCTACGTGTTTCACTGACGTGTCTGTCACCAGCCTGGCAGCAGGACGGATTCCTTTAAACGGCCATGAAAGAGAAAATGAAGCCATTAGACGACCTGAGCTCTGCATCAGTCCCTGAGATGCATCAGAGAAATTAGCATGACTGTAGCAGAAAGGCAGGAGAATCTGCTCATTACCTGATAATGTGATGAAAGGGCAGCGAAGGCCAGAGGGAGCAGAGAGCCGGTCAGGCAGCTTCGGTTCAGTCTGCAGGTTCTGGTTCTGTGCTCCGGTCCAGACCCGGTTCTGAGCCAGTCGGTTCTGACAATAGAAGAGAAGCAGAAACATGAAACAAGCAGCAATAAATACAAAGGAATCAAAAGTTTCTACTGTTTGAATGTTAGTTTCTGTTGATTGATCCTAATTTTATTTATGGTTATTTTAAGGCATTTTATTAAACTGTATATTTAATATGAAGTCACAAATGTTAATTAGTTTAGTTTTAATTATCAGTAGTGTTTTTTATCAGGACTCAAACTGTTTCTGTTGGTTCATTTATTATTATCACTATAGTTATTTGTGTTACAATTATTCAGAAGCAACATATTTTATTTTGTACAGTTACCATTATTATAGTTTTATATTTTCCTGTTATCTCTGTATTTATTTCCAGATTGGAAGAGACAAACTAATGCAGCCATGTAGTTTAGTCATAAATGTTAAATATGTATGAAACTTGGTAACGTTTGTGATCATTAAATGAAGCCAATCAGAACCTGTTTGCTTGAGAAGCTGAAGTGTGAACAGAAGCACATTTTTGTAGACCGGTGTGGGAAACCAGACTTTCAGTTGGTGGTCTTTCCTGTCTGCGGAGCACAGGTGTGTGTGGTGTGTGTGTGTGTGTGTGTTCTCTGTTATAAGGCAGCGCTTAATTAAACCACAAACTGACAGACTGCGCCTTCCTTTGTGTTTTGTTGCTTTTTCTGAAGTATCTCCAGTCTGGTATTTATTTTTTAGGGGAGATGGAAACGAGTGAAGCTCCAGCGTTGATCTGCCTCTGGGTGACACGCAGTGCCCGGCCCCCGCCCTGCAGGCGGCCCCTCTCCCCTCCAGCGCAGCATCCTGTTCTCTAACACCTCAGAGCTGCTGCGAGTTATTTTGTGCTGCTCGGGTCGGCCGCACAAAGGGAGAACTGGGGAACTTATTTGTGTTGCTGCTGCTCTCTCCTCTACAAAGGGGGAATTAGGAAGTTATTTGTGTAGCTCATGTTCACTTTTTAAGAGAGCAAGCCATCAGTGGAGCTGTTTATCTGAGTCGCTACAAAGCCAGGATTAGGGCCTGTCTTTGAGGCCTGCTCTGTAATCCCTTTATGGATGTCACCTGTCATCTCCCTCTAATCACCTCCAACTTTCTCCTCCACCTCCTGCTATCGGCTCATCGCCGCCGCCTTTCGCTCCGGTCCCCGGGACCAGGATGCAGCCGGGAGGCGAGGAGGAAGCACAGCAATGCAGTCGAGTTTCTACTCAACCAACTTAAAGCAACATGTAGGAGCTGGTGTTAGCTCAATAATTCATTAATATTGATTAAAATGACTAGTTTTATGTCTTATTTCACTTGTACTGAGATATTTGCACGAGAAACTCGGCTTCAATACTTTGTGAAATTTTGTGTTTTTGCAGTTTAGAGGCTTGAACCATAAAAACACGATAAAATCCTCCGACAACCAGTTTGGTTTTCCTCTCCATCGTTTTGTTTTCATCGACTCAAACATCCTTTGATCTTGTCTTAAAATGCTTTAAGGGACAAGAGTTTGATAGGCTGCTGACAAGAGTTTGATAGGCTGCTGTCCGTCCATCGTCAGTCTGCCATCCCATCCATCGTCCATCACCATCCATCCATCTGTCCATCCATCCCATCCATATCCGTCGTCCCCAACCATCCATCCATCCATCCATCCATCCATCCATCCATCCAACCATCCATCCATCCATCCATCCATCATCCGTCCATCTCCACTCGTCTCCTCTCAGCTTGCATGTTTAATGTGATGTATTTATCCTCCATGTAATGCAAGCCGCAGCTGGCCATTAGTCAATTATGAAATTTAATCGTAACAATTATGAGAATCCATAGCGATTAACGCAGCATTTCCTCCTTCATCCCCTCATGATTCCTCACTAACATCCTTATCTCTGCTTCTCCTTTCAACCCAAACTGTCCTCCTTTCTGTCCAGGAAACTTTTTCATCACTTTCTAAGATAAAAATCCATCTTTTAATCCAGCCAAATTAAAAGTGAGTGAAAGTGCTTGTGGAGTGCGAGTGGAGATGGTCCTGAGGCCGATGGAGGCGTGGGAGCGCGTGGGGCCGGGCGGGGGCGGTCGTGGGCGGCTGCGTGGAGGCGGCGGGGGTGAGGGTGGGGGCTGCGGGAGCGCGTGGTCGAGCGGCGTGGGGCTGCGGAGGCTGGGCGGAGCGGCGGGCGTGGCTCGCGCGTGGCTGCGGGCGCGTGGGGCTGCGTGGGAGCGGGCTGGGCTGCGGGCGGGGCGTGGGCTGCGGGGAGCGCGTGGAGCGCGGGGGCTGCGGGAGCGCGTGGGCTGCGGGGAGCGGCGTGGAGCGGCGTATCTCATTAGGTCTTGTCTGGCCTCCATCACATTAAGCTCTCTGCCTTTCTTTGTGTTTCTGGGCAGCAGCGCCGGCCGGGCCACACACTCAGGAATCTGATAGGGATAAACCAATTTGCCGTCCACACAAACATCCCAGCAGGCGGACGCCCCCGGCCCGGCCTGGCCCGCCCCCGCCCCGGCTCCCACCGCTCATTTAAGATGGCGGTCGGAGAGGCCAGCAATTAAGTTTTAATTAGGTGGGGTAATTATTGCCGGGCAGGAAGTATCAGACGCCAGGCTGATTGTTCTCTGGCCCGCGGAGGAGGAGATGCGCTCTAATGGAAGGAGAGGGGGCGACCCCGCCCTGCACCCCCACCCTGCACCCCCGCCATCTGTGACCTCCAGTCGCCACTGCAGGGGAAACTTAGCACACTTTCATAACTCACAGGATGGACATTTTAAATGAAAATCACCTGATACAGACTCTCTACCTGAGGATTTGAGTAGGCCGCATCCTCTGGTCTCGCTGAAGGGAAAGTTTGGACACTTTATCATTTTATCTGATTATTAAAATGTGACACAATTCAGAAAACACAAAACCTGTCAAATATTTTTGTCTAATTTTCATTGAAAATATCATAAAACACTAAACCAAAGCAACTAACCAGACATCGGAGCTAATTTTTCTCCCTGATTCTGAAATACTGATGACAAACTGATTGGTCCTTTTACAGATTATCTCGCTTTGTAATTATATTTTTTATGTTTTACTGAAATAATCTGTTAGAGGAACCAGAAGTTTAAGGAAGTATTTAATGAAAATTATCTACATTTTGTTGAAAAGTTATTTTTGTTATTTTTGTCTTATTTCAAGTCTAATGTAATATTTACACTAGAAATCAGACCAAAAAAGTGATTTCATGTTTCTGCAGTGATCGTCCTCTTTGCTAAGTTCTGATCCAAACATCCCAGAATGCATTGCATGATCACTTATTTGATTTTTGTTAACTGTTTTCCTGTTGGTCTCAGATCTGTAACTTCAGCCATGAGGAACTCGTCTACACTTCTCTCAATTAAGACTGAAAGCATCAATAAATATTTTTAGAGAATAAAAACAAAAGTTAAACGTGTTGATGACGTTTTATGATCCATTTTCCAATGGATGAAACTGAATTACATCATAATAAGCTTCAAGTTTGTGACATTTATGTTCATGATGATGGAACAGAACTGCAAAGAACATAAAATAATCATTTCGTAAGCATCGTCCTCTGGGAGGAAGAGGAGGCTCCGCCCCCTGTCTTATCAGCACCCCCCCCCCCACACACACACACACACACCCCTACACACACACACACACACACCCATCAGTGATGTCACAAAGCTCATCTGGTCGCGCCTCCAAACCCAATTAAAACCCAGAGATGTGCTGCTGCCAACATCAGGAATCTAATCACATTCCTGGAAGAGGCGCGTAATTCCTGCTTTCTGCCGGGTCCAGATAGAGCTGGAGCGGGAGCGGGCCGGCTGCAGGAGTCAGAACCGCGCCGGCGGTCCAGAAGGTCGGCCCGGGTCCATCCAGCCCATGTAAACCTGAGTCTGTGGTGCAGATGGCAGCAGATCTAACATCGGAAATAAAGAGCAAAAGATGCAAACTAATCGAGCAGAAACATGAAACTGTGGCTGAAACATTGGAGCTGAAAAGCTTTTTCTCGATTGATTATTAATTGATATCGATTAGTTCTACAGTCGCGTTGGCAGCAGGTTTGGTTCTGTTTGGTTCTTTCCTCCAGATCTTTGGTTGAGATGCTTAATGTTGGATCTGCAGATTGAATGATTTTTACTTTCAGACAGCTGTTTGATCCGTAACCGTGGCAACAGTTTATGAATCAAAAATTACAACTGGAAGCAGCAGATTAGCAGGAAAAGGCTGAAATGAAGCGTTTGGTTTGCATTCTGAGTCCAGCTGAACCATTTAACAGAAACGGTTCCCGTCTGTAACTACAGGAACCAACTCGGGTTTTTGTTGTCGGTACTTTCTGAAGAACGTGACGTCACGTTTAAAGGGTTAATAAACCTGACAGAGGCACAACGTGCAGCTAGCGTATGTTTGCTCTGCAGCGTCCAAACGAGCTCTGGAGGTTTTAGATCAAACCTGATGTAGTGGCATCGTTGTTGGTGATCCTCATCCTCGGTGGTTTTACCCGTCCATCTGAAACTGTTTCTAAATGAGTTAGCATCTGTCCTCCTCATTCCAGCAGGTTTTGACCAAAATGTTTTAGTTTGGACCGGAGGAGTCTGGACAGAAACGGCTCGGTTTGGAATCATTTGACGAACCAAATGAAGGTTTTGAGTCTGGACCTGTTCTGAGTCTGAGGAAACTGTCAGGTTGGTTTTGGTCTGAAGGCGCTGTGAGGCGGGTTCTCAGCGGTAAAGGTGGTCCGTTCATGACCTGGTCAGGAATGCGTTCACCCTTTGGTGGAGAGCCACTGGGAGTTTGCACCAGAGGGAAACTCGACACCTCCAGCAGAAAGCCTGTCAATCAGCCCTGCGGACCGGCGCAGACCGAGCCCAGAAATATTCCTGTGTGGAGAACCTCCTGGTGTCTGTGGGAGGGGGTGGTGAGGATTTGCTCCGTCTTGCTGAGATGGGAGCAAACACAGTTGACAGCTTCCTTCCTCGCAGTAAACACTGCAGCGCCACTTAGACATGGGTCAGGGCCCAGAACACCCCGCTGCATCCCGGCGCTCTGCTGGTAACGCTTTCCAGCCCTTCGTCATGCAGCCAGACCTGATGGGCCGCATTACCCTCCACCCAGCGGTGGCTTCGCTCTCCAGAGCATCAGATCGTCCGTCAGGCGGCGGAGCTGCGTTAGACAAAGTAACACAGAGAAACCTCAAGGTTTCACTCAGAGTCTGAAAACTTTAGATTTGACTCTCATTACGGAGTCAAATCTAAAGAGGTTCCACTCATTGAAGAGCTGCAGCTCCCTCTCCAACATGGCGGCATGGACGTCGTGGAAGCTTCATTCACAATAACATTTGAGGCGTAACATCATGACTTGGTTTAATTTTTATTATGTAATAAAGCTAAAGTTGGCGGCTTGACTTTAGTTCCCTCTTTCCTCCAGACGCCTCTGATGTCACTTAGATGGTTTCGTCTCATATTCAGGTTCATTTTGTGTTTGAACTGTTAAAATAAGCAGTTCTGAACATTTTTAGAGTCCTGGATGATCCTTATGTGGGTCTAAAATACAAGAATGTTTTATATTATACTAAAATATTAAACATAAAATAATATTGAATATATTTAGTCTGTTTATCGTGATGTTTTCTATGAAGAACTTCACTGCTTGATAATTAACTCAAACTAGTGGCATCTCTGTTAACATGCTCCAGTTTCTCTCACTACTGATGAATGAAGACAGTCGAATCTTTTCTGACTGAACTCGAAGTCTCAGCCATTGGCTTTGGTCAGGGTCAAGATGCTCAGATCTGACTGTTTTCCAGGTGAGCTGACCTGGTTTTACCTGGTGTTACCTGGTTTTGCCTGGTTTGTTCTGGTGTTACCTGGTTTGTTCTGTTTTTACCTGGTGTTACCTGGTTTGTTCTGGTTTTATCTGTGTTACCTGGTTTGTTCTGGTTTTACTGTTGTTACCTGGTTTTCCTGGTGTTACCTGGTTTTATATGGTGTTACCTGGTTTTACCTGGGAAACGTTGGACCAGATCGACGTTTCATCCTACAGACGTCGATCTGTTTCTCTGTGTACCGACTCAGGAAATTAATTGCTCTACTTTCAGAACAATGCTGGTTTATTTATGCTGAATATTATGCCTGGCATGTCAATTAATTATCAGTAAATTTGTTGGTAAGATTTGTCTTGTATGTTTGTGTAATTGTGTGTATATAAGTGTGTATAATTGAGTGAAGTCGCCTGCGTTGGGGATTGGACTGCCGGTTCTAGATTCAGTTTTCTCGTCCTAATTGAAGTTGGTCTTTTGAAGTAATTAAGATAAGAGTGTGGAGACAAAATAATTGGTATCATGCGACAGTAATTAAGCTGTTTTCTTCCTCCCACACTGATTCTACAGCAGAGCCTTTCTTCATAAACAAAGCAGCCGTCTGCAGGTTTGGTTCTCATCCTTCTGGACAGCCTGACGGACCCATGCTGATCTCACGTCAGCAAAAACTCCAGGCAGGATGTGATTCAAAGAATTTGACCTGCGTGTTTCCGAGTCGACTCGGGTTTTCTCCAGCTTCTTTCCAGTTTTGCTGTCAAATTGTTCATCCAAAGTTGAATTTCTGACAGTTACGCTGTGTTATTCAAAGTCGAGTCCTCATTCTGCAGGTCTCTGGTCTCAACCTTTCCCCCTTTTCATTGTCAAATCTCCTTATTTCATCCCGTTCCAAGTCCTGACTCGTTTATCCCAAGTCTTTATTCTTCATTTGTTCATTCCACATCTCTACTCACTTTGAACTCTGGTTTTGATTCCAGTCAGGATTTAACTGAACTCCCCTAAAAACTGACGAAATACATGATTTATGGTTTTATCGTTATGTTTCAAACCAAATTCAATGTTTCCTGGCTCCGCCCACTTTGTGTGTGTGTGTGTGTGTGTGTGTGTTAGATTCTCCACAGGCAGCAGACGTCGTCCCTGCAAAGCCCTCGGCTCAGAAAACGACAACCCCTCTTAACCTGCAGCGATATGCAATTTACATTATTCACAGGAAGCTGGACACACACACACGTAAACACACACACAAACACACATGCACATTGTTTTAGTCGCCTCTCTGCTCTTCGCTGCTTTAGCTCATCAGTTTCTGGAGAGAATAATCTTAGAAGATGTTTCCTATTTATTGACATACAATGAATATTTTTACACACAATTATAATCACTCTGAACAACTTTCACAGCTACACACACGCACACACACCCCCCCACTGCGCGGTGTGTGTGTTCAGCAGGAGTCGGTGTCTATTACCTGTTTTAGTTGTGGCCAAGCTCAGTGAGAGAAAGGGGGGGGGGCAGGATTAAGCTGGCTGTCGTTGTGCCAGAACTAAAATCAAGTGTGTGTACAAGTTCTCACAACACACACACCCCCACACACACACCCCCACACACACACCCCCACACACACCCCCCCGACTTACACTAACTGTAGGATTAAAGACACAGAAATGGGCAAAAGCAACAGCTTAAATAGTGGACCTGTGTGTGTGTGTGTGCGTGTGCGGGGTTGTGTGTGTGTGGGTGTGTGTGTGTGTGTGGGTGGGGGTGGGTGTGCGTGTGCGGGTGTGTGGGGTTGTGTGTGTGTGGGTGTGTGTTTTATGGACGTTCACAGCTATTTTGGAGAAGGATCCTTTGGCTAAAACAGAGGGAGGATCTGACTGGTGCAGGTGCCACCAACAGTCTTGGGTGTTGTCCAAGTCGGTGGCAGGCTGCTCATCTCCTGAGTCTGTGAAGGGTGTGTGTGGGTGTGTGTGTGTGTAGGTGTGACATGACCTAGCTGTGGTTAAAAGCAGGAGTTGTAAGTAGAGTTAATAAAGGCTTCTGGAGCAGCATCTTCCTCTGGTGGTTTGATCCCCTCCCCTTTTCTGCATGTGTGTGTTTCAGTGTGTGTGTGTATATATGTGTGTATGTGTGCAGAAACTAGACATGCACCTGATCACCGGTTTGGAGCCACAGAGTTTCTCTTTCTCAGTGTTTGATTTGTTTGCATACTTTAAGCCATTTGTGCTGAAATATTATTTCATAAAAGAGAAAATATTCTGAAACATGAAGCAAGTTTATTATCTTAACAGATAATAAACTTTTATTATCCCGATCTGAACAGTGTGGTGGATAATTAGCATTTATCTTGCTAATCTGATCGTGAGTTTCTGATGAAAACTTCAGAAATCACAGATTTCTCTTGTCATTTGGTTTTTGATGGGACATTTTGAGACTTCCACTGAAAGCTTTTTATTCAGACTATTGGCAGCCAAACAGCCCACAGCATGATGCTGCCACTGCCCTGCTAAGTGGAGGAAAGCAGGATTAGACGCCTTTGCTGATGTTCATGTTTTACTTTTGAACATGACATAATTTTAGATGGTTTTGTTTTGCTTAAGCTGCAGCTCAAAGTAAAAATCAAAACTAGATTGAGCTCATTAGTAAGAACATGTGACTCCATGACCTTTGACCTGTCATGACTTTAACTCCCTGATGCATCAGCAATCTTCTTCCTTTTTCTATATGATGATGAATTTTTATTTGTCTGAAGTGAACACCAGACTCTGAGGACAAAGACAAGAAACAAACGTTTATATTCGTCCTAAAGTAAAATAAACTAAATCATTTATTTTTGTTTTTAAATATCATTTCCCTCCCTTGTTGTGTAATCTTTCCTCCCTGGAACGAAGAATATTTGTGTTTGTTGTCGTAAATGAAGCTGGATTTCTGCTGGACCTGAGCGGCTCCGCTTCACCTCCCTCTGGGTTTGGATATCTGGGTCTGGGTGGGAAGAGGGTCCGATCGAGGAAAACCCGGTAAATCTGCGCTTCCTGGCCCGAGAGAGCAGCTCCAGCAGAAGATCCTCCTTCCCTTTGTTGCTCAGACTTGGATGGTTTGAATCGGGCAGACAGCCAAGCTGCAATCCGTGCACCTCCTGACTTCATCTGAAATTAGAAATGAGAAGTCGGCTCTCTGGAGAGGATGAGCGCTACTTTCACACAGCGCCGCATGCATGCAGGAGAGCATGAAGTGACAATGTCAAAATATCAACACCTCTTTTTTTGCACTTCTGGGTCCCAGCGTGCAGGGAATGAAGAAGTAACAGCACTAGTTAATTCCCCTCTCTGAAAGGTGTGACATGTTTAAATGTAATGACTTGGCTTGCTGAACTGAAACCAAACACTGCTTTAAACCACAGAGGTGTCGTGGATGGGAGCCGAGAAAGAAAGGGCGCACGGAGGCAAAGGTTTCTTATCCAAATTAATACAGAGCCTCGCTTTTCATCAAAGCCTTTATTGAGTAATATAGACTCACAATGGCTCTTTCAACATTCTCTTGGCAAAAGGCTGCAGCAGATTCATGTCCTCTTTTTTTCTCCACACCAAACATTTTCCTTATTCGGCGCTCCTATCTGGGAGCGGGTTCCTGCTATTCATCTATTCCCCTCGCATCTCGCCTTTCTGGAGCCATCTTTTCACTGACAGCCTCCCTCTCTTCAACCTCCCCTGGTCACCGGGGAGCTCATTCTTAGTCGCACAAAAAACGTCCGTCACGGATTGCCTTCCTCCCGTCTGCCTGTGAATTAGCTGTGTGATTACACTGAGCTAGTGGGGTAAAGCCTGCGCCCGGATTAGGGGCTGCTGGTGCCGGGGCCAGGCGGGCCGCGGACGGAGCGACCGACAGACGGATGAACGCTCCGACGGGCTAACTGGCCACAGAGGAGGGCAGAGTCAGGATCTGCGTGGCATGCAGTTGTCACTTTGGCACATCGCACTGATACTGCTGCAGGGAAAGGCCAGCCAGATGGAGCCGGAGCCAGGAAGCCACAAAGAGGACAGTGTCCAGGCTTTGGATGGTTATTTTTAGTTGTGATGGCTGTGGGGCGGGGGGCTGACATTAAGTTAAGTGGAACTAGATTCTTCTGTGCAGTCGGACGATTCGTCTTTGTTTGTGTTCAAATGTCAAGGAATCAGAAATAGCTTCATGGAAATAACAAATTCTGGAGGTTTCTTGACTTCTGAGCCGCCAGCCTCCAGTGCAGGTCAGATCCCCTGGTATGACGTCGTGTTCTTGCTGTCGTATCAGGATATCTGAGCCTCCATCGGTCGCTCAGGGAGGAACGGCGATCGACGGCCCAATCGAGACCAGGATGCGGGACACGTTGGTGCTCATTTTCATCGCGGCTGCTTCACATTCTGCAGTTAAACCAGAGACACAACCGGAAGTACAGAATCACATCATCTGCAAAAAGCAGAACGTTTCCTCCCATTTCAAAAATAAAACGTCTTTGTGTTTCCTCGTTGCTAATTGCCAAACTGTTGTAGCAGCAACGCTCTTGCACAATAAGATTAATGGCTGGATTTGCTTCAAAGTTACGTCACTCCATTGTTTATGAAGGAGCTGCAGACAGGGCAGCCTTTCTTCAGCTCCGTCTGTGAGAACGAGACCAACAAGCTCTGTCTCCACTTGCACAGAATCATATCTAATGTGTGTGAAGCCATAAATTACGATGACAAATGAAGTGGCGTGCCTGTCGGAGCCGCTGTGTGTGAGCCAACCCAAACACGACATCCATGAAACGTGGCAGAAAACAAACCTGGCTCTGGGTTCTGCTTGTAAAAGCCCAAACTGACCCATGGGAGCGTCTCTGATGGAGCGGATGAAACGAAACAGAGGAGGGACGGGTACAACAGCCCCAGAATCATCCCTTTAACATCAAGGGCAACGGCGATTATTAAGCTCTGCTCCGGCGGCGCAGTGAAGTCTGCGTAGACGTACGATAAAGATAGCGAATTATGACTGAGATGTATTTCTCCCGCTGAGGACGGGTATCGCTCCGCCGTCCGTTTGAAAGCTTCCTTCATTACCTTACGCAATTTGATTTTTGTGAAATCTAAGCAGAATTTTTAATGGTATGCCACACTGCTCAATAATTCCTGTGATAAGAGCCGCGGAGAATGGGAGTGCAATGGCCTGTGTAAATCTGTGACTGAAGACAGCCTGGTTATCGCCGCCCCAGCCTCCATCCTTCCCTCGCTCTCATCCCTCACTTCCTCCCGTTTCCTGCTCTCTTTGTCTACATTTAGGACGCTCACCTCTTCCTCCTTCGGCGTCTCGTAGCAACACGCTCCCAGGCGTCGATCGATCGTCTGTGCCTTTGGTCGAGCACATATGAATCCGTTTTTATCTCGTCTGAAGCGTTTCCGCCTCTTGTTGTCCTTTTTAATAAAAGCAGATAAAGCCGGGCTTCATTAAAAAGGTCAGCGTTTGTTTATGTTGCTGTGGAGGAGCCGGAGGTTTGCAGAAAGACCTTGGATGTATATCAGCGTCCATCAGGAGGGACCTTTCATTACACTCCTATACTAATAATGTTAAAAAACACACACACACAGGGGAGATAAGGCTCGCCTTTAAAAGCGGATGCATTATTTAACACAGCAGCTAATGGCCCAGATTGTCCTGTAACAATTGAATAACATCGGCTGATAACGCTGAGCCTTTGCTCTGCACCTTTTAAAGGACGGCCCTGTGAAAGTGCAGATAGCGCCGCTGCACCAAAGAAGAATGAGAGCGAGTTGCTCCATCATAAAATAAGATCGCTGCCAGAGGTCCGGACCTGAGAAGAAGAGAAACTGGGCAGAAATCAATAACATGGTGGTCAGTATTAATCTGGCGTCAATAAAGCCTGGATCTTTTACTTTTCATGGTAATGGCTCCAGTGATCTCCTAAAGTGCCTCTCAAGTGCTTAAAGGGTTCCTGATAGTATCTTATCAGGCAGAAGGGGCCTGGAGGGAGGAACCGGCCGGGTCCGAGTCCTAAACCTGGCCAGCATGAAGGTCACTGTGGACCGGGTCCGGTTTGGTCCTGCACTGTGGTTCCGTCTGCAGATCCCTGTTCATCAGCGCTTCCGTGACCACGCAGCCAAACGCTTCCTCTGTAAGCAGGCAGGGTCACGACCTCTGGTGCTTCAGCCATCATGGCGTCTTCATCAGATCCAGTGATTAATTCGGCGCTGGTCCAAAGTCCTGCTGCGTCTCTGCAGGTTTTCTCAGTTGATGCTCCGCTCTCCTCCAGCCTGTTGGTGTGAGGAATGGAGATCCATGAACATGAAACTCATTCAGGATTTCCTTCAAACTCTGGAAAAGTCTGCAGGCATACGGGAGAAATATCTGTTTTCTGACTCCTATAAATCCATGATCTGTCCAGCGTTGGGCCTCTGAGTAAAACGTTAGCTGTGCTAACCCTGAAGTCCTAATCATAAACATTAGCTCTGCAAACATAAAGCGCTGCACCAACATGCAGTTCAGAACCAAAACCTCAACAAAATGTGAAGTTTATCCACAACTTTCAACAAGTTGAGAAAACAGCTGAGTAAATAACGCATTAAAATTTGCTAAATTAATTTAGTTTAAAGGTTTTCAAAGCTAGCAAAAGCGCTACATGAATGATTAGCTTCCCTATTAGCATGCTAATGGCTAATATGTATTTCAGCTGCTCACCACTGCATCCATCATTTATTCATTTGTCACTTTATTTGTCCTGTAGCTCAGAGACATTATTTGTTTTTCATCACCAGACAAACTAAATATTTGGTGCAAATTAATTTGAGAGAATTAAATTAGCATTTAAGCACCCAAAAGTATACAGTAACAGAGAATCAGTTCATTTACTAGAAAATGATTGGATGAAGATAAATTGGGTGATCAGTTTTATCAAGCTAATCGAAGGTAAAACCAAAACTTCTGATTCATCAGCTGATTGTAACAAACAGAATTTATTCCTTCAATTAAAACGACCTGCTATTAAATCAGATATTTTAATTTTGCCCATATAATAATCTAAACTTTCATAAAAGCTCAGTTTTCAGTTTGCAGACGGTTGGAGGATCTCAGCTCAAAGCTTCACTTTAGTCGGCCTTTAATAGACCCTTTTTAGCTGTTGCGGCACCTACAGACAGCAGTTACTGGATAAAGTCAGAATGAAAGTTCGGCTGCTTGGACTAGACCGCGTGTTGGATTTACTGCCGCCGTGTTTCTGCTCCCAACAAAGAAACGCATTTTTCTGGTTCTGAGTGACCGCTGGGATGTGAGGTCCTCCCTGCAGGGAGGCGAGGGAGTCCTGGAGGGTGGCGAGGGGGTCCTGTAGGGGGGCGAGGGAGTCCTGGAGGGAGGCGAGGGAGTCCTGGAGGGAGGCGAGGGAGTCCTGGAGGGAGGCGAGGGAGTCCTGGAGGGAGGCGAGGGAGTCCTGGAGGGAGGCGAGGGAGTCATGGAGGGAGGCGAGGGAGTCCTGGAGGGAGGCGAGGGTGGGGGTGGGTGTGTGTGTGTGTGTGTTGGCAGCCTGCCTGCTCACTGATCCTGTTGGATGCCGTCCATTGGTCCTCCTCCTCTTAACTCCCCAGCTCTTTTCCTCTTGGTCTCTTTTTATTCCTGGATGAGGCCGAGTTTGTTCCAACGTCACTCTGCTCTGCGTCTGACTCAGGAGTTAAACCTCGGCTGGAGGATGGGAAAACTCACCTGGTCCAAACGCTGCGGGTCACAAACAAACCTCCATTTTGTACCAGATTAACTCGTTGGTATTTAACTGTTTTATTGGTAGAGATTAAAATAAAACTATTTCCATTTCCTGCAGGCTCAGAGCAGATGGGTCCAGCCTGAACATGTCCAACGGTTCGTAGATAAAACACGTCGACGTCCATGTTCAACAGAACCTGGAGTACCCAGAGAGAACCGGCTCAGAGCAGGGAGATTTTTATTTCAGTTATTCTATTTTAATAGCACAATCAGAATCAGTTCTGCTGACAGCAGCGGCTCATTATCCCCTAAACTCTAAAAATCCCAATAATAAAACAAAACATTAATAATATTCCTCCTGAAACAATAATATTTAGCATTAAACTCAACAACATTCCTCCAGAATCCAGGAAGCAGAATATTCATGTAAAATGCTGCAGATCTTTATGTCCGTAAAACTGTTTGAGATGATCCAATATCTGCACCATAGAGCTGATGATCCCATTAAGCTGAACTGCTGCTATAAATAGAGTTTTAATGCTGATGTAGATTTGAGGGGTGGAGTGTTTCTAGCAATGTTGTTTTCTCGTGGTCCCGTCTGAATATTCTGCACTAATACCATTCTCCAAATGTCAGAATGGGAGAGCAGAAAAAGCTTTCTGGTTTTATTTTTCACCTCCAGAGGAAAGAAGTCCAGGAGAGGCTTTCTTTTCTTCTTCTCTCCTCTGTCTGCCGCGCTGCCTCTCTCTATCCCCGCTTCACTCCTTCCCGTTTTATTCATATTCAACAGTCAATCATTTCTCTGAAAAAAATAGTGAGAGCGAGAGAGAGAGAGGGGGAAAGCAGAGAGAAATCCGGAGATTGCAGATGGAAGTGTTATTTTTTTCTTCATGTTCTTATCCTTCTGCATTTGAACCGGCGATGTGGAAAAGCGCTGGGAGCACCGCTTTACATAGCAGCCTCCCTCTCATCAAAAGCCGCCAATCGGCCCTAAATCAGCATGCAAAATGCCACTCAACCCTGTAGCCTTTATTAAAGTTTGCAGGGACTCAATTTGAGATAGCGATCGTTCCTATTAAAAAGCCAAATGTAAGATAGTTTTTTTATATAAATCTCAGGGTGGAATGGAATTGTTAATCAGCATAGGCTGATGTGATTTCTCTGTCACAAATCCTGCCCAGGGCTCAGCGGCACACCAGCTTTACCGTAACTTCGGGCTTAGCAGTCGCCACGGAAACCAGGGAGGAGGGCGGGCTCGGCTGTGTGTGTGAGGGTGACGGGGTTCGGCTTAGCCCGGCGCCCCCGCCCCTCCCCGCCCGCCTTGATGAGAGCGGCGCCGATAACGAGGGCCGCTCTGTTTCTCCACGTTGCAGGAGAAAAACTTTCACCTCCTCACATCAACCAGCCGAGGAAGTTTGTTTCCCAGGCTCCCGCTTGTTTCCCTTCTGCACTGTGAAATTGGGTGGCCCCCTAGTGCGACCCCAGAGCCGAGGTTTTAAAGTGGTTGGCCCCACGGACCCCCCGCTCCTCAGCTTTAGCCACACAGACCCAGCAGGAACTCAGAGGATCCTACTGGACACAGCCAGCGCCGGCTGCAGCCCCTGGGGTCACGCCGCGCGTCATGTGGACTGCAGACTGCAGGCCGAATAACTAATATTCTCTCATTTCATGCTAATGAACATCTGAAACGTGCGGCATGCACCTCTACTCTGCCTCCCTGACTGTTGTTGATCATTCGTCTTTGTGAATCGTCTCAGTAAACATCAGTTTTCTGTCTTGCATTTGATCCTCAGTTGGACTTAGGTCGTTCGTTATTATATTTAATATTTAAACTGCAGCCAGTTGCTGCTTTGTTGAAATGTGTTGCTGATTTTTATTTCTTAATTTTTTTCTGATGTCTATTTGATCCTCACACGTGATTGGCCACCAGGCTACCAATCAAATCAGAGTTCTGCTGTGCTGGGCGGAGCCACTGAGAGCGAGAGCTGAACAGAAAAACTGTGTTATTTTTATAGTCCCCAATTTCTATTTAATCTCACATTCAGATTCATCCCATCAAACATTAAACATGAATAATTATTTAAAGTACTTTAGATGTTTCTAAGGAAACCCAGCAGAGCTTCGTGTTGCACCAACCCTCCTGGACGTAATGACAGCAGCTTCCGTTCTTGTTAACTTACAGCAATCCCTCGTATCGATCAAGCATGGGGCGATAGTGGAGAGGAAAAACTCAACAGGAAGACCTCTGACCCCAGGAGGTTTTCTTCCAGGATTTATCTCCATTCATCATCCCACAGCATGATGCAGCCACCTCCGTGTTTCATGTGTTTTTCTACATGTTTGCTTTGTTTCCTGTAATCAGAACTTTTTCTTCAGTGAAGTCGGTTATTGGAAGACCGGCGGTCGTCCTGCTGGTATCTGAATGATTGGTTTTGATTTAATGAGGGAAATTAACTCATAAAAATGTTGAACAGGATTCTCCTTCCTTGTCCTCCTTCATGCAGTGGGCTCCAGATCCACTTCAGGACGTCACACATCCAGTTCAGTGTGTGAAGTCGACATCTGTGGTGCATTTGCAGCCTGAATGTTTCGTCTCCATAAGTGGACGTGATTTTACCGGAGGACGGATTGAAACGCGACACCAGAGAGCAGCCGATAACGCCGGCGGCTGGTCAGAGAAGGCCCGTTCTCATGGAAACCTCGTCGTGGTCCACACCTGGTCGTCGTGGTCGGAGCTTCATCAGAGTGGCGGGTCAACAGAGAGCTGAAGAGCTCAGAGTGTTTGTAATGATGCACATTCCCTGCCTTTGTCTCCGTCTGCGGTTGGATTAGCAGCTCCAACCTGGCAGAGAGTCAGGAGCCGTCCTCGCTCTGATGATGTCACAAAGCTCTTAGCTGATGGTTATCTGGCGGTTTGGCTGAGGCCGCCGGCTTGTGGTGGTGTTAGCAGGCTTGTGGTGCACGCGCTGGTGATTGCATTCACTGCGCTGCCATGGGGCGCATTATCCAGAGGGCTGATGGGAGAGATTGGGGAGACGGAACCTGGGCCATCTCCTGTGGAGCCCAACCATTTGGCAAAGGTGGAAATGGAGCTAAACTCTCCGGGTTTGTTCAGATCCAGAAAAACTGGAAACAAATACTGCTGGAGCTTCTTCAATCATCACGATTCCTCATCTGGTCGTCCTCAGCTCTGCCTTTGTCTCAGTTTATTCTTCAAAACGCTGATTATGTTAAATAGAAATCATTCCTGCTTTTTTGGAAACAATTTAATCTTTCATTAACCAACACTAAACCAAATAATTACAATAAAGAATACAAACATTTAAAAAACTTTGATCCCATGTTTAGATTTCAAAGTATAACTTCTAAATTTTTCAGCTTAGGTATAGAAATACATTTTTTCAGTCAAAGCAACACTTTGTCTCAGGACGAACCTCGGTTCTACTGGAACCGAACATCTGCTCCACCTCCAGCTGCTCTGAACCAGCCTGTTCCCCTCCTGGCCTGTGGGGGCGCTGCACCAACAACCACTGAAGGAAACGACACGAAAACCTCTGAAGACGCTGAGAGCAACTTCCTGCTTCACCAGATGAAACAAGATGGAGGCGTCAGATTTTAGCGGCTGGAGGATTTCTCTTTAGGCTAAAGACCAGGAGCCATTTGTGCTGCTAGCGCTAGGCTAACATGTTAGCTTTGGTTGTATTTACCCAGAATGCACTGCTGTAGTCCACTTCCTGCTTTTGGAGCGGCCTCTGATCTGCACTGAACCAGAATTCATTTCAACTGAATCCAGACCCAGATTTGGACGAAAAGAGGTCAGAGGTCAATTAACGTTCACACCTCACCAACCGAACTGGACTTTGACTAGGCAAACGGACCGGAGTCAGATTAAAACAGAACAAACATGGCTGGTTGAATGCGTCCCATGATACTGCTTTGTGATTGGCTGATTTGCTGTTTCTGCTAACGAGCAATTAAACCCGAAGTCCCTCATGCAGAGAGAGCAGGTTACAGAAGATAGAAAAAAAACAAAACTTAAAATGTCTAAAATGCATCAAAGTGCGACGGTTTAAACCAGCAGAGATGGCGGAAGGCGGACGTCGCAGGCTGGGATCAGCAGACGATCCGTTGTCGTCTTTCTGAGGAGAAACGCAAAGACGTTCTACAGCAAATGGCAAACAGACAAACATGCTTTGCTTTGGGAGTTTCTCCTCCGTATGATATGTTTACCAAATACCTGTTTAGAATGCGGCGGTGGCAGCGCCGCGCGCTCCCTTCAAGTCCCCGAGGATGCTCAGCAGTAAATGGCGGTATTATTTGTCAGCTCTGGCAGTGTCTTGAGGCTGCTTCAGAGAGATACAAGGAGGCAACTGATAAGGAGAGCATCAGAAGGGCAGTTAATTGCCTCCAGTCTCCGGGAGCTGGGGAATATTTAAAATCTATGGGATTAAAGACAGATTAAAAACTGCAGAAGCAGTGGGCCCAATGGCGCTTAAAGATTGCAATCAGCAAGGGTAATGGCGGAGAAGAAGGAGGGGAGAAAGAAGAGAGAGAGGGGGAGGGAATGAAAAAGTGAACGAATGCTGCGGCAGAAGGAGGTGAGAAAAAAATGACAGATAGCAAATTCAGATCCGCTCCTAATGCCCAGGGTTCCATCTTGTAAGCACGATTCATCTACGTGTAAATCGTTTTTTTCCTGCGTCTTTTCTTCCCCCTCCGCTGCTCATCCCAGGCCTGCTTTGCTAGCGTAGCCGCCGCAGCTCTGGCGCTTTGCTAGGCGGCCCTTATCAGCCCATCTGTGAATTAAAGCGCTGCTCCCTGTGAGGATTAAGGGGCTGATTGAAGACGGCACGAAAACTAACTAATAAGTCGAAAATGTCAGGAGGGCACTCTATGGAAACTGTGTACTTTTCTAATAAAGCTGACGAACAGAGTGCGGCGCTGAGTAAGGAGGGAGCGGGAAGTCAAGCCCAGAACTCGCATGGTTCTGGTCTCACAGCGTCAAACTGACAACCATCAGGAAAAACCAGCCAATGGCAGCAACTTCTGCCCTAATCTGGAGAAATCCCCCCCACCCTGCAGGATTATTAGCAGCACAGCTCCACGGTTAGCGATAGCT
Source organism: Phalloptychus januarius (assembly GCA_902982915.1). Lineage (NCBI taxonomy): Eukaryota > Metazoa > Chordata > Actinopteri > Cyprinodontiformes > Poeciliidae > Phalloptychus > Phalloptychus januarius. Next base: position 13,180,020 of record CADWAE010000474.1, on the reverse strand, counting down.
GCAGTGCTATCATTAGCGATATTAATGACATCAGCAGCTTATCGGGGATCTGAAGGCATCACAAATTACAGAAGAAAGAAAAACACGGGCCACATGCGCTGATACGTCTCTGTTTGGGTTAAAGAGGACAAGATGTGCCCAATCCTGGATTGTTTCCCCACCTTATCAGAAGCCACTCACTTAATCCTGTTAATTACTACATGAGATACTTAAGGTATCGTCTCCACAATCATCCGTTCGCTTTGCATATCAGCAACAAATCTGAGGCGTTTTTCCCTTCATAATCCATTTTTATTCCTCCTCTCTCCCACACTTCCTCTCCTCTCTGTCTGCAGTCTTTCATTGAAAGATTAGCCTTATAAATTATGCATTGGTGGGTAGTGGGGGTAATCCGAGGCAGAGATAGGATCGGCCAAGTGTTGAAGGGGCATCGGAGGCAGCGCCACCATCATAAATATGAAACAGATGTTGGGTGACATTTTAAAAAAGTGAATCCAATCCGCTCCTCTGCTGCGTCTGGTGTTTTCATACGCAGAGAGGAACCTGACATCCCCTCTGCCTCAGTCTCCCTTACTCACCATTTCTCTGCACCCTTCCCTCCTTTTTCTCCGTAATCCTGTGGAACCAGTGATGCATAGATTATATTCTCCTTTATGCAGCATGTGTCCTACTGGAGCCAAGAAAAGCCTCCAAATGCCACTTCCATCTGAAATGGCATCTAATCTGCCCTGATTAAAGTCTATTTTAAATTCTTTGGGACAGAGAAATTAAATGATGCTTTAAGGAAGTGTTGGCATGCAGACTGTGAGGTTATGGAAATGTGAGATGCTTCAGATATGGAGAGATGTCCTGATTGCACATTCAGAGAAGAACAAAGCTGTGCTGATGTTTGGTGTGCCGTAAAGCGTCGCGCGGCGCTGCGATTGTTCTGCGGCTGGCAGCGGCCCTGCGGACTCTGCGCCGGTGTCTTTTCATGGCAGAGACGCCGTCTCATCGTCCCGCTTTGTCTCGTCTCCTCTCCACTCCTCAACGCGGCCGGGCTCCATTCTGCTGCTCGGCACGCAGGATCCTGTTGTTGTGCTGCATTGTGGGTTTTGTTTGGTGCTAGAAAACCAAGATAATGGCGCTTGGAACAGCTCTCAAGCCTTTTGTTTGCGTCTTTCTCATCTTGCATTTGTCTTTCTTGCTTAGGCTGGAAAAAAGAATAAAAACCAAAGGATTCAAAGGCTTTTATCAGGCTGGAGATCAAGGTTTTGGCCACAATTATGTGCATTTTGTAAATTGACTTTTGACTGATTGTCTCCAGCTTTGCATCCACAAAATCTTCCTGTTGAAACCTTTTAATGATTTATTTCAACTGGTTTCCATAGAGGCTGGTTTATAATGACAACAGGCCATGAGAAAACCCAGCATCTTGGTAGTGGCAGAGTCATGCTGTGGGGGTTTGTGATTTCTTTTTTGGTCTAAACTTGGTGTTTTTGCCATTGAGAGGAATTTAAATATAATTTCTGTTTCTGCATGTTTTGTTTTCTTTTTGTGTGGAAACATTAAAAATGACAGAAACATAAAATAATTCACAACATTTATAACAAACCGCAGAAATAAGCTCCTAAATATTGATGCCGACCATCATACCTCCCTCACCGTGCAGCACAAACAAATGCCGCTCAGCTGAAGAAACATTTCCCACTTTTTACCTTAGGAACAAAAAGTTTAGCTTCTTCTGCTGGGAGTGAAGGAGAATTTCATAATTCATATTCTGTCTTTTATTGACATGAAACATCAGTCACTTGTAATTTACTTCTGACTTACCTCAGGTGTTCCAAACATTTGGTTCATGTTGAGTTTTTCAGTGTAAGGAGGAAAAGAGGAGCTGAACGTTTTCAGAGAGAAGAGGTGATGAAGAGTATGATAGAGGAAGATGATGCAGGGAGGGGCTCGGCTCGGCCCGGCTTGGCCCGGCCCGGCCCGTCAGTCAAACTGGGATGAGGCGGCCTTATCTCCCTCACACACGTGACCCCTAACCTCACCCCCTCCGCCCAGCCTGCCATCCATCCTCTCCCTCCGCTTCACCTCCAGCTGAAATATTTCACTTCAAGAGGAAACGGGCAAATTTGAAAATCTTTGTAGTGAAAATCGATGATTTGGAGCCGTTTTCCTTTTCAAGGCTGCAGTGAGCCGAGGAGAGCTGCTTCTCTGCTGCAGGGAAACGATAATAAATGAAAAATGGAGGCATGTGGCAGCGGCCCGGATGGACGACTCATTGATCAGAGATCGGACAACTTTGGTGGGCGGAAAAATGTGATGTCATCACCGAGCTGCAGCGAAGCTAAATATCTAAAATAGAGAACATCTAACATCACAGAGGGAATAAAACCCTTTATGAGTTAATGTCAGTGAACATGAAGCCGAACCAGAACCGATTCAGCCGGCCCAAAACGCTGCAGCAACAACCTGACAGGTTGTTCACGATGCATTCAGGTACATCTGTGTTTCCTACATACAAGAACAATCCAAAGAGATTTAAAAAGAAATTTATTCTGAAATGTCTGAACAGTGAGCTGAGGAAACAGAGCTGAGTATTTTCTGTCTAAAACTGTTGAGAAAATCAGTTGAATTTCCTCTGTTGCATTTCAACATTTTATTTAATTGAACATATTTGATTGTTTGTGATTGTTCCTGCAGTCAGAAGGTTTTCCTCCTGTTTCTGCATGCGGCTCCTCCAGCTTCACTGCATCAGACCTGCTAATTATTTCTGCGTCTGCCAAAGAGAAGAAGTAACTCCTCGCTTTAATTTAGCTTCTGTCAGTCAAGTGGGTTGGAAGTTTTCTGCGTTCAAACAGCCTCCAGCGTCGGCTGTATCTGGCGGAGTCGCTGCTCACACGCATGAGGCGCATTATCACCTGCACAGGTGAGGCGTGTCGCGGTGCTGGCTGTGCTGTCAGCAGTCGCTGAGAGCCTGGAGGCAGAAAACCTCCTCTATTGCTTTACATGCCGATTTAAACACTTTGAGAACTTTACTGTCATCCTGCTTCCATTACAGGACAGTAAAAACAGTTTTTGTTCTGAGGAGCCAAGACGGAAAGAAAAGGGAAATCAAATTTTCTATCTTTTAGTTTTGAAATCGGGGAACGTTCCACCAACATGCAGCATTTTTATTTTATTTTACTTTTTTAAGCTGCAGGTTTTAACTTTTATATCAAATATTTTTTACACATTAGTTGAAGCTGTCAGCATGTTGTAACAGTTTGGTATGAGACAGAAAATCTGTGAATAAATCAATCTGCTCTGTATTCTCCCAGTGCTAACTAGAACCGACCAATCAGAGCCAGGAGGTGGGGCTTAGTGCTGTCAATCACTCCCCTATGCAGTGAGCATGCTCAGTGGAATGTAGCTTCACGCTAATGGTGGTTCATACTTGACCATTTTAAGGTTTTCCAGCCGGCACATTAACGACTTAATCCTGTTATCGTCCGCCATGTTTGTAGTTTTATCGGGACGCAGAATAGCGACGTCTGTCGAGTATCGAAGACGCTCAGGTTGGATCAATGCTGCTGGGCCGCTCAGACTCGGACCAGAACCAAACCTGGAGAAGCAGCTTTCAGCTTCTATGCTTTTTGACTTTGACCTGTTGCTGCTGAAATGTAACATAGACATAAACATCATAGATTGATTGATACGTATCGGACTGCGGATCACAGATCCAAGTGACTCGGGTCCAGTTTGTAAAAATCTGGTCTGAAAAAGATCAGCAGGAAAACAAGAAGTTTCCTCTGCAGTAAGACTTTATGATGGCTCAGGTCCACTGGGTCGGGTCCACTGGGTCGGGTCCACTGGCTCAGCCTCCGTCCAGGCGGCGTGTTTTTCTGTGTCCTCCCTCATGGTTCCTGTGATCCAGAGCGCATGGCGGGCCTCGGTGGTTCTTGTTGTGATCCGGAGCGCGCTTCGGGCCTCGGTGGGAGTTTTTCTGCCTTCATTCTTTCCCTCCCAGTGAAACAAACAGTTGAAGGCTTTTGTGCCGCCTGTCTGTGTTTTACCATTTCAAAACGTTGTCTTCTTACGGTGATCTAAACTATAATCACCTTGACATCCGTCAAGCTTCGCCATGAAACAATGCCGCCCGGCTGCTCAGAACTGAACATCAATAAGCTTAGAGGCGCGCTGCCTTTCCCCACGATTTACACTTTAATGCAAATAGCCGGCTTTGTACTCTCCATATGAAAGGTGTTATTAAATCTTATTTTGCATTATTCTGGGTTTGGGGGGATAAATCTATCAAAGGGTTCAGAATTCAATAACTTCAGTTTTTTCTCGTTGTTTTTATTTATTCAAAATTTTAATTAAGTTTTGATTCCGAATGCGTTGGGGGGTAAATTGACGGGTAGAGAGGGGAGAGGATGGGAGGAATCCTTGTGAAGTTGAGCATCTCCTCCTGCAGTCACTGCTCACCAACAGCAGCTGCACGTTTCCAGGGAAACACTGCAGGTATGCAGCACCGATATGCATGAAGCTGCAGAAAGTCCCAGCGAACCCCGGTTAGGTCAGGTCAGGCGGGGTCAGGCCTTCATAGGACGGACCCTGGTCAAACCTGGATCAAACCTCTGCAGGTCGGCCCAAACATCAGGACCAGAAACGATTCAAATCCTGAAGTTAGATTTGAATCAAACGGTTCCCTCTGGGCCGGTGATGCTAAAGTTCATGTTGTGTTTGGAGGAAGTTTGCAAACACAATTACAACTGAAGCATGGCAGTGGCAGCATCATGGTGTGGGGTTGTTTTGGTGGTGCAGGTTAAAAAGCAGAGATCATTTTGAAAGAACATCAAAGCATGAAGTTAAAGCTGAGACACAAACGTGTCTTCTAAAAGGACGGTGTTAGTTATAGAGCTATAGAGACAGAAAAGCTGCTTTTAGAGCGACCATGAAAAAGTAGGCGGAGCCAAAACTGTTCAGAGAACCCAAAGGAAGGAAACCAAAAGCCAGTGGTGGGCAGTTAGTGCTCAGCATTTTGCTAAAGGTTTACTCCGGATCTCCTCACGCCAAGTTGGTTACAGACTCAAACTCCCCAAATGAACCGGACCCTCTAGCCAAACGGGCCGGAGTTTCGTCAGACTCCAACCAAAAGGCCAAAGCTTCTTATTTCCCTGATTGTGTCAGCAGGTTTATTGTGTTAATGGAGCCAGTGTGGACCTTGACACAAGTCTGTAAGGGTGATGGTACCGAGGGGTCCAGTCTGAGTAGGGGACTAAAACGCAACTAACCCGGTTCAGCCCGGAGCCGAGGGGTCCGGTTGTACCCAGGTGTCAGATGTTGGTTCTGAAAACGACCTTAAAAGCTTTCAATTAAAACATCCATCACAGATTCCTCACACAAACGCTGCGCTGTGGCGTGCAAAGCGATCAGCAGCTATTTTAAGGCGGCAGCGGGACGGTGAGGTGCCTTGATGCCTTGGTGCCTTGGTTCCTTGGTGCCTTGATGCCTTGGTGCCTTGATGCCTTTGTGCCTTGGTTCCTTGGTGCCTTGTGCCTTGATGCCTTGGTGCCTTGGTGCCTCGGTTCCTCGGTGCCTTGGTGCCTTGGTTCCTTGGTGCCTTGGTGCCTCGGTGCAGGAATGCGGCGCTGCTTGTGTCAGGATGTCGGACATGCCAGGAAACCCACACCGCTTACGGACAATACTTCCAGCGAACCCCCACCAGGCAGGCCGTTCTGAGGGGTAACTGAAGCCTGGACGGTGTGTGTGTGTGTGTGTGTGTGTGTGTGTATGATTGCTAACCTCTCGGCACTGATACCAATTTAAATAAACCCTGTTCAGCTCAGGTGACAAGGAGGAGGAGTGAGGAAGTAGGAGGCGAGGAAGAGAGCTGAAAGGGGGGCCTTGCTGAGTTTGCAGTAACCACAAAGCCCTCTCCCTTCTCCCTTCTCCTCTTCCTCCCCTCTTCCTGTACACTGTATCATATTCATTTGCAGATAAGTGCGCTCACAGGCTACTGTTGGGCCTGGAGATATACTCGCCGACTCGGCTTTGAGCGCAGACGACCGTCAATCTGTTCTCCCTGAAAACCTTCCTCTCAGATCAGCTCGTGTTTACATAGCATTACCATATATTAAGCTGCGCATTTTCATGCATAGCGTCCCTGTCGCGGTTCTGACAGCAGAAGAGAGGCGGAAAGCAAACCGGAGGCCCAAAGGGAAGGGAGCAGCCCCATTCCTCGCCATTGATATTCATTACAGTAGATCTACCGAGGCTGAATCTGCCTCCCGCCCCCTTGGGGACACAAACACTTTATGTCCTTATCAGTGTTGGGAACAAGGATTTTCTCCTCAGCTAACAACAACAGTAGCTGCAGTTTCTAGTTTTCCTGTGCTTCTTGAGGCCTCGGCGTTGTGTTTAATCTCTGCGAACACAGCCCACCTCTCCGCTAGATAAGCTGGCCGGGTCCACGGACACCCTGGTGTCCACACACACCGGCTCCCCCTGCCTCAATCACGACCCGTGCTCTCTCTACACTGCAGCGCACACATGTGAGTAAAACCAACATGACCTCCAAGCAGAAGCTGCAGCTTGGTTTAACCGTGTTGACCTCTGAGGAAGAGTTGACCGATGAAATCCTGATGCCAGACAGGATCAGTTCCCTTCAACAGGCATTCTGTTGGTTCTTCATGATGTCTCAAATCACTGGAACCACTCAACCCAAAGCATGACTCTGCCACCGCTGTGCTTCACTGTGGAGTTAGCTGTCCTTCAGGCTAACACCTTCAGTCCATCTTGATCACATTCGTAACAAAATGAAAACAAAACTTCTTCTGCCTTTCTTAGAACATAACAGTTGATCCAATCCGTTTGGTGAGCTGTGGATCCGTAATCAGTCTCTGGTGGAACTGAACTCTGGTTCGATTCAAAAGCATATCTGAACACCAAGCGGACCGGAGACCGCTCCAAAAGCAGGAAGTGGACGACAGCGCAGGGCATTCTGGGTAAATGCAACCAAAGCTAAAATCTGACGCCTCCATCTTGTTTTATCTGGTGAAGAAGGAAGTTGCTCTCAGCGTCTTCAGAGGTTTTTGTGTCGTTTCCTTCAGTGGTTGTTGGTGCAGCGCCCCCACAGGCCAGGAGGGGAACAGGCTGGTTCAGAGCAGCTGCAGGTGGAGCAGATGTTCTGGTCCAGTAGAACCGGGTCAACCGGACTGAAGGAGGGAAAAACATCCTTCAGGAACTTTAGAGTTCAGAAACATAACAACTGCATTGGGACTGAGGTTGTAGACCCAGGCTGGTCTGGTTACTGGTCAGGTGACGGACGGCATTAAGGGACATCAAAGGACAGATTAGCACTAATTTATAAGAAAATACCAAAACAATGAATTAAAGTTTTAATATCCTAAATGTGTATTTGTCAGCCAGCTGATCTGCACCCTCGCCTCTTTGGAAATATAGTTAGCTTGTGAAATACCAAGCTAGCGCCGCCATCTTTAAATAAACAATGGCAGACGAGGCGACGTTTTTAACAGCGACAGCTTGACAGTTTGTCAACTTTGTTAAAGCTGCTCTTCTTAGCACCAGCAGCACATCCTGAATTGACTAATAGTGCGTGAAGCTCACATGGCAGGTGGCTGTTCACCTGCTCTTGACACCCACTGAGGAGTGTGCCTGCCTGTGGTTATCTGTATATGTGGTTTATCAGTTAAGCCCCAAACAGGGAAAGTTCATCCTCTGTATAGATCATATCAGAAAGTGTTGACAGCAAGCGAGTCTTAGGTAAGCTGCTCTGTGAGCGCCGTGACTTGGCTTTGTGTTGTTCTAGACAGATTTCACAATTAATCACCTTCTGGCTGGAGATTCCTCACACGCTGCGCTGGGCGCTGAGAGGGGGTGGAAGTGAACGTTAGACACAAGACGTTCTGCGTCGTGTTCCAGAGGAAAATCAGTGATTGAACATGGATTTCCTCAAGGTTAACTTTGACTTAAACTCACTGCAAAAACACAAAATCTTAACATCTTTGAACTGTTTTAGTACACTTGAAATAAACTTAATAACCTTTCAGCAATTTACAGGAGCTTGTTTTACATATACTAGATTATTTCACTTATAATATGGAAAACTGTCTTGTTAATGCCTTATTTCTCAGAAATATGAAGGAATTATTGACTGACAACAAATCCTGTATTTTGCTTAAAAGTTAAATGTAAGTTAATTTAGTTTTATTTCAAGTGTAGTAAAATATTTGCACTGAATCCCAGACCAGAAATGCTTGGAGGGTTTGTGTTTTTGCAGCTGAATTTAAAACCATGTTTTGGGATGTGATGCGTTCACTGACTCAGATATTCATCGGTTCATTATTATTATTTTCGGCCTGTCTGCTGCAGAATTATGATGCACATCTCACATCAACGACGCGAGACATGCATCAAAGGTCTGATGAACTGCGACCTGAACGTTCAGAAAACCGTCGGGTTTGATTCAGTTCCAAGTGACGCCGATCGGATCGTCTTTGGGTGAAACATCAGAATTGGGTCGTCCAGACTGCAGGTTATGGGTTATATTTATGTAAAAAATGGATTTGAGTCTCTTAATCTAGAGTTTAAGTCAAACGTAAAACCCGAAGACTTGCAGGCCAAAGTTAACCCGGCATATTAAGATGTTACTGCTTTTGTCTTCAGAACATAATTTGAATAAGCAGTGAAACTTTCCTGTTTTAGCTTGTAGCTGCAGGGTGAGTCAGGTGCAAACCTGCTGGCTGTGTGACTGATGGGAGCAGAACAGGGCGTGGCCGCGTGCGCTGCGATTCTTATGGCTTTATTCAGTCAGTAGGTTACCTTTTCATTGCGTTTGGTTTTCTCGGGCTGAATCATTGTGAACACAACCTGCTTCTCTCAGCAAACAGTTAAATCTGTTTCTGGAGGGTTTAAACATTGATTGACAGGCCGAGTCCGGGCCGCCGTCCCTCCGTCCTGCCGTACACTCAGGCTCCTCCTGGAAAGCAGACAGAGGACGGTTGTCCTGGGAGGAGGATCTCCACCGTTGGGTTTGAAGGGAGGACACAAGCCTTATTATCTTCCTGACAGCCACAAATTACCGCTGGCTCTCCGTCCCTCGCATGAATGGACAGACACAAGACGCTCTCTCTTCCTCACTGCGTCTCACGTCAAGGTGGGCCGGCAGCCTGTGGTTCAGACCCCTGGATGTCGGTGATGGCAGCGCTAGCTTTAGCCTGAATTCAGGTGCATTAGTGGGCGGATGAATGTGCAACCTTTCAGTTTGTTGTGTTTGAGGGAAACCCAGCACCGTTGTGGGCGGGGCTAATTGGCCCTAATGCCGGCCTTGTTCTGCACCTCTTTCATGGCTGTAATTAGGCTAATGGAGGGCGCCAGAACCAGACTGGGAGCCACGCCGGGGGTCAGCTGCCAGCGGCCCGGAGGACGCCCCGCCGCCTGGCTGGACCCGAACAAGGAGGCCTTTGGAGGAAGAAGCACCGCTCCTTTGGTTAGGCGATTTCTGCAGGATGGAAACATCAGGGAATAAAAACCAGAATGAAAGAAGCTGCATTGTTTGCTAAATGTTGCTTCGCCCCAAAGATCTCCATGTTTTCATCCAATGAAACGTCTGGTGCGAGATTTGAACGGGAAAGATTCACAAGATTCACGACGCCTTGATTCTGAAATACGTCACATCGTGTTGCTGCGCAGCTTCCTAAAGTTTAACCTTTATCACCAGAACATTGAGATGTTTTTGGATAACGTGAGACCAGACCTGTCCTGGCTTCCTATCCTGTCCTATCCTATCCTGTCCTGGTCTGTCCTGTCCTGGTCTGTCCAGTCCTGTCCTGTCTTGTCCTGTCCTGTCTTGTCCTATCCTCTGCTCTGGTCTTTCGCTATCACCTTCTTTGGCTCACCTGTGCGTCACCGTGGAGACGGAGTCCTCAATGACGACACCAGAACATGTAGATTAAATAAATCAGGGAGACATTTTGGACTTTTATTCTGAAGGTCTTCCATCAACGTTAATGTTGACACATTTCCTGCTGCATGTTGCTGTAAACATCCTTTATGTGGACAAAAGCATAAAAGTTTGTATTTTCACCCCTCAGCTCGCATGTTTTTTATATTTGCCACTTGAATTTCAGAATGACGGCCATTTTACAAGATGGCTGCCATTTTTAGAGCCTTTTGAACAGTTATGTAACTTTAAAGTTACATCATGCCACAGAATCATGTCACACAGAGATTGTTGTTTTAATGGTTAGCATTAGCTTCTGCTAATTTTTAAAACTGTGTTTAGCAGGCTAGCATTAGCTTATATTACATTTCTTGTCTGTTCAGCAGTGTGATGTTACCTTTCACTATTTTTTTATGTGTTTAGTGCATTAGCATTAGCATTAGCATAGCTACGATTCTTGCTTTGTGAATTAGAAACTTTTTACCGTTTCGGTTATGACTGATGATATTAGTGCAAACATCCTCTACTGCAGCCATGGCGGCCATCTTGAATCCAATTGATGTCTGGATGCTGCAGAGTTTAAAGTTAAGATTAAAATGTCAAACATTGAGTGTCGACAGATCAGATTATTGATCCGACTTTAATAATAATAATGTTTTAGTTTTAGAAACGGTTCTGGAGGTTTTTTTAAACTAATTCTAATTTCAGAAAACATCTTGCAATCAGACCAATGACTGAAGTTATGATATAATCTTTGATTTATGTAAATAAAATGTGTTTTTATATCTGCTGAAAGGAAAAATACATGGCCCAGATATTAGATGTCATAAATCCTGATAACATAAAGGAGAGCGGAGGAATCGTCGCCATGGAGAAGCCGTGGTGAGCGAAGGAGGGAGAAGGAGCAACATAATGCTTCCTGTGTCTTCTGGCAGTTTAGCTTTGTTTGAAATGAAAATTCAGAGTGTTTGAGGGATTACAGTGGATTGGCAGGCCTGTGGGAGCCAAGCAGTTATCTGTACACCAGTAATATGGAGTATGGTAATCATCGCAGTGTGTGTGCATGCAGAGGAGTGTGTGTGTTTGTTCTTTTGCAAACCGATGAGTGGCAATTCAACTAAACACACAACAAAGCTTCTTCTCCGTTTTGTTTTGTTTGACCACCTTTTCTCTTCTTTTCCGCTTCCGAATCTGGGAATGAAATCCTCCAGAAAAAACAAATAAATCCTGAATGTGTCCTCTGATTGGGTCGCTGCCTTTAGGTTTTTATCCTTCATCCAAACTTTCATCGAACTGCTGCTTTGTCATCCCTTCATCTTCCTCAGCGGCGCAGAAAAACCGCCGCCGCGCTCCGTTGATCTCAAGAGGCGGCGTTTAAGTTTTGATTAATGTTGGTGTTTTAGCTTGTAGGTGTGTGTGTGTGTGTGTGTGTGTGAGACTCTCTCCTCTCGGCCTCCAGCGGTTCAGCAGGAGGTTGTGTGTCCCTGAGGGCGCTGACCTTTAGGTTTACCTCACACTTCAGGGCTGACTCCTCGAGAACCCGCCGCACCTGATCTCAGCGCTAACCGACAGCTTTCCGATCACACCTGTGTCGAGCCTAGATTGGGTCGGATGAATCCGACGCTCTCGGCCTCCAGCAGTTACAGCAAAGGACGGTGCTGATGTGAGGTGAGGCGGACCTGGGGACCTGAGCTGACACCGATCCGCACCAACGCCTCGACCGGTCACCGACACCGCGAGAGGCCGACGCGACAGACCGGACCCGACGACCACCCGACGACCGAGACCGACGCGACCCGACACCACCGACCCGACCCCGACCACAGACGACCCGACCGGACCGGACCCGACCGGACCGGACCCGACCCGACCCGACCGGACCCGACCCGACCCGACCGGACCCGACCCGACCCGACCCCACCGGACCGGACAGGTCCATTTCATATATTTCATTGAATTAAAATGTGGGGTTTTAACTGCTTTTAAATCTTTATTGAGTTGGTTTTAGATGCATCTCAGTCGAGTTTTTTGCAGATCTGCAGTGAAACATTCAGATAACATGAACTTAAAGATGTTTAGTTTTAAAGATCCTGGATTCAGTAAGGAAACTTGATGTTTCAGGCGGCGATGCGTCTAAAAGCTTCAGGGACCTGAACCGGAGCGGCTCGGTGCAGAACAACCTGCCCAGGGGTCAGTCAGTGCTGCAGGAACACAAAACGATTTAAAATGAGGAATCAGAGACGATGGAGCGAAACGTAAAAACCTTGCGAGGCTGCGGGTCACACGCTGACCTCAGCATGGTTTCTGCAGGTCAAACCATTGAATTATTTCTGTTTTTAGTTGGTTAGAAAAAATAAAGTGGATCAAATGAGAAGCCGTCTTCATCCTGCCGCTGAGAAGCATCCACAGTCCGTCAGCCTGCTGACTCAGCTGATCAGAGTTATGCTCATACATTTAGCTGGAACTGAACAGGTTTGTGTTTCAGGCTCTAAAGTCAGTTTCCAGTTTTCCTCCAGACTTTGAGTCTCTAAACTCGCCTTTGATCATTTCTTCATTTCTCGTCTCTCTAACTTCTTCCTTGTTTGTGTCTTAACACATCTGAAGCCCTCTTCCCTTTTGGTTGGAAACGGTTTTAGAAATTAAACCATCTCTTCCGGTTTTTTTCATACTATTCCTCTTTTTTCTTCGCGCCGTTGATTCTTTCACACATTTGGAGCCGCAGAGCTTCAGCGCCTGCAGACGTTCACACATCGTCCTTCCACAGATCTCTGTGTTTGTGTCCAAACACGCTGCAGAGCTTCTCCTGGTTTAGTCGTCTGTCAGCTGCTTCAGCTGCTTCAGCTGCTTCAGCTGTGGAAACGACAAACTGCAGCTTCCTCCTGCTCTGTTGGTGCATAAATACCTAAAAGTGCTTTAATGCGACGCTGCACAGAAATCAAGTCTGCATGGCTCTGCGTGCAAAACGTCACTGCTGGGGAAGGAAGCTTGATGTTGTGGTCTAGTGGGGAGAATATGAGCAGTCAGTGTCTAATCTGGGGATTAATGTGTTTTTTCCATTTCATGACTTTTTGGACATTTTAAATCCAAACGTTCCTCCGTCACTTCTGACCCGTCTGTTTCTGCTGGAGTTTCTCTGAGTTGTAATAAAGCTTATCGATGTTTTCCAGAGAATAAGGCGTGAAATGTTTCTCTGCATCATAAACGCCGGCATCCTGCCTGCTGGCGCTGCTGGTCAACCAAAGCCACGGGGTCAGAGGTCAGGCGGTAAACGCTGTAAATGATTAAAGGAAACTCACCTGAGTCCTGAGCCAGCGCTCTCTCACACACACATTAATTATTTGATCAGTGTGTGTGTGCTGGCTGGGATTAAATCCTGTGAGAGCAGAACAAAGCAGCTGCTGCGTTAAAGCTGCAGTTTAGTGTAATTTGCTAATTACTGGGCTTTTTCTCTGGTTTCTGTGCTGCTCTTTGTGACCAAGCGTCTGATTACAAGGACCAAGTGACACTGACTGCTGCAGAGATCTGGGACTCCGGAGTGCAGAGGCCTGCAGCCAGCCTGCAGGGGAAACCTCGCTGCCACGACGAGGTTCAGGTGAAGGAACTCTACGCTCGTTCAGCTGGATGGAGTCCGATTGGTCCAGAATCATCGCTGAAATGTAGAAATCCACTCCAGGTGAGCAGAGAGCTTCCTCTACGATTCATCAGTTCTGTCCTGAGCCAGGAACCACGCCTTCGACCACTCCACTGACAGAGGAACCACCTGGAACCGTCATGGAACCATCTGGAGCCGCTACGGACCACCTGGAACCACCTGGAGCCGCTACTGGAACCGCCCTGGGACCGTCATGGAACTGCCTGGAACCGCCTGGGACCGTCATGGAATTGCCTGGAACCATTTGGAACTGCCTGGGATCGTCATGGAATTGCCTGGAACCATTTGGAACTACCTGGAACGGCCTGGAACCGCCCTGTCTCTGATTGGCTGAGGAGAAACCCTGTGATGGAGGTTTTTTGGGAAACTCAACGGTTCTCCTCTCTCTTTGTGAAGCAGCCTCACATCTCCAGGTCTGACAGATTGTGAGTTTTTAAAGTCCGCCCTCTGCCCGCCGTGACACGCTGCCCCCCCGCCCTGCGGCTGAAGTGGCAGATGAATGAACCGGACCCGGCGTGACAGAGCGGACGGAGACGAAGGTCACCTACCTGCCGCTGCCTTTGTCCCGACTCCAGAAGGAAACAAAAACGCGACGGCAGCAGAGAAAGGAAGAAGAGGAGCGCTGCTCTTCATCTCCTCTCCGTTCCTGCTCCGTCTGGCCTGCTTTTGTTCCCCGGTCGGGAGTTATATGTCATGTAGGCGATGCATGAAGTTCACCTTGTCAGAGAAACCTAACAGCCCTGCTGCCGCCGCTCGGTGTGTGTGTGGATTATGGAATGCATAATACCTCTCAGGTGTGAGGCAAGCCTGTCATCACCCCCATGGCTCAGACTGAACGCGACCCTTTTGATTCTTTATTTTACTCTCCTCTGTGTGTCTGACCTCCTCCACATGCATGTAATCTGCGTTGATAGGAACCTCTGCTGGGATCTTCACGCTCGCCTCCTGATGAACAACGCCGTCCGCCAGGCGTTGGCCCACAGTTAGCCGCCGCCAGCCTCTCATCTTCATTCAGCGCTGGCCTGAATTCCTCGCCACACTCCATTCTCACTTGTCCTTGCATTTTGTCCGGGCGCTCTTTGAAAAAAATCGTTTTTCTAATCTGAAAGTCTTCTGCTGCTAGATTTGAATGACACAGAGATGAAAGGGTCGGATTTAAAATCTGTCAAACCCTCACAGGAGTAAATTTGAACTCCATTGTGTACCTGATATGATGCCTGTTAATGTGCAGCACAAAGACAGGAGAGGACTTTGTGCTGCTCCGACTTCTTCACTTCCTGCATGTTCAAACAACCGGCAGCAGTTTATTTCTTCAGGTTCAGAGGAGAACAGAGCAGAGGAACCTTCTGGAACTGAGGCCTGAAATCAGCTTTAACTGGAGGATGATGTCATAACGCAGCTGACTGGTTGACTTCTGACCCCTGGAAACGTTTAGTAATATCTTGAAAATGGCACAAACAAGCATTTCTTCTGTACAAACATTATTTGATTTGAATTGATTTGGATTTAACTGAAGGTATAATCTGGAAAACTCCTTGGATTCTACTGAAACTACTGAGGTGAAGTTACTGACAAACGCTAACAGAGTAGAGGACAGAGTCATCAGCATATCGGTGAGCACAGACTGAGCCACATCCGCGTCGCGCCGCTGATCTTCATACTCACTTTCCATTTTACATTGTTTAAAATGTTGCTCCGTCTGACTCCAGTGATATTCTAGCATTAGCACTGGATATGCTGGCATTCGCATTGGATAAATTAGCATTAGTATTGGATATGCTGCCATTAGCATGGATGGATAAGTTAGCATTAGCACTGGATATTCTGGTATTAGCATGGATAAGTTAGTATTGGATATGCTGCCATTAGCATGCCTAGCCAGTCACATGCGACTCATACTTTCTTTTTTAGAGGAAATTTTATGAATTTGGTCTATAATATCTGCATTGGCTTGTTTTTGACCCATCCAGGCATAAACATGAAGTGTGCTACAGTGATGTTCCTCTGTCTGTGTGTCGCTTTGGGTTCAGTAGAAGCAGCCAGCTGCTGTTAGCCACAGTGGCTCAAATATAACTCAGAATAATCAGATATGGGTCAAATTTATTCTGAACTGATTGATTTGAGCCTCTGCTGCCTGAGAGTCTACAAGAGAACTAATATTATGATGAATGAAGAACAGGGAGGGGCCAAGTACGGACCCCTGTGGGACTCCGGCTCTTTCAGTGAGATAACTAATATTTATTTCTATCTGTGGGATAAAGCGGGTCATAATTAGAGTTGGGCGGTTTTGTCTGTTAAAAGCAGCAGAGCGTTTGGATCCGTCCTCCTCTGTATGTCGGACGCTGCTGCCGCCACAAACACCAAGTTCTGCACAAACACGCCAACAGCAGCAGCAGCACTTCTGCTTCAGAACCCAGCGAGGCCCGCCGCCTTTCACATGGAAATATGTTTGTGTGTCAGCAGCTGCACAAAGGGGGTGGGGGGGTCCAGCAGTGATTACCTCTTAAATACATATAGATGCAGCTCTTTGAATGGCTGAGCACTGAGCAGGAGATTGGGTTAAATTAGATGTTAATCAGCTCCGTTCTCCTGTTGGTGAAGCGATAAGGCCTGCAGGACCTCCCCTCACACACACACACACACACACACACACACACACACCTCGCCCTGCTTTTTTATGCTAATGCTGGGCTGTGTGGAGCCGCTCTCTCTCGCTGTCCCTCAGAGGCGCCGATCGTTCGCTCACTGCATTTAATAACAAAGAGGAAGAGGAGATAAGTTGTGAAGCTCAGACTGAAAGCAGCCCAGAAACACATTTGGGTTTTTCATCGGGGTTGAAATAGGCCAGTTAAAGCCGAACAGGGAGGAGGAAGAAAATCAGCTCCTTCCTTTTCAAAGGCGGCGCTGAAAAGTCGTGTATAAAATCCTCCAAGTTGTGAAAGAGTCCTGGACAGAGATTATTGTGCTCCAGGATCCTGTTGCCTCATTCAAGGCACAATCAGCAGCTTTTGCCAGCAGATGACATGTTTATGTATTAGGACAAATAAGCATAATCTAGTGATATTGTGAGGCGCTCAGCGAATATAAAGTCATTATGCTAGTCAGTAAATGTGGGCGTGGTCAGTGAAATCACCTCTGGGATGTTCATCCTGAGACCCAGCAGCTCATATTCCTGCTTCACGTTCAGAGCCGGATCACAATAAAGTCAATCAAACTTTGTGTTTCTGTTGAAATTGAAAAAGTTTTGCTTGAGGTGGAAAAGGTTCCAGCGACAGCAGGCGAACACGTGCAGCAGGAAAATAGCAGCCTCAAAAGGCTGCTGCTGGTCCTTTGAGGTGAATGTTGCGACATGCAGCAGCGCGGCGCGCTAACCTCAGAGCAGCACAGGTGCAGGGCAGAGATCAACGAACCCGGCACCCCCTCACTTCACCGTTCTGCCATCACTTCATCCACGCAGCTGCAGCCAGCTGCAGCCAGCTGACCCACGCGCGTCTCAGGCTGAAACCTCCAGGGTTTCAGGTTGAAATGTCACATTTTACAACAAATCCGACATGAAAACTAGAAAAAGCAGAAACAAGATCATTTCCAGCCAGGAGCTTCAGGAGTTTTGATAGAGAGCAAGATACATTTTTATCTAAATAACTAAATAAACAGAAATATTTACTCACAACATTTTGAAATTAATTATTTTCCCAAATTTACAAAGAAAAACCTTTTTAGATTAATAAAACCTGAGGTGTTGAAAAAGATAAGATTTGACAAAAACAAGACGATTAAACTTGATTTTCACAGTGTGAATCTGATGAACCAGAAAAGGCTGTTTTCATAAAATATCTGATTTCAAACAAACAGAAAGTCTGTATGAAATCAGCCTGTTATTAAAGTTAATCTGTAATAATCTAGAATAATAATCTGCAACATAAAGTCCAGCTTTAGTTAAATGTTGCTACTTGCACTAAATGTCAAGAACAACCTTCAGATTCCTGATAATCATTCAGCCAACAGCTGCTGCTTGTTTGATTTAAATAAAATACATTTAATCATTTTTGGCATGAAATGTTGATTTAATGCTAACAAAATAAATAACTTTGCATTCTGCAGCTTTTAAACTGGTGAGGTGTCAGATGCAGCTGAAGTTTTCATGAAGTTTTCTCTGAAGTTAATCGTCTGCTGAGTATTAAACCCTGGTGTTTAATGAGACGACCTTTGAACTGACCTCTGAACTCTCCCAGCTTCAGCCTCATGACCTGCAGAAACATTCAGAGTAAAAACTCAACAGTTTGCAGATGAGCGTCTCAGAAATGGTATAAATTTCAGTTATGAATTGAGTGGAAACTTGAAATGGAGCGATTGTGGAAACAGTTGTGTTGTGGAAACTGAATAAGCTCCGCCCACCAGACCCGTCGTCGTTAGCAACAGAGAACTGCAGCAAACCTGTGGCAGTTCATGCTGTTGCTCTGTAGATTTCGAATTAACATCTTAATAAGTAAATAATGAAATTGTGATATTTAATATTTTCCCAGCTACATTTAGAGTAACTTAATTTTTTTAAATGAGATTTTATCTTATTAATTTGAGTTTGGTATTAATAGACATTTTCGTTCATCCTTTGTTCATCCTAAAAGGATAATGGATGCTGTCTTATTAATTTAAGGATCTCCAGTAGCAGTCAGTGTTTCAACAAAACTGAAGAAGTCTCTGACTGAAGCCTGTTGCTGCTCAATATTCCTGAGTGACTCCATCAGCTGTCAGCTGCTAATCCAGCTCATTTGCTTGTGCTTCTCCTCTGTAAGAGATGTTGGAGTAGGGGATGTTGGAGTAGGGGATGAGGATCTTTGTCTGGCCACAGTTCAGGTTTTATTTGGAGGTTTTGAGATGCATCCAGAACCAGAGGGAGTTCTGGTCCAAACATGCAACGATTCAACCAGAACAGCAACTGAGAGCTGCAGCAACATGGCGGCTGTAGCATGTGATGCTAATGCTACGCTGATGGCTCCTACTGGAACTTAATGTTTGTTTCTGGACTCATCCAGCATTAATGTACCAGTATGGTATCGCCTCGCATTGAGCTGGAGCAACTCTCAGCGGTGTGTGTGTGTGTGCGTGGGGGTGTGTGTGTGTGTGTGTGTGTGTTTCTCCCCTCCACCCGCTTCTCTTTGGCTTTGACTTCAAGCACCGCAGTTTGACTGTTTCAGGTCAGAGGAAAGGAGATAAGACGAAGTGATTTTTCTTACCTTGGCCTCCCCCTCCCCCCCTCCCCCCTCCCCTCCTTCCCGCTGTTCCCGCTCCCTCCCCCCCCCCAGACAGACGGAGTGACAGGCCTCCTGTGTAAGCCTTTATTTACTTTCAGCGTAATACTACAGGTGATCAAAACAACATGGCCGTCTCCCACGATTAGCCCGCTAAATGCTAGATGTGTTATGACAAGCTCACTCCCACTCCCACCCGAGACGCTCGCACACAGATCCACACACACTTATCCTCCATCTGAGCCGAGGCCGAGGCGTTATCTGGGAGCAGACACGCATCTGAATACGATATGAAACCTTTCAGGAAGTCGCATCAAATTCGAGCTCAATTTTTATCTTGTTCTCACTCGGAAGTCGTAACTTGTTTTCATGACTCACTTAAGCTTCTTATGATCCATTTCATCAACTAAACGCATGAAAATAAGATCTTATTTTTCTAGTAAAAGTATTATTTTTCCCCTTAAATCGCTTTGCAGGACGTAGATGTCAGTTTCATGTCTTGTTGAGAAAAAATAAAAGAATAAATGAGTCAAATTAAAAGAAAAAAACGGATCCAATAAAGCAGGACACTTTTGAAGCTCTTATGACAAGATATTGAATTTTAATTTGAGTTTGCGGAGGCGTGGAGCAGAAAGGCAGTGTGGTGAGTCTTTGATACCCGCCGAACAGAGTCCTTCCCCAGCTGCGTCGGCTAATTTGTTCCCTCGGTCGTATCTCGCCCGCTCTCAGCCTCCGTTTAGCATTATTAATCAAATTACACCCACTAAACTTTTCTTGTGTTATTGAAATTGTCTTTCTTTCATTGTTTTTTCTCTTTTTTCTTCTCCCCTCTCCAGCGTCTCTTGAGCGCGGGTTTCCGGCTCGGGCTGTAAAAGCAGAGACTTGTCATTCAGAAACGGTGCATCAGGTTAATGATTTAATTTTTTCAATTAAGATAAAGAAACACTTTCCCTCCTGACCTGCAGGGCAGCGCCAACATCAAAGCTGCGCCGCTCCTAATTGTTTTTCAGCTCAAGAACAAAATGTTCATAGTTCTTCGTGTTTTCCTGGTGAGTGGATCCGGTGGTTAGCATTAGCATCAGCTCAGTTAAAGTATTAACGGGCTGCAGAGATCAGGGTGAGGAGTTTCCTCTCTGAGTCACATTTCTGTGAATTAAACTTTTATTTTGCTTTTCCAGATGAAACCTTTTCAAAATGTTCATTTGTGCACATGAAGCTTCTGATTAGTGCGGATGGGAAGTTTATTTAAATCAACATTAGTTCACACATTCAGCATAAACAACAAAAAATACACAATATTCATATCTCATATAACAAATTTTAAATAAAACTACAAAAATAAACTTAACTTAAACATTTGAATAACAACATAAAGGTGTTTGTCTTGTAGATATTTATTTAAATCTGTTTGAAATTAATTCCTCTGATTTAAACATAATTTACTTTAGTTTTTCCATATGAACTTAACTCTATAGAAATAATTGTCAGAAACATTTATAAATCTACCTCCGTTTCATAATCCTCTGCATTAGAACCAAAAAACAATGGATGATTATAACCTTTGGCTGTAATATTTTATAAAAAGTGCAGAAATGTTTTTTCCAAACTAAATTTTCTGCAGAATTGAGACTGCATCAACATTTCATGTTCTTGCTGCAGCATGGTCCTCAGATGTCCAGCTGCAGCAGCAGACGGAGCCCTGCAGCCTTTGGTTAGGCCGATTGGAGCAGCAGCTCTCTGTGTAGCTTAGCATTGCCCCCTACTGAAACCTGACTCCTGCATCCTCTCTGCCGCCGTTTCTCTGCCTTTCCAGCCGTTTCTCTCATGTGGGCGGATCTTCAGCTGCTGCTTAAACGTGATTCATAGAAACAGAAACATTAAATGTGACAGAAATCCTTTTTTTTATCATCAGCAGCAAAAGCAGAACTGAAGATGTGCAGGAGCATCTCAGTGAATCAGAAAAATGATAAAAAATTATTTATTTCACTTCAAAAACTATAAAACATTTTTCTATATAATAATCAGCCAGAATTTACTTTATTTAAATGATTCTGAGTCAGGAAATTGCATCAGTTCAATAATTTGCTGAATTGAAAGTTGAGTGGAAGGAAAAACTGAAGTGGAGAAATACAAACAGAAAACAAGAATTAATGGAAAGATTGTGAAGGAAAGTCTGCAGAATGAGGCAGCCAGAGCTCCACAGGGAGAGTGGATCAGAACCAGCGGTCCCGGAGGTCCAAAGTGACGTTGCTTCAGTCACTGATGGTCTGCTGGTTCTGGTCCACTGGGTCTGATTATTCAGAGCTCTTCCTGTGACTATGTGAAGGCGCTGGTTTATTTTTCCTTCAGGACTGGGCTGCAGGACGTCCCACCTGCTTTAATCGCCATGGTAACCCTTGGAAACGGGCTGGACCAGAACCACATGGAGTATGGTTCATCCATGGAGTATCAACCCACAACGCTGCTGACCTGAAGGCGTCGTGATGAGGGAACCCAAAGGTTCTGGAGGTTCTGCAGTCGGTCCTGGCAGCAGATAAACATCGATGACATCATCAGATAAACAAAACAAAATCCTCCTGACTGACTTCAATCTGTGAGGCTCCTAGAATATCTTTGATGAATCCGTGACATTCAACTGCGTGTGTGTGGGTGTGTGGGTGGGGGTGGGGTCTGTGTGGTGTGTGTGTGTGTGGGTGTGTGGGTGGGGGTGGGGTCTGTGTGTGGGGGTGTGTGTGGGTGTGTGGGTGGGGGGGGGTGTGTGTGTGTGTGTGTGTGGGGGTGTGCGTGTGTGTGTGTGTGTGTGTCTGGGCTGCTCCCAGCGGCTGCTGCTGGTTAAATCCTCAAAGTGTCCGGGCCGCTCCCTGCCAAAGCCGCCCGCCTCAGTAATCCACAGCAAATTCCTTCAGCCTCAGTATCACAGGCCGGCGCTGCAGAGCCACGCGCTGCCAGGGGAGCACACACACAGACACACCCCCCCCCACACACACACACACACACAGCGTCCACTTCCTGATTCGCCGCGTGACAGTGAGCAGTGTGTGGATGCTAGCTTGTAGCTTGTAGCGGTGTGTGCGTGGGTTTTCTGGAGACGCGCTGCAGCCAGCTGACATCCAGCCTGGCGTTCCTCCCAGCCGGCGGTTTGCTGGCGGCCGGAGAGAGAGGAGGTTCTCCGTCCGGCTGCTCTTACATCCGTGTGCTCGTCCCCCGGTGAGGAAACATTTGTTTCTCTACCAACGGACACGGGAGGAAGAAGAGGAGGAGGAAAGAGGGAGTCGCTCTCTCCGTTTTCTGATTTCATGTTTCTGACAGCCGGAGGTCAAATCTGCTGCTGTTCATTTGAAACCAAGCAAGAAGTTGACCCCATGACCCCCGAGCTTCCAGTCGCTAATGCTGCCTGGGCCCACAGCACCATACAACCTCCTCTATGTCCCCCAGAGAGGCTGTGGTCAGAGTATTTGGTTCATTTACAAAATAATACAAAATAATAAAATCAGGAAAAATATAACATTTATGAAACTTCAACAAAAACTGCAGGTGTGTCTGCGTTTGTTTTAACACATTTCTGCTTAAGAAAAGTCAAATGATTAAAAACGAAATGACTCAAGTAAAAGTGACTCATCAATCAGTTCAGATGGATCAAAATGTAAAGTTCATTTTATTTAAACACTAATGAAAAAATTTACATAATTACAAAGTAAAGCAAAAGAAACATTTTCCCAAATCAATTTCTTATGAAACTGTAGTAAAAACTGAATTTTTAGTTGGAACATGGATCCACAGGTTTTACTCAAGTAAAAGTAAAAAGTATAAAAGTATTCCTAAAAATACATTTTTTCCAAAAGATTACTCAAACAAAATAACTGGTTGCCGTCTGTCTCTGGGTGGCGTTCGGTTTCCCTCCACAGAGTTTTCTGCCTGTTTTCTTCTGGCTTGTGTTGAAACGTCTCTCTTCAAATCCAGCCTGTCAGAAAGCAGACAGCTGGACGCTTAACGCCGCTTTAATCGGTCACATCATCCTGCAATCAGCTGCACAAACAGACAAGGTGCAAACCAAACTTGTCCTTTTATTGTGACTTTTAATGAGGAAAGAAGCAGCCGTCGGTCATAACGACTAGCATCTTCCCTCGCTAACATGGCGGCTCTCACTTCTTCTCCTGCAGCCTGAAACTCACTGACCTGCTAGACATCGTCCTGTTCATCTGCACCGTGCAGGCAGGAGTTAACCTCAGCTAACTGCTAGCTGCTAATGCTAAAGCTAAAAGCTCTGCTAATGCCAAGTAACCAGCGAGGGCTTGGGAACTAGTCAGGTTTTCATAAAACAGAGTTTTGTTTTTAATTTCTTTTGACCAGATGGTGTAAAACATGGAAAGTTTAAACGATGTGAATATTTCTGCTGAACCTGTGGAGTTAAAACGTCTCAGGAACGTCGGAGCTTCTCCTTCCTCTCCTTCCTCTCCTTCTTCTCCTTCCTCTCCTTCTTCTCTTTCCTCTCCTTCCTCTCCTTCTTCTCCTTCTTTCTTCTCCTGCTGCTGTTGTGTTTCCAGGTCTAAAGTTATAGGAATGCAGCCTGACTGCATTTAATCCAATGGCTGCTGGACTGGAACCAAAGCGCCACATTTGCTGAAGTTCTGATTCTAGAACCAAATCAGAACCGAGCCTCCGTGCAGAACCTTCAGGTTCTCCAGTGAAGGTTCTGTTCAGATCTGCCACATGATCTGGTTCTGTTGGTGTTTCTGAGGTGAAACCTTCTGCCATTTTGTTTCTCCTGATGTCTGACTCATTTTCTTCTTCTTGAGGATTCAAAATGAAACCGCGGCTCTGACTTTAACGCCGCCGCCCCCCGAGTGACTTCAGAATAAAAGTCCCTCTCTTGTCATGAGAAGCACCTCTTGAGTTCTCTCTGGTCAGCAGCAGAAATTTCAAAGCCTTCAGCAGACGCGGCCGTCTCTCCCAGACAGTGGTCATTTGTCTTGCGATGCCTGATTTCTGAGTATCCAATGGCAGCAGAGCGCAGGTTTCCTCCGGCTCCCGCCAGTGAAAGCACCTTGGCGCTGCAGCAGAGGAGGAGGCGACGGTAATAAAGCAAACGGTGACATTTAACGAGCTGTCTGTGTTTTCGTCCTCTCCGTCTCGGGTTTAAGCCGTTTGCTGAGAAAACTTTGAAGTTCCAAACAAGCAAACCTGGACATTATTGAATCCCGTTCAGAATGGCCCGGATTGAGAAAGCCTTAAAGAGACGCTCGGGCTTTTGTGCCTTTTAATGTTCACAGCATCCCTCTGCCTTTTCATGTGCGTCCTATCTGGAATTAATTACTTTTTCAAAGTCGCTGTGTTGGTTTTGGCGTGCGCAGGAGAACATGTGTGTACATTTGATTTTTTCTCGTTTGTTTACCGTTTATGGTGCATGGAAATGTCTCCTTTTCTCTTTGTCCTGTAACCAGATCACACTCGGTGCTTAGGCGAATTTCCTGCTCTGGTGTTTGATGTAAATCACCAAATTCTGCAGACTTCCTATTTAAATTGTCAGCTCACATAAGCAGCCAGAATGAGCGCAGCACCTCTGGACAGTCCCTGTGGGAGGCACAGTTAGCAATCAAAAGTTGACAGAGGCTAAAAAGAGAGCAAGTTGAACCCAAACAGAGTGTGGTGAGAAGCAGAAAAGCCCCGGGTCGCTCCCTCAGACGGCCCATTTTCACCGGTTTTGTATAAAATGTCAGCTAATGCAGTGTGGAGTGGCGCCAGCAGTGTGTACGGCGGAACGCTGGTACTGCTGGTAATGTGTTTATATAACATCCCTCACATTCCACGCTAAGAGCCTTCCTCGCTCCGCGGCCCGTCCAGCACACACACGCACACACACACCGAGTCTCAAATATCCACAGTGCTGTTGGAGGTACAGCAGCATCGCTGCAGACACAAAGTTTATTTCTGAAGACATCCATCATCATCATCATCATCGGCAGGGAGGAGGAAGGCTGCAGATTCACTGCAGCGATGCAGCAAAAAAAAAAATCCGACTTCAGCAATGAGTAAAGTGAGAGATGTCAATCATACCTGTGAAGGCGCTGCTGCAGTAATTAGTGCGACTGCAGATAAACGGCTGGATGAGTTCGAACCATTTCCTCTCATCTGGGCCTCGACTCACCTGGAGCTGAAAGATGATTCACATGCAGAAGAAACACAAACTGCCTGGTAGAAGACCCACTTTATCCGACTTTATGAGGCTCTGAAGGTTCAGGTCAAAGGTCAGCCTGATCTCTGGTTTACAGCTGGAAAATCTGAAGGTGTGTGTTTACTCTAGATCTTTAAAACTAGATCTATAACTCTAGATTGTTCCTCTTTAATAACTTCTCTTCAGAAAGTTTTGTCTAATTCACACATTTCTCTGCTCTCAGCTTCTGTTCAGTGATTGGGTGGGGTCAAAGGTCACTTGGTGACATCATAATGTGGAGCTGTGCATGTAGTTATGGGAGCTGATCTTATTTCCTGTTATAACCTGAGCCAGTTGGGAGCATATAGATATTAAACCTAGATATTAAATCAGAGGGGTCCTAGGACTGAGCCGGGGGGAACCCCACATATGACCTCTGACCTCTTGATGAGAAGTTTCCCATCCAGTTCTCTGTCAGAACCAGAAGCTGTTTAACTGTTGGTTTTTCTGATGGCTGGCAGGTCAAAGGTCGGCCTGTAATTCTGATGTTTCATCAGCGGTTTGATAAAGAGAGAAAACCTGAAACATTAGTGCAGAGATTCCAGGGGGATTTATTAACCAATGTCCTGTTTGTGTTTAAGTCTCACATTGGAGCCTGTCAGCCGACTGAACTCGGATCAGTGCGATGATCCAATGGCTGCTGGACTGGAACCAGCAGCCATTCCAGCAGAGGCCATTACGATCTGGAGGCGTAATGGCCTCCATCATTACGCTCTGGAGGCCATTTTTGCTCCTGTCTTTCTGATCGAGGCATCGTGACCTCTGACCTTACCTGGTCCAGGTGAGGTTTGCAGTTTGTGAAGTTTTTGGGTTTTTGGTCGGCTGCTCCTTTCACCGCCGTTCTGGATGTGGCTGACGGATCTAGTTGTGATTTTCTGGAGTCTCAAAGCTTCAGATATTATTTCTAAAATCCATAAAAACTGGAGACCTTTTAAAAATGCTTCAAGCTTCTTATCTTAATAGTTAATAAAATAACTATTGTTTTAATATATTTTAATATTCATTAATAGCACAGTGGAGACTGTATTGGCGCGACAGCAGAAGCAGCTGTTTCCATGTTTCTGCTGTTTGGGGTTCGACCAATGAGAGCCAAGGACAATGATCGGTGCTTCTGGATTGAGCCAATAGCAACTTGACTTGTTTCAGCTTCCCAAGCTGCTTTTCTCTTTGGACATTTTAGAGATGCTCTAAGAGAAGTCGGGACATTGGCAGGTTTTCCATGGAAACGAACAGGCAGGAACCCACTGGCCTACTTGAGGTTCTGCAGAAGTGATTTTTTACAGCGCGTCATCCCAGACTCAACAGCTGCATTTTCTGATCAATAATCATGACAAAGAAGTGAGCTGCTCAGGGTATTTTATTTGATCTGCAGGTGAAACGTTTAGTACCAGGAGTCCATGATCCTCCTCATGCTCATGAACCTCATGCCTCCGTAGCCCATCTCCCTGAAGCTGCGGTACTCCCCGGGCCTCATGTACATCATCCTGCCTCTGTAGTGGGGGTACTCGTACATCAGCCAGTGGCCGTCCATCACGTGGCAGGACATGCAGTCGGACATGTGGTAGCGGTCCATGAAGGAGTCGCAGTCATCCATGCACTCGTGCATGTGGCCACCGAAGTTCTCCCTCTCATAGATCCTCATCCGGTAGGATCCCCGGTACTGCAAAACCAAGCAAAGTCAGGTTGGGTTTGGACGGATCAGGGACAAACGCTGTGCAGGAGGAGACCTCGTACCATGGAGATCATGCGGCAGGAGCGGATGCAGTTGTTCCAGCCCATCATGCTCATGTAGTCGCCGTACTCGCCCCGGCGGAAGAAGTACTGGTTCCCCATGTAGTTGGGCCGGTCGTAGACCATGAAGCAGCCGCTCTCCACCCTGCAGGAGTGGCACCGGCTCATGTAGGAGTGCATGTCGGCGCAGTCGCCCATGCACTCATAGGACCGGCCCATGAAGTTCCTGTCCTCGTAGAAGATGATCTGGAAAACAGAAACGTTTTAACACCAAGCAGCAGGAAACGGTGCAATGAAGCCAGAGGTTCTGGGTCTACCTTGCCCCTCATGTTCATGTCGGTGTTGCTCATGTTGGCTGCAGACGGGTTCTCTGGTTCTGGTTCTGGCTCTGCCTCTGGTTCTGCCTCTGCCTCTGTTGTGCATTCCTACCTGGTTTAACCCTTTCCTTTTATACCTGAGCAGATGTAAAGACCATTGACCCCCTCTACAGAACGCCACACTCAGCAAGCTTTTTTTGTCTTTTAGTGTTTAGAAAAGCTTTTCTGTCATTGTGAATGCATGAAGCCATGTGACTGGGAAAAGTTGTCAGTTCAGGACTCGGATGGAGAATGTTCCCTCAGTCGCTCCTGACCTGAGACTTTCCTGATGACTCTGGGATATTTGTGACAAAAAGTTCTTTGAAATGATTCATTACTTAAATCTGCTAGACAGATTCATTTAACTTAACTTTTTCCTTAGGAAATCGAATGTATCGCAATAACTGAGTTATTTCATATAATTTGGAGCTATAATATTAACCCGGTTCTGATCCAAACCAAGATATTTATGTCTTACTAAAAATAAAACAAGGAATTATCTTTGTGTTTTATTTGTATTTTAATAAGTTGGTCAGTAATAGTGGAAAATTCTCAGCATATCATCCTCTAAGCATCAATGACTGGTTTCTGCTTGAGAATCAACTTTGAACAGGAGAAGAAAATGTTTGAATATAAATTCGGTTGCAAATTAAATTTCAAATCATTAAATGATATCTGACATTTTTTGACAACGCTTGTTGCACCGCAGTCGGATGTTTTATTGCAGTTGAATCTTTTCTCAGCCGACTCCTTAACAACCAAACCTCAGAAGTGATTAAAAGGTTTAGTGACGACTTTTGGAAAATAGAAACGCCACAGACTGAACCGTGGGAAGGTCCGGGGATCCCATATTCAATACAAGCTTCATTTCTGTTTGGGTCAATAACGTATTTTTAAAATGAATCTATAATCCAATAATAAAAGGTTGGGGAATTAGTGCAGGTCATGATCAGGTCCAAACTGACACCGCACAAAATATAGAAGCTAAAAACCCTGAAATAAACATTTTACAGAACATTATTTATCAAATAAGACCTTCTTTGTCATAAAACACACCTGCTTATAGTGTCTTTTGACTCAATCACTGGAACATTGACCAAGATTAGTGAAGATTTTCATAATTTCACTAGATGAAATGTAACGTGTTCCTGGTGACGGCATGAAGTTTTTAGGACTTTATTTTTGTGCTTCTATCATGTAAAGCAGTTTGAAAGGGTTCATGCTGAAATGAGCTACACCAGTAACCCTAATTTCAATCCAATAATTTAGACTTTAAAATCCAGCTGGATGAAAAACAACAGACGGCAACATCTCCATGGAAATGTGTTGCCAGGCCAACACAGTAACGGCAACTGTTGCCGGGGAAACAGCAGCATGGTCTAGCTGCTGGTCAGACACGGGACGTCTCCAGGACATTTCCAGGACATCTCCAGGACTTCTCCAGGAGGTCTCCAGGACTTCTCCAGGACATCTCCAGGACATCTCTAGGACTTCTCCAGGACTTCTCCAGGTCTTCTCCAGGACAGCGCAGCCACGTCAGCAAGGTGAAGCCGGGCGGGATGGGGGGCCCGGTGGGATGGGGTCCAGCCGGATCGGGGGCCCGGCGGGATGGGGGGTCCAGCCGGATCGGGGGCCCGGCGGGATGGGGGTCCAGCCGGATCGGGGGCCCGGCGGGATGGGGGTCCAGCCGGATGGGGGGCCCGACTGTCTGTGGCGCTGCCAGGCTCCGGCTCTCCTTTACCATCCGGCCAACTTCTCACGCCGAACACTCGGCAGCATTCCCAGATTTCCGAGCGATTCCTCATTTTTCCTTCCTCTCCAGGAAGACCAGAAGCAGGTGTCACCAAACGGTTCAATTCAATCCGCTTATTTATTCCTAAACAACCACAAGTGCCACCTTCCCAGGATTAATCCGTCGGAAATGAACTTTAACTGAAAAATGTTTATTTATTTCATTGCAAATAAATAATTTTCAATAACCTGTCATGAGTTGGTTCCTCTAAGCCGCTGCGGTGATAATAAAGTTGAGTGGTGGGACATCAGAGAGCGTATTGGATGCTGCTGGTGGCTGAATCAAAAGGCATTGAGTTCCCTCAGCCTTTGTCTGCGTTGACACCCTAATCCGCCGCAGCAGCCGTGCAGGTGTTGTGCAGCATTCAGGTCTTTGAGGCGGCTTTCAGCGCACGCCGCAGCACCTCTGTATTCACCCTGATGTCTCTACAAGGAAACAGTGGATCAGTGTTTCATGGGCTCCACGTCAGCTGTCACGCAGCCGCTGTGAGGAGCACATTTACAGCACAAAGATCCCCTTAGACTGTCTTTGTGCCAGCATTGTGCCGCAGCCTCTTTCTTCTCCTCCATAATGACGACTGATTAAATCCCTGCTCGCTGTTTCCGAATGCTAGGTGTCAGTCGAGCGGGCCAGGTAAGCCTGAGAGGATGAGGGGATGACGGGAAGGTGGAGCCAGGAAGGAAGTTTTATCGTTGGGCTGAGGTGTCAGCGGCAGAGTGAAGGGATAATAAAGTGGATCTGTTTATTCTATTATTCAAAGTGTATCTTATTGTGGCGGTGACATGCTCAGAATGTGTGTCAGCCTTTGGTTTGACTTTTTGTGTTGTGGATTTCTGCAGCAGCTTACCAGACCCATGTGTTTACCTTTCCCCAGAAAGCCGCACGTTGAATACCTGAGTGCCGCCGATGAGGGTTATTAAATTTGACGAGTTAAAAAATGTCTTAACGGTTTATCTCACCTTTGTGTCGTCCCTATTGGTATCTACCTAGAAGCAGGCGCTCTCCGTTCGACGCCAATGGCAGCGGCGAAGATAAACAGGCCCATGTTTTCCTCTTTTATGACTCTGTGCCGTAGCCTCTGATAATAGCCAGAGAGGAATCCTGAGCCACAACAACAGGGAAGCATGTTCTGATGACTGTTGGGATGTCGGCATTTCCTCCTTTCTCCTGTCAGACCACGGATGTTTGCAGGTTTTGATCTGACACTTGGTGGAATCAAAGGAACATGCAAAGGAAAGTAAACAGCTTTTATATATCAGTTTCCAAGGAAACACACCCATGATTTCATTCTTCTGCTCATCTCAGAAATGGAGGGATCTAAGAAAGTTCACGTTTCAGGGAGATTCACCAACCTGCAGTTTATCAACAGTTTGCACCAGGAAATGACGAGAACTTCGTATGTTCTCATCTGCAACCAGGTTGTAAAAGGTGCTAACATGCTAATGACGTGATTGAGACTTTTTACTCACCAGGGATGCGTGCAAAAGTTGCAGCATAGTGGCACTGGAGTTATTCAAATGTTAGATTGGCCTAGTCAAAGTCCAGACCTGAATCTGTGGTGGTCTTTGTGAAAAATCTAGCAGAGTTTAAGGTGTGTGAACTCCTCTTCAAGGTGCTGCATATGGATAAATTTACCCTGAACTGTCTGTTTTAGATTAATGATTTTGAAAATAGTTTTGCAGGAAGAAAAGTTGGAGTCAACAGGATCACTGTGACTTAGCATGCAAAGTTTTTGTTATTCAGAGCTAAACCCAAGGACATTTCGTCTAAAAGTCAAAGTTAGCCTGAGAGAGAGAGAGAGAGATCTGTGCTGTGTCAGCAGTGTGCTTAAAGATTAATCACAGGAAAACACATACAGCACACACACACTCACATGCACACACTCAGCCGGATACCCACAGTTGTATATCTCGCATTCCCAGCAGTTCAAAGTGTGGTTGGTTTGAAACAGATTAAAAACTGTCTATGAAGTGATGCATTGCAATTGTCATAGCAAGGGTGGGAGAGATCTTTTTTGCATAAAAATCCCCTCTTTCTTCCCACCGCTATCAGCAAAGAGATGGAGAACTCACTAATCCTGCTGTGGTCGCATTTGCATCGGTGGCAAATAAACAAAAGCGCACCATTTTTCATCTCCAGCTTCTATATTAAAGGAGATGATGGGAGGGGAGGGAGAGGGAGGAATGAGAATGAGGGGAGAAGGGCACCCAGGCAGACCCTTTGGTGTCACAGATATGCCTGCTGATGTTTGGTAAATGGAAACTCCTGCAGCGTGTTTGCACCATCCATCCTTCCGTTCCTTCGCCACGTGCAGATCTGCGTGGTGGCGAGGACCTCGGCGTGCCACATCACAGAAAACCCAAATGTCTGAGTGAAAAGTTCTCACTCTGCATCAACACGGCATCTACAATGAAGAACGTCTCACTGGAAACGGAGAACCAACCAGTACAGACTGGGATTGTACCTGACAGCTCTCACTTTTAAGAGACTGATGATGAAGACAGAAACTGAGCGTGGACCACAACCTTCTGGCTGGGACGCCCCCTGAAGGGTCTGCAGACGAATCTAAAAACATGATTATCTCAAAGTTATGATGCCTCTTACCAGTCAGTAAGATACAGTTTCCTGCTTTGTGTTTTTGTGGCCTTTGTTTTAGGGTTAAATGCTCGTATTTTTCTCACTTTTAATACTGAGATACTCTGGTCTCTGAATCCCAACTGTTGGGTTTATCTCGTCACATTTGAGCGCAGTATTTCACACGGAGGGGGGAATATGTGGTGAGGTCCTTCAATGGTTCTGTCATAAAGATGCATTCACACCAGTCCTGTTTAATCCGGTTTAATCCAAGTCTGGTTTTTTTGGGGTGGTGTGAATGTGTAATCAGACTTCGGTCTGGGTTCGGTTGAAGTGAACTCTGGCTCGGTTTGAATTCACATGTGAACGCCAAGCGGACTGGAGACCGCTCCAAAGTGGAGTACAGAGCAGGGCATTCTGGGTAAATACAACCTAAACAAATGTTAGCAAATCTAATGCTGGGGGAAACAGCACAAAGTCCTGCAGCTGCTAAAATCTGACGCTTCTCCATTTGGGTTTCCATTTGGTGAGGAAGGAAGTTGGGTGATTTTGACGGCTGTGATGTTGATGCATTAAGAACATTACAGCGTCTTCTTGGCAGCCAGTTTCTTCATATGGTGTCCCTGCAATGTCGAGAAAATACAGTTTAGTTTTCAGCCCACTAACATTAGCAGTTCTGAAAATATTCAGATTTTTCTACCTGGTATTCTCTTGAATTCTTTCTGTGTGACGTTATACAGTAAGATCCAAGTTCAACTTCATAATGGAAAATTTCAATCAGAAGGAAAATCTGAGCATCAGTTTTCACAGCTTTATTTCAGGATGTAATGATTGGGAGGCTCTTCCTCCCAGCCCAGCATCGCTCTGCAGGAGGACAAACTCAGGCCTGCAGTCGGTTTCCTCCACTTCACTCTGCAGCTGGAAGAGATTCACAGGAGCATCCTTCTTATCTGTGTGTGTATGCTTGTGTACAGTGAAAGGCTAATCTAATCACCACACACTCACTGCTTCCTCCAGGTGTATTATTGTACCAGGAGTGTAATGCAGAGACAGGGAGGAGGAGCGAGATAAGTAATATTGATCTGATGTGGTGATTGTCACTCTGTTGCCTGCCTTGAATAGCTAATCTCTTTACACACGGGTCAGGGAGAAGAAAGGCAACAGGGCTGCAGGTTTAGCCGCGGCTAATCGACAGATTGTTCTCGGTGTGGGGCGATCAAACAGCGGCTGATAACGCTGGATGTGAAATTGTGTCTCCTAGCTGCTGATGTTGAGTTTGGTCACAAACTTCTGGGTTTCTCCACGCAGCTGATGCTGATTGTATCGACTTAGACATTTGCAAAGACTCTGGTGTGTAAATCTTCAGCGTTGTGCAGAAGTCTCAGACTGAATCCATGTTTTCATTTTGATTCACTATTTTTAATCCGTCATGTTATTGTGGAAGAACTGCAGCTCACTATTCAATCCGATATCTGTTTCTATGAGGCTCCCTGAAGGTCCCACCGCAACATTTAAATCTGGGTAAGGTTTGGTCTTTGACTAGGCCTCTTTCAGCAGAATAATTTGCAGGGCCACAAAGCAGAAATGGTTCAGGAATTCACTTTACTGTTGGTGTTAAGTCTATCTTACCAATGCGCAGATCCGCTAAAAAATATAATTTATAGAAGGACACAGTGGCTGGCTGATTTCATGCTATTATTAGTGATTAAAATAACATTTAAACCTTGATCTTTAATCAATTTCTGGCTGTAACCCATTAGGAAAATGTTCTCTGCTTTAGTTTGGCTTTTGAATTTGTATAATTTCTGTTGGGTCGAAAATATCTCAGTAAAAGTAATTTTGATTAAATAAAAAAATCATTGCGACGCCTAAATATGTCAATCAAAGCTATTATTAGCTGCGTCACGAAATGCAGACTCCTGATTGGTGAGTCTGCATTTAAGCCCCTCCCCCAACGGCAAACAGTCACAGCTGAGCGGATGTGCTGCTGCTGCAGAGTTGCAGATATTAGAGTTGTAAAATATTTATTTGGGGAACTAAAGTGAGTCTACATGACCGAAGAGCTTCACATGGAGCAGGAGACACGGTGTGTCTGACTGGAGCGACACAAATTCAGCTCTTAACGATGTTTGGGTGAGTTGACTGGAGGTTCCGTTAAGCTAACGGCTAACTAGCATAATTAAAGATGCTAACGGCTAAAGCTAGCTGTAAAACGCAACATCTCTTTTTGTGTTGTCATCAAAATCATTTATTGGTGACTTTGGCCCGAGCTGTTCTGTTATTTTAGTTTTTTAAAGACTTTTTTTCATTAGTTTTGTCGAAATGCCGCAGAAACCACGAGCTGGTTCCACTGGATAAAGGGAGGTTCAGGCCGCAGAGGTCAGAGGGCAGCACTGACCAGCAACATGTGCACAATATGTAGTGAACCATTACATTATGCTAATGTAGTGTTGGGGAAAGGGGCCTTCCTGACACCAGAAGGATGGAGTAAATCTAACAACAGGCCTTCCTCTCATTGAGTTCGTTGTAGTTTTAGGAGTTTGGAAATATTTTCATGATCAGATCAATTTGAAATATGACTGCAAATTCCTTTAGTTGTATTTGTCTCCCTCAAAGTGAGAGAAAAAATTGACTTAATTATTTGAACTTAATGTATATTTTTGAGTTAATTTGACCTTTTTATGGGCATAAACATAATTACTTTGCTTAATTCAGGCCGGATTTTAAGAGTCCTGTAAACTGGCTGGACAGAGGATCCAACCTGGAGGCCACCAGCAACCTGGAGGACACCAGCTGCTTCTCCACAGGCGCTGAGGAGGATCGTCCAATCATCGTGAAGAATCCAGCGGTGTGGTAGGTCTGTTAAAACCCAGATCCTATAAACTGACTCAGAGTAACGCTAAATCATCAACATAACTCCGTACTGTTAGCCTGTACCAATAAACGAGCAACACGTAAATATTAACGGATCCAAACTGAAATTTAACAGTTTCAACTTAAAGAACCAAGCTAAGATCCCTGAGGTACTTTTTGACCATATGTGGAGAAAAATGGTTTTAAATGTTATCAGCTTTCAGAAAGAATCAGTTTTCCTTGCCAGGTGAGGATAATTTTTCTTCTCCAGGCCTTTAAGACGAGTCATGTTCTTTACTCTGTCAACTGGTCTTAATTCAGCCTAGAATAATGAGCTTCATATTATGCTTATTAACCTGACAGGTCACTTCTCAGTAATCACTGAAAACACTTGTTGCTTCAGAAAGTAATAAAATAACTAAAGCAGTAAATAAACAATGTGAATGTTGGCATTAATCCAACTTTGATCCATGTCATTAGTAAATAAAAATCCTTCCTGATCATCATGAGTAGTTCTGGTTAAAATCTTTATCCTGCATGTTTAGTTGTGTTTTTCCTGAGTTTTCTTCATCTCATATCTGCCTTCATAGTCCAGATATTTTCTGCTGAGGTTGAACTGTTTGTGTTGGGATGAACTAATAAGTTTTTCCTTTTTCATAAATAATTTGACTCTGTGGTTGTTTGTGTTGCCCAGAGGTCTCCATGTTTACATGAGAGCAGAACTGCTGGGTTATGAAACTGTGTTGAGTTTTTATGCGACTTTTCCATGAAATCGGCTCTAAACTCTGATTTGGTCATTTTCAACCACCTGGTTGCAGGCTGACCATCATTAAACCTTTTTGTGTGAAGGTCCTGTTTCCATATTTTCACATAATATTCTTTTCTCGTGATGTCATCTGGTCTGTGAGGCTCAGCAACGCCCCCACAGCCTCACATGATGGAGCCACCGCCGTGCTTCACAGTGAGGGCGTAGTTCTCTGTCTTTACGGCCCAAAGCTTTTGAGTCTCATTCCAACAGGAATGAATTTCTCTCTGCATGTTCTTCTGTTGGCTGTGGAGGAATGGCTCCTTCTTCTTCTGGCCTTTCAGTCCATGTTGGTTTAGCCCTGAACAACATGGAGGTGCAAATCTCTGAATTTCAACAATGTTCTTATTTAGCAAACCTGAAAAAATCTTAAAACATGAAGTAAGT
The DNA here is from genome assembly GCA_902982915.1 of Phalloptychus januarius. NCBI lineage: Eukaryota > Metazoa > Chordata > Actinopteri > Cyprinodontiformes > Poeciliidae > Phalloptychus > Phalloptychus januarius. The sequence goes on along the minus strand of CADWAE010000474.1, from coordinate 13,144,482 downwards.
CAGATTTAGCATGTTTTTTCTATCCCTGCCTGTATGAGGGCTTACTGTATCAAACGCTGCTCTGGTTGGAGCTCCACCGTAGGCGAGCCGGCACCCCCCCATCCCCCTTATGCCCCCCCGCCCCTCGCCTGCCTTTCCCCTGACCTTGCAGCTTTATGATTGCAGTAATACACTGCAGATGAAGAGGGGAGCAAATCCACCGAAGATAATAGACAAATCATCTCCAAGAGGTGCTGAAATAAAAATCCCCAGACAAACAGGCAGCCTGTGTGCTCCTGGACATCCCTTTAAGGGAACTCCAGTGTTGATAAGTAATTATCCCGGCCCAAAGGCATGATGGGATTCTCAGGCAGAGGAAACATCTGTGTGATATGTTTGCAGCATTGAGCAAATCTTTAAAGAACGGATTGCAGACGGAGAATCTGTGGATCAGTAATTAAATTAGTCATTGTATGTGCATGATTTTTAGAAATATGATAGTGCTTGCATGTATGTGTTTAATGTCAGTGGCATTTATTGGAGTGGACTCTTAAAACCACTTAGCTGAGCTGGAATCAGAGGATTTTCTGCTGGCCTCTCCCCCTCTGTGCTCATCAGAAACAATCCACTTAAGAAACGCGGCGCAGGAGGAGGAGGATGTTCAGACTGGAGATAACCAGGATATGCTGAGCAACATGTGAAGCTTCCTAATAACACTTTAATTAGGTTAATATTAAAATGAGATGCACCATTAACTGTCCACAGACTGTAACAGGTGATCAGCAGGTCAAATCCTGACAAATCAAAAGGTTTCTCACCAGCTTGGTCTGTATTTCACCAGAGAAGATGAATTTATTGAGATGCAGGCAAACGAATACATCTGTTGGACTCCAGGTCACATTTTTCTCATAGTTTTGCACCTTATTGTCAGGTGTGACTTGTTTATTTTTCTCTTCCTGATGCATTTTTTAACTGTGACTCATAGTTTATAAAGTTTGGTGTGTTTATAATCTTGATTAAAAATAATCAGAACCAGCAGTTCAACCCTGGAAAGTCCAGACTGCAGAAGACGTGTTAACACTGAATTAAATCTGAAAAACATTTTCTGCTGCATTCAGGAAGGCTGAGAGGTGGCCTTTGACTAGGCCGTTGTGGTGCTGACTGTTGTAGTTTAGCTGTTTGGGATGGCTGTTCTGTCGCTGACCCAGTTTTTCCGTTTCAGGTGTCATGAACGTATCGGCTGAACCTGCATGTCTCCTGCACGGTGACATTCCCTGCTGCTGTAGGGAGTCAGGTGATGGTAGCTGTGGCAGGCAGGGTTGGGTCGCCTGCAAACAGCTGCAGGAATGTGAGGCAGCAGCTCCACTCCCAGCCTGCCACGCGTGTCCAGGCTGCTCTGCTGGTCGTCAGCTGCTGATAAACTCAGATTCTTTTCTTTGATTAGTTTTCACGTTTCACGTTTCTGTTGGGAACATGGAGCCTGATTGGCTGCCTCTGTGATGACTACATCTGTAGATAAAGATCTACTTTAGTAGAAGTTAACATTATTGATCAAAGATAACAGAAACTAAATGTTGTTTTCTAGCCAGATTGTTAGATTATTTTAGTGGTTTGCATTTTTGTAAGTTTGCCAAGCCACACCCTGACCTGATTGCTGCTTGTTGGTGTAAAACGTAACGTTAGCAGGTTGTTGGCTAAGTGGAGGCAATTATGGGTTTAAGCTGTGAACAGGATTTATAGAAGCAGCGTTCAGGTGGAAACTGCTCGCTGTAGGAGGCTGCCAGGCGGTTTGCATTAATCTGATTCGTTTATGGGTCTTAAAGCTAACAGGTTCTGAACTTCAGATGCATTTTGCAGAAGAGCGACAGCATTCACACCGGAGCAGAGCGTGTGCATGCATCGGCGCTCTGCAGGAACGTTGATACTCAAAACCCAGAGAGGTTTTCCTTCTCCTGCAGCTGAACCCGGTCAGCTGGGCCCAGGAAACTGTTTGGACCAAGAGCCTCCCCTAAAGTAACAGAAATGATGCATCTCTCCATGTCAAAATCATTACTCAGAGAAAACAGAGACATGCGTCAGTGATTTACGTTGGTCCAGAAAATCACTGAATTAGATACATTTTTCCAAAACACACAAGAATTATTTGTCTCTAACTAGGCGAGCAACTAAAGGCTTAAACTCTGAACAGACTCCTAATAAAGCACTAAAAATACTCATATTTATAGCAGTTAGCTGCACCGACTGTATTGAATCTAAGACGATATTTATCCTCTCTGGACAATGAATGTTAATTTTATGAAAATGAAGTGAAGTCGAAGTTCAGACGGAGATCTGGGAGCAGAAATGATTCATTTCGACACAAACACATCAGTATGTTGTTAGATCAATGCTCCAGCTATTTCTGGCTTGTTTTTCAGATGTAGAAATAAAACAGCAGGGCTTCTGCAGCAGTGATTCATGTTATCATGTTGTAACTGGATGAACTGGTCTGGGTTCATGTGCTCACTAACTGTCGTCTCCGCTACTCACAAAGTGAAAGAATTCAAGGAACTTGTTGCTCCGTCAGGTTGTTAAAATACCTGTCAAGACTTTGGCAGAGATGTGAACCTTCACAGTTTGAATCAGTAACCAAAGAACGAACTGAGTCTCTGACGACACATGAAAACTGATGTTTATTCACGTTTCCCAACTTGAGAAAAACAGAAAACCTGCGATGTGTGCAAAGGTTCAAAGACTGGAGGTGGGAAAGTTTCAGTTTCTAGCACTTCGACTGACTTTTAGAAACAATTTTATTATAATTTCTTTAAGTGACTGACAAAAATGTTTGTGCCTAAAATTCTGTGACTTGAACAGAATAGCTGGGCTCGCTGGGTTTTTCTTTAAAAAGTAATTATTCATCCTACAAACGGCGGGTGAGCGGATGCATAATGCGATATGCAGCTTATTCATAAATCAGAGCAACAATAAATTTTAAAGCCACTCAGAATTCCCTGAATAGGAATTGTGATTCTCTATAGGATCTGTTTTTTTCCCTGCGTTTCTAACAAATGCATGCCACACTTTTCAGATTTTCCATAAGATACATTTTTAAATCATAAATTTTTCTTCTACTTCACAATTATTCACAACTTTAACATGAAATATGTTATTGTGGTTGGGCAAACATATTTGATTTATGAATATGTTTTGATGTTGATGTAAAATCCTCAGACTGGGGTTGAAGCAGTGAGTCTGCAGGTCAGAGGAGGAGGAAGGAGCGTCGGGCTCAGAGCGAGAAGTGGAAGACGGTGTCAGGACGGAGCAGCTAGAGAAAATAAACAGATGGAGCTTTGAGGATATTCTATCTGAAGCTTAGTCCTGTTGAGTATAAATATGGTGGCTGGTAAGCCATGTAAATAGGCCTGTGTTTACCTGTCTGCACAGCCCAAATTAATCACCCATGCCGCCGCGAGGAGCGCAGAGCAGGAGGGGTGAGGAGTGTAAACAGCACTAAAAGCTACTGGTTGGCACCGTCTTGTTTTGGTTAGGATACAGGCTGAGTGATTAGTTCTGTCTGCTGCGGTGCAGGGTGGCAGCAGTGATGGAGCACTGCAGGGACAGGCTGCAGACCCCTCCGGTTCACACATTTAGCTGAAATATTCCAATCACATGCGAGCATTTGGATATTTTAGTGGTTGGTCATAGTTTAGTCTGATGCTGCAGATAAAACTGGAGCTTTGAGTCGTTTGCTTGATGGCAGCGAATCGGAGCGACTTTAAGTTGCTTCATGGAGTTCAGAACATCAGGTGAGTCTGACGATGATTCTGCTGAGTTTCAGACAAACCCAGGTCAAATCATCTCACATGCATAAAATAAATCACTAAATGAGGCATTTAGTTTATTTCCAGGGTGTTTCTGAAGATAAATCACATAAATGATCAGAATATTTGATCTGTTGTTAATGGCACAGATTTCAGCTCTAACTGAATCATCATTACTAATTACACTTTTATTCTTATATGTTCACCAAATGATGCATAAAAAACAAAAAGCTTTGGGAACTGTTGCAAATAACCAAATAAATGAACCAATAATGAATAAATAAGAAGTATATCTGCAACAGATGCATGCAGTGTTCTGCAGCAAAATGGTGGATTTTAAAATACGTGGCTTAGGTTACATCTTTGACTTTTATTGTTTGTGGTTTTTTTGGATTCACAGATGTTTTAGGGAGAAGTGAATAAAACTGAATCCTTACAGCATGTTTGTGCTTTTCTCCTCCTCTGCTCTGGATTTCTGCAGCGACATTAACTGCAAATATTAATGGAATACTGGAACTGCAAAATACACTAATAAAATATTGAGATGTTTAGTGCTTCAGAAACAGCTCTGCAGCCTGATCGATGCTTGCTGGGCGTGGAGGACTGGACTGGGCCGGAGGAGTGGGGAGGACTGGACTGGGCTCGGCCGGAGGAACGTGGAGGACTCGACCGGAGGAACGGGGAGGACTGGACTGGGCTCGGCCGGAGGAACGTGGAGGACTCGACTGGGCCGGAGGAACGGGGAGGACTGGACTGGGCTCGGCCGGAGGAACGGGAGGACTGGACTGGATTCGGCCGGAGGAACGGCCTCGGCGTTTCCCGATTCTCTTTGTGATTTGATCCTGATGCCGTTGCTTTCAGCCGTCAGAATCCAGCCGGGATCAGAAGGGTTTTCAGGTGCAGCAGACGAGAGCAGAGCTGCGTCTGGATTAGCGGTTTGCAGGATCGGCTGAAAACCAGGCTGATTAAAATGCCGTTGCTCATACCTGGAATGATTAAAGACGTTTTTTAACCTTTTCTTCTAGAAAGAGGGGAATGGTTTAATTTAATGTATGCTTGGTGTCTAATCATAAGCTCAGGGTTTTAGGGACTATGCAAAGTGATTTTCTGGGTTTTATGGCCCCAGAGAGCCGTGGTGCTCAGGAAGTTTCACTTCCTCTGAACTTTGTGATGCGTTAGGAAAAACCTTGATGCAGAGGTTTCCATCCACTCACCATGGTCTCAATTGATTTACTGCTTCTGTTGATTAATTTGAACAGTTTCCTTCCATGTTATAACAGTCAAACAGGTGATTTTTTTGATATTTTCTTATTTGAGCCATTAGGCCTGAGGCGCCCCCTAGCAGCAGGGAATGTAATAAATGGTCTGACCTGGTTTAAAGAATCATTTTGCTGTTTAGACCTTTTGATTCAGTGTCTTTATCTGTCAGAATAAGGAATAAACTCCTCTAGTTAGACGATTAAAACAAGTTGTCTTGATTCTGTTTGTGTCATGGTTACTGTGAGCTCTACCTCAACAGTAACCAGTTCTAACACCAAGCAGTGAGGTGGTCATTGAAGACAAATCTAAACTCTTTCCATCAGCATCATTTCTTTGTGCAAAACTGACTGAGCCAGCAGGAGAAACGAGGCTCATTTCACCAAGCCAGAAACATAAATTACATTTTACTGTTTTATAATCATAATTCATAATAGAGTAAATATTTTGCACCTGTAATCCATTACAAGGTAAGAAGATGGTTCGTGTCGTAAGATACAACCAGTTGTTGCATTATGGAGGAGGTACATGATGAATTGTGAGCAGCCACAAAGAGAATGCCACCATCATGAAGGCATGGACAAACAACTGGCTAGCATCCAGCCTTTAGCGCCGTTTTCATTTGGTACGAATTCAGGAAAATAAGACAAACACAACAGTGGGAGACGATACGGGTCGGTTTCTAAGCTGGCTCTTTCAAACTGTAGTAAATACTTCAGCCGATAAGCCCTGGCCAGGTGAGCTACGTCCAGGTTAGCTTGTCTTGAACCAGTAGTCTTGGCTATACTGGCTAAAACAACTTGACAAAACGGTCGCACACTCCCGTCCCTCACTGACGGCGTCCATCATTGCGCCTCAACCTGATTGGGTGACGTTGATGCAAAGGGTTGATAGATTCAAGCTAACCTCCATGTAATTGCAGACTGGCTGGAAGAAACCTCAGCTTCTCCACCCAAGGCCTCATAAAAACCAAACCCAGTGAAATTTCTGCCTCGCTCCAAACTTTTCGGATTCTCTTACTTTGAGAGAAGAATGGGCCGTTACAACATGCAGACGAGTTAATGCCTTCTAGTTTCCCTGACATGTTTGTCTTGGAACTAATTCCTCTGCGCAGCAGTCAGACGGCTCTGTCACCTCTTTTCTCCTCGTCGGCCGAGTTCTTCACTCTTCACAGGGAGAGGCCGAAGGGTTTTCCTCGCCTTCTGTAGTGTGAAATACAAACTGTCATTAACCAGGAGAGGGCAGGCGGAGGGGCTTACAGGGGGAGCCATCACTACAGATGACGAGTGGAGGGGGGGCAGAAAGCCTCTCCCTTCATTGTGTCTCAATAACTTTGAAAAGGAAATTAATCCATTGGGCTCCTAATTGCATGCCACGTCCCTGGATGTGTCTTCACCCCCATCTCTGCACAATGTGGAGGAAGCAACGTCTCAACAGATTCCCGTTTCAAACGCTGTAATGAGTTTTTAAAGAACATAATGGTCCATATTATATTTTACATTTCAGCAGCGCGAGGTGAGGAGGATAAAGAGGAATCTTTGCAGTCAGAATGGTGTGTTCAGAGTTGGTAGCAGGAATCAGAGTGTGCATGCCAACCCCAACCCCAACGTGTGTGTTGGGGGTTGACAGTGTGCAAGGATTAAGGTCTAATTTCTCCTGTTCTTTCATTGAGACTCTGCAATGCAAGGAAAAAAGCTAGATTGGGACTTTTAATTACACAGCAGTAATTATGGAGCCAGATTTGGCATTTGAAAGGAGAGAATAAAAGTTCATTTTGGCCCGGTTAATTATCAAAGCCGGTCGTGATGCGAGAGCGCACCGCCGACCCCCGCTGATGCCGAAAGCCAAGCAGGACCTCGGATCAGAGATAGCGAGTAATTAAGGCAAAAAGGTTAGGTTATTTAGCAGAAGCAGCGCCTGCTGATAGGGGGGAACGCCGATCCTGTCTGTCATTTTTCTAATTCGAACACTTCTCTCTTCTGTTGCTATCAGCTCCTGCAAATTACAACGTTTCTACAATCATCAGCCTTATTTGGGAGCAGTTGGAGAACAGTAGCTGGGCCCGGTAATTGGGTTGATTTATTTTCCTGAGCCGGTCCAGTCGGGCTCTGCTCCAGTCGGGCTCTGCTCCCTCCCTCCTCATTCGTCCGGTCAAATCTGCACTTGCTGACATGCAGCACAGTAGCTGTATGCGTCTAATTTTTACATTACATTGCATTAGCTTCACCAGGTTTAAGGGGGGGAAACCAATACAGGAGTCATTTTATGGCGTAAAGCAGCAGCAGCGATTTGGGCTCAGGAGTCAATCTGGCGCCCGGCGATGATGGTGCTGGAGTTAGCGGGCTTGGCAGGCCTGATTAGACCGACTTAGGCCGGGGAGTCATATATGTGCTATTTCGCTGATAGGCTGCGAATCTGGATTTCCTGCTCCACTGCGCTCATGGAGCTAAACCCATCCAACCGAGGAGGCTAGGCAAAGTGGGAAGGTGATTTCCTCCATCTCCTGCCTGCACACACACCTCAGAGTCACACACATGAGCATCATCTCTGCAGCACCTCATGGAATCTGCTTGGGAAACGCCGGTCTTTGCACGTGACAAAGAGCGAAATGCATTCTCTGGTCCTGCAGGGAAATAGATCAACTTCACAGCCTGCAGGCTTCAGCAGACACAAACTGGCCCAAACCGCAGGACGGGTCAGAGTTGGCGTCCCAGTGTGAGCTCCGTCCGTTTGTCCTTTCCGTCTTCTTTCAGTCCACGCCGGTCATCCGAGCCGGCCCACCTGCATCCAGGACGCTGCAGCGGCCCTTCGGACCATTTAGCAGGGACACAATTACGCAATTGTGTGAGCAGACAAATGCCGTGTAGGACAGTTGGGGACGGTGGAGGTGGAGTAACGCAATCTGTCTCTGCGGCCCTGCTCTTTCTGCCTCCCCTCCTCTCTGCCTTCACCTGGCCTCCCCACGGCCCGCGCCCCCCGCTCCCACCCTGTCAGCCCAGGCTTGTCCATCTCAGCCCGGGGAACAGTGGGGAAGCTGTGTGTGTCGGCTCTTCCCAACAATTACCTTCAATTACGGCTCACTGCAGTGTGGCCTACAGTGAAAGGCTTAGCCATTAGGAGCCCCCTCCCCGCTCAGTTCTGGAGTGTGGCCAGACTCCATGTGAAAACGACCCAAATACCCCCCGACTTCCCCCTGCTCACTCTACACGCCCCACGGCTCACTTTACCTGCCTGCCTCACTGGCACTCCTTTCCTTCCCGGGTTTCTCTCCTTTCTTTGCCTTCCTCCCTCCTCCACCTGGTCTTCCTCCCCCACCGCCTCTCTTCTTCACAGTTGTCTTTTCTGAGACGTCTCCTCCGCTGGGACCGGATCCTGTTGTGGTGGTTCAGGGGGCAGAGTTCAGGCCAACACAGACAGTAGGGATCCTGAGAGGAGAAGCTCTCTTGTGGTTTGGAGTTTAAAGCTCCACTAGATTGTTTGTTTTTTGCGCATTTAGGTTGTTTTCCTTTTAAAATATTATGAATGGCTAATAATTGACCTGGAGTGCATCTGCCTTTTGGTCCTGAAGTGGACGACCTAACAGCACTCCACTCCTCATGTTCCCCATAATCAAAGCTTAATGTGTTTTCCTTCAAACTGCAGCGGGAGAAGAGGAACCTGGCTGTGCATGCCTAGATTTGTCTCCTGGGTCTGAGCTGCCACTACGAGGTTTGGTCACATGCATGAGGAGGTGGGACCCGCTAACCCAAAAGATGCTAACGCGCTAAACCAACCCGGTATTTAGCAGAAACCAATGCTGCAGAAACGCTGCATCTAGAGGTCACCTAGTGAACATTGAAGCTGGATTTGTTGATGCACAAAACAAAATCTACCATCAAATTAAAAAATATTTTTTGTTTTTGAAAAATGGTCAAATGTTTTCATCAAACTCGTTGGTTTGACATCTTGTTGGCAGTGGCAGTATCATGATGAGGGCCTTGTATTTCATGCTTCTGACTAACTTGTTAAGTTAATGGAGATAAATGATCATAAACTGTTGAAATGTTTCCACCGATCATTAATAAGGATCCTGTTTGAAGCAGCCGGCTGCCACTTCCATTTATTTACATGAAAACAGATTTTCTTTACAGTTAGACTCTTTCTGTTAAGCGGGTTTGAAAAAGACTGTGGATAGTTTGTCCTTCAGTTGTTCTCATAGCTCTGTGGTTTCAGCTCTTCTTCCACTGATATTTGCAGCAGTTTAGGTACATTGCTGCCCCCTACAGGTTAGTAGTGGAAATGTAACACCTTTCTCCTTTTCAAACGATGTAAAGCTCCAGTTACGATTTTGTTTTTGCACATTTGGGTTTTGCCTTTCTCCGCCTGCTCACAAAGGGCTACTGTGGTCCGACCTTTTTCCTTTCTTGTTTTTTGGCACGTGATGGTACCGAGTCCATCTGGCCGCGGTATCCAGTCATCTCCGTCTTATCTGATCACCTCAGAGCGCGGGCGCGAACACGCAGCCGTTATCTCTGGGTGTTGTGTTTCTACTAGACAGATAATTAGCATAGCGTTTGTCCCAGAGCTGCCATGCAACACATTGAGCTCAGTGGGAAAAAGATGCGTCTTATTTAGTGTGTGCTACAGATGCGGTAAACAATGCGCCGTGTGTGTAAGCCCAGTCTTAACCCAGCGCAGCCCTGGGCCTGTGGACAAGCCGGTCCAGCTCAGGACGGGTTCAGCTGTCTGGGATCTCTCTTCTCTGTTACAAAGAGGGGCTGACCGCGGCCCGAAACGCTGCCCAAACACCATCCCAGCTCTGCTCCCGTCCTCCCTGCCTGAGGAAACCCCTCCACGGCTCCCTGGCCGCATCCAAACCTGGGCATCGCTGCCTCCGTTTGTGCATCAGCTTTCAAGGCCAGCCAAGAGCCTCTCCTCCTCTTCTTCGCTCGCTGTGAGCCGAGAGCCTCGCTGCCACCTGGCACCGCGACTCGGCTCGCTGCTCCCACCGCACACACACACACACACACACACACACACACACCCCCACACACGCACCCCAACTCTCTGTGTGTGTGTGTGTTCAGGGTGCACCTTTTGGCTGCGCGGTGCGATGTATGCCTGCACTTTTGTTTGAGCATTGTTGCAGCGTGTGTGTTGGACGTGTCTGTTTGCTTAATGCCTCCTTCCTCTCAGGCACCGGTGGCGCTTTCACAAACGCGTCGGTGAGTTTTGGCTCGGCGGCGCCGGACAACACGGTCACTTTTCAGCACAGGCTTACCTCTCAGCCGCTGACGGCCAAGCAGACGCTCCCTCCTGCCCGTCACTAACACATGCATGGAGGCACGCCCGCTCTAAACCCTGCAGCATCCTAATCCAAGCCTGAGAAAGACGGTGAAGGAATACTCTGAGTGGTCCAAAGACGGATCAGATTCCAATTTCTTCTTGAGTAGATACCTTTATGATGATGAGCAAGTTGGCACCTGATGTGTACATTTTTTCACCGTTTAATTTTTATTTCATAAGCATCCCAGCGCAGCAGCTGCAGCAGCTGCAGCAGCAGCGCTGCCAGGCCTGTCAGCGGCTGATTGACGGCTGTTTTCCCCTAATAAAGTGAGATGAAGACGGGCCACACACAGGCACTGGGGTCTGCTCATGCCAGCACAACTTTCACCTGACTGTTTAAGAGCTGATCAGTTGATCTGCAGCCAGAAGGAAGAAAGCAGTGACAGCGTCTAGACTTACTCCATAAATCAGGTCTGCCTATTAATAAAACAACAATTCATCATAATGCAGAGTGACAACATTTCAGGAATTATTCCAGGCCGTCGCTGCTGGGAGGTGAAGCTGCTGCAGAGACCTGGAGGATGACGAGGCGTCTTTGTGTTCAGATCTGGTCTGTTTACTGCTGTGAACAGCACAGGTCCTGTTTGGAGAGGCTTCTCTTGTTCCCGTGGATCTGAGTGGAACCTCCTCTTCACTGGTAATGATAAATAAACTCTGCGTGAGCCAGAACAGGCAGAAAGTCGTGGTGAAACATTGAAGTGGCGGTTTGTTTTGCTGCAGGGCGTCTGAGTGAGTCAGCTTCTTGGTTCGGCTCCAGGGCTTTGTTTGACGCTGTGATTTTTGTGGTTTGTGATAAGCAGCAAGTTGGGAAAGTTGAGATGAGAATCTCCTCTGTTCTTATTGGTGCTGTTGTTTCAGCCGTGTCAGATAGTGTAAACACTCGGCAACAACTGTGATACAACTCAGGGGTTATCAGATCTGTAATTGTCTGTGTCTTTTTGGAGAAAAGCGCTCGGCTGAGTCTTTGGGTAATATCTACAGACGTAATCCAGCGCCTGCTTGATGCGCTTAAACTCTGCTGCTTCAGACTGGGACTCCCCAAGTGTGCAGAAGAAATAAACAAAATGCACAGAGCAACACACTCCATAGAGGCAGTTTATTCCAGGATGTGTGTGCGCCAGGCGAAAGGGATGCGTGTTCCACATGCATCAAGCTCTCCTGATAAGATTTGAGCTGTTTTTCTAATTAGAAGTTGCTGGAATTGTGATCATTATTTTCCCCTCAATTAAATGATACAGCCTCCTGCAACAGGAGCTTCTAATCAGTTTGTAATTAATGCCCGGGAATTTTTCTCACTGCCGGCGGTTTCCATTTCCCATTAAAACAAATACACCCTCCTACCAAAGGTATTAAAGTTCCAATTGGGATTCTATCTAAACCTAGCAGCACATTTACTGGTTGGCCAGTAAAACCACTGATAATATTCAGCTGGAAAAGCACAACATTACAAACAGGAACATTTCAGGCCCACCTCCTGGAACTAATAAAAATAACCTGATTTCATAACAAAAACAGCTTCGAGAAGACAAATGAGCGACTGATCAGTGTATCGGGATGCAGTCAAATCCAGGAAAATATTTGGTGGCATTTCCAGTTTATTGCTGCTGAGATGTTGGCAGAATGGCAGCAGTGGGGTTCAGTAAAATCTGTAGACGTCCGTATGAAACTATTCTCTATCTGAGGACTGGCTGGGAACCCAAAGCAGGAACTCATACTTATGTTTAATGTTTAGAGGGAGTCGAATCTGTTGAGCCGACACCACCTTTACCGGGCGCCGTATTTAAAACGGCTTTTATTCTAAATAGGTTTGCATTTTCTTTGTTTGAATTACATTAAAACACGAGAACATGAAGGTCACTGGAGGAGAGGCTCGGTAGCTGCAGCTCGTCATGAACATAGGAATAAATAGTTGAATCGGACTTTCCTTCAGGAAAACAATGAGACAAACGTCACACATTTTTACCAAGGTGAGCTGAAGCGTGATTGGCTGGCCAATCCAGGAGCACTAATCATTTCCTTGCTGCTGATTGGCTGTTAGTCGCCTGTCCCCCAGAAAGCAAAAGCAGACTGCAGCTGGCCGCTTCACTGTTTCCACTCTGAGTGTTAATGCACATTCAAATATATTTGGTGTCAAATTAAGCAGTTACAAGTGTTTTTAGACGGAGTCTTAAGTAATTGTGAGATGTTTGGTCCAAATCCCCACCTTACCAGGGGTCCAGGTTGCTGTTGTTATGGGGCCCTCAGCATTTCCCAGAGCAAAAAAACTCAAATATCAGTAAATAAAATTGACTCAACTGAAAACAGTTCTCGGCTCGTAAAGCAAGACTTTTCTCTCTTTCAGTAAAGAGCAGCTTAATGAACACTGAACTGATTCAGACTCCAGAATGGAGAAGCTCAAACCACAACATCTCAAGTCAACGTCTATGAAATCTGATTTTATGCCCTTCCCTCAGTGTTTTAAGAGTTCATGTAAAAAGATTATTACTGAAGCTTTTTCAGGTTTTATATACGTTTAATTAGAGGTTTGCATCCTTTCTGTAAAGTCAGAAAAGCCCTCGGGTCGCCGCGGTGGAGGCACTTTGCCAAAACGAGTTTCCACCTCAACATGAAAACTTGGATTTGAGTTCTGAGACGGAGCCGCAGTTGTTCTGGGATAATAAAGGAACATCTGAGCTGCACAGGCTTCCACATGCTCCCCGTCTGCCGAGCAGCCAGTCAGTCAGTCAGGCTGTGGATAAGGATCTGGATGAGCTCAGGTGATTACACTCTTTAGGCCAACGCTAATTGCAGGGTCTTTGCTCTAAGTACTGTAAAAGTATTAATTAAAGCAGACCATTAATCAAGGCCTTTGGCAGCCAAACGGAGAGCAAGACGGCAACGATGAGGAGGAGTAAGAGGAGGGATAGAGACGGTTTTCTCTTCTGCTTCCTCTGTGGGCGTGAGATCAGAAACCTTCAGAGGAAGGGAAGTTTAGCTGAGAGGGTCAAAAGGTTGTTTGGATGGTAATGGTTGCAAACTAGGTGATGTAGGGGTTGCATGTCACACATCTGTTCATGCACACCTACACAAGGTGGAAAAATGCAAATCATTGTTGAAAAACTGAAACCATTCCAGGCAAAAACCACCAGCTTTGGGTCAGATCAACTCTTCAGATCATACCACTGCCAAACAAAGAACATATATACTCATATATTGACTTCTTCTTGAACTAAATATTAAGAAGTGACTTAAAGTTAGTCAAAGGGGCTGGTGATGCTTCTCCTACCATACTGCTCCCACCCTGCTTCTCCTACCCTGCTGCTCCTACCCTGCTGCTCCTACCGTGCTGCTCCCACCGTGCTGCTCCTACCCTGCTTCTCCTACCCTGCTGCTCCTACCCTGCTTCTCCTACCGTGCTGCTCCTACCGTGCTGCTCCTCCTTGATGGCCTTGTCTGGTGCTCCTTGCTCCAACGCTACCGCCTCTGTTGAGGAACGCTGACCTACAGCCCCGAATCTGTTGAATCTCTTGAATTGATCAAGTGAAGATTAAATTCTGATTTATGAGGTGAAACAAACAAATCAATGTTGCTTTGTTTAGGAAATGTTTGCCAGAGGTTATTCTGTTGACCTTTGGGGCATTTGCAGCTCAAACCACAACAAGCTGAAGTTTGCTGAGTTTCTGGTGTGAATTTGGTGGGTGTAAAAGTTGAGTCCAACGTTGTGGCAGAGCTGAAAACAGAGGTGCTTCAGTTTCATCCAGATTTTGGTCCCGAGTGATCACAACAATAAACCTTCAGCTTCGGTTAAAAAGGCCAGAACAATAACCAGGCTGGGTGCAGATGGAAAATGATCAGTGTTGCTTCATAAATGGTTTGGTGCGAATCATCGTCTGTTTACACCAGGGAGGAAATCTGAAGCTGTAGGAGTTTGAAAGTCAACTTGAGAAACTGATGTTTCCAGTCCTGACTAATGTCACCTTTCTGTACTTCCACCTGAAGGCCTGGCGCAGCAGCCAAGAGCACATGACCAGCAGAGGAAAAAGACAAGAGGTGGCAAATTTATTCCTGATTTATTATCTAAAGACACAATCTGAAACGTTTATAATAATTCATATGTTGCTGACTTTATGCCAAACTTCTGTTTTGTACCAAGGTAATATTTTAGTTATGGAAGTAACAGATAAATGAAAATGAAAAACTACAATTCACTGCTTTAGGATAGAAAATACCTGCTGACATGTTTACATTCATCTACTGGCCTCATTTAGTCTAAATTAATAATTCCTCCTCTTAAATTGGCCCTGTGGTTCTGCTTTGGCTGCCTAAGCGTCATTTTTCAATGTTACACCAACAAAAATGTTTTAATGTTGCAAAACTCTAAAAGTATTAAATTATTCCCTAAAAATAACCAACTAAACTAAAACAAAAAATCTACAGCTTCTGTATCGTATTAATAGTTAAGTATTAAATATGTAGCTAAATGAAGATGCATGTAAACAGAAGAGATGACAAAGAAATGACATTTATTAAGTTTCTGTTTATTTCTGAAGGTAATAACAGTAATAAACTGTTATTTTCCACTTAATTTCTTAGTTTGTTTTGCTCTAATGCCTTTCCATGAATAAAAGGTTTAATCTGCAGGAGTGGAGCAGAGGTAGAACCTGCAACTTAACCAAACACAGTCATGTTTGGACCCAGGAAATGTTCCTGTCGGTTCTTCAGTCTCCGCCTCGACTCAAAAGCTGAAATTATACACTGCTTCTTATTAAAATGTGCGATTATTGCCTTGAGCCTTAATTTATACATATGCATGTATTTAAGCTCTAAATATGCAGACGGACGGCGCTGAGGAACTGGAGAAGGAAATCCTATTATAGCCTACCTGAGAGATGTAGAGTGGTAAGCCCTCCGACTCCCTGCAGAACGGGCCCACAGAGACAAAAGGCATCAGTGCTAAACGACCGAGTGATTCTAATCATATGCTCCCAAAGAAAGAGAGATTTAAGAAAAAATAACATCTGAAAACCAATTCAGCGAACAAAGGCTTGAGTGTTCCCTTGTGACGGGATCGAAGAGGAGAAGAAGTCGAGTGAAAGAATGAAAGGCAGAAAAATGGGATTTTATCGCGGTTTTGAGTCGTTGAACTAAAGGTCGGGGTTCAGAGACGAGACGGAGGGGGGGAATTAAAGTCCCCTCTTAGTCAGCCGGGATATTTAATTTCTCTTCCACAAACCCAGTGTTCATCATTTTCCCGTCTGTTCCCACTCTCTCCTCTTTCCCTGATCCGCCGTTTACAAAATGGCTGCTGAGTTGGAGGATGATGCTCAATTTGTAGAGCGTCTAAGAGGCAGTGAGGGCGCCGCTCAGGTTTCCCTAATGCTCTGATTGACCCGTTAAATGATTTTCTGGGCTCCGGGCCCAGCAGGACTTGCTGACAGCTCAACAATACGAGGAGGGACAAAGTGCAGTCCGGATGGACCGGACGGGTTCTGGTTGACATGGTTAGACAGGAAGTTGCTTGGTGTGTCCTCAGTGAGACAGATTGGTGTTTTAGGGTTCACTCCCACCAGCCCGGTCCAGTCCACTTTAATTCAACTCCAGTCCGTTTGTCTGGAAAGTCCGGTTTGTTTCTTGAGCTGTGAATGCTTAGCGAAGCTTTGGGTTTGGTTTGAATGTGACCGGAGACCGCTCCAAAAGCAGGAAGTGGACTACAACGCAGGGCATTCTGGGTAAATGCAACCAAAGCTAACAGGTTAGCCTAGCATTAGCAGCAGAAATGGCTCCTGGTCTTTAGCCAAAGACAAGAGAAATCCTCCAACCCTAAAATCTGACGCCTCCATCTTGTTTCATCTGATGGAGGAAGTTGCTCTGTGTCTTCAGTGGTTGTTGGTGCAGCGCCCCCACAGGCCAGAAGGGGAACAGGTTGGTTTGACTCAGAGCAGAGAGGAAGAGAAGCCACTCTACTGAACCATCAGGTGGGAAAACACCCAAAGTTACTAAATGAATGTATCAGCTCTCTGTGGATGGTGGGATTTTATGCTGAAGTTATTTACCTGGACCAGGTAGTCTGCTGTAGTGAAAAAGCAGTAGTGCCATCTATCAAGATGGCTGCTGATGTTTCGTTTTGTTCTGAATGTTTTCTGTTTAAGTCAGTTTGTGAAGGCATCAGTTCACATGGAGCCTGGTAAAATACGTTTAGAGACAAAATTGGAAACTTTTTCCTTCCAGTCAACTTTCCATTAAAAACCTTTAATGCGTCACTTAGGATAAGTCTGAAGTCTTCCCCATCACTCCATTTCTCCGAGGAGGTTTTACTAAAATAAATAATTTCTCTGAATTAAAATGTATTCAGATGTACGTCGACCTGTTTAGGTAAAAGTGGCTCACAAAGGGTTTGTAATAAAGCTGTAACAGGGGTCAAAGGTCAGATGATTACTTTGAACATGGCTGTAAAAGAGGAATACTTAATAAATTCACACCTGAGACATTGGGAGCTGATTGTATTCGTCCTAAAGGCGACGTATGGAGGGAGGCTGGACCTACATGACCATTCAGCAGAGCTTTTACTGCCTTTTCCAGTAGCCCAGTTTCAGACGCACTAAAATTCAACCCCCGAAACCAAAATCCCATTAATCTTGTTTAAAGCACTATTTAGAGCAAATGTAGGTTGGCTTTCAGCCCATGTGGAGGGCGTCTGTGCAGCCTGATTGAGCCGGAGCTGAGGAGGAGGAGCAGCAACGCTCCGCTACGCAGCTGCAGACTGATGAAGGTGCATTAACTTTTTTCATTAGTCTTTATTCATGCTCTTTTACAAGGTCAGTGGAAAATGAAGTTGAAATGTAGACCTCCTCCAGCGATCAGCCTTCTCAGTTCAGAAACGTTTCTTTTAAGCAGGAAATTGTGGGTGTGGAGATGAGAAACAGAAAAGGCCCTCGCAGACCTGCAGGTTTTTCTTGTTTAGCTTCTGCTAAAATTCATACAATTCATGATGTTGATAATGAGAAGAGTGCTCACTTAATTAAACTTGTGCAGGCAGTGCAAAGTTTAAAAAGGAAAAAAATATGCACTCATGTCATGCCGTGAAAGTGGGCAAATTATCAAATACAAATTAATTAGTGTTTTGAATCCAAGTTGGGAGCAATGAATTGCATTGGAAAATTAAAAAGATATGGCTGGCTCCTCACTCCGGCTGTGTCAGTATGGAATTTATTACCAAAAAGTTCAAAAACAAAAAAGACACGACATACACAGCTACGCTCTAATTTCACGATTTTAATAATAGTTATTATCCCTTTAGGACAATACTATGGAGTTCTAATTAAAATAAATATGGAAGTGGAGACGAGTGAAGTGCTGAAACAGATAGACATCGTGTTTGCAGTATGCAGCTGGGTGGCGCCGCAGGGAAACGCTCGGCTTCGGTCTCTCACTCTCACACGTTTAAAGGGCCGGTGCAACTCTTCCTACAAGCATCAAAACCCCGAGACACATGGTTTGCTTTTGGTCAGCTAAGAGCAGGTAAATAATTAAAAAGGGACATTTTGGTAGCAAAACCCTTGATGTTGATGTACGTCCATATTAATGTGACGTACAGTGATGCATGGACCATTGCTTGTGCACCATTTTGATTTGAATTTTCCTTTGTTGAAAGGAACATAGTAAGATGTTTGAGTAAAACAGCTTATCAGTAATTACATGCTTTGTTTTTGCAGATCCTGTGTAACTAGAGAAGTTCTGGGTAGGATGTGTTCAGACATTTCCTTTCTTCTTTGTCTTAAAATGCAAAATGTACATATGTTGTTGTTAGTTGCTGCTCTGCAGGTGCAGTTCATTTCTTTTAGTCTGTATAGTGGACAATTCTTTTAAGAATCGATTCATCTCAATGTTTTGATCCGTAGTCTGGTTTTGTTGGGAGGATCTTGCTGCTTTATGCCTTGAGGGTAAACATGCTGGTCAGAACAGGAGCAGAACATTTATGAACCTTTACTCTCTGGTTCAAGCTGAAAACGTTTTCTCTTTTCATAACTCATTAAACAAAACGTATCCTTATCACTCCTGAGACTTTCGTCACTTTTATTTAGTGTTTTTTTTTCAAAGTAAGTTGAGATTATTAGGAAGGTGAATGTCAGGCTTGACCGCAGCGGGGCATTTGAGGTCAGCATGAACAGTCAGAGAGAAGCAGAGGGTATTTCCACCAGTGAAACCCGAGTGTTCAGTCTGCACCCAGACAAGCGGCTGAACGCGTTTCATCTTTGAAGTTTTACACAGAAAATGACTGACAAAGCACAAGCAGATTCACATCTTTATGCTCTGTTGTCTCCATCTCGTATTTTTAGCGAAAGCTCTCGGGCCGGAAGCCTGGGTGGTAGAGAATATTTAATTTGCTCATAAAACACGAAATGGACAGAAAATCAGCCATGCAGGAAAACGAAGGAGTCTCATCAGGCCACATGGTGAACACCAGAATAAAATAAAACAAGATTTACGAGAAGAACCGACATCATTTAAAGGTTTCTGGTTACCCCAAAGTCAGACACTTTATGCTTTAGCATTATTTGCCTGATGGCTGATCTGCACAACAAGTAAAAGTAAAATATCAGAACAATGAGCAAACAATGTTTTGGAAAACTTCTGGCAGTCAGTGGCTAAATTCACATCTTATACATCAAGAGACGCAATAAAAATTAATATTAAATGTAGTCAAGATTGTTTTATAGACAGATGAAGACGCATCTGAAAAATTAATTAGTATTTTTTTAAGTTAGTTTTATGGTGAAACGGCTGACATGTAGCATCCTAAACATTATTGTGATACATTAGAAGAAGGTATTTAAATACATAAGAACAGATAATAAAATGCAGGGACGACCAGCTGAAGACGACTTGAGACGGGGCGACAACTGCTTCATTGGTTTTGTTTACTGGAGGGACGGCAGAAACGCACCAAGGCAGACGAGGGTCTGCAGGATGCAGGCCAGGAAAGATTCACCGTTTTACAATTTCCAAGTTTCTTTACTCAGCCGCCGCCCCCCGCTGCCCCCCGCCTCCTCTGGGGCGGCTTGGCGTGCGCCGGCACCCAGCTGAAACGCATATAATTCCAGCTCCAAGATGAACGGCGCCGATACGGCAGGAAGGGGGAATACGGCAAGATAATTAGGGGTGATACTCGTGATTGTGAGCGCGGCGGTGTGAAAAGGTGGGCCGGGAGATAAAACGCTCATCAGAGAGGCGGCGAAGAGAGTGCAGGATAAACAAACGCGCTGCAGAGGGGAACAAGAGCGGGAGAAAGGCAAGGTTAGAGGCAGCCAGATTAAGGTTACGCTTTGCATAGTGACGGATCGGGAAGAACGTGTGGCGATGCCGACTGCAGCGGGGTCAACAGGCTGCCGCTATCGGCGGCCATGACACTCTGCAGCGCCGAGCCTGGATTTACATTCCTTCTCCACGCTGATAGGATCGCTCCGTTCCTCACGTTGAAAGTGATGAGCCAGTCAGAAAATGATTTAAATTTTGGTTGGTGCAGCGGGAGGGAGGCGAGGAGCCTCCAGGTTCTCTGCTGCAGCTTGATTTCCTCTGTTGTTCAGCAGGGAGGCCGTTGAGGCTGCGCCGCCGCAGCGCTGCTCATGGCGAAAGCTGCAGCAGATAAGGGCATGTCAGAGCCGTGGCCTTGTTTGATACGTGAGACGCCGCCCCGTGTCCACTCACTCAGGTCTACATGCATGTGGCCACAGCAGCAGGAGCAGCGATTTTTATCATCCTCTGCTTTCTGTCCTTCATTCTCTCCCTCCCTGTCGCAGTCATACTCTTTTCCTCCTTCGTGCAGAGATGGGCGATAAGAGACACAGATAGCACTTTATGGCATGAGTGATAAGGAGACACCACTCATGCGTCCCATCAGGGGAAAAAACAGCCAAACCCAAATGAAGGCGGCCTTATCGCAGACATCTGACACTTAATGCAAGTCCATTTTGAAGTAATATGCGCTTCTAATGGATTTGAGATTTCTGGGGCTTTTGAGTTTATTGATTCATTTCACACACTTTGTCCTCTGAAGGATATTGCAGGCCAGCTCCAAATGTGTGCAGATGGTGCAGATAGCGGCGTTATGAAGGGCTTGCTTGTTTTTTGCTGCGGCGAACCTCAAAAATCCTCAGCGATCAGACGCTTCGAGTCAGTTTGGAGAATTTGTACAAGATGTTTGTGTGACCACTTGTGAATTATCTGATTCGTGTTTCCTGTTGCACAAATTTCTCTCAATATCTAAAACTTTCCATTTACAAGAAAGACGAAACAAAAATCCCCAAAACATGAAGCTGCCTCCGACTTGAATGTTGATTTTTGATGTCAGACTCTGCGCCTCCTCTTCTCGCTGCAGCCGCTCCATTTCTCAGCTGAGAACATTATTCCTCCGCATTTCTGCAGATAATAATAATCATAAAAAAACAAATGAATTCATCAAGCTGTCTCTGAATAAATGCCACTGTCACCAGGCTTTGAGGAGCGTGGCAGCAGCGTGATGCCGAGTTGATTAAACGCCGGCCGGCTCTCTGCCGTCCCTCCCTGCAGATGCATTCATTCATCATATGACTGAGATCCCAATCGTTGCTCAAGGTGCTTTATTGAGCTGTTTTGCGTGTTTTCAGGGAGAGGCTGCGCGGCTGTAATCAGGTGGCTTCCAGGAGTAAGTGATGGTTCTGCCGCCGCTACACATCAGAGATGTAACGGTTATTAATCATCAGGCGGCTCCGAGTTCGGCTTCATGCTCACTGACCTGACAAAGATGGCGGCAGCTTTCAGACCAACCAGTGAGCAGACATTTGTTTCAAACCTCCAGAAGGGTTCACACTCCTCCAACCTTTTCATTTTTTATCATGAAGGGGAAGGAAAATGTATCTCTTTTTTGTTGACCAAACATCTGAATACTGAGAGAAAACTTGGCAAATCAGCAGCTAAATGTTCATGCATATAAATAAAATATATGCATGATCACTGGGATCAAATTGAAAGTAAATGAGGGCAAAAGCATGTTTATGTTTTTACTTATACTGGAAAATGTTTTGACCTGGATAAGTGAACAGAACCATATATCTGAGTAAAATAAAGATGCAGATCATTTAGAGCTGAAATATCTGCAAACGAAGCGCCGAATGTTGATGTTCCTACTGTCTCTGGATACTCTGATTTGAATGCTCATTGTTTCATGAAGAAGTTGAGCAAATATTTGCTCTGTAGCATGTTGAGACTTTGAATCGTATCGTTTCTGACCGAAAACTTCAAGACTTTTTATTTAAGTTTTAAATATCCAATTTTGAGCCGGAAAACAACATTTGTGCCCAAATCACTTCGAGGCCTGAAAATGGCCCCTAGACCACATTTTGGACCCCGTTGGTTTAGGCTGCTGGCTGATCGTATCAACCACAGATTTAAACGGGACAGAATGTGTTGAAGTGATGTGGATATTTTGGTTTCGTCTACCTGAGTATTCGTGTTGTTTGCTGCAGCGGCTCGTTTCAAAGCAGCGCCTGGTAACAGGAAACTCAGAGACAGATGTGAGGAGACACAAACCTCTGCAGACGTTATCTGCCTGCGATCCAAACCCCGGACGGTTGGATAAACAAGTTCCTTTCTCCAAATTGTGTTTGGAGAGGGAGCGTTGCCCGCCGTGCAGCCGAGGGCCCGCTCGGCTCGGGGAGTCCACTTTGTGCAGAGCGGCAGGCGGATATGAAGAGCAGATGTGGTTTCTCCAGACGGAGAGCTGGAGCGCAGAGCCGCTCCTCGCTTCCACACACTTTCTAACCATTCCTCTTTTTTCTGCTTTTCTTTTGGAGGCTTGAAGTGAGAGCTTGAAGGGTGCAGGGCCAGCTTTCTGCAGCCAGCAGGGACTGTGGCATGAGAAGCTCTTAGAGCCCCTAGTGGCCAGCTGCAGAATGACACCACAGAGAAATAAACCCATCCAGTTTGGAGCAATGAGAAAGTTTCCAGCTTACTTTCTTCACTTGTTCTTAACTTTGAAAATTCACAGAACTGAAGCAGTTAAGAATCTCTCCCACTTTTATAATTAGCAGACACCATCTTTTCTCTGTGCTTAATTAGAAAAGGTTTTCTGTCCATTTGCCAGCTTTTGTTTCTCAGGACTGCCACCAATCCCCTCAGAGACTCCAGAGCTGCAGCTTCCTCCCACTTCTCATTTCAACTTTCCCCCTCTTTTTTTTTTTTTTTAGAAATAATGCTGATTTTATCTGGGTCATAATTGCGGTATAATTATGGGAGGTAATTCTCCCATGGTGCGTGGCCAGGTCCGCTGCCGTAGCGTGAGCAGAATCTGCTCGGAGGTTAAACTCCTGATTTGAAATTGAGAGGCAGAGCGACGCGCGGATCGGAGAACAAGGACAGTTAACGGCCTGAATTAGCGTGTTCGACCTTCAACTGCTTGTTTCCTCATTTCTGTGGAAAATAAAGAGTCCTCCTGAGGTAACACTTTGTTTTCCCAACAGCCAATGCAACAACTGGGATTGAAATCCTGCAGCTGGGTTGATTTGGTCGTTTTTAGAGCGTTAAAACATTGATGTTGTACTTGAGTATAGTTTATACTCATAAAACCCAAAAACGTCGTACAACTTGCGACATGGGCCTGTTAGTTTGATTTAAAGTACAATGTTTGCCAAACGTACTAAAACTGAAGAGCCGCCTGCAGACGCTCCTCTTATGGAAAACTATTTCTTATTTATTGTTGGCATTGTTTTCGCCTGCTGAGAAAGCCATGCAGGGCGAACCCAGTAAATACCGTAATGGATTACCGTACGCTGAATAAACATGTCCAGCTTGGTAAACTGGCCAACTAGTGGTCACAGCTGGGTAACGCAGTGAGTTTAGTTTTGCTGCGTATCGAACCGCCGGTCTACCATCGGCCCTCTGGGTAACCGGATAAACTAAACTACATAATGTGGAAGTTCAGCTCCTGCCCGGTGTGTTAAGTGCTTCTGGAAATAGTTATTTTTAATCAAGTTTTATTGAATATTGGTGTAACGTCCAGTCGGCTCATAGCAGCAGAAAAGCCTCCACTTGTTTCTGACATTTGGATCTTTATCAATATGAAGTTTTACTGTCTGAGTAGTAAAATCTTGAGGTTTTGTCTCAGATCATTTTTCATGAATATCTTCATCATGGCCTCTCAGACTGAAGCCTGGAGAATCGCCCTGATGGTTCAGCTGGTCGCATCATCTCTGAACGCTGCAGACGCATCACTCTGTAATAAATCTAGTTGTTGGTGATGATTATCGTGATTTATTGAGGTTTGTCTTTACAGCCGGTAAGTGTTGAGGCTGCTGCATCTGATCTGCTGGTTATGAAAGACAAACCTCTTTAATCTGGTTAAGGCAGATTAAAACTTTCCTGTTTGAGTTGTTTGGAGCTGGAGGAGCGATGAGGAGCAGCTCCTTGAATCTTCATCATAATGGATGAATGAACTTGCAGTGTTAATGGGTGAAATGTTGGTTTTGAAGGCAGGTGGTTCTGGAGCGTTCTGCTGACACCTGCTCGGCTTCGAGAGGCTCGGCTTCGAGAGGCTCGGCTTCGAGAGGCTCGGCTGAAGCTGCGGTCGTTCGCGGCCAGTAAGTGTGGCAGGCTGGAGGAAAGGTTGCCCGTTGCTGTCATGGTGGCCAGGCATTGTTTGCCTGGCGGGGGGCGAAGGGATGACCACGCAGCAGCATGGAGGGGCACAGACGAGACGGAGGGCCAAACCACAGCCAGCTGTACCGCGACCTTCTGCAGGGGCGCCGAAACCATCCAGAGAGGTCGGAAAACTAGTGCAACCGACTCCTGGCTGTGTGGGTTTCTGGGCCCGTTTTCTTCTTTGTTTTGTTTCAACCATGACTGAAAAGAACCTGCAGTCAAAGAATCGCCCCTGCAGAAACTTTCTCCGTATTGGTGACTGCGCAGTTCTTAGAGAGGCTTTTGATGGCGTCCCTGAAACGGAACATTAATCATTCAGAGACGTCAGGGTGCGAGCAGGAGCAGCACCTTCTGCGAATCTCACAGCACCGTCCTCTCGCTATGACTGTCGGCCCCGGTGTGTGCTGCCGGGCCGGCGCTGCGCAGGTGTGTGTGAAGGAGGAAGCAAAGGTGAGTTTTCTCCCTCTCGTGCTTTCTGGTCGTTCTGAGAAGTTTTCTGTGATCCCACAGCGACTACGTGTGATGAATTATTCTGCTTAGCTTGCCACAGAAAGCGGCTCCCCTCCCCCTCAACCGCACGCTGCGCCTCTTTGATCGCATGCCCACTGTGGGTGATCCGGCGCATTAGCAACAAGTTAGGAGAAAAATGACAGTGTAAAGTCATCAAAGTTTGCACCTCATTATTTTCCTCATTTTCTTTCAGTCCCTCCACAATCACCTGTAATTTACCATGTTGGCTGGTGAACTGTGTTGGAGTTGGTGTAAAATCAGATTTGGAGGCCAGAGGTGATCATTTATTTGGATTTTGTGAAAGCTGAGGAGTTTTCTGTAACCTACTTTGGGAATGAGCCTCCCTCCAACTGTTTCTGCTCCGGATTTCTCCTTCAGAACGACACGAGCCGCCGCCTGCAGAGCTGGAGAGCTATCTTCCTACGTTGTGTAATTAGAAATGCAAAGGTAAGCCTGGGGTTGTTAATAATTCAATCTGAGAGAGAGAAGCTTTTGTTTCAGGAAGCATCTCTCAAGAAAACTTTAAATTAGAAAAATTAAAGCAATAAATATGCCCCTTGTTGTTTGTGTGCGTGTTTAAGAAATCCCAGCCCGAAGCTGCAGTTAAATCTGCAGAGGTCGACGTTTCTCTGCAAACTTGTAGTTGATCCTCGGTGTTGTGTGCACTCGGCTCCGTGTTTCTTCTCGCCGAGCGGCGCTTCGGAGGCCAGGTGTTGTCTGGAGAGAAAACGCATGAGGGCAGGAAATCCCTGGTGACCTAGTTTTACCAGAGAGAAAGTGATGAAGAACACAGAGGAAGTCACCGTGCTTAAAGTATCCTAAACCAGTTTAGATTAAAACACAGTTTACATGTTTTAGGAACATGAGAATCACAGTAACAATATCATAATGATAATTAATACAACAGGAAATTCACGTGAAAAGTTGATACTAACAAGCTCAGTTAGGATGAAATGAACTAGAGAACATGAACCAGAGACTGAAGTAACATGAAATTGAACCATGAGAACATGAACCATATTGAGACTCCATGAGAACATGACTGAACTGTTTCGTGTGTGGGCCATGAGAACATGAACCATGAGAACATGAACCATGAGAACATGAACCATCGTTACGCAGCAGATCAGGTTTGATCTCTGAGATCCAAAGATCTGCTTCTGATCAAACCTTTACTCAAGTCTTGATTCCTTGTGAAATTAAACAGCCGAGTGTTTCTGCTTCATGTAACCTTTGTGATTGTTCATAAAAACTAATTAGGAGTTTCAAAATTACCTTTTAAGGTTTGAAAACTGTGAAAACAAAACTGTGAAACTTCGATGTTAGTTTCACCTTGCAAGTACAAACGGATTGATGAAAGTCGTGCCAATCAAAATTTAATCCACTTTATTCACAGCATTGAGCCTGAATTTCAAGGACAAAATGTATAAAACTGAATTATGGACCATGGAGGCCTTCAGGAAGAGAATGGAACAACTTTTTAATGTAAAAGTTGAAAACTAGAGATGATGGAAACATCTGCTCAGCAACCAGCAGGTTTTGCCTGAAAGCTGCAGCATCATAAAAATGTCTCTAAAAACCTAAAATGTCTTAATGGACCTTCAGCAGCTTCTTGCTACTCTCTATATTAAAGTTCATGTTATTAATTGGTCAGAATATAAGTGAATATTAGTGATTGAAAGCATGGAGGTGGAAGTGTCATGGTTTGGGTGCGTTGCTGCAGCAGGTCCACCAAGAAGGCTGCAGGAATCTTAATTGGGGAGTTTGTAAAATAAATGAATAAATAAAAAT
This sequence comes from Phalloptychus januarius, assembly GCA_902982915.1. Taxonomy (NCBI): domain Eukaryota; kingdom Metazoa; phylum Chordata; class Actinopteri; order Cyprinodontiformes; family Poeciliidae; genus Phalloptychus; species Phalloptychus januarius. The sequence goes on along the minus strand of CADWAE010000474.1, from coordinate 13,118,170 downwards.
AACGCTGAAGCAGAACAGCAGCATGACTCAAAACAAACCAGGAAATCCAGCAAGAACTGGAAAGTCGTGGGCCTAGTCAAAGCCCAGATCGTGGTCTCATTAAGTTGCGGTGTGTGATTTGAATTTTGCTGAAAATGCATCAAACCTCTGAAATGTCTCAACGTGAGGAGATTAAGTCATTTAGCTTCAAATACTTTGTATGTTCAGTAAAATACAGTTAATTTTTAATAATTACCTGTAATTTAAAAAATTAGTTAAATAAAAAATGGATCATGTGAACAAATATGCCTCAAATTATAAATACATTTTAAAATGTAAAATATATCTCTACTATTAAATTTTAAAATTCAAGGCTTCACATAATAAAATGTTAACATTTATAACCAAAGCAAGTAGGAAATAATATCATCTGCATGTTAAATTCTACATGTAGTAAATAAATGATTGTATTTAATATGTTTGAGGCTCATGGATCAAATATATGAACTTTAAACTGGAACTAGTGGCTCCTTTCACTGGACGGCTTTTCTGTTCAAATGGAGCAACTGGATAAATTCCTGTCAGGTTAAAACTTCACATTTTTAAATAGAAAAATGTGAAGTTTTCTATTAGAAATAGAATCAGATTATATTTGCCCTTAAAAATAATGAGTGTAAAGTCATTTGTACCAAAGTCAATAAAACAAAGTTACAAAGCAGAAAGTTTAAAAAGTTTTTTCTTTTGAAAGTTTATTTTTGGTTCCTTCAGATCTGATCACACGGGATGGTCGATGTTTTCTGCCTTTTTCTTCTTGCTCCTCTGAGCTGCCGGTAAAATGGTGTCGTGAAAAATAAACTACGTCAAAGCCCACACATGCTAGAGAAAGGGGGTAGATTTTGCACGTCCTCGGAGGAATCCAAACAAAACAAACTCTGCTGATGAAGCACGTAGGGCAGCATACGCAGCACAACTGATAAGGGAGATTAAAACGTCTTTGAAGGTTTCATTTATAATGCTGCCTACGCAGAGCCGTTTTAGGTCACAGGGCACCAGCATTCAGGCCAGTAGTAAAACACAGGAGCCTTTTAGGCCAGAGCAGACATTTCTCTCTCAAATCGCTTTAATTTGCACGCTTCTGCAGCGGTTCTTCACCTCTTTGTTCGTCACCTTGGCTTTCTATCACTTGTTGCTAGCAGAAGCATTTCCTCTTTGGGTTTATTACAGCTTCACACCTTGTTTTTTTGTCATTTTTGCTTGCCAAAGTCACACCGACAATCTTTTGATACAAATTTGATAAAAGACGGAAACGATAACAGGGTTACACCTTGAGCTCTGACATGAATGTTTTGTGATTATTTAAGTTGAAGTGTGGTCGTCCCAACACACACGCCTCCTCTCAGAGCCTGATGCCCGGCCCGGTCTGTGAGATAACCGGGTCCGGGGACAGAACCAGAGCAGCTGGAGAAAGTCCTCTAGCATCCACTTTTACTTTTTTGGGGAAACCAGGAGAACGCCGCGTCCCCTGATGCCTCCCCAGCCTGCCGCTCCCCTCGCCGCCTCCCCCTCGCCGCCTCCCCCTCGCCGCCTCCCCCTCGCCGCCTCCCCCTCGCCGCCTCCCCCTCGCCGCTCCTCGCACGTCCGCGCCGTCCCCCTCGCCGCCTCCTGACGCTGGTTTGACATCAGTGGTGTGGAAATCATTCTGTTTATTCACTATTATCAAAATGTGGTTGCGCTGGTTGGATCTTCATCTGCGCTTTGAGCGATTTCTCAAGGCTCCACTTGTTTTTTCTGTTCTTTTTTCTCTGCCAGCCTGTGACAGCCAGCGGTTCGCTCAGCCAGCGGTTCGCTCAGCCCGCCGCGCTCGTTTTGCACGCTTTTATTAGGACTGTTACTGCACAGCTCACATCAGGACATCATGATACTCTACTGATCCCAAAGGAAAATCACATGAATTTCTCTAAAACTACAGAAAAGTGAAACAAAAACAAAAATGGAGATGAAACAGGGAATTTTAATTTCTGAGTAAAACAAAGTAGAAAATAGTCTGCGTTCGTTTTGGCGAAGTTACGTTTTCTCATGCCAACTGCTTGCACAAGTGGTTGCAGATACAGTTTGGTAAGTGGGTTTTCTTTCTTACAACTATTGGTTATTGAGAGTGAGAGTGTGTGAGAAGACTCAGTAAGTGGAAAATGATCAGCAGATAAGAGATGGGCCTGATGAGGGGCTCGATCGTGAGATAGCAGTTTGCGGTCTAATGCAACTTCACGCAGGGCCAGCCTGAATTTCTGCGCAACACAACAGGAAAAACACGTTTTGTTCTCCTCTCTTGTCTTAAAATGTCACCGCTTCAATAAATAAATACATTTAAGGTGAAGATCCAGGTTTGTGCAGCTGCGGGCTGACTTACTTCCTGTTCAGTCGACGCGCTGCGCATGCAGGACTGCATTCCTCTGCCAGATAATTAAGGGTGAAAAATCCTTGTCATTGCAGGAGGGGGGGCTCTTTAGGTACCAATTCACCCTGATGAATAAAACCCTAATTAATCCACTTAATCTGCTGCATGAGATTATTCCTATTTCCACAACCATGCACTGTACGCCGCCTGTCCTGAATAATAAGGAGGTCCAGGAAATCTCTCCACACAGAAATAGAAGGGAGGAAATTTCTCTCCCCAACTTGTGTGATAAGGTTTTGATCTCTCCATTATTTTGTGCTGTGGTTTACAGGCGGTGTCATAAAAGTGGCTGCAGGAAAGGGCAGAAGATGAGCAGCAGCGGTGGAGGAGTTGGGGCCGTTGCTGCCCTCCAATGTAAGCCTGCAGCCCTTTTTCACTGCAGCTGTAAACATGGCGAGCTGCTCTGATTGAGAGCAGAAACGGCTTTTCTCAGGTTGCTTCATGCAGGCAGACAGAAAAAAATGTTTCACCAAACACTCACTAGTTCTGTTAAATAATCTCAGCTGTAACACTGGGATAAATTCCTCTAAAAATCTGCAGAAAGCCCCAAACCCAGCACATAACTGCATTCCAGGTATGAAATGGTGAGTAATTGTGGTGATTTTTGAGCGGTGGAGGATTCATAGAAACCCAGCGTGCCGCTGCTGCTGCTGCGTCGGCCGCCTCCTCACTGCTTAGTCAGAGCAGAGACCTGCGATGCGTCCGCAGCACACTCAGCAGCTGCTGCCTCTGTGAATGCGTGCGCTTGTTCTGCATGTTTTAGGTTACAGCGGGCCGCTCGGGCCCCCGGACCGCCCGCCCCTGTCATCGGGCGCCATTATGGGGCTCCTTCAAGTCTGTCGCTGAACACGCAGAGTGTGTTGAGTTCAGCCTGCTTACGGGGAGCAGAGGCAGCGCTGCGGCTCCACTCACCGCGCAGCGAGTCTGAATGTCACGTCCAGCGAGCGGCTCGCCGCCCGGCTGCATCAGGCCGCCGTGTTTATGGATAGTTTGATACCAGTGAATTATTAAAAAGGGATGGCGGAGGCGATATGAGTTTAATCACTCATTATAATCCAGGCAGGATAAAATATTCACAGAGCGACCGGCCTGGTAAAGACCTTATCACCCTGAATCCAGGAAATCGATATTCACACTGCATCTGATAAGCAAATATCTATGAAAAAAGGATGGCTGTTTGAAATGCTGCACACAACCTTTAGAAAGAAGAACATTTTAATTAAATACAAAATATATCAAGATGGAGTCAATAAAAAGATGGTAGAACAGGATAAAGTATATTCCCGATTAGTTGGCCAGATAATCGGAGCCATTAAGAAAGTCCATTTGAAACCATATGAGAGCGAAGCTGCTGCGTGTTTTTACCAAGTGGAGATGTTCATGCCTGCAGAGCAGCGGATCTTATCAGTGCAGTGTAAACATATTTTGTGTGTTTTTCCTTTGCTGCGGTGCTGATAAAGAGACGGGCGACGGTCCAGCAGAACGAGGCTCTCAGGTTACCGTCGCTGTCACCAACACTCCTGCTGCAAACTCCACAACTTCTTTCCATTTCTGAGCGTTTTGTTGCTCAGAAATCTGTTCAAAATGTTCCTCAGTTCTGCAGCTTTATCTCATCTGCAGAAAATATGCAGCTTTTCAACAGAGTCTGACTAGAGATAACAACATGTCTGAATACAAGGTGAGCCGAGCCGCTGGAGCCCGTTTAAAAAAGAAGAAATCTGATTTCTGTTGGAGGAGAGAAAATATGAAAGCTCAAAATAAGCTAAAATATTAATAATTAATGCAATATTCCTAAAGTAAAATCAACTTTAATTTGATGGCTCTGAATCAGTCTTTAAACTTTCTACATAAACTCATGATTACAATCCTTTAAAACTCTACTAAAGTCTTTCAATATAAACTAATATTTAACATTTTTCTTATCACTTTTTTTTCTCTACATCTTCCACAATTAAGCATCACAAAGGACAGAATTACACCCGTGTTGATTTGTGTAAAAAGGTAGAATTAAAATGTTGTCTTTTTGAGATAAATTTCCTACATTAAAACATTTTGATCAAAAATGAGAATTTAGTGGGGGTTTTTTAAAGCTACACTTAGAATAAAAATGTCTAAAAGTTGCAGAATTTTGGTCTGAAATTAAAAACAAACAGTTAATAGTAGGAATTATTAGTGGCTGCTTTGGTTTGTTTTTTAAACTGAGTCCATGTAAACTGGAATATTTTCTAATATAGTCTTATTAATACATAATGATATCATCTGCATACAATCTGATATTCTCCTCAAAAGTAATTTTTTTTAGAAAATCTCAAAGAAATGAAAAGCGATGTTTGTGAATAAAAAACATAAATTTCTGAGTTAAATAAACGAGATGCTGGAGGATAAACCAGACCTCAGTGTTTTTCTGTTGGGGGAGCCGCAGACATTAAAGCAGCAGCAGAAGAACAAAGTGAAATATTTCATGAGTTAATTGCTGTGATGTTGCACCTGTTTGAAGCGACTTCACTGAAACCGTCTGCCGGTGGTTTCTGACGCTGCAGAGCTGCACGAGCTACAACCCTCAGCCAGCCAGCCAGCCGCTGGGCTCACACCAGCATGGCTGCTCCGGCCAGTCCTCCCAGTAGCTTCGCTAACACACACGCTGCCAGAGAAGCGGTGACCTTATAAGAAAGTGAAGGATGTGAACACTTGGAGATAAACTTCTTCTCCCCTCTCTGTCGCTTCATCTAATCTCTGCAATCAGATGTTTTTGCTCTTTATTTTTCTGAGCTGTTAATGAGACGGAGTGACTGGACCGATAGCATCAGCTCACAGTGAAATGGTCCGAGTGCGTAAGCTGACAGGATGAAGTGACGCTGCGGCTGCTTTGGTCACTGCCAGGTGAGCGTTTGATTGGGCCGCATCAGGAACCAGCTGCTTTCCTTCTGACTGCTGGTGTGAATCGCCAAGCAGGATTTAAGTCATTAATAAGGAGGAAATGTGGGGGTTTCCAATATTTCCACGTCTGAGTAAGCCGTCGGTGACGCAGCGGCTCGCATATCGCAGCATTGCCGCTGTGACAGCAGGAGTGTTGAGCGCTGGCGTGTGGATGCAGCAGCATGTATCTTATCACCGCCGCAGATTAAGCTCCTGCCTGTGATAAGGTCCAGAGAGAGACTGGAGGACGGCCGGGTTTGAGGCCCAGATGGCCGATTACGGGGCCGGCCTCGGCTCTAACCCCAGTGGTGCGATAACTAACCCCCAACAGCGGGGGGCACCATTATCGCCGCGCTCCCTGGCCTTCTCATAAGCACCGGCGCTTTGACGCGCTGCAGCAGGATCAGAGTGAAACATTTCTACCAGGAGCTGAACGCGACTCGTCCAGGTCCGGTTGGTCCAGAACGAGTCAGTGGCGGCCATGTTTGTTAGCTCTGCTGGTGTTGGCTACCGGAAAAAATGGCTGCTCACCAAAAACATGGCACAGATATGAACACATAATAATAATCTGTTTATGTTGGTAGTTATAATAATACAACAAAGTATTGAGGGAGAGTAATAACTCGGTTTCTGAAGCTGAAAGTCTAAAACTTTGAGAAGCGATAAAGTCAGAATGACTTTGAGGATTCTGAGTTTCTTCTGTTGGGTTGTTTTGAATATCCTAAAATTATGCATTTTTAGGTCATCTGCACGTTTCCTTCTGTTCGTCCTCACTAACGCATGCTGCTGCTTTATGGTTTTATAAACTGCATGACCTTTTCTTTATGTCAGTCGTCTTGCTTTGATTTCCTGTCACTTTGCTGACTGTTGCACAGAAACATTAAACCTTTGTGGAAGCAGGTATTCATCTGATATTATTAATTCAAAATAAATACAATTCTGTTTCGTACTAATGTTGTATTGCAGTAATTTAAAACAAGATTTTAAATTAATCTTTGTAAAATCTTTTAAAAATATAAATTTTTTAAATTAATCTTTTTAAGATGAATTAAAATCTTAATTTTAATCATGATCCTCGATCTTGTAGCTGATGGGGTGGAAAATGTTCATTCAGAAATGGTGAATTAGCTGGTTTTATATTTTATTTTATATAATAAATTACTCCCATTGATCAATGTCAAATAAAAATGTCTTTGCCCTCTATCATTTTGAATGTGTGAAAGGTAACTTGTGCTTTTAATGTTGGACATTTAAACTGCAAAAGAGACTAAAGTAAATTTTTGTTGGATAGAATTGAAAATATTTTAGATGTAAATAAATGAATGTTGCTGCAGCTGCAGACGTTCAGCTCCAGGGTTTGTCTGCAGCATCTGGTTTCATGGAGGAATATTCCTCTAATTATAGCTGTTCCTTCCTTAGTGCCGCCTGAAACAATCGATCCAGTAGTCCTGTTTCTGCTCAGGTCGCAGGACTTGCTCCTCCCTGACCCGGTGGTACCGACAGAACGGGCTCGTTGTGATCGCAGCGGATCTTAATTGGCTGCAGCGTTATCGGCCCGGCTTGATAAGCTGCTTTGTCTTGTCCGTCATTAGCGAGTCGTTCCCGATCGGGGGTAGGGTTATTGGAGAATCCCAGATATCTGGACATGATTGAGTCTGGAAGAAGGTTTCCAGGCGGATAACCATCTGGTGAGACCCGACCGACACCAGGCACCGCTGGGTGAAGGTGTTGAGACTTGGAACCACAGGCAGATAAAAACAAGCTAACGTGTCATGTGTTGGCGATGTATGCAAGTGGCAGCTGAGATAAGCACGGAGAACAATCACCACATCCTCGTCTGCGTATGAATGTGCTTCCAGGTGAAAGTCTATTACTCACAGTTTCAAGGTATGCAGCATGATGGAGCAGCACGTTCCTGCAGCTGTGCTTCACATCATGCATCCAGCCAGGCTTTCTTAGAAGAGCGAGACGCTCGGCGGCCTGGGCAGTTCGCACTAAGTGCAGGAGGTGGTTGTCCCCGAATGCATGAGCTCTGTGAACAGCAGACCGCTGATCAGAATCATGAAGAGCTTCACTTTCAGCCTGGTAAACTTCAGAAACGCTTCAGCTCTGTGAGAAAGAGGATAAACACCGACTGACTGGCCTCCGCATTTAAGACAATGAAACTGACAGTTTTTAATCTGATCAATTTTAGTCTTTTTCCACAAAGAAATGCTCTGATGTAAGGATTTAATCCAAACCGTCTTTGTTTTAATTATCTTCTAAGTGGAGTTTAACCAGTCGAAGTGAAATAAGTGACTCTCTCTGGTGTGGAAGCAACAGTTTGGTTTTCTGTTGAAGTGAAACTTGTTGCTCAGTTTCCTCCTGAACCCGGTTAGCAGGGCAGACGCTAAGCGTCGTTCTCCTCTCATGAGTTCATCACCGTTTTACTGGATGATAAATCGTCCCAGTAATTATTGTGATCAACAATATTGCTGTTTGAGATCATGCTAAAGTAATAGTAGCAAAGTTCCCACAGAAAAATATTTAACACTGGAACTGGAAGATATTTCAAATATCTAAAATAAAGCCAAAAACTAACCATGAATAAAATGGATTGTGATGTCACTGTAGACAAAATTGTCCTTTAAAATATTAATATGGAAATTATCAAGTGCATTTTAATTGTTAATTAATTTAATTGTTTAGTTAATGATTGATTTTTGCAACAAGTTTAACTTTTGTAAATATTGATTTTTAAAAGACAAATTTATTTGTAACTGGATATTTTCGTCTATTTTTACCACTCAGATGATAGTGAAGCAATTTCTCAGTAGCCATTTTAATGAATATTTATTTTTTCTTCTCCTTCAGTCAATATATTTTGAATTCAGTGGAAACTCAACAATTCACATTTATTGTTTTTAGTAACAGATGTGAAATATTCTGGAAAAAATGTAAGTTTGGTCACCTGGAATATATTAGCACAATGCTAAGTGACACGCGATTGGCTGGCGTTTCCAAAGCAACCAATCCAGGACTGCCATCTAGGCTCATGTTGGTGGTGATTGGCCAGAGAAAAGTAGCTTTCTGTGCTAATGCCAGCAGTTTTTATTGCATATTGAAGCACATTATGCTGCTGGTTGTTTGAGATTAAAAATGTTTTATTGGCAGTCTTAGTAAGCAGCTCCTGTCCTCCATTGTTACCATAGAGTGAATAATCATGGCTGCTCTTCGTTTGGTTGTGTGAAATTATTTTCATGGTCTGCATATCTGGATTTTGCTTGTTGAACGTTGATTTAAAAACAAGATAAATGATGTGGAACAAATATCAAGACCCAAAGAGACCATCTGTGGCTGAACTGTGTTTCCTCCAGATTACATCAGACTGAGATTATAATTTAACCTTTTAACATTTACAGCCAGTTTGAGAATTTCTGCTCTGCACGGCTGATTCTTCCTACACTTTAGGAAACTATTTTTAGTTTCAGCAGCTTCTCAGAAAAGAAAAACAATGTGGAAATGTTTTGTTTTTCTCTGTTCTAATACTTTTTAATTAGAAAAACCTTAATGAAGCAGATTACGTTTCACATACGAGTCGTCTGATTTCTCTCCGAGGCGAACTTCTGCTGCAGCTCTCCGAATAAAAGGCTCATGAAATGTAAATGACTATAAATTAGTTTTTTATTATAGCCAGATTTCTGTAAATGTTTTCCAAAGAACCAGATGTAATCCTACGTAATTTTAGTGTTGGATTAACTTTAGTATATTAATATATTAAGTGTCATGAAAATCCAGGTAGAATTTGACAAACTTTGGATTTTTTAAAATCTCCTACAATAATCTGCTGTTAGGCAACTCTTGCAATATAATTTTAATATTTCACAATATTTACACATTTAAAATAATTTAGTTTCTTTTGATTAAAATAGAAGAGAATCAATTTCTCTGCTAAAATGGCATATTTTTTATTTTGTCTATTTTTTAATTTGTATTTTTGATTAAGTGATTAAATTGGTCAAGTTTAGTTTTCAAGTGTTTGGTGTAGAATAAAGTTCAGTTTATTTCTGTAGCATATTTTAGCTAAAAGCCGGTTCAAACTACTTGACCACATAAAAACACAATTAACAAACCAAAACAGTTTGATTTGTGGCACACGGAGTCATATGTTCCTCTATGACCAGGAACATGGAGACATAGAGGACATGGAGACACCGGGTCGGCGTCTCCATGTCCTCTATGTCTCCATGTTCCTGGTCAGGGCTGCAGCAGCAGCGTTCTGGTTGGTTTGTCTGTCAGACCTGTGAGTCTATTTTGGAAAAATACTTTTTTTTTTTTAGTATTTTGTTAACTACTGTCAGACTCTCTATATCCCATATTTAACTTCAATTCTAGCTTTAGATGCTTATTAACTGTGACTGAAAGTAATTTTTCGAAGGAAGTTGAGCTGTTTTCTCTGTAGCGCAGCACCTGGAAATCAGAGCCATCTTTGGGTGAAATATGTATTTTTCACCAGAAAATGAGACTTTCTGAAGGAGAAATCAGTGTGAGTCATTACTGGAGGAGTTCATGGAAGAGGCAGAGCGAGGCGGCCGCTGGGGGCCGAGGGGTGGCACCGGGGGGGGCCGCCGGGCTCCGGGTGGCACCGGGGGGGCCGCCAGGCTCCGGGGAGGAGGAGAGGAAACGTGTCGGTGAGACGAGAGCAAACAGCCCCGCTGTGAGAAGCCGTGCCAGTCATTCGGATCAAACTTGTTGTCTTCCTGTGAAAGGCCTGGTAGTTTCCTCACTATTCATGTGGTTGAAACAGGAAACAAAACAGTGGTGAGTGCAGCGCCGCATATCGCTGCTGAACAGCGACTTCATCAGGACGCCTTGGAGCTGGCGGCCCAAACGCGATGAGCAGAACATGAGAGCAAAGAGTTACAGTTAATGCACACATCACTCAGATGACTGGATGCTGCTACTTTCACCTGGTCAGTGAGTAACCAGGTGATTGTTTAACCAGGTGATTGTTTAACCAGGTGATTCACCACAGAGGCTCTTTCTAGATTTTTCTAAGTTTTTAAATCGGACTCCAAAGTGACTCAGACTGCAGATTTATTTCTAATATTTTGTTTTGTTCGTCTCTCAGGTTGCAAAATGATCCACAGTTGAACATTTTCACAGCAAAACTCATGAAAAGTTTAGTAGAGTTTGGTAGTAACTGGTTACATTTACTGAAGTAACTTTTAGGAGTATTTTTACTACACCATGAATCATTTTAATTTTATAATTTTATCTCTACTTTTATTTGAGTAAAGCTTCTGGATTTTCATCCCACTGAATGAAAAACAAAAAAGTCAATTAAATTTTACATGGAAAGATAAAAACTGATTTATTAACATTTTCTTTTTGCCTAATTTTGTTATTTTTTTTACTTATAAGAATTGTTGTCAAAATTTCCACTTAATTTTGTGTTTTGCTCCATCTGATGATGCAATTTTTAAATATTTTTACTCGGTACTTTCCTGGACAGTTACTTTGACTTGTTGAAGAAGTTTTACTGTTGTACATTGAAATGATCTGATCATTTTACATTTTAGGATTATTTTTGAAATCTAATTAACATTATTGAAGTTTGATTGTGTAAAAGCTCAATCTGAATGTCCATCATGAAGCCATCAGATTATTAATCCGGTCTGTGGGAATCGGGTGACGGAGCAGCAGCACAGCTGTTGGTGTAACCCTCTCCCTCCTCCCAGAGGACCGGCCACTGCCACGGTGATTATGTCACCACTTAGTGAACTAACTGACACTGATGGGTTTGAAATGCACTCCGTGTCCCAGCGGGCCCGGGCCCTCCTTGGCCCCCCCGGTCCTCCCAGTCCCTCCCCAGCCCCCGGCCTCCTCCCAGGCCCCTCTGCGCTCGGTGTCTGGTTACCGCAGAGTGACGGTGAGGCCAAGTTCAACAGCAAGCAGCATCTGAAGGGACTGCTGCCCCATTTTAACGCGTTAGTGTGAGGGGGGATGCAGACTCCTCTCACCCCCCGTGGCATGACTCTTAGTTCTCACTGGCCCCTGGAACAGGAACCGTAAAACCTGCAGCTCCAGGTTTAAACAAGCTTCTGCTTTGTGTTTATCTTGGCTATTTTCTGAGAGTTCACCAGAATGAAGGATTTTATTCCTCCGGAGTGTTTCGTCCGTCTGCCAGCGTTGCCAGACCTTGTTCCATATCTGCAGTGAATAACCAGGGACTGTCTGTCATTTTATCTCGAGTGAAAGAGTTTTCACGTCTCTTACCTCTTCAGTTTTATTGCTAACCTCGCACTGCTTCAGTCCAATCTGCTCCAGTTTGAATCCATGTGAACGCCAAGCGGACCAGAGACGCTCCAAAAGCAGGAAGTGGACTACAGCGCAGGGCATTCTGGGTAAAAACAACCAAAACAAACATGCTAGCCTGGTGCTAGCAGGAGAAATGGCTGGTGGTCTTTAGCCAATGACTAAAGGAAGTTGCTCTCAGAGGTTTTTGTGTTGTTTCCTCCGGTGGTTCTTGGTGCAGCGCCCCCACAGGCCAGGAGGGGAACAGTGGGGCGCAGAGGGAAGTGGTCTGGTACACCGGACTGTTCCTGAAGCCAACTTGTACCTTTTTCTTCATATAATCCGTCTTTTATGAGGAATCTTTTTAACGTGAGGTTAAAAACACAAACATGAAGCTGGAACTCAGAAATGCAGCTTTTAAAAAACGGCTTGCAGGCGGATGATCGAAGCTTCCAGTCAGATAATAGAAGTATAATTAATAACAACCTGTTTTTGAGAAACATCTGCTCTGTTCTCATCTTTAAAATTTTCTCTCGGCATCATGAATATTAAAGAATCCTTCATTTTTAATGTTGAGGGTTTTAATTTGTTTGTTAATAAAAGTGTGATTTGTTAGAGGGTTAAGCTGAAGACCTTCCATTCATTCATCTGTATTAACAAACATCTTGTTGAGGGCATTTATGTCAAAGTGATTATAGTTATTAGATTTCATAATTCTTATTAATTTTCATTAAATCATCGTGGAGTTAAAAGTAAGAAGCAGTTTTTTAATAGACATAATTCCCAATAATGACAAATAGAAAGTAACCTTTAGGTGTAGTATGATTAATTTCTCATTAAAATCTCTGCTTGCCTCCAGTCATCCATCAATGAGGTCAGAAGCTGATGTGGGTCGATGCAGGTGGCCAGAAGCTCGGCTCAGTTAACCAGCGTCTCCTTTCTGCTCCGTTTGGCCACGTTTGGGTTTTACTCATTTACTTTTGCTGTCATCATTTTTTTTTCAGGGTAAAGTGATAAAAGCTTCAAGTCAGAGTTTCTTAAAGCTCTGACTCCACTTATGTAATTCCTCCTACCAAGTTTTTCCTTCCACTTAACTTTCCCCGGTATTCTTGGAACAGCTTTTACTGCTGGGGTCTTCCCCTGCTGTTGGAGAGAGTTAGTGGTCTTCCCCAGACCGAGTTGATCAAAACATTTCTGTTTCTCTGAGGAGGAATAATTACTTCGTTTTGTTTTTTGAATGAAATGACAGAAAGTTCTGAGCATCACTGAAGGCAGTTTTCACACTGATCTGATGACTGATGTGATAAAAATAAGACTTTGGGTCACAAGCAGAAAACGTGTTCATCTGTCATCTGGCTTATTTTGAGAAAAGTCTGCATGTTTCAGTCGATACTGAGAATCATATTCTGGCTGTAGATGTTGTCTGTGGTGCAGCAGTGGCTTTGAGATTGTTCAGAGTTAAGAGCTTCACCAGCCGCTCTCCTCTGCATGTTCTCAGGCCCTGCTGGAGTCGAGCTGCAGAACAGCGCTGGCATGTCAGCGAAGGTGTCTGAGAACCGTCCTTCTCCGCTCAGCTGGCTTCTCTTGAAAAGCAGAAAAACTCTCAGCATGTCGGATTGGTCGAGCGTTCCTGGAGTCGCTGTGCTGCTCTGCTGCTGGAGAACACACCTGAACATCTGATTCACAAACACCTCAGTAAATAATCGAAGGAAAGCGTCAATCTGTCTGATCATTTAGACGCTGAAGCTAAAAGTGGCTTATTTTAAAAAGTTTCTAAGTTTTGACTCTGCTGTGGTAAACGATAGGAACTCAGCATGATTAATCTAAGACACATTAAAACCAAAACTAATGTGTCTGTCCTGCATTTGAACTATTAATGAGTGAAGATATGAAGCTGATAGATTACAGGAAATCAAAGATTGCATCAGCCGCCGTTGTTCTGCTGTGAGGAAGTGAAAAGTTTTCCAGAGGCGTCTCATTATGCAGCCTATAAGTAGCAGTCGCGTTAACCAACGTGGTTTCAGTCATTAACTGATCCATCCTGTGACGAAACGACATGAAAGCAGCTGCAGCGTCTGCAGAGGCGACTGGAACCGTGTCATGTTGATGTGAGTTTCCATGAAGGACCGGCGGCGCCGGGCGTCCCCCGACGCGTCCTCCGATGCGTCCTCCAACGCGTCCCCCGGCGCGTCCTCCGAGGCGTCCTCCAATGCGTCCTCCAATGCGTCCCCCGGCGCGGGTGTTTAGTCTATTAGCAGAGACAGCCGGCGGCTTTGGGATTTGGCCCCGGTTCTGCAAGGCAGCTTCAGTTACACAACCCAGCGCCCCACCTCCAACCTTGAACCCCTGACCTCCCATCGGCTGACCTGCCGTTAGTGTGTGTGCGTGTGTGTGCTGTTTCTCAGCCGGTTAAAGGAGCTAAATTAAGAGTCGGCGTTCCCGTTGATGGTCACGATGATACGCCTCCTTCAGCGCTCTCTCACTCTGCTGCTGATTTAATAAAGTTTAGGAAATGACGGAATAAGTGCGTCCACCTGTGGCGGTTCAGGATGCGCTAATCTCTTGATTTAGCTGCTAACCCCGTCTGCAGGTCCACACTGTGCCTGACCTCTCCTCACACGCCGGGATGAACTCCGGAGCTCAGGACGCTGCGGCAGGCGCTTTGGAAACAAACAGCTGCGCTCGGTTGCATCGTCCATCAGGGAGCCTCTGCTGGAGCTGGAGGCGACTCTGTGAATTATAAGAAGCCATGTTGAGCTGTGGAGTGGGAGCGCAGGATTGTGATGTCACCCCAGAACTGCCCTGGACTGCCCCCGGATGGGGCATTAATGACGAACTGAGGAGCAGCAACCTGCAGCCTGAGACGTTATTAAAGCTAATGGAAGATCACAATATTTATCTGGTTAGCTGTTAGCAAACCCGCCTGCTGCTGGTTGCTTCCACTTTTTCTGCTGCGTTTTAAATATTCCTGATCTGCCAGACTGTCGTCCTCTCAGCTGCAGTCTGACCAGGTGCATATCCTGAACTATGTCAACAAAACCCTCTAAAAAATAATAATAATTTTACATCCTGATCTTCAAATAAAAAATTTTGCCACATTTATTGTTTGAATTGCAGAAAATTTAGTTTCTAAGTTTTGATCCAGAAGCTTCAGGGAGAAAACTGACAAAAATACAGAAATAAATCATGAAGTTGAAGTTTTATAAACCAAATCAAAAATTATTTCCCAATGAAATCCTCCTTTTGTAAAATGATCCTGTGATGGATTTTATTTTTTCAAATTGTTTCAGACATCAAACAAAGATAAACTGAGTGGAAACAAAAAGCTTTGAAATGTTATTTATTAAAGGAAAAGTTTGAACCAGAATAATAATAAAACGGCTCTAAATCTGTTAATAAATATACACAAACTGACTGCATGTTGTCTGTCCTGGTCCTGCTCCTGGTCCTGGTCCTGGTCCTGGTTCTGGTCCTGTCTGGTCCTGGTTCTGGTCCTGGTCCTGCTCCTGGTCCTGGTCCTGGTCCTGGTCCTGCTCCTGGTCCTGGTCTGGTCCTGGTATCACCTCCTCTACATGCTCCTCCTTTCTGTCCTTTCTTTGTCACATTCTGCTGTTTTTCCTCCGTTTCTTGCTTGTTTATGATGAAGCAGGTTTTCTTTATTAAGCTGCTGCGGCCCGACCCGGCCCAGCCCGACCCGGCCCGACCCCGGCCCGGCCCGACCCGGCCCGACCCGGCCCGGATAAGCAGCAGAAGATGGATGGATGATCCTGATGATCCTCCTTCAGGTCTCAATAATATTCTGCTGCAGGAATATTATTGATAAGCCGCTTCAGTCATTCACCAACGAACTCTGACCCCTTGTGACCAGTGAAGCTTCGTTCCTTTGGTGACCAGTGATTAAGACGTCACAGTGTTGAGTGCTGTGTGAATTTTAGCCTCCTGGTTGACGACACATGAGCCGTTTCATCGCCGGCGGCTGAAGCTGCTGCAGTTTGATGGAAAGAAGCAGAAAGCAAATCAAGAGGAATGACACCAGCGTGAGGAAGGAGTCTGACGCTCGGCTGTGACTGAGAGGAGAGACCAATTAGCCGTTAATGTGAGCGCTGACGGGCGGATTACCCCCGGCTCGGCCGCCCCTCAGAAAACAGACATTAATAACAATAACGCAGTGATAACTGGGCTCTTAAAGGGACAGCTGCGGCACGGCTGGGATTTTCATCTGCAGCATGCAACGCTCAGCCGTGTTGGCGGCGCAGCCTAATGTCCTTCACAGCTGGCTTCACATGTTTGAGCTGCCAAGAAGGCTTTTGTTCACTTCCTGGGCCCTTTGTGTGACCCGGGACTCTGGCCCATTGTTCAGCCAGGCAGGAAGTTCCCGTCCTCCAGCAGCAGCTACCTGGAAGCTTCAAGGTGAAGCCAGCCTGACATCACGCTGTCATGGAAACCCCGTCCTGACGCCGCATCCTCCTGGACGCTATTGTCTCCAGGTTTACTGTTACCGGCCAGAAGCAGGGGTCAGAGGTTAGGCTGTGCACCTTTTACAATCCTGCAGGTGCTCCATTGAGCCTCTTCTTTCTTAATTAGGAAGACGGAGCAGCAAACAGCGCAGGCATTCACCTGCGCCGCGGTCGTGACCGATCGCTGGACCCCGTGTAGTTGGCGGATTCTCTTACCGCGCTGCCAATGGAGGCGAGGAATCTGAGCACTGCGCTCGCCCTGCAAACAAAGGGCCGGCGGCCCCGGACCCCGGGGTAAGGAAACTCCGGGTTTGGCCCCGGGACCCGCAGGGCCTCCTGAAACGGCCAGGTGTTCCAACAGGAGCCACTTTGTGGAGCAGCAGGGAGCTTTAATCCTCCGCCGTCACCAAAACCTTTAGCATGTAGCATTCATCATGTTGGTGACCAGAGAACACACGGAGCCGGTCTGGTTCTGGTCCTGGTTTACGTTTTGGTTCTGGTCCTAGGTCTGGTCCTAGTTCTAGTACTAGTCCTGGTCCTAGTTCTTGTCCTAGTCCTAGTCCTGGTCCTAGTCCTGGTCCTGGTCCTAGTCCTGGTCCTAGTCCTGGTCCTAGTCCTGGTCCTAGTCCTGGTCCTAGTCCTGGTCCTACCGCAGCAGGAGCTCGCTTGGCGGCTGCTTCCCTGCAGCTGCTGCAGATTCACTCAGCCTGAGTTCAGGGCAAAGAAACGTTTCAGCGAGAGCGTTTCCATAGAGGAATGGAGTGAGAAACTGCTTCCTGCTTTAGACATATGGAAATTAATTTTCATCCTCAACCTCAAAACGTATCTGCAGCCCAAAGAGGAATCCAGGGGGACGTGGTTCATCGATCTAGTAGAAAAACCTGAAAAGTGTGGCATGTCTTAGAGGATATTGTGGAGTTTCCTTCTCTGTTGGTGCATAAATAGTTCTTATAAAAATAAAATCCTATTTTCCAGACGTCTGCACTGAATAATATCACAACATGTGAAATTAACTCGGTGTGGATACTTTCACTGTAAAACATCAAACCAGGATAGTTGCATCAACTCTGACCTGCCATAACTTGTTAAACCAGCTGGTTATTTTCTGTATATTTATGTTTGATTTATTTATTTCAAACAAGTTTTTAAAAATAATCAGATAAAACAATCAGAGAAAAGAGCAAATAATTAGCCTAGCATTACTTTGTGAACACTTATTTAATCCTGAATCATTTATTATTATTATAATGAAATGTATTACTTATAATTATCAAAAACTTGTAATTTAAACTATTATAATATTCATGTGCCTGTTCAATATTCTGGGCTAAAGAGCCAAAAATGTTTAATACAGACAAAATGATTGCAAACTAATTCATGCAATAAAATCTACAGATTCATATTATTAATAATAAGAACCAGAATAATTACCAGCTGCTTCTCGATGTGCACCAATCAATTCTGCTTAAAGTGTTGAATGAAACGGATAATAATGGCAGCAGTAACAATAACAGCAGGTCCGGTTCTCTGACCGGGTTCTGGCTCTGCTATCAGGACGGGTCTTAGCAAACTAATCGCTCCCAGATCAGCAGAGCTCCACTGACCCCACCGTGACCCCACCGTGACCAGGCTCAGGGATAAACCCCCGCCTGTCGGCCGCCGCCATGTTCCTTTGGGGTTCTAAATAAAAATATGACTCCATTGTCTGCAAAGTGGGAACCTGAGGATTGGATGGAACGAGCAGCAGCAGGTCAGAGGTCAGAGTCGTAAGCAGCAGGAAATGCTTGTTGGTGTTTAACCTGCAGGAATCTGACAGCCGCCTGTCGGTCGTGTCTTTCTTCTGGTTTCACCTCGCAGCTTTTCTCTCGCTGTCACTTCTTGGCACTCGCACCACCTGCTCAGGACCTGCTGGATTTCTCTCCTGCAAAAGAGCTTTTCAGCGCGGCTCTCATCTGCCAGCCGGTTCCTTTCTGCTCCCGGCTCAGTCCTCCTCTCTGCCTCCTACCTGCTCCCTCTCTCTGATCTCTGCATCTTTGTCTGGGATGTCTTTGAATCTTCTCCTTCCATACGCTGCTGGATTTATCTGCCTCTTGCACTCTTTTCTTTCATTTTAAATGTATCAGTTTAACTGTAAATGTGCACCTTTTTATTTTCTAAGCCACTATCCATTTACTAAAGATGCATTAGATGCTAAAACCCAAAGAGGAAGGTATTTTAGGAAAGCTGTATTGCATTTTTTGGGGGAGAATGGTGGTATTTTTTTCATGTGCTCTCTGATTGGATGACGGTCATGTTTGAAAAGTGTATTGTGCATCAATGCAAAACCCCAAAGAAACAGTTTTATTCCAAAATAAAACCATAAAATATAACATTTTCTTCATTAAATTAAAAATGAAACGCATGATTTGATCTTCAGATGAAACCTGGACGAGTCGCAGCAGCATTTATGATTTTATCTGATGGAACCAGCTTTTCTGGTGAAAACAGACATGAAGAGTTTCTCCAACCTTTTAAACCATTCACAGCCACAATACGCACATTTTAAAGGTCTAGAAATTAATTCATAGAAAATGAACCTCATTCTCCAGAATGGGGCAGCTTTTCTGGTCTTTAGTCACTGCGTTATAAATAATTTTATTTAGAAGATAAAATTAACAACATAATCCAGGTCGTTCAATTTAAAATAACCTGAAAAGTACAGGTTAACACATGTTGCTAAGAGACAAAAGGATGCAGAAACACCTGGATTTCCTTTGTCCTGATTGGCTGAAGCTCAGAGTGATCATCATCTGTTCGCATCATTTCTCTGTGGAACGTAACTTTTTTTATGTTGAATTCTGGTAAAAGTTTAGCTGCTTGGCTGAAAGCTGGAGCCGTTTTGTCAGCCTGCTGTTTGCTGTGGAGGTAGATTGCTGTATCTTATTTATATTTGTCCGGTGTGTTTCCAGATTAAGATCTGTGTTTAGCTGACATCAGTAATTAACAGTGAGCAGACACGGAGCAGTCAGCTGATTTTGGCTGCAGCCGCCGCGTCCTCGCGCGCTGCCAAGTCAAACACAACACAGGCGACTTTCATTTGGGACCCGGCAGCTGAGGGCCCCGCCTCCCTCCACCCGTCGCTTACTGTCCCGCAGAGCGAGGTCAGGCTGAGGTTAGTCAAATACGGCGAGCTTCTCCATGCTGTCCATTAGCTGTGAAAACATGGAGGGACGGCAGCGCCGCTCTGCTTCCATTGTTTCCATACCTGTAAAGTTTTTCTTTTAAGGCCTTATTCATCCAGAAAAAACTTTTCCAGTGACTGTCAATCTGCCAGCTCTAAATACAGAAGCACCAGAGGAACGCTGAATTAAAATGGCACAGCCAGTTTTCTCCTTTCTGTCTAATTTCTGCAGCATTTGCACACTGAAACTTTATCATTTGGGAAGTTTGTCTAAAATCTGCTGTCCAAATTTCATGGACGTTGGTAGAAAGTTGGAGTCTGGTTGCAGAAACTCCTTCAGTTTCTGACACACATCCTTTTATTTAATTGTGGAATAAATCGCTGGCTTAGTGAAGGCCTCAGTTCAAATACATGCTGGCTTTATGAATGTAGCTGCTGGGCTTACAGAAAGCCTTTAGGGGTCGTGACCTCTTTATCCACATGGTGGAAAAGAAATTTAAAAAATTACACAAAGACCAACCAAACCTAGAAAACAAAGTCAGACATGATCTGCAAACCAATAATCGAATTGGGGCTGAAAAATGTCAAATAAAAACACAAGTGGGAAATGGTGCCAATATTGTGCAGTTTGATGCAAGGCGCTAAAGTTTCTGTCAGTTAATAGCAATCATGCAGATAAAGGTGATTTATCAATGCGACACAGTGGATCCCAGCAGAGTGGAAATATTCACTGCAGCACAAATTATGAGCATGAAGCAGGAAAGTTTAAACTGAATTGAAGTTTTTATCTTCATAAATGCTGGTCAGTTTG
The DNA here is from genome assembly GCA_902982915.1 of Phalloptychus januarius. NCBI lineage: Eukaryota > Metazoa > Chordata > Actinopteri > Cyprinodontiformes > Poeciliidae > Phalloptychus > Phalloptychus januarius. The sequence goes on along the minus strand of CADWAE010000474.1, from coordinate 13,098,116 downwards.
GACAGAGAGAAGAGGAGTTTTATTCTGAAAGGTCAGGTGGCGTTTCATGGCCTTGCTGTGCGTTTGGCCGCTTTACGATCTGCTGAGAAAGTTTAAACTAGTTGCCACTAAAGCAGCAGTCTGTCAATCAAGTGTCACTAAAATATATTTATTGTTCTGATGAGTTTTATATTGAAGACAAACTGAATCAAATGTTTAGACTTTACTAACTAGTTTCTTTTCGGTTAAACCAAGTCGTTAGTCAGATGAATGCATTAATCCATCTGTCAGCGCTTTATGGGAGCCATTTGCCTCCATGAATGAACTAATGGGACCTGCTGATATTTTATTCTATTATTCCTCAGAGAGTTTCTGTTTAAAGGTGGTAGAAAGCGGCCGCTCTCGCTCTGCAGACAGACGGCCGCGCTGCTCCACTTCCGATCGCTCTAATGTTTTTCAGTCATAATAAATCTGGCCCTGACTTTCTAAAGCAAACAATGCTGTGGGGACCGAGTCCTCCAATAACACTTTGTCAGGTCCAATCAGGCCTGAAATATGACTCAACTGTCTGCGCCTCCCTGCACTCCCTCCTGCCCGCTTCCTTTCTCTCCCTCCGCCTTCCTCTGCTGCTCTTTCTCGAACTTCGGTTCTTCCCGACCCAGTCCACACGTCGTTCCCCAGATCGGCTCCGTCCTAAAGAGGATCTCTGTTATTTTACCAACACCGTGTTTGTAATGCAAAGTTGGATTTATTTTACAATCTTAAACCTGAACTGTTCATCAGAAAATTCACAAAACTCAGATCTTAATATGTTTCTGTTGGTTAAAGTTTTTGAAAAATCAAACCTGACAGCAAGAAAATAAATGTAAGTTTGTACATAAAGTTTGCTGCTGGACAGAGGATCCATCTGGATCTGAGTGAGATTTAAAGGTTTTCCTCAACGCATCAGAACTTTCAGTTGTTCTCTCCAGAGAACATCAACACAAAATCATGTCTGGAAAACGTATTTATTTTGGCTATTTTTGTCACATTTGGAGGAAAGTAAACAAAACTTCATTTTAGAGATTTATTTTATTTCAATATGTCATTTAAATTAGACAAATTCAGGCCAGGGGAAAATCACGTTTTTTTATGTTGCACAACTTCTAACTACATGCTAATTACAGATAAAATGTCTGCAAAGATAAAAACTGATTCATATTTTTACAAAGGGCTCAAAGTTTTGCATAAACTCTAGTGTTCAGGAGCAGCAGCCGATTTGTTTTTAGGTTTTAATGGGTTAAAATAAGCAGCAAGAAGATAAAAGCTCAATAAAGAAAATAAATGACAGTTAGCCTTATTACTACCATAGCATTGGACCTGCGGTTTGCGTCGCCGTATCAGTTTGTGCAGAATCCTAATCCTGGAGCAGTGAATGGACGTGACGTTTGGTAGATTAACACATTTAAATGTCCTGCATCCACATTAGACAGAGTTTTCCTGCTCCTGAAGCCCATAACTGATAGAACTGTTAGATCTGAGCTGACCTTTAACCTCCCGTTGATGAGATAACTCTCGGTGTAGTTGTGGGGAGTTTTCTCCAACGTTGCTCTGCTCTCGCTCTCCGGTCATCGATTGCAATCAGACTCACCTTGGATGTAGAAAACGACCTCATAACTGCATTTCCCAGGGAGATAGTTTCCCAAATTGGATCTGTGGGACCAAGATGAAACCATTAAAACCAGTTCAAGACCAAAAGCTCAGCAGGTAAAGTGTCTCCATGCCTGATTTGCATCATTCTACTATCCCTCAGCCTGATCTGCAGCAGAGCTCCCCTATTGGCCCTGAGCGCGAATAAAAACCTGCCCAGTTAAACCCGCTTTCCTTGAACTCCTCTACCTTTGTAGCTCCGGTTGAATGAGTTGACCCCATGTATTTATTTGTTAAGTTTCTTTTTAGCGCGCTAGCCCAAGGCTGTGCTAATCAAAGCCGCTGATTCCAAGCCGCACCAAGACTGTGGTGGACGGGAATCGCCGCTGATGGCTTCCCTCACACTGAGCATGTTCCCTTCACGCATGATTAGCACCGTTGAGTAGCAGGGACAGACCACCTCAAAGAGAAACCTGCCCCGACTTCAAAGTATCCTCACACACACACACACACATTTAAAACTTAATTCAACTTGGCTTCAGCTCCCCTGGTCAATACGAGGAAAGCCTGGCTGCTGTAGGGTTACTTTAATGTTTTATTGGTGAATGATTGACATTTTCACTTTTCCTTTTGTTATCAAATCATTTGCGTTGCAAGAAAAGTACAATTTAATTTATCGATTTCTTTCTCATGTCCTTGTATTTGTGTGTTATTTAAATATTGATTTGACGAGTTAATCTAAAAATGGTCGTTACTAAAGAGTTTGGCCGTCTACAGAAGGCTTTATTATTCAGGGATAAAAATGGAAAGTTGAGTGGAAGGAAAACTGACTGGTTATTTTCGATGTCTAATCCGACTGAATGTAACCAACCGACTGCCGTTACATTCAGAAATACTGCAAACATTCCTGCAGAGATTTTATAAATGCTGCAGATGCTACAATAAATCCAATCTTCCTTCAGATGGAGATCCAGTCACCTCAGCATTGTGAATGCTCGAAGTGGGAGTTGGACCTGCTCTGTTTAACAAACCTAGTAATTCATTCACCATCTTGAGTCAGAGGAAAAGATACAATGAGACCAGGACAAAAAGCAACTTTCTTCATCTTTATATCTTAAACGTTAAATAATTAGAGCTAAATGAAGATGAATTAAAAATTACCTCACACTTTAACGATTGAGGAAATTTCCCATTTTTTTCACTAGTACATAATTTTGAGTTTATTGGATTGTTTATTTTTCTGCAAATATGGTCAAACACATTTGGTTCAAGTTATACTGACTCCCACCTGCAGGTGGCAGTATTTCCTACTCCTGCTTCGTTGTTTCTTCAGCTTCACTGGAGACCAATACGGCGTGCAACCAAAAGTCACATTTACCATCATACATAAGCTCAAATATTGCAAAGTTATCTCCATAAAATCTGTGATTTTGATTGCAGAAATCTCCAGTCATGAAATCCTGCATAGCGATTCCTAATGAAATGATCAGGACCAACAAGCCGCGTTACCCCCAGGTTTCTATGATCGCTGGACGTGTTTTGTTTCTCTTCCACTGGGCAGAGAGGAAGAAAGAAGGTTAACTGACGTTTCCTAGAAAGCTTTCCTAATGCGGCGTGTTGCAGGGAGCGCATGTTCAGCTTGGATGTGGAATTTGGCCCGAGGCGCAGCGACTGTCAGACCTCGCTCACTTAAAACCCCCGAACAGAAGCACCAGGGAGGAGAGGAACAGCGAGGTGTTGCTGCTCTACCTGGTAGATGAAAGGCGTCACAAAGCGCCATTCATGACACTATTTGAATAAATAAACAGCCTGAGCTCCTGCTGGCCGTTTGCTGCATGTTTGCTGCTGCTATGAACCTTCTGACAACAAAACTTCAGTGACTCACAGTTTTCCGTTAAGCATATAGGATTACTCTTAGCTTGCATGTTGTGCTTCCCTACATCATGCACAGCAGCCCAGTATGATGTTCATCCTAAAGGCTTGTGTCTGGATCATGCTACAGACGCTTCCTTTGTGTTTCTAAAACGTCCCTTTTTAAACTCTAAGCATCGTAGAAATGTGTAACTCTGTTACATTTCCAGTGATTTTAATAAGCGGAGCTCACAGCAGAGCCGTCCTGCTCCTCCTCCACCGGGTTAAGCTGGACATACAGAAGCAGCCAATCAGAGCGCAGCGCTGCACTTCCTGGATTACGACACTATACCCAGCTCTGTCGGCGAGCGCTCTGCTTATATAACCTCTGACCTCTCTAATGCATTAATTAAGGGGGAAGTATGTGTGGGTCCATTTAGAGTGATGGAGGGTGTTGGTAATTGCCCAGTGACCCAAATATTCTTTTTCACCATCAACACCAGCAAGACCCTGATTCAAACTGGAGCCGTAACGTGTCTGACTTATTTAACAAGCATCACCTAAAAGTCCAATAATAATGCTCTATATCTACATTAGCTGACATTCATCAGCGCAGACTGAGCGTTTGCACAGCGTCAGGTTGGGGCTTTTTGGGTCGTAGTTACTTCTTAACACAAACATAAATATTGATGTCAGAAGTTGAACTCATGTTCTCACCTGGTTCATGCAGTTGCTGCAGATTTATTGGTAGAACCAATGGATCTCTAATCGGGTCAGTCTAAAGTCCAGTGAATGAGTCGCGTTCATGAAACTGGAGGTGATGCAGCCTTTCATCCGTTAGCAACGACACTGAGGTCTAAAGGTTGGTACCAAGAGGCCCAAAGTGATCCGTTGAAGGCGGGATGGATTCCTGACCCGACCAGCTGAGTGGTGCAGCTGAGACTCATAGGACCAGGAAACGTTTCTTCTTCTGCTGCAGCTCATGGAAACGAGCTAATGATGCTGTGCAAAATGATCCACGTTTCAGGACTGCAGCTCAGCCTGCAGTAAAACTTACAGGGAAAATGTTTTAGAAACTATCAGTGGTTGGACCAGATCCCAGCCCGAAAGTCTGACTCTCTGGTCAACGTCTGGTCCGGTTCCGGCGGTTAACCTCTGGTCCGGTTCTGGCCGGTTAACCTCTGGTCCGGTTCCGGCCGGTCAACGTCTGGTCCGGTTCCGGCCGGTCAACGTCTGGTCCGGTTCCGGCTGAGTCCAGCCTGTCATGGCGGCCTCCAACCAGGAAGTGAACGAATCCGTTCAGTTTCCGTTGTCCACGTTTCCAAACATGGAGCAGTCCAAGTGAGAGGAACATCTTGAAGTTTTTGTTAACTTATGATTAGCTTTGTAGCGTCGAGCTAAACGTTAGCGATGGGGTGAAATCAGGTCCAATTGTTTCAAACTTCACACCAAGCTGCCGTTGTTCCTGAACACCCAGAGTCCAAAGCAAAGGACTGACTGGTTTGATTAGAAAACTTTTTCATATCAAATCAAACCTTTACTGAACAGCTAACGGTGAAAGCCTCAGCAAAAGGTTCTCAGCAGGTTAACCTGGACCTTTTTAGCACAAGTTCATAAAATGTTTTTTAAAAATCAGCCCAACATGGAGCCTGGGGTGCCACCTGGATGATGTTCTGGTTCATCCTGGATGTTCTGGCACCAGTAATTCTGGTGGGAATCATGTGATTCTGCAGAAAGTTTCCTACAGAATAAGGAATCCTGATCGTAGAGATTTTTAGGAGAATCCCAATGGATTTCTTTTTTATTCTCGGTAAAGAAGAATAATTTCTGTCTGGTTTCAGTCCAGAGTTATCAGGATCCGGCATCAAAGGATGGAAAGTTGTTCACATTTTCCATCTCATCTCCAGTCTAAATCCAGCCGTGCTGCTTGTGTTTGTTTGCCAGGCCGCCGCCGCCGCCTGCATCTGGATGTTTATGAGTTATGCTGACAGCAGGAAATATATGTCAATATTGATTATCATTACTGAGTCCCACAGAGCCTGTCGATCAATTAGGCGCTTCAGACGGAGCAATAACAAACCTCCAGGAAGAGGAACTCAACCTTTTTAATTAATGACGGCTTTGTTTTGCTCTGCTAACACCCACAATGCACCACTGGAGAGACGGCTTCAAAGCAGGACGTCTAAGGAGAGGATTTTCTGACTAACTGGTGTTTTAACTGGAGAAATGTAAAGTCACACACTGGCCCGTCACTCTATCCTGTTTGGAGAGCCGGCAGAGTGGTTCTCTGGAGGATCGCCCCCCAGGGACAGAAAATGCATTAAGAAATTAATGTTCGCCCTGGGATCTGCCCAAAAGCCCAGACTTAACCTGTGGCTCTGCGTGGAAACCCAGATGACTCCCGAGGTTGACTGCTGAGGTCAGTAATTGATAGGCAGTCGTTTCAACCCCCCCCACCCCCCATGGCGCCTTCTGTTGGCCGAAGACAACAGGCCTTAAAAAGCCATCAAAGCAAACACTGGGTGGAAAACGCTTTCCTCGACTCCAGATTCATCCATTCATTCCCAGTCAGTTTGTCACTAACCGATGCGTTTCTGCCTGGAAACCGCACAAACATGAAACAGGAAGTAGTTCTGCTGATACAATCTTCAGATCCAAAAAGGACAACATGGTAATGCTAATAATAATAGTGATAATAAATGTAGCCGCTGTCGTTTGTCGCTGCAATGGCTCAGAAAGGACTGGGATTGATTGTTGGCTGTTTTTCTTGGCTGTTCTGCTGGGAATTCTCCGGGTCACTGATTGTTGTTAATGGTGATTTTTAGACAAAATAACTGAACAGGAATGAAGGAGTGAAACTTGCAAAGTGCAGTTTCCTTTAGCTCAGGAGTTCAACACATTTTCTCACCTTCAGCAGTTTTCCTCATTCAAACGTCACCATAGGAACGCTAAACTCTAAAATGACCAAATTATTTTCCCACATTGATTCTCTCCACATGTGCGCAGATAAAATCTGATGTACTGAAACATGTTTTCTCTGGACGTTCCTGTTCACACCGCAGGAAGGTCAACACCAGCCCAACTCTGCACTTTCTCCTTCTGATCCAGAACCAAGTGTGGTTGAGATCCAACACAAGTCATGTTTGCACAAACACCAGTTTACACAGTTTGACTTTCCCACTGAAGCCGCAGCTGCTTCACAGGCTGAGGCTGGACTTTCCCCTCCAGCTCCTGACAGTCTGATCCTGGGTCCTTCAGATGGATCTCATTGGCTGCTCCAGTTCTGCAAGCCTTGCTACATGCGTGGTCCATGGTAAAAGCTACATGCGTGGTCCGAGCTAAATGCTACATGCGTGGTCCGAGCTAAATGCTACATGCGTGGTCCGTGCTAAAAGCTACATGCGTGGTCCGAGCTAAATGCAACATGCATGGTCCGTGCTACCTGCTGCATGCGTGGTCCGAGCTACATGAAGCCTCTGCTCCCTCTCTTTACATGTCCCGGTTGATTTGCTCCAGGCGAGCAGAAGGAAACTCGCCTGGTCCACCTTTTCTGACTGTCTGAAACATTTTAAAAGTTTGCTCAACATTTGCATGAGCAGGATGGAAACACAGCTGGTGATATCAGTATGAAAACAACTCCAGGAATGTTTTAATGACGTGGAACTAAAACGCTACATAATGCTGTTGTTTAGAGGCCATTGTTTGAAGTGAAGTTAATTTGAATTGGCTTCTTTCTGCCTTTTTGATGCTTCTTGGTGTGTTCAGTATTCACTTTATTAGACATAACTTCATTTATGGACTGTAAACTAAAACACACCGGATCTCCGGTGGAGAATCGGGTCGGACGATGCGCTGTGTCTCCAGCAGTCCGACCACGACGGGCTTTAGGTGTGTTTGGTCTTGATTTCTGTGTTTGTGCAGAAACATCTGGTGATTTCTCCTCCATCAGTAATTTATGTACTGATGTTTCTTCTTTGCAGCAGTGACTTCATAAGCTGCCATGTTTACATTGGACAATTCAAATAAGACAAAAGTTGGACCATAAAGCATAAACAGACTCAAACTGGGGCAAAAAGATCAAACACTAACTTCACAGTTTAAAGCTGAAAGCATTGAAAACAACCCGAGCAGGTTCCCCAAGTCCAACAAGAAATAAATTGAAAGTTGGTATTTCTCAGCATATATTGTGTTTGCAGCCTAAAGTCAATGTTTGAAATGGTAAGTGCAGCTAAGCCTCTGGTGTCTCCACTGTAACCCATGTGTCTCCATGCACACACTCCACTGCTCCTCAAAGAAAGCTGAAACTCCGAGCTGCTCGTCCAAACGTCGGCTTTTACAAACGGACCGCTCGGAGATTTCTGACTTCCTATTGACTTCAGTCCCAGCTGATTAAAAACAGCGGCAGCAATAACACACCGGCTTACACAAATATTAGAAGAAAACTCTCTTGAAGAAGGCAAACTGTTAAATTGAATGAGAGGAGAGAAGTCGAAGCGCTGCTGCGTGACTGCGGTGGCCGTGAGTTCCTCTCTATGCGGTCTGTTCATATTCTAATCAGTACGTTTCCTGCTTGCATTGATCAGGGCTGATAACCACCACTTGGTGTCTCCTCAGCAGATGCCAGAGCGCGATAGGACCAAACACTGAAACCAAGTGAGAAACTACAAGGCCAAACAGGATGGAAAATATCAGAAAGCTGCTTCCCGCGTGTCAGATTGTGATTTCGTTTAGGAATCCAAGATTGCTCGTTAAAAGCGATGCACTAAAGGAAGCAGCGGTTTAGTTCTGGGGAAAATGCACGACTTTCTGCATCAAGGTAACTAAACGCAACGATTTCCTTATGAAAATGCCAATAAGTTGCAGGAATTTTAACATTCAGGTTTAGTCAGAAATCAACACATTGAGCAGCTGAAGCTGTATGAATTTAACCTGAAAATGACTAAATCAAATGTTGCAACACGTTAATGAGCCGCTGTGATGTAAAAAGGAAACAAATTGAGAGTTTTTCCTTATCAGCTCAGCGCGGTGGGGCTCCATGTGAGTTCAGCCGAACCATGTAATGTTCTTCACCTCTTCCTGTTTCCTATCAATTTCAATCAGTCAGACGAACATGCATCCCACGCCGTCACTCCGCACTGATCAGATGCACGCTGCAGCTCCTGCTGGAGCTTTTCTTTTGCTTTCACTCGTTTAAATTTGATCAACTGTTTAAAACCAGTGAAGTTCCTGCAGAACCCGGTTCTGAACACTTTGATTCATCAGAACCTGTTTTATGTATCAGTTTACAAGCTGAATAAAGTAAAGGTGAAAATGAACATTTATTTTTTTGCTAAACTTTCTCCCTCTCTGTGTTTTTCCCTCCCTGCCGGGGTGAACCTTCCATATTCGAATTCTTTTCAACTGCAGTCACCTATTTCCTATCTCGCTAATACATTTTCCACATCTGTAAAGTTTATTTTAGTAACTTTATTGGTTTCCCCCGGTGAGTCAGGTAGAGGAAGAGAAGTCATTACAGCTTAGTCCTCCAGCTCGCCCGCCTCCACCTGCACCGCCAGGAGAAAAGTACAGAATGTCGACAGCTATCTCTCAAATTTCATCAGGTCTTCTCTGGAGACTCCATTTGTGTAGTAAACATCTTAAAAAGGTTCCTTTGGCTCCCCTCTCCCTTTCTTCTCCCTCATATTTATTTATTTCCCTCTTTCTGTCTTTTTATTTATTTCTTTTTTATTTTTTCTCCGGATTCGGCTCGTCTTATTTTTTAAACTGCTTGACTCCTAAAATACAGATATCACAGCTGGGCCCCATGAGTTTTTGAAAAATGAGCATATTACTTCCTACATCTCCCTTTTCCCTTATTTTTGTCACAATAAATATTTCCATTTATATGCAAATTATTATCTACTGACCAAGAATGGATAAAAACTGGTCTTGTTTTCATTGTGGCGCGGCGAGCAAGCGGCTGTGAAGGCGGGACGTGTGGGAAGCTGGGAGAGCAGCTCCTCATTTAAAGAGTAAATAATCTCCCATTGCATTCTATTATTTATACCCCTGGCTTGAAAGGGACTGTATTAACTTATAAGTTATAAGTAGTTAGAAGTTACTTACTTTAAACTGGGGGGAGCAGCGAGCCGACGCTCTGCTTAGCTGACTTCACCCCAAATTGCTGACATAATTACATGAATGTAATTTTTTATGACTCACAGAAAATCTCTGCATTTTCACTGAAGCAGATAATTAGACTTGGAATAAAGCAGGGGCGGAATAATTAATACATCAAAACTAGATGAACTTTTTCTAATTATTTTTATTTAATCTCCATTCTAATTATTGTTCTAGTCGGCTGAGCGAGATTGCCTTTCTCATTCAGGGGTGTGAAATGCACCCGTAGCGCTCAATCCTCACCCAGTGAAATATCAACTAAGCGTGGAGACGGGAAATCACAGGCTGCTCGCCGCTCTCCTTCCCTCTCTGATTGAACTGTAATTTAAATTTCTCCATTGCCAACAAACAATTTACATACACCTGCCAGACTCTTATTTATTTATTTCCCCTGACTTCCTCCCTGCTCTCACCTCCATCCCACTCCAAATGTATGGCAATCAATATTTCTCCTGCTTTAAATGAGTTTGTTAATTAGCCTAATGTGGTTTGGATAGAGGTTGTGTTTTTCCTCCCTATCGCGGCGTTCAGGAGGAGCGTTTGCTTAAAATAACCGGAGGAAACAAAGTGTGTGTATCTGTGGAAAGACTTGCTGACCACAGAGTAAATTTTCCCACTTATCTCTGGTGTCACTCTACCAAGAACCTGCCGCTGAAAGGGAATGGTGCATCTGATAAGAGCGCAGTTTAATGCTGATGTAAACATAATTAACACTCCTGACACAAACGCTGCCGATGTGGGCACACTCTGCTGGGTAGATGCACAAACACAAGAGCTGATTAGGAAAACGAGCGGCTTTTTTCTGCTACTAGAAAGAGACGGTTTGGTTTTTAAGCAGCGGAATATTTTACCAATTATGCTTCAATCAACATTTTCTTTATGTAATATTGGCAGATTTTACTGGAAACATTTAGAGTGTTGCAGAAAAACCTCCAGGTCACATTTCAGAAAAACATAAAAAGAACAAAAAATATAGTTTTACACAAATGTTTTGTACAAAGTAAAAAACTTTCAGGAAACTTGAATGGAGTTTTTACATGAACTCTTAACATTTTCTAATGTAAAATATATAGAAGAAAGGTTTATTGCAATTTATATTACATATTTGACATTTTTATTATATAAATTAATGAAATTAATATGTCTAAGAATTTTAATTTATTTTCTATTTGTTTTAAGAATTTTTTACACATCTGTGTAAAATACATGTAATTTTTTTCATTGGAATTTTTTACATGGATAAATAAAATATATAAGAATTATATTTTTTATTTTACACATCCATCATTTTATTGTTTAATTTCTGCACATGTAAATAAATCATAAGCACTTTGTGGATGTTGCTGCTGCTCAGCTTCTCTCCTGCAGCCGACCAGAACTCAGCAGAACTTCCTCCAGGACGCGTCACTGAACCGGTTCTGCTGCTTTGTGTTCGCTCACACATCTGATCGCACAAACACACGTAACGGAAACGCAGATTAGGAACTAATGCAACTCAGCTATAAAAATAATAATAATAATAATAATATGGAGGAATAAGAAGAAAAAAACATTCATCACAAGCATGAAATTAAAATAATTCCTGCTCTCCCTCCACATCCACAGCTTCCCATTACAGACTGTGTGTTCACTAGATTAAAATTGCCGCTTGATTAATACACAAAACAAGATCAGATTTAATTAACATCAGATTTAATTGAGGCTCCCACAATTCTTTGCAGCTCAGATCGACGATTGCGAGGCTCCATAATTAAACCAATGTAAATCTACCAGTGCTTTTCAGAGAGAAGAAAACACATCTCCTCATTTAAAACAAAAATATTATTATTATTCCTTTCTACAGATTACAATTTTAACAGAGAAATTATTTGGGAGTAATTTAATTAAACAGATAATAATGTTTGCATAAAGAGCTGAAATTCCTCCCTATTTTGACCCGGTTTGAATAGATTTCATGACTGTGTTTAATTTGCCTGATTCTCCTCATCTATTTGTGAACATCCAGACGAGCTGTAATCTAGATTAAGAGCCATCAGGAAGAGAGAGCTCATATCCTGTTTAATGAAATCAGGCTGAAAGCCTCTTAAAAGGCGCTGCGCTTGCAGCAGCACTTTAAAACGCTTCCAGTCGGGTCTCGCTCCGTCCTTCGCTGATCTCAGGCCCAGTTTCTTATTTCTTGTTTGTTGAGTTGATATTCTGGCTGCGTCTGGACGCCGTATCATGATCAGACCAGATAGCAGCGTTATCACTGTGTTGTATTATTTCTATGGGCCAATATTTTCACTACTATCAATCCAATCTGGAGTATCTGCTAGGTGTGTGTGTGAGTGTGTTTGCCCTGTTCTGCTTGGTGGGACTCTGTGTTCAAGGCTGCATGGAGGGAAGCCAAGCCCCAGGGCTCCTCTAAGCATGTAGTGCCACCATGTGTCCGATGTGGGAACTGCATGCTGGCTCAGAAACGGGAAAATAAGAAGACAAACATTTATTGGACCTTTAATTCTCTTTGAGAAGAAAAGGTCGAAGAATTCAGGTCGGATGGAAAACGGATTCCTGACCTAAAGAGCATTGAATCCTTCAAAATAAATCAGCTGGAGGTGAAATATCGTCATGGGAACCGCACTAGTTACAGCAGAGCATTAGAGACACGCTAAGAATAAAATCTACAAGAATAAAGAATTTATATTTTATTTTTCTCAGTGTGGCTCTAAAACTCAGTAATTTTAGACAAATCAAGTTAATCTTTCAAAATGATTCTAATAGAAACTTTAATGGATTTTAAACTTAAAACTGCTCTTTTGGTGGTGGCAGCATCATGCTGCGGGAAGCCAGTCAGAGCTGATGTGCAGATGGATGTGGCTAATTACTGGAAGAGGACCCTGTGGGAAGTTTCTGGAGCTCTGAGTCTGGGGTCAAAGTTCACCTTCCAGCAGGACAATCAGCCTGAACATTCATTCATATCAATGGCTTAAAATGGCCTAGTCAAAGTTAAGAGCTACATAGAACTGGGAATTTGAAGCATTGTTTTACAAAGAAAAATGAAGAAAAGCTCCGGTCTGGTGGCAAACTGAAGGCCCGGGGGCCAAATCCGGCCCACTGTAGGTTTTTATGTGGTCCTCGGGACTCTGAGGACCATTTAGAACTTTTAACACAATAGTTGTCCTTAAATATTATTCAAATCAGAGCCGATTTTATCAGTAAAACTCTAAACTTTGTAAAGATGAATTGATTTCTGAGTTGGCTCCAGATTCACATTTTAACCGATTTATCGGTAGTTTGTGAGACGTTTTGATTTTCCTGCTGAAATCAGGATAAAAAATAAACTTTTTACGTTCTGCTGCAGCCGGCCCTTTAAGGACATCTGAGTTAAAATGAGCTTCTGAAACCCCCCAAAAGCCCTGGAGCCAAAAATAGTTTACAAAGTTCTGACTCAGTGAGGATGAATGTAAAGGCAAGCCACACTTTTCAGATTTTATCTTTTAAAAACGTAAAAATTTCTGCATGGTTTCCCTTTAACTTCGGGTTCTGAGTCACACGAAGTGCTGAACAGCGGCTGAACGTGAAAAGTTCAGACGGTATGAATACTTTCCTGCTGGCGCCAGAGGGATGAAGGCGTCACGCTCCAGGTGCGCTCACCTGTGCGGGCTCTCTGTGTGGCTCGTCGATGAATCAGCTTTTTTGTTCCCGTTTTCCCTCTGCGCTCATGTTGTCAGGGCGGTTCAGACACCCGGAGCGGGCCGTGGGCCGGCCGGCCACACCTCTACCTGAACCCTCACCTGGACCTGACCCGGCTGTTTACAGCCACGCTTTGTCTCCATGGCGACAAAGCCTCGCATGCTGGCTGTGGAATGAAAACAAGCCAGCGGCGCAGACGGCGAGGAGTCGAGGATGTAACGTAAAGCACAAGGCCTGGTCCGGCCAGAACCAGAACCACATTCCTCCAGGAATCAGCCTTCTCACCTCGCTAGCGCCGGCTCTTCACCGACTTCATGTTCCTGAATTAGACCAACAGTTCAACTGTTTTCTTTCTGTCCTCTCAGTATTGATGATTCTTGGGACCTTTCCACATGCAGCAGAGTCTATAAAACCAATATCTACGCCACAACGGTTAGAAAACTATCTTGCACTCGGCACTAAGCGTCGTTGAATTGTTTTTTATCGGATATTAGGATATAAAGTTAATGAGACGATGTTGATTGGGATTCATGTCAAATTGAAAACGTGGATTTATTATTTATCCCAGATTTAAAGGATCAGAATGATAAACCTCAGGTTTACCTGAACACACAAAAACACAAATCGTGTAAATAATGGTTTTTAGTGATTAATCTGAGTTTGTGTGTGAATGAAAGAACAAAAAGCGTAAAAATGATTTTCTAAGATATCCGAGATAAATAACTGGGCCTGAACTGGCATAAAGCCGTCCAACGTCATCAGGCGCTGGGACGCGTTTTATCAGATCAAAACATTCCAACGCAACGGCAGCGAGTTTCTGCTTTCTAACCCTGATCGGTGGTTTCAGTGTTTGACCTTCCTATTGCAGCCGGTCCGGTCCGAGCCGAGCTGGTCCCGTCCAATCCGAGCCGGTCCGGTCTGATCCGGTCCGGCCGACTGGTTGGTTCAGGATCTTTACTGTCAGTTTTCCTGCAGCCTTGTGAGGTTGATCAGTTACAATCTGTAATAATCTGACTGGATTATCCAGGGTTTAATGCAGGAATGAATAGCAGGCACAGTTTGTTTCAGATCCACTTGATATTTATGCTGGTAACAAATATTCATAAAAACAAAACATAATTTTTCATGATGAGTAAATATTTTACAGCTCATTTTGTGAGTTTTACAGACACAGCAATCATCTGTTCTTACCTGTAAACCAGAGATTCTCATTGTATTTAACCTCATGCTGGCATATTTACTGGAGTCACATTTGAAATTAATATATTATTGAAGCTTACTTTAAGTTATTGGTTGGCATGGCAACAGGAAACAACAGAAATATTCAGGTAATAAAAGCTAAAAACATTAACTGATTCCTCTTGTTACAAACCAGCTAATTACAGAACTCCTTCTTTCTTCCACACCTTACAGAAACATTTAACCTTACCCTCTTCTCTCGGTGCTGCCCCCACTGGTCAGGTGCAGAACTGCTTAAACTGTAGAGCCAACATTAGTGGGTTCAGCTGAGATTCTTTCCACATGACTTAGTAAGAAGAATGGAAGAAGTCGCTTAAGGATCCAAACCCTGACGTCAGTCTGAGAGAACATTTATGGGCGGAGCTGGAAAGGTGGGGGTGGGGGGGGGTGTGTGTGTTTGTCATTCTTTAAATTAAATGTTGTAATCTGAGTTACAGTTAATTTACCTCTGGGACCAACAAACTATTTTTTAATTGAATTGAATTTATCTTATAACCTCACAGATTTAATGTTTATAAATATATTTTCATTGTCAAATTTCATATTTCTTTATTTCTTAAACATTCATTTGGGTTCTAAATATCAACTTTTTTGCATTTTATAATCATTCCTCCACCAGAAAATGGATCCATCGACTGAACGCAAGTTTTTAACAATATGTTTGATATTTAACAATAAATATAATTTTCCAGTTGTGCAGAAAATGTAGATTTATTGAAAATAAATATTTAATACTTGGACTTTATACCTGAGCTTCATCTGTTGAAAACTTTACATTTGGTTGTAATATTTTATCTATTTTATGAGTTTATATCCGTAGAAACGATTTACAGCGAAAGACATTCCGTTCATAAGTATATATTTTAAAATAAAAGATTAATAAGATGCAGAATAATCTTCTTGCCTCTAAAGGCCTGAAAAGCCCAGATGTGAACCAACCAATCAGATTAATTAGCAGCAGCCAATCAGAGCCGGTTCTGTTGAAGCAGCGCTTCGTTTCGTCACGTTCTCTCTGGTCCTGGCCGTATTATCTGCGGGCCGGATCCCGGCTGCCCCGAACTGCCGGTTCAATTACCCATCATGCCCTTGACCTTTGAGGTCAGCGCGCTCCGGAGGATGAAGCCTTAGATGTCCAGAAAGTGAAAGAGAGGAGGAAGAGGAGCAGAGGGAGCCGGGGATTGAGAGAGATGGTGGGAGTGTGTGCGGGTGAGGGATGGGGTGTGTGTGGTGTGTGTGTGTGTGTGTGTGTGGTGTGTGTGGTGTGTGTGTGTGTGTGTGGGGTGTGTGTGTGTGTGTGGGTGTGTGTGTGTGTGTGTGTGAGAGGCCTCAGCCCTGCTCTCTCTTATCTCTCCAGCTTGGTGGAGTTTTAAATTATTCATTCCCTGCTGCTCCCGCCGACTTACACATCTCCATCACATGGCTGCCCGCATCCGCCCGGGGAGCAGGCGGTCGCCACGGCAACCTTATCGCAGATCGCAGATTTCGGCTCCAGAAATGAAATAAAAGAGGAAATTGGCTGTATTAGCATAAGAGGAGTCAGCCCGGAGTTGAATACACACATCAAACCCCCCTCCACAGAAGCCCCCCTCCTGCCTCCTCTCCTTATCAGGGCTGTCTGATCGCTGCTCTCTCTTTCTATATTTTTTCTAATTCCCCCCCCCCCCCACCCGTTCCCCACCTTGCCAACTCCAACCAGACCCCCGCCCCCATCCTTTCCCCGCCTCTTTGTTCCTCCTTGTGCCTGGAGAAGAATGGCCTGAGTGGGTGGAAGAAAATAAATGTGGTGGTGGTGACCTCTGACCTCCTCTGGGGGGGTAAACAATAAGCAATAACCTGGGAGATGCGGCTGTGACGGCGCCGCGGCCGCTGACTGACAGCACACTTTATTTCCGCTCTCTCCCTCCTCGTGGTTTTATTATTGCTGCCATCTTTCACTCGCCTTCCTGTCCAGGCGGATCTCGGATTTTACGAGTTTTTGGGCTCCAGGTTGTGTGATCGTCCTTAATGAAGAAAAGTGTGACATGCTCATGGTCCACGTTAGCATCCATCAAAAAGTCTTTACCAGGCTCCGTTCCACCCCCTCAGCCACCAACAAGTCACCCTAGTCCCCGCTTCCCTCCCTGCCCTAATTGAAGTTAAACAGCTGAGAAATAGCGACCATGTCCCCCCAGATGGTTATAAATGTCAACATACTCTTCCACTTAGATTGACACTTCCCTGGGGAAGCAAGCGCCTGCGACTCTGTTTGTTATGGTAATCGTCTTCCTCCCTCACATCTTTTGTGCAAATCAACCAGCGTGGAGAGAGAGGGACGGGGGATCGGGGACAATAACGCCCACCGCGCTCGCTGGTGGCAGTCTCGATTATCGTTATTGTCATCATTATTGCAACTTAGTTAAATGTTATTTAGAGGCAGCCGTGTTTTTGATGCATCTGCTTCCAGCCGTCAGACACGTTTGGGATCAGAAAGATGATAGCCTTAACACAAACGCTGCAGAATTATCTGCAGATTTTAAATGCATTCCTTGTCCTACATACCAGAACAAAATGGCTGAACTATCTCCTCAGCATGCAGAGCCAGCTAATGACCTAATTATTGGGATGAGATGAGCAGATCAAACCGTATCAACCGGAGCTGAGGACTGCTGCTCTAGATTGTCCAGAGTCTTGGGTCGCTGAAGCTTTCTCTCTGGCGCAGCCCACAAGATTTCTATCGGGTTTAGTTCTGGAGACCGAGGCGGAAATGGAAGCAGGCTGATTTTGCTCAATTCATTGTCCTGCTCCTGGATCTGATGACGGCTCATTTTCAGATTTCTTTGAAGGAGTTCAAGGTGCCCTGATCTATTTGAAACCGGTCTGTGCATGTTTGTGATGGTAGGAAAGAGAAGGCTGTTTTCTGGCATTATTTCCAAACAGGCCTCTTCGGTCCTTGTATGACCGGATTGATCCGCGTTGCTGCCAGGGTTGCCCTTTATCAGCAGGCCTGTTCATAGATTGGACAGGAGCAGTCAAGGTGTTGGAGGGATCAGTTTGGGATCAGGCTTCTGCTTTTTGCTGCTGCGGACCAGGCCCGATGTTAGCCTCATCAGACCAATCCAGATTTCACAGCCGGGATGGAGACCAGCATCTCTTAAGTCCAAGGTTATGGTCTTGAGATGGGAAAGGGTAAAGTGCGTTCTCCAGGTCAGGATAGAGGAGCTTAGTGGGATTCCCCCAGAGGACGGCGCCCAAGAGAGTAGGAAGTCCCCAAACTCTAGACCGGCTCTGGAAGACAATGTTACACCAACATTGTCTTCTCTAGAACTAATCATTAAATCTGAATCAGTCAGTATTTTCTGTCTTTGCTCCAGGATTTATAGCCAATGTTGCACCTTAATTCAGAAGACTACTGATAATATTACAGCTGCACTGAGTGCTGGCAGAGTTTGTCCCTGCTGCGGACATCCAGCTCCACCAGAGAGACACCAACAGCCAAACTGGCCAATTTGCCTCAGGAATCACTTTGAATGTGTGCTTTAGTTCAGAAACAGTTTAAAGGTGTCATTAAATCCCATCTAAACACGAACAACAGTCAGCACCATTTTCTATTCATTGGAGTCCAGAAATAAGCTTTAGAACATATGAAATTACAGAACTACAAAGTTATGTTCCCTCAAAGCGATCTAAATGCCTGTTCTGCCCACTTTTGTTCTTCTATTCATCTGTTTAATCACAAGTGCCTTAATGCTGGAGCGCTGCAGACTGCCTCTCGAGGCTTTATCTCCGGCTCGTCCTGCTCCCTAAATCCTAAAACCCTCCTCCTGTTTCCCACTTGGTCGCATCGGGCCTGTTTGTTCGTCAAGCTCTTAATCTGTTTTAAGTGGTGAATACTTTGGAACGGTGCAGAAAAGACCTTAACATGGAGTCGGCCCAGGCTTCCAGATCCACGCTGCTATCCTCGGTGGTCTTCTAAAGCTCCCTCCGTTTCCCAGTGTGATTGTGCCTGGTTTGGTTGCAGGCTCATTACGGCCTACATCTGATTTCACATGGGCTATAGAGACGCCGAGCGCCTGTGGCTCTGTCCCTCCCACTCAGTCTGCTACCTCTCACAATCCCGTGTGTAGGTTTCCTGAGAAGCGCCCGTAATGGTGGCGGTTTGCGGCGGAGACTTGTAGAGTGCACGCGTGCGAGTTTGATGCCAAGACCACACATCCGGAGAAACACAGCGGCTGTCAGAGAGCGGCGTGGTAATGGTGAGAGACAGGGTGAGACGAGAGACAATGACGATCAGTCACTGTCCTGAAATGGATCGGCGCTGCCCCCCCCTCGCCGTCCTCCTGGTCCAACCCCTCCGTCCCACGCTTGTTCCTGCTCCCTGGCTCAGACCAGATAACCGCAGCGGGACGAGGCGCGTCCCGTAACGGCGGCTCCGGCCGGTGGAGCGTGGGCGCGGCGGGGCTGATACCCCGGTGGGTTGTGGGTAGTTACACTCGCTCCGGCCCTCGGGGTGGAAGCCAGAGAGGATGCTGTCTTTTCCTGTCCGGTTGGACGGCATTGGTCACACGGGATTTCTGAGCTCAGGCCCACACCAAGTTAAGGAGTGGCGGCGTTTGTAAGGTCTGTTTGGACATGCGTTAGCGCGGCGGGATGGCGATACGGACTTTGGAACAAAGCGGATTGAGACAAGACTCTGCAACATCTGCAGCTTTGCTGGGGCTTCATTTGATGTAGTTTCTTCAGGCGAAAACACAACTTCTACTTTTACATCAAGACATAAAGTCAAAGGACAAAGAAATCAAAGTTTGTCTGCAGAGAATAAAAGTTGTACAGCGGCTCCAGCAGTTCTTCTGCAGATTAGTTTTAATCATACGTACGTTTAATCATGTTTGGCGGATCTAAAGTTTACCTGCAAAGACATTTCACTTCTAAGTAAAATGCAGCAGTTGTTCTAAACAGGTTTTGAAAGGAGCCATGAAGGATTTGTTTGCAGGTTTTTTTCAGCCTGAAGAAACGAAGAGGAAATAAATCTTAATTTAGTGATGAGAGATAAAAATACATCTCTTGTTACTTGCTGGATCTTTTTTATGAATAAGTTTTGAAAAATAAGGTATTAAAATGACAGCTGAACATTACATTTTAAACTCTGAAGTCACTTCACAACTTTTAATTAAAACAAAATAGTTATTTTTTAATTGAACTTGTTTACAGAACCAAGCTAACGCTACATTAGCCACTGAACTGTTTGGTTCTTTGTGCTGCGAGGTTTTCTGCCCAGATTTAAAGACATTTCTTACTGATTGATCCAACTTGTCCTCAGTCTGAGGATGTTTGTCAGCTGCAGCGCTCGTACCCACAGAGAGACGTTTTGGGGACATAATGGGACGTTTTGCATTTTCCTCTGGGTTACGTACCTTTTTTGAGATGTTTCAAATCTTTTCTGGATAAGGTACAAAAGTTTTAGAGAAGGTTGGAGGAGATGCCTTCTTTGGACACGTTTTGTGACTTTTTATAAACGTTTCCTGCTGATAATGGGGACGTTTCGTTTCTTCCCCTGATCTGGACCAAACAGAGATCAGAACCAACCAATGAAGATGATAAAGGACAAAATAAACCAAATTAGTTTACATAATAAGGTTTACATTAAGTATTATTCTCCACAGTAAATAATTACGTCTTATTGCCGTTAAATATTAAATATTATACAGTATGAGTGACTGGAAGGTGTTAAGTAACAAACCGTGGGCGTGTGTGTGTGGGGGGGGGTGGGTGTGTGTGTGTGTGGGGGCGTGTGTGTGTGTGTGGGGGCGTGTGTGTGTGTGTGTGTGGGGGTGTGTGTGTGTGTGGGGATGTGGGGGTGTGTGTGTGTGCTCACACGCAGCGGCTGCAGCAGGCAGGTCCCATAAATCGCGGCGCTATCAGTGGTCCGGTCTCAGACCTCGGTGTTCCTTTATTGAATGTTATTGTAACTGGTCGGCCCCTTGGTGGATATTTCCTGGTCAGAAATCAAGATCAGAGCTTAGAAAGCTGGGGGGGCGAGGAGGAGGAGGAAACAATGACTGATGGACACTGGAGGAGAGGCGAAGGATAAGAGCTGGAGTGGGTGGCCACTGGCAGCGCTTTAAAGGCTGGCAGAGAGCGACTGGTGATACTGGGCTTAATGTGGAGCCGGGGGTGTGAGGAGAGATGAGATGTGGATTTAGGATCATCCGACAGACAATAAAGGATCCAGACAATCTCTCCATCCCGGTCAGATGAAGGTGTTCTCCTTTTAAATGCGTCTTTCTGAGATGGAGAGTAGGAGGAAGGAGATGCAGAGGAGCAAAACTAGAAATTTAACCAAAACCATCTTTGTTCTGATGCAACAGATTTAAAACCGTTTAAACTTGAACTTCCTTTAACATGTCAGTTATGAAAGTTGGGTTTCTATTTTTAATGGAAAGAAAAGAGAAACAAAGATGATCTTTGTGATCTGGATGAGATTTTCTTTCTGAGTTTCTTCTTTCTAAAAAAGATTCATTGTCAGAAAATAAACTTATACTTTTAGCTTCCTTTTTTGTTCTAATGCATCTTTTTAAAGCTATTTTCTGAAAACTTTTGGTTCTAAAAAAATTCCCTTATTTTTTCTGATTAATTATTTTCTTGTCACTTTTTTCACTTTCTACTTCTTCTACTAATAAAACCTTTTTTAGATAATTTATCTAAAAACTTTGTCCTTCTCACCTGCGATACGCATCTTTCTAGAAAATAACATTTACATTTAACTAAAGTCGAATACTAAAGCCCGTTTGTTTCTTTTTATTATTTTCCAGAAGGACGCCTGCTTCAAGTCCTCTGGAGGAAAATTCAATTATTAGTAAAAATAAAATGTATTTTTTTATTTCACTTCTCAGTTTTCAGTCATTTCTATTGAGTTTTTACATTTTCCAATGTAATTTATCTCTTTCTGACCATAAAGGTTTATTTCTGTCTGATAATCCAGATATAATCCAGGACAGAAGCATCAGCAGGTCCAGTTATAACAGGTCTGGTCCTGTTATCGGAACAGGTCCAGATTATTTTCTGGTCCGGTTCAGATAATAATCGCTGATTAAAGCTCAGCTGTGTGGAATAAACTCTTACATATTCTAAACTTACTGAACACAGTGAAATAACAACAGTAGTGAATTTGGGCCTTTAAACCAGGAGAAGCAGCTTGATGGTGACCAGCAGCGCCGGCGCCGGCGGTCCTGACCCGTTTCCGTTCAGTTGGTCTGTAAAAGGCCAGAACCAAGCGGATCATAACACTGAGACGTTTCTAGGCTTCAGAGATCAATGAGGAAGATTGGTGGTGTGAGTCTAGTTCTAATGGAAACTCTGCGGTGTGACGCCTCACTTCCTGTCCTACTTTGCTGCACCAATCAGAAACACGAGCCTGCAGAGCTTCAGGCTGACACGAGTCCAACCCGGACAGATTTAACCTTTAGAATAATTTAACGAGAAAATCACCAGACGCCATCAGCTGGTGGCGTTAACATCACTGCTGCTGCCAGTTTGTTGCTGTATTTAGCAACTTTCACACAAAGAAATCTGTGTGACTCTGTGAAACTGTAATTTGTGCATCTCTAGTTCTGTTATCTAAACTGGTCTGAACATTAAGTTGTTAGAATAATGAAGGGTCGGCGCTGCGGTTTGCTTTGCTCTTGGCTTCTGTATTTTCTCAGGCCTGAACTTTATAGTTTTAAACTGATACTAAAAGCAACATATCTGCAGGTTTAACATCACAACTAAACCTGTTACATCAATCAGCAGTTAGTTAGATCCATCCTGAAGGGAACCATTTACTTTCTGACCTTTCTGTCAGATTGAAATCCACTATTAGTTTACATTAGTAAACTATTAGTTAGTGAACCAGTAGTTTATTAACTAATAATAGTTTATTTATTTATTCTAATAGTTTATTTAATAAGCTCCTATCATCTGTTAGGTGTCGTTAACACCTGAAACATTTTTGAAACATCTACAACAATTAACCAGTTTTTGGACTTTTCAGTTGATACTTCGTCAGACTTGATAAAAACTTCAGTTTTATTAAAATCTTTAGTATTTAATGTAACTCCATGACCAGTGTGTGAAGCAGAATCCAGCAGCTTTGCGTTAAACCCTGAGCTCTGGCTGTGAAACAAAACTCCTGGTCTCTCCTCTCTGGCTGCAGACGTTGAGCCGCCGCGGCGGCGGCGTTTCCTGGTGGGCGTGATGCGCCGGACTTCCCCCGGCCGCGTTCTCTGGCTCTAATTGCTACGGGGATCTCGGGGTGGCAGAGACTGAATGGACTGCAGAGATTGTGGTTCCACTGCTGCTTCCCAAACGGGCTTTTCTCCCCATGGGCCTGCTGGTCCACAACTCCCAGATTCCCCCATTTGCCACCCTCTCGCCCCTCACCTCGCCTGCGTAATGCAGCCGTTCTCCGCTCAGATAGCCGCTAATTTCCCAGAACTGACTTGTTCCAGAACCGGCTGGGAAAAATTCCAACACCTACGTTTGTTCCTTCATGTCCACAACTCCAGGAATTTCAACATGTTTCTCCAGGAACTTCCTGAATCTTTGCCTGCTTGTTTAACCTCCTCTTTCCTTTCTTTTAAATGATTAAACATTTAATCGTCCATTGCTGGATGATTAAATAAACCAAAACCTCAAATGTAATGAAGTTAATCAAGTGGCCCTGAGATCTGATTGGCTAACCTGCCAGGCAGCTCTGCGGCTGACCAATCACGTTCTGTGTAGCAGCGTTGGCTCCGCCCACCGACTGGTCATAAGTTGCTTTGTGTTTTTGGAGGTTTATTTGCTTTTTGTCTCTGATTCTAAATTATTCAGATAAACTTTGTGTCTTGATTCAAATGACATTGACTTTAGTTTCCTGAAAGGATTTTATAGAACAGATGAAACTTGTCTTCTTGTCAGACGTTAAAACAGAAACATCGTCCTTTTGGAAACGTTGGACCACAAGCCTAAAGTTTGCATTGAGAAATTATTTACATTTTACTTTTATTGGTTTGAGTTCATTTCCTTGAAACCTGCTTAAGTTTTCAGTTATTTTTTCTTCTCATTCTTAAGACGAGTGATATTTAAATGACCCACAGAAAGAGTCATTTTTATATCTTGAATATTATTTTCCGCAGCGGAATCAAACCACCTGCTGCTCTGCTCTGGGTCTCTGCTGCTTTGTGATTTATAAAGATGCTCTGCAGATAAAAAGGTGATTATACCCATGATCCTCTGCAGCCAGCGCGCCTTCATTATGGTGAGCGCAGCCAGAAGTCGGCGTCTGATGTGGAGCCGGCCACCTCAGGGACGAGACGCACAAACCAGCTTTTAAAACGCTGATCTGCAAATCGGCGTCTCTCCAGATTGTGGTGAGTTTGGCAGCGATCGGGAGGAGATTATGGATGTGATCTGCATCTGGTCGCAGATGTTTGGACTTCTGCTCCAAAATTAAAAATGATGTGCATTGAAACCCGTTCAGGGGATAAAGCCTCATGTAAACAGAGTTTGGTGAAGGCAACAGGAGTTGGTCAGTTCCTGGAGGTCAACCGTTGGTGGATTACACTTTGAGTTTGGCCTGCTGTAAATCCTGATGCTTCCTGCATCAACAAGTTTCCTGCCTCCCGGATCGCTGCTGCTGATTGGAAATGTCAGATTTCCTACTGCAAGTGAACACATCCTGAGCTACATCAACCATGAAACACACCAAGGAAAAGGCGACGTTAAAATAAACGTTTCTTTAAAGTGACCCTGAGTGCCAAAAAAGGAGCCTGCAAATTAAATACATTATTATGAACATAAAGTTCATAATGTTTACATACGGCGGCAAATCAAACAAACTGTAAGAAAAATGATGATTCATAACCATAAAACATCTAAAGTCCATATAATTTACTTTAAAACATGTCTCCCCTGAGCTCAGACATTTAGCTACAATACGGGCAGATTGTTGTAAAACCTCCTCATCTCTCCACCTGAGCGCGCCGCAGCAGACAGAACATCAAATCAGGTCCGCCGTCGCCTTCACGCCGCGGCCGAGCCCCGTTTCCACGACCTTTCCCTGACCTTGGAACGTCTCTCGATTGCTCCGCTGAGGTTTTCTGATTCTGCGTGTGAGGACTGCAGCTCAACCGGAGGCTGTCTGCAGGCAACGCAGCAACACAGCAACGCAACAACGCAGCAACGCAGCAACGCAACAACGCAACAACACAGCAACGCAACAATGCAGCAACTCAGCAATGCAAGGCAGCAACTCCAATCCACACAAATAAAAAGGCGAAAATCAGCAGGACTGGAAGATACTGAATGGGATTAGGCTGATTCTCTGGGTGTGTGTGTGTGTGTGAGACTAAAAACACAATCATCATCATCGTCATCGCTGCCTTCATCAAGCAGCCTCAGCGGCTGTTAATAATATGCACCTTCTGTCTAATTTGGCCATTATTCAGGCCTGTCAGGCCACAATTATTTAGAGCTTATCTCTGTTGCACATGAGATGACGCGTTTGTCACGCTCATACACACACACACACACCCCCCCACACATATATGTGCAGACACAGACCAGGCCTTTCTAGATCCCAGTGATGAGGACCTACCGCCCCCAGCGTCATTCCAGCATTGATTACTTGGCTGCTGATCGCTGCCCAGATGCAGCCCCACGATGCTGCTGCTGCTGCTGCTGCTGCTGCTGCTGCTGCTGCTGCTGCTGCTGCTGCTGCTGCTGCTGCTGCAGCCCCTCGATGCTGCTGCTGCTGCAGCCCTGTGTTTATGCGCAGATTGCATTGTTGCCCCCCCACCCTGGAATTTGTTTATTCTGTGGGCTGATTTGTGTTCAGTAATGTCATCTATCCCCCTCTGGACTTGGAGCCCGAGCAGCAGCAGCGGGGGGGGGGGAACAGAGAGAGAGGGAGCGGGCGAGCGAGCGAATTGCTGCACTCAGATTGGCTGAGAAAAGGATGCGTGATATTGGGTTTCTATGATGTTTTGTGAGCCGTAATTTGATGCCACGCAAAGTGTTGAGCGGAACAAATATAGAGGCGTTGTTAAATGATATCATAAATTAGTGATCAGGAGCTGCAGAGATGTATGTATTTACTGCACTGATTGGGTTACATTCCCATAACAAGACCAATGTTCCACAGCTCGGCGTTTTTTAAATCCCATTTCAGCTGCTTCTATTTTCAGAACAAACCAGCCATGTAATGTGCAATAAAAGTTGGAGTAATGATGTTTTTAGGCAATAAAGCCAATGGATGTGGCCGTCATTAAGGCATCTTAACAATTGCAAAACAATTCTTATCGACTGGGAAATGCAACATTTTCCGAGGATGAGGAAATGAGGCGGCGAACAAAACTAGCCATCAGATAGCGCGCCTCCTTAATTCTCTCATCCCCTGTTAAATAATATCATTATCATTGCCTAATGACGATGCTGCAGCAGCGCTTATGGAATAAGCCGATTAGGACAGAGACAAACAGCGCTGGGCCAGGAAGCACTGCAAGGCCATTTACCACTTCACACAGGACAAATGAGTGTGTCCCCTCCATCTTCCCTTTCTCCATCTCCTCCCCCCTCCATCCACACTCCACTTCCATCCATTTCATTTTCCCCCGTCGCTCCAGCAGGCCATCATCAAGTATTTGATTTCCTCTCCTCCTTCCCTCTCTCCTTCCCTCCCCGCCGCCTCGCCGCCCCTTCCTCTTTGTGCGGAGGTAATCGTAGATGCAAAGGGAAGGGGCCCGCCGGTCCTTATCAGCCCATAACATCTGTCGGCGTGTCAGGTGATGAGATGGAGCGCTCGCGGCCTGCCGGCGGCCCGGACGGCTCCTTTAATGCAGAGAGGGGAGTGTGCAAACAAACAGCAGCTGATAGGGTCTATGCTTGTCACAATCGCTCAGGACCGTGATCTATCTTCCCCCTGCCTCCTCGCTCGCCCGCCCGCTCCCCGGCTCGTCTTCACTCCTTCACTTTCTCCTTCCGTAATCCGTCCAATCGGAGCCGATCGGGTCGGAGTGGTTCTTCTGCTGCTTATCAGGCGCCATGCGTGCTCAAAGAAAATGTTTCTCTTATCAACAGGCTCATTTCCACAATCATCATCATCATCATCATTACATCTATCATCATCAGGCTAATTCTTTACAGTGTTGGCATTGTGGCCAGGAAAACCATCAGAGACATTAGAACCATTATTTCCCTGGAAAAGTTTTCACCCCCCGGTCACTCAGGGCAGGGCGCACAAACTTTGTCTCATGTGAGTCAAAATTAGAATTTAAATTTAAAATCATTATTTTTTAGGTCCAGGCCTTAAAATGCAGCATATTTGCTGCATTGAAGGACAGAGATCTAGTTTTATGTAGCTTTTCATTTTCAGTAATAAGATTTAATTACTTTCTTTCAAAATGGTTTTTAATTAGCTAATTTAATGACAAACAAGCTGATTTGAAGGCAGTTTTTCAGTCAAAGTCTCTGGATAAACGTGATTCTATACATTATAAAATCTTACTTTCATATTACAAACACTGTGTTGTTTTTTACATTTTTCATTTTAAATAAAAAGCTCTGGTAATAAACTGGACCCATTTTTATCAGGAAGTGTTTTAGAACATCAAACCTATTTAAATATTAATAATCCAAAACGACACAAAAAAACACAGAATTCAGTTTTAATTTTGGATGGAAATAATCCAGATTAGTAATGACTCTTCAGAGTTTATCCCTCTGAACTTTGGATGGATGGTTGTCATTCAGCCACACTGGAGGGTTTCCAGCATGAACAGCCTTTTCAAGGCCTGGACTTTGACTAGGCCACAACAGTTTCCATGTTGTTTCTTCAGCCACTCAGAGGTGTGAGAAAACATCTGAGATTATCATATTGTTTTATCATTTAGCATGAAAATTTAGTCATCAGAATGTAGATTTATTATTGTCTCAATACATTTAGTCTGACGCGGCGACCCGACCCGGATAAATGAAGAAGAAGGACGGATGGACGGGTGGGCGCTATTTTTTGGTTAATATTAAAATAAATCTGACTAAAAAGTTATTCTCTCCATTTTCCCTGACAGAGTTGGTAAATACCAGTAAACGATGACCTCTGGATGCCACTTGGTGATAAAAGTCACACATTGTCAAACTTGTTGCTTCTTACTGACGTTCGTTGCAAACAGGAATGTTTTTCCGCTGCGCCGTCCTGTTGGCTGAAGAGGAAGTGATTAATATTTTTATTTACCGTCATATCGACTCTAATTTGATCTGTAATCGAATTTCAATGGGATTCGTCTGAAATGAAATGGACTGAACTTTAGGGATGAAATGATTAATCAATTATTGAAATAACCATCAACTCATTTAGCAATCGATTAAACTGGAGAGTAACTAAACCAAAACTGTACATAAAATCTAAAATCAGATGAAGCAGCTTTATCTGTAAAAATGTTTCAGCAGAAACATCTTTAGCTTCACCTTTTTTAAATTTACTAGTTATTTGTCTTGTACTTTAGGCAATAAAATATTTATTATTTATTTGTGTCTTTCAATGTGTTTTAATATTGTATAAAGGAAAGACTTAAGTGGTTGAATTAAAATCAGGATAATTGACAGATGAATGGATTATTAAAATAATGGTTAGTTGCTAAACCTCATGAAGCGCAGATATACTTCAGTTTCTCAGTGTGTTGCTTCCAGTAGCAGCAGCCGTTCCTCCAGTACAACCAGTGGAGGTTTCTGCCCACAAACTGGGATCTTGAGGTTCTGGAGGCGTTGACGCTGCGACTGCAGGAGGAATTTATCTGCGAGGCCTGCAGCTGAGCTGAGGCTACACAACTATCCTGTCATTGTCAGACGCTGGTGGCAGCAGATCAATAGTTGGTAATTCTTTGGCTGGAGGTCTGCGACTCCTCGCCCTTCTCCCGGCGTCTGCCCCCCCGAGCTAGAATGTCCTCTAATGGAGCAGGCCAGATCTAATCACTGCAGTAATTGAAGTTTACTTTGAAGCTTTCAATCTGGGGGAATATTTAAAGACAAAGCCACCATGAAACACTATCTACTGTCCCAGGCCTGATCTGATCTGGATCTAGCGCCCTCTTCAATAATTGATGAGCGTCTCAAACATACTTTTATCCCTGCGCTCGTCACATTTCTGCATTAACTCAATTTAAGATCCGCCACATGCTTTTAGAGTCGACTTCAATGGAGACGGACTGCTAGTCTCCTTTAAGGAGGAGAGTCAGCAGCAGGAGCGACCGGCTAGGAGTACACATTGAGCAATGAGCCGATGGAAAGCGCAGGCAGAACCAGCTCTCTGCATTAATTCAGTATTTCATGAACTGCTGACCTATCAAGGTTGAGGGAAAAGTTCAGGTGAAGATAGAAACTTGATTTATTCACTTGCACCAAATTATTCACTTCATGTCTCAAAATGAAGGTTTTCCATCTCTAAGATGATTAAAAGAAAATGTAGCATGGGAAGCTAACGTATAAACTCAATGCTAGCTGACGTTTGCAAAGCAGCCAATCCGGAAGCGCCGCTCAGTTTCCTCTGAGTTTGGACCTGATTTCTGGGCATCCAACGGCCCCCGAGCCTCATTTTGGACACCCCTGCTGAAAGCTAACAAAATAAAGAAATACAATAAACATTCAGGTATGGAGAAACCATCATGCAGACTTTACAGCTCTATGAAAGTCCTCAAATGGCATTTAATTTGGGTTGGGGCTTTGACTAGGCCAGTGCAAACTCCTTGATTTTCTTTTTAAGCCTTTTTCTTGTAGATCTTGAGGTCTGACTTTGTGCCTGTTGTTGGGATATAATCAGGCTTGGATGTGGTTGGTGAAACTTAAAAACCAGTTCTTTGTCTGGTTGCTGAACCTGCTAATGATGCTAATGATGCGGTGAGTTCAGGGTAAGCAGCCTGAGGCTTTGTTTGTTTCAGCCGTTTGAGTCTCTGTGGACAGAAAAGGCTTCTGCAGAAAGCCATGAGTAATGCACGCTGCCCTTATTGACACAAGCTGGGAACGCTCTTTGTTCAGCTCCGATGTATTTCCACATAATGTGGGTTTGTTTGGCAGGCGAGGCCTGAAGTCAGGATGCACAGATGGGAGCTGCTGTTGGCAGGTAAATATGCTCAGCCTGCCTTCACATGATTTCCCACCAGTTAGTCCAGTAGACTCGGCTCGATTCAGTTCGTCTGCAGCTGCTGTGGTTCTGTTTCTAAAACCAGCCAAACCCTTTGAGCAGCCTGTTCCCCTCCTGGCCTGTGGGGGCGCTGCACCAGGAGCCGCTGAAGGAAACGACACAAAAACCTCTGAAGAAGAGGAGCTTGCAGGATTTCTCTTTAGCCTTCAGCTAAACAGGAGCCATTCCCCCTGCTAGCGCTAGGCTAGCACGTTAGCTTTGGTTGTATTTACCCAGAATGCCTTGCTCTGTAGTTCACTTCCTGCTTTTGGAGCGGTCTCTGGTCCACTTGGTGTTCACATTCATTCAAACAGAACCAGAGTTCACTTCAGCTGAACCCAGACCGAGGTTTGGAGGTCAGAGGTCAATTATGGCTCACTTCTCTGGTCGTTATTCTGGACACTATTAGTAATATGTACATATGTATATTGTACATTTCTGTCATGTACAATATACAGAAATGTATATAAGAAAGAAATGTATCTTTCCTAAGAAAGATACATTTCTTAAATTTAATTAATAATGCTCTTAAAAAGTCTTAAATTAGAGTTGGTACAACCTGCAGAAATCCTGTAAAAATCCAAAAGGTTAAAGGTCATATGAGCACAATGTTATTAATGACACCATGATTTATCAGTCAGGATGAATAAAATGCTCAGGTTAGAGTTTCTAAATTTCTTCACTTCATGGTTTAGTCACATTGACAATATTTGTATAAATATTCCTTCTAATTGTTGAAAACATCGTATCTTTGGGTTAATTTGCTGTTTAATCGCGGTGCGGCGTGGAGGCGGCAGCGGCGACGGCGGTGGCGTGGCGTGGCGGGGTGGCGAGCGTGGCGTGGGGCGAGTGGCGTGGCGACGGCGTGAGCAGTGGGTGTGCAGGTGGCGTGGCGTGGCAGGCGCGTGGCGACAGCGTGGCGTGGCGACAGCGTGGCGGTGGCGACAGCGTGGCGGCGGCTCGGCAGCAGCGGCCACGGCGGCTCTGATTGATGGGCCCGAGCGCGGCGGGGCAGCAGCAGATGAAGAGAGGTCTGATAGCGGCCGCTAGATACTCCCTGATTCACTGTGTGTCAGATACTGATAACAGCCAGACTGGGAGAGAAAAAGCCAGCAGAGAGTCTGTGGGGGAACCTGGGAGGAGAAATAAATGGCTTCTGGGGAGAAACGGATGCGCCGGGTGTCACATCCGTCCTGACCAGTGGCGTGTTTCATCAGGATGACGAATCGAGGCGGGAGTCCTGCTGCTCCTCACTCCTGCTTCACCTGTTCTCCTCTTTTCTGTATCTGCTTGTCTTGAGGTTTTATTATTGATATTTGTGGGCGATGAAATAGAGCCCAGCGGTTTTTATGTGGTGGCCTCCTCACAGCGCTGTCACTGTTATGTATGTGTTCAGATAGCACTATGCGGGGGAGGGGGGAGCGCGCCTTCCTCTCCTGTCTCGGAGTATCAATAGCATCACTCTTCTCCTCTCTCGGCCCCCACCCGTCTCTCCTCAGCTGCAATCTATCCACTTTCCTATTTTTCCCTCCATCCTTATCTATCCATTTTATCTCCCTCCAGTTTTCGTTTCTTCCCCTCGCCGCCTGTCGCTCAGGGCGATGTCACCGGGTTTCCTGTCGCCGTGGGAGGAGGAGGAGAGCGGGAAGCTTCAGTCAGGAGGTCGCTGATGTCACAGCAATGCGCTGGCGGTTCCAAGTCGTTTAGCTTTGGAGCGCGGGGCGGAGCCGCCGCCTCCTCTGTGATTCCCCACCTGAGCGGCAGCCGGCGGCGAGTCGCGCTCACCTGATGACCTGATGAAGGGGCGTGGCGTTGCTGGACGCTCATGAGGAAGGAATCAGATACCGGGCCGAGTTTCACAGGAAGTCGTGATTTAAGCCGGAAATGTTGGCGCCACTTTGCTGCGATGGGAGATTTACCCAGAAGTCCCTCCGTCCAACTCAGTGACTGAAATGTGAAACTCTGCTGATTATTTCACAGAGATTAATTAAATGGATAAAAATCGTTACATTCTGCAGATTTTTCATGTAACCACTAAAACTTGTTCTGCACAATGTTTCGATTATTATTATTATTGGAATAATAATTTAGATAATTGATTATTGTTAGAAAAAGGATTATAACATCAGAATATGAAAAGCTCAGCACTTCCTGCTGGACTGAACATCAGTACAGAGCAGAGATTATGTGTCTTATTGTTTTGGGATTAACAGATTAATAACTGGATGCAGAAGGTGCTAAATAGGAGGTTTTACTGCAGCTTTTGAAGTGAATGAGTTGAATCTGCTGCTGCAGCAGATTTACAGAGAAGGAAGGTTTGATCATCAGAGGCAAAATGTTCATATTTACTGTTCAGATTTAAATCAGATTTAAATCCAGATGTTTCGCTTTTCTTCCTCCCATCATAAATGTAAATATTTATAACTTTACTGATCATCTGAGGCTCTTCATACCCAATGCTGAGTACGGTGGAGGAGCTGTGATGCTGTGGGCCTGATTTCTGTCCCATCTGCTCAGACTCAGAGGTCCGTTAGGTCAGCAACAGTTTCCTCACATAAGGAAACCCAGACTAGGAATTTGCTTTAAATTGAGTCATAAACGGAAAAGATGTTCAGATTTAAATCCAGTTTCATTTAAATTTGTCTGATCCACGAAGCTGGATGTGATTCCAGAACTTAAAGATGCTCAGATCTCAGCAGAACCCTTCAGGTTCCCTCTATTCAGTAGAAATATTACTGACTATCACCTTCCTGAATTCTGTGCTTCAGTGACTCTCTTGGCTTCAATATTTCAGGTTTTCCATCTTTTCATCCTGTAATATCTGCACCTTTCCTCAGGTTTGACTGTTTGAAGCAGCAGACCCTAATATGAAGCTAAAAAAGCAGAACTGGGACACAGAAGCCCTTAAACTCTCAGTGAAAGCGTGGTGCGGCTGGCAGTAAAGGATGCGCTCAGGGTTCAGCATCGATCAGCAGGAGATGGAGCTGCAGCTCCAGCCGGTGTCGTATCGGTCCGCCTTAATTGATGTAATGAATGTGATTAGCTGCTATCTGTGGGATCGCAGACCGGGCCCTCTGTCCTTCCCCCTTATCTCCCGCTGCTTCCTGGGCCCAATGGACTGGACCCATAATGCATCAGAACGGACGAAGATGGATGGACCCGTCCGTCCAGAATGAGCGCGCAGCAGGGA
This sequence comes from Phalloptychus januarius, assembly GCA_902982915.1. Taxonomy (NCBI): domain Eukaryota; kingdom Metazoa; phylum Chordata; class Actinopteri; order Cyprinodontiformes; family Poeciliidae; genus Phalloptychus; species Phalloptychus januarius. The sequence continues at coordinate 13,065,228 of CADWAE010000474.1, read as the reverse complement.
GACGATCCCAGTCCGAAGTCTGGAAACCTTCATCCTGATGAGGATGAAGGTTTTAAAACCGTCTCTGCTGCTTCTCATGAAGCGTCACTCATATTCACCCACAGCGAAGTTAAGAGCCGATTCTGTGACAGGCAGGGCGCCACTGACATCTGCTGGAGGAATAAAGTACTGCAGCTGCAAAACGAATGAAAAACATGAAGTTCATCTTTTCTGTCAACTCAGGAATAAATTAAAGTAACATTTATGTTTGCTGGTTAGTTTTTTGTCATACATATGTGTGAGTGCTTTTCCTAGTACAGTACAGGTATATCAAAATGTATTTATGACGTTTTAAAGTAAAAAATGATCAAGAAGCAGGATAAATACATTTAAAACGATGAAGCTCTACCACCAAAACCAGGAGAGCTTTTCAGTCACATCATTATTATATATAAATATGTTTTGTTTCTTGGTTTTCTGTTTTATTCTCTCTCTGAAAAGTCTCTTTTTGAGACGTTTTTTCTTTCTTTACTCTCCAATCTTCTTCTTTCCCTTTTATCTTTCCCCTCCTCTCTTCTTCTCCATGTCCATTAAAATAAACCCCAAACATTTTTAATAAAGTTTTTTTATTTACGAAGTGGAGCATTATAGTTAACTGTAATGCTCCACTGATGAAAGTAAATCCATTCAGTAATCCGTCATGCTGCACTGACAGGCAGGAGACATTAAAACAAGGAGCTGCATTATAAGTTTTGATCTTTCTTTTTGTCCCTTAACTGTTTTGAACTTCAGCAAGTTGTTGTGACCAAGGATTGAAAAGGTGTACCTAATGAAATGGCCGGTGTGTGAATGCTCTCAGCCGCTAGTTTACATATTTTACATTATAGCCCTAAAAGCAGAAACAGCATAAATTAATGGATGTCTCATATCCAGTCCTGAGGCTTCATTAATAAAAACTATTTATTTGATCTAAAAATAAACTTTGTTCTGATGATGTCACATATTTTATTAAAATATAAAATCTCTAAACTCAGATTTACTGCCACCTAAATAGACAAAACGCAGAATCTTTCAGCCTGAGTTGCGGTGAGAAACCTGAAAATGTTCCTAAAAGCTAATTGATCAGGAAGTTTGTCAATAAATGACAAATTAAAAAGTAATTTTCCATCAGATTCATCCATGTGTTGTTGTTCCTGCAGACATCCTGCAGGGGGCGGTGTGACACCAGGAATCCACTTCATTTATTCTACATTATTGCAGTTATTGGGTCTGGATCCAGTTTGCTCTGGTGCTGGATTGATGGATTCTGATTGGTCAAAAATCTGCTGCTGGTTTTCATGTTGGATCCAGAATAAAAATTATCTATGAAAACTTTTCAGCTACCTCTTCTTTAAAGCTTCAAAAGTAATGATATTATAGCAAAGTTGTTTTGTGTAGATTATCTATTTTTATTTCTGGAAGGCATCAGATTAACTCCCTGGATCAGCTGATTAGCATCTCAGAAGCTCAAACGAAGCATGAAGGAGTTGAAACCATATCTTGAGTCCATCTCATCCCCTACTCCAGCATCCGTCTGAACAGGCGGCCAGACAGATTAAAACAGGAGGATTAGCAGAGCTGCTAACAGCTAATGTTGTTATCCAGGATGTTACTGCTTAGCATTTGCTCTGGATGTTAGCTGTTAGCATGAGACGGTCAGACACCAACAGTCTTCAGTCAGAGGCATCTTTAGACAAGCTACAAAACTGACTGCTACTGGAGTTGTGACATTTTATCTTCTCAATGGGGCAAATAAGTAATTTCTTAAATATAAAGGAAAACTATAATCATCACTTTTTTAGATGGAAGGATGAGTGGATGAGTGGATGACGGTCAGTTCTGTTCTCTCCTCTCCAGACTGTAATGAGTGAACAGTTTGGTTTAATGTTGGATGGATGGATGGATGAATGGATGGATGGATGGATGGATGGATGGATGGATGGATGGATGGATGGATGGATGGATGGATGGATGGATGGATGGATGGATGGATGGATGGATGGATGGATGGATGGGTTGAATAATAATAATAATAATACATTTTATTTCAAAGGCGCCTTTCTGGCACTCAAGGACACCGTACAGACAATAAAATCAGTAATAACAGGAAATAAGATGTAACAATTTAAAAAAGAAATAAAATAGATAAGAGAAACAATGTATCTATATAATCTATATAAAATCTATATATGAATGATGGATGGATGGATGAACGGTTGTGTTGGCTCCTCTCCTGTGTGATTGGATCAGCGTTCTCTCTGCGCCAGCTTGCAGCAGCTCTTCCTCCCGTTTAGCAGAATGAAGTGCTGAAAGCGGCCGACGTTGTGCGTCGATGTTCTCCATCCGGCTCCTTTCATGTCTCCATTCGAGTCGTTTTTCGGGCTGAAGGCCGTCGACTCCAAGCGTTGCAGCGAAGCCTTTGATTACTGCTTTCATGTGCCCTGCCACGCGGTGACGCCATTAATTACAGAAATGCTGCAGAGCTTTCATATCATCAGAGGCCAATCACTGAAACCACTGCGAGCCATTAAAATCAGTGTGATGGTGAAGCTTTCAGAGTTCAATATGCTTTCAGGGCCTCATTATTACAGCCAGGATTAGCTGCCAGCGCAATCAGATAACATTCCTCCAGATTCTAGATTTCTGCAGCAAAAAATGAAATTAAAGTCAGAAGCTTTGGGTCAATAAAACCAGTGGAAATGAAGAAGTGAGAAGCATCAATAAACTGCAGTTTTTAACTGATTAGGTCCTGATTCCTTTCAACAGGAAAGTAATGAACAGACAGAACATCGCTGCTGGAAAATTACTGGTTTCCTGATAATAAATAAAAAATAATGTAAAATTCAGCAGTAAAACGAGTTCTTCCCTAATATGCTCAGTTATAGATGTAAAAACGGAGAATTCATTCAATAAACCAAAGGGATCATCATTCAGTCAGGTTATCAGGATCCAGACTGTAAAAGTAGCAATGTTTTATTAGCATTAAGTTCATTGTGTGAAGTTGCTCTAGTTGTCATTCCTGCAGCGTCTCTTCCTTTGTGGTCCGTCTGACTCTTGCAAACTTCTTCCTCTCCTGCTGCGTCTCGTCCTTTTTCTGCTTCTGGGCTTTAATGTGAGTTCAGGAGGAGGCCGCGGCGCTGAGGCCGCCGCTCTGCAGCCTTCATTAAGCTAAGCACATAAACACGGCTCCATCCATTAGCAGCGTCAGCTGAGAGGGGCAGAGGTGTGGAGAGGTTACAAGATAATCAACACTCCCCCTCTGCTGTAAAGCCACACAATAAAGAGCCGACATCAATATGCTGCCGCAGCGTCAGAACAATGCGCTCACTGATTGGACATCATCAGCAGGCGCAGCCTGAGGCACGACTTATGACTCTGAGATGTTTTCTCATTCAGAGGAGAAAAGTTTCTCAATAACTAACTGCTACTGCAATTAATGTACATTTTTATCCAGATAAAATCCTGATCATTTTGAGGCAAAGATGCAGAGAAATGAATCGATCAAACAGGAAATACTGAGAACGCCAAAATAAAATCCGGGATTCATTAGTTTGAGCATAATTGTGGATAAATGAGTCAGTTTCTGATCTTCTTTGCTACTTTATGCTAATTTAAGAAACTGAGATCAGATGTTTCTTTTGGAAGTTTTAATAAACATGGAATCCTCAGTGTGTTTTTATGATGGATGATGTTCGTTCCTGTTTCCTGTAACAGTAACTTTCATGCAGCAGCCTTTAAATGCAGAGGATGATTAAATCCAGAACCAGAGATTCTAGATGGCACTTCAAACTGTCATGCAGGTGTTAAAGTAGCACAGCTCTCATTTAATGCTGTTCTTTATTTGCAAAAACTCATTTTTTGTTTGTAATTGTGGAAAAACAAACTTTAATTTGCGTCTGTTGTCCAGCTTTGATTTTGATCAGACCAGACTCTCGTTCTTCCATCATGTCTGATAGTTTTGTTCACTTTTACCAAACGTGAATCACATGTTGGGTTCAGAAAGTGATCTTAGTTTCTGGTTCCAGATGTGGAACGGGTCGACCCGGCGCTCAGCAGGAAGCTTCCTGCTGTTGCCCTGGTAACGCCCCGGTTACCCTGCAGATGGCAGCAGCGCGCCGCGCGATGTGTCCAGTTAGCAGGAACAGTTAGAGCTCTTTGTTTCTGAGATTCCTGTAACCTTCATCCCGTCTTCGTTCTGCCCGGCCCGTCTCTCTCTGACGTCTCCTTCATGTAATTGAACTTGATTAGTTGTGGCGTTTGTTTTCCTGCAGAAACGGTTTGTCCTTTAAACGCCGCCTGACGTATCTGTGCCGGCGGCTCCAGCTGTCAGCGCCGCTCACGGCTCACCTTGGACTTCTGGTTCTAAATATAATACATCTGTATTTCTCTCTTTCATGTCTGTCCCTACAGACTTCGTCCTGCCAGACTTCTGGTTCTATTTTAGGAGAAAAGTGGTCTCATGTCAGCAGATGTCTGCATTTATCTCTGAGACGTGGTGATAAATGCCCTGAAATATCCCATCATTTCTGTTTAATCAAATGTATGTCTGGTTGCTGTGAGGAGTTTGATTCAGACAGGATGTTGGAATAAGGACCAATATTAAAGCATCAGGATAAAATCCTCGCTGAATTTTCTGAATTCTGAATCAAAGTAACTTTTCAGCTGTAAGTCTAAAAGCCGATAAAATGATCCAGTTTGCCTGTAACTTTGGACGTTAGAATAAAATCAACCTTAAAGCTTGTTTCAGATGTAAACTGGTCTGCAGCTGCCGGAGCGCCAATGAAAGGCAGGAAAATCACCTTTTGAACTTAATTACCCGCCAAATAATTAATGTTTGATTGCGGAGTTCCCCCAGGCTGTCAACACAAGATCATTTATCATAAGATTATAATTTATCCCTAATTGCTTTGGCAAGAGGTTTATGATTAGAATAATTTGCTTATTAAATGCACAGATAGTGTTCAGCAGGAAACCTACCAGAATCCACGTCCAGAACCGCCGGTTCTGCTGAAGCCTGTTGGACCCAGAACCTGCAGCAGGAACTTTTCATTGTTTCCTCCTGTGAGCCGCGGATCAGACGCCTGCAGCATCATGAATGTTTGACGAGTCGTCAGTTTGGGACGAGTCGTCATCAGGACAGGCGGAACCAGGTCTCTGGGTTTCTGCAGGACCGCCGTGTCCACCATGTCCTTCCGGTCCTCCAGGGTTCCTGATCATATTTATCTGCTTTTATGCCGTTAGCATCTCTCTTTGCTATGAAAGTCGTTTAAAGTAACGCCTTTCACCTTCAGATCTTTATTTTAGGCGATTTGAACAAGAATCTGCAGAAACGCGGTTCCCACCTCAAGCTTATATTTACACTCATAATTAGATTTATTACAGGAATTTGTCTAGACTGATTTACTCATTTATCAATTTGAACGAGATTTTTTACGTTTGTTAGTATCCAGATAGACTAAACATCGTATTTTTCAGATGTTATGTGATTATTCTTCGGATTGTTTATAATAAAATATAGATGAAATGTCAAAGACATTTTATTCAGATTATTGATTCAAGTTCTCAAAGGAATCAATTTGATAATTACCAGATTTAGCTAAGTTATTTCTAGCAAGAGGGTTTGTGAAGAGCGATGACTCGTGATGACGTTGTGATTTTACTCAAGAAAATATCGAAGATGAAGATGATGGATATTTGACCGTTGATAGGTGTGGAGATTTAAAATGATGAATGTGACAGATGATGAACGATGATGGAGATATGATTGAGATTAGATGATGAAGATATGAGATGACTTGAGATGATGAATGTGAAGATGATGGAGATGATGGAGGAACGTCATAACAGACGCGTTTAGAACTTCTGACCAGTCGGATGTCGGTGAAACGTGAAGCTCTGAATATGTTTTTATTAAATCATTTGGGGACATTAGAGCGTCTGAATGAGAATTTAGATTTTAAATGAGTTTTCAGGAAAAAGCAGAACTTCAGACAGAAAGAGACTTTAATTAGTTTTCTTTGCTCTGGGAACCGGACCATGCAGGCTTTGCTGAGACACGAAATTCATTTGGAAATTTGCTGAAAGTTTAATTATCTAAATTATTAGTAGCTTAGAAAAGTTGAAGTAACTGAAACTTGGATGACCTGTTAGCTTTTTACTTTGCAATCATCACAAAGAAACTAAAACATATAGGCTGAGAAATGTCCATGATGTAATCATCACACACACACGCATGCACACGCCACAAACACACACGCACGCACACGTGCTGTGTTGGCATTTAGCAGAGCTGAGGCTCGTCCTGCTGTCCAGCCAATGAGAGGACGGAACAGGAAGGGCGTTACGCTCTCACCTCGTGCTCTGCACACGTCACTAAACAGCTGGAGGGGGGGATCAGCTGCTCCAATCAGCTGCTCCGATGGCTGGGTGTGTGTGGTGTGTGTGTGTGAGGTGTGTGTGTGGGGTAAGGGAGGTGTCTCATGCTGACGACCAGCCGCCTACAGCAAGATTCTGGCAGCCGTGTTGAAGCCGTCAGCCGGCCAATCAGAGGGTCGATGGCGGCCGTGACTCGCCCAATGGCCTGTTGTCACCCTCTGCCCCTCCCCCATCTGTTTCTGTCCACTTCCTCTTTGAAAGTTGAGCTGAAACTTGTCCGTCCTCCGTTTCCCTCCGGTCTGATGAAGTCGGGGTCTCAGGGCCGCCGGCTTGATTAGGATCTCATGACAGAGGAACTTCGATCCTCTTCCTCCACCTTCCCGCTCCTCTTCCTCCTCCATCCTGCTCCTCTTCCTCTGCAGTCACAGAGTGGCGTTTTTTAATTATTGCTGCTCATCTCAAAACGTTGACCTCTGACCTGTGGGACTGTTGTCATGAAACGCGTTTCTGTCCTGAGGTTTTCCGGCTCTGAAGGAATGAATCCGGTTCAGGAGCAGCGCCGCACCTGCTTTGGCAATTAGAATCCTGCAGAAGAAAGCAGAGAACGGCTTATTATTTATATTTCCAGCAGCTAAATGAGAGCAGAGCTGGATCAGATCAGCGCCGCTCCAGAGGACGCTCAGGGCCAAAACCCAAATCTGATTATGTCGCCTGAGAAAACTAATCTGTCTTGGTCTGAATCTAAAACCAATGGAATCTCTTATGAGTGTGTGTGTGGTTCTGCGTGTGGGGGTGGGGGGGGTGTGGGTGTGTGTGTGTGGGGGTGGGGGGGGTGTGGGTGTGTGGGTGTGTGGGTGTGGGTGTCTGCGTGTGTGTGTGTGTGTCAGCATCCTGTGCTTCTCCTAACTGATGTTCAGATTTAATATCAGTTTTGGCTTCTTGTTTGTCTGAATTGTTTGTAGCTGAAAACATTTCAGCCAATCAGGCTGGTTTTATTTAAAGCAACATTTCCTCCTAACTCCACTTTAAACCATGTTGCTGAGGATTTGGAGGCTCCAGGAGAGCAGAATATTTAATCTGGTCTCTCCTGTTTATATCCTGTTTGGAACATGTTGTTCAGTCCCATCTATTGTGTTTTTTAACAAAGATTTGGCTGAAAAACTGCTAAACCAGACCTTGACTTCTGGGTAACCAATATAACAGATCATTTTATTCCTGGTAGCGATTTTTGCAGCTCAGGTTGCAGGAAGCTGAAGCGGATCAGTCAAAACATTCAGTTTGGTTTTTTATTATCACTTTTCCAGCTGCGTCAGATTTTCAGCAGGTGCTACTTTTGTTCTCTTTGCACCTAACTAGATATTTTGTGGTGCGACCTGTAACTGAATAATAATTCATCTTGGAGGATGACGCTGACATCGCTCGGTCGGGTTTGTCACCAGGCTCCTGCCTCTTCTTGTGTCGGTGGATTTTAGTGCAAACGCAGAGTGATGAGGTGGAAAACTTAGAAAACTTTGACTTCCCACTCTTCTCCTTCGTTGAGCTTAAACGAGAAACGCTGCAACCATTCGGTTTATTTTAAGAGCCAGTTCTTCGTTGGCTTCCCCATTACAGTTGCCAAGCAACTTGAGAGCTCCAGCAGTTTTTCTTTTTGTTATCAAGTTGTTTTATGAATTATGAAAAATAACCAACCCTAAAAACGTTCAGTTTAATCTGTTAAGATCTCATATTGGACAGATCCTGACCCCGGTCAAGCCCACAGCGCCCCCTGCTGGTACTTACAGCTTATTGGAGACAGAAATACGTTCTTATGGGAGACGGTGTAAATTCCCAGACTGGTTGATAAATGACAATCTTTAGAGGTTGAATAAGAAAGAAATGAGACAAATTGACCATCAACCAGGTTGTGCAACTTCAGGAAAGTCGTTCTGGTTTTGCTCTGTCAGCGTAGTCCATTATTTATTTTTAAATCATTGTAAGAAGGAAATGTTTCTGGATCTGACCTTTCACAGGTTAGTTACACCTTTTAATCCTCACAGTTTGCACTTTATAAAGTTGTGAATATTCAGGTTCTTTTCCTTTTTGTTAATATTTGGTTCATTGATTTCTGGGATAATTTTTTGACATGCATGGACACACACCCCCCCCCTCCCACACACACACACACACACACGCGTTGTCACAATGCATTAGGTGCCTGAACCGTTCAGTGAGCAGCCACACACACACCCGGGCGTTGTGTCTGCGCCGCCGTCTCCTAATTAGATTCCATTAAACGTGGCGTTCAGGAGTTTCCTGGGCTGCCGCGGCGCTCCGTGTTAAAAATACCTCCAATTAGACGCAGCTTCGGTGCCCATCATGTCTGACCACCCAGAAAGATGAGACCCGGCTCCGCCTTCACAGCCGCTCCACTTCCAGCCAAAGTTGGGCTTTTTTTCTGCTTCCTGTCGGCAATGGTCGGGCGACTCCTGGAAATTGAAGGCAGCGATAGAGATCATCCTGCAGAGCAGCCAGAGGGTTTATCAACAGCAGCAGCTCTGGGGATTTAGTGGACGCTAGAAACTCCCCAGAAGCGCCTCCTTCTCTCTGGCTGAATATCAATGTTGTCTTTTCTGCTGCGTTTGTCTCTTTGGTCTCATTACGCCGCCATCTTTAGCTGTCGCTGTCGCTATCACCGCGGAGCTGCTGGCTGGCGATAAAGGCCCGTGACAACATCTCCGCCCTCGGACCGTCTTCACCTCCTCCTGGCGCCGCAGAGAGGAGTCGGGTTCAGGGAGGCCCTGCGTTGGTATTTGGGTTTTTTTCCTCCGTCAGCGCAGCAGCAGCTAAGCTAATGTCGGAAATGTCACTCGGTGCATTAGCATTTAGCCGCGGCTCTCTGCTGTCAGTCCCGGTTTATCTTCGACGTTCCCTGCGGTCCGCCACCTTGCCCCCCCACCTTCGCAGTCACTCATTGTGCTAATAAAGCCGGGGACAGTAGCATTTATCAGGGCTAGACACTCCTGCCCCGGCAGCCATTACTCATCCACTCACCGGAACATGCCAGCACCGGCTAATTGCTTTCTTTAACATCGGCGCCTGTGACATTCACTGGAGTCTGCGCTAATGACGAGGGCATCCAGCTCAGACAAGATGCACAATGATACTCCAAACAATAATTCAGGGAAAACTCCAGACTTCAAAACCAAGATTCAGCTGAAATCTGATTGGTTCAGAGTCACGATAACTTCTGCTGGACAATAAATTGTTATTGCGATAAACAATAATATTGTCGTTTTTCCAAGCATTATAACAGTAATATCATAATAATACAAGATCAATAGACAAAATTCTAATAAACATCTTAAATATCTGAAATAAACAAAACAGAAACAGCAAATTAAATAAATTATGAACAAAAAAAACCCTGAAGACTTTTGTCATCCAGTTTTTAGTAAAAAGAAAAATTGATAAATGATACACAAGGAAATGATTGAACCTTCTTTAACTTATCATGCCATTGATTTATTGATTATTGCAACAGAAATGTAAAGTTTTATTTTGTAACTTGACACCTTGAAATTGTGTTTCTGTCTCTTTAAGAAGCTCCCGCTCTGACGGTCTGCCTGCAGCACGTCGTCGTGACTTTTCTCCTTGAAGAGATTCACATGCATGAAAGAAGCAAAGCAACATTACAGGATGATGAAAAGCTGAAAAAGTCCCTTTTTCATGTTACTGTCACCTTAAGAACAACAAAACAATCATAGTGGAAAGAGCATTACTCTGGTTCATAGTTTATGTTCACGCTGTCAAACTCCTACAAACGGCCCGCAAACCGGCCCGCAAACCGGCCCGCAAACCGGCCCGCGGACAGGCCCGCACACGGACCGGCCCGCAACGGACCGGCCCGCACACGGACCGGCCCGCAGACAGACCCGCAGATGGTGGAAATGTACAGTAAGCTGTTTCCCTTTGTTGTGAGTGAAGGGATTATTTATCAAAGCGACGGTTTATGGTCCAATAACTAACAAAGCTCTTTGTTTCGTCTGGTGGCAAAAGATTAATGAACAGACCGAAGTGACATTTTCAACAGGAAAGACATTGATCTGGTGAAGATCCTCATTGTCCTGTTTGCTGTGCAAACAGCCGACGCTCCAGGCTGCTCTCCACTGTGCGGCTCTTTAAGCACACACTCTGATCCGCAGGCGCTTCCTCCATCATCACCGTCTCATTGATCTGCAGCTTGGTTTTATTGGCGCCGAGTGGAAAAATTATTACTTACCGCTTTGATAAAGCAGTCGGTTTAAAGAGCAGGACGAGGTGAGAAGGAAACCAGAAAGTTATTTGGTTTTTCAATCCAAAGGAAACATTTTCACTCAACATTTCAGACTGAAAGTAGCATCTTCTGCTAACACATTTCCTCTAATTTAAACAACAAATCATAAACCTTCCTTCTTATTTAAATAAAGCGGGAACCTCATTTTAACAGCACGACACGACTGATTACAACTGATTATCAGAACCAAAATCGTTTTATTGATCCAGTTTCTGCACACAAGAATTTTCACTTCAGCTTCACTTTGCTCTCAACGTTTTAAATACGAATAAATAAAGATGCAGAATCATGGGAAAACTCCCAACTTGTTACTGTCAGTGAAACTCTGTAAAGTCCTGTATCCAATGCAGTGAAAGTTGAGTGGAAGGAAAACCTTGAGAGTATTGTAATGCAAAGCCTGATTGAACATATTGCAGTTTTCATTTTTCTTGGTTTATTTGCTTCAGATCCTAACGACTCGCAGCCACCAGTTAATCTTTGATATAAAAATTATTTTAGACAAAATATGTGACAAAAATTGCAAAAAGAAGAAATCAGTGAGCCAGGAGTTCCTGTCGAGGCCAATCAGAGTGTTTGCTACTTATTAAGAGAAAATGTGCTGGAAACGTTGAGAGACATGTTTGTTTCTGTCTCTTCCTGGCTTGATGCTTTGGTGATGCTTTGGTGATGCGTTTGTGATGCGTTTGTGTGCGCTCAGCAGACTTGTGCAGCGTGTTTGTGTTTGGCGAGCTCACCACTTATTGCTTTGGAAGTTGTTAATTAAACCCTCAACCATCTGGAAGCTCAATGAAATCACTCAGAGAAAAACACGACCAAGGAAACAAATAGGGATTAATAATTTAATAAATGCATCAGACATCTTCTGTCTAAGTGGCATAAAAGCAGGGATTGCTATTAATGTAAATGTGGTTCTGTGTGTACAGGTGAGCTGTAAACAGCTGTCAGTGTATCAGTCTTTGCTGCGTCTTGACGTCTTTCTCTCTCCCGTCACACTGCGCTCCATGAATTCGCCTCGGTTTCCTTCCAGATAAAATCAGATTCTGAGTTCGGTGTTTAATAAGTGGTTGTGAAACGCGCTGAGGCCGGGAGGGACTACAGTGCAGGGCATTCTGGGTAAATACAACTAGAGCTAATGTTCTAGCCTAGCGCTAGCAGCAGAAATGGCTCCTGGTCTTTAGCCTAAAGAGAAATCCTCCAACCTTAAAATCTGACGCCTCCATCTTGTTTCATCTGGTGAAGAAGGAAGTTGCTCTCAGCGTCTTCAGAGGTTTTGTGTCGTTTCCTTCAGTGGTTGTTGGTGCAGCGCCCCCACAGGCCAGGAGGGGAACAGGCTGGTTTAACTCAGAGCAGCTGGAGGTGGAGCAGAAGTTCTGGTTCCAGTAGAACCGGGTTGACCGGACTGAAGGAGGAAACAGAGTTTATAGAGGATGGATCAGTGAATCATAGTTGAATGAACTGAAACAACATTTACAGAGAGTTGAGGTTAAATATACCAACAGATGTGTGGGAACCTTTTCTCTTCCTGCTCTTTATGTTCCAGTAACCTTCCTGTTACTCCGTCATCGTGCTCTGCTCTCCAGCTTCAATGATCTTTATCTGCTTCCTGTCAGGAAATCATCCAGTAGGAAGTGGTTCTGATCTGGTGGTTCTGATCTGGTGGTTCTGATCTGGTGGTCCTGATCTGGTGGTTCTGATCTGGTGGTTCTGAATGTAAACTTATCCTCTGATCACTGTGATTATCATAAACTGTATTTAATACATTTAAACACTTTATTCAGTTTTTTCATGATGAAATCAGGATTTTAAACATAAACAGAACCACACATGCAAATTATAGCATTTTTATTAATTTAGAAGCTAATTGTGTTTGCAGTAAATCTGGACATGGAGACATTAGCCGATGTTCTCCCTCTCTGCGCTCCTCTCTCTGTCTGTGATGAGATTCCATTAGACGCCATTAAATCTCTGGCTAAGAGCTCTCTGAAGCGTCACAATTACAGGAATAAAAAAGCCCGATCCTCGTCGAGCGCTCTTCTGCATCGGGGGCCGCCGGAGCCGCGTGGGAGCCGGTCCACTGAGCCCCAGCGCGGACCCAGTCAGAGGCTCTGCGCCGCCGCTCGCCTCTGCTCATTAGAATGACTGAGAGCCGAGCGAAGGCCCTTATGTGGAGCCGTAATGGAGCGGGCCTCTTGTGCTGCAGCCGTAATGGAGGCTCTTGTGCGGATCGGCTCGTCTCCGCTCCATGCAGCCGAGGCTTCAGCTGACACGGCCCAGCTGGAGAGCTGACCCAAACGCGGCTGGTCGCCATGGAGACCAGCAGTACCCCGCTCTGTTCCCCTCCTCCATCTGGACCCGGATCCTTCTGGCTCCTCTCTGGGATAAACAGCAGCAAAATTCTAACCATGGAACAGTTTATGCAAAGTGTGTTGATCCGTATCAGTTTTACTCAGTAACGTTTTGTGACGACTTGTTGCAGTATTTGATAAATGTGCAATAACTGCACAAATAACAAGTTAGCATCGTAAGCTAAGCAACAGAGTTAGCAGCACAGCTAGCTAATACCCCTAGCTAAAAATATCTCTGCATTAGAATTACAGCTTTAAAATATGGATTTGATTTTCTTTAGCATTCATTGGTGTGAGTGCATCAGTGATCTGCTTCTTAAAAGTTTGCTTAACTGTGGGTTTGACCTTTGACCTGTTGCTGCTCTAAAAGAACTAGAAATTATGGAATGTTTGACATTTTCATATCACGGTACCTTGAGGCTGGTCCATGAATAAGAAGCAGTTTATGCAGAATATTAATCTGAATTAAACTTTCAAAATGATTTTAGCTTTTCTGAGTAACTTTTTGCAACATTTAAACCACATCGACACAATAAGTTTTATGTTGTTTTAAACCGTCAGACCAAGCAGCCGATGCGCTGATCGAGGAATTAATGGGTTAATAAATATGCAATCGCTGCAAAAATAACAATTTGCTTCATGGGCTTGTTTTCTGGTAAGCAGAATTAGCAACACTGCTAACAACATGACAGCCATTGAATCGCTGCATACTTGAGGTGAACCATCAGACGTCTCCACCAGGTGGCAGCATCACCCAAAACCAAACGGAAACCCCTCCAAATAGAAACTGTTGTCTGCAATATTAAAATGACTGAACTGGTTCTAGATCAGATTGTGTCCACCCCAAACCGAGCTGAAACCAGATTGCTAATCCCTAAAATCACAACTTTGCTTTGGAAAATTCTACACAGAAAGATGAAGGATGAGACCGACCAGTGGACATCAGCTGACCAGGTCAGAGTTCAGTCTGAAAGCCTGGCGGTGGCGGTATCATGCTGTGGGAACTTCACTTTATTTTCACCAGAGCTCAATTTTTGTTCTTGTCTGTTATGATTTTTTTTGTACTGTGCGGCTCCAGTTAGTGAACATCGTCCCAGTAATCCCAGGATAATGAACCCAGAACCGGGTCATAGGTTCTCTGGTACCTCTCTATGGCATGCAAACATTCAGGTTTTTGTAGAAAGTCAGGGTTTAGAATCCGATATGTGCAGGAAGATGAAAAACGTAAAACCTTTATGAAAAAGTTGTGATTTGGGTTTGGATCGGTGATGGAGAATAATTCCTGATGAAGGTTCTGCTCACAGCGTTTAATCAGTCCAGTCTTCGCTGTCGCCACAGACGTGTCTTCATGAAGGCGTCCTCTGCATCAAGCTGCCGCTCTAATTTCCCTGCCTGGTAAATATCAGCCGTGCTGCTGCCGCCTGAACGCAGCGCGACATTTAAAAGAAACAGCAGACCTTTCTCCACTCCGCCTCTGTGAGGAAGGAAACTCTAGAAACCTGCTGCATGAAGCCCGCTGCAGCTCGGCTTTAATTATGGGAGAATTAAAGTTAAAACTCATATTCATGTCAGCGGAGGTGGAGAAGATTAATTTGTGCGGCTCTAAAAATAGACGAAACATTTAACTTGTGAGGGAGGGATGAACGCATCGTTCCCTCGATCCTGCAGCGCGGACGAGGATGTTGGCAATCATAAATGCCAGGTCATCTCGCTCTGCTTTATTTTAGAGTGCGTGTGTGTGCGTGTGGGCGTGTGTGTGTGCGTGCGTGTGTGTGGGCACAGAAACTGAAAAGCTGTTGCACGGCCTCATCGATTTCATGCCCTCTTCTCACATCTATTCACAACTCCTCTCGGCTCACCTCCTTCCTCCCGGTCCTCCTCCTTCTCTTTTGGTCCGTTGCCCGTGGCGATGGTTCACCTCGGCAACCGGCAGCTGAGCAGGAAGTGGGTGTGGGGTGGAGATGGGCTTTTGATCTCCACCAGCAGGTGGGGTTCGGGGGTCGATGGTGAGGGTTTTGTTCGCTGCGGGCCTTAAAAAGCAGAGGGAGTATGTTAAACATGGCGGCGATCAATGAGCTCCTTTGAGGCCGGAAGCCGAATCTGAAAACATGTGATCCAGAAGCTTTCACGCTCCAGCACCGACACCGAGACACCTGGAGGAAACGAGGAGGAGAGAGAGAGAATTATTCCACAACATTTAGAGACTCAAACCCTTTGAGTTATTTTGAAAAGCTGCAGAATAAATCAGATTAATGGAGATAAAAGTATCAGTCAGGGGAAGGATCAACAAATTCCTCAGCCTTCTGTCTGAGCCAACAGTTTATAGCCAGTGTCCTCCATGTGTTTGTTCCTTCCCTCAGTCAAATGATGGTCTGTTATCAGAACCTCAGCAGAACTTCCTGACCCGGTAAAAATTACCTGACAGAGGCTGTTCAGTTACATTTAGTTTTCTATTTAATTAATATTCAAGCAACTAATAATATATGAACAATGAGATTAAATGACTTAAATTATGAGTGGATTTATTTCAGTGTTCAGACGGGATTTTTATTTTCATTTTTATCGATTTAGTTTCAAATCTGCAGCATCTAGTCAGAGGTGCGAATTGCAGTCGGTCAAATAAGGAAAATATTCCATCAACTTGCCCCCTGGGTTAAACCGCGGCCTAGTTAAAGCAAGAGTGAGAGGATCTGAACTACAGCAGCTTTCAGCCGTTTGTCGCCTGATTTTCTGATCAAATCAGAATGTGCTGTTCAAACTTCTTAAAGATCAGTGATCAGACTGAGAACTGTTGGGAGTAAATGTTGTTCCTCAGCAGAAACTGAATTTGGCAGAACATTTAAGTGTTTTTAAGGTTTCTGTGTCTGTGGTCCGGTTCCAGGTTCTGAATTAGCAGCTGCTCCAGCTGACTCGGTCCAGCCGGCTGCCGGCCCAGCCCTGCCCGGCGCAGCCTGGCCCAGCCCTGCCCGGCCCAGCCTAGCCCGACCCGACCCGACCCGGCGCTCTGATGCCTCGCTCAGCTCTCCAGAGCAGAGCGGTTTGCTGCTGCCTCGGATCCGGCCGGGTCTCCGGTTTGGCGGCCCGTTTGCTGCCGTCGTCCTGCTTTCATGGCCGAGCGGACGGCGAGACGCTGACGGTCAGGATGTCTCGGCTGTCCGTCTGTCCTTCAGTCCTTCAGCTTTGTTTCATCTTCTGTAAATTATCTGGGATTATCGCGCCATAACAGGGTCTCATTTGGCTCCTCTGTCCGTCGGCTGTCAGTCTGTAATAAGCTATTGGACCCGTTGTTTGTGTGTGTGCTGGAGCGGCCGACCCGGTTCTCTGTAACGCGGCTAATTGGCCGGTTTATGTAAACAGTGTCCAGAGCTCCAGGGACGCTTTGGAGGACAGAGCAGACATTGTTAGACAAGAAGCGGCGCTGCTCGCCTGACGCGCCGCGTTCAGGATAATGATGCGTTTGACAGAGAGCAGCAGAGTTTATTTGTGTGGCGGCGTGGCTGGATGGTGACGAGGCGAGCAGGAAGTCGGCTCCTGCAGCTTTGTAATGATGAGAAAACAGCAGAAAGGTCCCGCTTCGAGTGTTTGATCATTTCCTCAACTTTCCATGTTGCTTCACTTTTCTCATCAGCTTCCAGAAGGTTTCCTGTAACGAGGCTGCAGAGGCTGCAGGCTTTTCTGATAACCATGCAGATTTTAGCAGGTAAACATCGTCTGCACTTTTAACTTATTATTATTGGTAATCTGAAGTTTGTAGGATGGCAGTTTGTCCAGTTAGATCTGCTGATGACGATGCTACATCGTCATCAGCAGATGGATGTACTATCCATTTGTACTAACAACATCTGCTATCCATTTGTTGTTGCCTTCTCATTTTATTCAGAATTCTTGTGTATTTTAATTATGTTTTTAACACTTTTCTCCACCTCATGGCTGCAGGATGTTCCTTCAGTCTTTTTCTTGTCTGAAACTTTTCCATTTCATTCTTGCTATGCAAACAAAAGGAACAAAGTAGCTAATGGATTTGAATGGATTTGACCGACACCCAATCAGAAAGACTTTCATTTGTTTCAATAAGTCATTTCCACTTATATTTTATAACAATGATTATAAGGCATTTGAATTAAAAAAAGAGATTAAAAATCTATTTTTTCAGATCAGAGCGTCTCGTCGTGTGTTCAATCAAACCAGAGTCCTATGTCACACCTCCCAAACGACTGACTTCAGACAAGACCGATCGGTTGGTCGAGTCTAACATGGACCGAGTCGGTTAAGGGACGCAGGCAAGAGTCCATCCTAAATGACCGGCGTTCTGACAGTCAGGCTAAGCCCGATCGGTTAAGCGCACGCTAGGACGTCAGGCTAGCAGTCGTCTAGGACCGATCGCTAAGCGGATCCGTGGAGTCGGGTTAAGCGCGATCGGAGTCGGGCTAACATGGACCGGAGTCGGGTTCAAGGCTGAATGGAGCGGTCGGAGTCAGCGGTCTAAAGCATCCGGAGTCGGGCTAAAGTGGACCGGAATCGGGTTAAAGCGGACCGGAGTCGGGCTAAAGCGGTCCGGAGTCGGGCTAAAGTGGACTGAATGTGGCTGGTGACAATGATTCCTGAATGTTTCATAACTGAAACCTGTCATCTGCAGGAGGACCTGCCATAAACTCAGTGAAACATTTCTGCTTAAAACTGATGAAAACAACAACTGCAGCTCTCATCTTCCCTCCTGGGTTTGTTTATCAAAGTGACTCCAGTGGGTTGAAATGTCCTGCTTGTTGACTTTGACGACTTTCCTCTGGCCGCGCAGCAGCATCACCGCCTCACATCCCAGCATCCCATTCCTCTTCATCATGAGCTTCATCTCCCAGATTAACTCTCATGACATTTGGAGGATCCAACCATGAATATATTAGAATAAATCTCTCCTGAAGGGATTGTTTGTCTGTCCGTGGGCCTGCGGTGCCCCGGCGCCCTGCAGGCGCCCGGCAGGCCCCAGCTGCGCTCCACTCGCTCAGAAATGGAAACTTAGCAGTTTGTGAGGTAATTAAAGTGGAAGCACCTGTTCCCGCTCACCTGAGCTGAATACATCCCATCATGTGGATCTTTCTGATCACACCAGCAGTTCTGCTTTGAAAAGCATTTTCATAACTCCAATTTCTTTTCTCCAGACAGTTTGTGGTCGGATGGGAAAACAGAAACACATCTGTTGTATCCACCCTGGTCAGAGTGGGCGGGGCTTCAGGTGCTATCCCCAGGTGTGTCTGATCTGTTACCTGTGATCTGCAGACACATGGTGATTTCAGAAACACCGTTGATGAATAAACTAAAACAGGATGGGACCAGAAACGGCTCCTTGTGGAACTCCCACTGTAATTTCTCAGATTATATTTCCAGTTTAAAGAACTGGATGTCGTTGATGCGTCGTCAGTTTGTCTGGATGCTGTGCAGCTGGAAGGTTTTTTTGTCTTTTTCACTTTTGAACTGCTACAACGTGTAACCATGGCAACAATGTGTTGTTTTACGACTGGGAGCAGCTGATTAGCATTTCAAAAGCTCAAATGATGCCTGACCTTTGACCCCTTATCCCAGAGGAGAGAAGAAGGAAGTGGTTCAAACCATCTTTCCCCTCCATCATCAGAAGCATCTCGTCCCAGACTGCAGCATCTTTCTAACCAGACAGATTTAAGGAGGAGCAGCAAAAGCAAAGGAGATGGATTAGCAGCTGGTGGCGTCATCCAGGTCATGTTACTGTGGGTTATCATCTCTGCTGCCTGGACATGGAACTGTTAGCATGTTGGCATGTCGTACAGCTACAGTCTTCAGTCAGAGGCCTGTTCAGATTCACTGCAGCACTGACTGCTGCTGGAAACTCTTTGAAGAGGCTTTAAAGATATGAGTTACGTTTTGGATAAAGGTTTTTTGTTTCGATTTGAATTAAATATTGTGATTATTAATTGATTTATTTCTACGTAAACCCAAACTAAATCCATAATTTGTGGAAAAACGAAATGATTTTGAGTTATTTTAGAAAAATCCAACACTTTTAATAGACGGAATATCAGCAACAGAGGCGTTCCTGCAGTGGGTCTGCATGTCTCTGCTGGATAAATGAAACAGATCTTTGACTCCAAACAGCCTGGTTCTTCCTGCAGAGACCCGTCTCTGCTTTATGAACGCAGCCATTTTTCCCTCCGTCTACATAGTTTGCCGTCGACACACACACAATCAATTACACCTGCAGAGGAAGTGCTCTACAAGCCATTTCACTTCACGTCAGAAAGCGGGCCTGATCGCCTCCTACGCCGCCTTTCCCTTCAAACTTCACGTCGCTGGATGGAGTAACTGCAGGGTCTCTGCTATAAACACTGAGCCAAGTGTCGGAGCCACAGGTCTGCAGGAGTGTGTGTAACAAAGTGGAACAGTGTGAGCCTCCATGTTTGAGCAAGAACTCTGTCCTCCCTGTCCTTTCCAATCTCGCACACAGCAGTGCACCCATCGTGGCGAAGGTTTACTCATCAACGTTCCCGTGGAGCCCTCAATTTGAAGAGATGCTACATTAGTTCAGGAAGCTGAAGATATATGAGGAAATGAGTGCGGCCTGCTGTTGTTACACTTTCCTGTATGGAGCAATTTGTTTTAGTCACCGGCCTCATACATGCAGGATTCTTTTCAAATTTATTATGAAAATTGCTTTGAGTCACAAACAGGACAAGCTTGTACTGGTTGAACTCATTGTTCCTGCACAGATGCAGAGAATATTCAGCTCCCTCATGAATTTCTTCTGTTTTAACTTTTTGGTCACATTTGAATCTTTCCAAACTTGTCTGATGACTGAGGATGAGTCTTTGAAGTCACTGGGGAGGAAGGTCAACCCACTGGGCTTTTATAACCTGCTAAAGGTAAATTATGCAGCAGATTAAAGTCCCTCCAGGATTTAACGATTTTTAGTTTCTACAATCAAAATCACTGATTTCATGGAGCGACTTTCTGAACATTTGTAAGGAATTTTGTGATATTTGCATTTATGTAAACAATAAATGTGACTTTTTGCTGCAGTCCACTTTGACCACAGACTAAACCCAGATTGGAAAAGACCGAGGCATCATCGTAGAGATCATAAATGCTGCCACCTAAACTAGTAACTTAGCATTATGCTGGAAAGTGCATGGATCATTTGATTTTGATCAAATTTAATAAAATACTGGAGGGAGTGAAGTCTGAACTTTAATTAAGCCACCTAAAGTGTCCTAATCAAAACCCAAACTGAGCTCAAGCTCAGTTTTTCACATAATGTTCTTCAGATTTATCTGCGTTCATTAATTACTGCAGGTCTTCCTGCAGCAGCCCAGACCATGATACCGTCACCACCATGTTCCTGAAAAGATCATATCTATGGAACCGTGATACAGGCTGCTGTTTTATTCAGTTAGTCTGTTATCGTACCAAATAAAATCTTCAGTATTTTATTTGATTCTCAGTCATACGAGTCTCTCGCATTGACCCGACGCTCCTGCTGCCCCGTCTATTCAGGCTTTCACTACCGGGATGCTTGATGCCTCTGACCCGGCCTGCTCCCTCCGTCTGCCGGGTCCGGCCGCCCTGCTGCCGCCTGGCCTTGGGATTTCTCTGCTTCCTGGCCAATCATAGGAGGAAAAGAGGCGAAGCAGCAGGAAAGTTTCTTCGTTCAGTCTGCTGAGCTCTGATTCATGTCTGTGGGCTCTTCGGCGCAAAGTATTCTCTGAAGACTCGTTAATTATAGTTGGAGTCATTATGGAGATAAGTGTGACTGTTGCAGGAAGAATTACCTGCTGTGGAGCTTCAGCTGTCTGATCAGCTGCCCATTACAGGCAGGACGGGACGTCTGGCACTCAGCCTTCGTTCCTCCACGACGTTTTCTGTTTCTCTTGGAGTGGCTCCGTCGTTAAGTGAATCCCAACATCTTGAACCATTAAGTCCTGCAACAAGTATCCATGTTGGCAGAACAATACAACATTGTTTTAGTAATTTAGTTCACAATTCATTCAACACAAAGTGACATACTACTAATTATCATGGCTTACAGCTGATGGAGAGTTTTTCCTTCCACTAAATCTTCCTTCCTGCTTGGCTGCAACTCCTCGCCTGCAGCGACGCCTTGGCTGCCTCGCCTGCAGCGACGCCTCGGCTGCAGCGACGCCTCGCCTGCAGCGACGCCTCGGCTGCAGCGACGCCTCGGCTGCAGCAACGCTTTGCCTCTGGTTCTCTTGTTTCTGATGTCAGTAAAGCTGCAGGAGCTGCAGGATCAACAGCACCACCTGCTGGAGCCGTAGACACAACAGCAACTCATTTATTTACATGTTTGACACAAAGATCTGCTTTAAACTGCAGAATTTAACTTTTATCATTATTTTTTAGATCTTTTCTGAACCTAAGGAGACAGATAATCTGTAAACTCCTTTGCCTTCTCCCAATGCTATCTAGAAACAACCAATCAGAGCCCGGGGGAGGGATTTAGCGCTGTCAATCAGGCTCCTTTTACTCCTGTGCTTCACTGACAGACGTCTTTGTTTTCGTCCAGATTTACCGTCTGTCTTCTTCTGCTGCAGAATTGTGACGCATGTCTCACGCGGATAAAATAAGACATGATCGTTCAGACAGCAGACAGTCTGAAAACTATCGGATCCGATTTAGTTCCACATCTGGAAGTGGAACAGATGTGACTTTCTGGGGTGAAAGGATCAGAATTGGGTTGGTCAGCCTGCTGTGGAAACGTGAGATGTTCGCCTGCTGTGCGAAGGCGTGGAAGCCGTGGGTGGTAGCAGAAACCCGGCTCTTCGGTCCTGCTGCCAGGTTGGACCAGCAGCAGGTTCTGTGCTGACATAATAACCCAGATTAGCGGCGCCGTCGGCCTGAAGCAGACTGAGGAAGGTTTGACTGGCAGGGAGTGATTGAAATGTGTCTGAATAGGAAGTGCTGCTGGCCGATGGCCGTACCTGTCACTGATCCATCACTGCCATCGATCGGCCCTTAGTGAAGCAGCAGTCGGGCGCAGGAGGCGGGGAGCCGCCGGCTTTGTCGCAGTGCATGCACGGACACTGCGCTCTTTGTGAGCCGTTCATCCGTCCACCTGCATCGATTCGGCACTAAAACGTACGGCTGTTTATTCATATTCAGGCCACAGCAGCAGCTGCTGAGAGACTTATCGATTGGCTGCTCCTTGTGGGAGGGGCAGAGCCGGGCATTCTGGGTATTCTGGGCCGAACTGATCTACTGCTGCTGTGGGTGGACGAACCGAAACAAGGAGGAGAATATTTAGTTCCCTACAAAAAATTCCCACCTTTATTTAATCAAATATTCATGTCAGCTCTGGGCTAAACTGTAAAATCCATTAAAACTACTTTAATGGTTGTTGCAAACAAAATGGTTTTAGTTGCAAAAGTTTTCGTGCAGAAAATGTTGTTTTTAGACAGAAAACCATGGATGTCATTAAAACAGTAATATGATGCAGAATAAAAAGGTTTTCTACCTCGATGTTTGAGCTAATGAGCAGCGAGTCGCTGCAGGCCGACCGGCTTCAGGACGATTGAGGAGCATTTGGTCCTTGTTACGATTTGTTTACTCGCTGTGCTCGGTGTCTCTGCTTCTAAACAGAAAATCTAATGAGACTCGGCGGATTTGATCTGAGATCAGAGGATGTGACCCGAGGAAAACATTTCTGGTCAACATCTGAGATAAACGGTCAGCAGCAGCAGAGACAGATGGGTAGAAATGCTCAGATGAGAAGTCATAAGGCTGCTGAACGGGTTGATTCACATCCAATTAGAAATCTGATCAGTTTAATTTGTCATGTTCATTTCAGCCACATCTCAAATATTGTCATCGTTGATTAACCATAAAAGAACCAAAATTAGGGAAACAAATGTTTAAAAATCTTTGTTTAGCAGCAGGTGACCAGGTGCAGCTCATTTAACCCTTTAATGGCTGAATTTCTAACGGTAATCAACCTCTGGTCCTCCAGACCTCGGTCTGGTTCGGTCGAACTGAACTCTGGTTCGGTTTGAATGTGAAAGCTAACCGACCTCTGACCTCTGGCCCTCCAGGCCTCGGTCTGGTTCAATTTGAATGTGAACGCCAAGCAGACCGGAGACCGCTCCAAAAGCAGGAAGTGGACTACAGCGCAGGGCATTCTGGTTAAATCCAACCAAAGCTAACCTGTTAGCCTAGCGCTAGCAGCAGAAATGGCTCCTGGTCTTTAGCCTAAAGAGAAATCCTCCAACCTTAAACTCTGACGCCTCCATCTTGTTTCATCTGGTGAAGCAGGAAGTGGCTCTCAGCATCTTCAGAGGTTTTTGTGTCGTTTCCTTCAGTGGTTGTTGGTGCAGCGCCCCCACAGGCCAGGAGGGGAACAGGCTGCAGCAGCTGGAAATGTAACAAATGTTGCAGCTTTGGTCTCCAGTCTGCTGGACTATGAGGTGGGAAAACACCCCAAGACGCCTGCTGTGGTGGAGTTAGCTGCCCTCCATCTCTCCTCCTCTTCCTCACCTCCACCTTCCTCCCCACTGTGTCTCCTGTGGGTCTTTTGTAGGGTTATTTCCAGCTTGGCGAAGCCCCTTGTTTCAGCATGTTGACCTTTAAAAGTGAGTGATGGTGGTTCTTATTGTCTGTAAGGCAATAACTGTCTGGACACAGGTAATCTTCACTGTGTTCGTGTCAAATCGAGTTTCCCCATACAAAGCCCTCGCATGGCTCTGCAGCAAGTCGGCACACAAAGAAGGTCGTGCACTTGAAACGGACGAGAGCGCACTCGTACACAAGCAGAGTGCATTTCCACATGCTGAGAGCTCCACTCTGTAGCGATCAGAAGCACTCAGAGGCAGCGGGGAACTGCAGGCTGTAAAGGTCAGGAATCTCAGCACCTGCATGGAAAGGTTAAAGGCAGAGCTGGAAATAACTCCACAAGTCCGCTGCAGAAGTTCAGCCGCAGCATCAGCCATCTTTAACTTCCCTCATCCTTCAGGACCACAGAGTCCAGATCGGTTCGGTCCAGTCCGGCTGGGGGCGAAGCAGAGCAGGAAATGTTCAGACTCCGTGAAGGGAATGAATGAAATGTCTGGAGATGAGACGTTTACCTACAGGTTTAGCATCATGGCATCACTTCCTGTCCCACTTCCTGTTCCACTTCCGGCTCCACTTTTGGCTCCACTTCCTGTCCCACTTTTGGCTCCACTTCCTGTCCCACTTGCGGGTCCACTTCCTGTTCAACTTCCTGTCACCTGGACATAAAAGATACTTGTTTAAAGAACCATTAAATATGTTCACTTTGAAGCGTTTCTCCTGTGAAATGATCAGTTGCATTCCAGTAAGCAAACCTTGTAGGTTAGTGGACCCAGAAAGGTCAAGAGGTCAAACAAACACTCAGTGGATCTGGGCCCTCAGTGTTGGCTAATCTGGATGGCCTCAGGTTTGTTTTGGAGATTGTCAGAGTCTCAGATTAGCGATTAATCCTGGGATGAGCTTCATGTTGGCGTTTTATCCGACTCCCGTCCTGCATCCTTCTGTCCAGCTGTGGTGGACGTTTCTGCTGGAGTGTGAAGGTGTGAGCATTAAATATTTGTGCTCCTGTAAATATTGGCACTTTCACATGAAACAATCAGCTTTCGAGCCGCTAACCTGGTGCAGCTCAAAGACACTGAGGAAAAGCAACACAGACTAGTAAAAAGCAGCCCTGGCTCATGATGTTGGAAAAACTGTATAATCTGCATCAGCAACATTTATAACCAGAAACAGTAGCACTGACTGTAGACGATAAGCTGGAAACCTTCAGCAGTGTGAGTCTCTTCAATTTTTTCTGTGGGTTTGGGAGGCAGTGCTGATGTTAGAAAGTATCAGAAGTTTCTCCTGATGAGGAAACATGTCCCAGCTCACTCAGCAGCCTGCAACCTTCCCCATAACTTTGGCTAAAAACTCTTAGCTTTGCTTCAGTGGCAATAGCATCACTGGCCTTAGCAGGTTTTCTCAGGTAATTTAATGCAAAACTTTACTTTTCCACAAACAGTTACAATATGTTTTTTGAGGCAATATGTTACAAAGGCGTTTTTTCCTTCAATTTCTCGTTGAAGATTTTTCTGTGGAAGTAAAAATTATTAGTATAAATTTGACCTGTTTGTTTTGTTGTTTTTATCCACAGAGCTTTTCTAAATATTCCAAGGAAAATGCATCATGGGAAGCTGAGTTAGCTCGGAGCGATGCTAGCCAACCTGCTCTCAGCTGGTGTTGCTAACGCAGCCAATCAGTTCTGGTACCAGGTTCTGCTAATCTCAGCCTGTAAGCCTCATTTAGATCCTTTCTCACTGAGAGTTGAGAGCAGCAGCTCTCTGTAGCGCCCCCACGTGGAGGCAAGAAGTAATGACAACTTATCAAAAGTTCCTGGCCTCTCTAAATGACCTGAAAAGCAAACAATGAGTCGTTTAAGATGAACTAAAGCTGATGGTTCTGGAGCTTCTTGCAGCTGCTACTGGCTGCTGTGGGTTTAAACTCTGCCTGGTTGTTGGAGATGAAACGATCTTTTCTGCTGCCATGGAGGTGAAAATGATCAGGTTTGACATCAGGAAAAGGCCCATTTGACAAGCACTTCTCTTTTCTTCATGAGAACAGCAGAAAAGCCAAAGTGCAGATTTGCTTTGGTAGGAATCAAACCTCTAGTGCTGTCAGGTTTGGCATCTTGCAGAGCGATCGCCCCCTCCCGCTCCGTATGCACGTCTCCACCTGCGCTTGTATCTCTGTTAATCTGGCTGTTCAACTTATTTCACAGTCGGATTTCCGACACATCATCCTGACTGCGGAGGGCGAGCGAACGTGGCACCCGTTAGAGAGAAATCTGTGGAATCTCCGCTCTGACAAAACAATCTCTCCTCTCTAACATCACCTTTCATTTAGCTGGAGGCATCACTCTGGTCGCGTGTGGAATCGCTGTGCCTGTTCACATTAGTTCAGCTCAGTGTGTGGCTCCAAAGCCAGCGGCTCTGATGGCTTAACGCTCACTGCTAATGGGCTCTGATGCCTTCAGCATCAAAATATTTATGTCCTTCTCCAGCCCTGAATGTGCCGTTTAATCAGAGGAGATGAATTGGCCTAAAGGTCACGACCTCTGCAGTTTGTATACATATTTGTTAAAGAAATTACACAAAAATTGGAAAATCAACTTTTTCCAGAGGATTGTGACCAGCAGTGCTGCAGCAACAAGAGTTTTATATAAAGGTCTGCAAGGCCCAGCTTTTATTTTGGAAGTCCACTTTTGGTTGTTGGCAGGTTAATATTGGCTTAATATTTCTGTTCATATTCTGTTCCTTGCAGGGTTCTGTCTGATTTGTTGCACATTAGACTGTGTTGCACCAGTTTACTGTTTAACTCGCGTCCATAAGGAAATGTTGACCTTAAAAGGATTAATTAACAATCTGGTCACATAACTCGGGTCTGGTTCTGAACCGATGGAGGGAATCCACTGGTTGTTGTACGATGTATCGCAGATCTTCCCTGTGTGAATCGGTTCGGATCTGATTACGATTATGACGCCTGGAGGTTTGCAGCCGTGTTCCTGGCGTGACGTCGTATGGATGCTGATAACTGGCTGAGTCAAATACACATAAAACAAGAATTTATATAAAACTATTTTGGAGCATTAATGTGAAAACTGCTCAGTGAGAAAGGAAAGCAGATTTACATGTCTGATTTACACAAAGCTGGAGAACTGGTCCCCTACCAGTGTGATGCTCTGGGACCAGTGTGATGTTCTGGGACCAGTGTGATGCTCTGGGACCAGTGTGATGTTCTGGGACCAGTGTGATCACTGGGACCAGTGTGATGCTCTGGGACCAGTGTGTTCTACTGGGACCAGTGTGATGTCTGGGACCAGTGTGATGCTCTGGGACCAGTGTGTTGCACTGGGACCAGTGTGTTGCACTGGGACCATTCCCCCCCAGCTGCCTGGCGTTTCGTCTCTTCTCATTGATGAGTTTTTCCCTCCCCCCCCTTCACCGCCATGTTGGCTCGTCAGCCAACAAAGCGAGGCCTTTCACAATAAAGTTCAAAGCAGATTATTAAATTAGAGAAAGACAGAGAGAAAGAAAGTGACACAGACATCAAATGTGGAGAAAAGGCTTTGTGAGGGACGACTCAGCGGAGTGCAATTCATGCCAACTTCTAAATCGGATCTCTGAAGAAGAAGAAGAAACAAGCGCCATTTCCTTCCCCGCCCCCCCACCCCCTGTGACTTTGTGATGTCTGCCATGATGAAAACAGTGAAGACGCAGCGATGGTTTTTAATCTTGTCTGACGGTTGGCCTCCGTCTCTGCCTCTGCAACCTCCGTGTGGCTTTGCAATAACTGAGCTTGTTTGAAACGAAGCCGCTTTTGATTTAGTGAGAAAAATGATTGGGACATCCTCAAAGAGAGAGAGAGGGGGGCGAGCAAGGCGCTTCATAGTTAGAGAAATGTAGATGTTTTTCCCACATTAGGTCCACTTTAGAGAGTTTAATGAAGGAAGGAGTCTGTTTGATTAGAGGAATTTACTCTGCACACATTAAAGCATCAGGAAGCTGCAGACAGAAGAAGCAGTTAGCAAAATGAAATGACTCCTAAACGACTCCACTGCATTTACATTTCACTCCATTATTTATACACTTTAAAGGAGAATCAGTGGAAAGAACTCAGACAGGAGCTGAATTGATTCATCCTAAGAGTTCGTTAAGTCAACATCTTAAAATATAAAACCATATTATCACTTTACTAAGTCATGTTTCGGAAAAAATTAGGTGGTGATTTTTGCAAAAAAAATAAAAATACATTTTGGAAAAATTTCTTTGGGTCATTATTTTATGAAGGCTATTATATTAACTTTATTATTTTGTAATATGCTAGTTGTAAACATCTGAAAGACTCAGAGGATCATTATTAATGGAGCAGAAATGTCTTTAAAAACAAGCAACTTTATCACAACCGGTTACATTTTTAATGAAAATGTAGAAAAACTGACAGACTAATGAAGCTTGAAGCTGAAAACTAACTGGATGCATTTCCTGTTGGTAAAAGTCCTCAAACTCTCTGAGCTTACAGCTAATTTACAGGAACTGAACATCACTAAAAACTGAGGCTTTGATTGTTAAACAGTCAGTGCAAGAGTTTGGTACAAATATTAAAATAGAAGAAAAGCATTGAGCTGACTGAGCAGCCGTTATTATGATCTCTTCCTGAAATAAGTTATTACTTCAGATAATGACGTCATAATTACAAAGATTTGTTTTCAGATTTACTTTATTTGTAGTTTTTTATCAGCACATTATTTTGTAAAAAGGCTATAAAAACATAAAATCTTACCGATCTCATATAAAATCGTCTTACATAAAATCTAACCAAATATTTTTAGTCCAGATTTTAGTGAAAATATTTTAATGCACTTTAAAAAAGACAAAACTTACTCACTTATAACGAGACATTTTCCATGTTATAAATGAAAAGCATCAAATGAACAATGACTTTTCATGAATATTAATAAAGTTATAAATCATTTTAATGTACATTTGTGTCAGAAACTAGACTGAAGTGACTTGGTCAGATTTAGTTTCCTGGTGTCTCCTGGTTTTTACAGCTTTTGAACTTTTATTACTATAAATATGTCAGACAGCAGTAGAGTGGTTATTATTAGAAGCCTTTGTGGTTTATTATAAGATGATTGAATGAAGTGACTTAAAACAAATTAACTTTTTAGTAGCAGTGAGGTCAAAGATCACAGCACAAAATGAAGGGCAGCAGTTTTTCCTGCTCGTTTAAAATCATTTAAGCTGCTGTTTGACTTTTCCTCATTAATTGTTGTTTATTTTGTCTTGTGCAGGAATTTGTTTTTAGAAAACCTTCATAATTGATAATCTCATCAAAATTAGCTATAAATTGTTTCTCCAAACTGCCAGCTTCCTGGTAATTATTTTGCATTATAATCAATTGAAAGGAATATGAATCTGCAGCGTCATGCATAGCATGAGACGTGGCTATGTGATGCACAGTCTGGAGGCGGCGCGCTCCATAAAGACGTCCCCGCCCTCCGCCTGCAGCGACGGAGGGCCGCACTTCGTTTGAAGGCAAAAATAGCCGCTGACATGTCAGATCTGTGGAAGTCAAAAGGATTTAATGCTGCATAGCTTAGGGTGCAGCCAGCAAACACCTGCTTGTTGTTTTCTTATCCCTCACGTCTCCTGCAAAATACATTCTGGGCTTGGTTCAAAGCGGCTGTGCAGCAGATGTTTGCTGCACGGTTTATGATAAAAGTGGAGGAAAAGCCTTTATTCACCAATCGCAGCGTGTTGTCATATTCTAAAAGTTATTTGCTTCTTTGCTGCAGCTTGAAAGATGTGAAAGAAACTCAGAAAAGAAAACATGGTGGCATCGATGCAGTTTGGTCGGCTGAACTCAGAGGTTCATATCCAGCATATAAAACAACTTTTTCTCTGTCAGATCAGCTGTTTTCTCATAATTTCACTATTTTCAACCAAAACTCCAGTTGCTTCTGGACACTAACTGAAAATGTTAAAATGTAAAGGAGGAACATGACAATACTTTTTCCTTCCTCTCAACTTTCCACTAATATGCTTAGATACAACATTCTATAAACAGATTAATAAGATAAAACTAAAAGTGCATCTTCAGGCTCTTTGTCGTGATGTTACGGTCGGTTCTCATTTCTTTGGTCAAATCTGTGAAAAATACAAAAATCATATTTAAAAACAGGATTTGAGCTTCAGATGTTTGTAAAGCTGCTTGTTGTTGAAATGAGGAGTCTGTTTCTTTGGATTATTTGTAGTTCAGGCCTGACATTTCTCTTCCTGTCCTTGTTTATCACTTTCCTCATTTATTTTTATTCAGCCAAGCAACAGAAAACATGAAGAATATTAATAAAGTTGCAGGAGAGTATCTCTGCTTATTGCAAAACATTTCCAAGTTTCTTCAGACCAAATGGATTTTATCATCTGGAAAAATCTGCATATCTGACATGATGGACCTGAAACTTGTCTAAATGTTTGTTATAATTGTGTTTGACTTTATGA
Organism: Phalloptychus januarius; assembly: GCA_902982915.1. NCBI lineage: Eukaryota > Metazoa > Chordata > Actinopteri > Cyprinodontiformes > Poeciliidae > Phalloptychus > Phalloptychus januarius. The sequence goes on along the minus strand of CADWAE010000474.1, from coordinate 13,035,118 downwards.
TCAAAGCTTAATTTGACGATTTAAATGAAATATTTCCTGCAGCTGGAAACGATCTGGCTTGTTTCTGACAACTGAGAGCAAAGAGGATGAAATATTTAGTGCAAAATATCTGGGTTGCTGTTTAAAGTCGCTTTTTCTTTGCGGATGGTTTCAAATATAGTTTTTCTTTAGTGAGGAGCACAAATAGCTCAGCAGTCGGTGTAATCCAGCAGAATGGGGGCAGCGTTAGTAGAAAGAGAAGCTGCTGTTGAATTTTTAAAGGCTTATTTTTCTTTTGGTCCCTGGATGAAATGTTGCTGTTCAACTGAGAAAATCTGGACGCTGATGCTTCTTGGGAAGATTCAGACTGGAGCAGGACGAGGATGCTGTAGCCCCGTCTGTCAGGGAGGCGATGGCGCCCTGAGACCGCCCCTGCCCTGAGACCGCCCCTGCCCTGAGACCGCCCCTGCCCTGAGACCGCCGCCGCCCTGAGACCGCCGCCGCCCTGGTTGGCCCTGTAGTTATTTTATTCATAGGCTTTTTTTTGAAAAAGACGAATAAACCTAAAACTAAGCAGGATTAAAGCTGCAGACCCAAAGACGTGTTCAGAACGCAGCTCAGCTTTTTACACTTTCACTTCTTGCAGCAGCGTTTTTGCTGATATGTTAGTAACGTAATAAATAAGTTTGAAGACAAACTGATAAAGGAAAGAAAACTTTAATCAAAATGTGTTTAGGAAATTATTTTTATACCTTTTTACTTTGAGAAAAAAATAGTTTTAAATTCCCCCAACAACTGTTCTTCATTAATTGTTCAGATTAAAATATTGAGAATTTTCTCTTCAGTTTTCATTTCAAACCACTTCAATATGCATCTTGGAAGAAGTTATTTTAAACTTTATACTTTGTCGAGCTCTACTGAGCTTTACTAAATTATAAAATATGCAGCATATTAAATATTTAATTGGTTGGATGACAATCTGAAGCATTTATGGTTCTTCTGGCCTTTTCCTGAAGCTTGTACAGCTTTGGTTAAGCGTTTCCCACATCACCAAAGTCATTTATGTATGAAATAAATAAATATGCAAATTATTTCATATTTCTATTTTTGATTTTTACACTTTTAGATTGTAAATATAAGATTTCCACTGCAGTTTGTAATCAAGAATCAAAGCTTAAAAAAAATAAAATCACATTTCATACTTTTTGTTTAATTCTATCATAACCATAACTATTTATAACCATTTATTAAATTGTGGCATTTTTGTTGTTGCACTAATTTTCCTTCAATTGTATTTAAAATCTGCACCAAATATGCCTATGGTGGGCAGAAGGGTCAACAAAATGCCGAACCTGTAAGGGTGTGCTAATTCTGGAGCTATGCTAAATCTGGTGCTATGCTAAATCTGGAGTTATGCTAAATCGGGAGCTATGCTAAATCTGGAGCTATGCTTAATTGTAGCGACGTTAAAACAAACTTATTGACTTTTGCTGCGTTATGGCCTTTACTTTTTGTTGACCATAATTACCAAAACAATATAATGTAAAGTAAATATTGATAACTTGGCTGCATTTATCATTAATGTAAAGTACAAGCAGCCATGTAGAACCAGGACCGACCCTGTGGGACGCCTCAGTTCACCTTCAACAAATCAGAATCCACAGTATTTTGTTGTCTTTGGTCCAGGTAAGTTTTATCCAGTTTTCAGCAGTAACTCATGACATGGATCTGCAGCGCCAGCTGCTGTTCTACTCCTGCAGTATCTTCTCTAGTGGCTGTTTAAAGTTTGCACCACAGATCAGGAGCCGTTAGAATAAGAAGCTTTCAGCGCCGAAGCAGCCGCCTCAATCCCCTCTTCCTCCTTCCAGTGATGGCCCCCCACCCCCCTCCTCCACCTTTAATATCTTATGGAATTAAAGCTGTGACAGGTTATCATAATCCAATTTCAGAGACAATCGCGCTGAGCACCTCGCAGCTCACCGAGAAGCCGGATCTGAATTGAATATGCACTCGGTGGATTAAATTACGCCGGGGGGCGGGGGGAATAATTACGGCCTACACTGGGAAATATCTGAGTGTTTAGGTGGGAGCGGTACAGTACAGCGTACAGTGATAAGTTCTGGGTCTCCCATCCTGCAGCGGGGTTGTTATTGTGTTATTGTACACTGTGTCTCACAGAGCAATATCTGAAATAATGTCACCGACTAATGAAGTAAGGCTCCGTTTATTATTTATCACTTTCTGCCGCAGCCGCCAGGCGCCGACTCCGTGCCTCCAGATGTTTTTAAAATGCTGCTTTAAATGAACACATTTAATGGCTTCCCTCTGGGATCGGGCCGCGCTCAGGTTCTGGACGCGTTTCCTTTCTTCCCGCTCTAGAACTTGATGCTTTGATGAATTTGGGACGAGCGAAGCCACCTGAACATGAAGCAAATAAAGCAGCAGCTAAAATAAGAGCAACAGTTGCCATGTCAACTCGTCTTTGACTTGTGGAAAGAAGAGGAACGGCGTCATCAGAAAGTTTCAGAAAAACTCGTGAAGTTTAAAGTTCATTTGCTGTGCTGCTCTGAATAATATAGTTCTAATTCTGTAACGTTTGCTTAGAAAGCAGTTCGTTTCGGACATCGTGGCGGTTTTTTACACCTGAAGGTGGAGAGGTCAGGAGGTTAACCTGAAGGTCAGGGTCTCAAACCTGAACCGGGGTCACAACCTGAAGCCGTTTTCACAGAGAAACCTGAAGGATGCCTTCGTTAGGACTTCATTCAGTACTCGTTCATGTTAGTCACCCAACAGGGACGAAGGATTAAAAAGCTTTAAAAGACATTGAGAATGAAAAATATGAAACATTTATCATGAGTGGTAAAAATAAAGTAACTGTTCCCTCCATGCACCATATTATTTTCCATCCATCACACTGAGTTCAGTCATTCTCACACATTTAAATCCATTTGATAGTCCAGTAGATTTGGTTCTATTGGGTCAAAAACTTCCAACATTTGCAGCTGCTGTGGTTTTCTTTCCCAGTTCAACCAAACCCTTTGAGCAACCTGTCCCCCTCCTTCAGTCCGGTGGACCCGGTTCTACTGGGACCAGAACATCTGCTCCACCTCCAGCTGTTCTGAGTCAAACCAGCCTGTTCCCCTCCTGGCCTGTGGGGGCGCTGCACCAACAACCACTGAAGGAAACGACACAAGAACCTCTGAAGACTCTGAGAGCAACTTCCTGCTTCACCAGATGAAACAAGATGGAGGCGTCAGATTTTAAGGTTGGAGGATTTCTCTTTAGGCTAAAGACCAGGAGCCATTTCTGCTGCTAGCGCTAGGCTAACATGTTAGCTTTGGTTGTGTTTACCCAGAATGTCCTGCACTGTAGTCCACTTCCTCCTTTTGGAGCGTCTCTGGTCCGCTTGGCGTTCAGATATGGACTTAAACCGAACCAGAGTTCAGATGAACCGAGGTTTGGAGGACCAGAGTTTGATTAGCGTTCACACGTCACCAACCGGACCGGACTTTCTCGTCAGTTGGACTGCAGTTGGATTAAATCAGCTCAGCTGTGTTAAAGCGGACTGAAGTGGCCGGTGTGAACGCTCTGTCTCATGATGTGTGAGGCGCCTGGATCTGTCCTGGCTCAGTAAACAGCAGAGCTCTGCTGTGTTTTCAGCATCTGAACCCAATTACAGTTCAGCTAATACTGATCAATACAGAAGTGTTGTCCCCTGCTTTGATTGGACGCCTGAACCTTCCCAAACGAGCAGGTCTCATTTCTCCCTCCATACAGAACTGCTTTCATTTTATTGATGTTTGTCAATCTGGGCCATCTAATTATTTCCACGCTTGGCGCCTCCTGCTCTTGTCTCGGCTGCAGCAGGCGCCTCTTTGATTGCCGGGCCGCGCTCTGCGCGCCGGAGATAATACCTCCGAGCCGAACCAAATTGTTGCTCCGTCTTTATTCCATGCTAACACGTTTTAGGATACGGAGCTTTGAACATCCCTACAAAGGGACAAAGCTGCGAGTTTAAATGATGGAACATGAATAAAGATTTGTGCGGTTGCTGCTTTCATCTGGGCTCTGGTGAAGATCTCTGACCAGTACAGGGAGAAATGACCGTCATAAATACGCGTTTGATTTTCCAACCAGGCAAAACAAAGTTACTAGGAGAACATTAGCTGCATTGATCCTGTCTGATCAATGGAGGAACGCGGCTGTGACCTTTCCCACATTTCAAGGCATAAAGTTCCTGGTGGAGAGCCTGGCTGGGCTGCAGCTGCAGGCTTTAACACAAATTACCAGCCGCCATTAAAGCCCGCGTCGATCCACCCATCGTTACCAAACGGCTGATAAAATGCTGGGAAGTGGTCATCTTGTGCCGCGGCACGCACCGAGCGCCGCTCGCCCTATTAGAGCCTGATTTACAGCTTCAGCCGGGTCCGTTGGACCGGCGCCGCTCCAACCTGCTGTGACACAGCGACTAATTGAGTCCAGATATATCTGGCTCTGAAAGGGCGACAACCTGCACAGCAACGCAGGGAGAACAGGAGGAGGACAGCAGCTCGTTAGGCTGATGCAGTCAAAGCAGAGGTTCATCACAGCTGAAGGAATGAAGTATTAAAGAAACAAAACATTTTGCAGCTGATTCTGTCACAAGCATTTAAATGAAACATCTGGAGCGTTGAGGTCTGATGGGGGAAGTCTGATGTCTGAAGTCAAACAAAACAACTTTCAAATAATAATAGTTTAAGCAACACTTTCACCACAGCCATGGAAGGGACTCAATGAGCATGTGCTTCAGTCTCGTCTCACCTGATCACAGGTCTAGTTAAAGTCCTAACAGTGAACAAAGTCAATGTGTTTACATTTGTGATGGTAGAAAAAGGCTTTTTCCTTCCAACAAACCAGCTGACATGCATTCGGTAGCGTTTAATGGTTGCTATGGCAACCTGTTTTAAATATTTTTAAATTACAATGAAATTCTCAGCAGCCGTTTTCCAAGTTATGATGACCAACACACATCTGCTGTTTCTGATAAAGTCAAGCAAACATTAAGAGAATGTTTGAATAATGTTTATTTTACCTGCACTGTAAAAACACAAAATCTTACCAAGTAGTTTTATTTTAGTTTCTGAGTGCAAATATTTTATTAGACTTGAAATGAAACAATAATCCTTTCATATGAATTTAAAAAGTGCAGGAGGAAATATCTTGTTGGAAGTGAAACTTTTTGTATTAATTAACATTAAGGAATTAATTGAATTAAGCTCCAATATTTAGCTGAAAAGTTAGTTTTGTTTTTTGTGATTTTTGCGATCTATGATTTGACATTAAACTGCAGAAAAAGTTGAACTTATTTCATAAAAACAGTTCAGGTAATAATAATGTATAAAGAATAAAAACTGATGCAAGCTATAATAAATGAACCAAACTTTGATATCAAACTTTATTGAAACGTAAAACAAACTTCTTTTCACAGCAGCAATATATTTTCCAATAATAGCATGTTCAATAAAGCGGATGCGAGCGGCTGCTGCACATGCAGACGTCACGCCTGTTGCTAGGCTGCTCACAGACTCCAGATCAATGGCATTAAATCAGCTGCGTTCCTGCTGGATAATAAAGAGACTGTCGCCTCCTGGCGCCTGATGAGGCTCTAATCTCACTCAGATTACTGTAATCTGGAGCCTGGAGGAGCCTGCCAGCTCCACTACGTGTTTCTGCTGACCGGGCTCCACGTTGGAATTATTTCTGCTCAATATGTTCAGATCAGGTTGTAGCTGCTGGGGTGAAACTGCCTCACTTCTCCTTCTGGAGGGTTTAGCTTTTCTTGGTCCAAAATAAGAAAACGGTGGAGGGACGAGCAAAGGTGCAGGACGCTGGAAAAGGTTCGCAAAGATGGTGAAAATATGTAATCAGATTAAAATCTGACGGCTGTAGCGCCGTTTTACCATTTTCATTCAAAGAACTCAAACATCTTTACAGAAAAATAATGTGATTTTTACCAGAATATACCAGATTTTCTCTGATCTAAAAAGTTGCTCAATGATTAAAACATAAAGTTTTGTTTCAAAAACCTCAGAAGTTTGACATCAGTCGGATATTTGACAGGTGGAGGTTGCAACTTTAGCAAATATTTCCCAGGTTGGTACTGGAACATCCGGGATGTTTTCCTGATCAGAACCGCGTCTCCCGGCCGGATCCGGGCTCACCATGAACGCTTTGGACCCAGAACAAACGTCTGAGACAGCGAGGAACAAGCTCCAACATGGCGGCATCGGGTCCGGACCCGGAGACGTTCTGATCCAGGAAAACGGCCCAGTTCTGTCAGCAGGATTTCTGACAGTTTGTCTCAAATATAAATATAATCTGATCTTTGCAAATTTCTGACTTTCTATAGGCAGAAAATATCATTTAAATTATAGTTTTAATTTTGTAAATTTGCCTGTAATTATGGGAATTTACATTTTTATTTGGTGAATTTTATGACTTTTCAATATTATAAAGTTTTGCCTTTAAATCTATGAAATAATCTCAGAATGATTTTTGTTTTCTTTTTGGCAGAAATTTAGTCCTGGAGCCACGTAATTTTTATTTTGCATCTACATTGGCGTAACCAAGGTAACCAGTTACCTTGAAAAAGTAATCTGACTGGAGAATCCTGTAGAGAGTAACTTGTGACTTTACTGATTACTTGCAGTTTATTAGTGACTGAAAAGGGAAAAGTGGTGAAAATGAATTTGAATTGAAACAAACACGACTCTTGTTTCTCAGAACTTTCTTTCTTTGTTCTGTGACGTCGCTTCAGCCGCTCACAGGAAATGTTCCAGCTGAAGCTTTCCTTCCCTCCATCTCAGCTGGATTACTGCGAACAAACTCTGCTAGGATAATAACGTTTAATGTTTGAGCAGCTTGATGCTCAGGATTAAAACATTCAGACTCTTGCATCAGGCTGCCTCTTGGGGCTGCAGCTCCCATCAGCTATTTATGAAGTGAAAAGTCTGTTTCCCAGAAGCTTCTGGAGCGCCGTCCGACACGTGGAGCGTGTTGACTCTGACAGAGCAGGAACATCTGGGCATGTCCGGGCCAGTGACTGAGAGCAGAGCTGTGTGTGTTTGGATGCATTCATGCGTCTTTATCTGAATGTGTGTTGGTGTGCGGCGGTGGCGGCAGCGGCGGCGGCGCCGCCCGCGCTGCTCCCCCCAGGAGATGGGGGCTCGTCCGGTCCTCTCGACCCGACCGCGGCGCCTCGTCTGCTGGCAGCCACAGCAGCTCTGCAGGTTATCCGCAGGTTGAGTCGCATCACATTTCTGTCACCGCGTTAAAAAACACACATGTGTATAAAAGCAGATTTTGCTGCTTCACATCATATCCAGGAGCATTCATTATTAACGAAGGAACAAACCCATCTGCTGCCGTTCTCCGGCAGACAGGAGGATTACGCAACAGTTGGGTGAAGAGGTGATGCTGCAGATTAAAGTGCTGCAGCTGCTGGCAGAAAACGATTCCTCACTCAATTTAACAGTTTAAAAACTGAACTTTGTGTTTATTCGAGGAAAATATGATTGGAGAAAGTTTGAAACGTGGGATGTTGCAGTGCAGGTGTTTGAAATACAATTCAGGAAGAGAAGTTATCATCTGGAGCTTCAAGCTCTACAATAATAATCCACTTCACTGGATCTCAGAGTGGAAAACGTTAAACTGAGGTTCTAACAGGAGAAACTGAGGAACATTTTCAGCTCTGAACTCTTCAGATCAGGTTTGGTGAATCAGACTCAACAGTGAATCCAGGAAGAGCTTCAGCACCAATCTGCTGCTCAGTGGTTCCTCCACCCAGCAGCCAACCTGCCACTCAGAGTGGAGGCTGAGGCCAGCTGTCCACACACACACACATGAGGCAGATAAAGACGGGGTTCAAGGCCGGCCTTCATCCTGGATTTCAGCCTTGGTGAAGTGGAAAAATCAAGGAGGCTCCAAAATTCCCACGATGCTTTTGTGGAGTAGGTTTCCAGCTAGTCGGACAGCAGGACGTCAGGGAGGAGGGACGGACCGAGTGTGTGTGTGTGAATGTTTTGGAGGAGTTGGCATCAGGGCTGCCAGTCTGCTGCCAAACTCCTTCCATATGTCCGTTTCAGTCGGTCTGGTCTCACTAGATTCCAGCGCTAACCAGCTAAAAGGCGTTAGCGGCTCTTTAGCTGGCTGTTAGCGAGGATCTCAGGAGCAGACGCCACGGCTCTTCAGACGAGTCGCTCTGTCCGTAAGAAATGACCGGAAATCATGACCACAACTCGGACTAGGAGGCCGAGTCGAATGATGTTTGGTGTCGCGGTGACGCGGTTTGTTCTGACCCGGTTCTGTTAGCATGTCTGCACTGAGCGAGGAGAGGAGAGGTCAGGAGAGGTCAGGTCAGGTCAGGTTGCTTGTTTAAAAAATACTGAAACAAACGAAGCTTAAACTTGGAGCAACATGAAAAACTAAAGAGAAACTCGTTTAGATTCAGTGAAATATTTTAGGTCTAACATTTTTTAATGGCAGTTTATGTTCTGGGTCAGAACCTTAGAACCGCCTCCGCTGGTTCTGAATGTTCTGCAGTCATCTCCTGCTCAGGAGCCCTGCTCAGGAGCCCAGGCAGCGTTGGAACCGGATCCGGCTGGCAGCTGCTCCGCTTCCATTGACCACATTCAGTCGGGTTTGAGCTGCAGCTCTCCATCTTGTTGGGTTTCTATAAACGGGGTTCTGGGGCCCCTGCGGCCCCTTAAATGCTTCCAGACGGGTCCCTACAGAACCGGATCTGGACTCTAATTCAGTTAGATGGTTTTTTATCTCTTCCGGTGGAGAGGAGCTGAACCTGAAGCTTCATTTCATGAACGTGTTTAAAAACTTCTTCCTGTTCTGGAGTCAGAACGGACAGAACCGCAGAGATGAGTCTGAGCGCAGATGGCTGTCAGCTCTGGGGGAACCAGCACCCCCTCACCCCCTGCTGGGCATTGGCAGGGCTGCGGGTCTCTGTGTTGCGTCTCCGTGGTAACGGTGACATCACCGTGGGGACCGGCTGGGCGGGTCCAACACTTCCAACGCAGATACAGGAGGTGATAATTGTCTTGGCAACTGCTGCAGATTGTCGCCTTCATCCTCAGCCTTTCTGTTGGATTTTCCTCCAATTAAAGGCAAAATAATCCACAAAAATAAAAATGATAGGAAAGATCTGCAATGAAGAAAAACTAAATATTTAACATGCTTACTGAAGTATAAATGAAACTGGGAAAACCTTTTGGAGTTAAATGTGATATAAACATTGTTGTTGGGTTGTTTCTGCAGAATAATGGAGTTCAGGTTGTAATATTTGTAGTTGTAGTTTTGGAGCAGGACTGTTTCTGATGGGTCCAGATGCATGAAAAGTTGGGAAATCACCCAAATAACAGATTCACTAATTACAAAGTGAGTGCAGAATAATCTGGACAAGGTTGGAAGAGCCTCAGTGATTTTAAACTAAAACACATTAAAGATGCAGAAGGAGGTGAAAATCAGATGGAAATCAGATAGAAATCAGGTGGAAATCAGGCGGAAATCAAGCGGAATCAGATGGAAATCAGGTGGAAATCAGGCGGAAATCAGGTGGAAATCAGGCGGAAATCAGGTGGAAATCAGGTGGAAATCAGGTGGAAATCAGGCGGAATCAGGTGGAAATCAGGCGGAAATCAGGTGGAAATCAGGCGGAAATCAGGTGGAAATCAGGTGGAAATCAGGTGGAATAGCCCTTTTGCCATATTCCAATCAGAGGCCAACTTCATCTGGTTCTGATGTTTGATTCTGCTTTGCACTGTGCCTCCTGCTCAAACACACTTTGGTCTCTTCTGGTTCTGGACCAGAACGTGGAGAGAAACCGCCCAGGTGCAAAGGCTTATTTTGATCTTTTATCAATTGTTGATTGGAGAGAATTAAAAATTGATTCATCAGAAAATGTTTAAAATTACAGAAGAGAATCTGAGCCACAGAAACAAATAACATTTCTACTTTAAAACATAATTCCACTTTAATCTCAGAATTTTGACTCTAATCTGAAGATCAAAAGTCAGAAATATATTTTTCTGTGGCTCTAACCCTGTTCTGTTTTAATGGGTTTTGTGCAGAACCCCATGGTTTAATGATTTATAATCCAGCATTTAAAGGATGGATTACCCAGATTAGAGCCCTCATTGCTCTGAAATCAGCGATCCGACCCAGTTAGTTCTGTCTGAACCAACAACGCAGCATATGGACCGCTCCGGGCGTCCGGGCAGCACCGCCCCGATCTGCTCCGTCCAAGCGTCTCCGGTCCCTCCGGGCCGGCCAGGTGTGCTGCCATATGCTGTTCAGGGGTCAGTTGAGGTCACGATCTGCGCCTGAGTTTCAGACACATGCAGGGCGCTCCTAACAGCCAGGTTGGAATAAAGGTCGTATTCTGCTCCCTGGATCAGGAAAATAACTTGTTTCGGCCTCGGCTCAGACCTTATTAAACTTTCCTTTTGTCCTTTTAAAGCAAACAGGAAATAAAACTTCCCAGATGAGCTGCATAGGTCAGAGTAAAGAGCTGCAGGTTGGCTCTGCTCTGCAGGTTGGCTCTGCTCTGCAGGTTGGCTCTGCTCTCTGCTGATGAAACACGAGCTGATTGGAGCCCTTTAGAGGTAAAGGCCACCAGCGTCCAGCGCAGGAATGCAGACATGCTTCAGAACAAACTGAACACAAAACAGGTCCAGGTCCGTCCCCCATCTGCATCGGAAATTAATGGGTCAAAGTAAACAATCGGCTGGTTGTCATGGTAACGGGACACGGCGCATACATGGCGTCGCTTCAGAACCAGATCATGGTGCTTCTGTTTTTATTTGAAGCTGCATGGCGAAGCCCTCCTGTAAAAGGAGCGTTTGGTTTATTAGACTGGGGCGTCTGGACAGGTGAGTATTTCACTGCAACCACCTTGTTTTAGCTTCCTGACACTCTGACCGCTGTCAGACGGCTGGACGTCACTTCAACACATGAACTTCTGTCTGCATTTTGCTTTCTTGCTGTTTAGATCCAATTATTTATTTTGGAGTTTTAATGCTGACGTCACACATGGTTTTCCAGTAATCTGTCATTTTCAAACTCTCTGCAAATATGAAGGTGTAAAATGGATCATTATAAACAAATCATAATAAAAGTATTTCTTGTTTTTAATCAGTTTCTACTCATTTAATTCAAACTAAATGTTCTGTATAATTTGGGTAACTATTGTACTTTAACGCTTCACAGGAAGATCAGATATTGATCTGAAATTGAATCTTTCTTCAGGTTAAATCTCTAAGTGTGAATTAGGGCTAAATGCATCAGCTGACAATCTTGATTGGATCCTCAGACATTAAACTTGATTTGTCTCCATTGTTGACCTGATGATGCATTACTGATTTAAAACTCGTTTTCTGCTAAAAACCTGAGTTTCCCTTAAAACACAAAACTTTACTGAACTTCCTCCTCAGAAACTCGAGACTTTTCTTCGACTCGGGTCAAAAGACTTTCGATTCAGCCTGAAAACGACGAGTGAACTCCTCTAGATGCTGAACTGAGCTACAGAAAACACGTTTTGATATCCACACCTACGTCTTTAAATGGCCTTTTAGTCCAGGTTTGTTCTGTGAAGCTCGTATTCAGTTGGAGCTCAGGAGGCGTCATTACAGGGAAACATTTCCAGTGAAAAAGTTCCCTGCTAAACGCTGCAGCTCTGCTCATCATGTTGTTTGCAAAAACAATTACATTTTTCTTCTGCTTTCATCTGGAAATAAAGTGGATAAAATGAGACAAAGAACAAAATTCAAGAGCATGTTGTGTTTTTTGTCTACCTCCCTCCTTCTGGATGCTAATTTTCATTTTTAATTGCGTCAAGCCACATTTTCTCACATCAGAAAACGTGTACGTGTGAGGGTGTTGATTAGAGAAAGTAAAAATACAGCATGTAGGATTTTTATGCTAATTACCCTTTAAACCTCGCTCACGTCAGTCGGCTTCCCTAATTAGCATGTTTCCGACAGGAGCGGAGAGGAGTGAGAGAATGGTGCGACGCAGCTCTGCACGGCTAAATTAACGGTGTGAAAATCCAGGCATTTGAATGTTTTTCCGGCTCCGTTCTCCTCCTGACTCCTTTTCCTCACACCTGTGAGCAGGAACCTGCTGCACGCCGCCGCCATCGTCCCATCCGCGCTTCCTGTGCTGCCATGTCTGCTCAGGTAGCCGTCATCATTGATGCACAGGAAATTAACTCAGCTGGAGATGAAATAGTCCTTTAAACATCAGTTTATTATCTAAACTTTAACAATCTAAAAGTAACTCAGGGAGACAAACTGCTGTGTTCTTATTGGCTTTGCTGCTTACATTTCATACTTTCCACATGAATCCATTACATGATCCAAATAGAGTAAAATGCTGGAGTGTATTAAACCTCTAACAGTCACTCATTGCTGTTGGTGACCCTGATTGGTCCACAGATGATCCAAAACCTTTCAACAATCCCAGCATGGAGCCCAGATGTTTGGCTTTTAGTCAGATTTCACCATGGAAAACCAGCAGAACCAGTTAAATTATTGCTGTGTGGTTTTATTTAAACGGGTCCCACTGGATCTTTTTATTGGGAGCCAAATGGGACGACCTGCTGGTCCTCCTGGGGCCCACTTGGGGCCCAGATCGGAGCGGTTGCTCAGGGAAACGGTTTGGTTTGTAGATTGAACTGATGCGTCCAGAAATGGTCTTATTGTCCAGACCTGCCGGTGTCAGGGTTCCGTGTTGGTTTGGTTTTATTCTGTTGTTTGTCCTCTGGTTTATGTTTGGCCAGCTTCCTGTTTTCTTCCTCCCTCTGTTTTTTACGCGTTTCTTTTCCGCTGCCTCTCCTTGGTCTTGGATCTTCTGTCGTCGTCGGTGCAGCTGCTTCCTTCCTGCCTCAGTTTTGTAAATCATTTTTTAATTAATTATTTTATTTTGTACATTTAGGGCTTCAGTCAAACCAACTATTTTTGGAAGAATATTTGTTTAAATAAATCACTGAATCAAGCACCTAAATACTGAAAATATAAATGAATTATTTACCACATAAAAGTAGTTTCATTGTGTTTGTAATGTTAAACTTACAAACATGAAGTTTTTAAGTTTTGTTTTGTTCTTAAATAAAGTACGTTTGTGCAGCTTGTCTTCTCTGTTGGGTGGAAACGTTGCTGATCTCAGACCCAAACGATGCTTTGACGTGATAAATCAGGAACATTAAGGTCCTAAACATCACTGTGGTTCTGTGGGCTTCAGTCCATGCAGGATGTTCTCCATTCTCCAGAGACTTGTGGTAAATCTCAAACCAGAGAAGCTCCACATCAGCTCTTCTAAATGTCTTTCACAACCATGTAAATATTGTAATTTGAACAGATCTGATCTGCTGGTTTCTCCTCCGAGTCGACTGCATTTCCTGCCCTTCGTGACTTCCTCTCCATCCTTCCTCTCCATCCTTCCTCTCCTCTCTATCCTTCCTCTCCATCCTTCCTCTCCCCACCGTCTTTCAGTGAGCTGTTCTTTTATTTCCACTCTCTGCTCCAGACCTTGACTTCACTCTGTTCGTCTTGAAGTTTAAACGACAGCCCAGACTCGACTCCATATCCGCGACAAGGTTCTGCTTAAAAGCCCGCCGTGTTTTGACTGTCAATTTACAGCTTGAGTGCCTTCAAGGTTCGACCCTTTCAGTGGCGTGAGAGTGGGAGTCGTACCTGGCTCAGCGAGACGCCGGGTCAGGACTGGGCTATAATGAACACAGAATCACAGAAATGTCAATGCACTCTTTCTGTCAGATGTTTTCCTCTTCCTGAGCGTTAAATCCGTCCAGTGAATTTCATCAAACTGGAGACCCAAGTTAACGGATCCAATCATTGTTTTTCCTGACCTTGGCGGCTCGCCCCGCTCTCATTATGAGTCATTTGTTTTTGATGTGAATGAGCATAATTGGTCTAAGCACAGGTGCAACCACTAATTGAGAGGATGCTGTTTGGCACAATGTGCCAGAATTCATTTTCGGTGGTTGGTACTCGTCGTACCTGGAAATGGTCTCTGAGGACCAAACAGACACTTCAAACGATTAGCAGGGGAGTTAACTTGACCTGGACAGCAGAACTAAATTAGCACTTTACTGGGGAAACTTTACAAGTTGGAGACAACTTTCAGGTCTCCTGGCCGCCGCATGTCTTCTTTCCTTTTAATATCAATCCACCACATTTTCTGACAGAAAAATAAGCCGCAAGAATCTGTGAACACAACCAATTAAAAGTTAGTTGAAGAATCTCATTCTAGTCATTAAGCTTTATTTTTTTTAAATGTCTCTAATTAAATGAACTGTTTCTTGTCTTTAGATGCGTTTTTTTCGACAGGTTTCAGGAAATGCATGGCACCAATATTTATTTCTCTTTCAGTTTCACAAAGTGCAGCTGAACAAGAGTCAGGGTTTGATCCTGGAGTTCATACTGGTTCTGGTTCTGATCAGGACTGTTGCAAGAAACCAATCAATTAATCAATTAATGATAAAATGAGGTCAATAATTTGCATGACTTATCATTTTTTTCTATTTTCTCTTTCTACCAAAAACTAGAAGACAAAAATCTTCAGTCTCAACTAAACATTTTTAAGAATAATTTTGTTTTCAGAGACTTCATCATTTAATTAATTTTTTGTTTTGTTTTATTTTGGGCATTTTAAATTTCTTCCTGTTTTAATTAATCATTAAAATGTAAAGTCTATTGATCTTTGAAAACATTTTTGTATTAATATGCCATTACTTTTTTTGAAAACGATCTCAAAACAATATAACCGTTTATCGCAATAAACTCTGGGACGATTAATCGTCCAGTAATATTTGCTACCATGACAGGTTTATTTCTGCTTCCACTTCAAGCTCAAACACGAGACAACATAGTCTAACAAAGTCTAACATAGTCTAACAAAGTCTGAGTCGCGTGTAGTTTCTGCTTAGGATTGTCCATCATAAAACTCTGCTGATGTCAAACCCTGAGAGCAGGAAGTCGCCCACCATGACATCGGTTCGCTAACGTAGCGTCAGTTTGCATCATGTTAGTTAAATGGATACCAGGTGAAACAGTTTGTCTGAAGGTTTTACTTTGTCTTTGCTGAATCGCTGCCTGGCTTTTCCTCTGTTTCCTCAGCAGGAGAAAATGAGTCTGGTTTTTCCTGCCGACGGTGCGATAATGGAAGGAGAACTTCTCCCTTCAGCCTCTCAGGTGCTGCGAGAAACTGCCTGATGTGGTGTTTTTTATTTCACCTCATCTGTTCTGGGAAGACTCATTTCCTGAACACAGTGGTGGTAGTCATTCAAATTAATTAGCAGGAGGAACTGTAACAGAATCTCCATGTAATTAGCTGATTTAGCCTAATGAGCTAAGCCCTATAACTCCACTTAAAGCAGCAGTTTCACTTTTTATCACCATGCAACTGTTGCAGCTTTTTAGTCGAATAACATAAAAATAAATGACTTTTTAAGGTTACCATCTCTGGATGAATAGTCTTTATAAATAACTCCAGCCTTCTTCCTTTAAATCATTCCTATTTCAGGTAGATTTTTTAAACTAAAATCAGAGCGTTGATGTTTTTGTTAGAAAGTATCAGCAATATCTGACCCAATAAATGCATTTTGCTTATTTCTTTTCACCTGCTTTGCTCTATTTCTAGTAAGTAGACTCTGGTGTGAAGTGACAAGTTTCCTTGGTTGGTTTTCATTTCTGCAGCTTTGATGTTTGCTTTGACTGTTCCGCTGTTGACAGATGACTGAAACCGAAAATATCGCCCTTCATCACAGCGCATGATGATTGTTCTTTAGAAATTGTTCCTCCTCACAGAGATGACACGTCTTTTATCAGCGTGTCACTGGGTGTGAATTTATGTATTAAAAGGGTTTATGTCATCATCAGTCATATCGGGAGCCTAAAGTCCAGTGTTTTCATATTTTGAACAAAATGACACATTGAGGATGAAGCATTTGAAATGCTGTGGATGGTTTTCACTGAAAGATTTTCTTACTGGTTTCTAAAATAAACATCAACCCTTTAAGGACAAGAGAAGCTAACTAGCTACATTCAGCTAAGGTTGTGCTTCTACCTAGTGGTTGGAGTGTGAATTACATGAAGTGGAACTGCATAATGCACCAACTTCATTGAACATGGCTGATAAACTCAGTAAATAATCTTAACCCGGCACCAGATTCTGCTGGAGAAGATCTATATTTTCTGGAAACATGTGAAAGATTTATTTCTGATTTTGGGTTTGCAGCTTTTTAGCCCCATAGGGAATGGAAATGAACAACCCCGATATCAATGAGCATCCAGTTTGAGTTGAAATTTTGTGCAACATTAATCAAAAAATGTTTTATTTGAAACTTGATGATGAAAAACCAATGGTTGGTAGAAAATATATTGGGTTCCGCTGCATGTTACTGTATTTCTCGTCTGGTTCTTTTGGACCGCTGAAGTACTCTACCGTCTCGCCACGATCGACCAACCAAGTTCAGAAAATCTCAAATCCCCTTTCTGTCCAGTTTGAAGTCCAGGAAGCCTTTTGATGGACTGATTCACCGTCCCTGTTCACAAGCAATTCAACAGCGAACCTTAAGGTGGAAGGAAAGAAACAATTTCACTTCGATTTATCCGGACTAATGTGCACGTCCCGGTAAAACTGAAGCAAACATTAGCAAACTTGCTAATGTAGCTCAGAAAAACTTGGTTAAATTCAGCCTGAATCACGATGAACCCAGCTGGAGCTGGAGCTGTTGATCAACCAGAACCACTGCAGATGTCTCTTTCCCCTTGAAGGCAACATCATCTTTCCTTTGTCTCACAAACAAATCTGAGCTACAGACCTACACTGAGAAGATGTGCTGGAAACAAGAAGCCAGTTTGGTTTGGTGCAGCAGACTCACTGAAACGTTTGTGGGGCGTTAGAGCAGATAATCCTCGGTCCATCCTCTAAATAACTCATTGATCGTGGCTTCTCTTTCTCACACTGTGAAGGATTATTATAAACAGCAGAGAAGTGAGCTTTGGTCTGCTGTGTTCATATTGAACAGCCTTTTCACCTTCATGCATTATTCTCAGCGAGTTACGGTGCAGATATCATACCAGACCCTAAGGCGAAGGCTGGTTCTCCTCTCCTCGACATGCCAGACAGATTAATAGACTCAAATTTGAGGAAGCGGAGCTTGTGGAGTTGTTATTGATATTCGGTCAGATAAGTGGCGGTCAGCGCTGCTCGGTGGCCCACACCTTGTTTACGGAGGAGAAAAGTGTTTGTCAGCTGGGAGGCTGGTAGCCGGCAGACAGATGGAGGCCGGATCGTCCCGCTTCTCCGCTGAGGGAGTCTGGAAATGTATCTCTGTTTGTTGGAAGAAATGTGTGTATTAGTGGAAGCGTGGGAGACTTTTTACCCAATTAAACACAATGGAAGACCAGCATGGGGAGTTGTGGCGACTACAATGGATGATTATTATAGTAAGAAGATTTAAAGTTATTATCCATAAGTTTCAGCAGAGCCCTTTCTGGCTTCAGCTTTGCCCAGACAGACTTGCTTCATATAAAATACATCGTAAAGCGAAGCAGAGTGCAGGCAGATTGGTATATGCAGAGGAGAAAGAAAAGGAAAGACGGGGTCACGCTGAGGTATAAAGAGTCGGAGAAAGCCCTGAGAGCTGTGTGAGTGTCGGCAGCGTGCCGAGTGAGAGGATGGTCTCCAGCAGCTCCATTGATTTCCTCTCCGTCTCCTCCACCGACCTCCGACTCTGTCCGTCCCCCCTGCCGACGCTGAGAGAATGAGCCCTAACAAAGACCTCAGCGGACTCCCGCCGACCGTGACCGCTCTCCAGCCACTAAGCCAGACCTCCATGGTGGAGTTAAAAGCCCCCCGTCTTTCTGCTGCCCCCTTCTCCGATGACATTTGACTCTCCTGGAAATAGAGAGTTGACTGCCGTGGCTCGGTTTCTCTTGTGTGTTTTGTTTGTGTTTCTACTGTTCTCAGGTCTGGAGATGAAATAGTGCGGTCAGAACCGCTCTGCTCCTGAAGGCTCCCATTCAGACTAATATTAGCCGTCCAATCAGCTGTCAGCTCAGCCACAAAGTTTAAGTGGGATAAATTTGCTGCAAATGGAGCTAAAACCATAAGTTCATATTTTTAGCCCATTTCAGCAGCAAGGGAATTCAAGTGAAAAGTTCAGATCTAGTCCATCAGCTTAAATGGGTTCAGAGCCACCTGGTGGCGCTGTAGAGCTAAAGCTGTGTATCATCTGCTATGTAGCTCATCTTAGTTGGAGCATGTAATAAGAGGGTCCCAGGATTGGACCCTGGGGAATTCCAGGTGTGATTTCTGTCAGCATTGGTAAACAGTTACCTAATGACACCAAGAAATACTTTTTGATTTTTTTAAATAAGATCCCAACCAGTTGGGTAAATTGGCTGAGTTGAAGTTCACACAGCAGGTCTTCATGAATAATTGGGATTCACGCGCTACTAATTAAATGTGACTTCTACATGAACAGTTTACCGCGTCAAAGTGATCCGCATGCGCAGAAGAAGGTCGACGTCACAATTGACATGAAGCCGGCCCCGCCCCCT
The DNA here is from genome assembly GCA_902982915.1 of Phalloptychus januarius. Lineage (NCBI taxonomy): Eukaryota > Metazoa > Chordata > Actinopteri > Cyprinodontiformes > Poeciliidae > Phalloptychus > Phalloptychus januarius. The sequence goes on along the minus strand of CADWAE010000474.1, from coordinate 13,016,507 downwards.
TGCGGAAGTAGAGCCGTCCTTCGACAAGCCAACTGTTATTATAGCAGACTAACGGACTTCAGTGCTTATAAACCAACACTGAGGTAAAGACGATGGGCAAGAAAATTCTCTATCTAGTCCTCCGCCAGTCTGTGAGGTTATTAGCGGGAAATAACGGAGAAATCAACGATGAAGCTCAGGAGGAAAAATGAGGGACGCAAAGTCTGGTTGGATGTGAGAGTGGACGCGGTGGGACGCACTTTGCACGAACAAAATGGGTGAGTAATGACTTAAATAATACCGGCTTGTATCTGCCTTCAGGAAAATGTTTAGAAATAAACAGTAGCACGAAACATGTTTAAATGCCAATACATTAGTTAGCGCAGTCTGTTTTCATGCTGCCATAGAGCTACCGTTGGACTCTTAGCCGCCAGCAGTGAGTCGCTAGCATGGAGCCGCGAGTCGCTAGCCTGGAGCAGTTAGCCGGAGCCGTTAGCATGGAGCGTTAGCCGAGCGCTAGCACCGAGCAATTAGCCCGAGTCGCTAGCACCGAGCAATTAGCCCGAGTCGCCAGCAAGGAGCAGTTAGCCTGAGCCTTAAGTCGTTAGCACGGAGCTATCAGTAAGTGTTTACCACCGGTTACACCACAAGGTGTTCCTTCGTGCTGGACATGAGGTGGGCTGCAGACCATGATCCATTTCTTGCATTATTCAAACTCCTTTTTGATTTTGGAAATGTAATAAATTGTATTCCGCCCTCTATAGCTCTGGGTAAGGGCTGTCGGGATTGCATATTCCCGTCTTGTCGATTCTGTTGACTCCAGGAATCTTTCTGGTCACTGAGGTCTAATAAAACAAACGCTGTTGTTTAAATGTCATTCAACTCTTTGACAAGGACAGTCTGAGCACTCAGCACTCCGATGGAATGGTTTGGATTAAAGTTTGTTCATTTGTTAGAATGGCCTAATGCAGAGTGGAGATAACCCAAAAGAGTTGAAGCTCTGATTCTGTAGCTCTATGCCAGAACATGCCCAGTCTGGCAGGCTGAAGTGCATGCCACACTTTTCAGATTTCATTCATGAAATCTTGGAAAACCTTGGACTGTTTACTCTCACTTCACAATTAGATCTTTGTGTTGGTCCATTATGAACGCTTTGAAGGAACTCTGGCGTTTAGAGCTTCTCCTCCGTATTTGAGGATTTCGGATTTGAACATTTGGGTTGTAAATGACGGATCTAAGCAGCAACTTGTGATGTTTTCTTTCTAAACATAGTTTTAGCATCCTGTTTCTCTGAAGTAATGTGAACACCAAACCCCATCTTTAAACGGTAAAGAGCTAATTTACATTAAAGAAGGGAAAAAATGTTGGTGTTTGTCTACAAATCAGCAGTAATTATCCGGCACCAGGCCTGGGGTGGGCTGTATGCTGAGTGAGCAACAAATACAAACAGGTGGAAGTTTCCTCTGATTGCTACGTTGTAAACGACGACAGTGATTAGTTGGAGCTCCCAAACATCTCACCGTGCCGAGACTCGGGCTGCTCCACACCGGAGCGCCGCTTCCCCACCACTGCCAACGTGAAGCTCACCTTGGTTAATTAGCGATTTTTAACTCAAGTCATAGTGCCACTAATTGCTGGTAATAATGATGTTCGATTACGGAATCAATTGACTGTTGTGGCTTGACTGCTTTGATAGATGTGGCTTTGGGCAGCAGCTGCTAACAGCTGCTAGTAGCTGCGCAGAACAGGAGGAAAAAAGCAGCTTGAAGAGAAAAGGAACAGAAGGAAGACATGAGAAACAGCAGCTCTCTGTCAGGTAGACTTATAGAAAACTTGGTGCCAGTGGTGTCGCCTTTGAGCCGCTGCTGGCTGGGAAGTCAGGAGTATTGATCAGACTCCATTGATTTCCACTCTTGAGTCCAAACACTGCAGCAGAGTGTTTTTCTGCCTCTTTGGAAGTTCGCTTGACCGTTCAGGATGTAAATTACACTGTCAGCAAAAAGTTTTCATTTTATTTAAATCAAAAAGGGAAACTAGAATATTTCACACATTCATCATTCAGGCCACATAGTGATGCATTTAATTCTCTTCATCGTGATTGACTCTGTCCAAAATGAGAAAACTTGACATTATAGCTGCAGTGTCTTGGTTGAGGCTCCTTTTGCATAAATTACTGCATCAGTGTGGCGTGGCACGGACGAAATCATAGAAACCTTCAGGTCTTCTTCACCGTTGGCTCTGGTGTCTCTCCACTTCCTCTTGACAACACGTCAGATTAGTTTGTAGCTGTTACCATGGTGATTCATGCAGCCATTGTAACCTTTGGCAGTGTAGGTCGGTACCAAGTCCTGAGTGACCGAGCCAACAGGTCAGTAAATGTCATGGAACGTCAATTACTTGAGAACTCTGCAGTTTTCTAATTGTTCAGTAAATTAATGCTTTCTAACTTTTACAGTGGAAGAAAATTCTCAAGTGAAATAAATTGTGATATTCATCAGAAGGGAAGAAAACCACAAAATACGGAGGAGCTCAGCTAAGAGGAGCTGAGGAGTCACTCATGATGATTATACAAGTCATAATGACTTAGGCTGCATTAAGCCTTACTGTGCTGTAGGCCATCATTGTAACAGTTGAACTCTGATTTTGAACCATGAGTTGCAGGTTTTATTTTGTTCTGATGTCATGAAGCTCCAGTGTGACTGCAGCTCCTCTAAATGTTTTCACAGGCAAAAATAACAACAAAGAACTTTTTTCATACAGGATTTCAAAGTTGGATGAATTTAGAAATGACTTTAATGTTTGGAGCAGAAAAACGTCAGATTGCAGATTTCAGCTGATACAAACGTCAGCGCCTTGCTGAGTCTGTCTCAGGTTTCCTTCCTTTCGCTGCCTTCTCGCTGCCTCTTATTGTTGCTGTCATTGTTTAGTAACTGACATATTTCCCACATCACTGTTCATGCATCCCACAGGATGTTTAGTTTTTTTAAATAAAAAACTAAACAGAATTTAATTGAGTGTGGTTGATCTTGGTGTGTGGGTGTAAGTGAGCGGTTAGCTTAGCCGCCGGCCCCGGGGGCTCCGGGGGCTCCGGGGGCCGCCTCACGTGCTCCACTCCAGCTGATCTGGCTGACAGCTGACAGCACCGGCGCATTCCTGCAGCTGAACACGAGTCGTGCATGTTTTAGTGAGTCGGATGAGGCATGACTGCTCTCAGCGTTTGACCTGCCTCCCAGGTAGCAGCCGCTCCGCCTGTTTCTGACGGCGCCGCTGAGGCAGAACCGACCCGCCGACTAATTATGGGGCGGCCTGGCTTTGGCTGTGCTAACACGCTGACTGTGTGATGCTGAGAGTTTGATTCACCTGCAGCAGCGCGGTGCTGCAGGCGAGCCCGAACCGCGGCAGCCTTGTGTTTAATAAAAGCGTTTTGTTTTGTTCTGAGGGAAATAAAAAGGAACTCTGATGTTTTGATGGAGTCAAGGCCAGTTTCTGCTTGTTTCTCTCCCTGAGTGAAAATCTGTGATTTTTCCTTTTTCTCTCGCCTGATGATTGTGATCCATTTGATTTTTTTTTTTTTTTAGATATGGATATTGATGCAGATGGTCGGCTTTTCTTCTCTTTGGGGCTTTCTGTAGCAAATATGTCTGAAGACGTCTGTAAATATCTGTCTCTCTCTTTGTTGGTTTTCAGTTTTAGCTCACAGTCTCCATGTTTAATACTGTATTTAACAGAAAATTGTTGTTTGCTTTGAGAAATTCCCTCTTATCCATGGCTCAGCTTTAAATAACTGATTTTATAAAGCACAATCCAGGTACAATACAGTTAAAAACACAAATTACAACAAATTTATAATCAGAAATGCAAAACCTGATGGTAAATCACCTCTTTGTTCTGGTGAAAGTGATCTTCAGATGTTTAGTCACAGTCATGGGGAACAGTCTTTATTATCTTATATTTCTTCTGATTAAAACCTTTCTAAAATAACAGAACATAATATTATTCCAAAGCCTGCCAGCAGCAGGTTGTGCAGTGGAGCTGCAGACAAATGTTTCCTCCTAAACTAGTTACTGTCAATGAAAACTACCAAACACAAGAGAATTAGCTAAATTTAAATCCTTCTCTGGACAAAAACATAATGCAATACAACATAATGTCATTATGAAAAAGAAATGTTAACAATTGAATTCCCTCCATGTAGAACCAGTCTGGCTACATTAGAGCCACATGATGTGACTCATCCTGTGTTTAAATTTAAATCGCAGGTTTAGAAACTCTTGCACAAACTGAACATGTTACTTTCTCATGGTGTGATTCTGTGTTGCTACAGGAAACTGCTGATGCTACAAACGCATTGAAAAACAATAGTCAGAAAAAGGTTTTCATATAAAACTGCAATGCATTGTTTCATACAGTGTAACTTGGTGTCATTTACTAAATCAGCAAATAGAAGCTTTTATTTGAATTGCTGTTCTTTGTATTTTAGCAGCATGTAAACTGTTGATTAAAATGCAGGTTTCATTTACATCGTCGTCTGAAAACATTGTAAATCTAGATTATTTTTCCAGCAGTGTCGCTGAAGTCGCATTTCCTGGACTCCCTGCTGCTCATCCAACCAAGTGAAGTTGATATCATTCACCCTCAGCAGGAGGCGGATGTGGAAAACAGAAACATGTTCAGCAGCATTATTAGCAGCAGCTGCTCTCAACTCAGGCAGTCAAAGGCAAAATTGAAGAGGAATTAAAGGTAGACGGCGTGAGACTCAGTCAGGCCTCAGTTTTAGTGACCAAGTTGGTTAATAAAGTAAAACTTTCCTCTGGTTTCTGTCAGACATGAATGCAGAGCATTTAGAGGGAAGTAAAGTAATAAATTAGCAGCAGATCATCTGACATCCACCCATCGTCTGCTCCTGGATATTTACCAGGAGCATTTATATTTATTTAACATTCTATATATTTACCCCATTAGATCTTTAAATGAGTATCTGATAACGGATTGAAATGTTAATGTTGAATTTATGATTTTAGTTGTTTCAATGAGCTTCGGTTTATCCCTGCCTTTGTTTCCCATTCCTTCATTATTTATTGCACTAAATCTGGTCTGGAGGGAATACTTTTATTTTGATATTCTCTGGAGGAAGTGTCTTTGCGTTAGCATCAGGTGGTTTTGCGACTGTATTAAAATTGGCGTGTTTCGTTAAACTGCAATGAAAACTGTTTCCTGGCATCACACGAGTTGTGACCAACAACTGGACGTACTACTGGCTTGACTCATTGCTTAGCTACCGTTTTGGATTAAAACAGAACATTTGATAAGTAATAACGTCTCCATGGCAACCAGCTCCTCTGCACATATGACCGTTCCCCACAGTAACGGCTCCATGTTTAGCTAACGTGACATGACAGCCAGAGTCCAGAGCAACCCCAGTTTATACCAGAGACACCAGTGGGGACAGCTCACACACACACACACATCTCCATGCGTTCCTATCATGTCCAATCCATCAGCAAACAGATGACAATAACTTGACAGGTCCTGGAGGTCAAAGTTCACCTCCAGCACTGAGCCATCCTTCCAGACTAACGAGCATCACGGCTGAGAGACATGGCTGATCTCCATGTCTCTGTTTTCCTCAGAGTTTCACAGCTTTAGTTGTTTGTTGGTGAAAAGTTGCTGAAGCTTCCAGCCGCACAGAAAAATGGAAGTGGAAACTTTGAGGATGTTCCTGAGTCGACAGACAGACAGAGGAACAAGTCAGCTGGGCTGCTTTGGTCAACAGGAAGCCAGGTTCATGTTTTCATCAGCAGCCAGATTCATGTTTTTATCAGCCAGGTTCATGTTTTCATCAGCCACCAGGTTCATGTTTTCATCAGCCGCCGGGTTCATGTTTTCATCAGCCGCCAGGTTCATGTTTTCATCAGCAGCCAGATTCATGTTTTCATCAGCAGCCAGGTTCATGTTTTCATCAGCAGCCAGGTTCATGTTTTCATCAGCAGCCAGGTTCATGTTTTCATCAGCAGCCAGGTTCATGTTTTCATCAGCAGCCGGTTCATGTTTTCATCAGCAGCCAGGTTCATGTTTTCATCAGCAGCCGGGTTCATGTTTTCATCAGCATATTATTATGAATTTATTCTTGTAATATTGAGGTATTTCAAAATGTGTAAAACTTTGGTAAATTATTTTAGAAATAGTTTTAGTTTTTGTTCTGCTGCTGGCATCGAAGCTCATAATGTTTGATATGTATAATGTTATAATAATCTGGAGGAGAATTTGCTCAAGCCCCATGGTGACGGTCTCTTCCCTGGTTTTCTGTTGGACGCTCGGCTCAGTGACTGTAACTGTGTGGAGCATTAAATCATTTAACTGCCTCTGAGGCCCAGGATGTTACAGCAGCTCCTACATTATGGACCTAAAAGTGGAAGAAAGAAATCAGAATTTGACTTGAAATGGAAATAAATCTCAGGTTATTAAATGCAACCGGCTCACATGTTCTGCTCTCCTCCCCCCTCAGCTCCCTTTGCTAGCAGCCTAATAATTCCCCCTCATTATGCAGGACCAACAGATTTTAGCAGCACTCATCGCTGGGGGAGGATGGAGCGTTTTTAGAGAGGCTTCGGTCTGAAAAAGCTCCGTTTTCTGCTCTCTGTGTTCCTCCCCCGCGCCAATTCGCTCACCACCTACTGACGCTCGGCCTCCTCTGAGCATCAGACGAGTACGCCGCTCTAATTACTTTCTTCAGGGAAAGAATTAGCTTGAGCTTGTCCTGAGTGCTCCGGCCTAATGCATAAAGAAGAGGCGGCCGGCCCGACGTGGAGAATCACAGAGAATCACATTCTTCCATTAGCTGCATTTTAAACCATTCTCTCATACGTCAGACCGGTTAAATCTGTGGCTCTGCATGCGAGCGTTGGGTTTACATAAAAACAGTTGATCTAAAGCTGATTAAACTGTAAAACTATATAGATTTAAAATATATTTTCATTCCGTCCGTCTCCTCACTACCAGCTGAGATGTTTCAGTCTAAAGTCACCACATAACAAGTCAACATGATGGACTTTGACTAGGCCCAGCACCTCCATGTTCATGGTTTGGGTCACTGGTTGTGTTTTACATGTGAGCAAAACATGTCAACATTCTGCTAACATGGGGAAAAAACACTATTTGTTATTTCCATTAGATAAGAAAAGGAGGTGAATGAGAGTTGATGTGATAAGTTATCACAAACGCGCCGCTCCGACTTCCTCCTAACACTTCCTGTCTTCTTCACTTTGTCCTCCAATTGTAGCGTCCGTTTGCTGATCATGTGACTCATGATGAGAAAACGTGTTTCCTTTGCAGTTTTGCCAGATACACTAAGTTTCTGGTCGGTGAGACGCAGCAGGCCTCTGCTCTCAGAGGGAGATCCAGACCTGAGCCTTGCCGGCTCTCTGCATGCCCTCCATCAAACCGTCCTTAAAAACATTGCAGCACAATAACTCCTTCATCTCCAGTCTTATGAATTTAGACATTTTAACTGGGAATAAATGCAGATTTATCCTAATTTCTTCCACACCAGAAGCTCTGGGTTCACTGTATTTACATGACCTTTATTTTTCTACACCAGTCTGCTGCATAAACATAAACTCAGTTTCTGCTTTGCTTCCATATAATCACAGTGTTTGTTGCTGTAAATGTTCTCATTTAGTCCTGAGGTTTCCAGACCCGGTTCTGGGTCCGCTCGGCGGTTCTGCTCATGATTTCTATGTGTTTGTCTGGACTGGGCTCGGCGGTAATCTGAGGAGAATAAGCTGTTTGTTTTTAATAACATGGCAGAGCAGAGGGATGAGGAGCGCCAGAGGAGATGAAGGCTGGATAAACAACCTGCTGGGCCCTGAGCTTCACCAAACCAACACAAAGCATCATGGGAAGATGAAGGTCTGGGTCAGTTTGGGGATGGAGAGCAGATGCTCCAGCAGTCTGTCGCTGTGACTCGGTTCTGTAGAGGGTTGGTTTGTGATTTGGACCTGCTGGATGGGTTCAGGTCTCTGGACTCTGGAAGATCAGGATCTATTCAGGAAGCCAGCCCCAACCATCATTCCTCCTCCACTGTACCTAACAGTTGTTTGGTTTCCTCTAAACATCGAGCTCCACTGTGACCTTTGACCTGCTAGCGTAGGCCTGTAGAATCTGTTGGGTTTTGGACGTTTCCCTGACGTTGGGCTGAATCTGCTGGGTTGACTGGCAGCTGTTTACCTGTCATGTCTGCCTCTGGAGAATGATGGACTTCAGATGGTCTGGGGATGACCTTTGACCCTCCCAGACTGATGGACAGCAGAGCAGCAAACCAAGCTGGAAGCGCTCGCTGCGTTTGTCTCTGCACTAAGTCACTCTGAGCTTTTCTCCTTGCCTTCCGTCTGATCAGAGTGTGTACCTTTGCATTCTGTGATGTAAATGAATGTGATAAAAACTGCTTGCCGTACCTCAGATTCCTGCAGTTTCTCTGTTACTCCAGCAGAAATCTGCAGTTCGCTTTTGGGCACTCAGGTGAGGAACTGGAGCTCAGCAGAAATCAGCCGTGTTTACGTTTCCGTATGAATCAGAACCGACTGTCAAGGTTGATGATCCCGGAGGCTGTTTGTGGTACATTAGCGTTAGTTTGCATGTTTTCTGGATGCTAAAGTCCTTGAGTTTCTCAGAGCTGCCTCTTGCTGCCGCATCAGCGCGCTAACAAGACGCTGCGCAGCGGCAAAATGCTCACATCGCCGTACGCAGAGGGAGATTCCTGCTTGGGGAGAGTACACGTGTCTTTTAGGGAACCTCTTTCATGTGGAAATGCATCTTTTTGCACCCAAGGCTGTTTGGTTGTTGTTGCTCAGAATAATTGAGCAGGAATCAGACTTTGATTAATATTGCTGATGAGTTTGTGCCAGCAGGGGTGAGGACACGGAGAGAAACAACTGTCGGTCGGATTCCCAGGTAACATCCTTCATCCCCCTCAGCTTCCTCCACCCCCCCATTCGCTGCTGATTACTCCATTGTCTGCTCCCAGTCCGCCAGCTTAATACCAGAATTTACCTTCAGGGCTGCAGTTTGCAGCCAAAGCCACCAATAAAACTGCTAAAGCGATGCTAACCAGAGAGACTGGTCCAGTGAAGAGGTGAAATGGAACTGGTGAAGTAAAGCAGGAGCTGCATGGCAGATCTGGGCAATAAATGGATTCGAAGGATTTATCACATTTTCAGTTTTTGAAGATTTAATTTTTCTAAAGTTAAGATTTTTTTCCAGCTATGAGTTTTGTGAAGTCCCCCAAAGCAGCAGAGTGTTTACTGCGACGTTTAATTACGAGAATAAAGTCAAAATGTCACATTAATAAAGTCGGAGTAAAACGAAGAAAAAGTCTGATGACAAAGTTGTAATGATGAAAGAAAAATCTTTCATATTATCAGAGTAAAGGCGTAATATTAGGAGAATGAAGCAGTGATTTGAAGTAGCAGTTGAGCATTTTGTGGACCTTTACTTTGGATAAGGAAATACTTATTATTATTCTGAGTGGCAGAACTTTTATGGAGTTTATTTCAAAGAAAGAACCAGAACCGGACTGAGCTGCTGATTACATCTCAAGATCTCTAGAAGCTTTTTTCTCATTAAAATTTCTTTTTTCTAGTCATTTTAAGACTTTGTTCTGGTGGAAAGGCTTTATTATTCTGCTCACAGGCTTTGACTAGGCCTCTCTGACCTATGGATCTGTGGTGGTCCACCCTCCCTCCGGACTGAATTTCTCCTGAAAGTTTCTTCATCTCATTTTCAGACGTTGGAGGAAATTCCTGCTTGTCACTAAGATTTGTTTCCGTGGAAACGTTCTTCTGTACATTCAGAGCAACACGCATTTAATTTTCTCAGCCAATCAGGGAGTTTAACAGTATCAATGCGTCCTTATTAACTCTCAGGATCGTCTCTTTAGTGTTGGCGTTAATGTGAGAACACTCCTGAGTTTAGTTCCAATTATTATTCTGCAGGGACTTCACAAAGATCTCAGCCTGCGTTTATTAAGGTTTGTTAATCAAGCCATGTTTGCTCTTTATGAGTATTATCACATAATGAAGTGGCATTTAATACTCTCCTTAAACCGTGATGTCCACAAACCAGAGGAGAGGCTTTACAGTATAAATTGGATATTAACAGTATCAGTTTATTATATATGAGGAAGTATAATGAAGCAAATATTGACATAAATGTTGGAGCTGCAGCTTGTTGCTCAACAGAAACATGAGGAAGGCCGGAGATGGACGCCGTGCCGGTGCAGGAAGCCGCCTCGGCCCGCGCCGCGTGAGCAGGATTAAGGGATTGCCGACATCAAGGAAGTGAAGAAGCGTTTTGTGTGAGGAGGAGGAGGAGCAATTGAAGATGGAGGCGGCGGAGCGGGCCTGCTAACGCCAGATAGAGCTCAGAGAAAACGCTTTAATTCTCCCTACACACTTCAACCCGCCGTCCGTCCGTCCGTCTGTCTGTCCATCCAGCCGGCCTCTCCAGGGTCCAATCTCCTCGGCGCGATGCGTTGAGTTCACATCGGGTTTGAGCAGACAGCGGGCCGGCGGATCATGCTTGACTAGCTCCGGATCTGACAGAACGCGGTGGAGGGATGACATGAACGTTCAAGCCAATTAGAGCCGCTCCGAGGCAGTTTTAAGGCTCCGCCTCTGCTGGCAGACTGGGTGATGGATCTCACACAGACACACACACATCACACCCAACGTGAAGCGAGAAGGCCAGCCAGCGCGTCTCCATCTGGACCGTCCACGCTCGCTCGCTCTCTTTCTCCAGTCAGAGCAGAATCCCAGTTTAATAAACCTGGAGCTTCATGCAGAACCGTGAATGCATGGCTGCAGCAGGGAGGGGACTTTAATATGTCCTCTCTCTCTCATATTGTTGCTTGTTTTAATATGAATAGCTACTTGTGGAAAAGAATGAATCCGTGGCTCCACACAGAGCACTACAAGCTTTATTGGGTGCAGCGCTGAGTGGCAGCCGGAGCAGCTTTGCAGAGGATATAATAATAAACCTGAGAGGTGGCAAATCAAAACAACACGGATAACAGTACATCACATCATAACCTGCTTCTGAGGAAGATTACCTCCCACTTCTCCAACTTCTTTCAGTGTTTTTGCATTCTGTCTGATGATTCTCCAGCTCCTGCTTCACCTTTTGCTCATTATTCACCAAGTCTGCCCTCTGAACATTCCTCCCAGCTGGAGGGTTGGCGCTCCTGGGGCTTTCTAGGTGTGATCTTCTTTCTCTTTTTTGTGGAAATGTCCTGTCAGAAATGCAGGCTTCAGAATCCTGTCTTAATTCCTCACTTATCTAAAATATTCATGTTTGTTCAACATGTGTTGTGCATTATAAACCTACAGTGTTATCGATTTGAAGGTTTTGTGACTAAAAAAATCAACAGATATTACTTTAGTGGTGATTAAGAATGCGGGGTTCTGTGGAGTAGATACGAGCAGTGAGCATCTAATGTGAAATTATGAACATTTAGTTTGGTTTAACAGATTTAAGTAAATTTCTGATTGAAATACTATCACATCTCCATCAAACTGCTGTTCAAATAAAGTCCAGTGTGAATTTTGGCTGTGGACAAGCATTTTATTGGAAAGTTTAGTGGAAGGGAAAACATGGCAGAAAAGCGGATAACTTCAAGTTGATCTAATTTAACAGTTAGAGTCCAGTTGTGGATAAAACCTGCTGACCTCGGAGCTGCAGCAGCCAGTACAGTCTCTGTTTCACTGAGCGTCGTTCTAAATTATGAAAATCCAACAGAAAAATATGACATAAAATCAGAAGTGAAGGTAACAGGAGGTGTTGGCAGTTTTAGTTTAATCAAGGACTAAATAAAACTCACGGCACGGAGATGGACTTGAGTTTACACTTGGTGCTGCATTTAAAAGCCAGAAGGAGCCAGTTTGAGTCTTCATGTTGGAGATCATTAATCCATTAAACATGTTCTGGTTTTGCTTTGAGGAGTCGTCTGACGCTGAGGGATTCTTTAGAAACTGGACCAGTTTGAGCTGCTGGATCTGCTGGTGTGGCTCATCTAAAGCATGAAATGTTTTCTATCTGTACAAAGCAGAGCTTTGGTGGCTAGAAACAAAACGAAGCCTGAGGACGGAGAGTTGTTGTTGTTTACTGTTTACTGTCGCTGGCTTCAGATCGTTTAATTATGTAAGAAAAGGAGCGATGAAGCTCAGGGCCAGAGATTTTACATCACCTCATGCGTTAATTAAGGTGCTGCCTTCAGTGCCACAGACTAAAGGAACTCATTTCTGCTCACCCACACAAGAAGTCAGATAAATCCACACACACACCTTCATCAGCTGCATAATAAAGCACACACACACTGAGAGGGAGCATGGACTTTCTTTGAATTCTGGATTTTCCAAATCAAACCAGAACGATGATACCAATAGCTGTGAATTGGTCTTTAAGGAAGTTTTTCTAAGCTTGCAGGAAATATTCTGTATTCTTCACCAAACCTGATGTGATTCCATTAAAACCTCCACCATCAAGGTTCTGATTAAACACAAACAGATCAGTTCCCACTAATTTCTGCTCCATCCTTCCTCTTGTAATCAGACATCTTTATTCATAATTAAAGTGGCAGAAAAGGAAACTGAGATGGAGCTCATTGGGTTTTTATTTGATTAGAGTCCTGAGATGCCGACTTCGTCTCTGTTACCTTTAGTGTTAGGAAATATGCTGTTGCTCATTGCTCTGCTGGGAATTTACATTTGATCTTGTTTTAGGAAAATGGATGCATAACAAAGAGTTGCATTTGTCCAAAATTAGACTGTATCTTTGGGTCAATTGTATCCCGGGCTTTGGGGACATCGGGCTGGGCCGACTGTATCCCGGCTTGGGCGTTTGTCTGTCTGTTTGGGCCGACTGTATCCCGGGGCTATGGGCCGACTGTATCCCGGGGCTTTGGGCCGACTGTATCCCGGGGCTTTGGGCCGACTGTATCCCCTAGCTATGGGATGATTGTGACCTGTATCTCTGTTCGTAACTAGACATACATGGATGTAGATTGTTTTTTTTGTAGTTAAGTGGGGGATCAGAAATGACTCAATCATTCAGTCACAAACTCTCATAATTGCCAGTTTAATTGCAGACATCAAGAGAAAAGCATTAACTCAAGTGGGGAAATTATTTTTTACCTTGCCCTGTTGCAAACAAATTATTTTAACGTCTTTTATTATTTGGCTGAAATCCATTTTTTGTGCTGCAAATTGCTGTCTCCCTATTAGGTCTCATTTGTATGATGATTTGGGTTTTATTAGTGGGAATGAATGAATCTATTAGCAGAGCAGGGGGCCCATCAGTGCAGCGCTAACCCGCCTGCAGCTGCCTGTTGAGGCTTCGCAGGATGAAGCGTCTCCTCCGAAGGCGAGGTGGTTTATAGCAGAAACTCTCTCAAGGCTCGTCAAGATGGAAGAGATACTGTGGCTGCCTTATCCCCGCTTCCAGCCGATGATGGCAACTTAACCACCCACTGTATCCACAGCCGAGGTAACGCCGGAAAGCAATAACGCCGATATCCAAGGCTAAAGGTGCCAGATTTTGACAAGCTATGTCATCATTATCAAACTCTGTGTGTGTGGAGAGACATGGGGAGCTTAAGGTATTTTCTTTCACAAATCCTTCACCGGGATGCAGCTGGCATCGGATGTTTGAGACTGGATGTGATAAAGGCTGTTAGCTTTAGGTTTCATCTAAATCTGCCTAAAGGGCAGAAATGCTCCATGATTTCAGCTGGAGGTCAAAGCCTCCAATCCTCAGCAGCCAGGGGAGACAACAGCCTCACTGTAATCAGAATCTAAAACACGCCTCCTCCTCCTCTTCAGCCAGGAGATTCATTTCACAAATGCAACTCTAAAGAGAGCAAAAGGTTGCAGAGGAGGAGAAAAAAGCCCCCATCATTCCTGGCTCTATCAAATCCATCTGCAGAGGTGTATTATTTGAGACGTAGTCCTTATCCTCTCCTCTCAAGAGAGCCTCTTTGCATTTCTTTTTTTTTTTTTTAGCATGACCAGGTCATCATAGGATCAAAGAGTCGACGGAGCAGGAAACCGAAGACTGTTTGACATCTTAACAGGAAGAGCAAAGGAGATGTAGCGCGCTGTGAGGCTCGTCTGGCGAGGCGGAATAGGATGGAGAGGAGATGCAGACATGGCAGAGTTCAGAGCTACGATGGAAACAGATCCAGCTGATATTGGCTAAAACCTCACGGCAATTTCTTCAAATAGTTTTTAGGGTCGACAATAAACAAGGTTCAGGGTCAGATATTTCCATATTGTTCCATATTGTCTTGTTCTTTAGCTAAAATAGGATCACAAGAAATGTTTGTTTTTTAAATTTTGAATTCAAGTTTACAAGCACTGAGATTACTACGGCTTTAAATCTGGAAACCAGATGATGGAGATTGAAGATGATTTCTATCCACTGATGAATAACAGACAGCAGATATCTGCAAGATTTATTAATGCATTTATTATCAGATTTTGCTCTGCTGTTTTTCCATCTGATTGTTTATTCTGGTGAAATAAACCCAAACCTGAGGTTGATTAACAACATCTGAGTTAAACAGAGTGAAACCATTAAAGCAAGTTCTGCACCGGCCTGGACTGAAAGGCCACTCTGAGAGGAAGAAGCCATTACTCCAACATTAATGTAGAAATGTCCCCAGGGGCAAAGGCTTTTATTCTGGAGACTTGTCCTGCAGAGCTGTTTGGACACAAAGACCATTTGGAGGACGAAGGACGCTTGTACTATCCTAACTGAAGTATGGAGGTGGCAGCATCATGCTGTGGGGGGGTTTTCTGCAGAAGGAATAGGCAACCTCATAAAATAGAAAATAACTTTCTGTGGAAATACTAAAACATAATCTGAAGAGTCCAAATTGTTGATTTTGATGATCCCTCAGGACGTTTAAGGCTTTGTGAAAAAATCCCGATAATTCAAAGTAATTTTAATTTATTTGAGAACATTTTGGGTCGGATGGTTTGATTCTGAGAAAATCCACAATAAATTCCAATCTGTGTCTTGAATTCTAGTTTTTAAAAGTATCAAACCTGGATGAAGGACATTTTAATAAATGTTTAAAGGCTAATATTGCTCTCACTCAGTGTGAGTGTGCAAATGCTCCTGATTCAACCTGTACAACAAAAATAGGATTAATAGAATTCAGGACCTTGTAAATTGCAGACGTTATTATATAATTCAGGAAAAAATCAATTTTCCCAATGACTGGTGGTTTTTCTATCCTCTCCAGATCATTTTACATGGATGTTAGCAGCTAGCATTGGCTGTGAAGTCTAACTTCAACACCTTTACGACACACAGCAGCCCCAAAAAGCTTCACTTCCTCTGATCTTTCCTCGTGTTAAACCAACATGAAACGAAGGGAAGAAAGAGGAGCGGATGGGATTTAATGGGACACATGAAAAGCAAACCGGCTGCAGGTTGAAGCGACGTCAGCAGTCTGAAGAAAAGCACAAAGATTGTCATGTGGTAAAAGTGAAATTCTGAAAATAACACTGAACGGCTCTCACCACAATGTCGGAGCCGGCGTCTATTTATGGAGGAAGATGACATGTCGACATATTCCTGGTCTAGCAGCTCTTCGCTTTGCTGCTTAAAGAGTTCAGTGAAACAGACGGAGCCCAAACCAAAGGGATTAATCTGTGTGGCTGCTTTCCTCACCTGATCTTGATTTCCTTTAGTTTAAGGTTTGGGGTCTTGAGATCTATTAACCTGCAGCTACATAGAACCCCAGAGCAGATGGAAAACCCATCTTAAAGGGATCGTAATATGCAAAATTCACATTTTGGATGTTTTTGTATTCCCGTTTGAGTCTCGACTTTTTCTAAAAGCATTTAAAGAGCTTCAAGAGAAATCACCCAAACAGCTTTTAGCAATAATTTAATGTTTTTTGGTGTCTAGAAAACGAGCTGTTTCTCAAGCCTCCCACAATCAACGTGCACGTGCTGTTACCTAGCAACCAACGAGAGCTCCACCTGATTGATCCAATGACTGCTAGAAAAGACAAGTTCTTTGTTGTTGACTTACCCTCCAGAAACCACTTTCTGCATTCTAGTTTGCTGTACAGGAGGCTCCACTGATGCTTCTCAAAGGTGTTTGCAGCTATTTTCACATGTGAGTGTAAACGTTGAGTAGGGGGCGTCGCCAGCAGCTTATTTGGATTTAAAGACCCTAAAACAGCTGACCAGATGTCATCATCTAAGAGTGACTTTGTTAAAGAATGTATCAGACATGTTTTGAATAGGCCGTAGACCGTTGTGATGGTGTAATTATCGCCTTGCTGCTTAAACAAAAACTCTCTAAACTCATCAAAATGACCCAACAAAGAGCTGCGTCTTTTACTTCACCAAAAAGCAAATCAAAGTTTCCTAGGCGATCTTCTTCATCCAAGCTAATGTTCTTCGTCCATCTGTCTCCATCTGCTCTTCCTCGTCTCCTCCCTCGTGTCTAAAGCTGCCGTTCTTCCTCCTCCCTGCCTCTTTGTGTTGCAGCGTCTTTATCTTTCCGCTTTAAAAGGGCCGATTCCTTCTCCTTTGTTAATGTGACAAATCTGCTTTAATGACTCTGCAGAAGCTCCAGGCGTGTCGCGTAGACCCTTCAGTCACTCGCTCACCAACCCGCCCCCATCTTCAGTCTTCTTTTAACGCCATCAGATTTTTTGACAAACTCGTTGTCTGAAAAACAAAATGAATGCCTTCGTCTAATTCATTTCCTCCCTTCAGCGCCGCCTTCCTGACTGCAGTGACACGTTTTGTGCATCACAGTCAGCTGTCATGTTGATGTTTCTGTCAGAAGAAACCTTCCATGTGAATGAACAACTCCTGGCTGACTTTCTGAAACTCCTCTGGAAGCTTTCGGGGATGTTTTTAATATTTTTGCAGTGCGTACATTGTGCACTGCGTCAGGAGGCTATATCGAGTTCAGTCCGGCTCTGAGGGCTTGAGCGGGTGGCCACACACTCTAATTCCCTGTCAACTTACTCCTACCACCTTTCCATTTCTACATGGCGAGATATGCATCACTGCCATAGCAACAATAGCCTCCATCAGCCCACGGAAAGAGGAGATGGAAGATCTTGGCTGGGATCTAACTTAGTCAACGTCTTGGAGAGAGGGGATGCCTAAGTGCATTTGGGCTCTTTCTTTCCTCCCTTGTATTAGTCAGAGCTTGGATGTGGCCACATAATAAAATGTTTTAACCTCAGAGGGGGGAAGAGAGACGAGGGGAGAGTATCTTTCCTGCTTTTTCTCTTCCTGTCACGGGTGGCGGCGCCTTGCGTTTGATGCCTGCGATAAGACCCCGTGTGGCTAATGAGGAAAGAGCGAGACACACTCATTAGTCCTTGTCTATATGTGTGCGAGTGTGAACAAACGGCTAGAGTGGAGAAAGGGAAGAAACTCATTAGACTTCTCCCAATCTCAAAGGCCAAGTGGGTGAGCAGGAAGCGGTGGCCAGGCAGCCAGTCGCCCTTTGTTAGCACTGAAAATCCAAAATGCACACGTTGGTGGAAACGTGCAAACCGAAGCTCTGCTGATGCGCCGCGTGCTGTTCTCATTTTTTATTCATGCTGCAAAAAAGAAAAAAACCTGTCAAAGAAATGTTCAGTTATGGCTTCTGATGGTTTCTATTGTCAGGTGGAAAACATGGAAGGTATTGCATATTTGATTAAAAGGCCAGTTAGCATCGCGCCGCACTAAACTGCCCCTCTGTCATGATCAGATTACATTCAGCAGAATTATGTCAGGAAAGGGCATCTGGGTTTTTGTCTCCAAATGGCCTCACAGCCAACTGATTCTGTCTGGAAATGACTTTATTGGCAGCAATAAATGAATCACCACACTGGGGTCTTCATGCCTGAGTTGTAGAATAATTACGGTGAAAATGATTTTAAAAAATGCTGGAAATCTTAAACTACCATCATGATTCTCATCTATTTTGGTCTTGATCAACATGAAATATGTTGACATTCCTCTGTTTGTCTAAATGCCTGAAGTGGCTCCAGCAGCAGGGCAGCCTGACCTATTTTCTGACTGACTCAGCTAATAATTATTTTGGCCATAGGAGGCGCTCTCAGATCATTGAGTTATCAGCATCAGATGATTAGTTGTGAAGAAAAAGAGAAAAAAAAAGCATCAAACAACAAGTAATGCTTCATTTGTTTGTTTTTTGAAGAAATGAAAATATGTCAAAAACAAAGTAACAGCAGCTTTACTAGTGAAAGAAGTTGGATCTGAACTGTAATTGCAGAAACACATTTTTTGAAAGGTGAAGGGCGATTGATTGATTGGTTTATGTTAAACATGATTAGAAAACAGGAGTAAAAACCATAAATAATCAGGAGTTTTCTCTTTAATACCTGGAATGAAGGAAGCATAAACTTATTAAATCCTGTCTCCTCGTGTTGCGGACGATAAGTTAAAGTTCCAGTTTGGGAGAGGTTGCACTGAAAAGCAGCTTCCTTTTCTGTTTGTGACGGGAAACATTTTGGTTTAAAACAGAAAATGGTCTCAGTGGCTCTGGCTTCCTTATTGGGATAAAGACTTAATTTACCAAGCAGCCTCTGTGACCGGCATCGTTTCCAGCAGGCGATCACCTTAAAGCGAGTAGAAACGGCGGGGAAGGATGTGGGAGGAGTTTGTCTCTTAAATAAATGAAAAAGGTTTACTTTGATCATTTACATTGAAATAGTCAGAATCTCCAATTGGTCGGTGACCCACCTGGACTCCTCTGCAGACTTTGAGATGAAAACATAATTATTTGTAGTGAACTCAAAGTGCAGCCTTTATTGTTCATCTTGTGGCAGGGTGAGCTTCCATTCTTCCTCTCCGAGCCGCTGAAGCCGTTTAATTAGCGACTTTTCCGTCTTGAGGTTCCAAACAAGCCGCGCTCTTCAGAGTTCTCCCCTCATCCGCTCTAATGAGCCGGGTTGATTCCACTGAGAACTTCTTCTTCTCTTTGTGACGACTTGTCTTCTCTTTGCACCGCATCCTCCACCTCTGCAGCCTGGCAGAGCAAACCTCCCAGGTTTTGTGTTCCAGGGCCTTGAAGCTGCAGGAATGCAGTAAATATGATTTATTGTGAAAATTATTAGTTTACTGAAGGACGCTCTTGGAACATTATTGTAAATATGGAGGCTTTCTGTTTGGATTTATTGATCTGGCACAACATTATGACCACATGCTGAAGGTGTGTTGGTCAGCTCTTTGCAGCAGGTCCTGCATTCAGCCAGAGCAGGAGGCTGAAACTTTTGGTCATAAGTTCTGGATTACTGTCCGGTTGGACGACCCAGTGATGATCCATTTTCGCTTTCCTGCACCAGATTTTATGTTCTTGTATTTTTACCATGCAGAGAAAGTAATCTCAGCAAAAAGGCTTTTAAAGGGCTTTACATCAGTTATAATCTAAACATTACATTTTGTTTAATGCATCATCAACACACATGAAATATGTTTCTATAGCAACTCCAACCAGCTGGTTTTTAGTCTGGATTCAAAGTGTTTTGGCTGTTTTTCAGTTTTCTGGAAGTTTGTTCCAGATCTGTGGTGATAGAAGCTGAATGCTGGTTTGGTTCTGGTTTATTCAGTTTACTGATTATTCCCTGTTGTCTGGGTCTGGTAGGACATCATCAGTTCTCCCTCCAGTCGCTGTTCTCTAATTTCAGACATGGGAGTGTTCTCAGCAGCCAAAGTTTCTCTTTCTTCTTGGGGAAAGTTATCAAGTTCTTAAAGCTCCATGTCTGATTCTGGGACTCGGCGACGGAGCTCCAACATCCCAGCAGGCTGCTCGTATTTCAGCTGCTGCAGATTTCTTCAAAGCTCGCTGATCAGTAAGAAATGTTGAGAGAGGAGAATGGGATCGGATGGGCCTAGTTCAAGTCAAACCGGTCGGGGCGATTTGTTTGGCAGGTCGAGGCGCAGGAAGAGCACCGTGGGAGGCTTCTTCCGGTGAGCGATGTCGTCACCGCTTTGCACGTTGCATCCATTTGTGTGAAATATTAATAAAGCAGAAATAAATTTTTAACACTCGTTCTCTTCATCATCCTCCCACCCACCTCTTTGCGAGACAATGTGCCAGCAGCAGCAGCACAAAGCCAGAGATGGGCTGAGAGTGGGTCGCACCCGGCTGCAGCGAGCGTCATCCTCCTACTGTAAGAGGCTTGTTAGAGGAATAATCATCAGAGAGGAGAGGAGAGCCACAAACTATTGTTGCACACTTGAACAATCGCTGACAGGCAGCCGGTTGGAGGCTCAGCTGCTGCTCAGTGTGTGTTAGCGCGGCGCTCTCAGGCGCTGCGGTTTGATTCTCCCGTCGAGCAGGATGACCTGGCATTTCAGTGACTTTTAGAGGTGTTATCAGGCTGACATATTGCTCTCTCATTTTTTCCTCCTGTCTCTCTCTTGTTGCAGGCATCTGCTGCTCTCTATTTACTTTATTTAGCAGATGATTTTTTCATGTTTCTTTGGGTTTTTATAACTCTGTGTGATCACTGTGTTTATTATGGATGCTATAAGTGAAGCATTGTTTTCTGAGATTTAATTTCTCGTAAATTAAAATTTTTAAAGCAGCAAAGCAATATTTAAATTAATCTAATTAGTGGCCAAACATGAATTTTAAGAATGAAACATGTTGGTAGAGAACAGACTGTCAAAATTTATACTAACGTACAAATAGATCTATATGAATATATTTTTACTCAAGTAAGAGTAAAATGTATTTGGTAAAAAGTCAATCATTTAAATATTTAAAAGTTGCGTCATCAGACAGAACAAAACAAAGTTAAATGAAAATTTTTGCATCTTAAGAACCAAAATGACAATAATTCATACAAGTAACAATATAATAGTAATAAAATAATGATAATAATAATAAAATCAGGAAAAAGAAGATTTTTCCAAATAAGTTTATATAAAAGCTGATGAAGATTTCAGAAGCTGGAGGTGAGTCTCAGTCTGGGCAGTTTTTGTTTTTCATTCAGTGGGAAGAAAATCTAGAAACTTTACTCAAGTAAAAGTAAAAAGTACAGCATATTAAAAATGCTTCTAAAAGTATAATTTTAAAAAAAAAAGTTACTCAGGTAAATGTAATTAGTTACCTCTAAACTCTAGGATTTAGAAGCTCCAGGATTCCTACGTCATTTAGAAAACTCCAAAAACTCGAGTGAAGGTTCTCCATCGTTCAAACGTAGCAGAGAAACTATTCCCTCACCCGTTCATCCGTCTTATCTATTATTCATCTCACTGAATGGAGGTTACTGAGCCTCAGCATCAGGTCCAGCTGTGCAGAAGGAAACATAAAGATGGAAACATGTTGGAGTTTTGTTCATGGACATGAATTTGTTGTAAAACTCCAAGTTAGTTGAGTTTTTAAGAATCCTGCTGCAACCTTTCTAGATTTCTTCTATGAATCAGAGATCACTTTTCCTTCATATCCTCCTTTATCTGTGATACTGTTCTGATTCCAGGGTTTATTTATGACAGACTTCACCAAACAGCAACGCTAACATGGTGCAGTTTGGAGGTGTGTGCGCTCCTCTCCAGTCCGTCCAGCTTTGTTCAGGGTTCTGACCCTGTGTTTGAAACAGTTTTACATTTTTAGTCATGAAGCTTCTGTTTGATATGAAGACGAGTTTCTCTGGCATTTAGTTGTTTGTGCCAGCAGTGTCGCCCCCTGCTGGCCCGTTGAAGCGCTGCTTTCTGTTTGCACGGTTAACAGAATCAATCGGGTCGTTGTTTTCTGTGGCGGCGCAGCGATCGGAAACAAATATTGTCTGGCATTCATGAATCACAAGCAGCCATAAGTCAACGGAATTAATTCCCTGAAAGCTTTGTTTTGACAACCAGCGTAGTACTTATAATTCAGTTAAGATGCAGTCCTGGAAGTGCGTCTTCCTGTATTTCATAAAGCCGATACAAGCCCAGATATATTGGTTTTACAAGAAGATGTTTCCCAGGTGCAGGGAGGCCAGTGCAGAGACGCAGCGAGAGAAAACATGAAAGTGATTTTCTCTCTACACTCCTAATTACTCGTCTTCCTCCAGCTCTAAAAATAAATTCATATTTCATAAGGTGTGCCTGAGCAGACAGCCACCCTGCCAAACTATCTGTGTGCAATCCGCTGTCATTCTGATTATGGATACTTAGCAAAAGTGGAAGGGGAAGGAGAAAAAAAAGGATTTCTTCCAATTATCTGCGCTAACGGTCTTTGCAGAGACGTTGACCTCAACCCCCTTGTATCTTAGCAATTTAATTTAACCCCGGCTGTGTGTTGAACGCTCTAATTAAAAAGCATTTCAAAGAGAAACTCACACTGGGAGCAGCGGAGAGAAAGAAGTGGAGGGAAGAAAAAGTGAGATGGTGACAGATATAAACACTTGCACATGAAAAGAGGTGATAGCTATGAGTGTTTTGAAAGAATATCTGAAATGCCTCAGTGGGTTCACAACAAGGTGGAAGAGAAAAGAGCCGGGGAATAAATCCGTTCTGCTCTTCCAGGTTGGATCTTTCATCGATCGCTGGTGAATTTTGCTAACAGTCAGAAGGAAAACCATTCCATGACCTTTTGACACTTTGACCTGTAATATTAGAAAATTAATATATAGGATGAATTGCATTTTCTTTCATATAAGAATATATAAATTATAATCTGCATTTTCTAGGGAATGAAATTTACTTGGAATCTGAGGTCAATATGAATCAAGAATGAGTTTATTGAAACTAAAAGACGAGTCAAATGGAAACGATCATGTGACTTTACAGGCTGACGAAGCAGGAAGTTTTATGAACTGAAAGAGAGAATTTAATCTATAATTTGAGCTTCAGAGAATCCAGAAGAAAAAGATTGTAACATCCAACATTAATTGGAGATGGAAAATCAGCATTTCCTCTGTCAGAGTCCAGGTAAATGAACTGGCCGACTTTGGTCCAATAAACCAAAAGTATTACAATACTGAGCAGACCGTGACTGAAAGAATCACTTCCTTCAACACAAAGTATTCAGGTAGGAGAGTGATGGCCTCCTGCTCCCGGGAACCTCCCTCCTGCTCCCGGGAACCTCCTGCTCTCATTAACCTCCCTCCTGCTCCCGGGACCTCCTGCTCCTTGGGATGCTCCTGCTCCTTGGGACGCTCCTGCTCCCGGGGACGCTCCTGCTCCCGGGAACCTCCTATGCTCCTGCCAGTCTGCAGCGTTTATCAGCTCCAGCCTTTATTACCACTTAAGGAAATTCTCCCCGTCTGCGTCTCTTTGTCAGATGTTTTTCTGAGCTCTGCTGTCAGAATGTCGGATTACTTTTTAAGGCGGATTGCCGTTTACATGACTTTGCATTTCCGCTGACGCTTTGAAGTGTTGGAGCGCGGCCTTTCTGCATCACCTCCTGCGACGCTGCGTGTGAGAGAACGTTTGCATGTATTATTCCCTTATATATTCATTTAGCCGCTTACTTTGTTGGCGGGGATTAGTGGCGGTGAGAGCAGCAGCGTCTTAAGGCCTCACTGGCTGCCTGCCACTTCTAATGACACTTCAGACTAAGACGGGCTAAGTCCAGAGCAGGTTTATTAGTTTGGAGAATGCTTGAATGCATCCAGCTTTCTTACTGTGGGCGTTTGAGCTGGAAGTATGGCAGAGAGGGACGGCCATGATGGAGCTGCTCTGTCAGCGCTCCAGAGTGAGAAGGATGCCCAACACGAGGAACATTTCCGTCTCAAACAGCCACGTTACCTAATGAAGGATGTAAATCTGGCTCTCCTTCGCTCCCTCATGGCTGCAGCCAGTTTTCTATAATAATGTCATTTAATTGTGTCTCATTGTTTATCTGACAAGGCCTCCCTCGGGGCTGTTTCCACTCTTACTTTGTATTCTTGCTTTTGTCTGCAGCCTCTCTCTGTCTGCACTCTTCATCCGTTCTGCAGACAAAGAAACAATAAAGCGAGATGAGCAGCAGAGGCAAATGTTTGTCTGCCTGCAGTGACAGGTGCGAAGGCCAGGAGGATTGTGGGATAACTGCTGCAGCTGACACAGCTGATTGCATGTTGCTGCGTGTTCCTCGCTCTCGTTTTCCTCTAATTTGTGAGATATATTAGACAGCCAGTCTCTTAGAGGCAGCAGACACATTGGTAAAAAAATAACAAGGTAATCAACAGTTATTTTCTTTGCTGAACATTTTGTCACGGAAGATTCTCACTTAGTTCTGATTGTCCTGTTTTATTTATTCAGCAGTTCCTGTAATCAGCCTGTCGGGCCTCAGACTCACATCCTGTCATTAAGAACATGAACATCATCCGCTCCGCTGGCCGCCGTTGGCTAACTGACTCTGCTGGCCCCATTAGCTAACGTCACTCTGCTGGCAACGTTAGCTAACATGCTCTGCTGGCCGCCGTTGGCTAACGTGCTCTGCTGGCCGCCGTTGGCTAACGTCGCTCTGCTGGCCGCCGTTGGCTAACGTGGCTCTGCTGGCCGCCGTTGGCTAACGTGTCTCTGCCTGAGCTCGAAAAGTCTAAATTTTGCTAGAAAGATTTTTTTACATTGATTTTATAAATTTACATAGAAAATATGGAATTTTCTGGATTTCAAGTCGGAAATTTGCTAAAATCAAAAATAAATTGAAATTAATCTGAAATTTTCTAATAAGGTTTTTTTGTTCTAGCAAATTTTTTACTTTTTAAACTCAGAATTTTTTGTGTTTTTACAGAAAAATCTTAAGATCTCGCAATGTGAGTGTTGGACGCGCCTCCCTGACGCGCCGCTGTGCTCCGGCGCCAGGCGGCTGCAGTATTCTAATAGCAGGATGTGATTTAACGGCTGAGCGGCTGCCAGAGCCGCCGTCACTCCGCTGCTGTTTGTGGGGCAGAAGAAAGGTTTCCAGTTTGTTCCGTGTTATTACCCCGCGCTCTTGTCTGCCGGCGCAGCGTCGACTGGAGCAGGAAAAAGGGTGTGTGTTGGATTTCAGTGAAAGTGGAAAATAAACCTTTGCTGGAAGCAAGGTGCACATTTTGTGTCGGAGAGCGACGGGGACCGAGGCAGAGGGAGAGGCCGGTAATTGAACAGCAGAGTGTCCATCAGCGGCGGCGGCGCAGCAGGTGAAGCAGCTACATGTGTATTTGTGTGTTAGCTGCACCAGCGGAGAAAGAAGAGGCCACGCGCCGCTCGCTCTGCTGATTGACAGCGGTGGTGTTGGTGGCGGCACACACTTGGAAACACACCGGAGGCTGTGGGTGACTCAGTGTGTGTGTGACAGGTTGTCGGAGGAGCGCTTCCTGTGTCGGGTTCTGCTCTCGGATGAGGTCGGCTGAGTAAAAGCCCCTCGGGGCGGAGGGCGGCCGGGATCCTTTCAGCGTTTGGGTCGGAGCGCAGCAGCTGCACGGAAAATTTTTAATCAACTCAAAAACACTGAAAGGGAGAGAAACTGCGGCGGAGGCTCAGTCTGACCCGGTTCTATCAGGGCCAAGGTCCGCAGGGAATCGGCTGCAGACATGTTTAAAATCAAGCAGTTTGAACCTGGAAAAGTTCATTTCTCAGGCTGAACATCAAATAAACAACCAGCTTCCATTATAAAAGTGTCTCAGACACAATCAGCCTTGAGGAAACTTTCTGTTTCTGTATAAGGTGAAGGTTTTTAAAACTGTTAGCAGCTGATTAACATTTCAGGTAGCACCTGACCTATGACCCCTATGAAACAGAGGAAGTTCAAACCTTCCATCCATCATAGTGAGCAGTTATCCCCTACTTCAGCATCACTGCTCAGTTCCTTCCTTCCTTCCTTCCTTCCTTCCTTCCTTCCTTCCTTCCTTCCTCCCTCCCTCCCTCCCTCCCTCCCTCCCTTCCTTTCTTCGAGGGAACATGTCAGGGTTTTAATTCTTTACTGTGACATATTTCTAACTTTCTGCTATGATGTAAGGAGTCGTATTCCAAACAGAATATATGTTGCATGAATCAAAGTGTCTGCAGAATAAATCCAGTCTCAAAGGTCCCAGTAGCAGCGAGTCGCCCATCTGATGCTGATGATCAGGAAGCTGAAAGCATCAAACAGGGCAGCAGCATCAGCCGGATGCCGGCAGCTGCCTCCCGGTGAACACATGCAGCCCTGGCCTTCATCCCAAGGGCAGCTGTAATTAGCCGCTCTGATCACAGAGCTCATAAACAGGAACCACTGCAGCCAGAGATCGGACCGGTCCTTCACAGAACCATGAGTAAAGCCTTATTGATATCCAGCCTTGATTTTCATCTCTACATAATAAGCTGCCCTGCAGTCTGAAGCGTCTCCTGAAACCAAACATGCAGGCATCTCCTCTGAGGTCCGTCTTTACTGCAGCCGGAGCATCAGCAGCACAATTCATAACGTCAGAAAAGGAGAGAACGGCTCACCGTCAAGTAAACACGAACAGACGTCTGAAAGGATGCCGAACCAAACCACAACCAACTCTCGAAAACAGATTTATCATTTCAGGAAGCAGTTTCCTGAAACCCCTCCTGGCTGCGGCGCTGCAACCAGATTTATGCTTCCAAGTGTGGAGAGAAGAATGCTTGTTGATCGGTTTTGGTGCTGGGACAAAGTTTTTTGGCTCAATTGAAATGGGTTTATTCTGCAGAAGTGAATCAGAAACATGAGTCACATGGATGTAACCACTGGCAGAAACTGTGAAGAAGACGAAACAGGAAGTTGGACGATGATGGCGGCGGGTCCAACAAACTCGTGGCGCTCAAGTTTTTTAACGTAAACCAACTTATTCATGTGGGATTTTAATGGAAACGCTGCCATGAATTGAGCGACTGAAACTCTTTTGTCTGATTTAATAACAGCCTGAACCTGGTGGTGTTCAGCTGGCGCTGCGTTTGGGCCTGGACCTGTTCCTGTCTCGGCTCTTCATCGTGTTCCTGCTCATCTTCTTCCTCGGACTCTCAGGTCTGACAGACGTTTGATGCAGATCTGAGTTTAAAGCCGTCGTTCTTCACGCCGGCCTCCTGCTCTGTCGATCCGTCGGGAGACGAGGCGAACGCTCCGTGATTGACTGACATTTAGGGAGAGTTCAGGATGTTCCTGTTGATCTTCATCATCGCCGTCCTTCAGTTTCCCTCTCAGCCTCTGAACTTCCTCTGCTTTGCCCTTTTCCCTCCTCCTCGTTTTGCTTAGATCTTCTTTTTTCAACCTTTTCCATCTTTTCATCCTGTTCATCACACCTACCGTTCCCGTTTCTGGTTTTTCATACCCTCCTCCATTTTAATCAGCATTTTCTTATTTTTAACTGGAATATTATAAATAATCTTTAGGAAAACTGAAATAAACTCAATGCTGAGAATAACTAGAAATTAAAGGGACCATATTATATAATATCAACTTTTACATCATTATAATATTATTTCTTCATCACAATCACACCTGCAGTTGCCTGGACTTTTGCTTTGACCGTTCAAATATTCAGTTCCAAGTGTTTTAAAGAGTCAAGTATTCGCTTTATTCTGCTTTAGAGGATTTTTACAGTTGTAGCCAGTAGCTGCTATAAAATCCTATTTCTTTAGTTTCTGTGAAGAGTGGCTGATGTTTTCCAGCTGATGTTGAAGCTCTGTGAGGCGACAGCCGGCCGTCCGACGGCCTGAAAAAGTGGAAACTTTTCCTCTTCACCTGTGACTCCTCACGCCGCAGCGCCGCTTATGTCGTCTGCAACCCAACAAAAGGTCAAACTCCACCGCTGACCCGGTCTCTCATTAGTGGAAGAGTTGCTGGAGGAAAGTTGCGTCTTATTCCAGCGAGCTCGTTATGTTTGGGTGCTGATGATGACAGCAGAGGCGGCGGAGGCCAGCAGCAAACCTCTGTGTACAACGACATAATTGGCAGGAAAATGTGGGCAGAGCGAGATGTACCTGCTCCAAATTCTCTTAATTAGGCTTAATTCAGGAAGTGACACCAGAACATCTCATTTGGTGACAAATTGTGGTGCATTAGTGAGAAATGCACTGAGTGGCTTTCTTGTTGGACGGTGGAGACTAATTGCTGGATCATCACCACCCTCTGCTTGTTCCTTCATGTTTTCTCCTGCTCTTCTTCTCTGGTTTTTATTCGCCATCATGGCGGCGCTTTCCTCTCTCCTGTAGGTAAATGCGCCACCGCATGCACCGCATGCTGGGCCACCGGATAGACTAATCAGCTGCGCGGCCCGTTTGGGTGGGTGGGTGTCACGTTTTCTCCTCCCCACTTGGACAAATGTGCGTGCAATTTCCTGGCACCTAATTGACAGGAAGCGGAACAGTTGCTGCTTTCTGATTCGGATGTCTAACAGCAGATTAGACGCTCCTGCCTGTCATTCCTCCCATAACGCTGCTCTTTATTTCCTGCTGCTCTGTCGTCATCCAGCTGCATACGGCGCCGCTAATGAGGCCCGTTTAGAGGCAGAGCCTCGTCTCATCCCAGCTCTGTTTGGATCCACCTCGGCTTCATGCGCTGCTGATATTCTCCAGCTTAATGATCCACTCTGGGACTGCGGCTTCTGAAGGTGTTAGAAACATTAGCGGCACTGCAGGGGCTCCTGGGTCCGGCCCCGCCCTGCATTGTACCGAATGAGACCTGATGGGACGGGATGAGCTGCACTACTTCCTGTTCTGGATGAACAGGCGCGCAGGGAGAACCGTCTGAGCTTCAGATGAAGGGAAACTCGATTTTCACAAAAAGCTGCTTTAAGATCTGGAGTTTAGCTGCAGCAAAGACTTTAGAAATTAGAACAGCAAGAGATTTAATCCTGAAAGAGAAACTGATTTTATGTACAAACATGCTCCTTTTTTAAATCACACCAAACTCTTCCACATTCATTTCTGTTTTCTAAAAGCTCCAAAAATGAGAAGGAATCTGTCAGAAATGTTTTTATGATCAGAGTTTCTCTTTAATAAAATAACCAAAATCATGTCCACTCTGCAGTTTGTTCAGAGTTTGGTTGTTTGTGGCTCTTTTTGCACGACTTTCTGCATCAGTGCTATGAGATCACTCCACTTCACTACCACAAGCTCAGTTCTTCCTTCCACTAAACCTTCCATTGACTTGCCTGCATGCAGCATTCTGTAAGTTTTTACCTGAATTAAACCAACTTGTTGCCTTAATGAGACGCAGCTGCACAGTGTGAATATCCCTGGTGTTCTTGGACATTATGTAACATTTGTCATAAATCTTTAGTAAAGGCGATGCTGCTTACCTTATTAACTTGTTATTGACTACAAATATGGGGGAGTGGTGACATGAGAGCAGTGATTTGTCATCCTGCAGCGGAGGGGACAGCTGGGCGTCAGGCTGAGTGGTAATGTGTGAGGAACAGACTGTTTTCCCCATC
Source organism: Phalloptychus januarius (assembly GCA_902982915.1). Taxonomy (NCBI): domain Eukaryota; kingdom Metazoa; phylum Chordata; class Actinopteri; order Cyprinodontiformes; family Poeciliidae; genus Phalloptychus; species Phalloptychus januarius. The sequence continues at coordinate 12,987,154 of CADWAE010000474.1, read as the reverse complement.
AGGAGTATTTTCAATGGATTTGCAGAGTTTCTGATGCGACGGCGTGTTGGTGTGTGTGTGAGCGCGCTCACAGACGGCCTGGGTGGATGTGTGTGAGGCGCTGTGTGTTGTGTAGGCGGAACCTTCTGGAGTGTTGGAGGAAAACCCAGAGGGGGCGACGCGACTAACTGGGCACAGCAACGAGCCACTGATTCATCTCAGACCTGCTTTCTTCTCCTCCTCATTCACAGTTAAATGTTTCTTTAAAACGAGACTTTCTTTATTCAGTCGAGCTTTTATAACACAGTCCAACACAGAAATAGAAACAAAACAATTAGCAGGAGGCATTGCGGCTTTGTGTTGCATGCTGCATTGTTCAGAAGATGGCCACATGGGGGCAGTATAGAGCAGAGCGTCACAGGGTCGAGTCCTGAACACATTGTTGCTTTTTCTGCTGCTGTCTCTACACTGTGTGGATAAGAAGCTGACCTGCAGAAGGTCAAAGGTCAGACTCTGAACCTGAGCAGGTGTTTTGTGTCGGTTTCAGCCGAGTGAAGAGCAGGGAGCCGAGTTCACGTCCAGGAGGAACTCCCATGCTGAAGCCGCTGGATGCTTAGTGACCATTGAACAGAAATACAGATCGAACATTTGAAGGCCCGTCTTCATAAACATCATGCTGACTGCAGCAGCATTTGGAAATGTTTCTACATTTATCAGCAGCAATCTCCGGTGAATCCGACAGCTGGTGGGTCAGAGTCTGTCGACTCGCCATGCCTGGTTTCTAAACGCTCCTTCCTGACAGAGCTGCTGCCTCCTCGCTCATGAATGTGTGTGACTGTGTGTGTGTCGGCTGGAAGCAGGCAGATGTCTGACAGCACTCTGACGTTCAGTCCTGCTGTCTGTCTGCGGCTCCAGGATCGTCCACATGCATGCAAACACTTTCACACATCGGTCCCATCGGACCTAATTGGCCCAGCCTGCTTAGAACAGCACTATTATTCAGCTCTACGTAGAAAAAGTGTGTAGCAAAGCTTCCCGGTGACACTTCAGGAAGTCCCTGGAGAGCTTCATGCCGTCTCCTGCTTTGACACGTCTGTCACCGGGGGAGGAAGGAACACCTTTGTAGCTCTCAAGTCCAAAATATTTCACAGTCAGAGCTGGGAGAAAAAAGTGAAAGCTTCAACAAAAAAAATGTTAATGCCCATCACAGGCTCACCCAGCACAGCCATGATTATGTTTCCCCCAGTCGACTTATCAGAAATAATTCTTCCTCTCTGCTTGATTGCTTCGCCGTCCCCCAACAACAAACCCAACAGCAGTGTGGTTGTGATCAGACCCCCTGCCTGGCAGAAATCAGGCCCTGGTGTTGGCGTGTCTCCACCTTCACGGCCCCAATCACCGGCGCTCCCTGTACAGTAACTCCTTCTTCCCTACATTTGGCCGCTCGGCGCCTTAATCATAAGGCCAGGTCTGTCGCCACCGCGCTGCGTAGCGTCACCTGATGGGCCCTTCAGCCATACGCTCTGCATTATTTGGGGTAATAAAGCATGTAAATACTGTAAGTTTGGCTGCAATCATTTTGTTGTTTCGTAAACACTTCAACCAAACATGGACTTAAGGATCGTCTGTCAGGCAGGCGAAACGAATATCAACATCCGTTCCTGATTTCTCAGACCGCTTAACGACTCCAAACCCACCAACTAAACTCAGGAGATTTTGCTGCTGTCAACAAGTTTCGCTCATGTTTAATATGCGATTCAGTAAAGTAGCAGCGTTATCAGAATGATGTTCTTTAAAAGCAGGAAGTTTCTGACGGTGGAGATGTTTGAGTTTTGTCTGTGGTTAGCTGCTCTCCTCTGAGTCAATAATGTTCCAATATGTTTCTTTCTCTGCGATTAAAATCACACCTGCTGTTTCTGACGCTGCTCTGCAGAATAAACCTGCGTTGAATTAGAACAGGAAAGACTTTATTCATAACTCAACTGAATGGACTGTGATGTGAGGAGATATGAGCAGATTTATTCTGTTTCTGATAAGATGAAGATTCAGGTTCGCCTTGAAAAAAGCACTTAGGATGAGTTTCCCTTTGAGAATGAAGCAAATGAGTCTAAACGTCTGTTAGGCAACAGGTCAATACCTGAACATTAATTCTGTAAAACTGACTTACAGAACAGAAATGTTTTCTGCCTTCCTATTGGGTAGAAAATGCATTTAAAAGGTGTTTAAAACCATCTTGGGTGATGAGAGCAGAATAGCATCCAGGTCTGTTAGTTCATCTCCAAATCGGCTCCTGGATTATAGTTTTAGTGAAACAGCAGCCTGTTATTGCCTCAACTAATCAATCTGTTTAGAAAACTTGGAAAGTTAATTCTTGTTCAGCTTTTAGAATCCATCAAACCCCCTGATTAAAGCTCACTTTCATTAGTACAAATTGACCAAGAGTTCACTCGACTGCAGAGGATAAGTTCATTAGAGTTCCCAGCCCAAGAATTGCCAATTAACAGCACATCATAGCAGCGGCGTCGATGCTTCCCAGAGTTCAAATAGCAGACATGTCTGATCGGCGGCTGATGGGAAGAGACTTCATGGCTAAACTCTCTTTACTGTGAGCCTGAAGGCGCATTAAAGCAGAAATCTACGCTTTGGACTAATGAGTCCAAACTTGATTTGTTTGTTTTTACCAGTAAATGAAGGCAGGAAGCTCCAGTGGAGGTTTGGGATGGATGATGCAGCATCCACAGTTTGACCAAAACTCTGAAAACTGAGCAGGAAAGTTTGATTAAAGCTGCTTTTATTAAACCTCCATGAAGTTCAAAGTGGAAAGAAGTTAAAAGATCATTTAGGATCCATAAAAGTTGCCAACTAAATACATTTATGCTTGTAGTAACAGCAGCACTTAGCAAAGCCACTCTTAGCTCAACTTCAGCAAATATTAACAGCATCATAACGCTGGGTACAGAGTTCATGCTAAATACAGACGGTTTCCCTCCTTCAGTCCGGTGGACCCGGTTCTACTGGAACCAGAACTTCTGCTCCACCTCCAGCTGCTCTGAGTCAAACCAGCCTGTTCCCCTCCTGGCCTGTGGGGGCGCTGCACCAACAACCACTGAAGGAAACGACACAAAACCTCTGAAGACGCTGAGAGCAACTTCCTGCTTCACCAGATGAAACAAGATGGAGGCGTCAGATTTTAAGGTTGGAGGATTTCTCTTTAGGCTAAAGACCAGGAGCCATTTCTGCTGCTAGCGCTAGGCTAACACGTTAGCTTTGGTTGTATTTACCCAGAATGCCCTGCGTTTGAAGCGGTCTGTGTTTTGCGGTTCCTCTCCCATTCATACATGGGAGGTTTCTCCACCTTCACAGTCGGTTTAAACGCCGTTATGGAGGAAGAAGCTCCACAACGTTTCAAACAGTAACTTAAAGCTGATGGCTTTAAAGTTGGAAGTGTTCTTGCTCTTAAATCCAAATCCTGAACTCGGGTTCATGTGCAGTGAAGGTCTGAGTTTATATTTCTGCTCTGGGAACGCTCATCCCTCAACTCCCAGAAAGCCTCTGCACAATTTGGAGGTGTGTGCATCTGTGTGCCAGGAGTCTCTGCCTGTTGCTGCTGCTTTCTGATGCACCTTTAGTTGCAGTAACAGGACAAGTCTCAACTGAAGTTCTCCTAATGCGGCCCAGAACATCTCAGCTGGTTCCGTGTGGATGGAGGTTTGATGAGAAGTGGATCAGCTGCAGTGATGTAAATAAATCCTGATCTCTCTGCTCTGTCCTGCTGTTTGTTGCTAAAGTACATCTTCCCTTCGCTGCTCCTCTCCTCTTAAAGCAGCAGAACCAGAGTGAATCTGTGCGAATGCGTTCTGACGTCTCGTCTTCAGCAGGACTGATTTCCCAGGGGAAAGCAGGCGTTTGGCATGTATACATTTTATTCCCATTTCCCTGTTGCATTAAACAAACAGCCTTCAATCTGGTCTCTTTATTCCTGCGTGGTAAATGAGGTGTTCACCGAGGAAAAGCAAACACTGACCTGGCTGTTGTGCCGTAATAGGAGCAGAAGCTGTGAGAGGATCAGAGTCTGGGGGGGACGGGGAACCCGCCGCCCACGGCAGCGCTCGGGTTCTGCTCGGCCGGGTTCTCCTCATAGACATGGAAACACGGTTTGGGTTGCTGACATGCAACCTGTGGTTACTGAGTCTGAGCTGGAAGCCTGATGAAGCTTCAGGGGCATTCTGGAGGTAATGGCCTCCAGCTCGGCCATCATTTCCTGCCTGCAGCTGATTTTAGGAGGGAAATTAGCTGGAAACGAGTAGAACGTCCACTGCTTCTGTTCACATTTATTCTGCCATTCATTGAGTTTCATAAAGCAGCTTCCACTTCATCTGAGTGTAAATGTTGTTTACCTTTGAAATTAAAATGCATTTTTTGTGTTTGGCAAAAACAGTCTCAGACTGAGTGCACTTCAGGCCTGGAGTGCCTGTTAAGTGTCAGTTGTACTTGACACAAGCTTTCACATGCGGTTCGGCCTTAAAGCTTTTCAGGACTTCTTTCTATTTCAGCATAAAAACTGATTAAATCATCATGATGATTGTTCAAATGCTGCAGTTTCTCCACAGAGCTCATATTCTGCAGCTCATTTTAACTAACTGGGAATGTCCTGAAGCAGATTTCTTACTGGTTTAAATTGTTTTTAACAGTAAATTCACAAAAATAAGTTAACAAAATGTAATTTCACAATACATAACCCACCTTGTAAAGGTTTTTATGAACAAACTTTGATACATTTTGTTTGAATTTGACCCAAAAATCAGAACATTCAGTTAATATGGAAGAAAAACTGGACATCTTGTACAATATATTCACCTTCCAGCAGGACAGTCAGCGGGGTTGGAGTGGCCTAGTCCAGGTTTAGTCGGTCCTGGAGGCCCTGCATGTTTCAGTCCCTAGTGGTATAACAACCTCCTCAGCAGGTCAATGTTCCCCTTAGAGCCGTAATGAGCCTCATTGGATCCAGGTACATTAAACCAGGGAGGAACTAAAACATGCAGGATGCCGGGCCTCCAGGACCCACTGTGGACACCCCTGGCCTAGTCAAAGTCCAGATATGCTCTGTTTGCTGCAGTAGATCTGTTATTTGTTAGGAAATGAGACAAACATCTTCTGTTCAAAGTTAATCAGCTTTTTACATGTTTTCATTTTGATCATTTATTATTTGTCAATTAAAATAAAATGAAATGGTTCTGATCCTGGAGCGTCGGAACACGTTTCAGCTCCACGACGTTTCAGTTCCACGACGTTTCAGCTCCACGACGTTTCAGCTCCACGACGTTTCAGTTCCACTTTCTGACAGATGGAAACAACCTGAGTGGATTTGTAGGTTATTTGTTTGGGTCGTACAGGAAGAAGGAAAGTCGTGCGTGTGTGTGTGTGTGTGTGTGTGTGTCGGGGTGTGTAGGCGTGTGTGTGTGTGAGATCTAACCAGTGAAGTGCAGAGGGGATGAGATGGGCTCCTGACTGTCAGACTGATTGCGGTTCTGGATCGGCCGATCGGTGGTCCGGAAGCCTGGATTCCTCTCGGCTCGTCTCGTGGCTCCAGCCTCCACTCCTGCTTGTTTCTTCTTCTCCTCCTTCGACCTTCCCTTCATCTACATTTCGTCTCCATCTGTTGCACGTGGCTTTTCTTCCTCGTTGGTTTGTCACCCTGAAGTCTTCCTCCCTCTAAAGCTGGGATGGAAACGCGCCTCTTCGTTCTCTCCTGCTGGTTTTCGTGCAGTTTATCAGAATAAACCTGAAGCTGGTCTGGTCCCAGAGCTCTGGTCCTGCTCTGGTCCCGGTCCGGTCCTGGTCTCTGACTGGTTTCTCAGTAAACTCTCATTAAAGCTCTGCTCTCCGTGCCGTGCAGGTAAAATGTTATCAGGTGTCTGAGATTATTACCAGATTATTACTGGGACAAAGTGAACATTAGTGTTGGTTTGTTTCTGCCAGCAGGTTAGAGGCTCTTCTCCTCTAATCACGCCGTTATTCCTCAGGATTCATCCCGTTATTCCTCAGGATTCATCCCGTTCTTCCTCAGGATTCATCCCGTTCTTCCTGCAGCCTCCTCCCTCCCTGCCACCCCCTAATTTGAAGTGCAATAGTTTCCCTCTGGCATGAAAATATTGCATCATTCATCATGTCTCTCTAATTCGTCTTAGATATCCTGAACCCCCGGTTCTCCCATCATCCTCCACCGTTTAGCTGTGATGCCTTCCAGACTGGAGGAACACAAGCTGAGCCTCTGCTCAGGGTCTCACTAGCTGTTTATTAACAGAGAAGCAATTCCAGAATGAGCTTCACTATCCTCACACTGTGGGTCACTGCGCTGCTGTTGTCCTCTGCTGGCCGCAGGGCCATGAGCTGAACTGAAGCGGCTGCAGTTTGTGGCTCCATGTTTGTTCACATCAGTTTTCAGAGTGTTTTAATGTTCTCAGCACATCCTCGTTAGCACGGCGCTAATCAAACAGCTCATTATTCTGCGATCAGATCTCCTCTCTGGGGTCAGCCTCATGTCTGCTCTGCATAATGTCTGCCTGGGCTTGTAATGCGAACCCACACCAGCGCAGAAAGTGAATCTAATATTTAATGCAGCCGGACTCAGGACCTACGCAGAAACGAATGAACCAATCAGGTGAAGGGTTAAAGACGATGCCGGTCCGTTTGGATCAGGCTCTCTTCCTGCATCTACAGTGAAATCTTTCATTTTATTAACAGCTTTACTCACCACTACCTTCAGACTATGAGCAGAGCTCTAACTATACTGCTATACCTGCACTATTTAAAGTTGGTTTTTTTCCGCCAACAGTAACGACATGCAGCACTTAGTGACCGTTTTAATGTTTGTGTTCTCATGTTCGGCGGCTGCCAGTTGGTAGATATGATAAAAATGATGTCTAGTTTCCTCATTTTCCAGTCTTGTAACAAAATGGCTGCTGTGGAGTTGGATATGAAGATCATGTTCAATCTTGAGGCTCCAAAGGTTTAAAGAACACATTTCCTTACATTTGACCATAATTAGAGAAAACCATTAAAATCTTTGATTGTTGTAGAGAATATGGAAAGTCTCCGGCAACTAAATAATTCAGTCATTTCACGTGTTAATAAATTGAATCCTGTAGTGGTCCGATCAGCACGGCTCCTTCCTGAGGTTATGATTCAGTGTCGGACCAGCAGCAGCTGCTCGGCTCCATCAGGGCTGCAGCCAGCTGACCTGCAGCCAGCTGACCTGCAGCCAGCTGACCTGCAGGGTTCTACATCAACCTGACAACTCTTCACATCGCTGAAGCAGACCAGGATGCATGAGGAGCCGTGCTGAGTAGTAACACTGAGTTTGGTGGTAAACCTGCGTGGGAGTGACGCTGTTAGCTTAGCATGGCTATTTCAGGACTTCCCAGTAAAACCAGCAGATTCTGTTACAACAAATCAGCAGGAAAAACCTTTCTTGGTTGCAATCCCCAAAACATTCCTCACTTTTTCAAAGATCTTCTTCCCTTAACCTGAAACGTAAACAGATAAATGTTTTTCATAAAACGCATGAAGCAGCAGACATTCAGCTAAGAGTAAGAGAGCATAAAGCGATTAAACCAGGCTGATTAATTGCTCTCAGTAATGCAGCCCTCATAGGAGTCTGCTGTCTTCCATCTCGCCCACTCGCCTCCTTGCATCACTCCTGGTTTCACCCCGGTGCATCAATGGGAACGTGACGCCTCCAACAGGAATACGTGTAATTATCCGCCCACTCGCCTGTCTCTTGAAAGCGATTGGACAGCCCACTCCCGTTCCGATGCGCTAGCCACCGCCCACGCCGGCTCTGCCATAGCAGCCATGGCGCCCAGTCACCCTCCCACTCCTCGCCAAACGCTGCGGCGGCCGCCGCCCACCTGGAGTCCTGCACAGGCAGTTAGGAGGCGAAACACTGAGTTTAAAAACGCATGTGGGTCAACAGGCGGCGACGTTCATTCAGCCAGCCAGGTGAGTGACTCCTGCACAGGACTGGGTTTGCTTTTCATCCCCTGAGTCATCAGAACAGAGTTTCTGCTCTGGTTCTGGAGCAGAACCATAAAACATGAACAGCATTTTAAAGGTTCCAGGTCTTTTCTTTGAGGTCCATCCAGCTGCATGTGGTAGACACTTCAAAGGCATCTCAGGTTTATTTTAAAAACCTTGGACAGATTTGAAGATTGCTTGTTTTGCTACCATTAGCATTGAACATGAAACTGTCTTTAAAGACTTTTCTGTGCAACTTAACTCTAAATTATTCTCAGAAATCTCACAATATGGATAATATCCCAAATATTTTAAAGAAATGCAGTTTGGTAAGCTGGAATATCAACGAGCAAAGCTATTGGCTGAGGTTTTTAAAGAGGAGGAGGAGCATCAGTTTCCTCAGCCCTGATTGGCTGAAGACCTGAGTGTTTGTGAGTTTCCCACTGTGTGCATTAACGTACATCTGGGTATATTTGGTGCTTGAGCCGTTGCAGAAGGGCCTTCAGAGCGTTTTTACAGGACTATTTGCTGGTGTGTTTAACCTGCATGAACTGGGGGTGAAGTTAACTTTTCAGTGACAGTTTATTCTTTATTGGAGGCAGGGATATTGTAGAAGGAAAGCAGCCGTTAGTCCTCTGTGTTGGTGTCTGTTCTATGTACTTCCCTCATCTTTTGTTCTTTAAGTGATTTGAAATAATATATGAGCTGTAAGTGTTTGCTGTTGTTCAGCAGCAGGTCTTCATCATCCTAAAACAAAGGCCAGGTGATTCAGGACTCCAGGTCAGGATGTCCACACCTGTCACCAGTTGTTTCCGTTAAATCCTGAAGCTAATGAGGGCGTCTGGTGTCCAAGGTGACCAAAGTCTCATACCTGTCAGCAGGCGCTGAGTCCAACCCCGACCAGAAGAAAATGTCACTGATTGTTCTCCTACAAAGCAGCGCTAATTGCTCTGAAATTGCGGCCCAAAGAAAAGCTCAACCTGAGTGTTTGTCATGATAGGAGCAATGCTGAGATCGCGGTTCTTTATTGGTTGGATGAACCAGTTATTATTTTCCACAGCTCCACATAAATGGTTGGCTGTTTTAATTAAAGCCTCACTAATGCTCTTGAACTTATTAACCAGCTTCCTGCTAATGAATAAAATGATGCCATATTTTAAAAACATGAACAAACGAGTGAAAACACGACATCTATGAAGACAGTGCAGGTAGAAAAATCACTTGCAGCTCTTTCACCACTTCACCTTTAGTAAAATGCCTCTTTGTCTTTCTGAAAGCCCTTTGCTGTAATGGCAAGTCATTTAAGTGAAATTAACATTTTCACATGTTCCTCTGGGGTTGGGAGCAGTGGGGAGGAAGGGATAAGGCGAGCAGCGGTGTTGGTGTTGAATGGCTGACTCTTTAGCCCCAAGGTGAAAGATGGTGGAGGAGGACTGTTTTCATGCAGTTCATCACCTTTACGTTTCATGTTTTTAGACTGCACACACATCAATGCACAGATTACTGGAAATGTAAATAACCTGTCCAGATTATTACATGATGGCCATTGAGTTGGTGTCATGGTTTGCTCACCTTTCCCAATCTGGGTCTTTGCAGATTGTTCTTCAGACTGTAGCCTCCAGCTTACAGTGGAGCTGCTCACCGCAGGGTGTGAAGTGATTGTCGGCTCCTCTAAGTATGAGGAAATGGTTTTCAGACAGAAAAAGATTAACTGGCCCAGGTAGGAAAGTTTAAGACCCACCTGACGGCCCGGTCGACCCGGTTCTACTGGAACAAGAACATCTGCTCCACCTCCAGCTGCTCTGAGTCAAACCAGCCTGTTCCCCTCCTGGCCTGTGGGGGCGCTGCACCAACAACCACTGAAGGAAGCAAAAACCTCTGAAGACGCTGAGGGCTACTTCCTTCTTCACCAGATAGAAACAAGATGGAGGCGTCAGATTTTATTGTTTGGCGGGTCTCTTGGCCATTTTTCCCACTAACACTTTATAATGTGACGCTAATGCCTTTGTTTTGGTTGTATTTACCCAGAATGCTTTGCACTGTAGTCCACTTCCTGCTTTTGGAGCGATCTCTGGTCTGCTTGGTGTTCACATGGACTCGGTCTGGAATCACTTCAATCAATCCCAGACCGAGGTTTGGAGAACCAGCGTTCGATACGCATTCACACCTCGCCAAACAAACTGGACTTTCCAGCTAAATGGACCGGAGTCGCCGGGTTGAGGCGGACCGGAGTCGCCTGAAACATTCAGTAAATTTTATCTTTTTAATCAAGAGTCCACAAAAATCAGTAAGAATATTTCTGATATTAAAAATCTCTCCAACAAAAAGCTGATAAAGAATCTGGTTCTGTTCTGGAGATGAAGAGGATTTTACATGATATCAAGAAAATTATGGACAAACATCTTCCTGAGACTGTCGCCAGTCAGAGGCTTCTTCAGGCTCAATGCAATACAGACTGCTACAGGAGGTCTTCCCCTCACCATCTGCAATAACTATTTAAACGAGTTCAAACATTTTACTGCTAAAACATCAAACAGTATTTTTGGTCCAGCTTCTAGTGCAAATATCTAAGACAAACTATCTTACAAGTAACTTTTCATCAAGATATAAAAGCTTATTTTAAATAAATGATTGATGAAAAAGTGCAGTGTTTCTGTGGGATAAATTATTTAAATTATTTTTGATTTGAATTGAACAGAAACTCCTTAAAGATTTTTTCCAGAAGTTTCTCAGCATTGAATTTAAACATAGAAAAATCATATTTTTGCTCAGGAAACTGAATCTCACCTCATTTTTTAAGGAAAGCATTTTTTTAGGTGCCTGGTTATTTTGAGTGAACCCAAAGGTTTGCAGAAACGTTGGGTTTTATTTCCGTGTTTTGTCTCGTCTCCCCAGCAGCGCCGTGCGGATTAGCCCTGAAAGCTAATGAAATGTAATTACAGCCTTTGTCGATAGGAATCGATCTGCTCGGGTCTCCTTCGCGGCGAGGGCCCCAGAGGGGGCCGCAGAGGGCCGGTGGAGGGACGGGGCCACGGCTATCGCAGCCATGCCCCTCCCCCGCCCGTTTCCTGTCTGGTTGCCCCGAGTGCTGGGAGATAGCATTGATGGGGCGGTATGAAGTAGAGCGGGATCTGTCGGATGGCCCCGGAGCGCCGCCTCGCTCCGGGATGAGATTCCTTATCAAATCAGCCGGATTAGTGAGAGGGACTCGAGGAAAACGTCGATTCCTACATCCTGGTTTTGTTTGGTTTGTGTGGATCATGCAGAGCCTTTATTGGCTCGTTCTGACCAGAGGAACCGACTTTAATCTGGGTATAATTCAGATCAGATGATTTCTGTTCACAGAACATGTGATGATAACTTTTAGTAAATCAACGTTAACTCTTTAATTAGGTAGAACGTAAACATACCAAAACCGAATTATGTGAGAAACAATCAGCAGCCCTGAAAATAAAAATATCCAAGAGCAGAACAATAAGACGTTTCATGAATAATTTAGTGTTTTCTATTTGTTATTTTGGGAACGACTTTAGTTTGAAGATGTGAGAAGCTGAGCATCAGAGCTGGTTCAGAGCAGCAGATCGTCTGCCTGTTCGCATGAAACGTTACACAGATCTGATGAATTATGTAACAACCACCTGGCCAGCGACCTGATTCAGGATCTGGTTATCGGACCCGGCCCGCTTTCACAGAACAAATATGCTTTTGACTTGTTGAGCTTCTTTTGGATCTTACTGCTGATCATCTTAAGAAATGATGCAAGAATTCATATTTTCACGTCTTCCTATTTTCACTCATCTACAGTTTTAGATGTGCTGGATAAAAAGATTTTTCTCTCTGTCTGAAGTTAAATGGGACCAAAATGCTTCAGCTTGAGGTTTTGGACATTTGTAAAAATTATTTCTATTTGCCAATATCCAGAAAACATGGTTGGTGTTGGGTGGCAAAGGTCGTCGTTATGTGTTGCCCACATGCAAACTGACTCCAGACATCAGGATCTTTCCTCCCTTTAACTCAGTTTTATTGTTAACTTTCCCTCATAAACATCAACTTGTTGCTGTGGAAACGCACATCGGACAACCGTTTGTTTCTCGGATCTGAAGGAAAAGTGAAGTTTCTCTGTTTTAAATGGAAAATTATGAGATTTAAATTAATGTTGACTCTGTTAAATCAATTTTCATTAGATATTGAGATATTAAAGAGCAGTTTGCAGAATATCAATGAAGTGAAAAGAAGGAGACGTTTCTACTCGTTTTATGCAGTAATGGAAAAATAGATTATAATCAAAAGGTCTACTCCGTCTCTTCCATCCATTTTTCCTATTCATCTCATATTAATTTTACTCACAATCATCCTATCATCCAAAATCTCCTCTATCGTCCTCCCTTCCATCACTCATTCTCCTCTCTCTTATCACACTCCTCCCTCCATCCTCCTATCCCTCCTCCCTCCTCCATCCTCTCCTCCCTCCTCTCCATCTCATCTCTCCTCCTCCCTCTCCCTCCCTCCATCCATCCATCTCCCTCCATCCATCCATCCCTCCCTCCCATCCATCCATCCATCCATCTCCTCCTTGGTTCTCCTTCAAAACTAGATGGAGACGTTTAGTGACTCGGTTCCTAGAGTCCCAGCTCTCCATCAGGGGACGGCCCGCTTTCATAAACACTTTCATAAACTCGTCCGTGTTAACTTTAATTCTCCAACTCTCCATCAGCTCAGTTTGGTGTAATCCTGCTCACTGCTGAGGCTCTCGCTCTGTGGGAAACTATTTATGTGGTAAATGGCAGCAAACATGCAAGAGATGGACGAAATGAGTTGTTTTTCTCCCACACACTCACACACATCACCCTGGTGTGATGGGGAAGGGGCCAAGTGTGTGGGAGAGATGGAGGGAAGGATCGATAGAGCAGCAAAAGAGTGCTGTAAACCATGAAAGTAGACAAAAGCCTGCTAGTTTTCCCACAGTGCACCAGAGTCTGTTAGCCTGGGAGCTACAGCTGCACCACACACACACACACACACACACCATCACACCTGGTTTATGTAGAGTAAAATACAAAAAGCTGCTTATGGAAAGAAAATATCAATAAGTGTCTGTGGGAATGAAGAGAGTTCAGTCGATGGAAGAACAGTTTTATTTTACTCTCCTTCCTTCCGTCTGCAGGGAACTCATCGTCACTCTGCTTCATATTCTCAGTAACTTTGTTCCTTATGTTAGTGGCTAATGGGGAATCAAGACTCCGTCTGGGTTTGGACGCTAACTATCCTGGTTCTCTGGTTCATTCAGTAAAATCTAAAACCTGAAGCTGCTGCTTCCTGCTTCATTCCAACTGCAGGGAAATCCTTTCTGGTACAAACACTCACAGAACAGTTTGATTTCTCTCCTCAGCTGATAGAGTGGAGATGAAGTGAAACATTTTGGACAAATGGACCTTTGTGAGAAGATGCTGCTGTTAAACTGGAGTCTCTGTTTCTGCCTGTTTGTTTCGTTCGTTCTGATTCGTGGAACCGCTTCAGGTTTTATCACCATGTTCTCTAGTATTTATTACGATGACAGTAAAAATAAGAGGTTTAAAAATTAACGACAGTCTCCTGGCTGCATCTGTTCCTGCCTGAGACCCATAAATACCAATAAAATATCACATTTATTTCCATATATGTTATTGATTGATTGTCTCATAAAGCAAAATATGAAAATAAAATCAACCATCTTGATCAAAACCTTCAGTTTTTATAGATGTTTAAATGCCAGACTTCATAATTTTCATGATAAATCACAAATTTGCTACTTTATGTTTTCCGTGAAATCATTTTCCATCATCGTCTGACTCAGATGTTTGTTTAACCAGGAGGTCAGCAGGACTGGAGCTCCACAGGGCGCTGTGCTCTCACCCTTCATTTCACTCTGAACACATCCAGCACAAATCTGACTCCCTTCATCAGAAATACTCTGATTACTCTGCAGAAATCTGAGTATTTCTGTAAATCTGTGTTTGAATGAATCACATGAGAAATTAAAAGCTAATTTCTATTTGCATGATTTACCGTTTTTGTTTTCCCTCTGGATGACAAAATAGTTTTTGAAGGACAATAGTTTGTTTATTTTGGATATTTCTTAGAAGTGACAGTTTCCTGATGTTTTTACAGTTTCGTCTCGTTCTGCTTGGTTCTGCTGTGATTTGTGGTGTCAGAAGGCGGCTCAGCTCGGCTCATAATGCCAATAATAATCTCACCTTGTGCATTACGGATGCAGCGTCTGTCTGTCCGTACCTAAAACCACAGCAATTATCTCAGAGTGGATTTATTTACACAGGCGAGAGGAGAAGCAGCAAAGCTCCAGCAATAAGAGCTCAAACAGTCCTGAGCCGCGACGCATCGCCTGTGATACCAGAGTAAATGTTTTCTTCTGCTTTGGAGAGTTTGCTGCAGTCTGAGAATCACCTGAAGTTGGAATCAATCACCGTCGTGAGTCAGCGCCGCCGTGTCCTGATGTCACAATCCGGCAGATTCTCCTGGTGACTCCGACCTCTCCGTCTTCCTCCTGGACTCTCCCAGCTGTCTTCCTCTGCCGCTGTAATTATTTCCCTGCTGCCTCTTGCTCCTGCAGACGGCTGACTGCCCGTCTTCCCGTCTTTTTCCAGTCAGCTGGCGCTCCGTCTTTCATGGCGTTTCCCCGGAGCGAGAGGATTCCAGCAGAGGAGTGGCATTTGGAGAACCTTGCTCTCCTTTTGCCGGCTCCCCACCGGGGTTACACAAAATCAATCCCACTAATTAGATCTGTGCATCACTGTTATTTTGTCTGTGAGAGTGTGTGTGTGTGTGCATGTCCTGTAATCTATATTTAATGTTAGGAAGCAGAGCTTTAAAGAGCGCCACAGCTGGCCTGTTTGCTAATTAATGACATTTTCCCCTTTAATTACCATTCAGTGGGAGCCTGCGCTCTGCTCCAGTCCTCTGCTTCTGTTGTTTTAGCTCAGCCGACATGTTTTCAGTCGTCTTGTCTTGCGTTTCTTTAATGTTTTTGTGCTGAACCTCCTCCTCTCCGGCGCCACCGTTTGCTGAGGTCCAATGAAACGACTTAGAGGGAATTATTCAGTCAAACACGACTAAGACTCTGCAGCCGTTTGCAGCCCTGTGAGGCTGAACTGAACCAATAACAAATCCACTGCTGGAAAAAAGCATTGGCCCTCACACACTTCTTCTTTCTACATTTTTGACACAACTGAAATATTTCAGAGGTTTAAACTGGGAGCAAACAGAAAAGATATGAAACATGATTTCATTTATTAGGAAACTAGTAAAAAAAACAAATAAAAAAACCGCTGATGACTCAAAGATTACATGAAACACTGAAGATGAAACTCAAAGTTTTCTGGAACAATGAACAAACCTCGGCTGAAATCTGACATTTAGATGTTTTTAATAGTTTAGATTTAAATCTTGAAAAGCAAAAACCCAGCAGACAAACTTTTCCTTTTCTCACTTTAATCCCTGTAGATGTGAATAAATAACTGACCTTACATTCCTGTGTTACTGACCGCTCTGCTGCCTTTCAGCACACCGAGTATCAATCAGCTGGATGTGTGTTAATAACTCATCTTTACTACATCCAAGTTGGAGAAGGTACCTTTAAAGAAAAACACATTAAACATATTTATGATTCGATTTATGATTCGATATCCTTTGCTGTCAGTTTTTACAGTGTAAAGTTATTCTTCATAGATTATTTTGAAGCTGTGAGTCTCTGAGTCTGAAACCTGATCTGATCCCAAACTTTTATGACTCAGAAACATTTCTGCTGTGTGTGTGTGTGTGTGTGTGTGTGTGTGTGTGTGTGTGTGTGTCGGTGCTGCTGTTGCCTGTGTTTGATCTCTAATTAGGATCCGTACCTGTAAGATCAAACTAAGTTGTTTAGCAACACGGCGGCTGCCCACCTTAGAGGAAAACCTGCGACAAAATGCGCCGACGCAAACCGGCAGAGAGTCCGTTGCTAGGAGACCAAGTGAGAAAATTGCATGATACGACCAGGAAACCTGCTGAGAGCTCAGAGATGGTCTGCTGGTAAAATGTCTGCCTCCATGTATTTATCTGGTCTCATTGAGAAAAACCCGAGTCTGACTGAGGTCACAAGTTTTTCACAGGTTTTAAATGAAGTCACCACAGTGGAAAATAAGAATCTGTCTGTTAATTCATCACATGCGTCTGTTTTATTTGTAGGAAGTCAAATCGCCCAAAGTAAACGTTGATATTTTTTTCCATAATATCACGTGTCAAACTCGAGGCCCGGGGGCCAAATCTGGCCCGTCGGGGCTTTTCAGGAGGCCCTCTAGGCTCCAGATTGCATCTATAATTTCCTCCAGTTTTTCACAAATCTGTAAAATTTACATAAAATCAACAAATCTCCACATTTTTCTCATATTACTGCAAAATTTTTTTATTCACAAAAATTCCTTACTAATATTTGTTAAATGATTTGAGCTGAAATGGAACCGAGTTTGGCCCTTGACCCCTAGATGCAACGCTGCTTGACTCTATTGGCTGGTTGTAAAGCTGCCAATCCAGGAGCACCATTTGTCTCCCTCGACTCTGATTGGCTGAATCCTTTCGGAGCGGCAGGTCGGAGATGGTTTCCATGGTGCTTATTGAAGTATATTAATGTGTATTTGGTGTTTGATCTATTAAAATAATTGGGAATGTTTTCAGAGGAGCGTTAGATTTAATCCTGCAGGTTTGTGTTGGTTCTGTCTGATCAGAACCGATTATTGTTATGATCAAACATCTACATCTTCTCTGATGAGGCTGCAGCTCTGTGGACTCGGTTGGAGCCCCAGACTCCAGACATTTGCAGCGGCCGGGCTTTAAATGCAGCGGCTGTCCCGACTCCCCTGCAGTCTTTCATTCAGGCTGGGATGTGGCGTCTCCAGCACTGGCTGTTCCTTTCGCCTTTATTTACGCCGTGTCTGTGAATATCCCGCTCCGCATCCCTCAGCAGCAGATGACATATCGCATCCTTCTCAAGCTTTTGTCAGGGAGCTAAATCCGGTCTGCGTCGCCTTCGTGGGCCGACAGCAGAATGGCAAACCTTAACTCACTCCCTGGAAAAATCCCCGGCAGACGGCCGCCCGGCCGCCACCGCCCATCGATCCCTTCCCTCTGAATATCTGTAAATCAAGCGGCGGCGAGATCCGTCCCCTGGTCCGCTTCACGCAGACTAATTCATCGCGTTTCCTCGATAGTGATCTCACTAAGACCCTGTGTGAATGGTGGAAAGCAGGAGCAAAACTCCGGCTGTATCAAAGCGAGCCAACAGGTCTACGGAGCGGGGATTAGCAGGGAAAGTGGATTAAGAGGAGGTATTCTGATATTCCGCCCAGGCTGCCGAGAGGGTCTTTAGAAAAGCAGAGAAACATCTGCTGAAGCTTAGGAAGGCAATGAAAACACTGGAAATCAGAATGGCTGGAAGACACGCGCTCTAATGCACCGGGGGATTTAAAACAAGCCAGTCGTGGCACAAGGAACAGGCGCTGGAACGCAACAAAACCTTTACAGTTTTCTATATATATGCACATAGCACAGCACCTCGGGGAGCGCCGCGCTTGGCTCGCCTCTCTGCATCTCTGTGTTTTTACAGATAGAGCGTGTGTGTGCATTTTTAAGTGTGAACGATTGCAGCAGCTCGACAGGTCCTGGCAAATTAGAGCTGCTTCCTGATTGAAGCCTTTGTATTTGGAAATCCACGGGACGTGACGTGTGCAGCTCCTCTTTTACCTCCGTCTGATGTTGTCTTCCTCCACCTTTATTTACAGCTCCATCGCAGCTGCTGACATAATGAGGACATGAGTTTCAAACGAGATGAAATGAGGTAAAACAAGGCCCCTGCCAGCACCGCTTTCTGGACAGCTTCTAAAAACAGCCGGCGTCGCTCGCTTAACTGGGCCATTAACTGAGACGGGAGCCTTCAAAGTCCTGCTTCGACTGAGCAAACAGTCGGCCGGTGGGGATGCAACTGACACTGAACAGAAACACCCGGCAGAGACACTAAGGAGCCATTTTTAACTTTACGTTTCATTAACACACTAAAAACATCAAACATTTCAAATTACAGGTACGCAATTTGTTCTTGCATCCATTTTACCATCTTCTCACGATGTGGACACTGTTCAGGTTTGACTAAACATCAATAAAAACGAGAACATTTGGCCTAGTCAAAGCTGCTGTCCTGTCCTGGGTGATAAGGCTACAACAATTTTATGCACTAAAATTGTTAGTGCATAAAATTGCACTAACAATTTTGTGCACCAGATCGTTCTTTCGGGTCAGCAACGGTTCTGCCTTTTTGACCCGTTCAGTTTTAGGAATTAAAGTTAAAAAATATAATAATGTCAACAGACTTTAGTTTTTAGTCCAGGATGTTTCTTAGAGTCGTGATTCAGGGAAAAACTGAATTGCGCCTTGTTGTCCAACATCAGTGTCTGACCTCATAAATAGGCTTCTGCTTATGGAAATCCTTCACAGATGAGTTGAAGCTGTGATAGTTTATAATTTAGGTACAAACCCATTAAATGTTCATATATTATTTAGTCACTATTTAGAAAATCATCCTGAAAATCGGTTTCATCTTCTCTGTTATCCGTCCCGTTTTTATGTTCTTGTACCTCTAAAGTTAACAATCAGAGGATAAGTGGAAGCGAAGCTCAGCCTCTGGATCCAATGTTTTCTTCACGAAGCGTCGGATGTTTGCTGATGCGTCGCCGGTGGCTCTGCAAGCCTCCTGCTGCTGCAGCCTGGCAGCGTTAAATATTGATGCTGCGCAGCACCTGACCGCGCTCCAGGGAGGTCGGCGGAAAGGTCGCGGCTTTAGCAGCTCGCCCCACGGCGCTGCAGCCTGTTGCTCACTTCCTGTTGCTCACTTCCTGTTGCCCTGGGCCAAGTTTACCTCCGGAGCTGCCGAGTCGCAGCACAAAATCCAGCCCAGATTGTTCTCACTTTAAAACCACCAGGAGGTACGACAGACCCGCAACTGGACCCACAGCTGGACCCGCAGCTGGACCCACAGCTGGACCCGCAGCTGGACCCACAGCTGGACCCGCAACTGGACCCGCAACTGGACCCGCAACTGGACCCACAGCTGGACCCGCAGCTGGTCCCGCAGCTGGACCCACTAATGCATAGTTGTGAGTTTAATGCAGATTTTTCATAATGAAAGACATTGGCTGTAAATGACGATTTGTTCCCCCCTGCAGGGGGCGCTATTTCTCAAACAGCCTGGTTTATTTACCAGCTGCAGAGGAAATTCTGTTTTGACCAACAGCTGAATGTTTCTGCAGGAAGACGACAGGAAGTGGCTGAAGGATGAAGGTGCATTTTGGTCTGTCTTGATACAATTTACTGGACGATAAATCAGCCCAGAAGTTATCGCAATAAACAATCATATTGATTTTTAGGCCAATTTCAATTAATATAACATCATAATAATGCAAGAACACATTCTCAAAGATCAATAAACTTAAAAATCTAATGAACATTTAACATGGAACAGGAGACATTTTAAATATCCAAAACAAAGTGAATTATGAAGTCTTAGGAAACAGAAAAATCCTTCAAACAAAGGTTCAGTTGAGACCAAAACACCAAACTAAAGAGTTTTATCATCCAGTTTTTGGTATAAAAAGTGATAAATTGTCAGTTTGTTTTCATTCGTCATGTGACTAACAGTCCTGGGTGTCGCATGTTTTCACATGAACAAACTTATCCAGGTGTGACTTCAGTTATTTAATAGAAACCACAATTGTAGCAGTTTTTATAGACATTAGTTGAATGTTGGCAGAGCTTTGCTTCCATTGGTAACGAACTTAAACACTGGAAGTCTGGCACAAATAAATGTATTTAAACTTTTAGTTAATTGAACTGAGAGGATGGAGGATGAATCATGGAGTGAGCAGGAAGAGTTTTACTCCTGAAGGAGCTTCTGCAATCTGGCCTCCTCTCTGCGCCCAGTTCTCACTCTTTCATATCCCTGTTTCAAACACACACACACGCGCTCAGACTGCGTGTGTGTGTGTAGGTGGTGTTTTGGCAGCAGCCTCTGGTTGTGGAGTAAAAACAACAAAAACTGTCCGGTTGGCATTCACTCACACATCCCAGGACGCCCTTCGTCCTTCGCCCTCTCCCCCTCCTCCTCCTCTACGCTCCTGTTTTTCCTCGCTGCCATCTTTTCGCAGCACAGATGAAGCTCTCTTTCAAACCAACGCCTACACTCTCTTTACTCCTTCCTCAGTCATTTTTTTATATCAGTAGCTGATCTAATTCTCTGAAATGCACACAGCACACTGCGTACCGGGACGCTCAGGCACTGTTTGCTCTCTTATAATTAAATCCAATGAACACCAAATATTCAAATAAGATTAAAAGATGAGATTTCTCCTGAAGTATCCAAAGTGATTTTGGTGCAGGATGAACTGAAGTCTGTTCTGATGATTTGTACCTTAAATCGACCAAATCCTGTCGGACTCTGATCCAGTTTGTTGGCTTCCATTTCCAGTCTGGGAACAACTGGTTTGAATTTTCAGGTTTTTCATTCTGGAGCCACTTTATGACTTTAGCTTTTTCAAACGATGCACAGATAATCACTCAACTTCTGCGTCCTCTGCCCCACGTCGTTTTGACCCCAAACGATGCAGAACGTGAGCAAATCCCCACATTCCCACCATCTGTAAGCATCCAGAGACGCTGTCAGTGTGTAAAGATGCAACGCTGCAGGCTGAGCAGGTAGCATGAGCCGCTAGGAGAGAACCTCACTCCCCTTTCACCTCAAAGTATCTGAGGTTTCGTTCCTGTTCGCTTTAATCCAACTCCAGTCCGCTCCAACAGCAGGAAGTGGACGACGGCGCTGGGCATTCTGGGTAAATACAACCAGAACAAGCATGCTAGGAGCGCTAGCAGGGGAAATGGCTCCTGGTGCAAAACTCATTTTCACTCTGGGAATATCCGAGTGTCTGCAGTCATTTGAACTTTGTGATTATTTGTTCAGGTAAAAGCTTTGGATTGTTTTTGTAAACTTTAGTTTGCTCTGCAGTGGTTTGTTGGTAGATTTGGTTGAATCGCTTCGATCTGTTTCATATCGGAGCCAAAACAGTTTTCAAATTCGCCTCAATCATTTGTTCCCCGTCTGAATGTGAGAAGCTCCTCCCATCCACAGATCGGTTTGTTTTGGTCTTATGCCAAAGCTTTAGCTGGAGAAGGAAGATGCTGATTCATTTATGTATTTTAATCTGTGGACCAGCTGTGATGCCGGCTTTAATTCATCTCATGACTTTTCTGGTTGCTGAACTTTCCAAAGTTTGTCACAACAGTTCTCTGCACACTCTGATAGGCCCTCATTCACTTGTGCATGTGTGGGGAAAAAAGCTTATTTATTGTTTTACCACAATGCTAAATTATTGTCAATAAAAATGTCAGATAAATGCTTGTAGTTGGACGTCGCTGCAGCTGATTAGAGACACCAGCAGCCTGCTTGATTTAAACTCTGCACTTTCTGGCTGATGCATGCTTCACTTGTTTCATGTGCATTTGCACTATTTAAATAGTTATGAGGCGAAACCCAAAGCAAAACAACAATAAAAGAGTCCTTGGGTGCCGTTTGCGATCCGTCACCATTTGCAGGGGAAGGGCTTTGATCCTGGATATAATTGAACACGGGGGACGTTCAGGATGAGCCGGCGGAGCGTGTGGGACTCACAGCCATTTCCATGCATTAAGATGAACTTGAGGAATCAGGCACCCTACAGTTTGCAGCTCAACATATGTTTTCTGTTCTGCAGCCGCTTCGTGTGAGAGAACAGGACCAGGGGAAATGGGTAGAGGAAGGTTTCAAGCTTTGCCAGCAGGGTGAGTAATTCCTGGCGTTTCGACGTCACTTTAAAGATTCACAATGCAGCAGCTTTTTTTTAGCTAATTTCACATTCAGTCATTTGAAACGTGAAGCTGGAAAATGTTTCACCTTTGCATTACGGAGGGATGGCTGCACTAAATAAAGACTTCAAGTCATTTTCAGATAATTGTGTTGCCTGGTTTCCAAACAAGCTCTTAGTTTAAATAAACATCAAACACTGAATTGAGCAGGTTCACTTTGAAACTTAAACCTATTAACCTGATAGATGAAATATCAGTTCCTGTGTTTATGAATATATTTGTTTTTGAACTGATGTGAATTGTTTCCATTCAGCTCCACTGTCACGGCGCGGTACTTGCACTAGGATGCAAAATGGCGACAGCAAAAGTTTGGCTAAAACACCAGAATTATTGTTCAGTAATAATTGGATACGTTAGTATTTATTACCCAATCAGTGCATATGTAATTACAACACAATACTTTCACCTTTTTAATTCTAAACCAAAATTACTACCATAACTAATAAAACCTAAACTGAAGCTAAAAAGCTGGCAAAGTCCAAAACCCTAAATAAAAGTGAATTTGACTGTCGCAACAAAACTGAACTGTAATGAAAAATCAAATCTATCAAAGTATTTGCTCAAAATGCTGAGATCAACATCTGGTTTCATATTTGGCAACATTTATTGGAAGGAATGATTATAAAACACAACATCAGCCAGAAACATGCAGGAGTCTTCATGAATGTTCATGGCTCAAGTCATTCGGTAAAAAAAACGAACGATTTACTTTAGACGGGTCAAAATTTAACGATTCATCCAACTTTGCATTAAAATCTGCATTACTGGGACTATTGTTATAAAAAACATTTTATTATCAGAAACATTTAGGAAAACTTCTTGTTCATTTCAGCCGTCATGTCAGATTTATGCACGAGTCTTTCAACTTAAACTTGAAAGTCTTAATATTTAAGTCCATAGAAAAGCAGCGAGGCGGAGAGAGTTCTCTGCCTCCCGGCCCGGTTTCCCTCTGCATCCCGGCCCGGTTTCCTTCTGCATCCCGGCCCGGTTTCCCTCTGCATCCCGGCCCGGTTTCCCTCTGCATCCCGGCCCGGTTTCCCTCTGCATCCCGGCCCGGTTTCCCTCTGCATCCCGGCCCGGTTTCCTCCTGCAGCTCAAACTCTCTGGTTCCTGAAACATCACACACACTTAAACACTCGCATGGTTAATATCTGTGTTTAATAACCAGTAAAATGAAACACGAATACATCCAGGAAAACATTCCACACTAATTACTAAAAATCAGTTTGTTTTTAGTATAAAAGCAGCAAAAGGCTTCAGTGGTTCAATGGAAAATCTGCAGAATTTAGTTTTTTATCTGATTAATGGCCAGAATAATCGATTAGTAGAAAGAGTCTACATGCATTTTCTGTAATTATCTAACTGGTGACTCTTGGTTCTCAGTTAAACAGTTAAACTGTGATTCCTTTAAGACGACGTTTCATTAAAACTGCCTGATTGAGGAAATACTTTGAGTTTGGAACAAGAAAGAGTTTTAAGGAGATAATGGCGCCGTGGTTAATGACTTCACAAGAACTTCATCAATGTTGCCTTTCTTGTCTTCTGTGAATATAGTGGCATAATTTGGCTTTATTTTATGATTTCTTTACACACACACACACACACACACACACACACGCCTGGTTAAGAGGAGAGAGTGATAATAGAATCAGTGATGAATGTGCTGAATGCAGTTAGGGAAGCATGAAAGAGAGAGAAGGGGCGTGTTGAGATTAACGTAGCACAAAGCAAATTGGGTTTGCCATTATTACACAATTCAGACGGCAGAAAGCCGCTAACCATGAGAGACAAATGAGGCCTGAGATTCATAAAAGCTCCATTAAGGGGAGCAGAGGGAGTGAGGGCAGGCCATCAGTGGGTCCGTTTAATACCAAACATTTATAGATCTGCGTCTCTGGCCTGTGGCTTGTAATGACGAGGCCGCAGGACGGCTGCTCCTTCAGGAACATCCATCCAGGCTGCTAAATTAAGACCAAAATGGATTCCTTCAGACCCTGCCTGGAAGCACAGGAAGCACTTCCATTAACGTGTTTGACCCTCGTAGCGAAGCTTTTCTGGGTTTCCTAACCTTCTGCCCCGCTTGCTGGCTTCAGGTGCTTCTGCAGATCAATGCAGTCGTCAAGGAACTGCATGAAGCCGTCGCCATGACCATAACAGCCG
Organism: Phalloptychus januarius; assembly: GCA_902982915.1. Classification (NCBI taxonomy): domain Eukaryota; kingdom Metazoa; phylum Chordata; class Actinopteri; order Cyprinodontiformes; family Poeciliidae; genus Phalloptychus; species Phalloptychus januarius. The sequence continues at coordinate 12,963,028 of CADWAE010000474.1, read as the reverse complement.
CCATCGCACTCCGCTTAACTGAGTGAGAGCTCATCACGACCCATTTGGGCTAATGTGCTAATACTTCTTGGTTCTAATGTCAATGCAATACTGGGACTGGATGGATGAGCTCCCCGACGCAAACCAGATTACCGTCTGACTGTCTCTCAGATGGCCGGAGTCGAGGAAATTGAGTGTCTCATTATCATCATCTGCAGACGGCTCTCCACTAATCTAGACGAAAACGATGCCATCAGAGTCCGTGAATATTTGCTTAGCGGGCAGGGGCCACCGAGGGCCGCCGCAGATTGGCAGACCCGAGACCCGGCGCTCATGCGGCGCAGCGCCGCCGCTTGACGCAGCGGCATCCGTCAGCGGCGCATGGATACAGATGGCGGGTCAAGTTTCACACGGAGTGCGGTGGGAGAGCCAGCGATGAGCCGACTGGGGATGGAGGGCTCCTGAAATTGTTTATTGCGGCTCTATAATTGGATAAACCTGGCATCTAACCTCTTTAGGCTGTCACATTGCTTCATCCTCACGAGGCCAATCTCTAACGCGCTGATTGAGTTTCTGCTCAACTGAAACTTCTCCGTTTTCTTTTTTCCCACGTCGTGAACCAGCTCTTCACTTTTCCTCTGTGGAGTCGGGATGCGTGGTAAAAAGACTCATTTTACCCCAGATTATTAACACTCCGATCTGAAATGTACATGAAGCAGGTTGCATGTAAACAGTTTGAGCTTTTTTATTCCTGAGAACAGGAATGGCTCTGAACCGCCGCTGAGGGATCGCAGCTCGCTTCCTGTTGATTACTATGTTTATTTCCTTTGTACAACGTCAAAGCAAATGCATTCATTAGAGGATTAACAAGCTATTGTGGCTGAAACACATTAAGCAGAAGGTGAAGAATCGGAGAAGCTGGATGTGTGAGACACATTCGTCTTCATGTTCAGGTGCAGCAGGTGTGTCTGTGCATCTGTGGCTCTTCCAGCCTGCAATTCTTTCAAACCTCGACAGCCATTTGGTCAGGCAGCCATTAGCAGCCATTATCGTCCTGGTAGGGGCCAAGGGTCACATCGGGCCTATCTGTTCATGTCGAAGCATCTTCATTAAGTCTCAACCGTTAAGTTTTTTATTACTCGTGTTCAAATAAATGTGCAGTCCTGCATGTCCTGTAGATCTTAGTGATTCTGAAGGTTGTTTGACCACAGGAAGTGGACTACAGAAGGGCATTCTGGGTAAATACAACCAAAGCTAACGTGTTAGCCTAGCGCTAGCAGCAGAAATGGCTCCTGGTCTTTAGCCTAAAGAGAAATCCTCCAACCTTAAAATCTGACGCCTCCATCTTGTTTCATCTGGTGAAGCAGGAAGTTGCTCTCAGTGTCTTCAGAGGTTTTTGTTTCCTTCAGTGGTTGTTGGTGCAGCGCCCCCACAGGCCAGGAGGGGAACAGGCTGTTCACAGGGTTTGGTTGTTTTGACTCAGATCCAATGAAAATGTAGCAAATCAAACTGAATCTACCAGCCAGTCAGCAGGGAAATGGCCTGAGTGACGACATTTTGTCCCTTTAAATCAAACCAAATAATCTGCATCTAACTGCGATGCCTGATCCAATCAGAGGAACGTTTCCTGACAGAAGACCTGAGTCAGTGTTAGAAAACTCCTTAAAACTGTTGATAAATAATAAAGATGAATCAGCTCCTGCTAAAAGCAGTTTTTGTTTTTATGAACTGAACTTCCAGTGTGAAGCTTCGTCTGCAGGTGAACCGAGTCAAAACTCATTTCTACAGATCCAGTGTGAGACGCTCAGGTTCATCCTTTTAACTCGGCTCTCAAGCCCATTCTCGCCCTTTTCACTCCTCCTTTTGTGAGTAAAACTCCAGAACCAAAGTGCTCTCTGCAATAACTGGCTTCTTCAATAGCATTAATTCATCCAGTTACCTTGAAGCAAAATGGCAGGAGAAATTTCTGCGCATTCAACAGCAGAGGTGTCACCAGGTAAAACGTTCTGTGCTCATTGTTTTCCTTCTGGTTTCCGGCTATTAGCAACAATATCTCAGTAAAACACTTGATCTGTTCTGTCCTCCATCCAAACTGACTGCAGGAATAAAAACTTAATCACTGGATATCATTTAATAATCAATGCAGAGCAAACTGTCACCGTAACACGCCGGAGGTATGAAAACATAATAAACATCATGTAAATGTAGCTTCAGATGGAGAGAAGCAGACTCCACTTCCTGTTTGTTGTTCTGTGATCATGGTCGGTTGCAGGTCGGTTGCAGGTCGGCAGCAGGTCGGCTGCAGGTCAGCTGCAGGTCAGCTGCAGGCGGCTGCAGGCGGCTGCAGGTCGGCTGCAGGCGGCTGCTGGTCGGCTGCAGGTCGGCTGCAGGTGGCTGCAGGTGGCTGCAGGTCGGCTGCTCAGCTCTAGTCGGCTGCGTCTGCGTCATGTTCATTACGGAGGATTTGACGCGGCTCCCAGATGACAGCTCAGCGCCTATATTGCATCGGCCGCTTGCCAGATTTAAAATGAAATTAGCCGAGCGGCAGAAAGAGCCTCTAAAGCTCCGTAAACACAGGAAAGGAGAAATGATTGATGATACATTCAAATGTTATATTTAAGTGTCCAGCACATGCAAGCTGCTCTCGTAGAAAGATGAAGTAAACATGCTATTAACGATATGGATATTACCCTCATGTTATTTCCATAAACAAGTCCTAATGGTGGAGAATGTCCATCAATGCAACAACTCCAACTAAAATATGCTTGTTGTTCCTCTCAATTAACTTAAAGACATAATTGAAAGGGCTAAGTAGCTGTCGTCTGTCTTCAGCGTGGGCTGGAAAGTAGTTCAGTCCGAGGCTTTTAGGATGTGTGTGTGACTGTCACAAGCAATGAATCACATTACTTTAGTGGGTTATTAGAGACGAGCCGATCCTGTGGCACAAAGAAAGCTTTTAGAGCGCTCACCTGTGACTTCTGGCTCCGACTGTGGCCCGTTTCTCTGTCCACTGAGGACGGCGGCCATGTCCTGGCCTTGGGTTTCCACAGAGACAATAAACATTTCTGAGCTACAACTGATTACTGGAGATGGAATTAACCAGATAAAAACATCCGTCTGTTTGGACATCGTTTGTCTCGACGTCCAACCTGGACAGGGAGTTGGAGTACCCAGAGAGAACCCTCACATGCACATGTGGGGAGCTAGCAGCATGCTAGCTGCTTTTCCTGCAGCATGTTTCTGACCTGAACCTTGGTCACGTTTCTGCTTGGTTCTCCTCATCAAACAGCAGAAATTCAACATTAATTTAGTTTTTTAATGAGGTGAAAATATTTTCCAGATAGAGGTTGGTTTTATTTTGAAAATTCAGTTTGTCCAAAGGGACTAATTAGCTTTAGCCTGTCACATGTATGAATAAATCTTTGTTTTACCGTCTGAATTCACTCTGACGGCATTAAATCTGATTCTGGTGGGGTGCTGTGGTGGCGCAGGGGTTTAGCACCCCCACATACGGAGGCCCTAGTCCTTGACGCGGCCGTCCCAGGTTCGAATCCCGGCCTGGTGACCTTTGCCGCATGTCTTCCCCCTCTGTCATTTCCCTCATTCCTGTCCACTTACTATTAAATAAAGGCCACTAGAGCCAATAAAACCTTTAAATATATATATATATAATCTGATCCTGGAAACAGATTTAATTCATCTGAAGGTAAATTTTTTCATTTCACTGAGAACAGAATCATTTTATTGCACAATAAATACTTGAACAATGAACTGAAACCTGATGAGAAAACTTCTGCTGCATCTCCTCCCAATCTGAATCTGGTGGATGTCAAATATGGAAAATCTAAATATATTCAAACATCTTGAAGCTTTTTGTAAACAGTTTTCATCTTTCAGCTCTGGAGAAAGTTCCAATAAATCATTAAAAGCCTCAAAATATTCATGATCCTCCTGAAGATAAGTAGGACTCATCTAATCTGGATTCAATAAAAACGGTGCCTCTCTCTGAACAAGTTTTGCTTCCTGATTGGTTATAAAGGCCTGGCTGACCTCTGACCCGCCTCCCTGAGCTGCAGAGGAAGCTGTGAAGCGAGTCCCTCTGCAGGAGTCTGAAGGGAAGTCTGATCTGCTCAGGTGACATCAGAGCCAGCAGGTGGATCTTCCGTCCGATGTCTCGCCCCCGGCGAACAAATGAAGCGTCTCTGCAGCCGCCGCCTGCAGCGGTCACTGCGGCGGCTGCAGGCTGCAGGCGGCGGCGCCTCACCCCGCGATCAGCTGCACGTGTAAACCCACAGGGCGACTAATAAGGAGGAAGCAGACTGACGCAACAGGCCCGGTGTCTTGCCCCGTGTTGCTTTCTTCACATGCCAAGCCGCGTCTCCTTCCTCCCACTCCCTGCTGTAATGAGGACCCCTGCAGTTGGAGGAAGTCGATCGTCTTCCTTTAGCCCCCCGCGGTGTGTGCTTGTGTGCTGCGCGCTCATTTGCTGACTGACGTAAGCCCTGGCAGCTGTAGGTTTACTGCTAATGGACACCATTTTACACCATCCACAGCTCTCCGTCGCTGGCTGTGATGACTTCATCCCACAGCTTCTGGAGATTATCTGCAAAGTTAAACCTTCAATATTTCATGCTCTGATGGGACGATGAATGATTAAAGTCATTTCAGCTGTTGGGGTTTGTAAATACTCTGCCTGAACAACAGAGGGCGCCACCTTCCACAGGGTGGAGCGAAGTCAGGAAGAAGTTCCCACAGTTTGAGCAGCAAGCAGGGTTCTGTTGAGCCGTCGACTTCTTTAGAAAGTTCAGACAATAAAACGAGGATTAAAACCCATTTCTGGGATTTTCTGGGTTTGGTTCTGGAACATCGACGCTCAGCGAGTTGGAGCAGCTCTGACTTGTTCTCAACATGCCGTTAAATTCATTTTAATCCGTTATAATTGATCCTAGTCATCAAACAGCATCAAGATCAGTTTATTTTTAAATTAGTTTGGAAAGTTTTCCGTTTAAGGAAACCCAGCAGAGTTCTGAGTCGTTGGCTGCGTCTCCATCGACGACATGAACAATTTAGCATTTAGAAACAGAATCGGCTCAATGGAAACGCAACAACGTCCAAAAAGCCTGGTTAAAGTTTCTTATTTAATGGAAACTGAAATTGTGCTTTTCTACATTAGTGGAGTTTTACAGCTTTGTGTGAAGTTGAAGTGGCGACTCGGCAGTGATTCCCTCTGCATGCGCACGTCGCGACAGAGGAGAGGAAAAACTCCCTTAAACAGGAAGAAACCTGCAGCAGAACCAGAAGTTAATGCTTTATTGGTTCATCCCCAAATAGAAATATTTAAACTTTGAAATTTGACTCTGGTTTAAGGAAGAAATGTTTGTAAAAATCCTTTTTAAGTGGTTTGTCATTGAATTTCCATCATATTCTCCATTATTATTATTATTATCTAAACATCTGATGAAAATCTTCAAAATGAATCATGTGGATCAGAATCAGCCTGCAGAACAAAAGGAAATAAATTAATATCTCATTTATTGGGTCTTAAATCTGAACATTTATTCTTTGTTGTGCAGTAAAACAGAAACCAAATGATAAACTGAGTTTTTTGAATGATCTGATCTTTGGTCCCTCTGAAATGTCATGAAGGGAGAAGCAGCAGAGCCCACACAGAGGAATCATCCCGGCCCATTACGCCGCACACAGACGGGCTGTGTGGGCGTGTCGAGGACTCTCGCCTGGCGGCCATTACTGTTGAAAAAATCCTTGATTGCATTAACCTGGCCTTTCACCATTTCACAAGTCCGATCCATTTTCCCGAGTGGCCGATTAGAGCCGAGCTTTAACCTGAGAGGAAGCAGTGATGATGCCAGCCGCGCTGCTTTTAAGGCGCATCTGAAATATCAGCGTGCTTTTCCACCGAGAGCACCTGCAACCAAACCCTGCAACTCAACCCTGCCACTAAATCCTGCAACCAACCCTGCAACTAAACCCTGCAACTCAACCCTGCCACTAAATCCTGCAACCAAACCCTGCCACTAAACCCTGCAACTCAACCCTGCAACTCAACCCTGCAACTAAACCCTGCAACTAAACCCTGCAACTAAACCCTGCAACTAAACCCTGTGCTGGTGGTGAAAATTTTCATAAACAGTTTTTTTAATAATAAAACTAACATCAGGGGAATTTATCTGGTTATTATCTGTTTAAAGTCATTTTCTATCAATTAAAATGTATCAGATTAAATTAAATTTTTTGGAATTTGCTTGTGAAAATAGCAAGTATAGCAAAATAAAATTAGAACAGTGAATTAATCTATTAAATGTCACTGAGTTACAGATAAATGAACTATAATTATATTCTAACTTCATTTAAGTTTAGTAAACATAAATTCAAAAGTTTTTCTATTTTTTTTCCATTTTTACTTCCAAGTTTTTTATTTTTGTAATTAAATCAGACTGTTCTAAACTGTCATTTATTTATTGTAAAGCTGAAATCAAATTTAATTATCAACAGGAATCAGAAATACAAGAAATGTAACGGCATCGTTTCGATGAATCTGAACTATTATGGATTTAAAATACTGTCTAAAATGCATCTGAAACAGGAAACTTCTAAATATTTATAAATTCTTCCCCATTCATATCCCATGATTGATCCTCCTTCCACTAAACTTTCTGCTTACCTCAGTGCAGTCAGGTAACCAGACATTTTCCCATAAAAATGCTGCGTGATGGTGAAGGTCATTAGAAAACCTAAACTTAACGTTTTGGATGGAGGAGGAAATACTTTTCCTTAATTAGTTTCTCTGAATTAAAACTTTAAAATCATCTAAATTCTACCTCAATCTCATGTCATGGCAGGACTTTTTCATCTCATATGTATTTATTTTCTTGCAGATATTTTCTGTCAGACGAATATTTGAGCCACCTGCAAACATAATCATTGCGGCTACCGCTAACTAGCTAGCCAGCTAGCTTTTCAGATCTCTCCTGGGTAAAGTGTAAATTTACCGGCTGTTTTCTGGGTGAAGTTTGTCTTTATTCATTCATTCTCTGCTAAAAAGCTTTTTTTGTGATGCAGCTCTTAAATTTTGTTGCTGATGGTTTTAAAAACCTTAAGTTTGTCTTGGTGGAACCTGTTTTGTTTGTTTTCTGTTGAATCACACCTCATGATGCACAGCTGAGTTTTCCAGAGAATCCACCTGCATGACGTCAGAGATCTGCTGTTTCCAGTCCGATTCTCACACATTTCAGAGAGGAGTTTGGAGTTAATAACGTTCCAACTTCTCCCTGGCTGACTTGCGAGCCGACAGCAGTGAAAAGAGCCTCCTAAGATGTGCCACAAAGGCCATTAAATTAATCAATCCGATAACCCCCAGCTGCTGCGCTCGCTGCCTCTCCATGAGGCTTTCCTCTTTTCAGGGCATCACTGAGGAAGAAATATAGATTTGATAAGGATGCTTACTCCGGCTCCACATCCATGCAGAGAAAACACATTTCCCCCCAGACCCAGCCGAGCCTCATCCCTCTTCTGTGGGCAGATTGCAGAGCGACGCGATCAGCCTGGTTCCGACAGCAGCAGCTCCAGATGACGGGCCTCCAAACGGCTCCATCGGCTGCACCTGCTGCTGCATGTAGTTCATGGTGGTGTAGTTGTGTTTGCTGCCTGGTTGTAAAGGGAGCAACGTCCCTGCAGAGCAGCTTTATGACGGCGCCGCCCTGCAGATGGAGGCTTTGGTATGTCGGGCCTTTAATAGAGCCACTAAATCATGTGGCAGCGAAGCAGCGCAGATAATTATTGATGTTGTATTTTGCTGTTTAATGGTGTGGCACCGACACGTGTAGCTCAGTGAGGGCCGGCAAGGCAAGGCAAGGCAAGGCAAGGCAAGGCAAGGCAAGGCAAGGCAAGGCAAGGCAAGGCAAGGCAAGGCAAGGCAAGGCAAGGCAAGGCAAGGCAAGGCAAGGCACGGCAAGGCAAGGCACGCCTCACCTGTTGGCTCTTGGAGGCTCGTTATGCTCTGCCTCTAGCTCATTGGGAGATTGTCCTTCCTTTCCTTTCCTTCCTTTCCTTCCTGCCCTTCCTTCCTTCCATTCCTTCTTGTCCTTCTTCCTATCCTTCCATTCCTTCCTGTCCTTCCTTCCTTTCCTTCCTTTCCTTCCTGTCCTTCCTGTCCTTCCTTCCTTCCTTTCCTTCCTGTCCTTCCTGGCTTCGCGGCGCTCTGCAGCTGCATTTAAGCCATTAGCCTTAAAGTGTTTGTGTCGCTGCATGTTGTTGTTCCTCCTCTGCTTTTTCTGAGGCTGCTGTGTTTCATTACGGCCGGCTGACAGCGCTGAGCCGGCCGGCCGTCTGCTTGTCAGCCTCTAATGGGGCCTGGCAGCCTACAAGGTGTGCAGCGCCTCGGAGTGGCCTTCTCCCTGGAAAACACCAATAATGCTGCCTGCTGCTCGATTCCCCTCCTCGTCTGCGTCAGGCCTGCGAATTGGATCAGGCACCTATGGACAAATTCCACGTCCGGTTGAATTGATGGGAATTGAGCGAACCTTGGCAGGATCTCACACGGTGCCAGTTTTGATCCTGCCCCACCTGTCAATTGCAATATCCAGTTTAGAGGGAAGCTATCTAATCCATTTCTGGTAAATCCTGTTTTTATGTGCCGGCGTATCGACCGGCTCCCAGCTGTACTGCTGGCTTATCTATCTCTGCTGAACAAATGTTTTCATTTGATAGAGTTCCTCAGACTGCTGTTACAGCCACCCAACAGCATCTGATAACATTTTATTGGATCCTTACAGTCGCATCGCAGAACCAGCCAACTTGTAGCATCAAGTCGCATCCATCCACCATCACTTCCTCCTGCTTTAATTCTTCATTGAAGAGAAACTTTGACATTTAGCTCTATGCTAACATGATAGCATGCTGTGTTTCTCTCATATTAACATCCAGAACCAGAGTCCACTCAAAGGGATGTCAAATATGTGGCGCAGGGGCCATTTGTGGCCCCTGAATGATTCAAATTAGCCTCAGCAGCGCAGATGGAGACGTTTTGTTTTCAAGTAGAACAAAACTATTGAAACTGTTTCAACTAAAGAGTGACCTAAAGCAGTCAAGAAGTGTTTGGTTGAACCAGGTGTACTTTCAATGATAAATGTGTTTTGGTGTTAATGCCAGTTTGATTTTGTTGCTCTTGTTACTTTAGAGCACATGTGTCAAACTCAAGGCCCGCGGGCCCGCCACGTCATTTTATGTGCCCCCCCCCCAGGTTTTATAGGCCCATTATTGACTTAAAATAGGTTTCGCGCACGAATTTACCACCAACTACATCTCCCATAATGCATTCCGATTGTTACCAGCCAACATTACGGCTTCTCGCCACTAGAGGGCAGCAGAATCACCTCGCGCTGATTTTTGAATTTCCCAGAAGAAAACTGAGACATCGACAAGCTAACATCAAAACGTCCAAGAAGAGAAAAATCAGATGTTTTCAATAATGAAATTAAACAAGACCAGGCACAGATCGCACATTACTGACGAAAACCTACACGCCGTTTTACGGATTGGCACAAAAACTAAAACCAGACATCGACGAACTGACCAGGGGGAACCGGCGCCAGACATCAGAAAACATCGGTAAGCACGAACAAACTGAATTAAAATGGAATTAATGTAAAACTAACACTAAAAATACTAGAATATGCATATCATTTATTGATTTTGCTCGTGTTTTGTGTTTATTTACAGAACATGACCTGTGAATGAGGATGTGTGTGAGCTGCTGTCAGGGTGAAGAGGGATCAGCTGTTCAAGGCAACATCAATTGTTTTGCTGTTATGTGAAATTCATGCAGGTTTTTGCAATAAATAAATAAAGTTTTGTGAATGAAGTTGAGAGTTAATATCAAAACTTGTTTTTATTCTTTGCTTACCTTTAAACACTGATTTAAGTATTGTAATTTTTAAACTGAGCAGTCATTTTACATCCATGCAAACTCTAATGTAATATTTAAAACTTGAAAACATAAAATCAGTTATTTAACAATATGAGGTTATTGTTTATTAATTTTTAGCATTTATGCTAGGGGTGCCCAAGTCCAGTGTTCCAGAGCGACCACTCTGCAACTTTAGATGCATTCCTTCTCTAACACACCTGGATCATTACTATTCCTCTGCAGAACTGAGTTGCTGCTAATGAAGGAAGTCAGCCTTTTGTCTGGGTGTGTTTTAGCAGGGATGCATCTAAAAGTTGCAGTCTGGAGGACTGGGCACCTGGGCACTCCTGATTATACCGTCAATGTGGCCCGTTGAGGGTGGCCAATATGCTGAAGTGGCCCTTGGTGAAATTGAGTTTGACACCCCTGCTTTAGAGGATAAATGATGGAAATACAAACTTTTCTTCACGTTTTTCTTTTCCAGACGTTTTCAGAACCTAAAATACTGACATTTTAGTAAAGTCTGAAATCCTTTCTGAATTTATTGATCATTGATTCCAGAACCATTTTGTAATGTGTGCAAAACTTTGACAATATTCCACTGACAAAAAACACAACTTAGCAATTTCTGTTTCCATTTAATGACAAACAAAGTTAAAATAAAATAACATGAATAATTTCATTCAGTCATCAGATGTTCCTCCTGCCACTTCCTGTCTTCTTTGTCATTTCTCACAGTAGTAACTGTTCATCATGTGATTGTGTGAAGTAAAACAATGTTTCCATTGTGGTTTTATTAAAAAAATCATTTTCAATGTGGCTTTTTAAAAAAAACATTTTTTGTTTCAATGAAGCAAATTTATGTCACGTTGTGCGATTATGTCAGACGGAAACGCAGCTCATGTTGCTGCAGAGTTTCTGTGACTGACGTGTCTGATCTTATGAGAAAACGTTCAGTCAGAATTTCACATCCAGCTCAGAAGAAAACAGTTTCTGATATTTTGAAAAGGTGGAGCGAAGCAGGAGGAGTTATGATTACATGAATAATCGGGATGGAAAAGGCAAATCAGAGACAAAGCAAGAGAGATGAGAAAATGATTACAAAGGAGGCAGAAGATTGAAAAGGAGGAGAATGAGAGAATGGCTGTGAATCGTCCCTGGGAGCCTCTGTGATTGGCCTGCAGCCCATTAGCACACATTTTGGCCAGAGCCACGTCTTTTTATTAATCCCAGCTGTAATTCGATTCCTCAGATGAGGGAGGAGAGGAAGCAGCTGAGGGCTGAACATGATGTGGGAGTCAGAAACTCGCTTTTCTCTGCTCACAGATGAAAGGTTAAGAAGCCCCATAGATCTTTCCATTTTTAAACGCACCTCTGCGCCCCAGTGTGCTCTCCTCACCGCGCCGCTGTGTGTGTGTGTGTGTGTGTGTGTGTGTGTTAGGATGCCGAAGCGCCGCCTAATAACGAGATCTTCCTTTGAAACGTGCGAAGCATTCATCGCGGCGCGTTCTTTCAGGTGAGAAGCACGGGGCGAAATGTCAACCATTAGAAATAAACAGCCTCGTCATGACAACTGCTGATGGAGAGAACAATACCGGAGAGAGGCGGAGGGATGAAAATAGAAACGGATGGAGAGATGATGGAGAAAAGCAGGAAGACAGAAGCAGCTTCTTTAAATGTTATCTTATTTCTTTTCTCTGTTTCCTTCTGTTGAGCAGAACCATAAAAATCTCAATAACTTTTATTATATCAACGCAGTTTGCAGATATTTTGATTAACACAGCAATCAGGCTGAAGTTTGGGCTTTGACTAGGCTGATGCACAGCTGTTGTAGCTCAGTTTGGATCATTGTCTTGTTCCAGGTCTAGAACACTTTAGTTTATCAGGGTTTTGTTGACGGCCCAGATGATGATTCTTCCACCACCGTGCTTCACTGTTGGTCTGACATGTTTCCTCCAGACTTGATTCTCTTCTTCTGTGGTATGACTTCCTGAAGTTTGTCGTCCATTTTGATGCATGTTTGCAAGCTGGTACAGTCATCTGAGAAACTAAAATGGTTGGATGTTTTAACATTTTGATCAAATCCATGTCTGTCTGTGAATCTGCCCAGAACTCCTCAGGCTTCCAGCCTTTTCTGGGTTTTAGCTGCAGAATCAAATGAGTGAGCTTCACTGAAGAAACGCTGACGGTGCATTTTAACATGTTTAAAAGAATTTAAAAGATACTTTGCATTAAAAGGTTGAAGTGAATAATCTGAGGATAATTGATAACTAGACTAATTGATATCTTGAGCCCAGCATTAACATCATGATTGTTTCTTAACCTGGTTTTCTGATTAAACCTCATATTCTGACTCGTGTTCTTCACATGTCCTGCAGAATCTCTTCAGGTATTTTTCTTTTTTTTTGGCCCAGTTTTTATTTACAAGTAAGATGAGGCTGGAAAACGCTGCAGCTCTCCGAGGCAAATTCCCTTTTCCCTCAGCTCCCCACCTGGGACGTCAGTCCTGATTGCTCCAAAGTGACATCCAGCACCAGATTCTGCCATCACACGTCTCCGCTCACAATAACACCCCCCCTGCAGCCCGGCTCCCTGCCTTTTCGTCTATTCAGCTGCCTGTCTGCAGCTCTGACTGGTTCCTCCTCATTTGCTCCACTCACATCCAGGAGGCTGACATCGCCAAGCAGCCTGCGCCGGCCGGCTGCTGCTGCTGCTGCTGCTGCTCGAGGTTTTCATTAAAACTCTGAGTCTTTGTTGAACTATCGGTGTCAGGATTCATTCCTGCAGAATCATTTCTGTATATGTGGGAACGTTCAGCAGAGCAATGCCTTTAATGCTGTTCAGTTTTAAAATCAGATTTCTAATAAAGCTGCTGGAAACAGAACAATGTTTCTGTTTGGCTCCAGGGTTAGCGTTAAAGTGTGGGATAAATAAAGGCGTGACATGGAGGCCGGTGGTTCAGATCCAGCCGTGCTTCGTCTGAACTGTGTTTCCACCTGGTTGGATGTTGATATCTGAACGTTTTAACGTTTTACTGCCGTTGGCTTTTACACTGGTGGGATTTCTGCTGCTGTGCTGCGTTTAAGGACAGTGGGAGTTTTTTTGTTCAGGTGAAAATCTGATGGAGAGTGAGAAGTTGGACCAAGTGGTGTGTTCTGTTAGTTTGTTAGTTTCGGACCTAAAAGCAGGCGCCGTCTGAGAACCAATAAATATAATCTCTCAAATGAACAGATTTAAACTTGTTTTCAGATTTGAAATCAGATTTGAAATCAGTTGGACAGAATGGCAGCGAGTGCAGAGATCCACAATGTGGAGGATGTTTCTGTTTTTCAATTTGGCTTTCATTTTTCCAGTTTTATGAAGTTTTTGTTTTTGTTCTTTTTTTTAATTCCCAGCGGCTGGAAAGCAGAACATAAAGAAAGTCAAAGTGTTTTTAACACCAGGCCAAACAAACTCTGTGAAACATGAACGTACTGGGCATCAGGAGCGTCGGTGATGGTGACGCTGCAGCTGAAAGCTCTTCCTCCCTCTGAAGAAGATGAAATATTCCAGAAATCCACTGAGGGACAAACTCCCACGTTTTGCTTTTCTATCCGCTCTGCCTTCTGTAAACACTCAGCAGCTTCCCTCACAAATCGCCCATTGACTCGTTTTCTCTTTCTGCTGCTGGGAGTCCTGCAGCGCCTCGCTCGCCTCGGGCTGCACGCCGCATGGCTGCACAGAGCGCCGGCCATTATGACCCTTTAAAACGCTAAAATCTGATCACCACTAATTAATTTCTGCCTTTCATCTTTTAGACGATAATTCGGAAAGTTTCTGTTGGGGTTTGTTGCGCCGGATTGTTGGGGTTTAAACGTTTTGCATGTGAAAATATGTTTACACAAAATGTTTCTGGGTTTGAATTGCTGATTGCATTCTCATCGTGATTTGGCTTGTTGATGGTAATCTGTTCAGCTTTCAGAGCCGGGCCCATTTGTGACCCTTCATCACCGGCTGAATGTGCTTCATGAGCTCTAATCACTTCAACCATGCAATGATTTCTCTTTCTTTCATTTAGATGCATTTACTGAGCCGTGGAGGAAAAAACATATGTTATAAATAAAAACCAATCCTGACAGAAAGACACATGGTGAAGTTAAGATGCATTTTAAATACCAGTAATAGAAACAATCCAGGTTTTCGTCCAGTAAAAGTTGATCCAACCACGATGCATACAGACGGACACCAGGACAAACCGCCGCCTCCTGGCTAACAGCTCAGGCTCTGAACTTCTTCGTTTCCCTGGTGACAGAGAAACGTCTCCCTCCAGCTGACATGCAAGCTTCAAATCGACTTGAAATGATGCAAAAAAGAAGAAAAAGGAAAATGTGAATGACGTTTCCATCTATTGGTTTGAGCGAATGCAACATTCAATGTCGACGCTTCGCACGGCTGCAGGAAACGAGACGTAGAGCTTTGCAAACTAGCATGAACTGCAACTCCCAGCTGGAACAGCTGGGAGTTTCGTGTTTCTGGTGCGGCAGAAACTGAGGAAGTTCTTTTCAATTTCGCCGTCAATCGTTTCTAATGCGATATCTAAAAATGTGCTTAAACAAACGATGATCTGTGGAAACCCAGACTCTCCACTTCAACCCAGATGAAACATCTCAGCTCTGAGGATCCATCAGGTCGACGGAGCCAAACGCACCTTAAGATGATCAGCCGACTCGGCACCATCATTTATTTAAATCCAAATCTTGTGGCCTGTCCCAGAGAACAGGAAGTGGGTCAGCAGGTGGTTCAGCAGAACAATCGTCACAAACCTGAGAGCAACTGTTGAGCAGAACCAAACCGACTGGAGAGAGAACAACATGTGGCTGCAGGCCTGAGGTGTTTTCACCGTCCGACCGACTGATGAATGTGGATCTGAAGGACCGAACGGCTGCAGTTACTCACAATCTGTTTTTGTTTTCCACACAGGAACAAACATGCTGTGATTTCAGGAGTTTCTTCTGACAAGAGGAGCGTCGCAGTCCTCAGGCGAAAGTCACGCAGCTCTCCCTGTGAATCTATTCACTGCGCTTCTTAAGTGTGGAGATGGAAAATGTGTGAAGGCATGATGCTCTTCCAGGGACTTGAGTGAAATTTGCACCTTTTGTCATGCAGACAATCAGAAGCTGCTCGGTGATATTTGTTGGTCTTTGTTTCGACTTGCTGTGAGGTTTGTTTCCTGGGAGGATCCGCTGCACCTGTCACTCCCTCCTGTTCGTGTACGCAGCCTCCCATAACATGCACTCGCATTTCCTATCCAATACTTGAGCATGGCAACACATGTGTAACAATGCACCTACACCATACACTCCATGCACACCATAACATGCACCATGCACACCATGCACACCATCACACACACACCATACACACCATGCACACCATGCACACCATACACGCCATACACGCCATGCACACCATACACGCCATACACGCCATACACACCATACTGACCATACACGCCATGCACACAAGCTCAGTTCAGTTTCACTGCTAATTGCCAATGCTGATTGTATCTCCAGAGAAGTAAAAGTATTAGTACAAAGCTGTTCTTGGAGCTTAGATGTTGTTTCTGTGCCAGACGTCTTTGAGAAAAATGACTTCAAAATAAATTGTCAAGGCTCGGCATCAACAAATCCTGACAGAAAAACCTTTCAAATTCAAAACGAGACGCTGCTCTCAGTTGATGCAGTAACAACATTTTCCAAGTGTTTGCAGTAATAAAAACATGTCAACGTTTTTCTCAGTGGAAAACATTTCTGATCCCTGAACTCTCAACCGGATGTCCTCATAACGAGTTGGTTATTAATGACAAATCCAAGATGTCTGCTTTCTGGAGAAATGGCTCCAGCTGGGATTGTTTCTCCAGATCTCAGTTTCTCCTCAGTGGATTTATGCACAAAATCCACTTCTGATTGTTTAAAAAACGGACATGAAGTCCGCCGGACCCGGACCACAGAGATCATCCGCCTGTCTTGATGCTTCCTGGTCCAAATGTTTGTTTTATTTCTACAAACTTTATTTCATTGATTTGTTCAAACTCTAAACTCCTGAAGCTTTTTCAAATTCAAAATGCTGAGTTCGTCCCAAAGGGAAATGAAACGCAGTTTTCTTCAGCAGTGGAGTCAGAAAATAAGAGAAATCAGAGGATTTCTGCTGGACTCATTTCCCTGTTTTAGAACTCGGGTTTTTTCTCCACTTTTCTTTGCTTTCTCTCTTTTTGCAGCTGATTTTCCTGCATCGTTCAGCCAGAACTTCATTTGTTTTCTTCTCTTCCTGTTGTGATCACTTCTACAAACAGGAAGTCTTGCAGCAATAAAAGCTTTTATTCTGGCAAATATTTCTGCTCTTTTCCAACCACAGTTATGTGACCTACTGGCTTAAGCTGGGCCTCTAATCACAGCATGACCTTTGACCTCAGGAGCCCCGCGTTGGGGTATTCCGTCTGAGAGCCTTGGTGTTGACTCAGAGGTTATTGGCTCAGCTAATTGCTATTTGCATGGCTTTATTAGTATCCCAGCTTTGCCTCTGTGACATTTCAGTCTTTTCCTTTTTTCCACTCGTCTTCCTCCTCGCTCTTCCTCCTCGCTCTTCCTCCTCGCTCTTCCTCCTCGCTCTTCCTCCTCGCTCTTCCTCCTCGCTCTTCCTCCTCGCTCTTCCTCCTCGCTCTTCCTCCTCGCTCTTCCTCCTCGCTCTTCCTCCTCGCTCTGCAGAAGGAATCAGACATTGTTTGGTGTGTGATTAAGAATTCATGCTTAAAGTAGCGGCGCAGCTCTTCAGAGCCACAGCAGAGAAGAGCAAACATTAATATATTCTTAATAACTCTTTCCATCCACTTCCTGGTTTTCCCGCTCCTCCTGCGGCTGATGGACGGATTTCCTTCCTCGCAGTTTTTGTAAAACCATGAAATAAAAATTTTAAAGGAATAAAATTTGAGGAATCTGGAAATTCCTCAGATTTATTTTTGCAATGTGGTTGAAAATAAAAGAAAGTAAATAGGACTGTATCTTCTAAAACAGTCAGTAAATATGGATCCATTTCTAAAAGTGAAGAACTTTTGACATATTTCAGTTTTTTTCTTCTAAAGGTTCTGATGTCAAAGGGGAAATGCAGCATAACGACTTTTAAAAACTAGAATTAAAGGCTCAGTTTTATGTTGGATTCTCTGTAATCCACTCAGTTGCTTCCAGATATTCATGACTTTGTTTCTTTGACCTGCTGATGAAAAATGTTCCAGAGAAAATGTCTCATTAGGAACCTGGTGAATCAGATGGAGTCGGTTCAAACCGCTGCACTCCGACTGAAAGCAGCTATTGGACAAAATGCTGTTAGGATTTTGTCCTTTTGGATGAACTTGTTCGTTTTTCTTACAGTCTGTTTGTGTGTGAGCCGAACCGTTGCTGTCTTAGCCCATTCTGTGTGGGGGTGTGTGTGTGTGAGGGTGTGTGTGTGTGTGGGGGGGTGTGTGTGCGTGGGTGTGTGTGCGTGTGGGAGTGTGGGGGTGTGTGTGTGTGTGTGTGTGTTCTTGCAGAGTGAAATGTCAGTCTCATTTCGCTGTTATTACTTGAGGGACGGAGCGGACGGCTTTCCTCTGTAATCTGGGCCTCCCTGCAGCCGCCACTCAGTAGCTGCCAACACACTCGCCGCCGTTGCACCGAGGCTTTTAACCACCTCAGCCTCGCGCTGCTCCATTAGAAGTGCAAAACATTTTGTTTTCTATCTGCGTTCCCGCTGTGCACGGCACGCAGACACGGCGGGTGAAGGGTGACAAATGGCTCGGTTAAAAGCATGACGAAAAGAGCGTTTGATTGACTGATTGTTTGTGACGGATTGGCCTGGAGGGGTGTGGATCAGAGTAATGAGCACCTGCATGCCGCGGCCGTTATGCAGAGCCACCTTTCTTCTGAAACAACTTTTCTCCTTGTTAGGAATTAGCTATGAGGAAAATAACAGTTGTTATTTAGTGGATGTTAAACGTGGTGAGCAGGACTCTGGCATTTGGTCCTGCTTTAACTTACAGGCTGATCTGCGTCAGGATTTTAGGTTCATTCATTTCATAACTTAAGAGATGAATATAGAGTAAAGCTGTCAGTGACATGGAAAAGTCTGGCTTCATAATAGGAATATATTTAATTAAGAATAAAACAGTTAAAATGCAAAAACTGACAGAAAGTTTGAGATCAGATCAGAGATGCTTTTAGTTAAAACTTTAACTAAAAACTAAAACAAACTCAGTGACACTTTTAAATATGTTCTGAGAAAACATGAGAAATATTGTATAATTCCCATATTATGATTTCATAAAGTCAAGCCTGATTTAAATGATTTCTAATAAAACTTAGGTTTGTTCTTCCCTTCGTGCTGCTGAAGCTTGTGGTGATATTCACTGCGTTCTGCTGCTTCAGCAAAACCCCAATAAATACAAATACATTTAGAGGATTTACTCTGAACAAAAAGAAAATGATGTCCAGAAACTCTTAACTGCTTCAACTCAAAGATTTGAAATGAGATTTTTATTGCTGAAACACAATCCAGGAAAATGTGCTGCAAAAATACCAAAATATGGGGATGTTTAGCTTTAGTGCAAATATCTTGGAACACTTGAAATAAAAAATCTGACATAATGCAGGAGTTTGTTTTAAGTAAATAATTCTTTAATATTGATGTTATTAGTGAACCATAACATTTTCATCAATATTAAGGAATTATTTACTTGAACAAACTTCTATATCTTCTTGTCAGATAGTTTGTTTTATTTCAGATGAAAGATTATAAATTATTGATCCTGCAGGATTTATTGACAAATATAACCACTGATAAAATGTAGTAAATAAAGTTAATATGACTAAATATAAGGTGAATAAGAATCGACAGGGAATCTATAATAAATCAATAAGATTCCAGATCAGAGTAAATGTCCTTTAGCAGATGTTTCTGCTCCCATGATGCTCTTCCTCTGATCGGACAGAAGGCTGCAGCTCAGCTCAGCTCAGCATGAATATCTGATGGTTGAGAGCGGCGCTGGTTCTGAAAGCAGGAGAACGTTCTCCACCTTCTCCACCTTCTCCACGTTCTCCACCTTCTCCGTGTTCTCCACCTACTCCATGTTCTCCACCTTCTCCGTGTTCTCCGCTGCCAGAGCTACTGTGAACCCTGAGCAGGATGCTCTGCAGCTCCGGCCGGCCGGCTGCATGTCGGGTCCAGCGCTGCCCTCTCCACAGGGAGCCAGCTGTGCTCTGGCTGCCTGTGAATATGTTAGCATGCCAATGAAGAGCAGCTCTGCATATGTTTGCAAAGCGAGCCGCTCTGAAGTGAGTAGGAGGAGGATGAGCGTGCCCTCAGCCTGGACCACCTGCAGCCCAGGGGAGAAAGTGTCTCTTAAAGCACAAACATGCATCCGTCCTTCTGCTGAGCGAGACGGGCAGGTCAGTCTGGAGGAGCGATCTGAGGAGGCGGAGGAAGGAGAGGCACCAGATGAGATTGAAATAGAAATATAAGTCACTGGAAACAGAAACGGGACTCTTCATTTCGCCTTGTTGTGCAACCATGTATGTTTTGTAGCCGCCATCGCTCTTTCTCCCCGCCTGCGTCTGCGTCGCCCCGCAGCGTCCCGCTGATGATTGATACGCACCCAGAGCGCAGCGAGCGACGGAGACACAGAAAAATCATGCATAAAAGATGAGCGCAGTTTATTGTGTTTTCCTGGGGGCCAGAGGAGAGCACAAGTTATGGATTTATGCTGCGTGTGATTGGACGAGAGCTCACACCCAGGGGACGAATCCCGAGCAGGGAGGGAGGGAGCGATGTTTGACCAGTGTAAAACACTTGGTGACAAGCGGCTGGAGGAGCCGCCGGCCGCTGCAGACTCTTACTTTACTCAACGCAATGGAAGCTGACATCATAATTACATTATAATAGCCTGGTTTCACCTCGCAGTCAGCTGTTAGCTACCAAATGGACTGAGTGGGCCGAGTCTGCGCCCTGGCGGGGGGCGTCATCTCGTTGGGTCGTGCTGATTAATTGGTTTGCTGATGTGTCTGGTCACTACTTATTCAACTCTGGATGCTGGTGCTCATGATGGATGCGACGCGGTTTGTTTCATGACACTGTTTAATTGATCAATTTCTGCGGGAAACCATTAAGCTGAAATCATTCTAATGAGACATTTTGATTGGGTTCCACACAAGTGTGCTTGAATATATTTTCCTCTTGTTGCGCAGGGTTTTAGTGTCCTATTAGCCTCCATATATGTTGATAATGAGCTTCTCTCAGTTTGCTGAGAATAAATTTGGGCGAGAAATACTAGATAATTGGAACGAGTCTTTTCACATTCATTGCTTTTAAGGAACCAAGTGACAGCTTTTGATGCTAATCTTGGTCTTGATTCTGTAACAAAAACAGTAAAAAAAAACATAATGTGCAAAAAAAGACAATGGAGATTCTGTCAGAGTGCAATCCATCAATTAAAAGTTTCTGCAAGCTGATTTTAGTGAAATAAACACAAACTAGCGACAGGAAAAATAAGCAAATACAGGGAGAGAAACCTGCCAGATGATTCAGTAACATGAAAAGATGTTCGTCTTTCAAATAAAACATCAGCTAGCATGCTAGCACATTGTTAGCATGCTAGCTGTAACGTAGCTTCATAGGTTTGTTGATTTTATTAAAAGAATACAAACTACTGAATAGAAAATTGATGGAGAGAATCATTGCATGGAGATACATCCTGTGATCTGACACACTAAGGTTGTTCTGTTCATCTAGAGCAGGGGTGGGCAACTCCAGGCCTCAAGAGCCGGTGTCCTGCAGCTTTTAGCTGTGTCTCTACTTCAACACACCTGAATCAAATAATGAGGTCTTTAGCAGGACTCTGGAGAACCTGACTGCACTTATAGGTGATTCAGCTGTTTGACTGAAGTGTGTTTGACTAGGGAGACATCTAAGAGTTGCAGGACACCGGCTCTAGAGGCCTGGAGTTGCCCACCCCTGATCTAGAGCATCACAGCATTAGCATTAGCATTAGCATTAGAGAGTGGTCAGACTCTCCTGCTACCAGAAGAGTCTGACCACCTAGTGGAGTCCAGGCTGGTTCTCACGGTCCTGCAGGTGTTGGGTTTCCCTGCCCGGCTGGTTCTGATCCAGTCTTTTGGTTTTGATGAATCTCATGACTGCAGTTTGTGGATGATCTGATTTAATAAAGCTTCTCCCAGCAGTAGGATGTTGGTTCAGCTGTTTGTTTTCTGAGTCGCCATATTTTTTTATTTTTTGTCTGAAATGAAAACCGGTTCATCATGAACTTCCTGTGAGCAGGAACTCCTTCCTCAGCGGCGCTGCAGTAATCTTGGATGATGATGGACTCCATGTTGCGTCCTCGCCAGGCGCTGCACTTATGAAAGTTTGCCTCTTGATTATGAACACTTTAGCTGTGACCCAGCGATCTCTAATCACGCCGTGTCTCGTATTGATTGGGCTGCAGAGCTCCAGTGAATCTCCCTCATTGATCTGCTTTGATTCCTCCGTTTCATCTCCTCGTAGCTCAACTAATTGGCCTATTCTTCGCCGACAAGTCTGACTTTTATGCCTGATATTACAGAGCTGTATTTATTCCCTTGAGGGGAAAAACAAATTAAAGGGAGGGATTCCTCTTCCCTCGTCTTCCTCCTCTTCCCTCATACTGATATAATTCTTATGAAGCCTTTTCTCTACTAGATGCTCATAAATTCAGAGAAGAAATCATTATTTTCTCATAAATGTGATGATATTGCTCTCATCGGGCAGGCTGTGATGTAAAAGTACTTTATGAGATGGGTTATATTTCCTACACGTCACATGACGGCTGAATGGCTTTCTGATTGGCTGAGCGCCGTTGGAGGTAATGCCGCTTTATTAAATGGAGGCTCACAGACGCTTCCCATCTGGGAGCAGACCATCCTCCTCATCCGTCTCTTTGTCAAGGAAGAATTAAAGATGAAGGAGACCCTCCTCTTACTCCTGTGGGGGACATTGTCTCTGTAAACACTGTCCATCTCTGTGATTTAGAGTCAACAGTTGCCTTGTTGCCAGTGCGTCCCGTTCAGCCCTGAGGCTGCTATTGACCAGTTCATTACTGGGAGCTTTTGTCCAGCTGCTGGGATTCCAGCGATTCACTGAGACCGTCAGCCTGGCTGTTGTAGGAAGATAACATGTTTGCAAATGAGAGATGTTTGGTATGTATTGAATATGCATCAACAGGCATTAGTGATAAACATGGTGGTGGTGGAGAATTTAACCAGCAGCATGAATATCTGGAGGGTTGATGATATGTTGGAGATTTGTTTGCAGCAGATTGGCCAAAGTGCCAAAGACTCCTGCAATTTAACATCTGACTGGACATTAATTCTGGAAATGTTCTCCAGGTGATGGAAGTCTGACTTTCTAACTGTCTTTGTGTGTTTCTGAAGGTTCAGGTCAGAGGTCATCACTTCAACCAGATCTCAGATTGCTTGCAAACCTCCAGGAGTGAATCAGGTAGCATTGTACATGTGGAATATGTTTATCGTGAACGAGGGAAAAATATTCATATGCCTGGAGCTTTAAAATTATTATAAATGAGCATTTTATTGACATTTGACCTTTTTAAGGTCAGTTCTGAACTCAAACATTTCTTATAAATGCTGAGCAGCTTTTTCCAGCTCTGATTATTTTAATCTTAATTTAGATCCACAACTTTCATTTTGGAAGGGCTCTTTTCCATCACCCTAATCTGCTTCAAAACGTCCTGGTCAAGCGAAACATCTACGATTGTTGGAGGTATGAATAATTTTGGGCTTACCTGATCTTATTCAGTAGATGCTCCTAATAAATCATAGAATAGCATGTCCAATAATTGGCTGAAGTTAGCACCATTTATAGTCATAAAATGGTAAATCACTAAAACTAGAGGCAATTTTTCCTTTTATATGTTAGAAGGTGAGAAGCTTAAATAACCAGGACGACATAAGACACCAGGTAAAGATGATAACTTCACCAGGCGGTCGATAAAAGCCAAATTAATTCCTTAGCTTTGGTTTCCCTGAGGGGAAACACGGACCCATTAGGTTTAATGAAAATGACTGAAGTAGCTGCTCTTCCTGGCAGCTTTAATGTTTCCCTGAAGACTCATTTAGGTTATTTGGTGCTGCGCTCATCGACATGCTGTTCTGCACCTGCGTCTGCATTAACTTCACTCGGCTACATGTCGCCGCCTCAAGCGAAGGGCTGCAGGCGGCGGTGGGGCCGCACTGTCGCTGCGCCGTCGCCGCGCCGTCGGCAGCCAAACGTAGCAGAAAGCAGTTTCTGCACAAGTATTCACACCCCTAAAACTTTACAGCGTCATGCCATGTTAATCAATCTCAATCAATCAGTGTTTGACTCAGACGTCAGCAGAGAGGCAGAGAAACTAAAACTGAATCAGAGTCGGTGTGTCTGCGGCGTTCAGCCGGCAGCCTGCACTTGCAGGGAGGTTGTGTCATGTTTAGTTACGCTCTCCATAATAGAGAGCTCCTCTTTTCATTAGCCCCGGTTTTAAACGGGCCGCGCTGCAGCAACATGTGGCGGTGATCAATTTGAATGTCATTAACATGGCGGCTCTGAGGTCCTCCCCCCCCCCCCCCCACTCCTCAAAGCCCAGTAATTGAATCAAGGAAGCGGGCGGCGCCGCAGAGCTGCTGGTCAGCAAACAAAAGGATTATTAACACGGCGATGACATCGTATTTACAGAAGAGGCTGAGGGAACTGTGCCATTTACAAAGCAATTTGCTGCTGAGATGGTGCAAGAATAAATAAATGGGAATTTGTTGTTGATTTGCGTCTGAAGGGGGAGGCGTGGGGGACGGGCTGGTCCTCAGGCTGAAGGACTGGGAGTCGGGTTCTGATATGCTGCTGACGCCCCGACTTCATCTCCCTCACATCCAGCCCTCAGAACAGAACCGGCCCACATAACCTTTAAGAAGATTAAACCTGCAGCCTTTCAGCTGAATGCATGCTGCCGTTTGCTTCCTGGGATGTTTTTATTCCCCTTTTAGAGAAAAGAGAAATGCAAACCTGCCTTGTTGGAGTTTTAACTCCCTCAGCGCCTCCTGTGAGTTTAAGACCCACATGATTGTCTTTCTGAGGGAACTGAAGTCTGGACTCTTCCAGTGTCTCTCCTTCGTTCTGCTCACACACATCCACGCTCCCACACACACTCATTAGAATTTGCCACCGATCTACAGTGTGACTAGAGCCATTTCTCCGCCCGGCGCAGAGGCCTATCACACACTTCAGCTACGCGTAACCAATAACTGAAAAAGTGCATGACTGAGAAATGAAAAGCGATAGAAGCAGATGAAGTGCAGTAGATGAGCGAAAGAAGAGGGAGCTTCAGCTGATGGAGGGAGGCTGGGGGTGAAGCAAAGGATGAAGGATGGAGCCGAGCGGGTGGCATTAGTGGGGAAAGCCTCTCCACTCGGCTCAGATAAGAGATGGCCTGGCCAATGATGTGGAAGCGTTCTGATTGGCTGAGCCTGATCTCCATCCAGAGCACCACCCGAACGCTGTCGGATATTTCATACTTCACTCGTACAGTCGTGACTACTTCAGGGAACCACAGCTTTGAAACCCCTCACATCCCATAATACTCTGCATTTATACCTCACTGCAGGCCAAATTTAGAGCCTGGAGAGAGGCTCTGCACCGGTTTAAAAGATGCAGAAGATGCAGCTTTGTACTGATAATCTCAGTATGGAAATATAAATTTCTACTGGAAACATTTGTGGACATTAATAAGCTGCAATCGCTGGTTTAAACCAGCAACGTGTGTAAAGGAGCAGCCTGCAGGCTAGTCTCACAACCAGGCTGCGTGTAGGGAGGCGGCCTGGACTCAACATTTCAGCACATATTTCCTGCTTTTATTCTGATTTACTAAGGTGCTCGTAGTAACTGCATTAAAATGCATCTGATGCAGTGGAGAAAATACTAAAATGACTTGGTTAGATTTGATGACTTTGCAGTTTTTAAATGAAGTTAAACCTTTCAGAAGTATTGATAAGAAACATTTGTTTGAAATTAAAACACAGCTGGACACAGTCAGTTCATTTACTAATATAGGTGATAATAACTCGACAGATTAAAGGCATAAAAGCTGATTTCATTTCTAACCCAGTTTTAGTCTTGGGGTCGGACAGAGATTCTGTTTCCAGAAATATTCACATTAGCAGAAATTCAGATGTTTTTGTGAGGATCTGCTTCACATGCAAAATGAATGCAGAGCTTGTTTGACTTCTGGTTCTGTGGAAGCTGACAGCTCAGCCCTTATGGGATGCGTTCCCGTTCCGGCCCCGGCGTTCCGGCCCTGGCGTTCCGGCCCTGGCGTTCCGGCCCTGGCGTCCCGGCCCCGGCGTCCCGGCTCCGTGTTCGCTCTTCAAACCGAGCATCCTCTGGGCAGCCTGACCTCGCCGTTACCCATAAACCAGCTGCTTATGATTATGTAGGACGGGTCGGGAGCAGCGGTGCCATCTGGAGGAGCGGGAGGTTCTGTCCCGGCGGGCCGCTCAACCTGAAGGCTGGCGGTGTGCGCGGGTCCGGCGGTGCCGCTCTACAGAACCCACAGTCTGCTGGTGGGTTGTAATCATGCCTGTTTGACAGGATGAATAAACAGTCCGAGTTTGCCAGGGTTTGTTCTGACCCGGCAGGAAGCAGCACAGGCTGGGGGAGGAAAGGTCATCCTGGAGGATTCAGATACGACCTCACAGGATCCCAGTGTGAATCCTCCTCAGTGGATTCAGTGCAGGACGGGCCTGTTATTGCTGGTCGACTCCACCGAACAGGACGACTGCAGAGCCGCTTAGTGACATCCTCCACAAAGCAACAGATAATTAAAACTGACAACTGGAGACTGGAGGAGCTTTTGTTCGACCTTCCTGCATTTAACACGTTAAACAACAGGCAAGCGACTTTCCCCTGAATGTTCATTACTGGACTTGATTATTTTAGAGGTGAAAACCAGGCGAGTGAAGCTGGAGCATCACTAGTTGAATCTGTGCTGGGTCAAACCCGGATGTGATATTGGAGACATTTCCTTTCATCCCAACACTAATCCTCAGAGTCTTTATCTGCCGGCCACTCCCACGGTTCCCGCCTGACCGGAGACGGAGGGCTCATCGCCCAGAGGTCGGCCCCAAAGGCCGACCCCAAAGGCCGACCCTCAGAGGCAGATTACGCTCCGACTGAGACGACTTTTCCTCAGTCCTTCTGCTTTTTAAGCATTTTGTGAAGCTGAGTCTTATCGCTGAGGCGCTCCGTAGCCTCGTCGTTATCAGATCCGACACCAACAGGAGGAACGCTAGCAAAAGGCGACTGTTCGCTTAGGGAAACCAGCTGGATGCCATGAAAAGTTTCCTTCCTGAGAGATGGACGGACGTTAATGTCCTCTCCTCTTCTTCTGTGGTGTTTTAAAATGTTACAATAAATCACACAGTCAGGGAGGGGAAACTGACTCAGTTTGTCACATAGAGCCTCATATATTTTTTTACGTCTCTTAAATTTGATGCAGTGTGAGGCAGGTAAATGTTCTGCCTATCCTAAACCTAATATATTATTATGGATATGTTCTGTAGATTTGCAGAGTTCTAAAATTAAAATTAAGTATGAATGAGGCCTCTGATATAGGGCACATTGAAAGCAAAAGTATTTATCATACAAAACAAGTTATGCTAAAATGCGGGGCTGCAGATGATAATAAATTAAGAGCATTTGAGAATTGAAAGAGCCCGATCTTCTTTGGGAGCCGAGCAACAAGAGCCGGCTCTCTGAAAAGAGCCGAAATTCCCATCACTACCGGAAACAGAGCTGCAGATAAACAAGCTCTTTGAACTCTGCTCGTTTTATAATGTCGAGTTTAGCCACAAGGGGGCAGCAGACAATCATTCATCCTCGTTTAAAGACGAATAAGAATCTCCTGACCTGCGTAAGAGAACGCTGGGTGACGCCATCTTGGATCATCGCCTTGGCCGCTTGCATTGGAAACAGAAAATATAAATTGAACTTTAAGCGAAGCTTCACTGAAGCAGATGTGATGTAGAGCATATTAACTGATGAAGAGCATATTAACTGATGAAGCGGAGAAGATTTTGAACTTGGATTTGTTTACGTTTTGGATAATGGATATCACTGTGAGTAACTAATCATGTTGTTAGCATGCTAACTGAGATAGCAAGGTGCTGAATGTTACTAAATGAGTTCTTTATTGCATATAAAACCAGTCGGGATGAACTTAAAGTAAGGAATATATAGTTATATGATGATTTTTACGCGTTTGATCTTGTTTTGTAGTAAATTATATAATGACGCTGGAGTGACTCAAACATGCCTTATATTGCTTGAATTATGTGTATTCGAGAATAAAGAAGCTGTTGGATTTGTATTATTTTAATGCTTAGTCAACCTGTTATGTGTAAAGAAATGTCAATTATTCCCTTCATTACCACCAGTCTGTTGTCAGGTGTGTTATTAGCAGAGAATGTCTGACCCAGGTGTGTCCATCCCGCATGTTTCAGTTCCTCCCTGCTTTCACGCACCTGCATCAAATGATGGCTCATTAGAGGCCAAAGGAGAACATTGACCAGCTGAGGAGCTTGTTGCTCCTATAGGACTAAAACCTGCAGGATGCCGGCCTCCTGGTCCAAACATTTGCTCAGGTAAATAGTGAAATTGCTCATTGAAGCTGGAGTAGATACTCTGATTAACTGAACACATACATACATATGTTCTGTTACAGAGAAGAGCAAAGGAGGGGTTACAGCTACAGATCAAATATACAGTTTGGAAGAAAAGGGACAAATAACTGTATATCATTACTGTAACAAAGACAGAGAATAACCTTAAAAGATGACAGAATTGGACCAAGAGTCAGTCGGAAAATAACAATGGCCAGAAAGCAGAGCCCTGTGGAACACCATAATGAACAGGAATGGATCTGTTCTGAACTGTCTGGATTGACTGAAAGTTTTCTTCAGCTGAGTTAAGAAAAGAAACTGAAGTAGTCTTTGCACTAGAAACACAACTGTAAGATTAATCAGATCATTGAGTCTCCTGGTTATCTGGTTAAATCCTCGGTTAGAAACCTTGAAATGACCTTTGACTCAGGTTTTACTCTGGAAAATCATGTCAAGTCTCTGGTTTGTTCTTATTTTACCACTTGAGAAATATTTCCAAACTTAGCCCTGTGATCTCCCATCACAAAATGCAAATCATAATTCATGTTTGTTTGTTTTTTGTCTAGATTATTGCAATGCACTGAACATATTTTAATGAAAACCTCCTTAGACTTGTAGCAGTCTGTGCTTAATGTTGCTGCCAGGCTCCTGATTGGCTCTTCAACATTTTAAATTTGCTTTGTGTATTTGTTATTCTGTTTGTTGAAGCACTTTGTGATTTTTCTCTTGAAAGGTGTGACTATATATGAATATTTACGTTCCAGGTGTCTTTTGGTCATAACTTTTCATGTAATTTTTGTGTTTCTGTCTTTTACATCCTGTATTTTTCAGTGTTTAGTTTCAGTGCATCGTTTCTCACCATGACCATAGATCTGTTATTGAGTGTGTCCTTTCTGTCCTCAGTGTGGGCGGTTCTGGTTCCTCTCCAAAGAGCTTCACTTCCTGTTGGACCGATCGTCAGCTGAAGGTTATGGGCTGGATGAGGAGCAGACAGAGAGGTATGCCTTTAATTGAGCCTGCAGATTCTGGCTGCAGCGCCACACTCCAGCTGACTGACTGTCAGTCAGTTATTTCTTTCTTAAACACGCTGTGAACATGTTAAAGCCGTGCGGCTGAGCGCGCTGACTGCTCAGGCATTAGCTCTGAGGAGCGGGATTTATCGGGCCTGTTGTCGCCCAGCAGAGCCAACGACTCCAGAACCTCATCCAGGAGGCGATGGGATGTCGAAAAACCAGGAAATCACAAGTAGCACTTAAATTATCCTGTTTCATTTCTGAACTGAGGGAAGTAAAGTCTTCATTATGTGTGTGTGGTGGTGTTTTCGAGTGGGGCGAGGTTACCATAGAGACTAGGCCGGTAATCCAGCAAGCTGTGGAAGACGGCAGAGAGGGTCTGAAGTGCTCAGCTTCATGGCGGCTTCTGAAAGCGTGCTGCCTCTTAGAGCCCCAGTCTTCATTACCTCCACATCCGCTTTTGATTGGCCGCGTTTATCCTGAGTACCTCAGGTGTGGGAGGCCCCACCGGGCCCCACCAGGCCCCCAGGAGTCCACGGCCAGCAACATTAACTCTGTAAAGTTGTCTGAAAGAAGAAGAGTTTAGCAGATATTATTCCTGGTTCTGTTTCTGATTTTTCACCTTTGACCCTGATGGGATCACAACATCCAGCTGAGTGTTTCCAGCCGTCGGGTTCTGCTGGTACTGGGTGGTCCGGCTTTCTGTTTGCTTTGGGCTTCATATTGATTGAACTGGATCAGCTGGCTGTCTTTGACCACACTGGTGACCCCGGTGTGACCTGGGCTCTGGAGTTGGCAGGGTTCTGGTTGTTTTGCTTGAGGCCGACATGAAAGATCAAAATTATCTGTTGAATGTATAGCAAATGATAAAATGATGAAGTCCAAATCAGATCTTTATGTTTTTCCATCTCAAACTCAGTTTCTCTTCAGATAAGAAGAGATTTTCTCCCATCAAAGCTTTTTTTAACCAGAAGTTAATATTTTTTATGCTTATGTTCTGAGATCCAGATAAAAGCTACGACAAATATGCAGGATTGTTAAATATTCACTGATTTCAAACACTTTTATACTTCCATTTGTTTTCTGCTGCTTCTAAAAAAAAAACCCAAGCACTTAAAATAGAAACACGCAGCTGCTTATTGGTTTCTGTAAAATGAGATGTTTCAAAAACCTCTGGAATGTAAAGTCACAAATCTCAGGAACTGAGATCCCTGGGGTCACCTAGCAACCCCAGGGAAGCGAAGCCCTGCCCGTCACCTAGCAACCCCAGCGAAGCCCAGCCCGTCACCTAGCAACCCCAGGGAAGCCCTGCCCGTCACCTAGCAACCCCAGGGAAGCCCAGCCCGTCACCTAGCAACCCCAGGGAAGCCCAGCCCGTCACCTAGCAACCCCAGGGAAGCCCAGCCCGTCACCTAGCAACCCCAGGGAAGCCCAGCCCGTCACCTAGCAACCCAGCCTGAGCTCCAGGACGTTTGGTCTGCTGGTTTTACCGTTGTGTATGCAGAACTGATCAGACTAAAATCTCTTTATTTAAGAATGATTTAGAGCAAATATATTACACAGTTTATTTATTGTGTAAATAACTAAAATTAATGGCTTAAAATATTAGCTGTAGTTAATTTAGAAGCAACAATTTAGTTCAAATGGTGTTAAAAACCATGGCTTCTGATTTCACATGTAGTTGCAGCAATACATTTTGTGAAACATTGAGACAGATGGGAAACATTGATAGTTTCTTATCACCAGATTAACTGTATTTTGTTTGATCTCCTGGTCAGAGGGAATATTCTCAGGAATAACCGTCTGCTTCAGGTTTGGGTTTTTTAGACCTGGTTGCTTATTTCTGACGCTGGATCTGGCAACGCTGCAAGTGACCCAAAATAAGAATAGTTAAAGCTTGAAATAAACAGACACACTGATGTCAAACTCTCGTCTCTTCAAAAAGGAAAAAGGGTTTTTATTTCATGTCCATTTTGTGCTTTACTCTGACTGTCTACAGATGGTCTTAAATCAGATTCTAACAACAATCTGGAAGACGAAGTGTAAATGAGGTTCAGCAGAAGCCAGCATGATTTTTGGTATAATGGCTAGAAATCCAACAGATGGCCATCTAACCTCAAAGTTTTCCTCGTTTTCTGTAATTATTAAAGCCAAAGAAACTGCAGGAATAAAAGTTACAGAGCTCTAAGCATGAATGAAGACTGCAGTCTGTTGGTTCTGGGGTGTTTAGCTGAGTAGAACGGAGGTTAAAGGACGAACCAGATCGTTCCTCTGCTGCCAGTTTTAAACCCACAGCCTCCGACCACTAGAACCAGTAACCCGCTCCTACAGACTGGTCCGGTCTGAACAGCGACTGACTCCCCACTGCTGTGGGCTTCAAAGACGCGCAGGCTGCTGGTTCCTGCAGGAAAATTCATTGGTCACCATTAGACACTGTGGAAATGCTGCGCTTTCATCTTGACTCGCCGTCCCGTCTTTATTCACCGTCCGTCTCTCTAATACACACATGTAAAATCAGCAGCTGAAAGCTTTTCATCGTCTGTCACACCTTGCTCCGTTCCCCACCCGGTCTCACTCTGACCCACATACTCAGCACTCTGCTTTTACTGCAACTTTTCCTCTTCTGCTGCTTTACTGCAGGAAGTCTCAGAACTTTATGGTTCCAGCCTGGTATTTGGAAACAAACTCTACCTTGTCCCTTTAAGATGTACATGCTGCTGCTAACGGGTTGGACTCCCTAAATCTGTGCCGGCTCCCCAAAGGCCCTCCAGCGTCGGTTCACATGAGAAATCTGTTCTCTGGATGCTTTCTGATGTTTTCAGAGCGTTTTCTGTAAACCTGAGGATGGTTTCGGTTGAAGTCCTCCTCAGACCAGCCCGTTTGGTACCAACAGCCCGGCTACGTTTAAGGTCACCTGGCGCCTTAAACAGGCACCAGGAAGAGAAAGAAACTTCAGTGATTGTTTTTATAAGAACCATTGAATTTGGACGTACATCGTTGTCATGATGTTATCGACTTGCTGAACCTGAATCAGTTGAATCCCCATTGAGACAAATTCACCAAATGCTAAATGCACTGAGTGGCGGCCATATTGGCTCATATGCTGTTTGTATGAAACATGTAGACAGGTGTACCTAACAAAGTGGCCGAGTGTAGATATTCAACGTTATTTGGTTCAGACATTTACAATTTTGCCTTTTTCTTAGAGAAACTATGATCTCCATGATTTATCTCATCATCAGTGTTTTTAGCCTCAAGCTGAATTTCTTCCCAAACTGATAAACCAATTTCTGTATTTTTTCTTTCATAACTTCTAACTTCATCAAGTGTGTCGGAAACAAAACGGTGATAGTTGCAGGCGATGAACATGTTGTCAGGTTATTTTCTGCTTTGAAAGCAGTCAATAAAAGTTAATAAAAGGAGTTAAAAACATTTCTGAATCCAAGCTCATGTTGAGCTTTAACAAACTTTAGTGTTGGAAGTTTAAAGGAGTCAATTTTAACTTTGATTAGTTTAGTTCCTTTAAGTAGTTTTACTCTAAGAATTTCTTTAAAATCCAGTTCTGTCTTTCAACACAAATACATAAATCGGAAAATACTTTCCTGAGACTTCCAGGGTATTTTTTGCTGAATGAAGGGAGATTTATTGGAGTTAAATTGTTACTAATGAACTCTCAGTGACAGAACCACATTGACCTGGAGTTCAGAGGTTACTCTCCAAATTTTCAGAAGTAGATTGACTGCATATTTAACAAAACTTAATGGGGAAGTTTATCATTCAGGGTAGCTTACCTGAAGCATACAGGTCACTCTCACACTGCAAAAACAAAAGCTAACTGGATCTTTGGTCTAGTGTTTAGAGCAGATATATCAGTTCACTTGAAATAAGACTTACCCTTTCAGCAAGATGTAGAAATTTGTTAGTCAGTAATTCCTTTATGTTGATGAACAATGACGAGTTCCATTGGCAGATTACTGATAACATGGAGAACTTGTCTTTTTATAAGTGAATTTATTATTGATCCAGTAGTTTCCCTGTATCTTGCTGAAAGTTATTGGAAGTTAGTTTTGTATTATTTCAACCTACTAAGAAATTTTCTCCAGAAACCAGAAAATTTTCCTGAAACAACAGAAAGCAGAGTGTTTTTATGGATATTTCAACATATTCTTGCTTTGTCCTGTTTCCATTAAACTTCATATGCAAGTAATAAATGCAGGAGAATCGTTAAAGTAACTTTTCCAGACGGTTTCCATTTGACTTGGATGATAATATGAGGTTTATGGTGACAGCAGTTGTCAGTTTGCATGTACAGCTCAGTTCAAGCGGGCCCTGCGGCTTTAAAGATTTAATAACCTCCTCGCTCTGTCCATGTTCCCCCGCAATACAGACCAATAATGCTGGCAAACATTATTAGCTAAACATTGATCTGGTGGGGGAGATTTTCTCTGAGCAGTGAAGGCAAAATATCTTTTTTTTTTTTAAAGTGCATCCAAAGAAATTGAAAAGCCAGAATGAGTCCAGTTACAGTTTTTGGTGTTCTGGGACTGAAGTTTAGATGGAGACATTTATAGAAATGTTTGTAGTTTTCCAGCCTAATGTGGGAGTTAGAAATGTCTTCATCAACCCGCTGAATGTTAATCCAGACAGTAAACAGTGGACATCAGCCATCCATGGATTCCTAAAATCTACAAATGCTTGAAAATTCCTTCTAAAAATACCTACAGCTTTATATTTTAATAGTTCAGATACCAGATAAGCCATATATGCACCAGAACGCCGTGGAAACCGATTTATCTTGACTGCAGAAGCTAACGGCTACAGTCTTAACTGCCGTCTTGGGGATTAGCCAATGAGAGCACAGGAAAATGAATGCTGCTCCTTGATTGGCTACTCTTCAAACATCAGCCAATAGCGAGTCAGCTAGCATTGCAGTTTAGTGGACATGTGTTTTGAACCTATCGGTTCCTCATCAATAACCCGGCTACTTTCTGGATGTTGCATGATGAACCAATATAAAAGTTTCTGTAGTAACCATGTTGTCATAGCAACGCTGGTGGGCCTGGAGTGTTTTCACTTCGTCAGGATGACGAAATGCTCAACAGATGTTTTAATAAGTTTAACCAAAGTCTTTAACCAAGCAGTACTCCATACTGCACACATTTACGTTACCCAGTGAGAATTAAGCATAAATCTTTTTAGCTTACACATTTTTTTATTGAAATTAACTCCTCAAAGTCTGAGTTTCTTGGTGTTTTATTCAGTTTTTCCTCCTCCATTCACTTCCAGCATGATTTGGATGAAGGAAAAATGAAAGGGAAGCCTTCATTAGTATATTCACAGTTTCAGACGTGCTGAACTTCCATTAAAGTGAGGATAATATGCATTGACAGTCATTTGTCTGTACATTTTTCTCTGTTTTATTAAAGTGCCATCAGCCGAACCCTGATTGTTTGTTTTCCTAATGTAAATGTGAGATTCTCATTAGGATAAGGTCAGCCTGGTGAAATGCTAATCGCTTGATATCATCTGAACCGTGATAAATTACGGGAACGGCCCTGAAATGCCATTTCTGGCTGGGGATAAAGCGGTTATTAGCTGGTCTTTTTAGGTTACAGAGAGGGGACCTAATGAGGCCCCGGGCCCTCCAGCTGCAGCTCCCTGTTTGATAGTATCTGCATCCAGTTATGGCTTTTAATTGGAGCTTTCTGGTTTCTTCCTTTGAATTTCTTTGTTTCTTGTATTTCATCAGAAAATTCCCATATAATCGATAAAATGTCTGGAAAGACGATGGTGAGAGGTGATGTGTGTGGCGCCACGCCCACTGGAGTGTAATTACGCTGCAGGACATGTGCCAAACTCTGGCAGCGCCGCGGCTCTGACAGCTTTAATTGGTAGTTGTCGTGTGTTTCCCTGTCTTCATTAGCTGCCTCAGACTACCTGCTTCTCCTCCCACTCACGTTCACCAGCGCCTGGTGGAAAGGTCGTTAGATCTGCTTGGTTTAATCACAGAGTTCCCCACGTCTGCCTTCGGTGCTCAGACCTGTCCATTCACAGAACCGGCTCCAGGAACATTCACTCACCGACTGCAGACTCTTTCTGTCAGGTTCAGTTTCCTGATTGAGTCCTGAACGTCCTCAGCATCTGCTCTCTGCGGCCAAAATAAGCCTCTAATTCGCCCATTTATTATTGAATTAAATTGATTTTCTTTATCACACTGCAAACACAAAGTTTTACCAAGTATTTTCTATGAAATTTCTGCTGCAAATATCTTAGTACATGTAAAATAAGACAAAACTAACATCCAAGAAACGTTCAGCTAGAAATAGGAGCTTGGTTTAATCATCATTAAATCCTTATTATTGATTTTAAAAAGTGTTGGTCACACTGGAAGATTATTTCACTTATAAAAAGACATTTTCACTAGTATTAGTACTTTTAAGTCAATATTAAGATCTAAAATAAGCTCCTATATCTTTTGCTGAAAAGCTACTGGATAGCGCTGCTTATTTCAAGTGCTGAGATATTTTCACCAGATACTTGGAGAGATTTTGTGTTTTTGAGGTCAAGTTTATTTGCAGATTTCAGAAACGAAGCAGTTCAAGTGTGAAATAAATCAAACGGTACATTTGGTCAAATGTCAAAATCATCAAAGAAGTTGATCCATTTACTGCTAATCAAAGGCAGTAAATGGATCAACATATTTAAAGGATCTCGGTGTTTCAGCAGTTATGCAGTTTTCTGGACGTTTGTTCCAGATTTGTTTGCATAGAAGCTGAATCTTGCAGTTTGCTCATTTTTAAAGGAGAAGTCATTTTAAAATATGTTTTACTGATTAATATTTTAGGAGTATTTCGACGATGCAGTGCTTTTTACTTTTACTTGAGTTCTTGCATTGCTACTGTTGAGTAGATGAGGAACAAGTTTGTTAAAGTTACATTAGTTTTAAATCTTTTGATTTTCTTTTTTGTTTGAAAATGTAGAGGCATACCTCCTGTCACTTTTTATTTTTCTTTTTATATATTTTTTTTGTAAATGATGTGCAACATTTTATATTACAGTAGTGCTAGATATTTTAGAGGTTTTAATATTTTTTTTTATGCTCTTAATCCCAGTGTTCATGCCACATGTCAGTTTTTGGCTAATCAATAAAGAAATCATGACTGGTTTCTTTAAAATACTCAAATTCCCACAGAAGTTTATATTTTGTTCAATCTAAAGATGTAACTTGTAAATATTTTGCTCAGTTTTTCGTTACCTGAGTTTCCTTCTTACCAAATTCTTTTTACTCTCGAGTCACTTTCTGGCTCAGCTACCTTTTACTGAACTTGTAAATTTTGGTTCTCTATCATCTCTGTGCTTTGATTTTGATGTTTTCATCAAACTCGGAGGATCATGTTTTACGGTTTTGGCACAAATGAAAGCTGCAGCTTCAGACGACCTGCAGTGCAGATTTATCTGTGTTGGGGAGAAAAGGGCGCGTCTGCGCGAAGTCGAGCTCTTCCAGCTCCGCTGCTCTTGAAGGAAGCCACTCTAGGTGGCCAGAGAGGAGCCATGCATTATTGAGGAAGGGCTTAGGGGGGTAAGACTGGATTAGTCTGATATTAACCTCCAGAGGAAGAGACAGGGCGGAGGATGACATGATGAGGATCACCTCTGGCCATTTAAACTGCTTTAATTAAATCCTGGATGGAGAGGCCACCACTCAGCCTCGGAGAATAAGAGCAGGAATCAAATGAGGAAGAAGAAGGGGATGAAAATGAGGAAAGCTGACATTATGGTTGGAGAGAGCGAGCGGTGAAGGGGAAATTGGGGAAGAAAGATGGACGAGGAGACGACAGGACGGCGGTGTGTGCAACGGTGTGGCTTGCAGAGCATCCCGCTGTGATGAGGCAGACTAATGAGTTAGCCTTTCTCTGTGTGGGTCACATGTGTGAGGCTGACAGGGACCGGGGCGAGCGGATAAATCAGCAGCAGAAATGAGATTTATAAAAACCTGATCTCCATCTCGACCTCCTGCCTCGCTCCCCGGCCAACCTGCCACCTTGTTGTCTTCATCTGCGGATCCTGGAGGGTCGACTGCAAATCAGCTCCTAATGTGTAAATATGGCCGACATGTGGGCTTTTCTTCCATCTGGACTCTGGAACAAGATAATCCAGTAACAGATCAGCATGTTCAGGTTCAGACCTTAAAGAATCCACAAGCCTGAGGCTGAAGAGCTGCAACCATGAAACAACACGGACTGTAGAGAATAAAAATCACCACCGTTTATTCCTTCAGATAATGGATCCCTGAAACCGAGTTAATCTGCACCAAGCTGGTTAGCCTGTAAAATACCCTTCATAGTTTCACATTTGTCCTGTGAAAACCAGAATGTTTTGTTAGGATTTTATGACAAATTCTAACAAATCTATATTTATTTATTAGCAATAAATAAATATAGATATAATCAGCTCAATAAATGGATAAATGTGCCTTAAAAGCTTAAATTTGCATCTTTACTGCCAATATTTGATGGAAATTTCTCCCATCTGCTTGACACTGGGATGAATTTAATGCAGACTGCAAACTGTTCATCCAGTGCAGAAGTTAAACAGAGCATGAGTGAAACTATTTTAATGAAATCAAGTGAAATGAACAGCTTTATTATTGTTACTTCCCCACAAATACAGTGAGTATATTTTTCCTCCAAGCAGACACCAAGTCCCTGCAGAGATTGGAGGAACAAAGTGTGGCTGCCTGACTCCGACATGGCCGACTCAGAAAGCGTCTCCATTTGTCTTCTTCCTCCCTCTGAGAGGAAACAAGCTGCTGGGGCCAGCCTCCAAACCAAATGAAAGCAAACTGCCTCCGCTTCAGTTTCTGAGCTTTTTCTGTCAAAAACTCAACTTATTGCTGGGCTGTTTTCTTTGAATCAGATTAAATTGTGAGATCGGGTTATTTTGCTCCCCCTGAAGCGACGGCGCTCCGTCTGAGCAGCCAGCCACCAAGCTCTTAAAGGAACGGCGTCGGTCCAACACTTTCATTACCTGGAGAGCAGGAGTCAGAGCTTTTATGCCCAAATTTTGACCTGAACCTCTTGCTGCCAGCAGGAGGCGCTGTGATCAGTCAGCAGTGAAGGAGTGCAGCTTTGAAGAAGAGTTATTAAAGTATTTTAATGAGTGAAGCTACAGGGAGGCGTTTGATTAACCGCTCTCCGCCTGGCCGACT
The DNA here is from genome assembly GCA_902982915.1 of Phalloptychus januarius. Taxonomy (NCBI): domain Eukaryota; kingdom Metazoa; phylum Chordata; class Actinopteri; order Cyprinodontiformes; family Poeciliidae; genus Phalloptychus; species Phalloptychus januarius. The sequence goes on along the minus strand of CADWAE010000474.1, from coordinate 12,925,162 downwards.
CCACCCGCACTGATCAGAGCCGTGTGTTTATTAGATGCACGCACACACACCCCTGCACACACACACACACACCCTGCAGCCAGGTAGGGAGAGGTAGGGATAAAGACAGCGTTACTCCTTTTAGTTTTTAATAAGTGTCAAAAGTTCAATTATTAAGTAAACTTCCATAAACAAATTTAAAAATACTCGTAAATGGAGGCTTCTAGTGACTGTCACCTAAAATCAAATAATTTTTTTACGTCTTCAGACCAATGATTCAAGTTAATTGAGATTTCTGGTCGCAGGTTGACCAGATATGGGAAACATTGCCCAACATGTGGATTGTTTAATCCCACTAGAGTTCAGAGTTCAGGCACATCAAGCTGAAAACTTCTCAGTCATTTCTGACAACATGAAGCTCATTTTTGTCTGCGCTCCTTCCCTGTTGATGCTGGCTGGGGTTAATGCAAAGTAACAAATGAACAACTTTCAACACTCCTTGGTTCTTCCCCGTTTCATCTGGTTTGCAGAGTTCAAACGTTCATATCTCCTTTTTTTAAATTATTTTGTTTGACATTAGAAAGTGTGGAATCCAGGGGAGAAAGTTAATTTTGGAAGTTGTGATCTGCAGTTCAACTCCACTGATCCTTTAATCACTGGCTTTCTCTTACTCCTGGTGCACGTTTCAGCAGAGCTGCATGCAGTGTAAATCAGAGGCCAATGAATCTGGAGGTTCTGGGTTTGATGCATCTCCATCCAGAACCTCAGAAAAACAAGACGTTTTGAAATTGTTGCGTTTCTATCATGCAGATAAATTTTTAAAATGTCAAATTGCATAATTACATGGTCGGTGGAAACGCTGCTACTGTTGGGCCTTTTTGACAGTCAGAAATGTGAACACAAAGGAAATTAGATGAGCTTCATTTATTCTGCGTTTACTACAAAGGTGAAAATAATCTTGCCCCGGAAGCTTTTAAAATGATTTTTGCAACAACATATTTCAGATTTGCTGTCGTGTATTTAAATCTGAGGATTTATCAGGAGCATAAATTCCTGCTCCAAACAGCAGAAAGGATTCTCCAGGCTTCCTTTTCTCATGTAAGTCAAAGGAAGATGTGGGCTGTCAGGCCGCCTGAGCTCACAGCTTCATCTAGAACAACTGAAACGCATCTGTTCCATCAAACAGAATGAAAAACGCTGCTGAAACACATCCAGTCAGGGTGCTGATTTAAATATGACCCCTGCTGCAAAACCACATGTGAAAATCAAGTCAAGTGAATCCATTGCAGCCTTTTAAAGCAGAACTCCACCAATTTACTGCAGCTCTGCTTTATCACTGTCAGCACAAGCAGATCATGTTTCCTCCCTGCCTTTGTTAGCAACAATGCAGCTGCAGCAACTGAATCTGAGGCATTTAGACAAAGTTTGCAATATTCATAATCGGGTTTAGCATAGTAAATTTTATCGTTCACATCAATGTAACGTTCTATAAAATATCCCTGATGGACCAGAGAGCTACAGACACAAGTTTCTGATTCATGTCAAAACTAAAAATATTTCTTATATTTTTATTTGCATGTTAGTAAAAAAAATTACAAATGCCTTCAAAGACTCTCAACATTGTAAAAATGCAATATTAGTGCTGAGAAATTGACTGGAATCGCAACAAACGAGTCCAACTAGAGTGATGTTTAGCCAATCAGAAAGAGAGGTGAAGGAAACGTGGAGAGGGATCCCAAATCCAGAAACGACAAGGCGAAGGTGGACCTGCTGGTGGGGATCTTTAGTTTTCCCTTTTAAATATTGACCATAAACTGTCGCCGTTGCTTCTTCCCAGGCGGCCATGTTGGTTCAATCTGAGCACAAGTTTGGTCAAGAGAGGTTATGTAAGACTTCTCATCTGCAATCTAAGTGTTGGTGAGCTTGTTTGTTTGATCGGCAGACCTGCCGTATCCATCAGGTCTCAGGACTTTAAAATCCACAGAGAAATTTAGATGTTGTGAGCCAAACATTGGTGCGGGCAGTTTGCAGTCAGACCTCTTTTGTTAGTCAGTTGGGTGTTTGGCAGTTTTTAATGAGTTACAATAAATAATCACCTGAGTGCTGTGTAAAATAATGAGTTTGTACAGAGAAAGCTATTCTTTTAGACCAACTCCGATTGTTTGTTCCTCCTGTGTAAGCATGTGGTGACAGTAGAGAGCAATATTTTCATTTCCATTCCTCTGCTCCGCGGTCAGCCTGTGCTTTGTGCTGCAACATGTTGAAATCAGACGTTCTTCCTTCCTCCTCTGATGTAATTCGTGAGTGCGTTAGCATCCTGCTGCTCCTGCTGGACACCAGCAGTGTTTCTTCAGACGAGTCCCACCAGCAGCAGATTGGATCTTCCAGGTCTGGGCTGGTCGCAGCAGGGCTCAAAGGTCAATGAGGTTGTTTTTAAAGATTCACTTAACAAAAACTCTTATTTATGGATGCAAACAGAGCAGCTAACAACGACCGACCCGCCTCATCTGTCTCTGACAGCAGAGGGATGACGGACGCAGCAGGGCGTGTTGGAAAGGCTACAGTAATGCAGTGCAACTCCAGCTTTTCCTTTCAGATGATTAAAGGAGAATCAGAGGGTGGCAGGACAGGTGAGTTCTCCATCTGAAGCTGGTAAAAGAAGGCATGAGGGTTTGCATTTTCCCAGGGAGCCACCAGTTTTCAATCATGGCTACTCTGGTGAAATTATGTGCAACTTGACCAAGCTCACTTCTAGTTTGGTTTGCTGGCCTTTAGAGGGTTTCTCTAACCCAACAATTCACATTTACAGTTTTAAGCTCAGATAAAATCAAATGTCAGCAGAGAAAATAGAGCAAATATTGTGAAGTGGAAGGAAAATATCTGGCTGTAGATGTAACTCTACTGTTGATAATTACGTTGTATCTTTGTCATAAATCACAGCATGCAGTGAGACTGATCTCAGCTCATATATGTGTGAGCAGACAATAATTTGTCATGTTTGCTTTTAAATCTCATACACACTTGTTCAGTTCGTGTTCTGACTCTGCTGCGTCTCATAACTTAAATTATTTCCTGTCAAATTCTGCATTCGCTTGGATTAAAAACCCAAATTACAATCAAATAAAGCCCCACCCAGCAGAAGTGATCCAACACACTGAGTGATTTAAGAAAAATACGAGAAAATGATCAAATAAACGCTTTAATTTTGTTTTTGCTTTTCAGACGAAATTGAATCATTTTCTTTTAGCTAACCTCTCTGCAGACCCCACACATGCTGGACACAAATAAAGTTGGTTGTTGTGAAGGGATGATCTTTATTCAGAAGGTTTTCTCAGCTGACTGAAACCTTTCAGTGGAGCGCAGCATCAGTCTGTTTTTTCTCAGTGGCGATTATAAACGGTGGTATTAATGGAACACTTTTCGTCCAGCGTTTTGGAAGCAAACTGATGTAAACAAGCGTGTAGCGACCAGGCTGAGAGCGCTGATGATGCAGTTAAAATGTTAAATGATGCATGATGGAATCTTCCAGCAGTTAACAAGTTAATTAGAGGATTGTTTCATAAAAATGATAAATGAACATGAAGCAGCTCATGCTGTACATTTAGCTTGGATGATTAAGCCTCTCCAGCTTCATCTATACATGAATTTATTTGGAAATAAACACTTAATGTAGTAATTATTCCCAGTGTTTCCATTTTAGCCCAGTTTAGATCAGAAATAATTGTTTCTAGAAAAAAGAGGCTTTCTCCTTCAAATCTTCCAGGCAGCCACACTGGTTCGGGGTCATGACCTTTAACCTTTGGCCTTCTAAATGGGGCCTGTGGAATCTGAGCTGGAGCTCCTGGGTTTCTGTCATGTCTGAAATATTTTCCTCTCTGCAGGATGTTGAACTTTTTGTAGGTTGGAAGGTTTTTACAAATCTTTGGCTGTGAAGGAGGACCAACAGATGCTTGTCTAAGCTCATTGGTGATGTTTCTCCATCTTGGGGGGCCAGAGGGCCACGGGGGGACGGGTGCACGGGGGGAGGGACTCTCTGGAATCACTGAAAATGGAGTTCCAAATTTAGCCAAATGCAGTTGTATCAAGCGTTTCACTTGTACCTGCATGTATTTATAGACTTGTTTCTGGAAACCCATGCATGTTTCAAACCCAAACGGCCAAAGCAAACAGCTGGGGCTGCTTGTAGTTTCTAAAGAAGCAGAATCAGAGGCCTCCAAATGGCCGACTGTCCTCTGGCAGAACCGCTGGCTGCCGTCCTCCACAGCAACTTGGTTAAACGCAGAGACAGTAACGAGCTCCCAGTCTGACCACGAGCCGGGCTGCACACGCCGCCGCAGTCGGCTGAGAGCAGCCAGCCTGCCAACCTCTGCTGGTCTGGCAGCTGCAGGTTCTGGTCTCAGTCTGCTGGATGACACTCATGAACAGCTGTTCCACTTCAGCACCTCACAGATCCATAGAGACTCACTTTTTTTATTTTTCATCTGTGAAGATGTAAAACATTAGCACTTAGAGAGGTTTAGGACTCTGAACTCTGATGGTTCTTATAGATTTTTCTAGAAATTGGAAGTTATTTCGTGCAGAATCAGAAACGAGTCAGCACTCCACACCAAACTGATGCAACAATGCATGTCTGCACGATTTATTTAAAAACACTAATTAGAAAAAGGTAATAATCTAGTTTTACAGCTTGGTTTGTTTTGCAGCTGCTGATTCCGCTGAGTTCGTCTGTTTTACAGCGATCGGCTGTTCTGTTCTGTGGTTGGGTCGCCGCGGTCGGCGGTTGGGTCGCCGCGGTCGGCCGTTGGGTCGCCGCGGTCGGCCGTTGGGTCGGCCGTTCGCGGTCGGCGGTTGGGTCGCCGCGGTCGGCCGTTGGGGCGCCGCGGTCGGCGGTTGGGGCGCCGCGGTCGGCCGTTGCGGTCGGCCGTTCGGTCGCTGTATGAAGCATCGTGTCTCCCTGCTGGTACGTCTTAATCCCAGTCCTGTGATGCAGAATGGATGAAGTTTCCTCTTAGCGCCTCACCGTGTTCCCCAGCACTCCAGATCACGCAGCAACGTGACTCCCAGCTTTGAAATGAGAAGAACGTGATTAAACCTTTTCTTCCTCGTCGCGCCGTGATTGGATGTTTTTATCTGCCGTTGTGGAGAGCGAAGGGGGCGAGGAAGAGGCAGGCGGATGAAAGGCCTCTTTCTCTTCCCGTTTCCTCCTTTCAGGCGGCTCAGGCGTCCTGTCGGCTGGACCTGAATGGGAGAGGTGACACTATCTGTCCCCCTTCCTCCCAAACGTCCCTCGTCTTCATCTTGATCAACCCGTTTCTACTCTTTTAAACAAAGCGCCTCTGCTGCAGCGAGGCAAAGGAAACCAAAAGCTATACTTCACATCCTCCTGAAGACCGAGCCCATCAGGAGGTCTGCTTTAAAACAACGGCAAAGGTTTCTATTAGATATTCTGCTGGGTTGGTAGTTTGTAGAAAAGAGTCAAGCTTTGGTTCTGGTTCATCAGAAATGGAGCGAACATTCGAACAAAGTCTTCATGCTGACGCTGAAAACTTTGGTTTCAACACAAACGTCTCAGTAGTTTTAATTCAGATTCAAATGGAAACAAAACAAACGATTCCACGTCATTTTATTATTGGGAGAGAAACCAGTAGAGGAGGAAGAGCTGGAAAGTCCAGGTCTAGTCAAAGCCCAAACCTTGATCTCTGGGATGCTGTGCAGGAAACTGGAACATCTCCCGGCTGACGGTGAGCAGTGGGATGAAGTTGAACCTTCAGGTTCCTTCAGCTCCTCTCCCAGGTTCTGGGGGTCGCCTCCACTTTGTTGCCATGGCGTTGCGTTTTGTTTGATTAATTATAAAAACACATATATATAGATTACCTTTAATTTAAAGACAAATGTTCCCTGGATGGATCTTCTCTGTAGTATGAGGTCTGCAGCGCTGCTTCTGTCTGTACCCAACAGCCGATTGAAATCGTCATGTAAGGTGCAGCTGTCCAGGCTGAGAGGGGTGTGTGTGTGTGTGTGTGTGTGTGTGTGGGGGGGTGCGTGGGCGGAAGGGCGGGGGGGTAGCGGAGGTGGGAACAGAAATTAGCAGGGAGTCAAGTTGAGAGGAAAGAAAAGGTGTTAAAAGCTCTGCAGTGGAGAGACAGAGGATGCTGGCAAACGGCGAGCAGGAGAGATTGGGTTAGCAGATATGTTTAAAAGGAAGCACAGGAGATGGATAAGGGGGTCCGGGGGGGGCGAGGGCGAGAGATAATGAGAGCGAGGAGGAGAGAGAGAGCCAGCGGAATGAGAAGATAGAGACGATTTCCTATTCCGTCAGACACACTGAGGCTCATTCATTATATTCCCCAGGCAATTACCCAGGCCACCTGCTTTGTCTCTCTCCTCATTGTTTCCATCTCTCTTTCTCTCCGTCTTTCTCTCCGTCTCTGTCTGTCATTCTTTCCACTGCTCTGGTGTGATCCTTCCTGTTTTGCCAGCTCTCCTCATTTCTGGCTGCTTCTCCTTGCATTGTCTCCGTCCTCCCGCTCCTTTCTGCAACGGCTTGTTTAATGTGGAAAAAGCTGGCAGATTAGTGTGTGTGTGCATGAAGCTAGCTTTGCATTCAGCAGGATGCGACGTCCAGCTCAGATCTGCAAATTTGTCTTAAAGAACCAAATCTGACTGAATTCCAGGAAGGAAAAAAATGGACGCTACATGGGAACAGCAATCACCTCAATCTTCCATCTGAACTGCGTGAAGAATCACTTCAGATTCCATGTGGAGCAGCAGCAGGGGGTCTATTATTGCATTATTTGAAGTGTCATTTCCATCCTCCTAAAATTATCACAGCTGAATTAAATTCTGAGTAAAACGGGCTGCTGAGATCAGCCATCAAACTGTGACACCCCGTGTTTATCAAGATGTTTCCTCCATTGTTTCTCTCCACTAGAAAGTGTCTGAATCTGCCTCAGATGAAGATAATCAGAAAGAGAAAACGCCTTATTTTCTCAAACCTTCTCCATCTACTGTCTGCAAAAGTAGCTGGGAATGTACAAAAAATGAAGAAAAGGTGGGTGGCAGAAAGACCGAATCAGATGTCGGTTCATCATTGTTTCCTGAATTACTCTAAAAAGAGGATGACACAGGGGAAAAACTCATTCTTTAAGAATCCTGTCACTTCTGAAGCAGTGGGACTGATAACCTGCCACTTTTCCAACTTCCTGTCATGGCTAACTGTGCTGCAATCCCTTTTAAAGTGGCACTCTGTTCCTTTTTTAGTCTGTAGTTAATCACATTTTAATTAAACTATAATGATAAAATCAGCAACATTTTCAATAAAAAAATATTTTTGCTGCTAATTTATTGAATAAACAGACAAATGAGCTAAAGAAAAATAGTTTTTAATCTGTTCTGGTTCTTCATGCATCAGATTGGAGCAAAGTGTCTCAGGAAGCTGATTATTCATGGAGCTTTTTAGAAATGTGGTCTGAGGGCGCTGATGTTAGCATTAGCGACATGGTCAGCATTCAGACGATACTCTGAATATGCTAGCTCCTTTTAACACAACAGTAGTGTTATCAGGTCAGATGGCTTTGAATCAGACTTTAAATGTATCCATCCCTGTTAGCGGATGTAGCTTGTGCATCAGAAACTCAGGCGTAGCAGAAACACAATAAAAACAGTTCCAGGTTTTAATGAGAATCTTTGGAATGATTCTATATTATCTACAGGCCGTATGAAGTGTTTGTTCAGCAGATGAGTTGCAGGACTTTCCTTCAGCGTTGCAGCTGTTGGATCCTGCTGCTGTGATGTAGGGGTCTGTCTCCCTGCGGGTCAGAGGTCGGGTCCCGGCTGCCCGCCGCCCAGCAGGGGTCCATGGCTCCGACAGGCCGGCTGGAGCCGGGCCGGCCGAGGTGTCATTAGCCAGCAGCGGGTCCTTGCATTAGACCTCATTACTGCTCTCTGATGGATCGGCCCAGATTACATCCTGGCAACGAAAACAGGGATGGGAACAACTGGAGAGCCTCCACTTCTGCCATTTTCTCTCATTTTTCATTTTATTTGATGGAAATATTTAAAAAAATAGACCCAAGCATGAAGAACTGCTCTGATCTGCAGGTAAACATCATTACTGCACATTGTTTTATGCAGCAGGGCGGACTATGCTTGATCTGGAGCAGAGACATTAAACAAAGGAACTCTATAGATGTTTCACTGTGAATTTTTAAATGCTTCTAAATAAAATCTTTCTAGAAGCAGCTCAGATTCTGCAGGTTTCTGGTCCCACAGGAGAATATTCTGCTAATCCTCTGGATTGTTTGGACCATAAATTTATATTTTAATTAAACCAAATCAGGCTGTAGTATTAAACATAAAGAGAGAATTATGCTTGGACTATAAATAATAAACTAGGCGGTTATTTTTCTGCAGTTTGCATAAATTGCGAGCCATCATAACCCCGTTCATAAATCCACATTCCAGCAGAGAGAAGCATGGCTGCAGGCGCTGCGTCGCCCACACACACCGGGGTTGTGTTAGCTGGGCAGAAATAACTGAGAGTGTCGCTTCACAGCTTCTCTCTCCCTCTGCAGGGAGCGGAGCTGTTAGCATGCAGCCTGCAGCCCGTGTTCTGACCCAACATCGCAGCTCGGTCTCACTACAAACGTCTTGCTTCATATTACCTATTGGATTTGTGTCTGGACTTTGGCTGGGCCACTCTAGCACATGGATTTCTTCTCCTATATTCTACAATATGCATATAATTGTTTTTCTAATTTTTTGTCCCTTTATTTAATAAAAAACCTTTAGAAGAGTCGGTTTTAACATTTGGTGATGCAGTGATATAGAGAATATTTCTGTCTGGATGTTCAGTTTCAGGCAAACACAGTGAAGACACTCCAGACCAAAACCCAAACTCTGTATTTCAGCATCACTTCTTTGTGCAAACTGACTGAACCAGCAGGAAAAACGAGCCTCATTTCATGAAGCCAACAACTCAAACTCAGTTTAAACCTCTTTGTTTTATAATCATGGTCCATGTTGGAGTAAATATCAGGGCCTTGTGATTTTTATTGAATGCCGCAGGTTCTGTTGGCTCCGACGGCTTGTTGACGTGTCGATCATCCAGATCAGCCAATGAGCTGCTGGGAAACTGATGACGCCGCCTGACAGAAGGGCTGAACGCTCCAGAAACCAGGAGGTTTGGTAGCAGGACTTTGACTCTCGTGTTGCTTGGTCAGAAACATGAGTGACTCTCAGACCTCAGGTGTATCTGTACAGTCCTGCCAGTCCAGAGGTTAAGAAGTTTTAACTGCAGCGCCCCCTATAGTCCTTCGTTATGGTTCTGTTTAGACTGGAGGTTTCATCAAACGTTTAGAAATATTCTGACTTGCTGAGTTTCCTTCGCCACGGCTCCTGCTGAGCCCTGATTGGCTGGAGGCTGCTCTGGTTTTGAGGTCTCCGTTGGGCCTGCAGCCTGGCTCTGGGCGGCTCTAGATGTGGACCGCCACTTGGCCTGGAGCTGCTGCTCATCAAGGCCACTGAAACGTTTCTGAGCTGGAGTAGAAACCAGAGACTTCATGGTTTTGGAACGCAGCACTCTGCTTCCCCCTCCGTGCACTTAGCACCTCACACCCCCAGCCCAAAACTCGCACGCCATGGGAAGCTGTTACCATGGTTACAGTTGGCAACCACACCACTCTGTCCCTGGCAACCCAGCACCATCGTCTCCGCCACCCATCCCCCCGGCTTGCTCTCGTTTGATCCGTTGTATCGCTGCTTTCTGCCCCCCGCCTGGTCCGGGTCTCTGAGGCGTTTTAGCCCCCCACTCCCCACCCCCTGGTCTCCTCGGTCTCATTAGTGTCTCACTGAGGCTCGGTCTGCGCCCAGCAGAGCGCCCGGTGGTGTGCGCGGACGGTGTGTTTTCAGAGAGCGGCCTGTAATTACCGGAGCTTCAGGCTGCTGCCGATTGATTACAGTGATCAAGTTATGGAGCCTGACAGAGCTTCACCTGGCGTCACCGTGGAGACGCACGGCAACAACCAGAGAGGCCGTTGTTCCCGGGCTCCAGCTCACCATTATTCTGATTAATCAGAATTGCTTAAATGGCTCATTTTGCAGCTTTTTGAATTAAACACTTTTTATATACAATTAATTTACCCATTAATAACAACAACATTCCTTTAGTGAACATCTTGTCGTTTGCAGCTCTTCACATCAGCATGGGAACAGCTACACATGGAGCTACTGGGCTGAACATCAGTAACGTTTGGAGCTGATCTGAGGATTATTTATTTACCTCATTAATAATTGGATGCAAAAGAAGTTTAATATAATTTTATGACAGAATTTGAACCAGGTGAAGCTAAAACTGCCTGTTGACTTGTGGGTGGAGGATTTCTAGAGTTTGTTTACTCCAATTAACAATTAATCAATTATAAAACGAGATGTTTTCATCAGTAATCCGATCAATCGTTGCAGCTCTTGTCTTTCTCTGATGTTATGGGATGTCGGCCTTTATCCCAGCAGCCTGGGGGTTAGCTTCACGTTCTGCTCTGATGTCTGCGTACGACTTTTACAAAAAGAGAAAGAAAGAAAAAAGCTGCCTTTGCAGAACAAAGTAAAACATGCATGTCAGACGTTGACATGAAGAGGAAAGTAACCCAGGAGGGACAGAGCTCTGTGTTGAGGCCAGACTCTGATTGGCTGCGTAACCTGATGCGTCTGCTATGACACCTGCCTCAGTAAAACATCACCGCCCCCCTCCTGGCCAGAGGATGAAATATTTAAAAGGATCTGGGAGCCGGTTCTCCCCAGGGGCCGGTTCTGGACGTGTGCGCTCCTCCTTTACTGTGAGAAGACGCTTGTTGCGGATCTGGACCGCGGCGCTCAGCTGGTTGAGAAAAATGCGCAGTAATGATGGAATGTTAGAAATCGGCAAACCAGAATCAAAAGCCACAAGTATAGTTTAGCTTTGTCTGTCTCTGCTGTTCTGCAAAATTAATTCGTCTCCTTTCTTTTTTTTTTTAATGTCAGGCCTGCTGGTGAAGGCACTGGGAGGAGGAAGGTAAACTGGTGGGAGTGGGAGGCGGCATGCAGCACAGTGAGCAGAAAACCACCAGGTCACATCATAGACTCATTACGTGGATTCTTTACTTTGGGTGATTCCGGCTTCTAGGGAATGTTTAGTGGAAGGAAAACAACTGCTGGAGTGTTTTGTTGACGACTCAACTTCCTGAAACCACTGCAGCATCATTGTTGCTGGTTGTGCTTGAGGCTCCACTTTTGCTTCTCCAAGAGGTAGGGTTGTGCAGTTGCATGTGTTTTTGCAGACCTTCTCCTGTGAGTGTAAACACTGAGTTAGGGGGCGTGGCCAGCAGCAGCTGAAACAGTTGAGCAGACTAAACCTGTTGAGATAAGCTCTCATGACCATGTTTTGTGTAGGCCACTGACCTACCCTAACCTGCTCACCGAGGTGTCATAGGTCACATTTCCTCTGATACCCAGAACAAATGTGTAAATAATTCAAATGAATTTGGTTGAATGTAACAGTTTCCTAGAGGATTGTGGGGAAATGTGAGCTCTGCTTCTGTCCTCAGATCACTTCAGATCATTCTCTTCAGTTTGTTGTGGAGACAGAAACTCAAATGTAAAAACATGATTGTGTGTGTGTTGGTTGGGATTGTGGGGTGGTTGTGTTGTGTGTATGTGGTGTTGGGGTGTGTGTTGTGTGGTGTGTGTTGGTGTGTGTTGGTGTGTGTGTGTTGGTGTATTTGTGTGTGTGTGTGTTGGGGTGTGTATGTTGGTGTGTGTTGGGGTGTGTGGTTGGTGTGTGTGTGTGTTGGTGTGTGTGCGTGTCCATTGTGCTGTTCCTGCTGGGCTGGTGAATGGAGAAGAGGAGCCAGAGAATGGGTTGTGTTCAGGGAGCTCTTCCACATTCCCCTGCTTGTCAGCGCTGATACCTCTCTGCCTCTAATAGGGGCACAGGAGAGGACAGGCAGCATCTGCTGTCAAAACCAAATTATCTTCTGTCAACAAAGCAGGAGGCAGAGCGGCACCTCCGCCAGCCCTCTGGTCAGCCACACTCACGCTTCACATAAGGGCCCAGTTGTGATTCTTTATTCATTCATTAACTGATGGCAAATTGGGTGGTTAGAAGCACAGAGCCAAGTTGGAATCGGTGTTGGATTAGGAAGAATACATTATCGGATTGTTTTGTGCCCTGCGGCGCTCTGACAGTTTGTGACAGAGGGTAGAGTCTGGAGCTGTCGAGCTGCAGAAGCTCACAGTCTCCCAGGAGGAAAATAATGTCCTTATGTGGGCGGTACAGAATCACCACCAGTCAGAATATGGCACCATGAATCAAATTAGCTCAGGAGGAAGCGGCGCATCCAGCTCAGAGAGGCATCCACGCTTCGCTAAATGAAGCCATGTTCTGCAGACGTGCCTGAGTGGCCGGCGGCCCAGTCTCCGTCCTCCAGGCGGGTTACCTGTTGATCTACACAACATTTAAGTTGCAGCAGGAAGGCTTGGATTTATTTTCTTTTTGTGCCTCGCAGCGCTCTAAAAGGTGCCTCCAACCATCAGGTTCTCCTCCATCCCTGAAATAAAAGCTTTCCGCTGACATTTAAGCACATTAAGCCAAAGCAGCTGGAACCTAAAAGCTTTTTCAAGGTGCAGAGAGATTATTTCAGCCCTGGTCCTCTGCTCTGCCTCTAAGGCCTGAGATATACGGTGGATTTGGTAAATTAGGGCCATGAGGTGTGAATCTCCACTAAACGAATCGCAGCCGCCGAGAAACACCTTCAATAAAAAGCTGCTTTTATTTTCATTTATTTAAAGTTAATACTTCATTCTGCTGATGGGACGACTCTTAATCTCCTGTAACAGAGTTTGAGCTTATAGAGAACCAAACGTTTGTCTCAAACAGCCAGAACAAGAACCTCAGTGACCCGTTCTTATTTCAGTGCCAGGCAGCAGAACCATCCTGAACCACGACTTATTTAGAGAGGAAGGATCATCTTCATGTTCACCTGGTGGACACCGCTAGCTTAGAAGTTAGCTACTCTAAAGCGTTTGTTAGCTGAAGCTAATGCTAAAGTGTTTGTTAGCTGAAGCTAATGCTAAAGAGTTAACTTGAATTCAGATCACATCTACCCAACCTTTCAACTTGTTTAATTAACATTAAATTTCACTCTTCAATGCCTCCAGATGTTATTTGTTTTTATAAATTATTCTCTGCTGAATGTTTTATTTTGTTTCTGTATGTTTATTGTTTTAAATAAAGTTATTAGGGAAAAAAGAGAGAAACTGAGGAAACAGAACAGTCTTCCCACTTCAAAATAAGAGCATGAATATGAACATCTCACTACTTGAAGAATTCTGAAGTCAATAACCAAAACTTCAAACTTTAATAATTAATTCAACTGAAAGTTACAAAAACAAGTAAATTGGTGCTTTATAATTAATCCAGGCAAATGAACTTAGTGGAAGCTAAGTGTGCTAAACGTTTTCAGAGTTAAGGAAAAAGCTAAAGTGATGCTGTTAACTGATTAGCAGGTTAGCTGCAGTGTGCCCTCCGTTGTGCCTGAGCAGAAATCCGACCCAAACACAGAGGATTACACACAAATTCCTGATTTCTGAGATTTGTGCCGTTGGATTGAGAAGTTCTTTGAAGAAGGAGGTTTGGTTTCTGCTGAAGCTGTTGTGGTTGTGATTTTGGGATGGAGCAGATTGTTGTTGAGTTTTGCATTCGTGCAGCAGGCTGAGTGGATGCAGCACACGTCGTCCTCCTGCAGCCCAGGCAGCTCCGTCTCCCAGGCTGTTTTTACATCTGTTGGTCCGTCTCCCTCTGTAAGTGCATGTGTCACTTCATTCCTGCGCTGCATCTATTTTTCATGGAGGTAAATTGCCTGGCACGCTGAGCGCTGAACTCTGGCTCTGTAATCCACAGGGATGACCTCTAATAACGCCGGCCCTCCACCTCTCAAACACATCAGCATTCCCTCGTCCCATCGCTCCTCGCAGGCTGCTTGTTTATTCTTCTTCTTCTCCTCCCTCCGTCCGTTTGGTTTGCTGCTGGTCTGCTCACTGTTATCACTGTAAGAACATCCAGAGCTTTGCAAAGGTTTCCATGCCCTCTGAACTTTTCCAGGTTATGTTGGATTACAGCTACAATCTGCTGTTTATTATTGAGGTTATATGAGACGGACAGACTAGTGCTTAGATGTGACCTAAATCAGGTTTTTGTAGGTCTGGATTTTGACTAGGCCATTTAGAGTGCATGTTTCTTGTTGTCTGGAAAATGTAGATACATTTGGTGGGCACTGCGCCGTTACCTAGCAACCCCAGTTTGTTGCCTGGTAACGCCAGCAGAGCTCCAGCATGTTTGGTCAGCTGTACAATGGCTGCTGTCAATGTTTTGTTGTCAACTTACCATCCAGAAACCACTTACGGCATTCTGGTTGGTTGTGCAGGAGGCTCCACTTCTGCTTTTCAAAGATGTTTGGTTGTATAATGCATTCTATTAATTCATTGATACTATTTTCATGTGTAAACGTAGAGTTTGGGGCGTGGCCAGCAGTAGATCATCTGGATTTAAAGTGACAGGAGGCCCTAAAGCAGCTGAGCTGATTATCCATCCATCCATTTTCTATCACCTTGTCCCTTAGTGGGTCGGGAGGTGCTGGTATCTCCAGCTAACCGGGCGACAGACGGGGTCAGCTGGACAGGTCGCCAGTCTGTCGCTGAGCTGAATATCTAAGAAAATATAAGGAACATGTTTTGTATGAATAAAATATCAACAAGCAAAATTCTGACCTCAGAAAAGCCCCACAAACCTCCAACACCTTTAAAGAAATACTTTAATTTTCTTTTTATTTCTGGCTTTATGATCATGTTTTTCCTCCCAGATTGATTTTATTTCCACTTCATCTGTTCAGGCTCCTTTTGCTCTCCTGCAGCTTTCAGGTGGGTAGGAACCTGGACTCGCAGGCTTCAAACCGTCTCATCTGATGGATGCTCGGCTTTAAGACAATCAGCAGATGCTCTGGTCGCCTGCGGCTCCATGCTGCAGCGCCGAGCTGACGGCTTGCGGCGCATCGCCCGTCACTGTGAGCTCCAGTCTGTTAGTTCAGCTCTACGGTTTATTAGACGGGTTGATCTTAAGATGTACATTAAGACATTCATGTTAGGAAGTATTTTAAGTCTGATTATCTGCATCTGAGAGGGTGGAGGCGTGTTTTCGTGTGAAGTTTTGTGGTAAGCGCTGGTGTAGGTGGGGCGCACATGCTTGATTGTCACATTTGTTGAACAGCCAGGCTGCTGCTGACTCATCCCAGACGGCGGCTGAGGGATGGAAGCTGAGCGCATATGCCTGACAGTCTGTGTGTCGCTAACAACCAACCAAGCAAACAACGCCGTCCCACTACAGGACAAACGACGGAGCAGCTCGTCTGACTTCTGCTTCCAGAAGGTCCTGTGAACCGAATGGGACCGAAAGCAGTCAGACCGGATTAGATGTGGACGGCGCCGAGCTGCTGCCTGGCATGAAGAGGCTCTGTTTACCCGACACCACATTTGGTAGATTACCTGAGTCCGAGAGGTCAGGGGTCAGGAGTTAGCGCTCAACAGAGTGGAGGTAACTGCAGCAAGGACTGGCTTATCATCTTAAATTATAACAGTTTCATCAGAGGTCATAAGTATTCATACACGGACTAATATTACGCTGCTTTCTGCTTTACCAAGGAAACATTTTAGAAACGGTTCCAAATAAAATCTTTTTTCTTCATGTCAACCAGTGAGGCAGCATGTTTCCTCTCATTAGTTTTATAAAATCTATTTTTAGTTTTCAGCCCTATGATTGAAACACTTCAGTAGTGATCATCTCTGCTGATCTTTGCAGCTTCATCTTTGCCATTGTTTTTGTGCAGTCGCTCGGTTGATGTTGGCGTTTCCTTTATGAAGTGCTGCATGTTGAATCTGTTTCTCTTCAAACTAGTTTTATGCCAGTTATCTGTCCTTGTTTGGAGCATTTTGGGTCGGATGCTCGTGGCCAAGCAGGAAGCCGTTCATGTTTCACATCAACAGAACGGCCTGCACAGCGCGCTACATCAACAGGGTGGAGTTGTGATTCAAGGTAGTTGATTTTTACTCCTCTGAAGCGACCCTGACCATCAACCCCTAAATTCACAGTTTGAGTTTCCAGAAAGCTTTAATTAAATCCTCTGTTCCCTTTTTTCAAATCTCGGTAAAATTTCCTTTCAAAATGTCTGAAATTGCCAAACATACTTACAGACGTTTCTCTAAATGTGTCTATTGTTGCAGAGCTTCCTCCCATTTCAGCTTTAATTAACTCCGCCACTCACTTTTGCATTGCACTGAAATATCACTCAGAGCATTTTGGTTGGAGTATTTACTTCCAACCCAGTGGCACAGTTAATTGTCTAACCTCATGCAGTCTGTTCAGATGCTGTCTTGGGGTGTTGCTGCAGTCTTCAGTGTAGGAAAACTGTCAAATGTAATCAGAAAGGAAAAGCTCAACTTCTTTAAAAATAACTTTTCCCCCAGTTGATCAGAGAGACATTATGTGAACAAAGAACAGGAAGCAGGAGGTGTAATTTTTATTTCTATAGCTGTAATAACAGCTTCAGCGCCGCTGAACTTTCTAATTATTCCTCCATGTTAGTTTGGTGTTATAATAAAATCCTTCAGAAGGCAAATCAAAATCTAAAGAGCCGTTTATTTTCCTGGGTGCTGATTGGCTGAACCCCGAGAGCAGAGATAACGAAGACAGTAAATTGTATCTTTAGTGGTGTGTTTCCACTGGAGATGTTAATGCAGAGTAAAGTATATTTGATGTTGATCTATTAAAACAGGAAGTTATTTTATTGCCAGAGGATGTTGGTGGATGTCAGCTGGTTTCCAGCAGCCGTAACCTGAAAGCGTTATTAGTGTCGGCTCGTTGCAGCTGAACGCTGCTGAAGGAAGGCAGGGAGGTTTTCCCTCCTGATGGTCCATGTTTGTCCAAGTATCTATTAGTATCTAATAGTTATTATTGCTGCAGGTTATTTTTTAAGCTACAGGAAAGTAATTAAGGATACTGTGGGCTGATATCTGATGCTAATACTTCTGTTAGGCAGTATTTACCAATATTTTACTTGATTACTTTTATCTGATTACTCGATTAATCGTCAGAATAATCCATGGAATAATCCAAATGCTAAAATAATCGTTTACAACAGACGTAAAGCTGCACCAACTTTCTCACATTTGGCCTTGATTCAGACCTGTGTGAGAACATGACATATTCATGTATTCATTCCACATGTGAAGGTGACAGGTGATGATGATCTGATGAATCGGAGGTCGAGGGCTTTGAGATCACTGCTCAGTTTACCACATAATCTGGATTGGGAATCTTTAATGCTGTCAATTAAAAACTAATAATTAGAGGTTGAAAGCTCCACCAGATCAGATCTCAGTCCATTTATCACACAGATGACTCAAACATTCATGCATCCACAGAAACAGACGCTGTGTTCTTCTGATTCCCTTAAACTGTAGCTGCTGCAGTGTTCATGCAGCCGGTAGCTGCAGGCTGCTGTAGCTGCTGCAGTGTTCATGCAGCCGGTAGCTGCAGGCTGCTGTAGCTGCTGCAGTGTTCATGCAGCCGGTAGCTGCAGGCTGCTGTAGCTGCTGCAGTGTTCATGCAGCCGGTAGCTGCAGGCTGCTGTAGCTGCTGCAGTGTTCATGCAGACAGTAGCTGCACACTGCTGGAGGCTGGCTGCTCTCACTCTGACAGTAAAACCATTCGGTGAGCAAAGAAGCTGCAATATGACTCGTCTCCTTCATTCAGTGACAGAAATGACAATGAATTCGGGGCAAATTGTGGAATTTGGCTCCACTGTGTTTCTGTAAAGACTCATGAAAACACTTGATGAAATTTAATAAATGACTTTTTCACTGATGGACAAATAATATCAGACAGTTTTCATATCCACCTGACTTCAACGGTGCATATTTGACTAAAATCAAAAGCACTGTTGTGATTCTGCAGAGTGATGTCAATCTTCCTCCAGACCTCGACTTTATGTAATTCAGCTTTTAGTCAAGGATGTTGGAAAGCGTTGAATACTTGTGACGCAGAGGAGTTTGTAAATGTAGCTTTATTAAATGCAATAAGTTTCAGCATAAAAACCTTCTGTCCTTGTTGTTGCTGCCATGCAGTCGGCTAAAAGCGGAGAGGCTGGACAGCTGAGGCATCTTTCAAAACACAAAACCCACAATGAATTTCCTGATTCTTTCAAAAAGCATTTATACAACGCCTTTAAAATTAAAACACCTTCTTCAATGTTTAATTCCCGTTAAGCACCAATTAGTTGGACTTCTGTTGAATTTGATTAGTTACTTTAAAGGTGGTGGCATTTTATGCACATATTTTGTCAAATATACTCCTAAAAACATGTTTACCTCCCACACAAGACTTAAAAGCAGCATAACGATGCATATGAACAGATATGACTGATGTTCAGTGATCGAAGGCCACTCGATATGCATCAACCCAACAGCAGCCTTGCAGCTGCAGCGATGACTGATGCTTATGTTTTTCATTTGTCTTTAAGATGCAGGTATGCTTGTAAAAATAAGCTGATATAGTTTTATAGCAGAACACCAACATTGCAGTGATATTGAAAATCCACATGAGCCAGATGAGGCAGGGGATCAGCAGCCAGACCGTCTGTCGGCTGCTTGTTTGAAGGGTTTATGTCTAATTTTGTTTTCTCACATTTTTTCTTCTTTTGTGCCCAAAGATGGTGAAACATCCAGATAACAGTTGTTTATAAATACATGAGCACGATGATGAGCTGCAGACTCCTTACCATTACTTTCCTCTGAGTGAGCCAGATGAAGGGGTGAATGTTTGGCTGCAGCTTCTGACATGAGCCACACAGATTTGAATAATCTGCAGATGGATGTAGAGTTAGTGATGGCGGTGACTTTAAGCAACGTTTTGACGTCGTTAAACTCTGACCAGGTGGACATGAACCTGCACAGTGACTCACAGTACAGGATCCCATCAGAGAAATCCACCTCACTGCTTCATTCTGTGGGTTTATTTCTGTAGTTGAGCAGAAGATGCTTTAATGCAGAACTGGACGTCACCTAAAAGGCTTCTGGTCATAACGGCCCTATTAATGACTTTCATGGCCACATTGATGATCCTACTGGCCCCATTGGTGACATTAATGTTCCTGTAGTGACTCTAATGAGCCAATATGGTCATATTGGTGACCTTAATGGCCTGTGACAGATCTTAGCTTAGCTGTGGATGATCTTAATGACCCTCATAATGACCTTAACAGACCTATTGGTGACTTTGATGGCCCTTTAGTGACCTTACTGTTCCTATTAGTGACATTTGACCTTATTAGTGCCTTTAATGACCCTATTAATGACCCTATTAATGACCTTAATCATTGTCATTTTGGTGCCACTCATGACCTTAATGACCCTATAAAATGAACATTATCTGAAAATGTCCTGTGAGCATGAAAAGCCTGACCGTTTGCAGCCTGCATCATTTCCATCTCGGCGAATCAGAACTGTTCTGTTGTTCCTTCGTTTGTTGTTTTTTCAGATGAAAAATCTGAGGTCATCAACTCTATGAACTCTGTTGAACTCTAAATCAGTCTCCAGATAAAACTGGAGCTCTGCTGAAACACCTGAGGTTGATGAATGCCGATGGGCACGTTGGATCAGAACCGTCACTGCAGGCTTTGTTTTCCCTGTTTTGCTGCTTTTATTGGTTTTGGATCATTTGAGGAGCTGTGTGTTCAAGACCCGGCCGCCGCATTCAGAATTCATGAAACCGCTCCACCTTTAAATTGGGTATTTTCAGCCATACTTTGTCATCCGCCTTGTCAACATTTGTCGCAGTGTGAGTGGGTATTACAGTTTGTGTGTGGCGTCTAGACAGGAGCAACCTAATCTGCTTTCCATGGCCCATCCGGCCCGTTTGAATGGCAGATAAACAGAACGCCGGCTCCGGCTTCATCAAGAGGATTAAGTCTCCAAGTGTTATCTCCAGAGGAGACTCTCTGCCTCCTCTTCCTCTTTCCTCCCAAAGGCTGCAGGACTCAGAGGCTGCAGTCGCTCTCACTCCACACCCTGTGCTGCACAGACGGGACCCGCTGGGGTCCCTCTGGGACCCGCTGGGGTCCCTCTGGGACCCGCTGGGGTCCGGGGCCCTCTGGGATCCGCTGGGGTCCGTCTGGGACCCACTGGGATCCGCTGGGGTCCCACCGGTCAGGAGGGGCTGCTGACGTCTGGGATCAAATTCATCCAGATCGATTATGAAAACAGAAACACCTGTCAGGTCTGTAGAGGCTTCAGGCAGAGAAACAGTTAAAGGAACAGATTTAAATTTGTATCAACTTCTATTGAAATGACTGAGGAGCAAGGAGACGCTGGCAGGATTTCATTTGACATGATGAACAGTTCTTTGTTCATTTGGTGAGAAAAGCTGCAGGTCAGAGTTCAGTCCTTTGTCCTGTGTGTGTGTAGCTGTGTGTGTGTTAGCCGTGTGTTAGCCGTGTGTTAGCCGTGTGTGTGTGTGTTAGCCGTGTGTGTGTGTGTTAGCCGTGTGTGTAGCCGTGTGTGTGTAGCTGTGTGTGGTTATGAAGCACCAGTGCTGACGATAATCTCTTGGAGGGGTCCATGTCGTGGTTGTCACGGCGATCTTCCCGGGGCTGATGTCAGCTGACAGCTGGTGTCAGCACCGCTCTCCATCAGCCGCCGTCTGATTAATTTCATTCCTTATGAGGGGGTGTGTGTGTGGGCCAGAGGTTCTGGCTCTGAGACCGGTGTGTTCTCCAAACCAACCAGATGCATGTCGTCCAGTTACTTTATTTTGCACCAATTCACAAAACATGTTGAGTAAATTCAGTCTAATCAAACTGATTGATCCTGATTGGAAGATGAGGAGAATCTGTTTTATAACTTATTTTTGAATGATAAATTTCTCATTTCAAGCAGAATGGAAATCATCATTAACTTAATTTAAGGGTTTCAGGTAATTAAAACAGATTTCATCCGTTTTGTTTTTCTTCAACAGGAAACAAACTTTCACTTTACTAGTTTTTGGTCAAACTTTGCTGAACATCACAAGCAGGATTTTCTTAATTTAACAATATTTGTCTTGTGAAAAATATTGACAAGGGTCATTAATTTATTGTGAAAAAATGTTTTCTCTATCTTACGTGTTTAAATAAAAAATATTTTGTCATCAGTGAAAATATAATAGTTTTAGATATTTTTAGTTATTTTGGGAAGTTTTGTCAGCCGGATGTTCTGGTTCTGTTGGCAGATAATTTCCCTTATTTTATGTCATATTTCTCCTATTTTTGTGCTTCCTGGTTTTGAAATGTGACTTCTTGCAGTGTATTATTAGGTTATTATATTTTCGGGTTGCTGCTCTTTTGCAGCATTTTGATGCTTATAGTAAATATAGTATAGTAAATAAAGTTGATTTGATCATTTTATTCTCATATTTAATGGCCACTTTCCTCCTAATTTCTGGTATTTGCTGTAAAACTGAGTGGATGTTGATTTGATGGGTGCAGCTCGTTCTGCTCAGCCTGGTTCGTGTTTTAGCAGATTGTGTTGCGTGTCGGTAATGCTCTCTCTCTCTGATCAGCAGCCGACCATCACTCCGTTCTTTCTCCAACTTTTCTCCATTTTACCGTCACAAGCTGCTGCTTGTAATATGTATTAATATCTCCCTGTTAAAAGTGACACACCATAATGTGAGGGGAAAGTCGATAACCGTGGCTGTCATCCTCCTCGCCTTTCATTTGTCTCAAAGCTGAAATCTGAGTCTAATTTTGAGGTTCTGACTGTGATGCAGCTTGTCAGCATCAACAATGATCTGTCATCTCATAACTAAGTTCATGTATGGCTGCGTCTGGAGCTGCAGGAACCATATGGGTTATAGTTTCAGATTTCTCTCTGTTATTCCTCCTGACAGCAGTAAACAGCTGCTGTCTGCTGCAGGCCTCTTCAGTGCTTCACATCGGGGTGTTTCTACCTTTCTCTGTGTGTGTGCATCAAATCTGAATGCATTCCATCAGTGTGTGTGTGTGTGTGTGTGCAGCCATGTCCAATTGAAATAGATTGGAGCCATGGAGTCAGGGTAACGCCTGCCTGCCGCCACCGCTTGCTTTCTTACACTTTTTCTACATAATGTAATCAATAGGTTTGCTGGCTGCTGCAGAAACCAAAAGCAAAGAATGAAAGAAAATAACATCAGCTGTTTTCTTCTTCATTTCACTCTCAGGCTCTTCATAATGTTTTTGTCAGCAGATATTTTTCCTTCAGAGGCAGACTGGGTCTGAGCGAGGCGGGAAACCCTCCAGATATCGGAGCAGAAGATGCTCTGCACTCTGAGCTTCCCTTTGAGTTCCTCTGTTAGGCAGCAGCTAATATTTTACTAATTGATTGTTCTGCTGATTTTTTATTCTACCACGAAAGCTTAGTTTATACAATACTAGAAATACATAAAAATACAAAGAACAAAGTCACTTCCTGCTTCTAGTCAGCAGGAAGTGACTCAGTTTGATGCTCAAAATGTTTCTGTTGGGTTTCAGTTGCTGATTTTCTCGTTGCGGCGCAGCAGCTTCCAGACTGAGGAGATGAAATGTTTGTCTTGGTCTGACTGACAGCGGGGGGAAACGTCTCCTCTTCCTCCTCCCCTCCTCCTCCTCCATCCTCTCGTTTCTTCTGTTTGTGTCTGGAAGGACAAACATTTCAGGAATAGAAACAGAAATGATGCTAAAATCTCAGTTCATGTTTATTCATATCATCATTAGGTAACTTTCTGCAGTTACAGCTGATAATCTGAAAAACCTAACTTGCTGGTTTTAATGAAACTTTTAGAAAAGGACATTGATTATTTTTTTGTTTTCTACCACTTTCAGTGGGGAAAGTCTTCATGTTGTTTCCAGTTTTCAAACAAAGCATGTGTGCCACCCACATATATAGTGGGAAATATTAATCAGAATGTGAATAAACATCCAGTCCTCCTCCTGAGGCTTTCGTTATGAGCCGAATGCCTGTCGGTATGAAAGGAGAGATTTCAGCGTTGGGCTCCGAACACACAGGTGTGACCCAGACTTCCATTTGTCTGTTTGCTCGGCTCGCTGTCGCCGTTTGAGCTGCAGGTTTGCTCTTTATGAGTCCTGAGTGATTTGGCCCTGAGTGCTCTCAGAGCGGGCCGAGCCGCGCGGCACTCAGCGCCTGCAGCAGGACGGGACAGCGCCGAAAACCTTCAGCTCCTAATAGACGCCTTGGGTTTCTGAAACGCTCCGAACAGCAAACATCTGGACTGAAAGCACAAACACTCAACAAGCCGGTTAATTTAAAACATTTTTATCTGTGGCGCCTGAAAGCCTGAGACATGCAGGATTCATTCTGAGTGAATCTGATCTGAAGCAGAAAGGAAAATCAAGCAAATGTTGCATTCATTTAGTTCTTTCTTTTGAGGGTTAGTTAGTTAAAAATGTATGAAAATCAGAGTTTTTGGATCTGTAGGCATCAGAAACATTTAAAGCTTAATAAGTGTAGCAACAAAAACCAGCCCAAATATCTGAAGCTATGAACTGAACTCGCTTAACAAGGTTTCAGAAACATGTTTCTGAAATGAACTGAAACTTTTGTTCTTGATTTCTGTTAATTTCTTCATACAGGATGAGATCATTACTGCGTCATCATGACCAAATCATCTTTACAGAAATTAAATTAAAATGTTAAAATCTTCTGATTTCCCTATGAATTTTTATATTTTGTTTTGTAGTTTAGTAAAATGCAGACTTTGTGAAGATGATTTTGTCTCTGAATGCAGAAGAAAACGATGCTACCGCTATAAGCTAATGCTACGTAAGCTAGCACTTAGCATCCGCCGTTTGGCTTCTGATCAGATTCATTATTTCTGTTGCGAATTATTTCAAGCATTTTGATTGGTCTAGGCAGGATGGCATTTGACCTGACTCTCAGTTCATCAAATTATCATTTAAATATCATTTTCAAAATGAGCCTGATGAAGAAAAATGAGTCGAATATTTAGATTACATAAACATTTACAGTTGGGAACTTTTAATAGTATTTTTTTTATACATTTTGCACAAAATAAAATATTAGTTTTGTTAAAATCAGTGACAGATGTGGTTTTATCATTTAGTAGCTTCATTTTCAGAGCAGGCTGAATCCAAGTGACTAAAATATTTAAATGTGATTTTATGTTGAACAATTCAGCCCAGAAGCTCGGACCTTTCACTGTGCAGCAGGGATTATTCATCTAATATTTCTGATAAATTCAGCCCCAGTTTCTCCGTTTAGTTTTTTGATGTTTTTGGGTTTTTAGCTGCAGAACCAGAACCGCTGTCATGTTAGTAGAAACCTGGTTCTGACAGAAGAAGTGATGAAACGTAGCAGCAGCGATGCTAACCCTTCAGCAGCGAGACGCTCTCACGGCGACCTTTCTCTGTGACCTCATCTCCTGCTGGGCGGGGTTGATGCTTAGTGACCCATTAATTCTGCACACAGTTGTTTCTCTGGTGATGCAGAAACTGGGCGTGACGCGTCCAGTCAGGATGCAGCCGTTCCATGATGGAGGATGAACCTCAGAGGTTCCTTTTAATGTCCATCAGCCAGGAAGAGAATCTGTGATCCTCTCCTCCAGGCTTCAGGTCACCATGCCGACCATCGTCCTGGAAACAGGTCCAGAACCGCCTGGCTGCAGAAAGCTTTGGGTTTCTGGTTCACCTGAACGGGCCTGAATGTCTGCTGAGGAAAATTCATCCAGAGTTTTCTGAGCTTCACAAAATGCTTTAAAGTTTCGGTTTTTCAAGGGAGAACAGAGAAGTCCCAATATTTAAGAAACTAAAGTAAAGTCAGATCTCCTGAAGTCAATTTATTGATCAATATTCATCACATAAAATCTCTATTTTGTTACATCCCATGTTTTAAAAACAGTTACACATGTAGTTTCACCATTTTGTAGTTGGATTTTTATTGAGTGCAGA
This sequence comes from Phalloptychus januarius, assembly GCA_902982915.1. Taxonomy (NCBI): domain Eukaryota; kingdom Metazoa; phylum Chordata; class Actinopteri; order Cyprinodontiformes; family Poeciliidae; genus Phalloptychus; species Phalloptychus januarius. The sequence goes on along the minus strand of CADWAE010000474.1, from coordinate 12,900,125 downwards.
AATACTCTTCCAGGATGAAGTGATTTTATATAATACAGAAAAATCACCATGAATCCACTTGACAGATTTAAAGATTGCCAGAAAAAAAATCCTGAATAATTTTAATATGAACTGCCTTTTTGCTGCAATGCTAAATTAAGAAAAAGTGAAAAAGAATGTGTTTAACTTTAATAAAAGAAAGTGGCTCACTATCGTTTTGGGTCAGTTATTACTTTGTTTATTCCCAGCAGTAAAAATGAGAACAGAAACTTTTACTGTCTGGTTTTCAGCTCAGCATAAAAACAAGACCAGAACATCTGACCTTTGCACTTTTGACTGGTTGTCTTGTGAGAAAAAGTCACCAACTATCAAATGAAAGATATTTGTAAGCAAGTGAGACTTCAAGTCAGGAAAATATAAAATAAGTGGGATTATTGACGACTCTTTGATTATTGAATGGTAAATTCCCTCAGAGCTGCTTTACAGTCGCCATGCAGATGATGTGTTTAAACCGCATTAAGTGTGTGTGGGTGTGTGTTGAATGATTGGCTGGCCTGTGAGCGGGTCCCACACACACACTCTGAAACGCCGTCACACACACTCTGAAACGCCGTCACACACACTCTGAAACGCCGTCACACACACTCTGAAACGCCGTCACACACACTCTGAAACGCCGTCACACACACTCAGATGGCGCAGCATCACTCTCGGGACGCGCCCACAAACACAGGTGTTTCCTCTGGCCGGCTCATTGTCTGAATGTTAATTACATGCAGAAGGCTTCTGGGCCCGGCCAATGCTAATCCTCTTTTAATTATACGTGTCCTCAAAGTGACACCAGGTTTACAATGGTGATTACAGCTGCATCAGGGCTGGGAAACAGGTGGGGGAGGGGCGAGTAATGGCCGTCAGGATAAAGAAAATACCACTTCCTGTTGGTGCGCACCTGAGCCGACGCTTTGCTCTGGTTTGGTTTCAATACGGTGGAACCTTTTCAGACAATTTCCTACATTAATCCTGCATCTGGTTTTACAATAAGAAAACTGGAAATGGAAAATAATAATTCTGTCATAATAACCTTGCGGAATAAGTTTGAGAAACATTTTTATTTAGTTCCAGCATCAGTTTTAAACTCGGCTGTATTCACACATCCAGCAGAAACAGATCTCAATCTAAACTAAACTTTAAGCACCGTATTTGTAACATTAAGTCCAGAAAGTCTATAAATATATTTTCATTGTCTCCTGTTGAGATATTCGGCTCCTCTGGCCCCTCCCACACACACATGCCTCGTTTACACACACGCTGACAATAACAAGCCGACTCGGCTCATCTGTTTCTCTGCTGATTAAAACGATTTCAGTTCAGCAACAAGCTGAGAGAATCGGCCTTTACGTGACATTATGTCCATCCAACTGTGATATGTTGGTAATGTACAACAAATATGAGGTTTTTTATTGGAACAGGAATATTCCTGCTGTCAGGGATCTGCAGCTGGATCAGCCTCTCAGGATTTTGTCTTCTTCTGAGTCGTGACCTCCAGACTTTATTCATCTGCTGTCAGGTTGATTTGAATCTTTTCATCCTCGGTTTTGCTCAGGATGTAAACCTGGCTGAGATGCACAGATGTTTTAAAGCAGTTTGTAGTGCAGGTTGTTGTAATCTGTATGTTGTTTGCTTGATGATTTGATGTCTGTGTCTCAGGCCAAAACATGAACAATATTCACATCAAATGCATATAAAATACATTTTAAAATGAGAGAAACGAGTGGAGGCTGCAGCAATAAGCTGGAGGTCACTGAACTGACAGGAATGAAACCGCGGCGGAAAAGCTTAAAATCTGGCACAAGATTTACAGTTTTAACCCGTCCAAGAAAATGATCTTATCTTCATTTTAATATGAAGAGACCAAAAACGCCTACGAATAACTGCTGTTAAATGTTAGTTTTAAATTGTGAACATGCAGCCAGGCAGTAAAAGAGCCAACGTGCTGAAGTTTCAGAGAATTTGGCCTTCAGTTCTGGAATATTCTTCTGGATCCGTCTCCAGCTCCGGCCTCTGGCCCTGCGTTACCATAGCAACGCTCCCTTCTCCACGCCGCTCTGCACAGAGAGCGCAGTCCGACTGGATCCCGGTGAATCTGGGCGCGCCGCTCAGGAACGGCTGCTGCACTGCAAACTTCTGGAGCTCGGCCCGGTTCGGTCCAAACAGCGCTCAGGGACGGACCGCAGAGAGTCAGGACTAATTACTGATCACTTGTTTTCAGTAATCAGTTACTTTAATAATTGCATTTCAAAAACGATACACAATAAGCTGCACTGCAACAAGAGAGCAGGTGACGTCATCCTACCTCCCTCTCTAAGGAAGATGGGCTGATGGGGCATAAAACCAGATTTTTCTAAACATTACAATCTGCATCTTTCAGTTCAGCGCTCTGCTACGGTCCACCAAACGTTTTCCCATGATGGGAGAAGTCGTTCCCTCTAAACTCCTCAGAGTGGAGGAGGAGCCGTGAATAAAACGCCGTTTGACCCTCCATGTCATGAAGAGATTCTTTGTTTCCTCACAGACTCTCTTTATCCTCCGTCTCAGATCCAATCTTCCCCGTTGTTACCCTCCACGCCGCCGCCACCCGCGCTCTCATGCATGAGCCTTCATCTGCAGCAGGCATACAGTGAACAGCACAGTGGCGCCCTGACCTTAGGACCCAACCAGAGCTGACCTCTCACCCCAGCCTGAGCTGCCTAGCATCCTCCATGCAGCCTGTCAGTGACGGCGTCCTCCGTGAAGAAAGCGTGCAGTGTGGGCCGGGTTGGGGGCGGAGCCTCTGTGTCCGGGTCCCACTGCAGGACAATGGGCTCATTTTGGAGATGTTTGTGGTGGAATGTGAGTCTGACTGAGAGGGCTGCCTGAACGCTGCGTCCGCATGCGTCCGTGTGCGCCGCCATGCGTCAGCTGCTCTGCTGTCATGAGGATGGGATCACATGCTGCTGGCTCGGGAAAACCCAAACAACCCGAAGCATTCTGGTGGTACTGCAGCCCGACTGGTCGCGTCATCAAGTCAGGCTTCCTGCACAGTCTGGAGGTTCAGCTGTGGAGAGGAAAGCTTTTCAAAAGTACGAGGCTTTAGTTGATTAGTCCAGCTGTCTCAATAATCAATCAGTTAATGGTTCATTAAAACAAGCTCAATCATTTCTATTTACATGATCTGTTGGATTTCTATCAAAAACTGGATGTTTTGGCCTCAAAAAGCTTTTTTTGCTGGTTGTTTTGATATTAAAATGTTTTCCAGTTCCAGTGATGAAGGTTTAGTAGAATTATTGATCTTTGAGTTGCTGCGTTTTGGCCTGTAAGAAAAGACAATCTATTGTTCCTGATGTTCCTGTGATGATGATGATGATGTTATTACTTTTCCAAGTAATAAAATGGCATAAATAAAGCAAAAACTCGTTCTGCATTGTCGTTAAACTTTAAATTCAAATGAACATTGAACACTGGAACTGGAAGACATTTAAAATATCCAACAAAATGAATCATAAAGTCTCAGTGAACACCAGTCAGAGGCCAACTTCAGGATGGAAATGCCTCCAGAAACATCTGTTTCTGTGGAGGATGGATGGAATCTGAACTCCCTGTTTGACTCTAGTTCCACTTTATTCCGTCTCCTATACATTCATCACCTCTCCACTCCCACATGAAGCTCAGAAACACGTTCTGCATGCAGACATGAGCCGACATGCAGGCCGTTCAGGATGCTTTGTTCTGCAGGAGGCTTTGTTGGCTGGATTTTAGCCCCAAATGCAGCTGAATGTGTTGGGCATGCATGTGGAAATGAAGATTTGTTTCCTGCAGAACGATTAGTCATGCAGCAGCTCTGAGTTCCTGGAGCTGCTTGTTAGCTGTTCTAGTTAAAGTAACGTCAGCATGAAGAGAGTGAAACCAATGAGGCCATCGAGTAAAACTCTGTTTTACAACGACATGATGATGATGGCAGCTTCTGAAACCACAACCAACCAACTTCTAAACACATCCAGACTGGCTTGTAACTGTTTATTTAACTCAATCTAAAACCTTTAAAAAAGTATTTTATTTAAAGGTTTTAGATTTAAATAAAATTTAATCTAAATTCAAATAACTGGAATAAAAGGTTTCCAGTTATTTGAGACCTTTTATTCCTGATTTAAAGTCTGTATTTTGGATTTTAAATAATGTTTTTACCAACGTGCCTCATAGTGCTAGTATCTCTCCAGCCGTGCTGCAGGACACGGCAGGGCAGGTGATGCTGTGGGCCGTCTGCCAGCAGATCTACTCTAAATCATACTGAGGACTTTAATGAGAATCTGTCTGGATACACTTTTAAAAGTTGATCATTTCATTTCCACTCTGACATTCTGGGCCTTTACATTCAAACTGCGACTCTGTCATGACTGTGAAGTGAGTCAACAATCAAAAGGCACTTAAACTGTCTGCTGAACCCGAGTCTGAAATACATTCAGATGATGAATTCATTAGCCAAAGGCTGCAGGAACAAAGGAAAGTGTCAGGAAAACATGGTTTCTCCTCAGCTGGGGGAAAGTTTGCATTATATTAAGCAGTAAAGTTTAGGAGTCAGGCGAATCCTTAAACAGGTGGAGCATCCGCCGCCTCCATCTGCCTCTCCTCCCACGCTGGCAGCTCGGCGACCCGACGGCGCTTTGTTTACGCCGGTTCCCCGTCCGTCTGTCGGACTCCACATCCACGGTGACGTAAGAGTTGATGTGCAAATGTTTCCAGAGCGGAGAGGAGGAAAAGCTGCTGGTGGTTCTGGAATCAGATTAAAGTTGAAACTTTAGGAATAATCCGTAAAAGGTTTAACTTGCTACATTTAATTCATTTAGACTGAAAACAGGATTTCCTGTAGCAGTCTGTCTCACAATGAAGTGGCCTCTGACCAAAGACTTATGACTGTCATGATGTTGATGTCAGATTATTTTTACATATTGCTGAGTAAACATCCACTAAAGGAACGTTTTCGCCTTTCAGCTTCAAAATGTTTTTGTTTATAAAAGTAAATCTACTTCAACATGTTTTACTCTAATAAAACATGTTGGTACAAAGTTTCAAGTACAGAGTAACTGATCAAATTATCAGTCATTTAATAATTACATCAGCAGAAGGATAAAAATATAAGGTTAAGAAGAAATGTTTGTATTTTAAGGTCCAAAATGACAATAAGTTATATAAATAACAAAATCAGGCAAAATACTTTCTTTTGCAAATCAGATTCTTTCAATAAGAAGCTGATTAAACTTTAAAACTGCAGGTTTGTGTCTAATCTGGTGAATTTTTGATTTTCATTCAGTGAGTAAAGAACAGCTTAGATTGTCCTAAAGAACGTCTTTTCAAAAAGTTGCTCAAGTAGCTGTAACTATGGTCACTAGGCAACTGGTGCAGTCAAAGTTTCTACAGATGGTGCAGAACTTGTAGTTTGATGCATCGATCAGATTTTCTACATTTAGAGGTTTTAGTTTATTCTAAGTCTGTTCAGTGAAATATTTCAACCTGTACAGAGATTAGAAAACAAGCAGCATGTGTGGTGTAACGTGGCGTAGTTAAAGCCTGGGGGGGGGAGGCTGTGTGTTTGGTGGGGTTGCAGGCAGAAATCCCTCCTCACTTCGCTCTGCTGGGTTTAAGTGCTGTTGAGCAATAAGCCGTTCCTGCCTGTGGCTTGGATTTGATCCTGCGGTCTTGTGTAAACTCCCTCACAAAGCATCTGTTTCCTCTCGCCTGGAGGGTCAGTGGACTCTCTCTCTCACACACACACACACACACACACACACACGCGCTGTGGCACAGGCTCTCACCGTGTTTTCAGTCTGAACTTCTGCAGGTTCTGGAGCAGGGCGGGTAATGATGATGTCATAGACGTCAGGGCTGTTGAACGCCGCTCATCCGGAGGTTTGCTACAAATGTGACCGTTTGGTAACTAGATCTCCTTTAAAGCAGCTCTGGAGCCGCCCATGTGGGACTGATAGAGCTGTAATGAGGAGCAGACACGGCTCGTTCTGGTTCTGATCCAGAGATTGGGAAACATCTTTTCTCCGTCAGCCAGGCTGAAAGTGATGAACGCAGCTGGGTGGAGAAACCCTGATTCAGTCTCCACCAGCGGGTTGTTGCAAAATGTTTTAGAACTGACAGAGGATGAACACAGATCAACAGATGTTTTAAAGCATGTAGGTTTACGTAGCTTTTACTTCTTCATATTGAATCCAGATTAAATGCTGAACAAGCATGAATGTTCTTTTTTTTGAAATTGTGCTAATCCCGTGTACTGCTTGGTGCATTCAAGTTCTGAAAGATCCGACACAGAACAGATCTTTCTGAACTTGGAGTGTCCAGGAGTGTTTTCTATGTTAAAGGAAAGTAAAAGCTTAACGGGAAAAGTAGCTTCTGGGGAGAAACAACAACAGAGAAACTCTGAGCCGGTTTTAAAAAATACAGGAAAGAGACGATATGCAGTTAGGGTGCGTTCCCACCAGCCTGTTGGTTCATTTTAAATCAGCACCTGTCCATTTGTCTAGAAAGTTCAGTTTGTTTGGAGAGGTGTGAACACTAATCGACTTCTGACCTCTGGTCCTCCAAACCTCGGTCTGGGGTCAGATCGGAGACCGCTCCAAAAGCAGGAAGTGGACTACAGAGCAGGGCATTCTGGGTAAATCCAACCAAAGCTAACATGTTAGCCTAGCGTCAGCAGCAGAAATGGCTGCTGGTCTTTAGCCTAAAACTAAAGAGAAATCCTCCAACCGCTAAAATCTGACGCCTCCATCTTGTTTCATCTAGTGATGAAGGAAGTTGCTCTCAGTGATTTCAGAGGTTTCTGTGTTGTTTCCTTCAGTGGCTCTTGCTGCAGCGCCCCCACAGGCCAGGAGGGGAACAGGCTGCTCAAAGGGTTTGGTTGGTTTGACAAAGAAAATCACAGCAGCTGAAGATGGACGCCAACAAGTGTTGACGTTTTGGTTCTGAAACATCCTTTGTTGCAACAAACTCAGCCGGTATCTTTGACTAGGACAGAGTTGGGGTTGAACACAGAGATGATGCCAGGTTCATCATCGTCGGAGATGGTTGAGCTGTCAGCTGCAGCTCAGCTGATCTTCCACTGCAAGATGTTGTTTTTATGAAGATAAATAATAAACAGGGGAGGTGAAAAAACAGCCAATGATGCAGAATTGGAGAGTAGTAGGAGAATGTAGCAGAGAAGTGGTTGGTTTGTCCTCCAGAAGCAACAGCGTTTTTAGGTTTGGATGTTAATTATTTAATCCTGCAGATCCTGGATGGTTTGGACGGCTTCGTTTCCTTAATGAATTAAATCTTATTTTTAATTTCTGGAACATTTAATTGGGACAGAAAGAGCGAGAACAGAATAAATTGTGTTGTTTTAAACTGAGCCAAGCTTCTGATGGTGTTGTGATGTGAAGCCTGATGAACCGGTGCTGCTTCTGCTTTCTGTTCTGTGCAGGATGATCATAACAGCGTCTGTTTGCTGCAGCCTGGCGTGTTTTTGCTGTGCAGCTGCTAATCGCTGCGCTGGCTGTGTGCAGCTGGAACCCTGAACCTGAACTGATTCTAATGTGTCATTTTAATCAGATTCCACAGCGTTCTGCTCCGGCGCCTCGTCATTGTCATTAATATTATAAATCCATGTTTTAGCAGCAGACTTCTTCTTTCTCATAATTTCCTTTTTTCCACATTTGGGGACTGAACTGTGGCTTTTTGTTTTTAGCATGAAATCAATGAAATGTAAAAATGTGGATATTGGCAGAGCGCAGCGCCTTTGGCAGGTCTTTAACTGCAGATATCAGTTAAATCGTAGTTTCACAGCTGCTTCCTGGACGCGCTGTGTGCAGACAGATGGAGGGTCCTGGGGTCTTTATCAGACAATGGTATGGCCGTAAGTCATTCCCCTGTCTAACAAGAGGAAAATCAAAACCCTCTGCTGCACACACACGCTCCGGCTCGCTGTCACACACACATCAGAGAGCGGCAGCAGCATCTCCCTGCCTGCCGTGTGGGTTTCCTCCCCTGCATGCTGCTTCTGGGTTTCTCTCAGCGGTTCTGCTCTAATGAGGCAGGTGACAGTGCAGGTCTGAGGCAGGGCTAGCGGTCGGGTTAGCTTCGCCCAGACGCTGCCCTGAAAACACAGGTTAGCCTCCTCAGGCTCCTGCTGGCATCTGCTCTATTTGCATTTGAGTTATTTCATGCCAGAAAATTTCAAGAAAGTTCTGGCAAGTTGGAAAACATCATGAACGGAGGAAAAATCTATCAGTTCTCTGGCTGAGGGAAAGTTTAAAGTTTTGGAGTTGTTGAACCAAACCCTGTGGAAGTGGCTCCGCCTGCAGCTCTGGACTTAATGACTGAGTTTGAAACTTGGTGTTAAAATCAATGTGAGCTTCTGCCAGGTGGAGAGAAGCTGACCCCAGCTGACCCCCCGTTGATACTCCCACTCGCATGTAGGCAACGCCAATCAATGATCATCGCTGCAGGTAGAGCTGCTGATGCAAATTTAGTTTAAACATGTTTTCAGCTCATAACTGATGCAAGTTAATGCATAGAGGCTGGAAAATAAACAACTTTACAGTTTGAGTTCAGAATGAACATTTAACTTTTAATGAGTTTCATTGAACTAAAGTATAAATGAAAGAAAACAAAACATTCATCAGTGGCACTGAAGTGTTTCGGTTGCTTTCTGAAGTAAAGCTCTCCTCACCAAAGCAATGCCAGTGAAGTCGTGGAAACCTGCCTGCTTGTTTTACTCAGCAGAGTTTCAGCATCTTTACTGTTTATATTCTTTGCTTGTGATTTGAATAAATTCTTGTTTTCAGTCTGCTGGATAAAAGAGTCAGAGAATCATCCTGTAAAATACGTTTATATAAATTTTCCATATAGTTATTGTTTTTTGGTTCTATTCCTCTCATCCATCAAAGAGCTGCATCTTTTCACCAGTAATGGCTCCCGGTCTGTCTGTTCCTGCCAGGCTTTGTCAGATCCTCCTGTTTTTAAGTTACATTGAGGCCAATAATTCACCTCTGTTCCACTTAATGACCTTAAAGATATTAATGGAATATCACTAGAGCTTAAACTTTTTATATTTTCCATCATTTTCACCCAAAAGCCAAATTTTAAAACCTTTTTCTGGTTTTGAATTTGAAGTTAGGAGCTGCATTCAGCTCATATTATGCACCTAAATTGAAACGTGAATCTATTGTCAGCCTCTTTGCGTTTTTATCGATGTTGTAATGGATTTGGGGATGTGGGGAGAGGAAACGACGGGTTTATTTTGGATCTTTAAGCTGCTCTGACCTCGGCGTTCTGGTGTTAAACACTTCCTGTTATCTGGAAGCAGGAAGTTGGATGAAAAGCTGCCAGGCTGTGGAAACGGGTCGTATTGGTGATGTTCTGCTCCTATATGCAGGTCTTAGTGCTGCCGTGTTTTCTCTCTCTTCATTATCCTCATATCTATAAATATCAGCCTCTTCGCCTCCATTTTTATTCTTTATTCTGTTTTCTGACTGAGTTACATTCAGATTCATGTATGGAGAAAAATCTCACATATTATCACAGCTCATATCAGATGGCAGGAAGATTAAACTGACTGATTGGATTTCCTGTGAAAACGCAGCGACTGCAGCTTCACTTCACTGTTCATAAACATGCAGATGATCCACATCATCCTGCCCCAACACTGAACAGGTTCAGATCAATGTGTGGATGTGGAATCACTTTCTCCAGCTGAACACAAACTAAACTCAAGTTGTAGATCCTAAAACTTCTCCTTCATTGTCGCCTCTCCCTGTAGCTGGTGCAGCCCAGCCAGCCGGGTTTCTGATTGACTGATTTGTAAAAGCAAAAAGGAGGCAAATAGTTTTTGCGGGTGCCATATTTTGTCAAATATAAAACGTAAAACATGTGAAGTCTCAGTTCCAAAGGTGCAGGTTGCATGAAGCCCGACTGCCTGATGCCAGTGAGACGTTTCCTGCAGAGCTCAGTGGAAGCTTCCTGACCATGAGGAGGAAAGCTGCATCTCCAGAGGTGTGACGGCAGAAGATCACCAGATAACACCAGGATTAGCACTTCAAACAACAAGTAATAAAAACACACATTCTAAAAAAAAGCACCAGATAATATAAACACTTCACATCCGCCCGGGTCGGAGTAAACACAGCCTGCAGTCGGGTCGGCTCTAATGGGAGATTAGCCTGAGAGAGGAGGACAAACACACAGACACTTGGAGCAAAGTGTGTGTGTGTGTGTGTGGGTGTGTGTGTGTGCTGACCCACTTTGTTGCTCGTCTCGGGGACTCAGAGGATGATGGCAGCAGGCAGAAACTGGACTACATGGTTATTGATCCTGGTTTTATTTTATGAGAACGTAACAAGAGGAAAAGTGTGATGATGTCACCAGCTGATGACATCATCACACCATCCCAGCTCCTACAAATATGTTCAGAAATCAGGTTTGATTCAGTAAAAATCTGTTTCAGTGACACTGAAACATTGAAGGAGAATCAATATTTAATCTGGGAATTAAATCTGAAGTATTCATGCCAAAGTAAAAAAGTAAAATAACAAAGTAAAGAAGAGCCAACTGCAACAAAACGACTCGCATCTGAGCTCTTGTTCTAAAAATAAATCAGAAAAGTATAAAAATGTGCAAATCCTGTTTTTAAAAACATAAAATTATACAAATAATTTACATGATTGAAATGAGAAATTCTTCAGTTTAACATATGAAACTATTGATCACAGTAGGAAACCTGCACAGCTGGTGCAGAAACGGGAGGTCTCACTTCGGCACAAACTTTTTTTGGTTTGTTCTTCATTCTGTAAAGTTGCAGCCAACACTCTCGTAATAGTAGTAATACTATAGAAAGGTGAGGTTTGGTAAAATGAGAGCATTTTTGTTTTTTATTCTGTCATGCTGTGGGACGGTTTCTCTTCCAAACGTAGAGCCTGAGTTGGTAACAGCCGAGCTGCAAACAGCTGTTTCAGTCATTGTTTTTCTGCTGCAGAAAATTTATTTGAGCAGATTTCACCCGTCGGCACCAGGAGGTCCAGTACATTGTCTGAAGGAGTTATGTAAGCCGATCTGAGTCATTGTCCCTGGTTCTCCCCGTAAAGCGAGACTGGGAACCCGTCCAGCCATCGACATCCTCCCAGCGGTGCGCTACACCTGCTCACCAGATCCTTCACTATCCGCCTCGTCATGACAGCCTGTCGCCTTTAAGGAGACGCAGCAGAAAGTCTGAGCTTCCTGGCTGCGTGCCGCGATCCGGGTTTGGATCGGGATTTACGGCCCGGCAGATCTCTGCCTCTGAGGATGAGGGCCGGCTGGGGAAGAAAGCTGATCCAATACAAGCAGCTCTAGATGGACTGGATTCAGCAGGAGGAAACGTTCCAGTTTGAGCTCGGATGGACCCGGTTCTCCTTCCAGCAGGAAATGAAAGCCGACTAGAGGAGAAAACCAGTCATGTGTCTTAGTCAGCAGACTTTCAGAAATCCTTCAGACGCTGAACATGAAACTCAGAACATTTCCTCCAAACTCTCCTCCTCTTTCACCCAACCCCACACAGCGACTCAAAACGGCTGTTAAACATGAAGAACTGAGACGAGATCTATCACAGATAAACCTGTCTGGGGTGGGGCTCAGAGGGGGCGGGGCTATGATGAGAGCGGGTGGGGGTTATGATGGTGGGCGGGGCTTTGCTTCCATAGTGTGGCGCTTTAACCAGCCTGCCCGTCGTCTTCTTTAACTCTGACGCCCCCAGCAGGCGAAGCGAAGAACAAGCTGCTGGTTCACCAGGAAAACTTGAACCACATTTCCTGTTTTCTTCGTTACACCTCTAAAATGCAGTTTCTGCTTTTCTTACCGTTAGCTTAGCGTCGCTCGTCTTGCTGATGATGGATCAGGAAACCGTTGTGGTGTTCCTGATGACATGTTCTGGTCTGAGAGTGGGCCGGTGCCAGTGAAGCGGTTCTGTGCAGTGGCAGTGGGCCGGTGCCAGTGAAGCGGTTCTGTGCAGTGGCAGTGGGCCGGTGCCAGTCTAGTTTTGACTGCAAATAGTGCACATGAAATAAAACTGAACAAACTTACACGTAACGTGTTAGTCAGATGTAAGAGCTTGATTTAAGTAAACAGATAATTAAAATTGATGATAAAGTTCTAGTTCCACTGGCAGATGATTGAACTGATATCAGAAACATGTTGTCCTGAGTACAATAATCTGCCATGATTTTTTTTGTAACAATATTAAATAAATTATTGACTAAGTTGCTGACAGGTAACTTGTAAGGTAGTTATTTTGTTTAAAGTGCTCAGTATGTCGCTGCATTTGGGCCGTTGTAGATGAAAAAGGAGTGAAATTCCCTAAAAAACAAACATTTTTAAATGGTCAGAAATTTTCTAGAAAAACTGGAAATTTCTGTTTGAAAAGTAAAAAAAACTAATTTCAAACTTTTGAACATCAGAAATTTCAAAGTTTTGTTGAAATTTACTCCTTTTTTTCTGAAATACACGGCCCTAATAAACCATCATAACTAGGATGTTTTTCAGTGGAAACGAGTCAAACATACTTGAAGGTTTTTGATTTCTGCAGTGCAGAGAAAACATTTCTTCCTCCTTCCTCTGCAGGAACCTTCGAAGTCGAGATGCAGGAGGAAATTTCACCAAGCTGGAAATCCAGGAGTCGGTGAGGAAGCCAAATGAAAAGAGGTAATATAAGAAAATCAACATAATCATGTGCATAATCAGAACGCTGGCTCTGTTCTGGCTCGGCTCATAACAGCGATATGAGATTGGAGTTTATTGCATTAATCATGTAAACGTTGTTCTTGTGATTAAAGCAGAGCTGCTGTTTATTGCTTGTAATTGTATTGGGGTCAGGCTGCGCTCCCAGGAACGCCAGCATTAATATTAGATGAACTGACTCCGGATCAGCCGCCCGGAGCTGCTTCCTGCTGCATGCTGCTCTGGGTCTGACCTCGGACCAGAACACACCCAGGTCACAACAGTTAGCTGGCAGCATTTCACCTGTACATCCAGTGAGGGGTGTGATGTTTGTGGATGCATAAGGAGAAATGGCACAGGAACAGGAAGTGGTGAGGAAGAGCAGATTGAAAAGCTGCAGCTTTCGGGAAGAACCGAGGCTGGAGAAGCTTTCTTTGAAGAAACAGACACATGTATTCTTCACCTCTTCCTCATGACCTCGCTCAGCAGCGCGGCGACAGGCCTGAACATCCAGAAACATGTCCGCCCCGCTCCCTCCGCCTGCCTGTGAACTTTAAATGCAACACGAGCCTCTTCGCCACGCTGGAAATGTTGAGAAATCTCCTGCAGATCCCTGAGAGAGTGTGGAGGATATGAAGTTAAAAAGGTTTGAACGGATCGCTGCTCTTCCTCTCGTCTTTGATGTCGGATCAGATCCGCCTGCTGCTGGACTGGAGGAAGAGGAGGAAGAGGAGGAAGAGGCTTTGCTGCTCAGATTTAAATGCTGGGTAAACACATGTATCAGCTTAGAGGGAAGAGGCTCCAGATGATCCGGCCGGGCCGCCATTCAGAGAAATTTACCCGACTCTGTGATTCCCCAGAACCAGCTGGACACGTCGCTGATTTATTCACACAGACACACACACACACACGCATGCACACGTGCACATCCCCCCCCCCACACACACACCTACACACACACCGGGTTGGTCCTAAACGTGTTATCAGGAGAAGAACGCTGCTAATGTGAGCAGAATTAAAGGTCTGTTGATGCGGCGTTGGCTGGAGCGCAATTCTGACCCAGAGGTTCTGACCCAGAGGTTCTGACCCAGAGGTTCTGACCCAGAGGTTCTGACCCAGAGGTTCTGATTTAAATCCATCAAGAAACTCTGAAATGTTTTAATTAATGCCAGAAATTATTGAGAAAAATCTTGGAAAATTCTGGGTTTGAAAAGTCAAAAAATTTGTAAGAAAATTTTTTCCTTTTTTTTCCCTGGCACATTTTAAAATTTCTAAATTTTCTGGAAGATTTCAGACATGTGACCTTTACTCCTTCATTCCTGCCCTAATAAACCGTAACGGTCAACCAGGAGTGTTGCAGCCTGCAGCTGCATCAAGCTGCCGTTCTCACAAAACTTTGTCCATATTCTGAATTGCAGTTGTTTCCATTAAACACGAAACGTAATTAAAATCACAGGGATAAGTTTATTCATGCAATCGGTTTTAAGAAAACATGCAGCGCCAGCATCATCCCACCACTTCCTGTCGTCGTCTTCGTGGTTTTGCCAGTAGAAACATCTGGTTGTTGATCATGACTCGTTTGAAGTGAAATAATTATTTCCAATGTTTTTCAAAATCAATGAAACTTCATCAAAAAGGTTTTTCGTTAGTAGTGTGTTTTGTGGAAGGTGTAATAATTGAGTGTAAACGTTGAGTTTGTGTAAAAAATGCAATAAATTCAGGTTGTGACTAAATAAACAGCTGGATTGAATCCAGCAGGTTTACTTTAGAAGAATCTGAACCAAAGAACTGTTTTAAAATTCAACATGTCCATCCACTGCTTGTGGATTTTCCAGAAACTCCACAAGCAGTTTCTGGAAAATCTTCCAGGCATTTGTTGCACAATCATGTGAAAAGACGAGTTTGGAGAGAAAAACCCCAGAGAGCGAAGGGAAACCGCAGCCTGGGTTCATTTTATCTCTGCTTTTCAATGGGTTTACGTTGAAGTCGGAGCGTGTTGGTCGTAAACGGGATCTTCACAGCCGACAGGCAGGAGCGAGCCGCGCGGAAACATGAACCCCAGTCCAGCAGGAAGAACTGAGTGTAATTTGTGATGCTGTGTGTTTGTTTTCGATCCGGTTTGTTTGTTTTAGGAGGCTGAGTGGAGGGGGGGGGCAGAGGATTCCTCTGCAATGAGAACCAGATGATCGCCTCGCTCTCAGGGGCGTCGCTCAAACTTCACTGCTAACATGTTTGGATGATCTGATGGCAATGAAGCCGGCCTCCTGCTGCTGCAGCAGGTGTGTGTGTGTGTGTGTGTGTGGGTGGGTGTTGGTGGGTGGGTGTGTGTGTGGAAGTGGCTCACTCGTCCACAGTACTGACGAGTGTTGGCAGGAAGTTCCCGCCGTTTGCTTGATGCTCCGTTTGTTTTATCAGGATAAAATCAGCTCCACTCTGATGGATGTAATAAACCATATTTTAGATTGATAACAGGAAGTCATGGTCAGTCTGAGCATATTTGGTGTTTCTATTAGATTTAAAAATAAATGTTTCTTGGCAGAGGATGGAGGATTTCCAGTAGCAGTCAGTCTTGCAGTGAAGCTGTTGAAGCTTCTGACTAAAGACTGACATGACATGCTAACAGCTCCATGTCCAAACATCAGAGGTGACATGTCATCAAGTCCAGGATGACATCAGCAGCTGTTAGCTGCTCTGCTAATCCTCCTCCTTTGCTTTTGCTTCTCCTTTTTTAAACCTCTGGATTTCTATCAGATCTTCATCGTTTGTGCAGTTTGGTTTGAGTTTATGTCCAGATGCTTAGACTGACGGCTTGGTGGAACCTCCTCTCTGATGGAAAACATCAGATTTAAAATCCTGACTGGATTTATTTGACTATTTAGAAACGCAGACATGGCAGCAGGTCCAGTGGTTTGAACAGGGTCGGTTTGTCTTCTGGACAGACTGACCCTGTCCACATCATGAGACGGATCCGTCTGTCGCTTCGCTGGTGAGCCTTTGACTTGTCAGCCAGTCATCCTGATCTGGAGAAAACATGACACACTCTGATACACACACACACCCATCTCTGACCCGCCGCCTCTCCCACAGGTCCGCCACGTAGAGCGAGGCGGACCTGTTTCATCAAGCTGGTGAGCAACATAGCGCCGTGCCCTCGCCCAGCCCCGCGGCAGCCTGGGAAATGAAGTGTGCCGGCTCGCGGTGACCTTTGCCCCCTCAGCAAAGCGAGGACTGTGTATGTGAAGCGGCGCCTCCGCAGCAGCGGCTGACATCTAAACATGTCGGTCGCCGTATATTCAAGCACAACCTGGATAAAAAAAGCAGAGTGGGAAGTAAATAACATCCAGGCGTAGCGCAGCTGGAAGCTAACGGCCCCCAGGGTCCGCCTAGCGGCCCCCCAGCAGCCCCCAGCTGGCCCCCCCAGCAACTCCTGGAGCAACGCGCCCAGATGAGCCTGAGATCGCTTCCTCTTCGTGTCAAATCTGCAGAGCTTTAATTGGCTGCCGCTCCACCCGACCTCTGACCTTTCGGTACAAATGACCAGGGCATCCAAGGCAGAGAGAAATTTCCCGTCAGAAGTTGTTTAGCGGCAGGATTCCCCAGAGCTGCTGAGCTGGCAGATCAATGCAGGGGCCACAGGGTGCAAACTCTGCTGCAGCCGCGACATGTTGGGCTTTGAGTCGCATTTCTTCAAGCATTTATTCTGAAGCTGTGAGTCATACAAGCTCTGCAGGTTATCTGGGGAGATTCAGGTCAAAATAAATTAACAGGAGAAATATTCCAGGTTCAGAGGATGAAGGATTATTTTAGTTAGATGAGGCTGAATATTAAAGGAGACATTAATATACCAACTGATGCTAGCAGAGGCTAACTGACGCTAACTGTCGCTAACAGAGGCTAATGGGCATCTGGTCTGGAGTTTTTTGCCATGTTTTGTGTGGATATCAGCAGCATTGTTGATTCTGGTTATTGTATCTGCAGGAAGCATAAATACTTTTAAGGAACGTTTATTCAGCATGTTTATGAGAAAAGATGTACTTTTGTATGATTCTTCATGAAATAATTGTTTTGAATCGAATCATGGCCCAAAAGGTGGAACGAGTGAGAGATGGTCAAAGATCCCCACTTATACCTAAAATGCCTTCTGGCCTTTTTCCAGGAAAAACATGCCGACAACCTAATGCCAAGAAACATCTTTACAACAATCCAGATTTTTGTAATTTTTTGTTAGTCGGTACTTTTATGCTGTTTTTCAGATGATAAAAAGATTCTTTGGAAAAGGTTGGAACTAAAATCCCAGATTTCTGTCATGTTTGTTTTTTTTTAAATAGAAAATGTTGTTTTGAGACGTTTACTGGTCATTAATTGATCCCATTAGCTTAGTAGCTTTTTTTATACATTTGGTTTGCCATGTTGGTTCAGCATCACTTATCAGACATGAAAACTTTTCTCTGGAATCAATTCAGAGCAGGTCAAATCCCAGAACCAGGAAAATATTCAGCAGGGTTCTGATGGGTTCTGATGGGTTCTGATGGGTTCTGATGGGTTCTGAGGGGTTCTGATGGGGTTCTGATGGGTTCTGAGGGTTCTGATGGGTTCTGAGGGTTCTGATGGGTTCTGATGGGTTCTGATGGGTTCTGATGGGTTGCCAGATAACAGGATTGTCATGTGGATCCAGATGTTAGTTGTTCATGTGAAGTAAACAAGCTGCTCTGAAAACCATATCTGCTGTTTTTCCACAAACGGTTCAGCCTGCCGGTCTCCCTGTGCATGTGTTTTCTCCGGGTACTCCTCGCTCTTTGACATGTTCTATGACAAAAGATTTATTTCTCCATTAAAGCTTTGGACGTGAGTATTTCAAACTGGGTTAAGCAGTTTAGTCGAGGTTCTCGACTATCAGATGTTTTCTTTTCTGGATAAATCAAATCAGTTTATAATCATGAGCATCAGAACGAGCATGTGGAACGTCTTTATGGGAGCCATCAGCTGCACACGTTGTTACATTCCCTCTAATCACAATCCCTTTAGTTTGGGGAGAGAATATTTCTCCCTCCACAGGCTGGCAAGGCGCTTGAATAAATTTCCCTGTTGAATGAGCCGAATGGAGAAACTCCTGGCAGACTCTGAACATATGGAAACGGTCAACTGGTTATTGTCTACATCAGTTCCAGTTGTCAGTTTCATGGAGGAACCTCTACAGCCAGTTTGGCATCAGTGAACTGAACTTTACGGCGCACTTTGGACCGGACCGAGTCGTTTCTGGCCCTTTTAGTTAAAAGTGGATGGCAGCCAAAGCTTTCCATGTTGGACTTAGAGATTTACTGACTCAATAAGCCAAGACATCCTTAGTTGGATGGGAGTTAGATTTCCATGTCTGAACACATGACTGTTTGGTTAACCGGTCAGGTTAATGGGAGGACTGGGAGCAGCAGCGTCACGAGGATTTCCAGCCAGAAAGCAGCGGCTAAGATGTTAGCCGGTTGCTTTTTACTGAACGCCAGCACGTTTCGACTGTAACCTACACTTCTTTAATGTTTTAGCACTTCAGGAACTTTTTAGTTTGAGCTGCTGTTGAACTTTAGTCCTGCAAAATATTTCTGATGATTTAGTTTTTAAAGAAATTAAAATCTGCTGTTCTTGGTTCTCCACTGAGTTTCTTGGGTCTTATTGTTTTGAGTATTTGTAGGATTATAAATCATGTAATAAAATTAGCTAATAATCCTTTTCAGTAGAAAATGGTATTTTAGATGTTTTCTATCTGGATTTAAAGCTTGACAGAACAAAATCTGAAGCTTAAGAGCTTTAATATTGATTTTAGGAGCTGATCAGGTTATTACTGCGGTTTAACTCGTCTCCTTTCGGTGGGTGTCAGTGGTTCAAATCCTGTTTGGCAAATTAAAGTTTTTGTTATTTTGTGTCCTTTGCTGCTTCACTTCATCATGGAGTCCCACAGGGTTCCGTTATCGGTCCCCTTATTTTCTCTTTATATCTGCTACTTCTTGGCTTTATGCTCAGAAAAATGTATTTTCTTTCCATTGTTTGTTTACGACTCCCAGATTTTTTCCCTTTTAGAAACACAAATGCTTCTCAATAGACTCAGTTCATTACAGCTGGTCAATTCTGGAAACATGTTTGTTTTATGATCATTTTTCTCTTCTGGGGCCTTGATGAAACGTTCGGACCAGGTTTAAGAAGTCTCCAGCAGGTTTATGCACAGTTCTTCATGCAGTAATGGGAACGGCATACATTTTTTGAGAAAGATTCATTTGAAATGTGGTTGATGCAGTTTGGAGGGGAGGATCTGCAGGCTGTTTTCAAAATCCAGAAAATGAGTCACTGGTGGTTCGGTTCTGAAAACGGTTCTGATACCTGCCTTTATAAAAACATGTCAATGCCTGTTTTAGACCCTTTGCGAGTGGTGCCATTATTTTATTCATGATATGAGTGAATCAGTGTGGTGCATAATGCTTTTTATGCTATTCACACAGAGAAAAGAGATGGAGAGGAAATTGGGCGAAGTGCATGAAATGGAGACGCTGGGACAGAGAAGGGTGAGAGAGAGTGGGAGTGAGACACAATGCAGAGAAAGAAACCAAAGAAGAGGAGCAGGAACAAATATACCAGATTCATGCAGGCGGCAACGAGGCCATCTCTCTCTGCTGCGCCAGAAAGGAAGTGAAAGTGCAGGAACTTCCTGCTAACGTATGTCCAAAACTTTCATAACCTCCTGCACACGATAAAACCCAACATTTAACTCTGGATCCGACAAACACGCAGAGAAGAAACAGTTTTTATGTTTCAGTGCAAAAATGTTCCGACTTTGTGTCTTAAAAGCTGCTTTCAGTGACAGAGTAATGGAATAAATCACCTCCCACACGCCTCCACCTGGCTTCCCATAACAGCTGATTCCTGCAGTTTTTATGAAATGATTACAGCTGAAAACACTTAATAAATGAGGAAAAGTGTCACAAGTTCATCCTCTGACCTTTAAATGGACATTTTAGTCTATATGGCAATCAATTATGAGAAAAATTAGAGCTAAAGAGACAACGGGCCATGCTTTAGGTTATTACTTTATGTAGTTAACAAATGCCAAGGCCAACGGCAGCAGCTACTGGAGGTGAGGCATAAAGCAGGAGTGAAACTCACTAATTACTTCCTCTAAAGACTTCAGATGTTCTGCTCAGGTTTACACTGCTCCTTAAACGCTTTACTAAAAACCATTTCACATTTCAGGAATCAGACCAGTTCAGTTACCTGCAGCCAGAAGCAACACCTGCAGGGAAACAGGTTGATCTGCAGAGATGACAAAGTCCTGAAAGAGGCAACAGACCAAACAGCAGGAGCAACAACAGGTTAGATGAAAGATGGTTTATGTTTAGAAAAGAGGTTAAAATAATTAGCTAATTATCTATTCCAAAAACTGAAGAGAAACAATCTAGTTATGGATCTAGAGCCAATGCGCAGCTTCAGTTCTTCCAGCTGGAAACTAGAGATCATGACCTCTGACCTTAGCCATCAGCATCACATAAAGGTAGTTATAAAGTTGGCCTTCTATCACCTGAAGAACATTTACAGGATTTAATGAATGTTTCATTAAATCTATGGGTTTAATCTAACTCAGCTTCTATGGAGAAAACTGTAAAACAACTGAAACCCTGAGTTCCTTTAAATCAAATATCTGGACCATCATTCACTGTAATCACTTTGGTTTTTTATTTTCTTTCCAATCTAAACATGCTAAGAAAACCTCCTCGCTTTATTTTACATGTGGAAACAGGAATTTTAAATACATTTTAAACACCAACTGCATCTGAATAAGAGAATGGCTGCAGAACCAGACATGAATGGAAATGTTCATATTTACTGTTGGTATTAAAATAGTTAGTTATTGGGACTGATCCCTGAGGGACACCGTCGGCTCCGATGCAGGTGAGAAACCTGAAACAGAACCTCAGTGAAGCTGTAAAATGAATTTATTCCTGTTTGTTTTTGCTCATTTTTACTCCGATTTCAGGGAATCTAGGAAAGTTTTCTAACTTGGAGTTAAATTCCTTCTTTATTTGATTCTTTCTGATTATTTTTAAGACCCAGATCTCCTCCTCCAACCCTCTCCTGCTTCTTCTCTCTTTTATTTGGTTTTGTCCTCGGTGTGGTTTCACCCCAAACTCACCCTTTGCCCCTTGTCTCCCCCCCGATCCCACCGTCCTTCTCAGGTGATGATTACCTATCGATCAGCGGTTCACACAATCATTTGCTCAGTGCTCTAATTGCCTTTTCTCTCCGTGTGGGCTACACAGAGCCAGATCGATGGTCGGCTAATGAGAGGCGTTGTGCAGGAATTGGGCCGGTGGAAGAAGCTAACGCGTGGCTACAGTATGCTAGCTGGAGCTCCACCTCCATTGCTGCTATGATGCCAGTAGCTTAGCTTCATTAGCGCCCGCGCAGCTTTGACCTTTAGTTATATCTATCGATATCTCAGAGAATTATGCATCACATTAAAGCTGCAATTTACCATCCATTAAAACTCAAAGATTTTCCCTCGATTTCATGTGAAATTCTGATGTTGGCATGAAAAGAGACCAATAATGAGTTTCACTGAAACCGTCTGCTCACGTTGCACACAAATAGTTTTACATCCGTCTTTTAACTTTCATGTTATTTTTCGGCCATACTTGCGGATCTGTAAACTTTTCTCAGCTCTTCTGTTCCCACCAGAGATCTGAGACTTCCTGCTGCTGCCGTCGCGGTGCGTCAGTGTTAGACCAGAGGAGCACTCTAATCCCAGACCAGTGGAAGTCTGGGCCAGGAAGCAGCTAGCATTCTGTCAGGCCTGCTCTTCCTTCCTTCAAAAGGGGAAAAACAAGAGAGCATTCCAGAGATGCAAGATGAAGGCGAGCGAGGCAACAAAGTGACATCATACTCGTCATGGCAACCACTAAAGACCATCAAGCCGCCCACTCTTGGTTTGGTACAAAACCCCTTTTTCTGTTTGAGATGCAAAACTAAAGACCATCTCATGTTCACTGTTGGGTAAGGCGGAGGATCTGTGACGCTGTGGGCCTGTTGATGCTCTAATCTGATGCTTGTCAGGCAATCAGTCGAGTCCATCAGGTTTATTAGTGAAGAACCTTTTAGCAGCACGGCGGTTCACGGTTCGTTACACTAAAAAAAACACAAAATGACAGTTTTAAGTGAACAGCTGAACAACTGGTGTCCAAACCTTTAGCTCTGAGGGCCAAAGTCTCCAGGTGAAAGTTTTTCTCTACCATCAAAAGCAAAATATTATGACTTTCTTCTTTTACCTGCAAAATAATAAACAAATTAAAATGTAATAAAACTAACATTAGTTTGACATTTGCTTTATGTTTACATTTGATTTACTTTGTCAATTATTTTATTTGACAGAAATGTATTTACATTTCAGACCAAATGTTTTAGTCTGAAATGTGCAAAAAAATTTCAAAAATGAGAAATTTATTTTCAAAAATAAAGACAAAAAGAGAAATTCTGTTCTAAATGTTCAATTTAAGATAAAAGTCAAGTTTATTTAAGTGAACTTTATTTATGTAGCAACAAGCCGGTTCAAAGTGATTTACATCAGAAAAACAAAAATAATCATAAAACACAGTCAACGACTGAAGCGTTGCATTTTGTAAAGTGTCGTTAAAATCATCAATAAGCATCAAATATATTGATTGTTTCATTGATTAGCTTCTGCTAATCAATGCTGGTTACTGTCGGAAGCAGCTGCAACCAGCTGGTTTAGTCTTGAAGGAACTCAGTGTTTCGGCTGTTTTTCAGTTTTCTGGAAGTTTGGTCCAGATCTGTGGTCATAGAAGCTGAATGCTGCATCTCCATGTTTGGTTCTGATGCAGAGCAGAACCAGCAGCAGATCTTTAATCCGTTCAGTGATTCACAAACGGTATTTATAAAACTCATCCTAAAAACATCACATGTGCATCAGCACCAATCAGGGGCCACACAAAACCATTCCCAGGGTCACAGATGGCCCGCAGGCCGCCCTTTGGACCGTAATGTTTAAAGTTGCTGTTGCTGATGAATCAGATGAAGAGTAGATGTAGAGTAGAGCCGTCTCTGCTCAGTGAGTGGGCTCATATTGATTTCCACCGCTGAACTTCTCTCTCTCCCCCACAGACACAAACCGACGGAGAAGTTGATTAGGAGCGGCTCTAAATATATCCTCCTCCTCCTCCGCCTCCTCCTCTTCCTCTATTCTCTCTCCACAGCCCACTCGCTCTCCCACTCCGGTTCAATCACTCATTCTCTGCGTTTTCTCTCGGACTTTCGCTGCCAAGCGTTTCTCCGGCTTCCCGTTCGCTCGGAGCGCTCCGTTCGTCAGGCCTCCCCAAAAAACACGCAGACGGAGCTGCCAAGTTTGGCTGAGAGGCCGAGGATGATTTCACTGATGGACGGAGACGAAGATGTTTGGGGCGGATTCGTTTCTGATTGTTAAGGGAGTAAAGTTTAGTTTGTTCACTGAGAGCAGCACAGATAGAAACTCTGACTTTATTTCTGTCTGCATGACTCAGTTCACCTGAAAACACCTCACACACTAAACAGGAACACACAGACACACTGAACAGGAACACACTGAACAGGAACACACAGCAGCCTGAATTGCTCATGTCAAACTGTTAGTTAACACAGGAGGAAGTTATCTTCAGAACTTCACAATGGCCAGACATTTTCCTTCCACTCAACTTTACATTTTTATGCTGGGATGTAAATGCTGTAAACACGTTTTTGAGATTTACTGTTAGACTTAGATTTTTTAAAATAAACTGTCAGCTAATTAAAGGTACATTTTGGTTTATGGGAGCTATAGTTATCAAAACGAAGAGAAAAAGACTTGAGATAGACCATTTTGTATGTTGCAAAGCTAAAGTATGAATTTAACTTGTTAAATAAATTTACTGAAATAAAATAAGTTGTTGTGGATGTAAAGCTTTAAAGGCAACCGACCGACCGAACAGGCAACCCGACCAGCACTGCCGACGGAACCGACGAAGCAAGCCGACCACGGGCACGACGGCACCGACCGACGGTAACACGCCAGGCACGACCGGCACCGCACGACACGGGCAACCGCGACGGCACGGCACGAACGGACCGACCGACGACCGACCGACGAACAGGCACCGCACGGGCACCGCCAAGGGCACCGCCCGCACGCCGCCGAACGGGCACCGCCGACGGGCAACCGACCGGGCAACCCGACCGAACAGGCAACCCGGACCAACAGCACCGCCGCAACGGGCACCGCCGGGTACGACCATGCCTGGCCGTCGTTCTGCGCGTCTGCCTCTTAAATCCCATCTTCCCGTTGCTCAGCCAGCCGCTTGGCTCATTGTTTGAAACCACAGCGATTCTCCTAAACGGAGCGTTTTTCAGACAATGAGCGCGGGGGCGTATGGCTTTAGGCATATTTGACAGGATCAAATGACTTACAAAGAAAAGAAAATTCTGTCGTTTATGAAATAATCCCTCCATACTCATTTCATCCACATCCTTCTCCGCGCTTGTTTTGCTCCTTCCTCTCATCTCCAGCAGCAGCTTTCTAAACGGATGGAGGTAAAATGAGAATCTGTATTCAGTGGGAGGTTTGAAGATAAACTGACTTTGTTTAGAATTGAAATACATATCACATATGCATGATGACATAAACCTCAAGGTCTGTCCTCAGATGTGCCTGATTTAGTGAAATAAAGATGCTGGGGGATGTACAAGGTGGTTATCATGCTGATATTGTTTGGCTGAGTGTGTGTGTGTGTGTGTCGGGCTTTGTGATGGTGAATACGGCTCGCTGTGTTCTGCTTTTAATCTTTAATAATTGGTTTAGTGGTTTTAAACAGCAGGCTGCAGATTTAAAGCGTTTACAGGAAAATTGGTTTCATTGCTGGTGAAAATAAAAAAAAAACTTTTTTCTTTTTTTCTTTTCTAAATCATAAAAACACTTTACTGTGAAAGCGCCCTCTACTGGTGGTTGCAAAGATGCAAAACGAGTTTATTTGGCCTCCAACCTGTTAGACTGACTTATTAAATCCCTCCAAGTAACTTTGTTTTATTTAGATTTTAACTCGATACCAGGTCAAGCATAAAAAATACATTTTATTTTGTACTGGCTACCAAAGGAAAACATTTTACATCAAATAAATTTTTTATTTCAGGATTCTTTCAGAGTCACTCAGATCTTTTCCAACATTATTAAGAACGTTTTCACTCCTGCTAGCCTGGCAGAACCGGTTTGATTGGAAATAAAAACTCCATCATGTGCTCCACCTGCAGCTGCTGAGGCAAACCAGCCTGTTCCCCTCCTGGCCTGTGGGGGCGCTGTGCCAAGAACCACTGAAGGAAACAACACAAAAACCTCTGAGTTTTTGTGTCCTTCCTGCTTCACCAGATGGAAACAAGATGGAGGCGTCAGATTTTAGCGGCTGGAGGATTTCTCTTTAGTGTTTGGCTAAAGACCAGCAGCCATTTCTGCTGCTAGCGCTAAGCTAGCACGTTAGCTTTGGTTGTATTTACCCAGAATGCCCTGAGCTGTAGTCCACTTCCTGCTTTTGGAGCGGTCTTTGGTCCGCTTGGCGTTCAGATATGCATTTGAATCGAACCAGAGTTCACTTTGACCGAACCCAGATGGACGTTTGTAGACGAACCAGAGTTAATTTTTTTTCCCTCAGCTCTGACCTCTGGACTCTTAAGACGAGTTGAATAAGAAACTTTGCATAATGTGAGGAAGTAAGAAAAGGAGAGAAAGGAAATCCACAGAGAGCAAGGTGACAACAGGTTTCTCTGTTTGCATGGATTATAAATAAACTCTCACCTGCCGGCTCTTCCATGCACACTGACATTTTTATGCTTTGCTAACTTGTAAGTGTGCAGCAACACCTCCAGCTCAGAGGCGACGGGCCTGCCGTTGAGATTATCACACAAATTACAACTGCAGAGACGAGAGCCGGCTCGCATTGATCTGAGGGTGTGCGCACGTTTAATTCCTGCTTGAGCACAGACGGAGGAGAAGCAGTGAGAGATGCTGTCAGCCATCGCCTTCCTCCTACTCCTCATCCTCTGTGAAGCAGATGTCCAATCGGGTCTATTTAAAGCCCGTGCAGGATGGCTGCTGATGCTGAGCGCCGGGCTGTAGCGTTGGATTACTGTTACGTCTTCAGCAAACAACGCTGAGCTCAAATTCTCAGCTCCTTTCCTGGCCCATGAATGAACCCTGAGCTCATAGTTTCCATAAAAAAAAATCATTTTTTACTGATAAACTTCAGATTTTGGATCTTTTGGTTCAACAAACTGCAGCAGTTTTCCAACAATCTGACTCTGACGATTATGAGAAACAGACACGACTCTGACACTTTCCCCAAAGAGCCAAACGAGGAGCTGAGAGAAGGTGGGACTTGGCTGTTTGCTTGTCATTCTTCAGCAGAGATGATGCATCTGCTGCCACGTCGAGGAGAGAGAGGGAAAGAGGGAAGAAAGGCAGTTATCAACAGGATGTGGCGGTGTCAGACAGGAAGTGAGCGCTGACGGCTCTGCAGACACGCACATGTTCTGCAGGACTCGGCTCAGTGTGGTCACTCTGATACTATACGAGGAACTGAGTTTGAGACGGTAGGAAGTTAATGTGGAGATGCACCAATCAGTCCGATAGATGCTTTTTTTCCAGAAAGTCTTATTTTTTCCAATTAATTAATTTCACCAAAATTGACAAGTTCAACATTTTAGGTCCATAAATGCATCAGATCAGATTTGAAAGAAAGCTAGAAATTAATATTGACACAAAAACAAAATAACCTGATCAGATAATGTCAAAGTTCCATTTTCCACCAGAAAGTTTCAGCTTTTGGTTTACCTGGAGTCATGATTTCTAAAAACTTTATTCTGTGAGCATATTAAAATCCAACCAAATATTATCTAAATGATCATAAACACACATCATTCCACGCTAATGAAAGAGCTGCCATAAATCTGCAGAATAATCATCAAACGCTATGAAGATGAAAAAACCTTTCGTGTCCTGTGGAGATGATATCGAAACGCCTTGTTTCAGTAGAAGTTTCTACTTTTTCTGGTTGAACTTTTTCAAAATTGTAAATATTTCTGATTTTTCAAGTGGAGACATTTTTAAGCTATTTATATTATATATATATTTAGTCAATGATGAGTGGGGTCATCCACTGCAGTCGTTTTTCCTCACTTGGTCCACTTTAGTTACAAATCTAAAAAAAATTATCAACAAATTTTCTGATTTATGCAGAACAAAAATCAGCGTTTTATTGTTTCTCTGCTTTAGATCCCATAATAATATAAAGACTGAATTATTCTTCAGGGATTTATAAGAAAGTCTCTGGAAACAAATCGGGGGGCCCATGTCTGCCCAGGGCACCGTTCACACAAACACCGCCTCTGTTGGTCATTATAAAAACTAAACAAAGTTCTGGTTGTCCTCAATAAATGTATTTTAGTTTCGTATTTCGTAATAAAACCAATCAGAATGGACTGCGAAGTTTGAAATGAGATCATGTATTAGTGAAGAAGCGGTGGTCGCTGCCTGGTTCTGGCTCACAGCGCGAACCGAAGCAACAGAAAACCAAACGCGACACAAACAGTTTTCTGGTTACATTCTGGAACATCGACTGATGCCGCTGCGGGAGTGCATGGCTGCGTTTCTGCAGCGGCTGCCAGCTTCTGGAGGACGGAGCAGAGGAAGCTCTGAGCCGCGGCTGCTGCGCGCAGGCTGGGATCGGGAGGGGGCGGAGAGAGAGAGAGAGGAGAGAGAGAGAGAGAGAGAGAGCGAGCAGTGACAGCGCTCATCACCCTCTGAACAACCAGGACGGTTCGCATCCCTTCCTTCTCTGTCATTCGCAGACGGACTTTACAGCCTTTGCGCCGCTTTTTTCTTTCGGTGGTTTTTCTGCTGCTCCTCCTCCCGCCCTCTCCCGGTGCTGCCAGCCCCGCCAGCCGACCATGGTTTCTATAATTTCAGACCTGGACCCTCTGAAAAGCTGGAACGTGTTAAGGTAAGCGGCCGGGAGTCTCTCCACACCGCAGCCGCGGAGCGAAGCGCCGCGCCGCGCGGTGGCAGCACGGAGGCGCGACGCGGCGCGGCGCTCCGAGGAATGAAGGGTGGGACGCGGGGCGCAGGCGGCGAGGTCGCGGCTGCGCTGCGTAATTACGCGCGGTTTGCGCTGTTTTCCGCTCTGCCCATCTCATTAACCCTCACCTCCATCATTCCCAAACTTCTCCCATTTCAGCCTAAAAGTGGGAGCAGCAGCCCCCCCCCCCACGCTGCGCCCCCTTTGCCCCCCCCAGCGTGCTCCCAGAATCAGTCCGCCCCTCCAGGAATTTGTCCTGAAACATTTCCTCATGGCTGGCTGCCTGCTGCAGCGGCTGCTGCTGAACATTACATCTCATCTCCAGCGGTTGCACACACACACACACACACACACACACCCACTGGAACAGAGCTGATCCTCTGTGAAATGCATGAGGGCAAAGGTGAAACATGTCTGTCAAACAGCTATTAAAGTCAAAGTGAGGGAGCTGCCGCCGTCATTAAGCATCTCAGCCTATGAATTTAAAAACGGCCGTTTGCATATTTCAGCCCGTTTGATAAATAAGTAATTTTCCCCCGACTCCCTGGGCGGGGAGAGAGAGAACCCCCAAACACCCTCCCATTACTTCCTCTCCTCTGCTATCATCCCACCATCATCGTCCTCCAACATAGAAACGGCTCTGAGGGAGAACAGGCAGGTTGTGATGTCATTCCCAAACGTCTGACCCCAAACTCCTGATAATCACTGATTGATATTCAGATTCGGGCGCCAACAGGTCAGCAGGGAGCCGGAGGTGTGAGTCCAGATCGGATTCCTTTGCCTCCGCTGCGCCGCCGGGTCGCCACTCAGAACGCCGACATGGTGGCATCCAGCAGGAATCTCTGGTTATCTGACAGCCATGACGGGAGGAAGATCAGCAGGGCGTGTCTGCTCCTCTTCCTCAGTCAGGAGAAACAGGCGAACATGAACTCCACATTCCTACACACCCACACACACACACACACCGCCTCCTGCAGCTCCACTCTGAATGGACAGTGCATACAGCTGGGGGCTTGACCTTTGACCCCTCCATGTCGGATGGAAGTCAATGTAAAGGCCCCATGAAAACACGGCTGTGTGTGGGGGGTGTTGGTGTGGGGGTGTGGTGTGTGTGTGTGTGTGTGTGTGTATCTCCCAGGTTTACCTCTGGATTCTCGGGTCGGTTCGGAGTTCAGCTCCAGCCTCAGTTTATTTTGATTCAAATCAGTGAATTTTCAGCCGAACGTCTTTAAATCTCCTGCTGCTCCTGGCGCAGTTTGATTCCCGTCCAGGGAGACGAGGACGGCGCGTCCTCCACACCTTTAGCAGGACGCTTTGGGTGACGCTGCCTGCATCAGCATTTGACGCAGGATTGGACGATGAGATTCGGTCATGTGATGAGCTTTTTCTGTCGATTCTTTGGGTTCATAAACCGCTTGGTGCCGTTCTCCATGTTTGATTCCTGATCATCCGCAGATTCAGTCGTTTCTCCCGCCGGGTTCGGCCCGTAGACGCCAGTCCGACACGGGAGGCGTGTTCGTTAGTCGCTCGCCGTCAGGCCAGCCTCTGTAGCGGCAGAACAACAATCTGAGTGACGGAGGCGGACGGGGCGGCCCGACGGAGACGAGTTCTGATCTCTGCTGAGATACCAGAATATTTACAGGAATATTGTTTTAAAATACAAACGATGAATTATTTTAAAAAGTAAAAAGGTTTTCTGATCTGCATGTTGGAGCGTTTCTGCTCGTCTGCTGCAGGTGTAAATAAACAGAAACATTCCCGTCTCCATGCTGACTCACTCCCAATCCGCCACAGCGCTGCGTTCGCAGGTTTCCCACTCTGTGTGTGTGTCTGCGTGTGTGTGAGAGGTTTCTCTGTTCTCGGACTCTTTGTTCTCGTCCCGTTGTCTGCGTTCGCTGCCTGTTCCTGCGTTAGTCTGGTTTGATTTGCTCCAAAAGTGAGATTGCCCTCCGCAGGCTTTCAGATCACACACACACACACACTCGCAGACGGAGGACATTTTCTGTCTCTTTAATGTTATTTCTGACTAAAACAAGTGTTGTTTCCTGTCGCTGCAGATGCAGAAGCTGCGTTTTCATTTATTTCTTTATTTTTCTCAGTCAACAGCAGCCGCAGGGATTTCAAACACAACTGTAACACACTCAGCGCTGTGTGTGTGGGGTCGGGGGGGTGTGTGTGTGTGTGTGTGTGTGCGCCAAGGTGTTGCTCATGTTGTGAGGACACAAGTCAGCATTGAAGTGCTTTAATTCAGACCTTAAGCTGTGTGTAATGGCTGCCCTCGGAGTCGGGTTGATTAGTGGAAATTAATCTTTTGTGAAGATGATGTTAATTGTTTTTTTGTTTTTCTGTTTTCATCATTTGATTTCTGTTTGCAGCTTTTATTGTCTTCTTCTCTGCGTGGTTTCTGCCCTTTCTCTCTCCCAGTGCCGTCACCGACTGCTGGGGGCCGCGGGCACAAAGGCCCCGCTGCAAAGTTTCATTTATTTTATTAAAACTGTTCTACTAATTTTATTTATTCATACAGTTTTTAGACGTTAATGCATATTTAAACTTAAAGAATCCGACTTTTTGCTGAATGTTTATGCCCTCTGGTAATTTCAGGATGTAATAGATTGAAATGTTTTAATATCATTTTCATCTTGCAGAAAGGCTCCTAAAGTGTTGCTTTTAGTTTAGCTCCTTCATCAGCATCATTCAGTTTATTCCATATAAATTAATATTTTCTGCTATTTATCAATAATTTAGTTTTATTTTTTTTTACTGGTTTTTTTGCCAGGTTAACATGATCAGTGCACCTGGGTTGTTGGTCTCATGTATGCATATATTTTTTATAAATTTTGACCATTTATTCATTTTAATAACCTCCAGAAATGTAACTGTTGCTGCGGTCCCCTGCTGCCCCCCCCTGCTACCACTCCTGCAGCCCCCCTCTCTTTATCACTATTTTTCCACCTGTTTTTTCATCTACATCTCATTTTCAGTTGTTTCCCAGCGTTCCCTTCTCCCTGGATCTTCCGCTCCAGGTTCGGCCTAATGCCGCCAGTCCACAGTGACAAATCTGTTTAATAATGCAGCGCCTGGAGCGCGGCTCCCTCACACACACAAACACACACACGTTCACACTAATCACTCCCTCCGGCTGTGTTTTAGTGCTTTACTTTGTTATAGTCTGATTCTCAGAGGTATTGCACCAGCAGCTCTGAACCTGAGTGTTTCCCCCAGCGGCCAAACAACCCGCTTTATGTCGTTTGGCTTAACAGACACGAGTGCAGATTTCTTCCTCCTCCTCTTATTCTCAGCTCCTCACAGCCATCATCTTCATGCAGATCTGACCTGAAGGTGGGAAAATGACTCTCGTTTGAATGAAAAATCTGTTCTTCTTTGCGACCAAATGTAGTTGAGAGATCGAGATGAGGATGGAGAGGAAACGAAACCCTGGCTCTCTGCCCAGGGAAAAGGAAGAGGGGGGATAATCTGTGTGTGTGAGTGATGGAGGCTGGAAGTGACGCCAAAAACCAGAAAGAAACGGGCTGGAACATCGTACTGAGTGTTTGGCAGGGGTCACGGCGGCGGGTCAGAGCGAGGCTGAGCAGCGCCACGGGCCAAACGCGCACAAACTCGTCTTCCTCGCCGTCTTCATCCATGTGCTGCTGCTTTTCGTTTGCTTCAGTGTAAAAACCTCTTCAGCGTGAAGCAGGTTTTTTTAATCGTCCGGCACTCAGAGACGTTTTCTGAAGATTCAGAGTCAGAACTAAATGATCGTCATCTGAGGGAAAATCAGAGAGCGGATGAATTCAAGAGGCCTGTGAGCGCCGGCGCTGCGCTGCCCCCGCCTCGCTCTCTGGCTGACGGACGTGTCACGCTGCGAGCGTTACCATGCAGACTGCGACCCCAACAGAGGAAACAAAGAGGAATCAGAAACGTCTGAGAAAAGGAGGGATGGGTTTCGGTCTGAGCAGAAAGAGGCGGGAACAGGAAGTGAAGCCGGCAGGTTCCAGGTAGAAACGCCTCCATGTTGGGTTCTGGCAGCCAGAGCCTCAGTTAGCCTGGACTTGGTGTCTTTTTCATTGCTCTCCATTAAATAGATGCACATGCTGCTGAAAGTGGAGCAGCGCTGCAGGGTGGAGTCCTTCTAGCAGGAATATTTGTGTGATGTAATAGACAGAGCTGATTCTCTCCAGACCCAGCTGGTTGTGCAGAGAAACCCCCGTTAAGCTGCAGAGTCTCTTGTTCTCAGGCTTCCAGCTTAAAAAACACAAAATCACAATCAGCAGGAAAACAGAGTCGTGTCTTTTTCTGCATTGACAGTTTGACCTTAAGGTTGGATCTGCAAACAACAACTTTACCGTGAAGTGTTGCTAAATCCTTCAAAAGGTCTTGCTCCACAGATCTGCTTTTAGATCATTAAAACTCTTCCTGTGCGAACCTGAAGCGATGGTTTTACCAGAACCTGAAGAACCAGAGACGTCATAGAAAGAGGAACGTAGCTTCTCTTGAATGCAAGTGAAACCTGCATTCTTTGTTACGCCCAGCAGGGGGCAACACACAAATGATCAAAGTTATTATTTAAATAATACAAAACATTAAATCAGTGATAATCTTTAAGTTTAGGGCAGGACGGTAAGGAAGACTTTGCTTTTGGTCGAATCAGAGATCTGATTCCTTTTTAACGCCAAAAAACCTGAATTAATTTTGTTCTAAGAAATGTTTACATTGGAGGAGAAATGTGCTGCTGGTTGGTTGTTCAGCTAAAACGGGTGAAACGTTTCAGTTCTGATGCATTTAAGGAAAACAGACAAATATTTTCAGTATTGGAGTCATTTTGGAACCACAAACTGTTAGCAGATAAAATCTTCCTTCCAGATGCTGATAACTATATTAGTAGTTCAGACATAAATACACCTGGATGTGCATCAATACTCACAGTGGAGGCCTTTTTGGCACAAGTACAAGCCGACATCTATCTGTGCTTTTGGGGCTTCAGCCAATCAAGGTTAAGATAAATGAACGGCTCTGATTGGCTGCTTTCAAACAGCAGCCAATAACAGGTCAGCTAGCATTGCTCTAACATACTTCAGCCATCAGCTGCATTTTATTTGGAATATTTAAATATAATCTACAAAAAACTGCATATAACCAGATTTTCCATTAATAATTCAGAAACGTTCCTCAGAAAAATCCAGGAATTGGTGAATATGCAGAGATCCAGCAGCTACACTTTGAATAATTTACTAACTTAATTTTCAATTAACTGGTCACTGATTTGATAAAGAATATCCAGAAAGCTGGACATGATTATAACTGAACTGGACAGGAGCAAACAGTTCATCCATGAGGGAAACAAAAACAAACGTTTTCTGTTCAGTTTAGTCCTTCTGTATTTCAGACCATTTCAGCTTTTGTTATAATCCCTCCGATTCGGCCATCTTTGTTTTGGGCCAATGTCTGGACTGAAGGAAAACCTCTGCAGACTGCAGCCGGGGGGCGCTCTGCACACGCTGCAACTCAGAGGAAAACATCTTCTACTGTTAAAAACCTTAAAATCTCCTCAGGTTGCTTCTTATGTTTGATTAATTTATTCCCATCAGGTTTGCTTGTTTTCTCTTCCAGAATCACTAACGTCTAATTTAGTCGGAGCACTTCACCTTCATTAGCTGCAGCTTTATTGTTCATGTTTCAGCCCATGTTGGATTAGAGAGCTGCCACTAGAGCCGGAGGGAAGCGGCGCATTGAGGGCCTGATTCAACACACGATGAGATGAAACTTTTATCTGCCCAAAGCTGAAACGTTTCAGCTGAAACCAGTGGAGAGCCTCCAGGTCCAGGTTTCCAGCTGAATTTCCACCTGCAGCTGCTGGTTGTGTTCTAGTTTTGTGTTTTCATGACGTAAAGCTCTTTGAACTGCCTTGTTTCTGAATTGATTGGTTGATATTGAAGCATCAGGCAGAGGAGTTCCAGCACAACCAGTGATGGTCCAGGAGAGATGAACAGATTAGGGTTTTATCTGTTGCCATGGCTACCACCTGGCCTGTTGTGGTGAAGCTAGACGACCATTTACCTGTTATTCGATGTTTCAACACAAATAATGAGAAAAAAGTTATTGTAGATGAGGTTTCTGTTTAAAGCTGTTTTGAACAGAAACGTGACTCATCCTGATGTCGGCTGTGAAGCACGGCGGTGGACGCCTGAGGCTGTGGGCCTGTGGACGCTTCATCAGAATCGGTCTATTCCAAGTTTTGCTGCTAACAGTGTCTGTACACAAATACAGAAGAATGGTGTGTTTTTGCCGTCAATAATGAGCGTTGTGACTTCCTGTACTTGATGGAGGTTGGAGCGGGGTGTACTTACTTTTAACCTGACTGTATTTGGTGTTCTTACGTTTTCCACGTCCTGCCAACAGGAGACCAAACCAGAGCGACGACCTCTCTCCTTCTTCACCTTCGTTAGGCCTCGTTTCCCCAGCAACACATTAAATACACCTGTCATCTGCCACTAATCATTCTCAACCTAAAAACAAGAGTCCTTCAGCACTGAAAGCCTGATGTAACCCTGAAGGCCGGCCATGTTTTTATAGCTGCAACATTATTTCTGTAAATCGCTGGAAACATGCAGGATCTGAGCGTTTAGTTGCGGCTCTGCTTTCACTTTTACATAATAAGATGAACTTCACTGCAGACTGAACTGTTCAGCATTTCAGGTCAACAAGGATGTAAAAGCTGCAGCTTGTTCCTCATGTAGAAATAGTTACTACTTGGTCTTTGATTAGATTAAAAACATGGATACATAAGCAAGAACAAAATCATTAGTTTAGCCTGAAAAGGAGAAGGAATCCTGCAGCTTATCTCAATTTAATGAAATATTTTACTTACTGACTCAATATTTATCAAAATTTATTAAAACCATTTTAAAAAGCCAAAAACATTTATTGGCCTCCAACAAGCAGCCATTTTGAAACCTCATCTCTGCTTCACTCGGTTATTAAAATCTGAATAAATGTTCAAATGACGACACTGAAGGTGCTCCGTACATTGCTAAAAGAATTTATTCTGAAAACATTTAAACCTTCATTTATAACTGACATGTTTGGTTCAGAACGAGGCGTTTAAACCAAACCCAGATCATGAAGCGTTTAACTAACCCGTTTATTAACTAGTTTATTAACCCGTTTATTAACTAGTTTTTGTTCGGTGGAGCAGCTTCTCATCGGCTCACGTTTCTCATAAATATCTGATGTTCTGATTCGAACCACTTCTGTCCAAACGTTCCCTTGTTGGTGAAAAGCGTCTGTTTTAAACAAAGACGTGTTTTTCCCGTTTGATGCGGCGCGGGCTGCTGTTGCTGTGGTTACGGGCCGCTGGAAGCCCCCCCGACTGCCAGAGAGAAACTTTGAAACTTCGCTGTGCGCCGCTGCAGCCGTGTTTCCTTTGTGTCAGGAAGCAGAAGAGCACTCGTCGGTGCCACTTTGTCATTGAGAGGATTTACCTGATGGCGGGTTATTTTTGGATTGCCACTGATACTTGCATGTTGTACTACAACTCCATCTTTGAAATGAAATTGCTTTCATGTCTTTTTCACTCTGAGGAAACATTTGGGAACTTATTCTGGATCATGTCTGACTAAAACTGTGAGTTAGGAAACCGAGCAGCAGGTCAGTGTTCATGTGAATATCAGGAATGAGCCGCCTCACCTGGATAAACCAGACATATTGTATAAATCTCTGCTGTTTCTGGTGTCAACCTGCTGAACGTGCAGCTGAGCTTCGCCACCAGCATGATGACATCACTTCCTGCCCGGCGCGGCGTTTGGAGGAGAGGGCTGCAGCGTCTCTGAGGTTACAGCCAGACTGAAGCGTGAGCGTTTGGCTGGCTATTAAATGGCAATCACACACAGAAGAGCTCTTTTATAGACGAACACATTTCTGCCTAATGGCTCTCGGAGTGGAGTCGTCCAAATATGACATTTTAAATGAAATCCCTCGGAGCAACGGCGTCTATTAAAACCTTTACTGAAATGTCTCCATTTGTCACTTTTTCATGTGATGAGGATGAAATTTGGATTGTAACCTGAAATTCTCAGCTTAGTTATGGGATCAGGGTAATGGTGTCATGCACGGTTAACCTGCTGCTGCAGCGCCTGCCGGACCCGACATCATTACAGCCTTTTGGCGCTTAATGGCGGCCTGAGGGTGGAGTCGGTCCTCAGCGGCCCCCCACCACCCCGACACATTAACGTCGAGTGCTCCTCATATCCGCAGCTCTTAGCTCCCATCTCCAGCCTGCCGCCTCCCTCCATCTTCACCTTTGTGCTCCGGCCCAATCTCCACGTTCCTCCGGCTCATTTTGAGTCGTAATTGGACAGGAGTCCCAGGAGAGGTTGGCCGGCACGCCCCGGCTGGCGCAGTGGAAACACTCAGAGTCACGGTGGATGAGCTCTGATCGCTGTCCAACATCCTGAAACCGCCGGAGACCGGCTCAAACCGCCGAATCCGGGCTGGTCAGGGCAACAAGCGGCTTCCATCCACAGAAACGTCTCAGAGGTGATAAACTCCAACCTGCGACGACTAAAACCCGGATCACAAACTGATCAAATTAATATCTAAAAATGACATCAATAAAATACAAAGTTAAGTGGATGAAAATGACAATAATGCAAATAAGTAACAAGAAATTATTAAAAAAACCTGCAGGTGTGAATCTGGTGAAAATCCAGAAGTTTGACCAAAGTAAGAGAAGAAATATTTAATAATAAAATTACTCAAAGATAAAAAGTACAGAGCAGTTAAATACTCTTGGAAGTAAATTTACTCCAAATAAATGAAACTAGTTCCAATTAATCTTGATGCTTTGTTTTATAAAACATAATTAAAAACCAAGAAATTTGAAAATTTAAAGCAGCTTATTGATATGAATCTATTTCTTTCAATGTTTTTCTGATCATAGAAAATGTGGAATAATATTCATGAACAGTTTTTCTCTTATTGCTGGGAAATCAGAGGAACTGAATTACTGACTGATGCAGCTGAGAAAAGATTCATAACTTGTTATTCATAACTTAAATACAGTGAATACAATCTATTGTCATTTCAACTTGAACTAAAATGTTGTACAATAGTAGAACTAGACAGAAATACTAGGATCAGCTTGTGTTATACTTGCTACTGTCTGTGTCAGTACTGGTGAAAGTGTTCCAGTACTTCCTGGTCCGATCCGGACCAGTGTCTGGTGTTCCAGTACTTCCTGGTCCTGGTCTGACCCGGACCAGTGTCTGGTGTTCCAGTACTTCCTGGTCCTGGTCCCCCCGTCCGCGACCAGTGTCGGGTGTTCCAGTGCTTCCAGGCCCGGATGATTTCTGGATGAGGCGTTCTCTGCAGATCGACAGCCCCGTGTTTGGGTTTCTCCCCCAGCAGCTGTGGTTCTGGTTCTGGATGAGCCCGTCTCGTCGGAGCCAGGAACATTTGGATAACGTCCTAAAAGCTCCTCTCTTATTGCCACAGCTCCAGCCCAGATATCTCCAATCTCTCCTTATCTGCTCTGCTTTATTGCTGATTCTTCACAAGCACTTGACAGCTGAGGGGAGGGGATCGGCCCGATCGGGTCGCTCCCCGGCGCACACCTGCAGCTCCCCCCAGAGGCCGCTTCCTCCTCGCAGACGGAGCGGCAGGATCAGGTTGTTCAGTTCTTGCTGAAAAGCTCCCAGAGGGTCTGAAATGTTTGGTTTTATGGAGCCGTTCTCGGTTCTGACCCGTTCGCTCAGCAGTGGCTGCTGAGTACCTGGTGTGTGTTTGGCTCAGGTGTGTGTGTGTGTTTGGATACAGGAAGGGTGAGAAGGCCATCAGTGAATCGCCAGCGGATTAAAGCTGCCTTCTTAACGACAGTAAGACGCTTCTAATTTTCAGGAAGGTTTCGTTTCTCCGCTCTTCCTTTTCCTCCTCCTCTTCAGCTTTCAGCGCTCTATTCATCAGCGAAGGAATGCTGCTGCAGACGGCTTTCAGCAGAGGAGGTGTTTCTGTGTTTACGTGTTAAAGTGGCTGCATTGTGCTGGAGCGGCGGCGGCGCTGCTGAGCGGCGGCGGCGCTGCTGACGCTCAGCCGTCCCTCTGCCTCTGCTGCCTGTTTGTTTATGGAGACGCTTCGTCTCTTAACGCGCTCACCCTCATTAATTCGCCTGATGGTCTTTGATTTGCCGGGCATCACTAAGTCGCATTAAGAAATGTATTTCTCAGCTCTTACTTAACGACGCTTCCAGAACCGACGCAATTAAATGCACATTTAAATGCTGGAGGTTTCCCTCTAAATTCATGGACAGAGACAAGCGCTTGATTAGCGCCCACAGAAAATTAGGCAGCCAGGGAAAGGTGAATGCTGATGTTTTTTGGCGCCGTCTCTACTGAGCTTTCTAGTTGAAAGCACACTCTTCATCCTGTTATACCAAGCTAATAAAGCATCTGCAATTATACTGGATTTGGAGAATGAGGCTAATTATTCTGCAAAATAACCCAAGTGGAAAATATTCACATTTTGTTTCACTTTTGCTTGAAGAGAGAAGTTTGCAGTGAGAGGAGGAAGATGTGTTCACAGTTTGCTCCTCATCATTAAACATCTTTATATTAACATTTAAAGGATGAGCTGCAGTTTCCTCTGTTGAAGCTTGTTGTCTGAGTGAACACTGTGACTCTGCAGGTCTGGAAACAGAACCAAAAACAATCCTCACATTAAACTCAATCGGAAGTTTTTCTACAACTGTTTTTGCTTTTTTTTTTGCAAACAGAATCACTGACTTTTGGTGCTATTATAGGAATTATGAACATCTTTTCCTGATTTAACTCCTAACAGTCGTCCTAAAAGGTCATGATTTACATTTTAGCATTTTAAACAAACATTTTATGTACATATTGTTCCTTTTACTCCTTAAAGTTTAGATGTTTGTATTTAATGTCCGAAGTCAGATTTCTGGTTTGTGGCACAATCTGGCAATAAATCTGATTCTTTGCTCTTTAGGAATAGTTCAGATTATTAATCCAAAAAAAGACAAAATAATTTCTGGTCTGTGGATATCAATGGATTTCTGCGTCTCTCAAAAATATAAACTCCCAATATTTATGTTAAAGTCAGATAAATCGATATTTTCAGGGACAAATTTCACCTGCAATTAGATCAAATCCACAAATACTGAGCTGCAGATTGATGAGGTCCACTGGGTCAAAACCAATAAATATATTTCAGATCTTTTCTGTTTCGTTGTTGAAAATAATTTGGATGTGCAGGTCGGATGGATCAAACAGCCTGATCAGCTCATCTATCGACAGTGAAGATCTTGGATCAATTCCTGCTCCAATGAGCTTCAACCTGCTTTTCTTCAGCAGTGGAGTCTAGAGCAGTGAGCCTGGGTGTTTGAATGGAGCCTCCTCTTTTTGCTGTTCAGTTTTCCTGAGGAAAGTCAACAGCATCAGTTTAAAATAATATTTTAAATACAGTTTGACTTTAAGATTCATTGTCAATAATAACTGCTCCATCTGCTGAACCGTTTATTCTTCCTGCAGTGAGGAAGCTGATAATTTGTCTCAGTGAATAAAAACAGATAAATGCAAGGTTTCTGTTATCTTACTCTTGCATCAACAGAAGGTTATGTTCGTCATATTTCCAGTTTTTTCATCAAACCGAGCTGTTCTTCATCTTTCTGTTAGATTTATATCAGAAACATTAAAACTGAAAGTACAGCCTGTGCTGTTTCAGGGTCAGGGACGCTACGGCAGGTGTTGAGGCTCAAACGTTCACCTCCGTCCAGCTCCG
Source organism: Phalloptychus januarius (assembly GCA_902982915.1). Lineage (NCBI taxonomy): Eukaryota > Metazoa > Chordata > Actinopteri > Cyprinodontiformes > Poeciliidae > Phalloptychus > Phalloptychus januarius. The sequence continues at coordinate 12,860,475 of CADWAE010000474.1, read as the reverse complement.
TAAATCTACAGTTTACAGCTAAACGCCCGTCTGTGTGTGAGCAGCGGCTGTAACTCAGAGCGGAGGCGTTTCAGGGGCGTCCAGGTGAACCGCAGCTCTGTTGGTGACCTTCTCTTGACCTCCGTTAGAGCAGAGCAGGTCTCTTCCTCTGTGTCTGCGTTAGCTTAATGCGTTCACACTGAGAGCCCTTCCTGCTGTTTAAGTCTGTGAAAACATCCAGCGACACGCTCACCATCGCAGGACTAAAGCGCCTCCTCACATTCTCTTTATGCGTCGCCGGGCAGAAACATCTCTCTGCATTTTTTGGCTTTTTATTAAAATTCTTCAGATTCTGCCGACCCACCCGGAGCCATCATGGCTGCCTGTAGTTGGAAGTTCCTGTAATGAGATGCCAAATAAGCGCTGCCTGTTCGCTAGCTGTCAGCTGGCTAAAGTAACGATCTAAATGTGTTCAAATCTGGGTTTGTGGATCTCTTGCATGTTATTGATTTTGCACATGTGCACAACGCTGGAGGGCAAGACGATTGTTTTACATGCCATGCCAACATATTTATAGTTTATTCTATCCATTCAGCTAGTTCATGCTAACATTAGCATTAGCTGCATGTTTAGCATAGAGATGCTGTTTTAGCCTTGAATAGCTAGCTGCTAGCCTAACTCCTTTTAGCTTAACTTGAACACAACAAGAGTCTTTTCCAGTTTCCTCTCAGAGATGACTGTATCCGTTAGCGGGGTAGCTTGTGCGTCAGATCTATGGATGTGACAGAAACAAGCGAACACAAAGGTTCCGGCTAGGAACCTTGTCTACATTTGTGCTGGGATCATAAATATATATATATATTTAATGTAAATTCTGTTTTCCACTCTGGAGACTTTTAGCTGCAGCCGCTAATATTACCCGTTAGCAGCTGCAGCTTGTGTGTTGGTTTCATGGATGTACCAGGAACGATGGAGCTCAAAGGTTCCACTCTGAACTTTAGTATGTTAAAAAAAAATCTATGTAACTAATTAATCAAAATGTTTCTAATTATTCAGAGTAAATGTGATGAGGCATCGAGGAGCCAATCACGTTGCTTTAAGTCAAGATTGTTGTGGAACTGCAACGTTGAGCTAAATAAAAGCTGCAGACTGTGGTGTGATTTGTTTGGACCGGTGTGTTGGTGGTCAGAACCTGAGCCGAGCCGGCCCGTTCTCAGAGCCCACCGTCTGCGCCAGCCTGAAACAAGATGTCGGTGCCGCGGCGATGGTGGAGCCGCGAGGCCAGGCTCAGGAATCCAGCTCAGGCTGATTAAGGCCATTACTTCATAACAAGACACGGCTGTTTTCTAGGAAAACTGAGAGCATGACATGGACGTAAAATAAATCTCTACCAGAGCTAATGGCTGAGCGGATTGCTCCGCTACATTTATTACCTTGTTGGGCAACCAGGCGCAATCAATCCAAGAATTCACTTCTTCATTTAATTCTGTCGTAATTGCAATGAGGCTTTTAAACCCTGCAGTCCCGTTTGCGCCGGCCTTCTCTTCACATCATTAGTTTCTCTACCTGTAGTCAGAACAGCTGCGGCTTTACAAATACCCACACAGGAGAAGAAGCGTCTTTAAATGGACGCCTGGAGAACAGGGAGGTTTTACTGGATGTGCTGAAGCTGAGCGGCGCTCGTGGCAGGAAGGCTTCTTATCAATAACAGAGTTATGGGATAAACGCCGAGGGAAGTGCATTTGTCAGCCGAGTGACGATTAGCGCCGGGAGCTCTGATTCCCACCAGCCTCCCAGAAATGTCACTTCTGGTTGTGGATCGTCTGACTTCAAAATGACAGAGAAGAGACGCGACCAGAGATCTGCATGAGAATCCCATTTTTCTTTCTGGGGCGATTTAACCGGCAGATATGATCAGGCGTAATGAACTCTGTTCACATCCTTCTTCTTTCCGACTCCAGAACATTGGATGTTTGTTGTCAAACTTTTTGTTTGCTTCTTGCTGACTGCTTCAGTGGAAATGTTGCATCAGCCTAATAACTGAGGAAAAGGTTTAGCAGCTCAACTGGAGGAGGGGAAGTTAGAGGAACATTTAGCTTTTTATTCTAAATATGAACTTTATTCAATTAAGTTTATGTGTTAGTTTTGGGCTTTTAGTTTTTCATTTGAATCTGCTGAATATATTTGAAAGAGGAAGTTATTATTGATTATTGCTCAGAGATTCACATTATTGTAAATATTCCCTAACCGAGTTCGTACCTTATGAAACCTGTTATTGTTTCCTGTTTTTCTTTAATTCATCAACATAATGTTGAGTAAATTTTTGTCTTCAGTAACGAGACGAGAGGAAAAAGCAGGAAAGAAAAGATCTACTCAGATTTAATAAAAAATCGGTCAAGGTTATATATCTGAGCTCAGCGTTCTGTGTTCATCAGATGTCTGCTTTTAAATTGTTCCCTCTGCTGGTTTAATCAAAGCTTTTCATTCACACTATTTCTGCTCTTCCTCCCTGAATTTCCTTATTTAATCCTCCGCGCTGCAGGGCCTGTGAGGACAAACCTCTCACCGGCCGCTGCAGCTCATCAGAACGCCGCCGTCTCCCTCACTGCTTCGAGGGAGACGGCGCAAATATACCACAAATATACAGTAAATTCACTTTTCTGATGAAATACTCTGAACATTTCAATCAGATTATTTTTAAAAATCATTTTTCAGGAGGTAGGGAACAACAAGACTCCTTATCCATGCATGGTCACTGAAAGTTTAGTGGAAGGAAAAAGTGCACAAGCAACAACCTTTTTTCAACCTTGAGAAAATCAAATCCATTCTGGAGAAGCAGAACCAGCTGATCCATATGCAGGAATTCATGCAAAAGGAGCCACAACCGAGTCAGGCTGCACATGGATGGAAATACTTTGTTTGGGCCATTTTCCAGGAAGTAAAACTGTAACTTCCTGGCTGTAATAATAATTCATACAGATTATTTCAGAAGGTGACATTTATTAAAACCTTTCTACAGAGAAAAAAGTAGCGACTCCCTGCTGGTGGCTCAGAGTTCTGATGAGTCGGATCAGAACCGGGCTGCACGGGTTCTGACTCGGTTCTGTTGCAGTGATGTTCCCCGCTCTCACCTCCACAGGAACCAGAACCTCAGTAGGCGGATGGAAATGAGCTGAACCTCCAGACACGAAGTCATGAATTTAAATGATCCAAACTGGAAATGAGGTCAAAACGCCCAAATTTAAGATTTCCTGATGGATGAATTACCCAGCAGAGCTTTTGGGTTCAAAGGTTCTGATGAAGCAAAAAGGATAAAACCTTTTCCAGCTCTGAGCAACGTCTCCCTTCAGCTACAGTTTTATTTATTAAATGTGCAACAAACAGTCTTAACTTAACACTTATAAAGTTTCTGTATTCAGATTTGTCTTGCAGGACCTGAAGGTCTGCAGAAGAGCTTTGTTCTCAGATGCTTTGACTAGGACAGAGCTGACCTGAGGATGCAGATGGATGAACCGCTGGAGTCTAGACAGCATTCAGTTCCCGTCTGACCTTCATGCTAATCAGGACTGAAGAATCATCCTTTCAAAATGCTTTCAAGGAGAAAACTTGATGCTTTCATCTGTTTTATATCAGGGACTGAAGTTCAGGATGAGCCGACCTGAGAACGATCTGCAGCCGCGCACAGGAACAAGTTTTAATCATCTTTAACTTCCTCACTTCTGAACTTTGACGGAGGAACTGAGCCAGAAATGTTCGTCTTTTCTGAAAATCTGAATGTTTTTCATCTGGTCAGGAAGTTTTAGATTGAGGAGGAACATTTTCATAAACTCCAGCCAGACTCAGTTAATCCTCATCATCAGATGCACAAACTGGAATTACCTAAACTAATTTACGTAATGCCAGTTTCTAAAACACTCCTGTTGTTGATGAAACGATTTTGCATGATGAGGTTTTTCTGCTGTAGCAAAGTTAGTGACTTTTGTAAAACTGCAATGGAAACACGTCACACAAGTTGCATCATCAGTGACTGGATGTTACTACTGGCAGAAACTACAAAGAAGAAACAAATTCAGGCTTTTTCTCAGTTGATTCTGAGAAAAAGCCTGAATGTGTCATTTTGTTTTTCATCCTTTTCTGCCTCTGGATGTTTTCTAGTAACTTTATGTGTGAACAAATTTATTTTGTTTCTTTTTTAGTAAAAACTTTATCGGTGGAATGTGCAGAAAGTTTTCTCATGGTAACGTAAACTGGCTGCCAGCGGGGCCGCCGTTCCTCTCGGACCGTCGCCTCTGTGCCGTTGCCATGGAAACCTGGATGTTTCGGGCTCTGACTGGACCTCGGATCTGCTTGTTCACACACGGTTGAACATGTCAGCAGATGTTGGGTTGTCTCTAATTACCGCGGCTCTGTGAAGCTTCGGGACGTTTTATCTCGTTTAGCCGGTCGGGATCAGATCTGCTGAAACCGGACCTGCGGACCGAAGCTGAGCCAGAACCAGAATCCTCCCGCGCTCTGGCCCTCCGTGTGGTTCCGTTCCCTGAGCCGTTCACGGTTAATTGAATTTTCCCCGGCGCGGCTCACATGGGACAGCATTGGAATCCCGGTTTGTCATGATAAAGTGATTACACGGCGTTGTGTTTCTGCGCCGCCTCCCAGCACATTTATTAGAATCTGTCAGAGTCGATGTCGATCGGCCAACCAAAGTGCCGCTCCGCCTCCCCTTCCCGCTCCCAAACTGGTTATTCCTTATGAAATACGTCGCTCCTGGCAGACGCATAATCTGATTACATCCTCTAGATTAAAAATATATTGAATTTTTCCCGGCGCTCCTCTCCTCTCCATCCTCTCCGCCCTCCTCCGCCCGCTGTCCTCCACAGGAGACGCTCCATCCTGCACTCACTTTACGCCGCTTCACTCTTTAATCTGCAGAAGGAAATGTGAGCGTGATGCGTTCAGGTGAAACTGAAAACAGATGATTTAATGTCAGTCTGACTTTGTATTCATGCTCTGCTGCGTTTTAAGTTGCATGTAAAGATCAAACATCTCATTTTATGCCTGAACACAGAATGACCGTCTGACCAAGAAACAAACTTTCCTCAGCTCAATTATTCACTGAAAAACGTCTTCTGATCGCTGAGCAGACGGGATTGACCTGAACGTTGCACGTCGTGGTGCGTTCAAGTACATCTGGTAAAAACAGCTCTACAGGGAAATCAGTGTTTTTCTTCTCAAACTTTAAAGTTTTTATTCAGCAGCAGAACCAAACTGCTGAACACAATCAGAAGCTCTGATATTTGACTCATATTTACTAAATTTCAATAATATTCAGCAGAAAAAGCCATAAATATTCCTTCAGAAACGTTTTAACGATGAGGATTTCTCCTTTCCTCAAAGCTGCAAAGATCAGTTTATGACGGCCAAAAATACAAAGATAAAATTAAAATAAATTAAATAAAATTCTGAGAATAAAATTTAAAGTCAGTATTTTCAGAATAAAGCATCTTGTCAAGTTAATTGTAAACCCAAAACATAAAGAATAAATGAATTTATGAACACATCAGAATCAGATTTTCATTAATAATCAGATATTTTCACTTCATTCTCCTAATATTTTGTTCAATGTTATCTTTTTACTCCCGTATCTTTTTGTGTATTTTATAAATCTTTATTCTCATACAATTTTTCATAATATTATGATTTTATTCTCATAATTTAAGGTTTTTTCTAACACGGGTTTTATTTTAATAAACCCAAATATTAAAATGAAGCTGGAGAGAAAAAAGGAACAGTTTTGTTTCTGAGAGTGAAATATGCCCCCCCCCTGACACCCCCCCACACACACACACACCCCACACACACATGCCTCCCGTCTGGGTAATATCACAGCTTATTATTTTTCATATTTCCCTCCTCCGGTCGGTTCGGACCCACCTGCCAGTCAAGCTGTCGCCTGTGATTTGGAGCTGTCACTCCGGGTGTGTGTGTGTGTGTGTTTACGGCGGTGTCACACTGAATAAGTCCGCCCCCCCTCTCGCCCCCTGTCCAGCTGAAAGCCCCTGCTGCCGCTGCCAGGAGACCCTGTGGCCGACTTGGACCAGGTGCTCTGTGGCTTTTCAGCGCCTCACTGTCAGTCTGGGGATTGGGTTGAGCTAAAGGTGCATGGACATGTGTGTGTCTACAGGCGTGTGTGTGTGTGTGTGTGCGTGCAGGGGGGGGTGTGTGGGCATGTGTGTATTCTCTCAGCCAACCAATTACGTCCTGAGGAGCTGGCAGCTGTCGCCCCCCTTGCAGCAGGAGGGAGGCTCAGCCTGGGGTCCTGCTCCCTTGGGGGGTCATTACACCACTCTGGGACTCTCCCTCTCTAACACACACACACACACACACACAGTAAGCCAAACACAACGTGTCTGCTGCGTCTCTTCCCATCTCTGCTGCCTGCAGCCGTTGCTTTGGACATTTGATGCATATTTATAAGCAGACAGCCGCTGCCTCATCTGATCCTGACGCTCTGCTTTTCATTACCGGCCGTCTGATGGGACTTCGGTCCGCTGGGTTCTGGGTGAACAGAGTGTAGATTTATAGGGAGGTTTTGTGTAATCTGTAAAAGCAGCGGTGCTGGAAAAGTTTCAGAACCTTTCTGGAGGTTTGGGGTTTTTAAACTCGTTTTCTGTCCAGTTCTTCCATCTGACAACATTTTGTGCTCACAAAGAGGAGGAGGGACAAAACGGGAGAGTTAAAGCTGCTCGGGATGAAACCATGTTGAATCAGACACTGAAATAATCAACTCATTTATTAACCAATTAATAATTTATTCTAAAAACTGTAATTTGCTAAAAGATCAAAACTCAGAGCAGAAATCAGACAAAACTTTTATCAGTCAGTTCATGTTCTGGAAACAAATCCATTAAAAACCTTTTTGTGTAAATAATTAACCAGTTAAACCAGTAATTAGTCACCAGATCATCTCTGCACTATGAATGTTCAGCTGAGTTTTTCACATGTTGATGTTTGATCAAATGTTCACTAATTCAATATTGCTGCTGGATTTTAGGGAACAAATTTAAAATGATTTGATCTACATTTAAAAATGAAAACCTGCAGAATGTTTCACTTTCTGATCCAACTAATCGTCAGAATAACTGGTTATTAAAATAGTCAGATTTTGAACTTATTTTTCCAAACTTTGTGTAATTTTAGGATTTTTGTAGATTTGACTCATGAAAATCCAAACTGTGTAAGAAAAACCGATTCCAGGTCAGTTCAGCGCTTCCTGCCTTTCCTCCACCAACAGCAACAAACCGTCTAGTTCTGCTTTTTATTCTCCTTAGTAGATCAATATTTTTGATGAATTATGAAGATAAATAACCATAAAATGTTCACATCCATCCGTCCAGCTTCTCCTGTCAGCCATAATCCAAATCAACCTCAAAGGATAAAAAATCAATTCATTTTAAATCAACATTTTTCTTTAGAAGGACCAGAAGTGTCAGCAATAAATTCTCTATATTTAACTATTTTGTTCTTATAAGTTTCACATATCAATAAGCGTTTTTTACAAATATGCAATTAAAAAACAAGAAATGCAAATAAAATTACATGAAGCATCTTGTAACATCCTGGATGTGAGATTTACTGAGCGAAAAAGTTCCTTATTGTCTCACATCCTAGTTTTTGATTCAACACTTTGGAAAAACAGACTGAACGTTTGATGAAATGCGAGACATGTGGTGCAGGCCGGTGGTGCAGGTGGTATAGACCTGTGGTGCAGGTGGTGCAGACCTGTGGTGCAGACTGTGGTGCAGGTGGTGCAGCCGTGGTGGTGCAGACCTGATGGAGGCCGGTTCCAGTAGCTCCAGTACAAATCAGCTGCTGGATGCAAACTGATGCGACACTAGAGGGACAAAAAAATAAAAACGTGAAATGAATCTATTTCAGTCCTGCTGAAGATCCAACTCAGAAAGTTTAATAAACAAATGTGATTTTTTTTAATTGCCATGTTTCCAGTTTCATCCCTGAATGACTCGGGTTAGAAACAGATGAACTGTTTATGCTCCTCCAAAGTTTCTGGACTCATGGTGTGTCATCAGTTAGTCAGTCAATCAGCAGGACTTTATTAATAGAATGACGTTTAAAGAGCCGTCAGAGCCGCGTCTAAACATCACAAAGGAAGTCCGGCGCTTTGAAACCAGAATACGTGGAGATAACGGCTGACTCAAGTCTTTTGCACAGTTTGTCCGTCCCTCCATGGAGCCCAACTTCGTTCCTCCTCCAATCTCTGTCTTTATCCGTCACTGTAACACAAACCAGCTCGGCCTTATCTCACCGCGCAGCCTCCCCACACACACACACACACACACACACGGCCAGCGCTATCGGCCCATCGGTGAGTGGATACGCCAGCTGTTTCACTTAACGGCGCAGGGTGAGGATGTTTGCGGTGGTGGGAGGAGAAAAGGAATTTGGAAGAGCGGCGCAATATTTCACTTGAGCCATGAATGCTGTGTGTAGATAAGCGCGCCCGCTGTGTGTGTGCAACCGCCTGGATGTTCAGGCTCACGAGTGTGTCAGTCTAGTGCAGGTTTACCTCCGACACACTCGTTAATCACGTAATTCATTAGTCACCGAGTCTCTAATTGTTTACTTTCCCCTCCGGCGGTACAACACAAGGTTGCCGGCCCTCCCTGTTACCATTTCAGAAGAACATAACAGTAAATTAATTTTGCAGGTAGCTTCAGTTGCATTAGTCATTTCTGAGTTCACTCTGTTTGCTGGGAAATGTGCATTTGGAAATCAGTCTGGGGTTTGATCTGCTGGAAGAAAGAAACAAGGAAAAGCTGAAGGAGATCCAGGCGGATCAGGGAACCTGCTGCAGCCTGGAGGTTTGGAAAACATCCTGCTGAAAATGCTTCAGGATCTTTTAGCTCAAGCTAAGCTTGAACATATCAACTTCATTAGGGATGAGTTTCTGGTGAGATTCCAGGTGATTCCAGGTGATTGGAGCTGGGAATGGATCAGATCCATCATGACTAATGAATGGGTGATGAACCAGATGGATGGATGAAGGGATAAAGGATGGATAGATCCTCGTCTGGATCAGGTTTCTGAGCCGTCGTCTCTTCCTGCCTTTCATCAACTCAAAACCTGAGTGAAGAAACTGTTGACCTTTTGACCCTGCCTGAAAACACTGTGAGGGTCTGGATGATGTTCAACAATCTTTTTCCACATATACAGTATGACCTAAACTGGGATGGATGGATAGATCAGCATGTAACATCGTGTAGCAGCGTGTAGCATCGTGTCGCATCGTGTAGCATCATGTCGCAGCGTGTAGCATCATGTCGCAGCGTGTAGCATCATGTAGCATCATGTCGCAGCTTGTAGCAGCGTGTAGCAGCATGTAGCGTTTTGTACAGTACGCCTCCATTGTTTGGGCGTTATGCTACGTCATGGCCTGCGCTGCATATGGATGAGCTAACATGCTAATCTGAGCCTCAAGGTGCTCAGCTCTTCCATAATGCTGAAATACAGATGCAATAGACTATATCACAAGTGAACTTACTGAAACTATGCATTATAGATCAACACACTCTCTCTCACACACATCTCACCCCTTCTTGTCCCTCATTTCAGCGGATCTCCACGCACGCTCACGCACCACATCGCAAATGATGGGATTTAAACATCAACAGTATGAAATATTCATGTGTCAGTGCCAGGCGCTCGAGCAGAACTAACACCGAGGGGGATTTGCCTTCAGATCTGAGGATACCACTGCATTCATCCCTCTCTTTCCCTCTAACCCCCCCACCCTGTGCCCACCGTTATGTTGCGGCTTCCCAGCCGTTGTCGCGGCGCTGTGCTCCAGTGTCCCTGTGTGTTGTTCCGGTTGTCTCTGATATCGCTTTTTCTCTCTGAACTGTTGTGTTTTGGATTTGAAGTCGGGCTGAAGAGCGACGCGACTTCTTGTCCTCCTTCACTCTCTGAACTCTTCTTTCCTGAACACAAAACAGACTTTCTTCGTGTTGTTTGTGCTTCCAGCAGGTTAAGTCTCAGAGCTCAGATTATCTCAAACATAACAGTGAATAAACATCTGATGGAAACAATGTGAAGTACAATCTGAGGAATAGTTTTTACTCTTCATAGTGAAGCTGATAAAGTTTATGCTGTCGCTTTTGTTACATCAGCTTCAACTCTAAAACATATTCATGAGACTCAATTCAAAGTTTTAATAGTGCAGGCTCTGTAATAATTAGTAACAATTAATTGAAAATCTTGGCAGAATAAACATTTTCAATTCAAAAACCTTTTTGCTGCTAATTTATTGAATAAACATGAACAGGAAAACATTTAGAGTTTTTAATCTGTTCTTCAGTTTGGTCCCTGATCATTCATGTGCACTGGGGATGCTAACATTAGCATTAGCAGCATGTTTAGCATTGAGATGCTAGGCTTGAATAGCTTCACTGTGAGCTTGTGCGTCACAGTTATGGACGTACCAGAAACAAGTGGATACAAACGTTCCGGCCAGAAACTTTTACATTTGTGTGACGGATTTTTTCTTATGTATGTTCACTTTAAAAACCTTCAGTATTTCCTGTGTGTCACGTTATTTTAATCACCAGAGAAAAACAGAAAGTTGTTCATTATTAAATAAGTTCCTACACTTTTTTTTAACAGAAGTATAATAAAGTTTCATTTGCGTTTAATTGTTGTTAGCTCAGCTTAGTGCTGGTAATCAGACTAAATCACGTTTTTCAAAGTTCTTTTTGTGTCTGCAGTAAAGGTGAAGGCAGCTGTGCTGACAAAATAATAACACTTATAAGTAAATGATTGGATCAAATTACTGAACTGATTTAGACAAATGGCACAAACGTTGGCCTCAGTAGCTTCCCGGCTGTCTGCCGAAAATAATCTGATAAAAAGTCACCAGCACCTCTGACTCCTCGAGCCAAAAATACTGTTTTTAGGGGAAACAGGCCACCACTTATTGGAAAGCTTTTAATGATGCCAGTGAATCTCCTGCGCTCTTATTTTAGAGATGAAGCGTAACAGTGATGACAAATGGCTCAGAAGAAAGAGGCGGCTTTTGAAAACACCAGGAAGTGGCTCATTTTCTGTGTAATTCCTGCAAAACCTTTATTTTCTGGGCAGGATGCAACACTGCTTCAGAGAAATCCAATAACGAACCGGCTGAAGTCGGGGATTCACAGAACAAGGAGCAGGCTGTGATTATTTAATTTGGGATCATTTTATTGCTTTTAAATGAGGTTTCTCCAGAGACCTTGGAAGACTTGAGCATTAAAGATTAACTGATCTGCAGGAGGTTACAGTGATCACCACTTTAGCTCTAAATTACATTACACACATATATTGAAAATGTTAAAGTCAAACGTTGTGCATTTTGGGGAGTTTTAATGTTTTATTGAGCTTACACGATTTAAACCAAAAGTATTCTCTCATAAAGCAGCTTATTGGAGAATTTATCAGTCCACTGCATACATTTAAAATAAGTCTTGTTTTAGCTTCCAGCGTTAAAAAGTCAAATGAGTGCTTATAATGCTCATTGGGGTTGTTTTTGCATCATAATTATTGTGTTAAAAATAACCAGAAAATGTTGCTTAAAGGTTAAAACTGCAGAAAAGTTTGGACAGAAAGTTGTGGAGGAGAATTAGACGGAGGATCTGAGGGAAGAAAAGTTTTCAGGACTCTTAGATTGCCTGGTGAAAGCAAATGTGATGGAGTATCCTGAAATACAAAGACTGCCAATAGGAACTGGGCGGACTGGGGGGCCCGGGGGGCCGGGGGCTCAGGAGTCGGATATGGGCCCAGTGGTCATCGTTTCTCCAGAGATTCATTCCCTTTTTCCATTTAAAAGATGTGATTACACCGCAACAATGTGCACACACACTCCTGCACACGCTCGGCTGGCAGCGCTGATCCAATTTAGGAGGTTAGAAGAGAGGGATAAGGAGACGGAGGGAGGAGAGCGAGGGTCGGAGGCTGGAAGGAGGCGCGCGAAGGAGGCGAGGAGCGAGCGCTCCCTCGCTCTCGTTTGTCATTCTGTCTGTGCCGTATGCAGATGAGGAGCTAATATGATATCTCTGCTGAGCTGATGGATGTTTAAAATGATACGGCAACCCAGAGGAGCCTCGCTGCACGCCGCCTGCCTCGGATGGGTGTGTGTGTGTGTGTGTGTGTGTGTGTTTTCACTCTGCAACAGCTGAACCCAGATTATTGCAGCAAGATAAGTTTTAACAACTTCCATTCATTTAGGAATGCAAAGAGTTCGTACTGTTAGTTCACATCAGCTGAGATTTTCTCCCGTTTCAAAATGAGCTGGAAACGCATCAAGATTGTTTTCACGTAAAAAAAATTCAGGTTAATTTCCATATTTTGATGTTGGTGAAATGGCATTTAAAGCTGCAGATAGTGATACGAATATTTAAGACATTTTCTCTTTTGTAGTTAATAGTTTTTATGTGATTGAGGTAAAAACTATGAATAAAAAACTGAACAGTTTTGTTTTATTCAGCTCAGCCTTCCTTGGATCTGCTATAAGCCTTGCTCTCTCTCACCGTCTTGCAGGCGCTGTCTGATGAACCCATTTAAAACACCATTAGCTGCGTTTTCATTACTAATGCAAGGGCTGTTTTCAAATTTGCTAATTTTCTTAAAGCAAACTAAGTGTCCTTCCCTCAGTCTCTTCATTCACTCTGAAGAGTGTTATTGTTGCTGGTCATGTTTAGCTGCTTTTGCAGACGAACTGTAATCATCATAAAACTGTCTAATTCTCTCACTTCTGGATCTTTCTGTGTATCTTTAATCAAAATACTAATTTATGTTCATATATTGATGCTGTTGGAAACGAAACAAAACGTTTGGATCCGTTTACGACTCGGAGCTTCCACTTGTTACTTTTCTACTGTTTTAAGCTGCAAATGGGTATAAAATCCATCAAAACATCAAAGTCCAACACACACACAGTCACACACACATCACCCCCCCCCCCCCACACACTGCGTTCAGCTGTCCAGTCTGATTGATCCGGGTCGGTTCTTCACGTTAAATGATTCCTGAAGTCCATCAGATTCATCAGTTTTCTCATGTATCACAACGTTTTCCTGGGTTTTCAGTGGAAATCAAATATTTTCTACAGTTTTACTTTATAGATGAACATAAATGGTTTATTGAGCTCAGAGGTCCATAAATCCTGAAGCTCAGAGGAAATCAGTCCAACAATCATCCCGACGTTTTAAGGCTCCATCGTCTGTGTTTTACAAACTGTCCTGGTTGGTGATGATGCGGGTGTGGGGGGGTGTGGTGGGGGAACCAGGACAGACCGGATCCTCCACAGACTTCATTAGTTGAAACAAAGCCAGTTGTCCGTTTGGCTCTCTGCAGCCTAATTGATATTGATTTGGTGATTTTCTCAGGGCTGATGTTTGCTCTTATCATCACTGTTACTTTTCCTCGGCGTCTCTGTCGCTAAAACAAATCAGACTCATCATCCACGCTTCTCCCTTTAAGTCCCTTCAACCTTCATCCACTTTCACTTTTCATTATTTTCTGACATAATTGAGTGAAATTATTCTCTTTTCTAGCTAATTTCCCTCCGTGATTTGAGCTCGTCAGTGCAACAAATTAGCAAGGGTTATCTTTTCATTGTGGCCTGCAGAGCTATGATAGATCGTCCGCGTCCTCATAACTGCATAATGATAGTTATCATAAATGGTTAGTGGCTGGCGAAGTGAAGCATTGAGATCAATGGCGGCGGGTTAGTGTTGGACTGAAGGAGGCCTTTTATCATGTTGATGGATGGCAGGCCTGTCTTTAATGTGACATGTTGTGATCATATCAATTTGTCCTCACTCCTCATCCACATCACTTTACTGCCTCCGCGTCTCTCGCAGTCAATCACCGCGCCGCGTCGTCGCTCCATAACCCTCTGCTGCTCTTCCTCCTCCTCCTCCTCCTCTTTGGCTTAATTACCAGCTGTTTTGATAGCGATCTCTGTATTTACCTTCTTCCTGCCCTCGCTCCTCACGCCGTCTGCAGGTGGCCTTAATGAAGAGAGCCGCGGAATCAGACTGGGATTAAAATGTAATATCCCGCTATTAAAGAGATTAGAGGTTGACATTTCACTGTCTAAGCCACCGCCCCAAATCTGATGAACAGACGACGGCCATATTGATTTATCCCCGGGCTTCTTTCACCGCCGGCGGATCTGATATGGCCGCCGATCGAGTCACCAGGACTGATCGGACATTTATTCATCCGACCTGGAGTTCTGATTTCTATAGCAGCAGATCAGTGCCATCGCAAATACAAAAAACAGGCAAATTTCCACTAAAAACAGGCAAATTTCTGAGATCCAACAAACAGTTACTAGTATAAAAACAGCATTTTGAGATTTATCTAAAAAACAATTAATAGAAAAAACAAGAAAAGTTTGACAAGATGGAAATTTACTAAATTAAACTCAGAAATGTTAAGGTCATTCTCAGAAATTATAGAAATAAAGAATCTGTGTATTTCCACCAAAAAAATCCAAGTCAAGAATTTGTTAAAATAAACAAGAAAAGTTTGGGATTAATCTTAAAATTTTTGAGAAAAGACAAAAATATTTCTGGGTTTCACAAGTTGAAAATTTGCTAGATATGAATAATATCTAAAATTAGGGCTGTTGAAGATATAAGAATTAATTTCCACCAAAAAACTAGAAAAAGTAAGAAAATCTTTGAGCTAAAACATCAATAATTTGCTAAATTTATCTCAGAAAGTGTAAACGATAATCTCATAAATTTACTTGGGAAAAAAACGTAAATTTCTGAGTTTGAAACATCAAAGCATTTTGTCAAATTTTCATGTTTTGTTTCAGAAAAAAGTTTTAGGAGTTTAATCTGAAAATAATTTTTGGTTTACTCGTATCTGTGATGGATGTAGCATCATTTCAGCTTCCAAGGAGGAAATGAAAGATGTTAGCATGTAGCTTTAGCAACAAAATGGCTCCAATTATGCTGAGCATCATTTCAGCTCTGTTCTGCTTCACCAGTTTATTTACTGATTATGGCACAGAAAGGAGGAAATCCATGGTGATATATTTATAATATTTGAAATATTCTCAGGACTCTTTAGTTCAAATAAAAATCCTTTTATGCCCTGATGTGTTTTTATATTTGCGTAATTTAATTGATTCAGTGTTTAATTTCCAGGCATGTTTATTAATCCACGCACGCCTTCACCTGTTTATTTATGTTATGTTGGGTGAAATTGTATTTTTGGAGCTGAGAGCAGAATTAGCACAATCAACACTTGACTAATCAAGCCGATTACTGCCAATATACAACCTGAGCATTTTAATGAACTCCCAGACATCGGGGCTTTAATTGCAGCAGCAAACAGCAGAAGGTGGATCTGCTGAGGATCTAATTGTGTTTAAAAGCACAAAAGATAAACGAGAGTAAAACGCAGCTACATGCATGTTAGGCCAGATTCAGCGGTTCAGGTGCATGGATCTTAAATCTGAGTCTAAAGAGCTTTATCAAGTGTTGATTGCCTAAGAAAAGTGCTTCTTTTCATTGCTTGTGGCTTTAAACTGCAATTTGGCTTTAACTGTAATAAACGAAGTCATTAAATGAACAGAAAAGACATTTAGATGGATAATTACAGTAATTTGTGTGACAGTTCTTCAAGGCTGTGAAAGCTACAGTGTACAAAGGAAGGACGTTCCTCATGGGCTGCACAGCAGCAAATTATCAGTAATGGTTTCACTGCATACGTCTCTACGGTATAATCATTCCATCGGAGGAGGTAATTCTCAGGAAACCGCCGTGCAGAAGAGATTTAACGACCCCTCTGGTAACGGGAAGATCTGCTTCCTGCTTTTGGTTTGGCTGCTGCAGGCGAAGCTTCAGCTGTCATAACTCTCAATTGACCGGCTCTCAGATCCACCGACCTTCAAACAGCGGCGACCTTGGAGGCGCGAGCTTCACCGTCCAGGAGCAACGGACAGTTGAGCTGTGAGATTTTCTAGATGACAGTCGGCCTGCAAAGAAGCTGCATGTGGAAGCAAACAAGAAAAACAATAAATCAGCATTTCCACAGAAACTTGATCAATATCAGTAGATTATATGCTTGATGGTCTGATCAATAATTTAACTGAACTCCGATCCAGAACCGCACAGCATTCTGGGAGATGTAGGCAGAGGGAAAGCTTTTTGGTGGCATCAACTAACTCGCTCACCCTCTGGTTGCCTAGCAACTCATTCAGCCTTTGGTTGCCTAGCAACAGCCACTGTGACTCCGACTGCTTAAGGTCAGAAGCAGGAAGTTAATGGCAGTTTGGAAATATTTCAGATATTTAAAGCATCATGTTGGAGTCAATGATGACGGACATGGATCCAGATGAGGTTTGATTCGTTACACACCAGGGGAGAACCAGAACCGGTCCCGGTCCGGATGTCTGGGCTCCTCTGCTGCCTGATTTAAGGGATCAGAACCAGCAGAGATTCCCAGTCCAAACCCACCATGACCTTTACAATGTTTGGCCAGTTGTCACGGGAACTCAGCTAACTTCCTGTCGTCCAGTCTGCCGGCCTCTCTCTCCCCCTCGCTCGCTCACTGTGTCCACATCCCGGTCCAATCAGAACCCTGACCCGTCTCCATTTAGCCGCCGTTGTATCGGCCGTGAACCCGGCCCTCCCTGCCCGCCCTGCCCTCCTGCTGGGTGGCGGGTCGAGGAGCGGCGGCGGCGCCCGACGCTCGCCTGCATGATGGCGCTTCATCTGCATGTGTGAGAAGGTCTGAGCTAATGGAGCCGATCGCTGCTGTTATTAAATGAGGAAGAGGAGGATGAGGAAGAGGCGGCTTGATGGATGACTCAGGAATCTGTTAGGTTGTTGCATTTCTCAGCATGGCTGTGTGTGTGTGTGTGTGTATGCGGCCTGTGTGTGTGCAGCCTGTGTGTGTGCAGCCTGTGTGTTGCAGCCTGTGTGTGTGCGGGGTGTGTGTGTGTGTGTGTGCAGCCTGCACGGCCCTTGAATATGACAAAGTAAATGAGGCCTAACACTCTGCTGCCACTCCTCCCTTTGTTCACCCTTTAACACGCAGGTCGTTTCTCTCGCCGCATTTAAATGCCCTCAATATGTCACACACGCATGCATGAGTGCATGCATGGCGCTAACACACTCCAGGCCACACGCGACAGGAAATGGCCCATTGAGGCTTCGGTAGCAGGAGCACATGCAGCTTTACTGCGTGGCTTTACAGTAATGGCCCTCTTCTCGCTCCGGAGCCGGTCCGTTTTACACCCCGACTGGTTCCGCCGCTGAAGGGTTTGTTAGCTCGTATAGTTTCCACAACAAAACCAACGGCTGTGAGTGCAACGTCTGTGTTGTTCAGTTCTACGAGGGACATTCGTTCCGCTCTCTGGCCTTGAAAAGAAAATCACTAAATGATGCTGCTGATCCAGAAACACGGCTGAAAATCTGAGCTGCTCAGGAAGATTTGTGGTGCAGATATAAAGGAAAGAAACGTGCAGAAATTCACATCCAGCTGCATGGAAACTGAATTACACCTGACCTGCAACAAATCCTAATCCTAAGTTGCTAGAAGCAGAAGCACTGGATCAAGATGTTCTTCTCATGGAAATTATGAAGTCAGGCGACCAGGATGGAGGGATTGATCCATCAGAGACTTCCTGACTTACTCATCACATAAACACTGGACCACCTTCAATGCAAATACAGATAGAATCCATCAGTCAGGGACTAAAACAGGACAAACACAGACGAGCATTGAAGCAATGGACCAGGCAAACTTTCTACACAAAGAAAACAAAAAAGTTCATAATGTTGTTGGTGCAACAAGCTGATCTCTTCAGGAGAAAGACACTGACCTCAGCATGACGTCTGCTGGGTCATCGGTTCTTCGTAGAGACGTTGGCATCATGTTGGAAACGTTTTACTCTCCTTCTTCTAACATCATTTTATTCGATATCAAGATGCTTTGCAGGAATGTAAGCGTTTATTTTTCCAGCTCTGATCTTTGCAGATCAGTTCTGCATTAAGAAGAATCTTTTCAGCCGAATATTAAATCGTCATAACCTGCAGTTCAGACTCATCCAGCTCTGCTTTAGAGCTGGTCCTCACACGTCTACCTGTGTGAAGGTGTGATTGTCGGGTTTGGGAGGAATTTAGCGGCGCGTATGGAGGTGTGATGGGCGGCACTGATTGGCCGGGGAGCGAGGGGCGGCTGGTGAGGATCCATCCAGCTCTGCTTTAGAGCTGGATGATCCTCCATGTTGGCTTCTGGACGTGTTTTAACAGTTTTCAGTTCAGTCCTCAGGTTGTTTTGCACTTTAAAAATGTTCCTGTTGCTCCGACATTCGTAGGTTTAGGAGCCGAGCTTCTTAAAAACGCCCAGCTGCTCCTGACCGACATCTGCTGGTTTTAATGGAGCCTGCAGACCGTCTGCAAGACATGCTATAAAAAAATCAAAAAGCTTCTGATTTTAGATTCAACTCACCAAAACAGGAGTTTGGTTGTATTTGTGTTGTTTTTGTGATGCAGAAGCAATGCATTTATCCAATACTACGATTTGCCTGAAGTATCTTTAGTTGTATAACAAACCCCACTAAAAACATTCACATCTTAAAGTTTAATCTGATTTTCCTAAAATTGACCTTTTAACAGAAGAAACATTCATATTTATCTGATGGGTTTGCAGCTTTAAACTGACATAAACTGAAGGCCAACAAATACAAACCTGAACATTTGTCACGTCATGTTGGTGTTTTATCTGTTCTGGTCGATTTTACCTTTATTAAGGTGTTTCTAACTGAAGTTAGCCTAGCGATGCTACGTTAGCCTCTCTGGCTAGCGTCAGGCTGACCTTCACTTGAAGGTTAAAGGTTTTGGGAACTTTCTGGAGACTTCTCTCGGTTTGTTGCGGTCCAGATCTGGACGGGTTTTGCTGTTAGACTATTTTCAGATCTCTGATTATTCTTAGACGTTTTAATCCTTCACCAAACTCAGAAGCTGCTGTAATCGTCTCTCAAGTTTATTTGTATAAAACGTTTCAACGATGAGGCAGTTCAAAGTGCTTTACATCATAAAAACATCAATAAACATTACATTTATCAGATCATCATCAAACAAATAGAAAATGTGTTGATCAATGTTCCACTTGCTACAAATCAAAGGCTGATCTCTGTCAGATGTTAAATCTTCAACATGCTGAGTCATCATGCTCTCATTAAGTGCTTCTGCTTGTGATTTTTAATCTGAACTGATATTAAATCTTATGTCCAAACATTCAGGTTTTCCAGTTTTTCACACAATGGAGCATTTGGAGAAATGATTACGACGGCGTCAGAAAAAAGAGCAAATTTCCTCCAAAATGTCTCAAATTTGATAGAAAAAAATCACATTTTTACATGTGAGTTTTTTCCTTATGCTCAGGAATTTTGGAGAAAAAAAACGTGGAAATTTTTGTTTCAAAAATTTTCAACTTTCAAAACTCACAAGTTTCCCTTTTTTTTTCTATCAAATTAGTGACTTGAAATTCATCTCAAAATTTAAATGTAGAAATTTGAGTTTTTTTCTACAAAATTTGCTTCTTTTTCCTTTGCAATCCAAATGAAGGATAGATGTATGTTTCTAGACTGTAGCTGAAGGATAGATGTGTGTTCCTGGACTTTGACTGGACCGTTGGTGCCCTCCGTCTTGCACATGAGCAGACGTGTCTGTGAGTCATTCGGATCGTCGTCTGTCCGTTGACCAACGTCTCCGGCGCGGCAGCTTGTCTGTGTTGCTCGGGAACCGGAACCGTCTGGAGGCGGGCCAGCAATCTGGGTCTGACAGCACTGAAAGAGACGTTACCATGACAACAGGCATCCGGGCGGCGGTCCTCACACGTCTACCTGTGTGAAGGTGTGATTGTCAGGTTTGGGAGGAATTTAGCGGCGCGTATGGAGGTGTGATGGGCGGCGCTGATTGGCCGGGGAGCGAGGGGCGCCTGGTGAAGCGGGATGTGATGTGAGGAGGAGCGAAGCGATAAAAACATGAAGTGTTCGCGACTCGCAGATGGGCTGCTGACACCAGCTGGAAAAAACAAACAGGAAGAGGAAAAATCATCTGAATCTGGTGATAAAATGATTTTCTGCTGGTTCAGGTCCAAATGGCACTCAGGATTCAGACTCTATTTAAAGGCTTTTATTTTGTAATGACAGGTCAGGACCCGGATCAGTTTGGACCCGGGTCCTGACCCGTCAGCAGCTGCTCTGCATCGACTCGTTAGGCTCAGAACGTCGGTCGGATCCGCTTCTGGAGATTTATTGGCTCTTCTTGGTTTCTGTTGGCTGGCGGTTCTGGACGTTCTGTTCTGCAGAACCTTCAGCTCGTCTCCGTCCGTCGGTCCGTCCAGCCGCGTCGCTCACACATGGCAGGCAGATGGAAATGTTTCCCCAGAATCCAGGAGCTTCATCGGGTTCTGCAGACGAAGTTCAAACTAAAGCATTAAAAATATTGAATCTGCAAAAAGAATCATTACATCATGGATGATGTCACCAGCATCATCCATCTGTAGTTCCTACTTTTAGTGAATATTAATGGAAAGTTTATGAAGGAAGTTGGTGATTCAGACGTCTGCCAATATCATATGAAATTATTGGTAAAATAAAAAGTATTGTTCATTTATATTCGTTTAATCTTTAACCTCTGGGGAACAAAAAATATAATATTTAATATCTATATAATATTTAAATATGATAATGGACCAAATTAAGAAAATACAAATGTTCTCTGAAAGATTGTTTTTTATTCAGATAATCGGATGGAAAGTTGAAAAGTTAAATCAAAGCTGATTGGATCAGAACCAGCCAGAAAAATTACAACAAAAAGTGAAACATGGAAAACTTTTGTGTAAAATCAAAACAAAAACCAGGGGAGTTAAAAACGGAGATAAACTAAGTTAACTAAAAAAGGCCTTGAGACATTCGGGAGAGCCTGGAGTCGGGTTCCAGGCCCGCAGCACCACGGCTCCTCCACCGTACTTCATAGTGAAGAAAAACCTCCAGATTAAACTCTGTGCTGCTGGTGGGACTGGAGAAGCTTTTCATGCTGTGTAGAGCATCTACTGGTCGTCATGGAAACCCGGTGACCCCAAAATGCCACTCTTTTTCTTCTTCATCCTGTAGAAGGAAGACAACAAATGGGTCACTGATAAAATGAAGTCAGTGATTGTTATGAAACTGTCTCATTTCTTTCAGCAATAAATGTTGAGTCCTAGTTAAAGCCCAGTCCTCTGTGTGATCAGTAACAGCGCCCCCAGCAGGCTGCAGCACGCCGCCTCTCTTCCGGAGCCTCTAAACGATCCAGATGGAGTCGGGTCTCCAGAATCCCTCCGACGTGGGAAACGCTCGCCGCCGTTGCCGTGGCAGCCGGCTGGTTGTGGCGCTCTCGCCTCCGCGTCCTCATGTCACATCTTTTGTCGATCACGACGTCTGGAACGCGCCTGTGGTGCTGGCCGGTCCCGGCACCTGCTCCGTCTCCGTGGCGACTTGGGCGCCGCCGCCCCGAGAGCCCGTCGCGTTTCAGCTCCGCTCTTCGTCTCCGGCGGTGGCGTGTGTGTGTGTCACTAAGCATGAGTCTGGCTGCTCTCCACCTGGACGGCGCTCCCCCATCTGTGATCAACGCTGACCCAGATCTGGCCCACCTGGACGACCAGAACCGGACCTGAAAGCTTCTTGTTTTGGACTCATTCACGGCCGTCCCTCTGAAGAGCCTCCATTCTGTTTTAAGCAGCTCTGCAGATTCTGCTGTGACTCAGGCGCCATAATAGAAAAGCTTAAAAGGCTGAAACACTGAAGAGGGTTGAAAGGGTCGGCGGCGGCGGCGGCAGAAACTCCTGCAGCGGCGGCCACATTTAAAAAGCCTCTTTAAACACTAATCTGACATTTCCATGTTAACAAAGGTGCAACACTTCAGCTTCCATTTAAAGGGCTCCTGTGTGTGTGTGTGTGTGTGTGTGTGTGTGTGTGTTGCTCTTCTTTGTTTGGTGCTGCGTGTTTAACAATCGCCTTTAAAGATCCAACTTTCTCCCGTTGATCATTTGATCGATTCCTCAGATTTTGATCCGAAACAAACGAGACGAAGAGTCCAAACTTTTCACCTCATGGGACGAAACCGTAACGGAGAGCCTCCAAACCCTGATTAATGATAAAGCATATTCATTTAAAAGAAGGTAATTATTTAATTTTTATCTGCACAACGTAATATTTTAATAAAATAAGTCTGAGGAGATGAAACATAAAATCTAGGTTTAATAAAGTTACCTAGTTAGTTAACTAGTTAGCTAACTATCTTGCTAACTAATCTGTTATTTATCAAAAATAGAGAAAGTTTCTCAGGTTTGTTTGACTCATCAACCTTGATCCTTCAGCTGGAAAAAGTTTGGACCATTTTTGTGTTGTGGTTGAGGGCCGTGCAGAATCCCTTGGAGGGCCACAAATGGCCCCTGGGCCGCTGTTTGGACACCCTGTCATGGCGATTCTTCCTGTTTCTTTCCATTGATGTCAGAAAGCAGCCTGCTGGTCTGAGGTTTCCTCCAGCCCTTCATGTGTAAAATGTTCAGTTCAGAACAGCCTGACTGTTTCCTTCTCATCTCCACAAACGAGTCATAATTATCACGGCTTCCCGACGGCTTGGTCCCTGAAGCTCCAGAAGCCCCAGAGCAGCGGCGGCTGCAGTGGCGGCGTTTGACTGACAGGTCAACCCTGGGAACGCCGGCGCCAAAACAAACCCTGCTAATGAGCGCTGGGTACCCGACACGCAGCAAACTTTTACTTTCAAAAACAAATGCTGAATATTGGGTGGAGAAATGAGCGGCTCTGTTTGCTCCGGCTGCAGCGACGTTGTTGTTTGCTTTGGGAGTTTTGATCCATTGTTGCCTCAGAGCGTTCAGACCGCAGGGGAGGGGGGTCCTGACACTCCAGGAAATAAAGACCAGGATGTGCATATAAACATTATTACTAATAATAAAGTAAAATCTCAGAGGATTTCAGGAACGTTACAGAGCCGGTCCAAAGCGTTTTGGGGCCTGAAGCAGATTGTCATGTTGGGCCCCATCCCAGCCTGTTTCATACCAAATGCTAATAGCATCATTAATAATGACCTTATAGTTACGAACGACTTAATGTTCATTTTGAAAATGATGGTTTATGACTTATGAAGAAACTCAGAATTTTCAGAAACTTTGAATTTTTATTTAAAAAATTAGATTTAATATAGAAATCTGTACTTTATATTAGCTGTTTGCCATAATTGTCATAATTGATATCATAACATTATGTGTCATAAACTGTTCTCTTCCCGGACTGAGTTAGTGAATTAAAGCTTTGATTTAACCGGGGTGTACTTACTTTCCCATCACGGCTGAACATGCTGCTGCTGTTTCCATTAATCCTGTTGAATCCGACTCAGTTCTGCTGCTTTATCACCATTAAACTATTAAATATAATATAATAAATGACTGTAAGTGTTAGGAAGGTGTTGCATGTAAGCATCCAGACGTAGAAATGCAGGTTTGGTGTGTGTGTGTGCTGTGTGTGTGTGTGTGGGGGGGGGGGGTAAACGTCGATGAGCAAGCAGAGTGTGTTTGATGTTCCATTTTCCCTTTTTCATAATTCATGGTGGAGGAAAATGGACTGAAGCGGAGGTGGCTGTAGGTGTGTGTGTGTGTGTGGGTGTAGGTGTGTGTGGTGGGTGGGTAGGTGTGTGTGTGTGTGGGGTAGGGGTGTGTGTGGGTGTGTAGGTGTGTGTGTGTGTGTGAGTAGGGGTGTGTGTGGGTGTGTTGCAGGATAACAGGACAATCGTCTCTGCTGGTTTTTTGGGGAGATGAAACAGACAAGATGCGTCTTTGAAATGCAAAGAGCGGTGCTGCCGGTGATTGGCCGCCGTGTTGAGGAGGAGCTGAGAGTTTTTTCGCCGCATTTCATCATCATAATACTCACTTGCACTTTCTCCCCCCGGTCCACCCGGTCGCCCCATCACCTTCCACACCGCCTCCCGCCTCAGCGCTCCAACTCATTCTTTACTTTATTTACCTCTGTGACAAAAAAACTCTGGCTAATTAGGCTCTGCTCTGAGATCGGGAGGGTGGTGTGTGTGCGTGTCTGCACTGAGCTCACACACACACACACACTTTGTGTAGTGGTGGGGCCTGGGGACCAATTTATTTACATGCAGTGGAAGAGGAACAGAGATTTGGAAAAAGGGCTGAAGAAAAAGAGGAGGGAGAAAGAGGAAACAGCAGGGAATTCTGGAGAAAACCCAGAGGAAGGAAGAAGTTTCTCAGCTGTTCCCAAGGACACACACGACCAATTTACCATTTAAATCGCCTTGTGTGTGTGTGTGTGTTTGCCAATATCCTATGTGATTTCCACCTTCATCAGCATCCAAATGTTTCCTTTTTGATTTAAAGTAGCTTAAAGTCAAACTGAGGCTCAAATGTTTCACCGTTTTTGGAAAAGAGGGAATTATTGTTTCTGCTGCTGCAACGTTTTTTATTAAATTAAAATATTTTCTACATTTATTATTGTTTTGTAGACAAACTAAAGCAGAAATGTAGAATATTCTCACTTCTCTGCGGTTTTACTATTTGTAACTTTTCTGATGAGCTGATTGGTTAGTCAGGTTATCTGCTGGTTCAAAGTCTGCAGTCAGCCATGCAACACCCTGCATTACCCAGGGTTCAATGCAGTCTGGAAGTTTATACATTATTATTTAGTCCTGAGTTCAGAGGTTTTTTTCTGTAAGGAAGGAAAAATGTTGGCGCCTTCTTTCAGCCAGCTGACTGGCAGAGCAGCTGTACAAAAATCCATCACAACTTTAAGCTGAAGGAACGTTTAGCTGCCTTAGAGTCCCCAAAGTGAATTCTGGTGTGATTGGAACGTAAATGTGAACACCAAGCAGGAAGTGGACTACAGCACAGGGCATTCTGGGTAAATCAAACATGTTAGCTTAGCGCTAGAAGGAGACAAAAGAGAAATCCTCCCACCGCTAAAAGCTGACATAACTACATTTCTGAATTCAAAATTTGTATGAAAACACAAATGTTTTATCAATAATTTCCATAATTTTGAAGTGAAATGGTTTGGATTCCTTCATGGGAAAATGATGGAACTGATTTCTCTGTTTTTGGTTGTCTGGTTTTCTCTGATCATTCCTCTGTCTTGTCTTGCAGGCAGGACGCCGGCGACCTCTCCGGACCGATACAAAGGTAGGAAAACTTTCCTTCTTCATGCATCCTGGAGGCTGCAGGGCAGTTTGTTGGTCTGGAAGGGCAGAATGATGAGTTGAACTCCTGGACAGGCGAGGAGGAAATTGGAGAGGCGAGTTGAGACGCGTTCAGACGTGCGGAGGGTCATTAACCCGAAGCCGTCAGGCCGGACCCCAGAGCGGGCGGGGAGCTTTAAATAAGGCCGGTTAAAAATAACTCCACCTATTCCTCATGTGAGGCGCCGCTAACGGGAAAGATCAGTGAGGCGAACGGAGGCGTCTGATTGGTCGATCCTGTTCCAAACTCCAACAAACAGAGGGAGGAACGCTGTGATGGATTTCCTCTCTTATGACATTTTAAGTCTTTCTGAACTGATTTGTGCAGCAGGGAAATGGAGCAGAAAGGAGAAGATCCATTTAGGAGTTTGTGGATTGTTTGGGGAATAGTTAAAGTATATGTGGTTTTAATGACATAAAAGAGTCACAAAGTTTGGCTTCTAAGTTTTTTAGAAAAGCATTTTGGTCATTTTGAATGTTGGCTTTTCCTGCAGGATGGATTCATGTTTCATCCAAAAGTCAAATACAGGCAGGAGTTTGTCAGACAATCGTCTTCTGCTGTTTTAAAGTCACTTTTGCATTTTCTGTGGATTTTAGCTTGGCTTGCTGTGACCTTTGCTCTCTGTGGTAAAAATCATGAATTATTTAACTTTTCTAAACGTTTGATTGAAACATGTTCAAAATGCATCGTAACCTGCAACTTTTAGACATTTTCAGGCACTTTTATTGTCATATTTAAGGCATCCAACATAAGATTCTAATAAAAACTTATATTTTAACACACAAAAGACTTTATAATAAAAACATAATTTAAAATGTTGGAACTGGTTCATGCTCAGACCAAATGTTCTGCAGAGATCCACAGTCCTGCTGGTCCAAAAGGAACATTTCAGGTTTTCAGTTTCATTTGGCGTGAATTTAATTTTTTTTACAGTTAGAAAGATTGTTTTTGGAGATATTAGTAATAGAGTCATCCTTAAGGATCATTAACAGATCATTGTGTTAGAGCTGAAGTTAGTTAGTAGCTCTGTTATTCATAGTTATTCATGTCAAAAGGAAATTAACAGTAGAGCCACTCAGACATTTTTATGGCACATTTCTGTCACATATTTGTAATTAAATCATTAAATTCCCGTTGAAGCGGTATTATTGATATTTTTAACTTTTATTACTGATTTCTTGTCATGATTGATGTGGATTTTCAGCATTAGGAATGTTTCCAAATGGAGTTTCAGCCAGCTGGCTGGCAGTGTTTTGCAACAGGTGGGGGAGGGGCAGTGCTGCACCAGGCTTTAAGCTCTAAAATCAGTTTCATGTTAAGTTTGAGTGTTTTAATGAAACTGTAGCAAAACTGTTTTGGTTTTTAATTCTTGCTTTGCGCCCCCTGGTGGAGAGTCTGTGTTTTATTCAAATCTTAAGGATGGCTTTTCTTTTATTGAGCTGTTTAGTTTTTTATTTTAGGTTTACAGGAAGTGAAGCATCTTTTTTAGTTATTTGATTATCTTTTCATCAGTTGTGATATTTTTGTCAGCACTTGACCTTTTAAAAGTTTTTTAATGTTGAGATAAAAACTGCAGCGTGTCCATAGCAACATTTAGGCCTAAACAAATCGACTTTGATTGGAGTAACAACATTGGTATTCACATTATTATCATCTTTAATGCAGAATTATCTCATATTTGTCACATTGAGCTCATCTCTCCGCCGGTTCGGACCTGGATCCGCTGTGGATCCAGAAGCTCAGCACCGAGCCTGGGATCCGGCCAGATGCGGCTAAAACTGGAATGTGGAAGAAAAGGAGGAGAATATGAGAATAATTCAGCTTTTGTTTTTCTGCCTGATTGGAGAAAATGGGCGAGGCTGCGACTGTCAGACACAAACAAACAGACGCAGCTCTAATCCGACACACAGCTGCGTCATTCTGCAGCGCCTTCGCTTCCTCTCCGTCTCCACCGCCACCGTCCAATCGCCTCACACACACGCTCACTCACCCCCTCACACACACGCTCACACAAAGCAGAACGGGGCGTATAATTTGATCCTGTGTGCTCTCCTCCTCTAATGAAGCTCTCTGGCGGTTTGACTGACACCCGGCTTGTTATTTAAGTGTCTGTTTTGGGCCAGGAGGAAGAGGAGCGAAGAGGAGGAGTGAGGCAGGAATTGGGAGGTTGGGGATAAATAAAAGAGAGACAAGAAATGAAAAAATGGAGGAAAAGAGGGTCGTGGGACTCATAGGGAGCAAATGAAAGAGGGTGGAGAGCAGAGGAAGACAGTTTGGGAGGAGGAAGAGTTGACGGCGGAAACGGGGTGATGAAGGCTGCGAGGGGATTGTGTGGGTGAGAGTGTCTAATTGCAGGTCTTTGTCCTGATAATGTTCTTTGAAGGCACACAGCTGATAATTAGCCGCCGCGGCTCCTCGGATGCCTTTCAGCTTCGGTCATTATGAGCCACAAACCCTCCATTGGCTCTGACATGACCTCCCCACACACACACACACACACACACACACACACACACCACCCCCACACACACACACACACACACGCACACCGCAGCAAACAAGTGTTGATTAGAGGATGAATAGCATCATGCACGACATGACGGCTCTCCAAAGGCCCGGCTTCCTCTCTGCAGGTGTGTGGAGGACGCACTTCCTGTTTACAGAGCAGAGCCACTCAGCAGACAGCGGCGGCTGTAATTACAGCGACTCTCACAACGCGCCGTCCCGGTACGCTGGTTGCCACATGACAACGGCGGCCCCTCGCTTCGCCGCTCCAGGCCCCGCCCCCCGGTTAGTCCCACATCTGAATATTCATGAGACAGGAAGTGGCTGAGTGCAGGCTGGAGCGTTCGCTCTGAAAACTCACCCAGGTTATTATAGCCAACCGAGAAAACATTTCATTAACCGAAATAAACTGGAAATCTTTATGAAACTACGACATACTGAAATTAGAGATTTAATGCTCTCTGTGTTTATTAATGTGTTCATTTCTAACTGATGTGAGGCAGTTTGCATCAGCTGTCTGCAACATATCGGCAGCAAAAGCTGGGAGAAAACTCCAGAGTCAGTTATTTATTCAACAATAATCGAATATTTGTTTTGAAAAACTAATTAAAACTAACAAAAAGTCACAACGTAATAAAACTCCTGGAGGTCAAAAAGAATGACCCATATTTGCATGATATGCATAAACTCACCTAATTCAGTCCATTTGTTAACACCATAATGATGCATGGTGGTGGCAGCGTCATGCTGAGGGGATGTTTCCCTCAGCAGCTTCTTAAAGTTGACAGAAAAAAGTTTTTCTCTAAAACTCATTTTGGTGAAACACATAGAAAAAAGGAAGTGAATAGGCCTAGTCAAAGTCCAGACCTAAATCCGACTGAGTTTTACCACGAAAAAAGGAGAAAACCTTGACAGTCTGAACGTTTCAGTGAGTCGGGCTGCAGCATCCCAACAGAACCACAGGGGCGTGAATACTTTCCCAGCAGCTGGTGTCATGGCCGCCGCTCATCCATTTTACATCCAAACACATGAATCAAGAGCCATGGCTAATGACGGCGGCTCTTCTTCTGCTGCGGCGGGTTGTTGGCGCTCGGTGGCGCTGCGGCCCGGAAGAACTTCCTGCTGCGATCAGAACCGCCGACATGAACCCGGTGGGAACCGGGAGAATTAGAACTGCTCATAAAAACAGCAATAAAAACCATAAAACGATGCTTCCAATTAGAGATTATTGCTTTTTTCTCTTTCATTTCTCATATTCTTTTATTTGATGGAGTTCTGCTTATTAATATATTTATTTTGAGAAAACAAACTGAAAACTTCTGTGATTCATATATTTCATTTATTTTTATACATATTACATACTTTAGTTTTTCAGGACTTTTTATGAAATCTAAATTTTTGTTTGTTTTTTATTTTACTATCTTCTGAGTTTGGAACTGAATTAAGGCTGAAACGATTCCTGGAATTCTTAAAATTCCTCGAGGAAAATTAATCTGACTCCGTTATGTTTCATTAAGTAGCGCAACGCTTCCCGGCCGGATGAGCATCGTGGTGGGCAGAACTCTGACTGCCGCATACGAACTGTGAAGAGCTGCAGCTTGTAGTGGAGCTGCAGCTGCAGCTTGTAGTGGAGCTGCAGCTGCAGCTTGTAGTGGAGCTGCAGCTGCAGCTTGTAGTGGAGCTGCAGCTGCAGCTTGTAGTGGAGCTGCAGCTGCAGCTTGTAGTGGAGCTGCAGCTGCAGCTTGGAACGGCAGGACTGGAGCAGAGAGAGAGAGAGAGCGATCCGATTCTTCCGATTACTAAATGTTCTTTTACAACAGCCCTAAACTGGATCTTTAAGCTACACAGAGAACAAAAAATTATACTCAGGTAAAAGTAGAGCTACTTCCACATGTTTATACTGAAGTAAAAATAAAAAGTATTTTTTATTTTTAGTAGTAAAAATACTCCTAAAAGTTACTTAAATAAATCTAAGTAGTTACGACCCAACTCTGATGTTACAACTGGTTTACACATTTCAGCTGGATGTAGTTACTGCATGCAATCCTGTGTGTGTGTGTGTGTGGGGTGTGTGTGGGGTGGGGGGTGGGGGTGTTGTGGTGTAGTGGTGTAGTGTGTGTAAGGTGTGTGTGGGGTGTGTGTAAGGTGTGTGTGTGTAAGGTGTGTGTAAGGTGTGTGTGTGTAAGGTGTGTGTGGGGGTGAGGAATGTTTGGGGAACTCGGTGTGGATCTTTTTTCCTCCTGTTTTATTTTTTGAGTGGCTCCAGATGGCGCACAAACAGGTGAGCCAATTAGTGAGTCTCACCACACGGCAGCATCGTCACACCAGCGGAGCGCGACGGGAAAAAAACTGATCTGCAATCAGACTTTGTTTCTGTCGCAGATTTTCATGCTAACGTCTCCGCTGTGATGCTCAGATGTTTGAGTCGTGTGGCGGCCGTACTGGGGCCGTCCCAGTCACCAAACCGGTGGGATGGTGCTGCAATGCCGTCTGTCACTCCGGCCAGAAAACAGGCGGATTTAAACGGGTTCTTGTCTTTTTAAGGATCCAAACATTTCGTCGCTGATGTTCATTATTACTAATGAATCCGGAGTCGTCATAAAAGAGGAGGCAGCAGGAAGTCAAAACGCAGAAGCACTCTTTATCTCGTCCTCCTCCATCCCCCTCCCTCCATCTCCTGTCATCCTGTGCAGAGCCGAGTGTCAGTCGGTTTTCTGTTAATTAGCTGCAGAAAGCAGAGACACCTGCCCAATGCTGCCGCTGACGAACGCACAGAAATGCATCCGCATGATGCGGCGACGCTCATGCTTGTTATTTTGATGCTTCCTGTGCGTTTGAGTATTTTTCTTTTGTTAAGCGATAATTGAGCAGCCATGGCGGCTGCTTTCCCACCTAATGGAAGGGGACAAATTAATCTCCCAGTGCTAATGTCTGCAAATGGAACAGGAACAATCCTGTCAGCTCCAGGCCCACAGGGAGGGGGTGGGAGCATGCCCAGAATGCTAACACTTCAGCTTCTGGAGTCCCAGCTTCAAATCATTCAAACAAAACTCTTTATTTTGCTGAAAGAAGTACCTTATAAATTCACATTTATTTTATGCAACATCTTTTCTGCAACAGAAACTCCTAAAATGATGAAATCAGTTGGTGCGTCATCTTTTACCTTTTCAGAAAAATTTCATAAATGCTGACCATCTCCAGCAGAGCAGCAGCCAGACGGAGTGAATTATTCAGGCGGTGGCCAGATGTCCAAAAGAGTTTAAAACGAGCAGAATGAGACACCACTTTCAGGTTTACCTTCAAAATCTGCTGGGTGTCCCTCCCAGCTGTATCCAGGGCCCCTTCAGTTTGGAAAAGGCTGTTGTTGTTTTAAGGTTTAAATGAGAATAAGTTCTAAATTATCTCGATTACTAAGAGTAACTTTTTACAAACTATTAAGTACAGTTGGGGAGTCGGGTCCAAGCGGGCCGGAGTCGGGTCCAAGCGGCCGGAGTCGGGTCCAAGCCGGCCGGAGTCGGGTCCAAGCGGCCGGAGTCGGGTCCAAGCGGACCGGAGTCGGGTCCAAGCGGACCGGAGTCGGGTCCAAGCGGACCGGAGTCGGGTCAAATCCAACTGATCATAGCTGGTGTGAATGAAGCTTTAGCCACCATTGACTTTTTCTAAACTAATCAAACTTTGAAGCTTTTGATTCACGAATGAAACTTTTATTCCAGGCGCATTGTCATTGGTTAAAGAGCTTTTTAAATGGACCAATCAAACCTGGACTCAGTTACTGATTTGACTCCTTTTGTCAAAACTAATCTCTCGATTCTTAGTTTCCTCAACTTGTTCTGAGCATCATCTGGTCGCGTCGATCGAATTAATTGGAGGGAGAGTCTGAGGTGGGACTGAATGGGTCATGCATGGTTCAGCAGGTAGAACCTGCAGGTTCTGCTCCCTTCATGGTGTTTCAGAATCAAACGGGGTGAGAGGCTCGCTGAATGCCAACCTATTTCCCATCTTAACAGCCGTGATCCCGAAGCTGTTCCTCCTTCTAAGCCTCTTTCTGTGGTCGACCTCCAGGGAAGATTGTGAGTACAGAGGAGTTGATTACGGCGGCGGCGGCGTGGCGCGGCGGCGCTTTGTTCTAGGCGTTCGGCCGCCCTTGGCTTTGGGAGCAGAGACGGATGCAGCAGAAGAAGAGGTGTCTTATCACTCCCGCGGGGTCTGGCATCCTTTCATCCCAGATTGGCTCTGTGACCTCGCTGCCCCGCCCGGTTCATCCCGACCCTCCGCGCCGTCTTGTTTACTGTCCCATAATGACATTGTCAATGGCAACAATACGGCTGCTTATCGCGAGGTGTCTGCCGTCACAATGGATGAATGGCGCCGTAATGGGAAGGCGAATTTGTCCTGTTGTCATGTCGGAGCCTTTGGAGGCGCTCGCTGCTTCCCGGCGCGCGTGCCGCTGGAAGATAAGATTAATTCTTCATATCACCGGGATGATTGTGGAATCTTGTATCTAATGTAATTTTTATTCCTCACTCCTCCTCATTTCCTTTCCCCTTTTTCTTTCAAACTGCACAGTCAAGATTTTTTCTCTTTTCTTTTGGGAGAAAATCTAAATAATTTATCTGTTTTCCTGCATTTCCTTCTGCTTCTACTTAAAGGCAGAGAAATGAAATGGGAAGAGACGGGAGAATAGGCAGATGAGTGTTTTTTTTTCTGAATGGGACGGACGTGAGCAGCATGCAGAGCGGGAGGAGGGGGTTCTGCTGGCTGGTGGAGGGCCTAAGAGGAGCCTGCAGACTTTAGTAATCCCTCTTTTATTAATGTGAAGCCAAGCTCAGCAGAATGCGGCTCACAGACATAACAGAGCAGCTCGCCGCGTTCAGGCCCCACTGTCTGCCTTACTGGCATGACTGGCCAAGTCAACACCCTTCCCATTTGCCAGGCTGGTAAAGCGTCGGCCAGTTAAAACCCAGTTTGTTCCGGCCTCCCGGTCCGCTGCGCCTCCTCCCACCAGCCGCCGTCCGTCGGAGGCTTTTCATCCCGCTCAGGTTCCGGCCCTTTTCTTCTTCTTTTTTGGCACTGAATGCATCCTGCGTCCCTGCTTCCCTGCACGTTGCCATGACAACCCCACCCCTTTTCGCATCACTTAATGCCCCCCATGTAGCCAATGGGCATTGACCTTTTGCTGTCGGAGCGTGTTAGGGAGCAGGAGACAGAGTGCAGGAGAAAGATGGCGGGGAGAGAGAGAGGGGAGAGAGAGAGAGAGAGAGAGAGAGAGAACGGGGAGAGAGAGAGAGCGGGGCGAGAGAGAGAGAGAGAGAAGGGGTGAGAGAGAAACACAAATCGTCATTAAACTGTAAACAATTTAAACGGACTCTCTGCAGCGTCGGCTCTGCTCCTCCGAATCACACGCAGCGCTCAAAGTGTGACATCATCACTATTAAAAATTAAAATATCATTGATGTGAACAATCCCATCTGGAGTTCCTCAAGGCTCCGTTCTCGGCCCACTCTACTACACCAGATTTCTGCTGATGAAACAGAAATGATCTGTATCTGCATCAGACATTCACTGTGTATTCAGATGAATTTTCTACAACCAAATGTTAAAAAACATTTAGTTAATCCCTAAAAAACACCAGCAACAAACTCAATGGGTTTACAGAAACCTGTGTGATCATCCCAAACTCTGTTCCTCTGCAGCCGACCCACTGCAAGAAATACATGGAAGGTCCATGAAAATACAGTTTTTTGCTCCTCCTGACCTGCAGGTGGCGCTAGCACAGACATTGGGACATTACACCCACACAACAATAGAGCAAGAAAGAAGGACAGTGGAGACTTTTGGAGAAGTTTTAGCAGCTGCAGCACCAGAAACATAAAATCCACCATTTTTATTATAGATCAGATTTGACTCATTTGTACTAAAGATTAATTTTTGATGCGTCGGCGGCCGCAGCAGCTGTAGGGACTGTGTGCGATGATTGCATCAGAGCGCTGCGCTGCATCGCATCGCGCTGCGGCCCGCTTCCTGCTGCTGCTCAGCACTTTTAGCGCCGCGCTTTTAGCGCTGCGTCACTCGGCGCTGAGTCAACATGCAACAGGAGGCAGGTTTGATTTGAATTCCAAACAACGGAGGCGGAAATGGGTAATTAAGGCAGAACTTAGCGAGAGGGTCTTGTGCGTTTGGATGCTGATGGGCCGAGTGCTTCACATAATTTGGGATTTGGATTGTTGTTTTTCAGGGAGATGCAGGTGTTTGGTGAAGACGGATGATTTCGGCCCGAATGCCAAACATTCTAATGAAGCTCACGTACGATCCATAATTTTAACTATTCCCCACCTGCTACACACACACGCTCACACACACGCGGATGCACAATATGCACTAATGAAGCTGTTCTCCTCTCCTCTCTCCGTCCCCGGCTCAGTGAAACATGCATAAATCATAATAAACAGAGATGAATTTTTAATCAGCGCTCCCTGCCCGTGTCTTCAGCCCAGCCTCCTGGGGGGGGGGGGGGCCAGGTATGAGCAGTCTGATCTGGCAGCGCCTCCTCGGGGAGCGCCGACCGCTGAACCGCGCCTTTGGGCTGGGCCGGGCCTCTGGAGGAGTCCACTTCACTTTTGGGTAAAATTTTAATATTCCATCAGATTTTTGCATGTTTTGTTGATTTTGATGACAATTTAGGATCATTCTATCAAACACGTTCAGCACAACCAGAATATAGAAAATAAAACCGCTGGCAGCTGGACTTCAGCTCATGATTTAGATTTATTAATGGCCCAATGAATCGTGTTTCTGGTACGGCCGTAATTCTGACGCACAAGCTACATCCGCTAACACAACAAATTCACCCCTGGACCAATGGGTGTTAGTTTCTGCTTCTAAACGATCTGATTGGACGCTGCTGTGCCCAAGTTAAGCTAAAAGGCTAATCAGCTAAACTTTTTAAGCCTAAAGTAGCACCTTAATGGTAAACCTGTTGCTAATGCTAATGTCCAAAGAGATTTTTGAGTGAAAGTGTTGCTTATATGTAGCTTTCTATTGAACTGCAGTTAATTACAGACCTTAAATATTTGATTGTGGCCCCAGAAGCATTTAAAAACTAATTTATTTGAGTTTTAATTAATTAAAATGGAGCAGAAGTTTAGCTCTCATCATGTAGTCTGTACAGATTATTGGGTGGGATTTGGGTTACCATGGCAACATAATTCACAGAAACTCCAACAGGAAATTCAGATAAATGATAGAAATCTGTCAGATTTTCCCACAGATTAACTTTATCTTCAAATTAACTGTTAAGGCTTTGAATTATTATCAGTTGTTTTTAATTTACAGTTTTTATTGAAATGATTTGAAAACATTTTCACTTTTTAAAATGTAAAATAGAAAATAACCAGGAGACGCAGCACACAGTCTGAGCAGGACAATAAAACTCAAACTAAATCTGATGAAACTGGAAACTCATTGCCGAACGTTGGGTCTAATCCAGACTGTGAATAATAATCCAGGAGTTGACGCCATCAGTTTG
Source organism: Phalloptychus januarius (assembly GCA_902982915.1). NCBI lineage: Eukaryota > Metazoa > Chordata > Actinopteri > Cyprinodontiformes > Poeciliidae > Phalloptychus > Phalloptychus januarius. The sequence goes on along the minus strand of CADWAE010000474.1, from coordinate 12,825,131 downwards.
TCTCCAGGAGAGTTTCCACATGTATTTTACAGCATCCCTGTTGTTCCAGGATCTTCAGTTTAAGTTTCCTCCCTGGAGAGCAGCAGCAGCTCCTTGCTAGTCGGCTGCCCTACATTCCTGGAAAGCTTGGAAATGAGATAAAAAATGCACAATTTCACCCAACTTTAGCTGAAACATCAGACACAGACAGGAGGAGCTGCAACCGTTATTATTGCTGCTGTTTGAGGCCAAAGATACTGCAGAGAATCATTTAGTTGTTTTGTTGAATTCACACTTTTACAGTAACTAATTAACTAAACTGAACTGTAAACCAGGAAGGGAGCAGAGAGAAACAAAGAGCTGAGAGGACGATGCAGGCAGAACGCTGGAGCTAACACACACACACACACACACAAACACACACAACGAATACACACACACAACAATACACACACACACAACGAATACACACACACAACGAATACACACACACACACAACTAATACACACACACACAACTAATACACACACACACACAGGATCTCTCCCGACCCAGATGTTGCAGGACGCCACTTCGCTTCATCACTTCACTGCAAAAACACACAATCAGAGAGATTTTGTGAACTTTCTTATTTACTCATTAGTCCATTTATATTCATAAAAAAGTGGAATAATCTGCCATAATATATCTTATGCTTTAGTCTAGTCTTTTTTCCAGGTTTCTGAGGTATTTGCTCTAGAAATGCATCAGAAGTACTTGGTAATATTTAGTTTAACCAGAGGAACCTCTGGCTCGGGTCGAGCAGAACATCCCGTCCTTCTGGTTTCGCCTCATTTTCCTGCGTTGTCATGGAGATGAGTAAGCTGCATTTCTGTGCCGTTGTCGCTAAGAGCATAAGTCTTTACTAAGTTATTTATCATGAACACAACCAGCCAGGGAGTGACGGACCAATCAGGATGCTCCAGGAAGTGACGGTAAAACTGAGCCTGTGGAGTTTACAGGTGAATGTGTCGCTGAGGTTCTGAAACGTTTGTTTCTCAGCCGACTTTAAAAGCCTGCAGATTCAGTCCTGCTGCTGCTAATTGAATATCTGGCAGATTGGAGTCATTCACCTTTGACTTCATTCACATTTCACTTGTTTGTGTTTAGATACGGCTCTCATCAAACAGTTGCTGTGTTTGCCTTTCAGCTTATTTACATTTTTGTATTATTCCACCCACACAAACATGAATATGGATGAATTCTTACTTTTTCCTTGATGTTCCAGGAGCTGCAGCATATTTCTGTGTCAGTGTTCTCATTCTTCATCTTTGCTCATAAAATCTTCCTTACATATAACTTTGTGTCAAATGCACGGAGAGAGAATCCCCCCCCCCAGGCGGAGGGAATCTTTGCCAACCTGATTTGTGAGCTTGTGTTTAATAGAAAGAGAGATGGGATCCAGACTGATGGGAGGGCTTTGGTATTAAGACCAAAGGCAGCCACTCAAGCGAAGCAGGATGTGACATTTTCCCAGCCATCTAGCAGAGCCTTTGTTATTTATTTTACTTATTTATTCAAGTCTGTGCAATCTCTAGCAGGTATTAAACACAAATGGGTGGGATGATGGCGGAGCGGGAGGTCGGGATAAATATGTGCTCTTTTTTCTGCGTGTCAAACTTTTGGTGAAAATGAGGAAAAGTGTGAGGAGGAGGTGGCAGGGGGGTGATGAGGAGCGATGACAGCGACAGGAACGGGAGGAAAAGCGGCATCCCTGCTTTGAAAATAATAATGGCAAAGCAAAATAGATCCCCAGCTGCTCGCTTCCTCTCGCTCCTCTCCATCTAAAATGCATTCCACCTTCTCCCAATGTTGCATTTTTTATTTTTAAAGTTCCCATTACGGATAAATTTAACTGGTGGAACTCCAGCGGTCCCACTTTGTGCCGACTCCCCCTCCTGTTGCATAAAAGATTAGAATCGAGCCGCTGCTGCGCACCTGATCATGAAAAACAGTCGTGCTGAGGTTGACTTGTTTTGCAACGAGTCAACATATTTCATTGATGTTTGCAGGTAGTAATTTATTGCACCATAATTTACTGACTGAATCAGTGAATGCTTCATTGGGTGACGAATGAAACTGCTTTTGAGGCATGCCCTTCATCTGCAATTTCCAGATGAAAAATGTGACTTTCTGCATCAAGCGGTTCCTCGAGCGAGAGGCGAGGGAGGGAACGCTAACGCACAGTTAGCCTGTGGGAACAACGATCCAGCAGGGGAGTGGCAGAGGACGGATGGATGGAGACAGAGGACGGAGGGATGAGGACAGAGGACGGAGGGATGAGGACAGAGGACGGAGGGATGAGGACAGAGGACGGAGGGATGGGGACAGAGGACGGATGGATGAGACCAGAGGACAGATAGATGGGGACAGAGGACGGACAGAGGGGACAGAACCATTGTGACGCACAGGAAGCTGATGCCTGATTAAATTACACAATAAAACTGCCTGAAAACAATCAGGATGTTTTTTCTTTAAAAATATGCTGACATTTGAGAATCCAAAATGTTTGCGTCACTTTAGAGTTGTTTTGATATTTAGGCGATCTGGTTTCCGAGTCGCCCTGAATGCAGCACAGCCTGTTCCTCAGAGGAAGTCCCGCCCCCTGTGTGCTGCTTCTTCAGGCTGCAGGATTTGGACTTTGGCTGCTTTATGAGGCAGAACAAAGTTCTGTGTTTTACTGAAACCTCCTGGTGACGAGTTTAATACACAGGAATAATAATAGTTTCTTTTTCAAGAATTTTGTTTCAGGCTTTAGAAGTGAAATGTGGTTCTGGAATAACGCAGAAAGAAGCATATTAATGGCTCCACCGTTTGGATCTTTATGACATATAATTAATTCATTTATGTTTTGTATGCAGTAAATAAATGATTCAATCTGACAGGAAGTTTACCTGATGGAAAACTGAAATAGATTTATTTACTTTTTTAGTTTCAACATGGATGAAAGAAATGTTGGTTTGGATATTCATGTCCAACATGTTGGGCCACATCTAGATGATAAATATCCTCACAGTTGTGGAAGTTTGATAAAATCACCTGTTTAAATATTATAATTATGATATTGTGTCTATTTGCACTTAAAATTAAAACATACTCGATGTATTTTTACATTGGTGTCATTTTGAGACAACAAAAAGTCACAAAAAAATCATTTTAGTACTTTGGAAGAAAACGGATCAATTTTAGTTATAAATGATCTTCATCATTTAGTTCATTTGTAACATTTTTCAAATTTTAGTTGTTAAAATACCAGAATGTCACTTTCTACTTTTACCAGTTTGGCATAATTTCTAAATATTAAGTAAAGTGTTATAATCAATCATTATTAATCATTATTTGAAAAACCTTCACAGTTAAAAATATGTTGAAGTAGTGCGACTTTTTACCTGAGAAGTAAAATTGAGAACAATTTTTGGTGAATTAATATTTAATTTGAAGGCTATAACAGATTTCTGCACATAAAACAGAAACTTAGTGTTTAGGGCAAAGACTGGGACCCCCGAATGCCCCCTTTTAGATCCGCCTCTGCAGGGAAGAAGCTGCATTTTCCTTGATTTGAAGACAGTGAGATGTTCGGAGAACTCCTTCAAAGTTGGGATTTCTTTGAGTCTAAAGTGCAGCAGGGAGAAAGATGAGCTTCTGGTCTGTGTGTGGATTAGTTCCTGTGTAATGGTCCCGTTAGTCCAGTCTGACGGGTCAGAGCCGTGAGGTTCCAAAACGCCCGCCGCCAGGCGCTCTCCGCCGCCACAGCGATTTAATCCGCCTCGCCCCTTTTCAATCAGGCGAGTGTCAAGCAGGGCCGATCCGTCGGGGCGTCTAATAAAATGCACGGACACACTCCTGCAGGAAGCCCCCTGCAGACGCACCCACACACACACACACACACGATCAATACAGGCAATCATACAGGTGACAATAGGTGCAGGTTAACCGGCCGCTGATTCACACCCCGCTATCATCACCGTCTCAGAAATCACACAATCAAGACAGGGGGGGGGGGCGTCTGGAAGACGAGGGAGGAACGGAGCGCGGCGCTTCGCAGGTACATGAAGTGTGTGAATATGTGCGTGAAATGAATTGAAATGGGTGTGAAAGTGCATCTACTCACAGGCAGACGCACACAGACACGCCTTTGTGTTTGGGATGGGGTGTGTGTGTGTGTGTCCGTCCACAGCCCAAGACATTGCATTATGCTGTGTGTGGGGGTGTGTGTGTGTGTGTGGGGGTGTGTGTATGTGTGTTTGGGATTGTGTGCGTGTGTGTGGGATGGGGGGTGTGTGTGTGTGTGTTGGCTGTTATCAGAATGACACCATCCTCCTCTCTCTCCTGCAGCCCCAGAGGATCAGTGGAGCTGCACCAGTTTCAAATGAAAATAAATGAGAGGCAGTGACCGCTACTGCCTGGGTCCCACTTTAATGAGGAAGAGGAGGGGGGGGCAGGGGGGGTCTGGTCCAGGTTGGCAGCAGTGGGGCTGAGAGAGAGAGGAGGGAGATGTGATGAATGGACGAGCTTTCTCTGTCATCGATGCGATGGCCAATTACAGCTGCAGCACGCTCGGCTGCGCCGCAGGTGGAGCGGGCGGCGCTCTGAGTGGCCGGCGCTCTGAGTGGCCGCGCTGCATCAGAGCTGCATCAGAGCTGCATCAGAGCTGCATCAGAGCTGCGTCAGAGCTGCATCAGAGCTGCATCCATCCATACTCCATTATTTGCATTGAGAGGACAAATCAGAGCAGAGAGTAAAACCCGGAGCGGCTTCGCGGCCTAATGCAGAGCGACGTGGCTTTACCTGACCCGGCTGGCCTTCACCTGATTTCCATTCATTAAACCAAACCAAACCAGACGCCATTTAATTACACACAGGCTCAGATGTATTCATACACCTGGGACTTGATCAGTTCTTCCTTATGAGCCGAATCCAACAAACACTCGAGACAAAATGGATAAAAATAAGGTTTAGAGCAGTAGAGTGGTTACCGACTCTTAGTGCGTTTGATGGTTTTTATTAGTTTATTATTTTACATTTTTAGTAGTTATAGAGGTAGTTTTAGTTTTTCATACATTTGCTAATTTTTAAGTAAAGGATTTAAAAAGTACAGAGTATTGATTAGGAATTATTAAATGATTGGTGTTTTCTCCCAACCTTTGCTGTCGTCCATTTTGCATATTTTGCCTACAGTCGCTGTAACCAGCTGGGGTGGGAAACAAAAATCTTTTTTTCATCAGTTGAAAGGCTAAAAAATAGATGAATAAACACACAATATATTTCCAGTGGTAGTTGTTCCCCATTTTCTAGTTTCAGTTAACAAAAATGTTTCTGCGTTTCAGTTTTTGTTACTCTGTTAGGAACCATCTGTCAGACACGGTGGTGGCAGCGTCATGATGTGGAGCTTTATTACTTCAAACAGCAGAAGAGGAACTTTGGTTGATTTGGCCTGAAGGTCCAGGAGAGAAAATCTGTCTGAAAGGAACTAGAGCATCAGATTTTTAACTAACCAAGCCGAGAGATCGTCCTGTCTGGTTCTGGTCAAAAGAGGAAGTTTCTCCCAGCAGCAGAGTCCAAGACGTTTCTGCAGGGGTGGACCTGAGTCCAGTCCGGTCCGGTCCATTAAAACCAGCAGCCAGCAGGTCTCTGCAGGACACAGGTGTGTGTGTCCATCCGGTGTGTGTGTGTGTGAGGGTCAGCCGACGGGTCAGGAGGTTTTTGTTTGACTGGACTTGATGTGTCTGTTTGATGTCAGTGTGTCCATCTGGACGCTGTCGGCCATATTGACAGTTACGTAATATTTCTGTCCCATCCTGGTTCTGTTGTGTTCATTAAGTTTTACACCAGATTTAGATTTAAAGTTTGATATGAGCAGAATGTGTCTGAATGCATAATAATGATCATTTTTTGAATTGTTTTTTATTTTTTGCATGTAAATCCTAAATGTTTATTGGTTTAACATCAGATCCTCCTTCTAGCTCTGAGCAGCTTCTTTGTTTCTTTCTGATTCATTTTGATGGTTTATTTTGGTGATGAACTCAGCCTTTCATCTGGGAGGGCCTCTTTGCCATCACCCTAATCTTTGATCAGAAAAGTCTGATTAAGGCTGTAAGTTGAAGCAGTCATGGATTCTTGCTCTGGGCTCAAAGGAGCCGAGACGATGAGTCAACCCAACCACTGGAAAACTTACTTCTGCTATTTGAACTTTATTTGGAAGTTGTTTCTTGGGGGCTTCTGCTGTTTTAGCAGTGAAACAACTTATTTGTAGTTTCTTAATGACTTTACTGCCTCTTTGCTGTGTAAAACTTTTTATACTGCGTTAAGCAAACACCACAAATTGAGCCTGAATGCATTAAATAATTAGCCAAGACGTGTTGCAGCTGAGGCAGTTCTTCAAAATCTGCATAGATGAAGAATGTGGAGCCATAACTTAGATTCATATTTTACTTTAACCTCGATCCGACCTGAACGAGCATGCTAGCACATTAGCATGTTATTGCTAATATTAGCTTGCTAGTGCTAATATCTACAGATGATTATTGTGAGTTTTTAAATGCAGAAGCACCATAAACGTTCAGATGTTTGACCACTGTGACACTGTGATCAAGTTATTTATGATTTCAACTGAAATATTTCTGTCTTAAGGGAAGCTAAGCTAGTTTCTGTTAGCTTGGTCTTAAGCGTTAGCTTCAGCACTGAGTATCTGACCAGCTAGCATCCTCCAGGAAGGAGAAACCTGAAATATTTTAACTAACTATCTCACAGTTTCTCTGTGAAACAAAAAAACAATGGTGGCATAAAGAAGGAATAAATATTAGCTGCTAATAATGCTAACAGTCGAGCTGGACGGGTCTTGGTCGAATTTAATCTTTAAACTGAGTTAAAGTTTGAGTTTTCTTAGTGATGAAGAGATGGGAGGCGACTCGTTGTGTCGTTCAGTTCAGAGATGTAGCTGCTGTTTTCTCTGCTGATTGTTTGACTTGTGATCTTAGTTTGTCGCCGCCTTCTGGAAGGACGATTATCTTTTGCTTTCAGTGATGACATAACGCAAGTCGCAACACTTGTTTACACTCTTCACATTACAGAAGAGGAATGTGAAGTCAGGCCACCCGATAGCAGGCCTGACTGAAGCTGAATCAGGAAGTCTGTCCTGATTCAGAGGCTCTGGGCTCAGATAAAAGGAAAGCTGCTTCATCAGTCCAGCTGCGCTCCGAGTCGATGTGGTGTCAGAATTTGTGCAAAACAGGTCAGCGAGCATTTCTGGAGGAGGCTGCAGCCCCACAGGTGGAGCAGGGATCTGTGTTAACTAGAACGCAATGTCCCGAGCGGAGCGGAGCGCGGCCCGGACACACCGAGGCAGACGCATCCAGCATGCAGGAGAGGACAAAATCTGGGAGTGAGATGTGAGGACGGAGTGTCTGTCAGGGAGGATCTGGGCCCGCAGCAGCCTGCATTCAGCTGGCCGTCCGCTGGAGGAGCGGCAGCAGTCGGCTCTGTCTGGATCCGGCTCCTCACATGTCCACTTAGGCTCAAACGCAGCTGCTTGCTGCTCTGAATTATTCATGAGCTGCTCATTAAATATTCACGTGTGAAAAGCTCCGGCACCATCCTCTCCTTCCCTGAGATCCAAGCAGAACTCAGAGATGATGCTGTTCACTTTCTCCTCCCTTTATTGTTCTAATTTTCTGTGTCAGAGCTGCTATTTTTGGCTTCATTGTTTCCCTCTTATCTCCTCCTCCTCTCTAAGTGATCGATTGTTCGGGCAGCTGAGCCCCCCCTCAGCCCGAGGTGATGGAGAGACTAAGGGGGAGAAAAGATAGAAATAACCAGACGGAGAGAGAGGAGCGATGGCAGACCTTGCCATGAGCAGCATGTGGGGAACACGAGGCCCCAGGCTGGGAGACGGAGTGATGGAGAAGCAGGCAGCGATAAAGAACGGCTTGTTTCAGACGACTTGACTGGATCTGACCAGTAAAACTCAACCTGCCTGCATGGCGTCAGCTTGTCCCGTTTCCTTTGATTTCCTCCTTTGTTCTCCAGGTATTTCAGCTCCATTAAAGCTAATTATCTCCAAGGACCAGAAACACGTGGAACAAGCGAACAAACAAGACTCACCTCCAGCTGTGCAGGTTGCATGTTAAAAACAGGCCAGTTTTTCTCTCCAGAAGCAGCGCTGAGAAAGCAGCATCATCATGTTTTATTAATGGATGGAAGGTTTTGTTTGGCGAACAGGAGGGAAGGATTTGTTGAGAATGAGAAGCAAATGAGGAGATTTGATTGCTTGATTGTTTACCAGACGGATGTGAGCGAAAACATCGCAGTCGATTCACAACCTGGAGCCGGGCGGCGAGTCTGGTCGCAGTTATCCAGGTGTTCCTGAGTCCAGGGCAAACATACACACACACACCCACACCGAGACACACACACACACACACCCACACACACAGAGAGACACTTTGCCACTGAAGGATGGCCGTTTAAATCAACAGTTAAACCTTTGGACTCGTTAACAAACTTGTGTTTAAATTACTAAAGTAACCTTAATAAGGAAACAACCTTAATCTGACTTTTCTACCTCAACCTGATGTTTCCACCTGTAGCGGCCATCTTTACTGCCGTAAACACAGCTGCTGGGTGGCGGCCATCTTTACTGGCATGAATCTGTAAGCTTAGAAAAGCAACTCCTGCTACATTGTGTGCGTTCTTTATGGACTTGTTGCTTCATTTCTTTGTGTTTGGATTCTGGTGAAAGTAGATTTTAGACGCACCAACATGCTGGAGAAGAAGAGAGCAGCTGATTTCAGGAAAAGATCAGGACTTTGACTGCTGGAGTATTTTTGTATTTTTCTGCGGAACGTAACGCTAAATTATTTGCAGGAAAACTGCCTGTACTTTAAGGTTTGATGGTGTATTATAGAACTGGTGTAGATCTAAAAAAAAATGGAGTAAATTTCTATTAAAAACTCAGAAAAATTTAGATTAATCTCAGAAATATTATAGAAAGTTTCAAACATTCTCCAGGTTTCCCCTCAGCTTTTCTAATGGTCCTACTTTTCGGTCGTATGAAGGAAACTGCATTTTATGAATATGTTGACAATGCTAGTTGACATGCTAACGCAATGCTAGTTGATGAGCTAATGGCTACAAAGCAGCCAATCCGGGAGCACGATTCATTTTAATTGGTGTTGATTGGTTGAACCTGCAAGAAGGAAATGTGCAGAAAGCAGCTCCTGCATGTTGGTGCATCTTTGGCCGTTTAAGCTGTGAAGTGTGTTCGGGTTTTTGCTGTTGGTCTTCGGTCTCCAGCTGGACGCCTGATGTGTTTGGGATTCCTGATCTAATGTGAGTTCAGACTTGTAGAGGAACAACATTATCTGCTTCTGGAAGATGAGTTCTGCCTTCTTGAGTTACAACTAATGCAGGATGATGTGAATCTGTGGGAGGAGATAAATAATTCTTCCTATCTGACAGCAGCGCAGCGATAACAGCGATGACACGGCTGAATTAGTTTAACCTACTGCTTTATCCGCTTCCTGTCATGCTTATTGTTGTTTCTGTGGATTTCAGGTTATTTTCAGCAGGAACACGCTGTCATCACTTCTCAAAAGAGGCCTGCTCCTTTGCTGCAGAGTAATTTCAGTGAGATGTGTTGACAGAGAGATTTGTGGACTATCCAGTGTTTCTTGGCAGGTAAATGACTGTTTTAAATGTAATTTGCTCTGGGCACTACAGAAGCCCTGAAGGGCGCAAACTGGAGGCGTGAGCGGCGCTTCTCCGCTGCCGTTTCCTCCGGCGATGCTTGTGTTCGATCGGAGCGTAAAGCATGTGATCGGGTTGTGTAACGTCCGGTCGTTTCCACCGTGGATCGGCGTCAGGTGGATCCGTGCACGCTGCAGGCCCCGCCTACTCCACACTGTTACGCTGCTCTGTGTGTGCAGACTGAGCACATTTTCCCCACATTGACCCAGATACTCGTCCTCTTCCCCAGAGAGCCGCCTTCCTCCGTATGAGAGAGGCTCATTATTTCACTGGAGTGCCTCCGTTTCTTCTGCTTCTTGCAGGGAGCGAGGGAAGTGGGGCAGCGCGGTGGCGCCGCGGTGCGTTCAGGTCCAATCCACCTCCACAGGGAGCTGTTCTGGACCCACACAATTAACACAGCACAAAATACAGTCAGCAAATTATGGGCAGGATGATTATTACAAAGCTATTCCCATGTGTAATTGCACCTCTCCAAATTTGGTCAACTCATCTGAGTGTGAATCACCTAACTGGCTGTGCTTTTATTGCACCGATATTCTGCTCCAACTGTTTGCTCGCTCTGAGTGGTGATTGTGCAGCGCGGCGAGTTTCTGAGCTGCTCATGTAATTAGCTGCTATTTGGAGCAAGAATCTATTAAACTAACAATTGATTTGTTGACAGATTATTGACTGGACATGGAGATCAAGTGGCTGCAGATGAAGTCTCACATCTAAATGAAGCGGTGAGCAGCAGACAGCGGCCGGTTTCTGGAGCTGACCATGCACACAAAATATAAAAAATATCAAAAGGTTTGATCCTTTGAGTTGAAGCCTAGTAAGGATGCAAAAGCAACCAAAGTTATCCAATCATGTACGAATGCCATGTTGTTGTTTTTGAAGAAATTTCTGCTAATATTCGTGAAGGTCTGTACATTTTTATAGTTTTTACATTTTTTTATTTTGTAAGTAATAATGAAACTAAATATCTAAAGCTCAGTCAGATGGGATTCAAAGTGTCGGTAAACAGCCTCCCCACAGCATGATGCTGCCACTGCCATGCTTCAGGTTGTAGTTCTGTTCCATTATTTGGAGAAGGGTCTCCATGACGTTTAGATTCAGACCTGCTGCTGGTTTAACTGGCTCACATGATGCTGGGGGTGCTGGGGGTTCTCCATGGAACCAGAACGGTTTCATGATTCTGCACTGCCTTCATGGTTGTATCACATGGTTGTTCAGGCTGCAAAGTTACAGGAACCTGGAAGAGCAGAGCCCTCCGTCGTCATGGTGAAGCACGCTGATGGCTGCATCATGCTGTGGGGATGGTTTTACCGGACGCCGTCAGTCCAGTCTGATGGATCTTACAGACACCTGATCAGTATCAATAAATATGTCAATAATTTCATTGAACCGCACAGCATTCTGGGAGATGTAGGCAGAGGAAAGGCGTTAGCTGCTCAACCTGTCATGGCTAGCTAAGCTAAGTTGGAATCAACTAGCTAACTCACTCATTGGTTACCTAGCAACAACCTGTTGAACACGTGAGCAGCAGTAGTTTCTGGTTATATAAAACCTGAAGGTTCTGCCACCAGTTAGTTTTTTCTGATATCTAAAATAAAGAACTGATCAGTAGTTATGAATATGAACAGATATGAAAGGCTGATAACTGGTTTATCAAACGGTTTTCCGCCATGTTGTCCAGCCCTGCCGGGACCCGCTACAGGAAGTGATGCAATCATCCGGAAAGGAAATGCATCTCCAAGGAAAACACACGCCACTTTTCAGTCAGCCTTCCACACTTTTCAGGTTTTCGCTGGGAAACCAGCGTGGTGAGAACACGGTGTGGAAGTTGAAGGGGTGTGAATACTTTCCGCGCAGCGCCGGCTCTATTTAAGGAGCCGCAGCGCCACGCCTCCCTGCTGGATCCGCGCCTCCAGCTCCGCTCGCTGCTGCTGCAGAGCGGCTTCACCATCCAGGACGGGCGGATCGGAACCAGCAGCAGCGACCAGACCCGAACCGGGACCCAGAGAGGCAGAGGGAGGGGAGAGGGGGGGGAGAATGTGACAACTGCTGGAGGCTGCACCGCCTTTAGGGAGGCCTCGGCTCTTGCACCTGTCCCTCTCCGTCTCCGCGACCAGGCGCAGTTTGGGCAGAGCGACGCTCCTTACCGGGGAGGCGCTCTCTCTCACACGGACAGCCGGAGGGAGGCGCGCACACCGCGGCAGACACCGGCCAGGCAGCAGGCAGGCAGGCAGGCAGCATGACTTCAGCCTACAACCTGGATTTCCTGCCCGAGATGATGGTGGAGAGCCGCCTGCTCGTCCCTGGAGACAGAATGTAAGTTCTTGTTCTGCTCCTGTTCTGATTTTCATCTCATTTTTCGCGGCTGTCCGGTGTGGAGATGTTGAATCGGGTCAGAATGAACGGCCGGTCCGGATCTCAGTGGTCGGTCGGTGGGTGGATGTGCGGAGCGCCGCAGGCGGCTCGCGGTCATTCCTGATGAATGAACGCCATTATGAGGAATTAACGCCGCCGCCTTTATGAGCCTCTCGGATCCGCTGCGCCGAGCAGGCGGAACCTCCGCCATCACCACCACCTCCACCTCCCGGGTTCGGGACTCTGCAGCCGGCGGAGGAGCGCAGGAAGCCCGCCGTGCTGCCCGCTCCCTCCCCGCTGCTGCTGGAGGAAATCAAATCAGAAAAAGCGCAGAAGTGGAGATGTGTGACACATGCACGCGTTGACGCCCAGGCTGCGTGTTTTTCTCCTCACTTTGGACACTTGGTGTGCGGGTGTGTGTGGGGGTGTGTGTGTGTGTTGTGTGTGGGGGGGTGTGTGGGTGTGTGTGGACGCAGGAATGCGCCGCTATCCCGTGTCCGCTAATTGCATTTTGCGGTAATTGCGTTAAACTCGTGTGTTTGCGCAGAGACAAAGGCAGCTTTTCTTCCCGACATGTCGGTCATGTGTCCCGCATGTGTCCGCTCCGCGCAGGCTTCCTGTTTGCTGACGGGTCATGCTCCTTTATTTCCCAGCAGAGAAACCTTCACTGGGCTCCAGTTATTCTTTTTAATTTCACTTATTCTTCCAATAAGTTGGGCGGGAGGAATAAAAACTCATTAAAAGTCACTGATGATAGATAAGATATGGAATACATCAGGATTAATGCAGCTGTGATGGCTCTATTTGGCTGCAAATGGACATAAATGGGAGTAATTAGGAGAATATTGTTGAGTCATCGTAATGATGCTGTTTCATTTTATGGAGCCATGTTTGCTCATATTTGAACATTTGTTGGTTATGTAATAATCACATCCATCTGTAAGGCTGGGATTGGCTCATTTTCCAGAGACTGGCTCTGATTGGTGATGGCATTTGATTTATCTTTTAATGTTGAGATAAAAACATGTTAATTACAGAATTAGGGTAAAATCGGTATTGAAGTCGGTACCAGTCGGTGATCGGTCTGTTTTGGTTTATTTTATGTAGGTTCTGTTCACTGGGTTCATTGGTTGCATCACTTGTTCAATACCAGAGATAAACCAGTTGGTCTGATCAAGTTTCCTCGATTGGTTCTGATTGGAGATTTGATTTATCTTTTTATTCAAAAACAGTTTCCATTTCCTGTTGGATTTCAAACTAAGAGCTCGGTGAATAAATGTCAGGATTACTTCTCTGAAATGACAGAATTAAAAGGTTAAAAATCGGCAGGCAGGTTCGGTATCGGCCAGTGATCGGTTCATCTGCTCTGTTAGGTTTAGGATCATTATCTGATGTTAAATTTTAGAGATAAACCATCTGATTGACTTGGATTGATGGATTTCACTTGGTTCTGATCGGTGATCGATCGGCCTGATTCTGAGGAATCTGTTGACGAACTGCATCAGTATGTGAATGCACCAACCAGCTCCATGGACTCCGAGTCCAGAAAGGATCAGATGAAGGTTGGCGACATGCTTTGATGCAGAAATGGGAATAATCTTGTAATCCCTTCATTTTCTGTCAGACTCAAAGCAGCGATCAAAGAACCTGCAGGAAAACCTTTTTCTTTCTGGGAAAAGCTGATCAGAGCCAGTTTAATATTTAAAATCACAGTTTACCTCCTGGTGCAGAGCACAGAATGCAATGGATGACTATTGGGTGATGATTGTCCTGAACCTCTTTATTTTTAAGCCTGTGTCATGAGGAGTAACTTCCTGTTGGTGGCGAGTCGTGCTGCCTGCTGTGGATCAGTGAGCCGCTGTAATTAGAGGATGGGAGATAAAAATTCCCAGCTGTGTTTTCCGTTTGTTTCCTGAAACAAAACTGCATCCCTTGCGGTATCATTCCGGATGAAAGGCCCGGTCCACTCTGCTCCGCCGAGTCGCCTCCATTGACTCGCCGTGTAGTCTATTACCCAGAAGCTCTTGTGACCAGACGCTTTCTCATTAATCAGTGTCAGCGTCTCTCACGCCGCGGGCCGCCGGGGGCCGCCCTCCTCCTCCTCCTCTTCGTCCCGTTGATGTGTTTTGCATCAGCGGCTGCTGGCCGCGTCGGAGGGAAAGTGAAGGATTTCTAAATAATGCGTGTCGCTGGAATTAGACAGGCCTATCTGTGCCCTCTTACCCAGCCGGCGAGGAGGCGGACAGGTTTAACCAGATAGCGCTTATGGAAATGACACTTTGTATTTATGTGAACACGCCACTCCACCGAGGCTTTTCACTGCTGAGAGGTGCTCCTGGTAATCTTCTGACATACTTCTCTGCATTATTGTGTTTAACCTCTCTGTTTTAGAGCTGCTTTTCATGCCAGATGCTTTCCTTCCTCCTCCCTGTTGCAGCATAACAACAGGAGAACGTCTGCTGCGTCTGGCTGCGTGTTTCCTAACGTTCCCTCACATAGAAGAACCTAAAATCCAGATTGGTTTTCTGTCCATCTGTTAATGACGGACATTTATTGCATCATTACTGAAAAAGATTTGGACCACAGAAAAAAAACAAATTCTGACTTTTTAAATGTTTTTGCAGTGGCGATGATCCTCTTCCTACATCGGTCAGCACTCAAACTGAACATCATGATAAGATTTGCTTTATAATTGTTTCCACTTGAACCGGTTTGAATGCAGGAAGTAGACTACAGCGCAGTGCATTCTGGGTAAATAAAACCAAAACAAACATGCTAGCTTAGCGCTAGCAGGAGAAATGATTACTGTTTTTTTTAAATCCTCCAACTTTAAAATCTGACGCCTCCATCTTGTTTCCATCTGTTGAAGCAGGAAGTTGCTCTCAGTGTCTTCAGAGGTTTTTGTGTGGTTTCCTTCAGTGGCTCCTGGTGCAGCGCCCCCACAGGCCAGGAGGGGAACAGGCTGCTCAAAGCAGATGAGGATGTATCAAATTTAGCAGCTTTGGGTCCTAGTTGGAACCGAGTACCGGACTGTCAGGTGGGAAGATGTGAAGAATCAGGGCTCACTGGAGACTTTTGCACACTTCTTCCCATTTATAGTTGGAAGCAGAGAAAGAGAGTTTGGCGGAAACTAGAGCAGGACCTCTGGCCTGGACTTTCCAAAGCTGAGGCTGGGGTCCGTCTGGGAAACATGTGACCCCTCACCTCTGTGTTACTGAGCTGTGAGGTTCCTCAGGGTCCCTTCGCAGGAGCTGCAACCTTCAGAGGAAACAAAATGTCTGGAGAAACCAGAGAACGACTGTAAACTTTCCCCCAGAGTGAAAACAAGCTGGGATTTCCACAGGCGAGCCAAATGTAACGCTCACCCCGGATTGTCTTTATGACCCTCACACACACACACACACACACACTGCGCCTTCCTGACCCCCGGCCAAGCATGAGAGGACACAAATCACGAAGCCAACAGCTGAAAGGCTCCTGTGGCGGACAACACGAGGTTCTCATGAGAAATATCTGCTGGGCTTTAAACGCCTCTGAAGCTTAATGCTGCTGATAATTTATTCAATATAAATTTCACATTGTTATGCAGACCTTGGCCTGAATGTCACTGTAGAGGAAAACTCGTGTGGAAGATCACAGGAAGTCCAGAATTAGCCGTTTGCTGCTGTGTTTCAGGAGAACGGTCATATTCAATAATCTGACTGGATGCACAGAATAATCCAGATTAAATGACCAAACAGGATTCTCTAAACAAGGTGCATCCAGGTTGGTGGAGTTCTGGAAATCAGATTTAACATTTAATCCTCGGGATACCAATAGTAACACTGAAATACAGTCAGACCTGTACAGTCTGTAATAGTTTTACAGTCTGTCAAACTCAGGATTGGTTTGATAAGCCAATCCTGAGGATGAAAGCGACTCGGCGGAGGGAAAACGAAGAGCAGGGAGGAAATGATGCTGCAGGGCGAGGAAGAGGAGCGGTGAAGGTCCAACATGGACGGACATCTGGTTGCATCTGCAGCTCCTGAAGTGAAGCTCAAACGAAAAACAACCTAATTTCTCCGATGTTCTTGTTCATAATGTTGTTATTTAGCTGGGAAACGCGTACAGTATGTGTGATATATGGAGCAATGGAGTCGTCTTCACACATCGCCAGCTGCAACATTGTTTTATCCTGCCCTGTGTGTGTGTGTGTGTGTGTGTGCGTGTGCGCGCGCTCTGTCATGATGATGAATGTGTCCTCTGTGCCGGGGCTCAGGAGCGGTTGTCTAAGGCTGACACGGCGGTGGAGGCGGTGATGTATCACGACCGCGCGGCGCAGCTTCATCAGGCCAGGCGTACCTGTGGCTGCAGCAGGACGCATCCAAACCGAGACATAAAGAGGACACACCGTCCAACATGTCTCACCTGCAGCAGTTTTACCATTTTCTTTGTTGAAATTATTCATGTTTTGATTGCAGTTTCCTCAGTGAGAAAAAAGTTAATTGTTCAGACGTCTGGGAACCAGAGAGGCAGAGACTCCCCTTTAAATGTTTTGCTTTCCATGATGCAGCGCAGCATCATAGAACCTCCCCCGTGTTTAACACTGGGTATGAAGAGTGAGTGTGAATGAGTGAGCATCTCTCCATCCGTCACTGTGACATCAGCTTGCCTCGTCGTCCTCTCTGTTTTCGGTTGAAGCTTTTTTGTCATGTTGCTCTGATTTGGTGCAGCATTGAGGTAAAGATCACGGCTCCTTTTTATGGAGAAAACATGTTGGGAATCTGTCCTCCCAACATGCATTGTTCTCTGGCTGCCGTTTCCAAAGAAACGCCTTTTATTTTCCTTGCTGCTGATTGGCTGAACCCCAAACAAGAAAAACTGTTACTATTAGCTTCTGTGCTAGCGCTAAGACTGCTAAGATACTAGAAGATTCCCAGTGTAATAATACTTTATTGTGTTAGCATTAGTGAGGCTAATAACTAGCATGTCTGTGCAGCCACAGATATTCTTTCTGAGATTACAATTTTTTTTTAAAATAAAGTACTTCCTGTTCCTGTTTGAGGAAGTACATCAGAGCATGCTAGTTGTTGACCTCTGAAGTGCTAATGCTGGAGAGTTTTTTGGGAGTTTCTGGTGGATGTGTCTTTATGAATGACTACTTCAATGTATCACTTAGACAAAATAATATGAAACAATAGATTACTAATAATCTATATTGGTAGAATGGTTGGTTAATCCGGAATGAATCAGTTTAGTAGCTGCTTCAAAACAGATTTAGCATCCTGCAACAATAACTAATTTTGGTCCTAATAGCACCCCGTAGAGACGTTTCTTCTTCCTCTGAATATCATGACACACTTGTTGTTTTTTTATCTTAAGACTTTCTGTAAAACATCCTCCTCTGTTGGGTCAAACATAGGAAGTTCTAGATGACTACTTCCTCTAAGACTCCGATCAACCCATCATCATCAGAGAGCCAAGTTGGTGAGCAGGTTTAAAGTGGAAGCAGGGACATTTTACTGCATCTTTATGTCTGCTGAGTTTATTTTACAGAGTAGATATTTTATTAAAGAAGGAAAAGATTTAAGTGAAGATTTTAGCCGTTCATAAATCAGGAGCAGAGTGAATTTCCTCTGCAGCTCATTTAGCTGCAGCTCAGAGATCAAACCTGCCGGAGTGACACCGGCTCAAATCGAAGGTATCCAGGAGACGGAGCTGGACTCTGGCACTCGCTCACAGCTCCACACAAAGGAATTCTGATCTCCTGCTTCCTGTTGTGACCTTTACGCGCAGCGGCGCATCGTTTGACACATCTGAGCCGGTTCTGGCTGTGAATGTGAAATATTCTGGAGGAACGCGGCGCTGCTGCTGGAGTCCATCCTGTTTGTAGCGACGATGATCGTCTCTGTTAGCGGAGAGAAATATCCTCCATCTAAGTTTAATCATTTTTATTCCATCACTTCTGAATGCATTGCATCAAACTGGAGGCCCGAGGGCCAAATCTGGCCCACCATAGCTTTTTATGTGGCCCTCAAACTCCAGAAAGACCTGTCAATACAACTTAAAGAAAACAGTTTGTGAGATTCACAACCAAAACTGCAAAACCCAAAATGTGTTTTTTATAGTTTAAAGTTGAAATGTCTCATTTAAAATGATTGAGTGAAACGTCTGCAGAGTGCAGGCTGGCCGCCTTTCTGATGCTGATTAGTGACACATTTCTGTCATCAAGAAATATCAGAAGCAGAACAGGAAAAACGCTGCAAAAACCAGAATCCTACCAAGTATTTTGGATGGTTTCTGTCTCAAATAAGTCAGATTTACCTTTGAGATAAAACAAAATTAACTTTTCAGCAGAATATTAGGGCTTGTTCCAAGCCAGTAGTAAAAGTTCAGCTGGCAGATTATAATGTCGGAAAATGTTTTGTAAGTGAAATAATCTGCCAGTAGAACTGGAATTGTTTCATCAATATTATTTACTTATTGCATGAAAAATTAAACTGAAAGAGATTTTGTTTAGAATCCGTCAGTCCCTCCGTTATTTCACCATTTCACGAATTTACGCAAAATCATCTGATCTCTGCACTTTTTCATGCTAACCTATAATTCAGTTTATCGCAAATATTCCATTAAAATGTTCAAAACATTGGGTTTAAATTACTAACTCCCACCTGCAGGGGGCAGTATTACCCGTTTCTGTAGTAACAGTGTGGTAAAGTTTTGCAAATTGACAGTAAAAAAATAAAGATTTTGATTGCAGGACATCCTGGATGGACGTATTAATGTGTAAATGTGTGAAATATTTAATTTTTCGAGTGTAGACAGTTATTTGATAGGTTTTATCGACCATCCCTTTAACAGCATTCATGATTTTGAAATTCCATAACTGACTTTGACATCATGATGGAGCCTGTTGGCTGCTTACTTCCTGTTGAAATGCTGCAGACGTAAAGTGGATGCAGACGTAAAGCGGCTGCAGACGTAAAGCGGCTGCATGCGTCTCTATTCTGAGAGCGGCTCATCACAGGGCCATGGAACGAATCAGCCATGACTTATTTTTCTTTTTGTTATTATTTCAGTGCAGCATACACACACGCCCGCCCACGCAAACACACACCATGTGACGACAGCGCGCACGTTGCGTCCCCCGGGTTGTTGTGACAGGCAGAGAAAACACATCTCGCTTTATGGGAAGTTTATTCTTCTTCTCTGCATCTCTTTGTCAACAGTGAGGCGCTGCGTTTGGACGCTGCGCCGCGTTGCAGCGCCGCGTTGCCAGAGGGAGAGCTTACCTCATGCACGTCTCTCTGGATTTTTCTCTTTTGGCCTGCATGTCTCTCTCTCTCTCCTCTTCATTGAAGCGTGCTAAATGCTTTACCTCTGTCAACTCTTGAGTCGGAGAGGAGCTCATTACTGTGGAGAAGGAGAGGAATTTGGGATTAGCAGCAGTGTTTGTGGACTGAGGCTCTTGTTGAGCTAAAAGAGCCATCAGGATACAGAGCTGAGGCTCACCTGCTATATTCCTCGCTAATCAGCAGGACTGGGGGCTTCGCTCTGCTCTGTTTATGTTTCTGCTGCTTCAAGTTTCTTCTTTGTGAAAATGCAGCTTTTATTTTGAAAGGAATCCTGTTTGTCCACCTCCAGCTGAGCGGCTGACCTGGATGTAAAATGTTTCTGATGAGGCTCTGATTGTTTCTCCATTTGAAGCAGCTTCGCTTCTCCGGATTCACCAAACATGAAACGTTTTGCTCAAACTACAGCTTTGTCATTTGATGTCGGAAAATTTACAGGTTTTTATTGAGAAAACAAGAAAATTCCTGAATGCATTTGGCTGTAGTTTGCTACAGTTTGCCGTAGTTGGCCGTCTCTCCCTGCTGCCCTGGACCCAGCGGTCCTGACGGTCGGTGGCCCCTGAAAAGGTCGGCGCCACCTGCTGGCAGCACAAACCTCCTCCAGACATCAGCCGCGCTGTTTGGTGTCTCCAGCCGCTCAGGCACCAGAACCTCCGTGGTTTTTATTGGAACTCAGATTTCTGCCTCTTTGAAAAGGTTGAGATTTAAATTTTTTTTACTTTCCAGCTTCTTAAAACAGATTTGAGTCTCTTTTATTTTGCCGGCGATGAGAACAAGTTGTGGAAGCGAGTGTGAGGACAGTCCATTAACCCCCTGCAGACCTCTGGCCCGGCCTTATAATTGAATCTAACAAACATGCAGTCATGCATGAGGAATTAATCTGAGTTTTCTGGCCCAAACCTTCAGGCCGGCGCGGCTGAACGGCCGGCGCGGCTGAACGGCCGGCGCGGCTGAACGGCCGGCGCGGCTGAACGGCCGGCGCGGCTGAACGAACGGCGCGGCGTCATTCTGACTCTTCGTTCTGCGCTCTGTGTGATGATGCGTGCAGCGGCACGCCGCAGCCGCAGCGTTTTACCAACAGCAGCCTCCGCTACACTGCAGAAATACTAAATCTGACCAAATATTTGGTCTAATTTCTCAGTTCACTTGAAATTAAACAAAATGAAATTAGAAGTAACTTTTTAGCAAGAAAAGTGAGATTCTTTTATATCAGTAATTAATTAATATTGATTAAAAAGGCAAAGAACTGAGACATTTTGCATGTGAAAAGTATTCTTTCGTTGCCAGCTCAGCTCTTGGTGGAAAGTTACTCGTTAGTTTGTTTTATTTTAGGTGACTGAAATATTTGGGCTAGAAAAAGTACTTGGTAATATTTCTCATTTCTGAAGCAACATTTGAATGCAGTCAGTGGAGAAAACGACACTCAAGAGTAAAAATACTCCTACAGATTTTTACTGAAGTAACAGAAGGTGCAGGTGAGTCTGGGGAGTTTTTGGTTAAAACATTTTTGTTTTTCTTTCAGTGAATAGAAAATCCAGAAATTTTACTCAAATAAAAGTGAAAGTGTAGTAAAAATCCTCCTAGAAGTATATAATGAGTAAATGTCAGCAGTTCCTCCCGACTGCGCAGCCTTCATGTTCTGGCGCCGATCAGCTACCTGAGGTCCGTTGGGCCCGATTCGGCTCGGTTTAGAACCGATTAGCGTTAGCTTCCCCACGGCCTGCATGCTGCCAGTTCCAGCCCAGACATCTGATCCGATCCGCCTCAACCAGGCATGCTGGCGCCGATCGCACGTCTGGCAGCTGCTGAGGCCGAGCGGAGAAAATCAGAGAAAAGATTCTGAATTTTATTAACGATAAAAAATCTATATTTTTTATTTTCACATCATAAAAAAACAAACCTGGAGTTTTGCTTTGATTGTTTCATACATGATTGAGAAATCCTTTAATCTCCATGGCAACCATTCAGCTGTTCAAAACGCCTGGATGGACCTAGCCCCGCCTTCGAGGCGTCTCATAGGAGCTGCTGCTCAGAGGAGCCATGTTGGATGACTTCCTGGAGGCGGAGCTTCAGAAAGAGCAGGAGCTTCTTAAAGAGACAGAGGCCCAATTTCAAGTCCTTAAATCAGGAAGTCATATTTTATATAAAACATTTGTATCAAGACTGGTGATGTGTCCCGACCCGGACTTGATGGGGCTCGGTTGGACCCATTAGGACTCAGTGGGACTCGTTTGGTGGGAGGAAGTGGAGGCAGAGGCAGGAAGTGATGATGGAGCAGCGATGAAGAAACGCTGCGATCATCTTGATGTTTGTCTGTATTGTCCTGAGCTGCCATCACTGTGATCTGATCTGCAGCCCTGCCCCTCCCCCACCTGCTGCTGCCACCACCACTCATCAGTCTAAACCCTGATCCATCTGCCCTGCATCCCAGCAGGTTGAATTTGAAACAGTCGTATCCAGACCTCAGTCTGTGCTTCCTCTCCAGTCTGAAGCTGCTGAGGCTGATACTTTGTGCTGATATCCAACATCTTTCAAATTGTCCAATTTGATGGTAAAAATGTTTGTAATATGTGAGCGATAGTGGAGGCTGGGAGGCTCCAGGCGGGATGTTTGGGGTTAGCAGATGTTAGGGTGCCAACATCACCTTCAGGTTTTTATCGACTGGTTAATTGATCCAGATCTACCAAAGAAATGGATCAGGTCACAAAACTACCTGCTAAACATAAAACAGGTTGTGTGGGCTAATCTACAGAACCTGTTAGCTTCTGCGGGCTAATCTGCAGAACCTGTTAGCTTCTGCGGGCTAATCTGCAGAACCTGTTAGCTTCTGCGGGTTAGCCGTTTAAAAGAAACTGATTCATTTTGACGTTTCTTTGCATTGAATGATTTTTATTTTCTGTCTATTGTCAGTAAAAAAACATTTTAAATTTTTCATCCTTTAAAAATGTTTTTGTATTTAGTTTAAATTCACTCAGTTGCTGGATCTTTGTTCTGTTTTCTACAACTTTCTTTAAAATATGAACAAATGTTGTTGCTGTTGGGTCACATAAACTCCACCCAGCGGCCACAAATGGTCCTTGGGCCACATATTGGACACCTCCATCATGCGAGCGTATTTTATTGAACTATTGACTGATCTATTGATCTATTGATTCATATAGCGTAAGGTGACCATAAAAATCCATAATTAGTTTCTAAAACTTTTTCACCTTCAGTTTCCTTTTATTTTGATTTTAAACCTTTTTACTCTGATTATTAATCTGAACTAATAACTTCCTGATGATCAGTTTTTGAGAAATGAAAACCAAAATGATCCAAACATTTTATAGAAAGTTATAAATTGAAATGCAGAGGAAAGAAGAAGAAGCATCATTCTCAGAGCTTTTTCTTCCAGGAAGTGATGCCGGGTTTGTGATTCCTGAGCGCAGCCAGCCGGTTCCGGCCTCTGTGTGTTACAGAGCCGACGGGCTCCGGGTCGTTCCTGCGGCCGCTGGCGGCGCGGCGGAGAGGTGGAGTGTTTGGGGAGATTGTGAGCCGGATGTAATGAGAGCATCTCTGCTGCCTGGGGAGATGGTGTGGGTGTTCGGGGGCAGAAGGATCAGCCAGGATGCTGTTTGTTTTCCACATTACTTACTCACCTTCTTTGCATTCACCTCAGGCAGAATGTAGCACATTTCCCATGTTTAGATGAAGGTTTGGAGTAAACAGGCGGCCATAATGGCGCAGCGGAGCGTGCAGGAACCAATGCGATCTGTTGTGTTTACCTTTTTCTGTCCTCCTCTGTATCCTGGACAAGCGTGGCTGATCCAAGCCGGAGGATTGGGATTTCTTCCTCAGAGCGAAGCTTTGTGACGTTTCGCTCACAAAGCTCACACGTTTCCCTTTGTGACGCCGCTTCGGGCCAAGGTCGGGCCGAGGTGGAGCCCAGGTCGGGCGCAGGTCGGGCCGAGGTGGAGCTGAGGTCGAGCCGAGGTCGGGGCGCAGGTCAGGCGCCGGTCAGGCCCAGGCAGGCCCCAGGTCGGGCCGAGGTGGAGCCCAAGTCGGGCCGAGGTATTTAACTACATATTTAACTCTGTAGTTAAATACCCTACATATTTAACTCAACTGCCTTTGATTTAAATATTACACCAAAAATTAAAAATCTCAGGTAAAAGTAGCTCCACTTCAACATTTTTACATTCAATAATAAGCAACCAAGAAATTACTCAAATGTAAAAAAAACAAGTAAATGAGAAATAGGCTTCTGAAGAAATAACTTCAAAGTCAATTTAATATTTAGAAATCATATTAAGACTGACAAAAATAGAACGTTTAGTGCAAATTCTGCCAACACAATTTGACAAAGTATTGGCCAATTTTCTGGTGCAAATACCTCAGTGCACTTGGAAAAAAGATGATTTATGAGCTGCTTTTAACTCAAAAACTCCTTAATGTTGTAGAAAAATACAAGTTTCCCTGGTAGATTATTTCACTTTTAACATGGAACATGTTTTATTGTAAATGAAACAGGAACTAGAACTTCTTCCTCAGTATTAATGAATTTCTGAAGCTCTGAAAAGTTTCCCGTCTGTTTTATCTTATTTCAAGTTCATTAAGATATTTGACCAAAAATACTTGGTAACATTTAGTTTTTTCAGTGTAAGAGTTGAAAAATGATACAAATAAACATAATTACAAAGTAACTAAAAATGGTGATATACAAACAGTTTTTAGTGTTTTTACTAAAAATTTAGTATTGATTGAGATTTACTTGTAGCTGCTCCATGGCTGCAGCCAGAGCTGCACCATGCATATTCTGCAGCAGCGCGCCTCCAGGCCTGATGGGGGGTGGAGGATGGAGGGATGGATTCATTCCTACAAACTGCTGCTGATCAAACGGGCTGATGGGAATGGAACCGGCGCCGCCGCTGGAAACGTATTAGCAGGAGCTGGAACGCGTCTTAACGGCTGCTTGGCTCATTTCCTCCAACACGCCGTCCCAGAACATTTCACTGTGTGATCTCTCTACATGTTTGCGATCGAGACGCCCCCTCCCAGCCCCCCTGCGCCGCCGCCCTCCTCTTTTATGTAAGCCTAATTTGTATAATTGAAAACAGTCATCTGATGGGTGCTTCAGAGATACGGCGGCCATGCCTGAGTTCCCACCTTGGCGTTTCCGGCGCCAGGCCTGTGATGCCGTGAAGCTCAGCCTCTCTGAATGAATTATTGAACTGTTTAAATATGGATGACTTCGTGCTCAAGATGCTTGTATTTGGCAGAAAAGTATTAGAGCGGCTCTCTGCAGCCGGGTCACAAGCCTGTTTTAGACGGAAAGTAACTTTAAATGATGAATTACATAAATTTAGCAAAAAATATATATATAAAAACCCAGACATGCATATTGGGGATATTTCTGCAGTTTTCACTCATCTGCAGCAAATCCGTCTGATTTTGAACAAACCCGACTTATCGTCCGCTTGCTGGTTGGATGTTGGAAGGTTTTTTGTTTCATGGTGATTCTCTGTGATGGAGCAACACAACCTGGTGCATAGCTGGGAAAAGCAAAGGAAAACGTGGATTTTTTCCACATTATCATACAATTGAGCTGAAAAGTGTGGTGTGCCCACATATTAGAACCAACTGAAATGATCCAGTCAGCAGCTGCTAAGGGCTGGGGACAAACTTTCTCCTGCTGCCAGTTTTAGTCCAGATTGAAGGAGACCTTTTGGTGTTTCCTGGACTTTCTATTTTTTACCAGTTTTCTTTAATCAGATTTTGGGTTTTCTCCCTGGTCTCAGTGAAGAGGAAGCATATTTAAAACCCTTTTCCTTACATTCCATTAATGACCGTATAATCTGTTTAAATATGAACCCAAGTGAATCGGAGGCCCCTCCAAAAGCAGGAAGTGGACTACAGCGCATTATTGCAGCGCAGAGCATTCTGGGTAACCAAAATAAATGCTAACATAGCAATAGCAGGAGAAATGATTAGTAGTTTTTTGAAATCCTCCAACCTTAAACTCTGACGCCTCCATCTTGTTTCATCTGGTGAAGCAGGAAGTTGCTCTCAGCGTCTTCAGAGGTTTTTGTGTCGTTTCCTTCAGTGGTTGTTGGTGCAGCGCCCCCACAGGCCAGGAGGGGAACAGGCTGGTTGGACTCAGAGCAGAGAGGAAGAAAACAAACGTTGCAATTTTGGTCCAATAGAACCGATTCTACTGGACTATCAGGTGGAAAACATCCTGAATCATCCTTAGCTGTGAGTGCCTGGCTGTTTGTCCAGAGGCAGACAGGGCACATGTCCATCGTGTCCCTGGTCTCTCTCTACTAATGACTGTTGGAGATACAAACCAGCAGCTGAGCCAGTGTGTAAAGATGATGGGTGGATGAGTTTTTATTGTCTCAGAAGAGGAAAATGATTCTTTTAGTCCAGATTCAACAGAGATCCATGGCAACGACGTGTTTCCCTGACGATCCTGAACTTTAACTGCTTTGTATCCTGACTCAACACGTCTTGGCGCTCAGTCCGTAACCAGAGATGATCTGCTTAGCTTCATCTCTGACGCAGAACTTTGTCCTGATGTTTTGGGAGTCGGGTCAGAAGTGAAATCTACCGTGGCAGATTTATGCGTAGCTGTTTAACGTCTAGATGCGTTCATTCAGTTCTGTCGGAGCGGAGATGACTTCCAGGAAGGTTTGGAGCTGTCCGTCCAGCCGCCATCGCAGACAGATTACCCATGATTCACCATCTGGAGGGAGCTGCAGCCATAAATCCAAGGCTATTTGAGAAATGGCCAGCGTTGTGTGTGTGTGTGTGTGTGTGTGTGGGCGTGATGGGCCTCTGGGCGCGCTGTGATGCCGTTTTGGACGGCTGCCCTCGTTCTGATGTCCCCATCGACTTCCTGGCCTACATGGCCGAGTGCGGCCTGTTTTCCACCGCAGGTCGATGCCGCCGCACCGCGGAGGGGGGCTGGCCTCAGGCACACACACAGCTGAACACACACACACACACACACACACAGGCGCTTGCACTTAAACACTTACGAGCGTGGAAAACACAACAGCATCCCCGTGGGTCAAATACGTCCGCAGAAAGACATTCAGGAGAGACGAAGGAGCAGCGACGCTGTTTAACCAGAAACTTTGCAGAAAAATGTTTAAAATGTCTGCAGTGTGTGTGTGTGGGGGTGTGCGTGTGTGTGTGTGCGCAGGAGGCAAACAGAGCTGCTTGGATTGTTTCACACTGTCCAGCCAATCATCACTCTGCAGATACTTCCCTGATGTTCCTGTGATGCAACACAGACAGCTACAGGATTTCAGTTTCTTAAACAGTTTATCTTGCTGCATTTGCATTAAGACAATGTTAACTTATAGAAAACTTTTCATCAAGATGTAGGAGCTTGCTTTATGAGTTTGGGGTCAAATTATTTCACTAGAACTTAAACGAACCTGCCAGTGGAAGTTATGCTTTTCATCAATATTAAAGGATCATTAAGTTAAAACTTATTGTTAGTTTTGTCGTATTTTAAGTGACCTGAGATATTTTCATAAGAATCTAAATCAAAATACTTGGAAGGTTTTTGTGTTTTTCCTGAATCAAACGGTTTTTGTGTGAATGTTTCTGAACTCTGCAGCGCGTCTCCATGACGACGCGTCTCCACTCAGAGCTGGACCTGGTTCTGATTCAGTCTGACGTTCAGTCAGTTTGTGAAGCAGAGAGGAAAGAATCTGCATGGATCTGGTTTTATTGTGTCAATAAATCAATATGTGGAGCGCTTTAGAGGCGCGGATGTTCTGGGTGCTAAAAGGTCCAGTTTCTGCTTCCTACCCATTACTGATGAACTGCAGCCGGGTCAGACGGTGTGTGTGTGTGTGTGTGTGTGTGTGTGTTGCGATGGCTCCCATGGGAATTTCAGAAGCTGCAGTTGTTCCTGTAAAGTTCAGTCAATTACATTTTGCAACCTGTTGCCATTTGCAAGGCGGTTGCTGCTTCTGGTTGGGTGTGTTTACGTCAGTTTGTTTTTCATGTGTGTGTGTGTGTGCATAAAGTCACTCACTCTTCCTCCTCATGCAACAATTTAGGTGCAGAAAAAGAGCTGATGGTTGTGTTTTGTTTGAATTTATGATGCAGAGGAGCAAAGTGGATGTAAAAGCGAGTAAAGTCTGATTCTGAGTGCAGTGACCCAGCAGAGGGTCGACGAACTGCGCGCGTGTGTGTGTGTGAGTGTGTGTGGGGGTGAGTGTGTGTGTGTGGCTGCCTACATGACAGGAATGCGTCGGCGCTGCAGGTTTGTTCTGCCTGCTATAGAGTTGCAGTTGCACATTCTGAGTTAGCGTTGATGCTTCAGGCTTTACATGCCGGACTCTGACACCGGAGGAAATTTCGGCTCTCTGAGTGAAACCCGAAAGGTCCGGTTCCAGAGGCGAACATGAAGCGGACAGACGGCGGGCTTCCTGCACGGTCTGCCGACTGGAACGGCGTTTGCCGACTCCGATTCAGGTTGGAGTCGTGCTTCGTCTGAGACAAAGATTTACTCAAGAAAAAATATTTTGTAAAAAGTAACTGGTCAAATGATCAATCACTTAATATTTATAAGTTACATAATCAGACAGATTCAGAAAAAAAGAAATTAGATTTTAAGGACCACAATTACAATCATTTGTATGAGTAACAAAAAATACAAAAATCAGGCAGGAAAAAGTTTCTAAATGAGTTTCTTTAAGAAACTTGAACAGAAACTGCTGGTGAGTCTGAATCTGCTGAAGAAAATCCAGAAATGTGACTCAAGTAAGAGCAGAGAGTAGAAATACTTCCTAATAAAATGACTAAATGAGTAAAGGTCAAAAGTGCAGCGCAGTAAAAATACTCCAAACATGTGACTGAGGTGAATGTAGCGCGTTGCTACGCAGCTCTGGTCTCCAGCCTGAAAATATGCGACTCCTGTAAGTTTAAAACATCCAAACTAGTTTGGGCTTCATGAAAAATACAAAATGACAGAAGAAAATCTCTAAACCAGGAGGAGTTTTAGGCTTTCTGCAGTTGGGCTGCTTTTTTCCTCATTTTCACTTTTTATACCTGAGAAACTCCAATAACGTCTTAATCTCAGTCATTTTAAATATCAGAAAGTTGCATTTAGTTTAGTCAAGAGTTTAATACTTTACTGACCTTCAAAAATGTCGTGTAAAACTTCAAGATGATCAAACAATCAAATAAACCAAAATTAAATAAAAATTCCTTCAAACTTTATTTTAAAATTTACATTTTTCATCAAAAAGTTTTAATTTTTGAAAACAGGAGGGGGTCCTGGGTTTCCATGGTTACGCTCTCTGAAGCGCAGTGACCGTCACAGATTAACACACAGGTTGGAGAACGTAGTGATGCGTTGACCAATCAGAGGATTTTCCCACCCGGCGTCCCCGGCGTTCCGGCGTCCCCGGCGTTCCAGCGCGCCGTCAGTTGAGAACCCTCCTCCGGTTCATTACTGCATGTGTAAACAAGCTGAGCTGAGCGCTCGGCTTCGCCAGCTGCTGCTCACACGCCGCGCTGCTGGAAGAGCTCAGAAATGTCAGCCGCTGTTTGGAGCGGCGTTCATAAAATCTGCCTCCGATGTGGAGCTGCAGGGAAAACTTAATGAACAATATCATCCGAGGACGAGACAAACTCTTCCTGCACCTGACGGAGCATCTGCTTCCAGATGGAATGAAAAGTTTATTAGATCTTGCAATTTTGTAATCAACTTTTATCTCATTATTATTATGTGGTTTCTATTGTTCTGGTTTCCTTTCATAATAGGAGTTTTAATTTAAATTGTGAGTCTGGAGGCACAGAGAAAGTTTCTCCTGTCACGACGACGAGCTTTTTACAAACCAAACCTGATCTGAAGTTCAGAAAACGCCTGGGATCTGAAACGTAAAGCCAAAATAGAGAAGAACAGCAGCAAATAAAAAACATTTAACTGAGGAAGTTTCACTAAAAATGTAAACCGGTTCTCCAGAAGGAGGCGGAGCTTCAGCAGAGGGAGGGAAGCAGATTCACGTTTCAGTTTCTAACATTCTGTCCTCATTTTAGAGAATAATGAAGACGTTCAGTTTTATGGTGTTTAAAGATTTGAAATGGACTGATGGATGGATGGATGGATGGATGGATGGATGGATGGATGGAGGGACAGATGGACTGATGGCCTGCAGAGTGATTGGATCAATATGACAGATTATTTGATCAGTTTGATCAATTGATCTATTAGAGAATTGATATTGATCATTGATAATCCTGTAAATTAGCTGTTAGCTGGTTTGCTCTTAGCTAGTTAGCTGTTAGCCGGTTAGCTGTTAGCCGGTTAGCACAAGAGTTTGTTGATGCCAGCTGCTGACGACTTCTGGATGGATCCGTGTCTGCATGTGTGTGTGTGTGTGTGCGTGTCAGGGAGCAGAATAGGCTGCCATCGTCCTGACAGGATGACAGCTGTCACCAAGGAGACAGGCAGAGGAGGAGGAAGCCGCCTCAGGGGGAAACACATCCTCTTCCTCAGACAGGCCTGATGAAGGCTGGGTGGGAATCTGATCATATTTGTGTCGGCCATGTTTGTTTGTCTCCTCTGCTGCTGATTGGTTGCTGCTTCGCTAATTTACACTTATCTTCACATCAGCAATTACAGTGTGTGTTTTGAGCAGGAACAATGGAGCAGAGGAGGAGTGTGTGTGTGAGTGCAGTGTGTGCTCTGTGCGTGTGTGTGCTGTGTGCAGTGTGTGTGCTGTGTGTGTGTGTGAGTGCAGTGTGTGTGCTGTGTGTTTTCTGCTCGCTTCATTAGTCTATATTGTAAAATCAATGTTTCCCATTGTAGTGCAACCTGTGTGTGTTGGCTGCAACACGCTGGGGGGTGTGTGTGTGTGTGTGTGTGTGTGCTGGTGACCCTGAGACTGTGGCCCAGAGGGAGGAGCGCCCTGAGTGACCCGCCAGCCAAACCCATCCATCAGCTCCTCTCTGTTGTCTCTGCTCCTCTCTGCAGCGTTATTACAGCAATCACGGCTCTTAAAGCTGCAGCGAGGAGCTCTTTGTGCTCCACTCACTCCGCCTCTGTGTGTGTGTGTGTGTTTCATGGATCCTTCTCTCCTCCTTGGAGAAGCGTGAGGTTATGTGTGTTTAACCCTGGCTAGCTGGCCTCGCTAAGCCTAATGGTGTTAGCGGGCAGAGAGCGTAGCGAGCCGCAGGGAGACGGGAGGCATCAGGATGAGAGGATGAATGTTAAGAGCAGAGAGGGGAAGAGCCGCTGACCTGAGATCAGATCCACTTTTAATCACACAGACGGAGCCGGGCTCTGAACCAACATCAGTCTGTTAGCCGCAGATTCCTCCTGGGTTTTCATCAACAGTGACTATTTTATTCATGCCGCATCTCTGCAGCTCCTCCAGAGTTACTGTGGGTCTCTTGTAGGAAGAGGCCACAACAAAGCATCATGTTTATGATATTTTGTGCTATTATAACTATAGAAAATGAGACATTCTTATTATTTTATTATAAGTAGTGTGTTTATAAATCTAAATATTGTTCAATGAGATTGTAAAAGTATTTGTTAAACAAAAATTAAATTGAAATAAAAAGATAAAATTAGATACAAAAACAGAGCTCGACTGATTTCTGTTTTTACAGATTCAGGTTTTCATGCATATCTAAAATATTCCAGAGCAAAGCAGGTTGGGAAGCTGGAACAGCAGCAGCGATGCTAACAGATGAGCTAATGGGCGCGTTAGCAGAGCAGCCAATCCAGGAGCTGCGTTCGTTAGTTCTGATTGGGTGAGGCCAGGTATGCTGCTGCTGTGCTGGATGTTATGAACATGAAGTAACATTTGAACTATTAAAGCAGGTGCTAGTTTATGAGCGGCTGCTGTTCCCGACTCCGTTTGAGATCAGCTGTAACTAACTTCTGGAAACCAATAACTAATCTGAGCTAAACACTGGATTAGTCAGTGGTTCCCAGCCCTGACCTCCAGGACCTCCAGGCTCACTGGCTGCATGCTTTACGTATCTCCCGCTTCAGTCCAGCTGATTTCAATCGATCACTGATTAACAGGCGTTTGCTGAACTGCAATCAGTTGAATCAGGGACATTAAATATGGAAACGTCTAAAACATGCAGGACATGTAGGACCAGGACTGGGAAACACTGGACTAGATGATGGGGCTTAAAAGACACACAGAGTTGAATATCATCTGCATAAAAGTGATGAGAAATCTTATAAAAACCTAAATAATGCCGGCAGGAGGCGGCGTGTGCATCGAACCAGCTGAACCCTGTGGAAACCCGATCCAGAGCCTCGGGTTCTGGATCCGATCCGAAGAGAACCCGGTTAAAACAAAACAGAAAACCAGTTTAGAGCAGAACCTACTCACTGTAACATCAGGCTATAATAACAAATAAAACCCATTGATTTGTCCTCTAACTGGTAAATGAACAGTCAGACCCATTTTGAATGAGGAATATTGATGTTGATGCGTTTTGTGTTTATTGGAGCAGGTTTAGCTCGGAGCAAAACACCAGAGTGTAGACGAACCTTTTCAGACCCTCTGTTCTGACGGCAGCTGCAGGATTTTATCTCAATATTAGGAGATTTCCTCCTTCACAGCTTGACTCCTTTCATTCAAATAAAACTGCTTTAGACGGAATACCTGCAGCAGCAGAAGCCCTGAGCCCAGGTATTCAGCCACTAATTTAATATCACAGGGAAAGTGTCACCTCACACGTCGTATTAATTTAAATCTTGATGCTGGGATTTTGCAGCTTTGGGAGGCAATCAGCTGCAGCTGTCGATATTACATTTAAATCGCAGGAACGGCTCGTTGTAAATAATGCGCTGAGGTGCGATCGGGCAGCGAGTAAAATGAGTTTCATTTTGCTTTTTGCAACCTTTGGCCCTGTTTACAAGCAGATTGTTGAAGCTAGCGGCTAGCATCCAGCCGCTCCGCGGAGGATCAAATCAGGAGGAACATTTAGTTCCTCTGCAGCAGCTCTGCTTAAAACATGGATGAATTGTCAATAAATTGAAAGTTCTGCTCCCTGCTGGGAGTCTGCATCCCTTCGTCTCATCAGCGTGCAGGTCGTGGCCTTCATTAGATATGGATCATCACAAATTAGTCCTCGCCGGATCCCTGCAGGAGCGACGAGGATTTAAGGCTTTTTCTGTTTTCTGGATGTTAAAAACAAACTGTTAGAAGAGGGAAAATCCCCGATCAAAGAGGATCAACGTTGGCTCTGGTTATGAAGAGTCGAGTCACGATAAACTGTTGCAGTGTTGATAAATGATGATTATCTTCTCCATCTCCTCAGATAATTTAATTTATCCGCCTCTTACTGAAGCTGCAGCCGTTCATTGATGAAGCTCTAAAGTTATGAATTTGTTGAAAGTAAATCATTTACAGAGAACAGCAGATAATTATGAGATGTTTGGTCTTCCTGCCAGGATATGAATAATACTCGTCCTCTGTTTAAGTGCCTGTCTCTTTAAAGCCACTCTCTTCTGATTGGCTGATTTTCAATTTTCTCTTTAACACTTTTTCACAAAAACAGGCCAGGCTAGTGAATCAAAATGACTATTTTCAATTTCTAACATTTTTATTCAGGAAAACAAACTGATGGTTGCAATAAAATGATCACAACCTTTTTGTGTTAAGAGTTAAAAGTGAAATGATTAATATTATTCATTCCTGGAGGGTGAAATTGCATTTTATTTACAGTTTGTATGTTTGTGCAACCATCTGTCAAAACTCAACCCAAGTTTTTATTTTTGATTTTGATGCTGAGCAAAGTTTATCCCAAACGATCGAACACGTCCGGATTTACAACATAATTCAACAAACAGGCATTTTCTTGAAGTCCTGAATTATATTTGCATATTTATACATTTTAAAGTGAATCATTTAGCATGAAGCTTCCAAACCTTTACTAAAATAATTGCTTGCAACAGGCCTAATATAAATATATTTAGATTTAATAACTTGCTGTTTTGCAGAACTTTACTCTAATAAATCCTGTAGTTTGTGTCGTATGTATTATGTTTTGCTTCCTGAGCTTTAAGTGCAAAACGCTTCAGAGTGATTGGCTGTTCAGTAGAACCTCAGAGTCTCTCAGCGTTCGCTCTGATTGCAGTCAAATGTGTCTAAGTTGTGTGACCACAAATGACCGGCTGCTAATGTAAAGACCAGCAGGGAAATTGCTGTAAAGGTCTGGCTGTTCTTACTGAACCAGCTGCAGATGGACAGCCAGGCTAGTAGAAGAGGTTCTCAGAGTTTTAGGAAAAATCCTTCCCAGGTGTGCAGATCCAACCTGCCAATCACCATCCGGAGGTTTTCAGGTGGTCGGTCAGAGCGGGTCACTCTGTCATTACTTGGTATTAACAACAGCTGAGTTCAAGCAGAAAGTTTGAGTTGAGGTAAGCGGCGGACGCCTGTGAGGAGGAAACGCGGCGTTATTAACTCCCCTGCCTCTTCTCATCTGGGCACACTTGACATTAGCAGGAGAAAATGACATGCTTTTAGCGGCGGCGGCTCATATAAGAGGGTTACCTCTGTCACTTAGAGGAGGCAGCCGCAGCGAGCTGACAGCCGCCTCGGTCCTCAGGAACAGAGACGGAGGATTACCACTGAAGTTTCCTTCTTTATAAAAGTCTCTTTTTGTTCTCACATATGAACATCCAGCATCTTTACAGATAAATTCCTCGGCTGACAGCCTCATTGATTTCTGTGTAACCGCTAAGCTAGCACTAATTGTGTCCTTTAAGCTGCCGTTCAGATTGTCACCTGAAAATGCCACCTGAGGAAAAATCTGTTCAAAACCTTGTAAACTTCAACACCCAGAAACCTACAAAGGTTATTGTCAATAAATGCCAAAAAGTGTGTTTCAGCAGCGGGACGAATCCAGCAGAGGCTGAAATGATCTTCATATGTAACTCTGACGATGAGCCGCCTGTAAAAGCACATTAAAGGCCGACGTCTTCATTTACTGCATGACCTTCAAGTCCTGTTCAGCCTGTTAGCTAAAATAATGTCCAAATAAAAAAACAGGAGACAAAGCTTTGGTTCATAACACACCATCTCAGTCTGTGCATTAAATTTGACTTCATACAGTTAAGATTCTGATTCATACCTGCAGGTAGATTTGTTTAGCATATTAGCACTGTGTCTGTGCAAACACACACTATCTCTGCAAACACACACTGTAAACCAGAGCTTCTCACATGTAATGTTGCTGGAGGCTCAGCCAATCAAATCAAAGCAGGAGAGGAAGACTAAAATATCCATAAAGTCAAAATAAAATATGTCGAAATAAAATCTATTGGGTGTTGATATCATTTCATTGTCAGTAGCATAAAGACATTTATTTTGAAAGCATCTTGTTCTACATATAGAGACCAGAAGCTGAAAATCCCTCTGGGGATGAAATTTAATGACTCAGGACTTAACAACTGTTAGCAACAGGAACTGGACAGTTCACCACATTTATTGTCATTAAGACGCTAAATACTGAACCGCTCAGTGGAACCGAGGCGCAGTTTCCTGAAAATAAAATATTGTTTGGCCATCATAAGTCACATAAAGCTAAAGCTACAGTCAGATGCTCTCTACTCCATTTGGCTCAGACACAAAGGAAAAACAAACTGCTGATTCGGGTCATTACAGTTAGAAGAGTACAGCTAGTCAGAGGTGGTGCTGGTGGTGGTGGTGGTGGTGGTGTGGTGGTGGGGTGGTGCTGCTGGTGGTGGTGCTGTGTGGTGGTGCTGCTGCTGGTGGTGGTGCTGCTAGTGGTGGTGCTGTTGGGTGTGGTGGAGCTCAGTGATTGATGGCGAGTTGTACGGCGCTGGCTGCTGATTGGCAGGCGGCTCTGAGGAAGCGCTTTACTGACTGGCAGACATTAGAGCCCCTTTGTGGTTCTACTGGGAACACAACTCGGTGTGTGTGTGTGTGTGGGGGGGGAAACCTTTTATTAAGTGTGAAGCTTTGAAACTCTTCAGTAAAATTTCTGAATAATTTCATTAAACAAAGAAAAAACTTGTTTCAGCCAAAAACTCACCAGACTCACCTTCAGCTTTTGATAGTTTATTTTGGTATGAAAACAAAATAACAATTTTTACTAATTTTTTCTCAGTTACATTTAGGAAAAATATTACTTTTAGGAGTATTTTTACTTTTCCATGAGTAACTTTATTATGAAGCATTTAAACTCTTGTTAACTTTTATAAACTTTAAACTTTTTGTTGAAAGTTTCCAAAGTTTAATATGGAAACAAATTAATGTAGAAAATGTCTGAATATTAAGTGACTGATCAGTGACTTTTACTGTTGAGTAAAAATATGCTGAAGTAATGATATTACTATTTGAGTATAATTTTTGGGACTCATCCTGTTTGTATTGTAATTAAAACCCTTCATAAACACGCACCCCCCCCCCCCCCACACACACACACACACCCCCACACACACCAACATCCAAGCACACCCTCTCTCTCACTCATCATTTCCTTGTTGAGACATAAACCCCAGTGTATGGAGGCGTGGGGGTGTGTGGGGGTGTGGGTGTGTGGGGGGGGTGTGGGTGTGTGTGTGGAGCAGTGACTCTGCAGTTAGCATTAGCCCGGCTGTCAGCTCGCTCTTAGCTTAGCGTCTTCATCTGCAGAGGATTAGCATGCAGCGCTAGCCGCCGTGAGTCTCCCTCTGATGAGGCATCTGAACCTCCAGAGAGAGAGAGAGAGACTCCGCCCATCGGCTCATTGTACTGGGAGACGTGTGTGTGCTGGATGTTAAGCAGATGTTTAGTGATTGCAGACTCATT
This sequence comes from Phalloptychus januarius, assembly GCA_902982915.1. Lineage (NCBI taxonomy): Eukaryota > Metazoa > Chordata > Actinopteri > Cyprinodontiformes > Poeciliidae > Phalloptychus > Phalloptychus januarius. Next base: position 12,788,892 of record CADWAE010000474.1, on the reverse strand, counting down.
TCAAACAGCTGGAAGGAGCCACCTCTGGTTGTTGCTCCTGTCCAGCCGTTGCTGATTCCAGGCGTTTCCAGGCAGCGCAGCTTGTTTTATAGTAAAGCTGTCTGCAGCGCTGAGCGCCACTGCTGCTGCTTTCACATCGCATCTGGACTTTAAATCAGCCAGGGGCCACTATTAGGTTGTTAGAAATAACAATTATTGCTAAAGCAAAACTAATAGCCTGATCATTTTTATGTCAGTTTTGTTCAAATATTTGCAAAATAAATCAGATTCTTTTTCTGCTCTTCATAAAGTTTAGTGGAAGAAAAACCAGCTGGTTGGTTAATCTGCTCTGTTGAACAGACATGATGGGCTTTTCTTCACACCTGAGAATTTCTCCTTCCTGTGACTGAAAGTGTAGGAGCAGCAACAGGTGGGGGAAGGGCAAACAGCTCCATAGAGCTGGAGAAAAGCTGCTTTGCTCTGATCCATCCATCCATCCATCCATCCATCCATCCATCCATCCATCCATCCATCCGCTTCTTTTGACTCCATCCGCTTCTTTTGACTAAAGTTCATGATCTGTTCGATTAGAAACTGTTTATTTTGGTGATTTGAATAGGACGTTTCTCCCATGTTTCATGCAGATTACTGCTGTTGCATCAGAAACTGCAATAACTGAGTAAATTAGCTGCTGGCTTTTAGAAACTCAAACTTTCCCTGGAGATACATTCGATCACTGCGGGTGTGATGGCCTGATGTTTGTCTAATTAAAGATCCTCGACATGAAAATGTCACTCAGCTGCTGCATTGATCCTGTGCTGAGGCGCCCCTGCCCTGCACTTGTAGCTGACACCCTGGGGACGGAGCCCATCGTGCCGCATGTAGCGTTCTGTTATGGAAATGGCTGTTTAGCGCCTGCGGCCTCCGGGGAGCGTCGGAGGTATCGCACAAGTCTGTTCAGACCGTGGTGAAGAGCTCGGTGCAGCGTTTCCCCTGGGTGCTCATTATGGGAGCATCGCTGCTACAAGCAGCCAGAGTTTCCTGCGCCGCGCGGCGAGTCCACGGGTCAGGCTGCAGGACCTCTGATGTGATGCTTCAGGGATCAGAGCCTAATTTAAAGCTCAGTCTAAGTTTTAATCACTGTTTTTTCTGCTTTTGCAGAATTTATCCCCAACATCATCTAACCTGTCGGGATGAATCGTTTTCTGGTCATTCTGTTGTTTTTTGTTTTGATGGTTTGTTGAAACGTCAGAAATCTGAGAGGAAAAAGTCAAAGGTCACAGTTTGGAAACAGGAGCGAAGGAGCAGATGGAGGGCGGGATGAAGGAGAGCGACAGAAGAGAGAGCGATGCGGCGGCTGCAGACGCTCCTCCGGCGCCTCTGGGTGGTGTTTTCAGTCCGTGTGCGCGCCGCAGATGAGTAATGGCCTCTGATGCGCACGTCTCTCTTGTCTCGTCCTCCATCCGTTTCATCATTACATGCCATCCATCTCCTCATCCGTCCGCTGGCTGTCAGCTCCCTCCATTCTCCTCCGCTCTCCTCTGTTCTCCGTGTGCAGTCGTCCTCAGGGGGTTGGACTTCCTCCCCGCCGCTCCGCTCCTCACCTGAGCCCCAGTTTAATTTCACCGCCGCTCACACACTCCTGCACACACACTCCATCATCGTCGTCCTCGACACACACGCTCAAACTCTGAAGGAGCCGTCAAGAGTAATGGTGTTTATTATAATTTACTGTACCGCCATTGTAGCCTCTGCTTTCTCAGTAGGAATCATTACAGAGATTACATAATGGGGGTCATTTTTCTTTCAGTACGCGGCGCTGCGACGGCGCTACAAAGCGCTTTGGAGGCGGCAGAAACCCTATTAGCTGAAGCTGAGGAGTAAATGGGTCCGCTGCAGCCTGGCTAAATCAGCGCCTGTTAGCCTCCCTCTCGACTCCTCAAATCCATGTCTATTACTCTTAACAAACCAGAATGGATCCGGCGTATCGATCTGTTGGCGAGGGAATGCTCTCTTTGTTCGCTGGAGGAAGGCCGCGGCATGGCTCGGATTCTCACACTAGTGAAGTAGGAAGTGAAGCTGCTGCAGGTTCCCCTTCAGGTGCAGAAGGTTAGCTGTTAGCTGTTAGCTGCTCTGTCATCAGCTCGGATAGAGATGAGTGTCTGACGCTGCAGCTGCAAACACTGTGATGGGGGCAGGAAGGACCAGCAGCTTTTTTTTGCAGTTTCAGGCTGAATTTGGTGAGGAAGTTTTAGTTTCCTCCATGGATTCCTCCCACATCCTGCCGATACAAACCTGAACAGTTACCATGGAGACACAAAGACTCATTTCTTTATCTGGAATTTCTTCTAACTCTTAAAATGATCTTAATCACCAACGGTCCCACTAACCAGGAAGAATGTTTCCAGTGTGACATTATTTGCATTATAGTTATATATTAGTTGCACGTTATTCACACTAGTTGTGCTAATATGTTTCTGCTCAGCCTCAGTCCGAAATGGTTTTTGGTTTCAGGTGAAGGCAGAACGACCCGATGGATCCAAGTTAGTTTCAGGTTCTGAACAAACGTTCAGCTCAGAGGGAAGGAAACGATTTTCGTTTCGTTGCTTCAACCTGGAAAGTCAAAGCCCAGTGCAATCAAGACTTTCTGACGACTATTATCACTTCATTATTTTATAAAATATAAAGCAATAATCGATAAATTCTGTTCCAACTATAATTAATTATGTAAAAAAATATTTAGTAGCATTTTCTGCTGTTTTGTGAATCTATTTGAGTTTAAGTTTTCGACTCAGGTTTATGAGTCAGTTTTGACTAGGGTCACTGGCTGACCTCCGTGGGCTCAGAGGTATCACCTCCGTGTGATCAGGTATCTGACCTCCAGACGCATCCATGTTGACGTCTCAGGTATCTGACTCAGGTGGTGTAACCTCTTCTGGGTATCTGACCTCCAGGTGTCTGACCTCCGGGTGTCTGACCTCCAGGTGTCTGACCTCCGGGTATCTGACCTCCAGGTGTCTGACCTCCGGGTGCCTGACCTCCAGGTGTCTGACCTCCGGGTGCCTGACCTCCAGGCCTCGCCCAGCAGGGCTTTCAGAGGCCATTAATTAGAGCAGGATGCTGCTAATTAACACCCAGGCTCTCGTCTTTGCTCTCCACTCTCTTTACGTCTGAGCTCCGTTTAATGCGCCCTGCTTGATTTGCCCTGCTGAAGTAATGAGTTTGGAAAGCAGACAGAAATTCTGAAGTGTGCTTTGGAGGAGCCTGGGGATAATTTGAAGTCCTGCGGCTGCGAGTCAGGCGTGCGCTCGCTCGCATCACACCCACATTGGCGTGGAAATAACACACTCACACTGTTTGTCTTCTGAGTTTTTGAGTCGATGTTCGCAGCGGTGGAGTGGAAAGTTTTCTGCATGTTGGATGTTCTGTGCAGCTGAGACTCTGAGAAATCAGAGAAAAATAGACCATTTTGGTTTTACTGAATTGCTTTTATTCATAGTTACTCCATGTGTGTCCAGAGTCACTGGGGAGAAATGTGAGTTATGAATTTAGATGTGTTTGCCTGTAATACTTCATATGACTGGGCTTTAATCTGCGCTGAGGGGATCCTAGTATTTTAAACCAATTGTTCCCAAAGCTAAAGATGATTGGTAAAGGGCCGTTCTGTTAAATTTCCAGTAGGTGATATAAAAGGTTCTGGTTCTGCTGGTATCATTTCCTTTAGCTCAGCATCTGGATCTGAATCAGTTTTACTAGGAACAAATGGTGATGAATGGTAGATGACTGCACCAAAGCGACTCATTTCTTCTTTGGAGAATCAAAGCTTCAGTGATTCAAAGGCTTCCAGGCTGTTCATCAGTTTAGCACCAAACGGTTCAGGAACTGGTTGAACGTGTTGGCTGCCAGGTTCTCCTCCTATCCTCCCTCAGCGGACGCCTGTCCAGGTGGAGGAGCAGCAGATCTTCCCAATGTCCATCAGCTCATCTCTCAGGATGACCCCACATCGTTTCATCACTTTATCTTAGATTCTTTAGGCAGAAACTCCAGCTGCTTCTTTCCGGTTGAGGACCAACCAGGGGTCAGCCATGCTAATGCGGCTAAGTTCTGGGTCTAGTTATGGCACTAGAATCACATCATCTGCAAAGAAGTGGAGACGAAGTCTGACGCTTCCGAAACACGGTACCATCATCTCCAAAACCAGGCCTTAAACTCTGACTGCGTACTTTATCCTGCAGTTTAGATGCTAACCTCGAACAGCCACAGTTCAACCTGAAAGCAAAATGGTGATATTAGTAAATTAAAACTAGAGCCAGTTAATTTCAACTATGGCATTGATTGGCCTAATTAATTACATTTTTAAAAAACATTAATTTGAACGTCCCAAGTCAGAACATTTATATTCATGTGTTTCTTGTACGGCCATAAATCAGACGCACAAGTGACAACCGCTAACATGCTAACATGCTAAAATCAAAGGCCCATGAAGCTGCTTCCCAATTTCAGCTTCAAATCTGATTGGATGATGGAAAAGACTATTGTTGTGCTAAAAGCAGTTAGCTTAGCAGCGAAAGCCTAAAATAGCATTTCAGTGCTAACCATGTAGTTAATGCTAACGCTACATTTCTAAAGAGGCTAAGCTCACCACTAATTAGAGCTTTTCTTGGTCTGTTTAGTTTTTTTAGGTGTCAAAGAAAAAGACACAGAACTTGTAGGTAAAATTTGACAATCTGAACTGTAGGTTATGAAACAGCAGCTTTTACCTTGAAAATCCTGCTTTCTGAACAGCACCAGATGTGACTATGATCTGCATGTGGTGCCAGTCTGCAGGATATTGTTCATCCAGACTCTCATCAGAACAAAGGCCGACAAACAGCCCAACCTCAGGCGTCAAGACAAAAGTTAAGTGGAAACAAACTGTGCATTTGGAAAAACCTGGATCCGAAAGTTTCTCGACCCTCGTCAGCATTCAGATCTCACCCTGGACCAATGCAACTGTGTGATGTGTGTTCGCCTGCAGGAAGAGAGATCTAGACAAACAGGGATGGAGTGAGCAGAAGTAGATGATGGGTGAGAGCTGGAGAGGCAGCGGGAGGGAGGCAGAGAGGGAGGCAGAGAGGGATGCTTCATTAAACATTTAGAGGGATGGAGAGCAGACAGGCCGCTCCATTTTTCTCCTCTTACTGTTCAGGAGATAAGACACAGAATGGAGGTCTGCCCATGCTCTGTTTTATCTGTGTGTGTCCTGTCACACTCAAATCCACGCCTGGTCCCTGCAGGTCTCAAATAATAGCTTGGAAATGTAACGGCGGCCCTAAATAAGGCAGCATCAGTCACGCTGCAACGCCGCGCTTAATCCGTATATCACAACGCACGCTAGACAAACACCCGGGGTAATGCAATCCCAAGGTTAGCCGGAGGAATGTAAGCATCTGGATCTGCCTCCGCCAATGAACTGGAGTGTATTTACCCTTGTACACACCTCTGTGTATTGTCCCATTTGGCACGGTTCCCACTCATGCATCCTAATGGCCCTGGAGAGTCAGAGTCTCCACTGTCTGCTATTAGTGAGCAGCAAAGATCAATGGGAAGCGCTAGCCTGTTAGCGCCTCCCCATTCAGAGCCACTGAGCCGTGGCTAACGCCGCCGCAGCCGCCGCGGTTTGCTCATGAAAACGTCTGAGAAGCGGGGAGGCGCACCTGCATCCCCTCCACCGATTAAAACCAAGAGAGAAGAGACGAGAAGTCGTACAAAGGAGCCTTTGAAGTGTCGGACTGCGTCCGCTGGGAGGGTGTTAAAGGGCCGATTCGCTCAATTTACGCACAAGAAAACATAGTTTCTCACTCGCCCTCCGCTGATAGCCAGCCATGTTGATAGTTCAGGGATTATTTCTGAGCTTTTGAAATGTTTGTTTCTCAACCTGCAGCTTCTCCAGCAGTAACATGGCTCAGAGCACTGAAAGCTCAACAGAACCTCAGACAATATCCCAGGAAATTCAGTGGAGTCCAGCTGGTTACATAATGGTCTTTGGTTTAGACTACAGGCAGGAGAATCCAGGCTGATGGTGCTGATACCTGGACAGACAGAGTTGATTTTCAGGGGCCTGACATATAAAATGGTTTGATCCAGTTCAGAGGCTGGGGGTTCGGGTCGGATGCGGAAGGAGGTCCAGAGGAATCCAGACCAAAGTGTTGGTCCTGGTTTGTTCCTCCCCTCTTTACATCCTCAGTCCTGACATTTCCTACAACAAGCTTTCAGCAGTCCGAGCTGAGCTTGTCATGTTTTAAGCTGCATTCCACCATCTTGGGTCACATGTAGCCATGAATTAATAATTTTTTTTTAATAATCTCCTTTCTCTGTCTTTCCATTCGGCTCAATGTACCAGAATATTAGCTTTTAAAATGAGCCTTTTATGACACCGTAACAGAAAACTCTTTAAATCTTTCATTTGCGAAACGTAAGTGCAGAAATATTGAGTTTTCTGAGAAGGTTGTTGTTTCTGGCTGCTGAATTAATTGAATCGCTCCCTATGCTCAAATCTCCACACGTATGCATCGAAGGCCACTTGTTGTTGATTTGAGTCATTATTACGAGGAAATGGTATTATTAGCATGTTCTGCTTGCTGGGCCAGTGCTTCTGCAGCAGGTTTTTCTGCAGCAGGTTTTTCTGCAGCAGGTTTTCTGCAGCAGGTTTTTCTGCAGCAGGTTTTTCTGCAGCAGGTTTTTCTGCAGCAGGTTTTTCTGCAGCAGGTTTTTCTGCAGCAGGTTTTTCTGCAGCAGGTTTCTCTGCAGCAGGTTTCTCTGCAGCAGGTTTCTCTGCTCTCTCATGGATACATTTCTGGAAAAGAAGCGAAATCCAACCAAAAAATGGAAACTGGCAGCTAGATCCAGTAGAAAAACTCACGTTTGGCCCCTGGAAAGCCGCATCAGTCAACCCTTTGTGTTGACTTGACAGTGTTTGCATCAGGGACCTCGCAGAGACCACACACACACACACACACACACACACACACATGCGTGTGAATAATGAGGCGACCCCTCTCCCCTCCACCCCCCGGTCAGCATATGTCAGCATATGGCTGCCTCCGCGGAGAGGCTGTTGAACAGACTGATCAAGGTTTAATTTGGCCCTGGAGGGGCCGGCCGGGGACGGAGGGCAGAGCGGGGAAGGAAGCAGGCAAGGAGAGGGGAAGGAAGCGGAGGAGCAGCTGTCAGCCTGAACTCTTCCCTCCTGTTGACTCAACCAGTGATGTTGCCTCGGTCGGTTCTGCCGGGCCGAACACACGCTCCGTCTGCAGGAGACGAAACATCCAACCACACTGGACCATCTGTTCCCCCTCTAATTGGTATGCATGACAATGTTTTTCCAACCCATAAAACCTAATGAAAATGAACACCCCACCCACAGTAATGCCCCTTGATGCTATCATCCACTTCTTCCCCACCTTCATCTCACCAGCCACTCCACTAACAGCGTTTCTGTTGCATCATTAGACCTGTGGGCATCAGGCTGCTGCAGAGCCTCCATTCTCCTGGAGTCTCTCAGCCCAGACTGGGGATTGCTGCATTTTGTCAGCTGATTTTCAATAGACTGAAAGCAGAAGAGGCAGATGGTCCAAGAGGTCAAGGCGGGAACTTTGCTAATTAACAAGAGCTGAATAAACCACAACTTTCTGATTTGGGAAACATGTTGGGCAGGAAGACGCCTTGAAGTTTGTTGGTTCAGAGAGAAAAGAGGTTTGACCTGCAGCCGGGTCATCGTGTTACCAGGATACTTTCTGTCTTTGATCCATTTCTTTAAATCAGAAAAACCTCAAGGCCTTCCATCCTGTTGATGGAACATTTTCAATTTTACACAATTTTATAAATCCATAAAAGAAATGTTCCCATCTGAGCGTCATCTCTGACCCGGATCGAACAAAGATGTAAAAACCAGCCCTGTTCAGTCGGCTTTAATCCAACTCTGGTCCGTTTGCCTAGGAAGTCCGGTTGGGTTGGTGAGCTGTGAAGGCTAATCAACCTCTGACCTCTGGTGCTCCAGACCTCGGTCTGGGTTCAGTCGAGGTGAACGCCAAGTGGACTGGAGACCGCTCCAAAAGCAGGAAGTGGACTACAGCGCAGGGCGTTCTGGTGAAGAAGGAAGTTCCTCTGTGTCTTCAGAGGTTTTCTTGTTCTTGCTGCAGCGCCCCCACAGGCCAGGAGGGGAACAGGGTTTGGTTGATTTGACACAAAATCAGTTAAAACTGGACTAGGATTTAATTCTGACACTACTGTTTTAATTTAATGTTCTGGACAAAATATTGACCAAAATATTTGAGATGAAGCTGGAAACTTGAGTTTTGAACTCTGAGACGTGGTTGAGAAATGTTTGTGCATTTAGGACGTGCCAAGAAAAAACTGTTTAAAACAGCAGAAAACAAAAGAGAAAGAGAAAGGAGAGCAGAGTCTGAACCGAGCCGGTAGCTGTGTGTGTGTGTGTGTGTGTGTCGGCGTGGGGGTGTGTGTGTGTGTGTGTTGTAGATGTGGACAAAACGCCTCGGTTGTGTTTTATTTTTAAAGGGAGCCTGAGGTCAAAAACACAAACGCGTTCAGTTGCAACCACCGTGAAATAATCTACGAGGCAAATTACAGAGCAAACAAGAGCTTACAGATGTGCTTTCTCGCAGAAAGAGGAACTTCTCGGCTGCGAAAGACTTTTTCTTCCTCCCGTCATTCTGAAAGCAAACACAAACATGGCCCTCCCATGCTTGGGAATAAATTAGCTTCCCCTTGCTGTCTGTCTCCTCCACGTTCCACTCCACTTCCTTTTGCTGCCAGTTTCTCTCCAGAGCCACTCCTTCCTCTGTAGGTTGCCTGGTGTGTGTGTGTGTGTGTGTGTGTGTGTGTGTGTGAGGGTAATAATGGTTGATTAAAGTATCCCAGCCCGTCTTTTCTACAGCAGCGCTCTGAACACCTTCAGAGAACAGGTGCACAGACCATTTCAGCAGCTTTTCCCTGTTTTTAACGGCGCGCTGCGTGAAAATAGCAGCCTCTCCAGATGCTAATGGAGGCAATGCGAAGCTTTTGTAACCTTCGTTCTGCAAACTGCACAGTGGTTTGATCACAATGTGGCAGAATTGGGCTGAAGCCAGTTGAATAAATGGAGCCGTGTTGTTAAATCAGTGCTGTTTGCTTTGTGGCTGCATGGCTGACCTTATCGCTCCGTGTTTTAGATAAAAACCTCATGGTCCCTTTAGAGGCGTCACGACCAGCGTGCATCAGAGCACTGAGGGGATTTAATGCCACAAACTCTGCATCCCGAAATACAGCCGATGCTTCTGCACCTCTGGACAGAAACGATTCCTCCGGAGCATCAAAACACCCAGAAATATGAATTCATGAAGCTCTTGTTTGACGCGTCTCCATACAGAGACTACGCTGAGCTGAAATAATCTCTAATCCTGTATATTCTGGTCTTTATATGTCCACATGCAGGAATATTGACTCTGGGCTGGTGAAACATTTAGGGCTGATAATCGTTGGCCAATCCTGGCTCACTTTGACTTGCCACAAATTATTCACTTAAACACTAAAACTTTGGAGTTTCAATCAAACAGCAGCAAACTTCACCTAATTAATCATTAAAATGCATTAATTTGATTACTAATAGCTTCATTATTGATGGTTCCAGTGACTAGTTTCCATATAATCAATGAGATCCTCTGGTTAAATAAAATGTTTGATTCATAACCAAGAAGCTTCATCCTGTAATTTGACCTTCCTGATCGCTCGCTCTGGTTGTGCTGCTTCGTGGCGCCGCGTTCGTCAAATGGGCCGTCGTCCCTGTCGGCGAGAAGATGACGACTTCTGGCAGAGCGCAGCCACGGCGGAGTGATGCCAATCAGAGCCGCTGTCATTCCAGCGCAGGCGCACGCGCCGCGGCGAGCTACTAATTAAGATCGCAAACATCACAGATCGAGTCAGAGCGGCGCAGAGACCAGCTTTTATTTCCCAACTGCAGATAAGAGAGGCTGAGGAAGCGCCACCTACCTGACACCCAGCGCCCCGAGCCACTCGTACCCCACACTTTTTGTTCCCACTGCGAGGCGATAAGAGGAGGAAGAGCAGAGGAAGAGCAGAGGAAGAGGAGGAAGAGGAGAGGAAGAGGAGAGGAAGTGTGCAGGAGATTAGAGAGAAATTTGCTGCTGCTGCCTGGATTTGACCAATCTGCTGTTGAGGCTTTAAGATGCTTTAATTCCTTTTCCTTTCCTTCCCTCCATCACACACACACACACACACACACACACACACACATACAGAGAAACTCTCAGTCATGCTGATGTGAGCTAGAAAGCATAATTTAAGGAAGATAATTCGGGGACCCGCAGCAGCAGGAGGGTTTTCCTCGGAGTTCAACTTTTTATCAATATTTTGGTTCCAGATTACTGCTGATCACATCCGGGTCAAATCTGCGGCGTTTTATCTGCATGCAGGTTCATCAGCAGGTCAGCTCGTCCTGACCGAGCCGCCGCTGCATCAGGAGCTGCTGGGTTATTACTGGATCCTCGTCTGGGATCTGATCCAACAGGAAGTTCTGCTTCCCAGTGCTCGGCTTTTAGGAAGTGGCAGTAAATAACTGAGTTCATCGAGACGAATTGAACCAGAAGAGATGAAGTCAGCTGTCATGCATGGAGATAATTCAGGTCATAAAGTGTTTTGTGATCCCAGGGAGTTTTGTTTGGATGAATAATTCATGACTAAAAAGCTGTGAAAATATGAAAAATACCAGAGCAAAAGGCCACAGGCGAGGAATAATCTCAGTGTTAGAATATTGTCTTATTTCGTGTGGAAATTATTGGATAATTTTGTAGAATTTCTTCTTTTTCTCCTGACCTCTTCAACTTGCAGCTGTTAGCGTTTCAGCTTCCTGCATGTTGGTACCGGTTGAATTTTAATGACCAGATCAAACATATCAGAATTACTAACAGCTATAGGAAGAGCATGAGCAGAAATATTTATTTTTAAGCCAATTTGGAAGAAAGATTTGTTTTTCTGCAGCTTCCTGCTGCAAAGCCGGGCTTTAAAAGGAAAGTTCAGTTAAATGACAATTATACAGTCAGATTCACATATTATTGATTCCCAGTTGGTTAAGCATTAATTCAGGAGAGCAAGCATGCGGCGACAGTGGAGAGGAACAGCCAAACAGAGACGCAGTGAGCCGGGAGTTCCTCATGTGGAAGAAAAAAGCTAAAGGGATCAATAAGTGGCTTCGTTTGGAAAACTGATGATTATGAATGTGAGAAACAAAATGAATTCAAAACATTTGGAGCAGCAGGAGAAAGAAGCAAAGTGAGGAACAGATGAGTAGGTTATTAACCTTTACCTGCAGTCAAATCATTTAGAAAGATTTATAATCGTCCAGAGAGCGGCGCGTATCTGACCAAAACCTCAGGAGATTAATTTCACATATTTACAAGAAAACCAGCAAACCTGAGAGAAAAAACTCAAGTTTCCAACATTAAAATATATGAAATTTAAGATATTGAAACTGAGATATAAACCTGGTATTTTTGTAGCAAACTTTATAATTTCATTAAATTGTGTCAGAGAATATATTAAATAGATAAAAGTTTCAACGTGTATAAAACAAAAGGAACAAAATAAGAAACAGCCAAACAAATAAACGTGTTTACAATAATCTCAGAATAAAAATACATTAAATGGAGATTTACAATAATACTGGGAGCCTCATGCAAACCTGCAGCTGCAGAGTTTCTGGAGGAATCAGATCAGATCTGGTTTTTTATTGGTCTGAATTTGCAAAAGCTGAAAATATCCGATTAAAGGAGTTTTAAATAATGAAACAGCTGCAGGACATTTGGTCCCAATCAAAGCCAGCTGACCTTTATTGGTCACAATCAGCATAAATCTATTTACCACCATCACTTTTAGCTCTTCATGGCCACTTTCACTCCGGAGTGCATCGCCGACTCCACCAGGTTCTTCACCTTCATCTTCCTCACCACATGAAAAGCTGCAGCTTGTATGCAGAGGCGAAGACTGGAGCTGCTGCAGCAGTTTGATGCAGGTGAATCACAGAAGCTGCTTTCAGTGCAGATGTCTCTCCAGCGCTGCGGCTTGTTTTGAGTCTGAGCTGCAGGAATTCAGGTGTGATCTGCTCAAAGCTTCACCCATTTCCAAGGTTTGTTTAATGTATGTTGTGGAAAAGCACTTGCACATTAAACTGAGCCGTGTTTACTGAGGAAGACTATAAAGACGAAGGACAGAGAGTAGCAGAGTTGCTGAATCCATTTTATTTCTCCAGCAGATCCAGCATCATTTCTAAATGCCTGAGAGCATTTCTGCATGTTCTCATCAGTTTTTGTAACGTTGGAATCAGATTCGTTCCCAGTTGGGTTTTATTGTGGTTACAGTTGTCGGATCGGCACTCGGCTGTTTCATGACGTTTTCTAGCATCTGGGCCAAATTAAATCAGCTGAATCACAACATCTCAGAGCTAAACGTGGCGTGAGATCCACTGATGATGCTAAGCCTTTTCACACATGCTCTTATTTTGAAATGGTCTGCATTGCTTGTGAAGCTGCAGCGCTAACGGCAGGATGAGCTGCGCTGCCTCCTGGTGGTGAGGAAACTCCGGCTCCTGTTGTCTGATCTGAGCTGCAGTGTTGCTAAAACCACTTCACAGATTCTCTTCAGGTTTTCATCCTGAAACAAATCTGTAGCTACATGCTAGTTTAGCTAACGTCTATAAGCTACATTTTAAAATTCACTGTTATCTGATTGGCTTATTTTTGGGTGTTAAAATATATAAATAATATAATTTCCATTCACCTAAACATTGAGTAGCACACTGTCCATCAAAATAATGTTTTGCTAACGTTAGCATGCTAATGTTGAATATACTTTTCAGACTTTTTTTGGACATAAATAAGAAAACAAAATTAACAATAGTTTCTCCAGATGTTAGAAAGGATCATTTTCACGTCATTCTGAGCTGCATTTATACAAATATGTAATAAAATCATAATTTTTTTTGGTAAAAATGAAATCTTAATAGAATTTTGCTTCTGCTGCTGATTGTGAAATATTTGTGCTTTTGTTTCTGGTCGTGTTGATGAGGTCGATTGGCAGAGAGTCGGAAACAGTAAGACTGTTTCTAATGAAAGTGTTAATGCATGTTAGATATATTGAACTTTTTAGAGTATCTAAACCAGCAAATATCAGAAGAACTATTCCATGTTTTCATCTGCACTAGTTATTAAAATCTATTTTATCATGGAGAAAAACTGAAATCATTTTATTCAGGTTTTATTCGGTTTAATATTCCTTTCCAATAACTAGGATTTTCATTTTGAAGGAAATGTATTCTTCTTGGTTTTGCTGTCGCTGATTGTTTCATATTCAATTCAACCAAAAATAGTTTTGAGAAAAGGAAAAATGTGAATTGGGTCAGAAATGTTTAGCTTATCCTGTCTTTATTAGTTTTATTAACCATCTTATAGGCCGTTTAGCTCATAGAAAACAATAATCCATATCTTCTTTCCCTGCGAGCTGGAAATGTAAAACATGAGAAAGGAGCCAAATGAGCCGCGTTCCCTCGCCGTGTGAGTGTCTCCTCTCATTAGCGGGCGGCGGCGTGCGGGAGCTCGTTAGCGCAGAGCTAGCTGAGCGTCAGGGCACCGGTGCAGCTTCATTAAGCAACTGTGACATTTATCTGATCGTTTCTCTGCGACGCATGTGCTGCCACGTCTCCATGGTAACCACAAATGCATAGACACTCACACACATGCAGACGTTTGAGGCAATCACACGGTCCCACATGGAGCCGAGCCTTTCAGACGGTCACAGATTCAGGCTCCATCAAAGCTGCCGCCCTGCAGCACAGAAACATTGATAATGAATCTATGAAATGTGCTGCATGCATCCTGCCAGAACTGCACCTAATGTGGGTGGAAAACTGTTTATTGTGAAGTTCAAGTGATTCACAGGCAGCACACACGCCCTGGTTTGGCTGGCGCGGGGCCCCTGGGAGCCGCTTCGCTCCTGCTGTAAGTCTGTTACAGACTGAAGGTGTTCCACATAATTCAGTCGCTACTGACTGACACTCGTTTAGTTTGGCTCACTAATTCGCCTTTCACTGTCTGTGACAGAGTAAGCTCCACCGCGGCCTTCTGGGAGAAGCGAAGCACGCCGCTTGTGTTGATCATCGTATCTGCAGTTTGTTTCTTGCAGCAGCAGAAACGTCTGGAGGAAATGATCACTTTTCCCAGCGTTTCATGCATCCAGTTGGAGCTGCTCTGTGCTGTTGAGGTGCAGAAGCAGCAAATCCAAAGCAGCACAAAGTAAAAACTGCCAAGCTGGAAAAAACAATCTGTTTTATTCCTTCAACCTTTACCTCGATTATCAGCCATTATCTAGTTTATCAAAACTCCACGTTAAAATTCACTCTGTCACGTGTTTGTGGTAAAACTATGAAGTATTTCTAACAGCATGCATTGCATCATGTCCATCAAAATAAAGCAGAATGAGATGTAGCTTCACTAGCAGGCTAATGCTAACTGCAGTTAGCTGATGCTAACATATAATTTTCAGACTCTGATAAAAAACAAGCTCACCTAATTTATAAAGGATAATATTCACATTACTGTATTTATAGGAAAATGTGTAAATAAACACGTTTAGAAAATGTTTCAACACTGAAACTTATTAAAATCAAAAATATTTACTGTTTGGTTTGAGTTGGACTTTATCACCAAAGGTATTTTGTGGTTCCTGCAGATGTTGGTCACTTGAAAAAGGGTGAATATGCCGTCAGTGTGGCTCCATGTTTTTAACAAAGAGGCTGACAGAAACAGAAACGGATGTTTCATGATCAGGTGTTTGTCTCTGTGTGACGGCGTATCAGTGAACAGAGGTGTGTTGAGGTGTCTGCAGCTGACCTTGGTCGCTGTGCCTCCAGAGAGGCCGACGCTTCTCACTCTGCTTGTCAACAAGATTAGATTCCCTGTTGGCCTGTTCCACACCCCACCAACACGCCGCCAAGCAGCGGCGCTGTGTGGCGGCCCGGCGCTCCGCCGAGCCGTGTTCGGTGCAGGAGGCGGGGTGTGTGTGTCTGAGCGCGCTGCGGTTGCAGGGTTAAGGAAGTCGGAGAGGATGTGTGCTTTCGAGCAGAAACAGAAGGAAGAAGCGGCGGGGGATCAGCGCAGCCAGCCTGAACTGCAGCTCGTGCGTGAACGCATGTGGGATCCGTGTAAATGCACGTGTGCTGCTTTCTGAGGGGCGGCGCACGCTGAGCCCTGAGCTGTGCTTACTCCTCGCCCCGGCTCATCTGCACGCTTTTACCTGCCTCCGTCTCTTCCCCGCTGGCGGATGTTGCACATTTCTGTCCTGCTGCCTTTCGGCCTCCAGCTGTGAACCAGGCCAGCAGAGGAGATCGCAGCTGGTAAACACGCTCTCTGCAGCTTGTTGCAGCCACACTTTCTTCTTCTGTTTGGTTTGTTTCAGCTCCAAATTCACTTCTAGGCAACATGAAGGTTTATTTTTACATGAAGGTCATTGCAGGACAGTTCTTGGAAAACTTCATCATAAATTCTGCGCATGTTTCTTTTTCGTTTAGACATTTTCCCCGTTTCCTGAGCTGTAAATATCTACTTGGAGACATTTTGAGCTTTCAGTGGGTGATAAATATGGAGCCCTGGCAACTAGTTTTTACACATTAAGTAAATAAGAACTGAAGTTTGTAATATTTGCACAAAGTTGGATAATTTGTGCAGGTCTTCCAGAAAGTTCATCAGATTTATAAATCCAATGAAATAAATCCAAAGTCATTGAGGACTAAAAGTTCGAACGCCAAACTTGGCATGCTTTAGTGCGCTAAGTGTTAGCGCTAGCACAGAAGCTAACATCTACAGTTTTCCTCATTCTACAGATTCAGCCAATCAGCACCAAGGAAAAGGATTGAGCAGCCATTGTTGATTAGCATTTCAGCTTCCAAAGCTACATTTTCTCATCGATATTTTAAATATCAACAGAAAACAAAGAAGCATTCAGTAGATTGTAGAGAACATTTAATATGTTTTCATTTTTAGTGAAGCTGAATTTTGGGGTTCGTCATTAACTCTTCAGAGATGAACAGATAATTCCTTTCCAAAGAGATTCAGGTTGATATGAATGTAAATGTCTGATGTTTTCCAGTTGATTCATGATTTCACAGAACATTTTTCTGACGTTATTTCAGCCTCCTGCTCATCTGGTCCAGTAAAGTCATAGATCAGTTGAGTCTGAAGGTGTCTCACTGTATAAACTGCTGAGGTTTGTTGCTGTTTTAAGGAGCCTGGAACAAAAGGTTTCCTGGTCAATAGAGAGCAGCTTCAGCTCGGCTGAACAAGCTGCTGTTTGATGCGTCAGATGTGGGAATAACAGCCCTCAGCAGCTGCTTCAAAGACCCATCCAGACACTTTTCTTACAGTGTGACCGAGAACACTCTGAGTGTAGATCAGCCCTCAGCCGTGGCCCCAATGCTGCAGGGAGACTGGAGTGATGGAAGCAATACTTAAGCCATTAAGGCAGACAATTGGCTCAAATTGAGAGGGAGAGATAGAAAAGTAGGGAAGAGGAGGGAAAAGGGAGGGTGATGGAGAAGCCGTGGCAGCAGTGGATCCACTCAACGGCTTAATCCGAGCCCCAGGACTCTCCTGCTGAGCTTCACACATTTCCGCAAACATGCAGTCGCACACTAAAGCTCCTCCAATAACACCTTGTCATTCCTGGCCACAGGGGCACTCGTTCCTTCATAGTTAGGAAGAGTCGCCCTCTCCAACCACCTCGGGAGAAGATGGAGCGTGCAATCTAGACAAGATAGCTCTGTGAGCATTCCTACGCCTTCCGGCTTGCAGCGTGAAGCTATTTATTGTGTTGCAGGCAGAGTGAATGTTGTCCAGTGTCCTGCATGAGGAAGGCGCTCCTCTGACACTGGCTCTTGTGTTGTGGCCCCTCAGACTCGCTCGGCCCCTGCAAGCCGCACAAACAGCCAACAAAGAGGGATTGTCTCCTCTTACGTTCCTGAAACATCAGCTGTGTGTGTCAGAGGGTGAAGGGATGATGTTCTGCGGCCTGAACTCGGCGACCGCCGGCGCTCTTACGGTCCAGTCGTCTTTTGGGAACATCAGCTTCTGATCGGGACGCAGCGACAGTTTGCGACCATTTCGTTCCTTCCCTTCCTCCTTCCTTCCTTCCTTCCTCCCTTTTCTCCTTTCCTCTCCCATCAGCAACAGCCCGGGGGCTCCCTCCCTCCACGGCCTGTACGGTTTATCGGACAGCTTGGTGGGAAGCGGTTATTGAGGACTGTTGGCTCGGGTTTGGCTCCCCGTCTTGCCGGTTTTATTTGACATGTCCTTTAGGTCGTTCAAGGAATGGGGCGTTTCTGCCGAGCGCCTCGGCTCTTTCTGCAAAAGATGGATGGCCCACTTTCAAAGGTCTGGATGTGTTTTTCTTTCCTTCCCTCCCAGTCTTTCTTTATATCTCTCTTTGCTTTCCTGCTTTCTTCCTTCACTCTCACTCTGTTACTCCTGCTAAGCTTTATAATGTGGCATTAGTGCTGTCAGCGGACCAAGCCTGGGATTTGGCTTTGCTTTTCCCTCTTAAGATAATGCAATTCCTCTCTAATGCCCAGAATAACAAAAGGGAAAGTAGAGCAATAAAGCAACATTGCTATTGACTTGGTTTCATCAAATTGGTTCGTTGCCATTTTAAACAGACCACAGACTTTGATGGCTGTGTGTTTCTGTGTGTTTGCAGCCATTTGAGTCTCTTTGCTGGTGCATGCTCTGCTGCCTTCTGCAGTCCATCAGGCCGCGCTACTGAGAGTCTTTCTTCGTCTTTACACATCTGAACAAAGGGGACCGGCTCGCGTTAGCATTCCAGACACACGGTCCGACAAGTGTGCTTTGTGAAGATAAGTGTTGCTGGTGTGAACTGGAGACGGTGAAAGCACTTCACCTCGATTTTGTTTGCATCCCTGATGTGGAAATGCAGCTGGAGTGACGGGGATGGAAACGTCTGCAGTGCCCAAATCCCTCATGGACCCAGACCTGCTCATCCAGGAAGCCCTGAGGTCAGGTTCCATCACAGCTTCATAGAACCAGACCACTCTGGTAGGAACCCCAGGGTTTAAGCCATGACCAGTGAGCTGTAAAAGGCTGAACTCCCTGATTTGGTCGCCTGACGGCTCAGGTGTCCCATTAGAAAATGTTGTATTTGGTTGGATTCCATTTCCTAAACCTTCAACACGGTTTGGGTCCGTCCCCAGAGACTTCAGTCCGTATTGATACAACATCACTGAAGTAAAACCAACCTCTGCTCTATTGGATCGATGTCTATCGACAAAGGAGGCGCCTGGAGAGCATGGAACCAGTTTCTATGATGTTTATCGCATAAAGGGACCAGAGAAAATGTCAAGCTAGTGCACAATAAAAAGGCTCAACTTTGGGTTCACACCGAGAGGCGAAACGTTTTGTTTCGTTCGTCGTTTCAAGTCCGTCATCCTGTCATGAAGAGACGAGTCCGTTCTGGTTATCAAGGACTGGAGGTGTTGCCAGCAACGATGACCGAGGAGCCAAACTGATCCAGGATAACAACACATGATCCGCAGTTTTCACCAAATCCTGTCCAAACTGAAGTCGTCCAGCTCTGGTCGGCTTCAGTTTCCTGTTTGCAGCTGACAGGAAGTCAGTCAGCGTCTCCTGCTGCTGCGGCTCGTCCAGCAGCTCGGCTGGTTGTGAAACTCTGAAGCAAACCAACCTCAGCTCCTCTGGGCGCCGCCATAAGGGTGTACCTATTAAAGTGGCCTGTGAGTGCGTCCATGAAGCATCTCCACTCGTCCCTGCGGTTCGTATGTCTTTATGGAGACGTGGTTTATGGTCTATATGGCAGCTTTGTTGGCGGGTTGTAAAGCGGAGGGAACTGGAGTTTCTGAAGCTCCAGATTCAGCTTCGCAGTGAAGTGTCAGTTTCCTGACGTCGGGTCAGTGTGTAGAAATTGCCGTCTTCAGGGATATCGGGCAGTAAAAGCGGAATTGAAAGCCGCCTCGCCCAGCAGTGCGGAGCCGCGAAGGAACCCGAGAGGCTTCTGAGTTTGGTTCTGTCCCTGTTACGGCGTGAAGACGCTTTTTCACTCCAAATGAAACTGTTGGATTTGTTCTCCAGATCTGAGATATTTGGCATTTTCTAAGTTTCCTGAGAACAAATGATCTCCAAGGTTTGAATGTAGAAAGTCTCTGTTTTACTGTGTGGGAGTTTCAACCTCAGATCTGCTCCGGAGCCGTTATTTAAACTCACAGCAGGGAGCCGGCAGGTAATTGATCCAGTTTTTCTGTTTGACCTGAAACGATGTGGATCTGATGGGAGCCGTTCGCTGGTCGGGCCGAACCGAAACTGAAACCAAGCCGCTCGTCCTGCAGTCCCACTTTGTCTTTTTACCATTTAAACCAGAAATGTGTTGGACGTCTGAGGAGCTTCACGAATGGATCTTCTGTTCTGTTCTTTTCTGCTGGAACTTGTTCATTCATTGTTTCATTTCAGCAGTTTCTCTGAAAAATAATCATTTTCTGGTGCAAAAGGTTTTTTTTCCAGATCATCCAAATCATTTGTTTCTTTTAGTGTTTTGATATTTTTCTGAATTTTGGAGATTTTACTCATAATTTAGTTGTTGGTATATTGTTAGAGTGGGATCTGTAAATATTTTAGATTTTAATTCCAGACACAGGATCAGATTTAATAAGATGGAGGATTAGGACCAGGCTAAGAATAAAATTATAATTATTTTTATTTTGACTTTACAGTGAAGTGGAGATATGAGAAAGTAGTAATAAAAGAAAAAGTTGCTATAATACCTGAATAAAGTTATAATGATCTGAGAACAAAACAGATACGAGAGTAAAGTTAAAATATCTTCAGTTTAAAGTCGTATTAAAGGAGAATAAAGTAATTCTATGAGAAGTTGTTCACAAAAGTAACGAGTAAAAAGTAAAATGTGGAAGTTAAACCTTAGAAATAATAAAACACTTTATTAAACGTCAAATCAAATTGAAACGACTGAAGAAAGAATCAAACTTTCTGATCTTTCACTTCAGATATTGATAACAGTTGAAACTTTGCTTTCATCACCTTTTGTTTGGTAAAATTGCAGCTTTATTTACTAACATTATGACTTTATTTTAGCCTGATTTTCCTCATAACTCCTAAAAAAGGTCAGATTCATTAAATCTGGATCATCGTCTGTGTTTCGTTGGCTGCAGCCGTCATGCAGGATCCTGATGCATTCTGGGACGTAACGTTGTGTGTCTTTGCCTGTCCGACAGTAACGGCACGGCCGGGAAGATGAACGGGGCGCTGGAGCATTCGGACCAGCCGGACCCGGACGCCATCAAGATGTTTGTGGGCCAGATCCCGCGCTCCTGGTCGGAGAAGGAGCTGAAGGAGCTGTTTGAGCCGTACGGCGCCGTTTACCAGATCAACATCCTCCGGGACCGCAGCCAGAACCCTCCACAGAGCAAAGGTACACACACACACACACACACACTGCTTCCTACTGCTGGTTCTGAAGGGAAAACAGCGTTTCCATCCAAACGTGACGCAGAACCACTTTCACTTCATGGATGCTCAGCGGCGGCTGTTTAAGAGCCAATTCCAGGACGGTTAATGGCTGAACTCATCATATACGTGCAAAATTACACAAGCCAGCTCATATTTTGTGGACCATTTGAAGACAAAGACGCACCCTGACAGACTTGCAGAGTCAATTGTGCGAAAACGTCGTGATTTGCTGCTATTTTCCCTCCCATTCCCTTTCTCTCCTTTTTCCTTTGATGAATTCGTCAAGTGTGAGAGCAAACAATAGAGACGACAGCAACAAATGGGCAGACAATGGTGTTGCCATATTAACACGCGTCAAGCAGAGTGGGTGCTGATGACACTTGTGATGAGACACGGGGAGGAGAGACTGACAGGAGGAGAGACGTGACGTCCAACTGCAGGCCAGATGAATCAGGAAGACGAGCTGCTTTTACTTCCCGTTCCGACTCGACGCCTCATGAAGCTCGACCCGGTTTTCACCTCCAACCTGCACGGCTTCTTCGTTTCTGTCGTCTTCAGGTTTAGGGAAGGTTTTAAACTGCTAGGTGCTTTTTCTTTGCAGAATCTAAATATATGAAGGATATAGCTGCATGTTAAATATCCAGATTCATTTCTTACATGATTCTTATGAAGTGGCTTAAAAATGGCAGAAAAATAAATAGATCTAAACAGATATGCCATATCCTAATAAATAAGGAACAATTACATAATTATTCACACGTGTCGTAGTTCAAATAAGTTATAAATAATTGATCAATACATTTTTTAACACATGATTATAGTTTTATGGTTTCCTGGTGAACCAGAATGTAACATGTCTCGTCTGATTGGTTAATATGGGTAGAGCTTCACCTAAACCCCGCCCACTGGACTCATGACATAAATTCATAACATGAATAAATAATATGATACATTTAAATAATAACTTTTGTATTTTCAATACAATTAATTTGTGATAAACTGAGGAAATAATCCAGGGTTTTTTAAATGTTAGTTTTGGCATTTTTCACCCTCCGTAGCTCAGAGAGCAGTCGGTCAGATTATGACGCTCTGAAATTTTAAATCAAATATTTTCCAGGTTTCATTTTTATTTTTTTACAACATATTTTTTATAGACTTCAGGCACTTTTCCCTTTAGGAATAACTCAAGATTAAAAGATAAAATCTGATGTTTCGTAGATTTTGCTTTGACTGTTTTTTATTTAGTCAGTTGATCCACTTTTGTATCTCCATCATTTCTATGATCTAAAATCAAGATTTGGGACATATTTAAACTTAGCTGATGCCGTATAAAACTCCAATCAGTCATTTAATTATTCAAATGAGAGAAACTTCAGATTCTAGCAATAAATAAATAATTTTGCAGCTCCGTAGTTTCTAGGTTTTCTCCAGAAAAGAAAACAATTCAGGTTAGAAATCTTTTAGATTTTGTAAATACATTGTTTTGTGGAGATTATTGTCATCTATCAATCATTAATAATGTCCTCCAGAGATCGTTTATTTACTTAATTTTGGCTTTTTTGGCCTCAAACGGTTTCAGGAGTTTTCTTGGCTTAAATTTGCGATAATTATCTGAGAGACGCTCACAGAGACAAACAGGAGACGGGAAATAAATTTTAAAAAGAGACAAAGAGATTAAGCACATGAAATTCCACACATGATTACCTTGAGAGAAGCAAAGCAAAAGTTTCCTTCAGTTTTAATAGAAAATGGAAAAAAGAAGTCCTGCTTTGAAAAGTCCCAGGAATCCTAAAGATGTTGATGTGAGATTTTCTCCATTCCTCCTGTAAAGCTCAGCGTTCTGCAGGAGGAAGACGGTAAAACGTGATCAAACCGAACCGACGGCGTTCAGATCCTCTCTGCTAGTCAACCTGCACATTTTTCTACCAGTCCAGGTTTACTAGTTTTACCAGCAGCTGCGTTTCTGTTTATCTTCTGCTAATGGCGGAAAAACTAAATGTTCCAGTGATTCAAGAAATGACATTAAAGTCCCATGAGAATAAGTTTGTTCATGCAATAAGTCATTAAAATGTAAACGGCTATAATCATAGTTCAGCCAATCAGAGGACACATTGGAGCGACAAGCCCCGCCTACTTGAGGGTGGCTACATTTTCTGAACTGTGCAGCTGTGGGAGGGTCAGAGGTCACCCTCTGATGGAGCCGGCGGCTCGTTGTCCCAAAAACCAAACCACCATCGTCCCACCACTTCCTGTCGTCGTCTCCAGCAGCTCCAGCAGTAGTAACGTCTGGTTGCTGTTTCAGTCGTAAGTGTTTGGATACAACTGAGTGAATTTGTTTTCCAATCTGTTTCTATGGAAACACAGACTCAGTAAAACTCAGACGATCTGCTTCTGGTTGAGACGAGTTTTCAAACTGGGTCCAGTTTCCTCTTTGCTACAAGTTGCTCCTTGTCCTCCTCCTGACTGATGCATTTATCTTCTGGCTTCCTCTGAGTCATTGAGCTGACCACCGATGGGTCCACCACCACCGATGGGTCCACCATCACCGATGGGTCCCTAGACGTTTATCTGGCCTTCAGATGGCCCTCCCTCCCCGGGTTGAGCCTCTTCCCTCCCCGGCCTTCAGCTCCATCAAATCTCCTGCTCCGTCTTCAGCTTCCTTGAAGTGAGATGTTTTTATGGCTGATGAGTCAAGAGCGCCGCTCGTCGTGGGGGGGGAGCCACCTATCATGCTTTTCATTCTTCTGCTCAAAGCGACTGTCTCTCTCTGTGCGCCTCGTCTTTTCTCTGTGCCGAGCGGTGAAGGCGTTAAGAGGAAGTGTTTGGATTGAGCTCTTCTTGTTATTCTGCTGCTTCATGCTAGTTAGGTAAGCCGCTTGGCCTCATCTGCCTCCGCCTCTCTGCTGAAATCTCCACTGTGGCCTCTCCGGCTGCGCTCTGTTTACTTTAATTTAGCCACAGTGCTGGGCGGAAAAAGCATTTGGGGCAAATGAGCCTCCTGGTTCCCCTCACGCTGACCCACAGACATGGTGCAGCCGCAGCTCGGATCGGCGCGAGCTCGTTAGAGCCGGCTCTGTCTGCGTCCTCATTAGTCGCCTTTCCTGTCATTCCTGAAAGGAACCTGAGCAGCAAACGGATGAAACGAACGCGGCGTGATAAACTCCCTCGTTTGGACCGGAACCTGGGAAAACAAAATAATCCTCGTTAAGTTCTGGGGAAATTAGTGTTGTGTGCTGGATTTGAAAATGACAGAGCTGCTTTTCTGATTTCATTCTGCGAGCAGAAGTTAATCTGATATAATCTAACTTAATAAACAAGAGATTTGATGTGAATGGAAGAGTTATTGTTTCTGTAATGCCGGCTCACATCTCTCCCGGCGCTGCGAAGGCTTCATCCAGGAAAATAATCGTGTCAAACCTTAAAATCACTTAGATGTGTCTCTATGCGCTTGTCGTTTTTATACCTGAAGCTGTGAAAATGTTACTTTCTCCCATCATGCAGCAGAGAAGGAAACCCAGCGAGTTTCTCTGGATTTCTTGTTATTTTGAAGACTTCTTGTGAAGCTCGTTCTGATTTGAAACGTTTGGAGCATCGAGCTCATAAATGATTCATCATAAATCTTTGTGTTAAATTGTTCATCGTTTTGGTCCTTTAAGGTGAAACTGCCTGAAAAGGCAGGAAGATGAAACCTCAACATATTTTCCAATGAAGCATTAAAGAAAAACATATTTAATATTTGTCAAGTTTTAATGCAAGAATATATTTTATTTACAAATCAGGAAATCCAAAACCACAACAACATATTTGTCCAGAAATGGAACATAGGAGAGAAAATTTACAACTAAATTTAATTAAAAACACACACAGCTAAGAAAACACATTATTAAACATTAGTTTGAATTACCTGTGGAGTTCCACAAGGTTCGGTTCTTGGTCCTCAGTTTTATGTTTCTGCCTCTATGCTGATGATGCACAGACGTTCATACTGGTTTCTTACCTGAGTTACTTGAATTGTTTTACCTTTAGCTTTAATAATAACGGCACTACATGTATTTATATTTGTCTAAGTATATGTGAATGTTGAAAGTGACAAATAAAACTGCAAAGTAAATTTTTTGATAAGGGGAAACATGTTGGACGGGAAGTCTGAGCAACCAGCTGTAAAATGAAGAACCAGATGAAACTTTAACTCAACTTGATGGATGTCCTGGTTTCTGTTTTTGCAGAGCCAAACAAAATGGGTTGTTATCAACTTGAAGTTTGCACCAGTTACATCAGAGTGAAATCAGTCGAATCCACTGGCTGAAGTGTTAAACATGTTTCTCTGCAAAAATATATTTTAATTTGACATGAAATTCTTACCAGCTGTTGGTACAAACCAGGTATTCGGCTCCTAAAAGCAGATCAAAACAGTTCTGTCCATAAATGCTGGTCTGCTGCTTTTCAAGACCCAAAGAAAAGCAGCAGAGAAACGACTGAATTCTTCCTTGTATCAGAGCAAATTCACAGCAGCTGCTCCCACAGCGCCGGTAAAGTTCCTCTTCTCATCGTGAGTTAAGTTTTTCCTCTCAACATCATTAATATTGAAGTTCCAGATGTTTTTCTAAACTTCTGATAAGGAAAAGACGTTTTTATTCTCCGGCCTGGCGGCTCCGCTGCATTATTTTGGCTACATTTGCTGTTTATTGAGGAAATCTTTTGTTTTCTGAAGCTTCATTGAAGCCAAACTGCAAAGTCTAACTTTAAATCAGATCTGGACCAACACTGGATGAAGAGGAGTAAATAAATGATTAATTAAAGGATTTAATTCCCTCTCAAAGCTTTGGCTAAACTACAGTTCTTCTCATCAAACCACTAAGTGGTAATCAGTGGATCAGTGTAATCCTCCACTCATTATTAATTTAGTCATCTGGTGTCTGAGAGCCTGGAAAACTAAATTCCTGCAGAATCGCCAGTCGTTTCCCTAAAAGCCAGATATCCGGATCGCTGCTTCGCTTCCAAAAACACAAACTTTAACTGATCTCTTTAAGCCTGTTTAGGTTAGTCAGAAGCCAGAATGAATAAACTGCGGGAGTTGATTTGGACATGAGCTTCGTTACTTTGACTAATCCCCCAGATTTTCTGCTTTGGTTCCAACGTGTTAATTGGGTCCAACATGAAGCTGCTTCTCGTTGTTGTTGGTAGAATCCCAGGTCTGTGCATCCAGGTTGTGTATATGTGTGTTTAGAGGAGAGGCGAGGGAATATTGGTGGCGCTTGTGTTGGTTTAATGTGTTTGGAGTTAATAACCAGATGACTGGATGAGCGGTGGAGGAAAGAGGAGTGAGTGAGAAATGGAGCAATTTGCCATTTTGTGCTGAAAGAGAGACAGAGATGCAGGGAGAGATAAAGAGAGAATGAGACAAGGAGAGCCAGAGGGGTAAACAGAAAATGGTCCTCTTGCTAAAACACAACCGTAAGCTCCATGACGGGTGTGTGTGTCTGTGTGTCGGGGTTTGGCAGAGGATGTGATATGTCATTTATCTTAATGATGCACCATAGCCCACATGAGCTGCTGAGACACACACAATAAGTTTAATGTCTTCATTAAGTGGCTCTTTTCTGCACCAAATTCTTTGTGCACAGCGTGACCTGGAAATAATTCAGAAATATGGAAGTATGAAAAATTAACTGCAAGCCACATGGAGAGCAAATATATCATGGAGGGAATATTAGGAAGCTGCAGGTAACAAGGAGGTGACGAATGTTTTAAAGCAGAGGAGAAAAAGTTTTACAGGAATTAATGTGAAACGGCAAAAACCTAAAATGCAGGAAGTCGATTTTTTAGATTCCAAAGATTTTACTTTTTTTTGGAGAATGTTTAGAATAATATCAACATATTTTACCAGGCAGACATCAGATTGTGTCATAAAGGGCCTTAAAATACCATTTATTGTGCAGTTGGTCAGACTGTGGTCAGGCTTTAAAGAGCATTTCAGGTTATGATGTGAAGGCCGAGGGGAGAACTACAGGCAGATTATAACGTTTCAAAAACCAAAGAGCTGCGCAGCCAGTGGATGAGAAATTAAATGGTCCAGAATAAAGGAGAAAGAATCACATTTCAAACATAAAGATAATCCAGATTAGACCAAAGATTAGCTCTGCTTGTCTTCCAGCTGTTAAACTAGAACATCAGAGCATTTTGTACTAATTCTGTATTGAGAAATGACAGTAAAATAATTGAAATAATCATTTCAAAGTCTCTACAAAAGGGTGAAAACCAAGCAGAGGTCCTGGAACGGAGCCCTGTGGGACTCCTGCTGGCAGAGCCGAGCATTTGATGCTTTTCAGACAAAGAATTTTTAAAAACTGTTTCCATCCAACAGTTGGGCAAATTTTGAGAAACTTAAAATGTTGCAAAGCATAAATTCATCAAATGTTGAAGCTAAACATGGCTGCAATGTGTTTGGACAACGTCTCATTTGGACCAACGTCTCGTAAACGAGACGTTGTCATTTCTAAAAACCACAAATACTTCAGAGATGCACTCATGTTTAACACACAGTGCAACCAGATCAGTGCAGAACCAAACGTTGGTGCCGATCCACCCAAGCTACATTTTTAAAAAATATATTTCAGGTTTGCGTTGCAAAAATTGAGGGAAATATTCTTCAGCTTGTTTGAGTTTATCCCAAATAAATTTTGCTTCCTCACATCCGACTTTTCCCATCACATTTTTGAGCTATTTTGTTAAAACTCCCTGCAGAAACAAACCAAACAGCTGAAACAATCTCAGAATGGACCTCAAACCTTTGACTAAATGTTGCACATGAATCTGTTTTCAGTGGTAAAACTGGGCCATCGTTGGTCTGAGCCTCTGATGGGTAGAAGGAGAAGGAAACAGGAATGTGATGGAAACATGATTCCAGATAAACGTTCAGGCAGAGAACAGAGCCTCTGATTTCCGGTTCTGCGTCCAGAGACTCGGCAGAGCCAACCGCCCCCCCGCTCCGCTATGGCAACGCCGAGCGAAGCCCGCTCTGTCCAAAACAATTATCTGCTCTAATGGATTCGGTTGAGACGGGGCCGACCTGAGACGGGGGACTGATTTATTTCATTCTTTCCTAAAGCAGAGCGGCCAATTATATGGCCTTAACTAGACGTTGGCTTTTTGAGTCGGCTGCCCGGCCCAATTAGAGAGCAGCTGCAGGTGGATTTTAATGGGAGCTTTTTTTTCTGTGGATTTTCAGCTCATCTGTGTTTTTTTCCTGGTTCTGCTGCTGCATGGCTCAGCGACGGGGAGATTGCTGCTGGTTATGAGTGAAGATGCTTTGTGGAGCACTTTGGGTCATCCAGACGTTGGCTTTGGTTCCCACAAAAACGCCTCCTGTTGTCTCTGCTGGTGCTTCCTCGCCAAAGTAACCAGTGGATTGTGTAGATTTGTGAAGTGCAGTGAGTTGGACCGAGTCCCGCGTTAACAGGATTAGAGCGCCGGCCAAACGCCCGTCAGAGCGGCGCCATTGTTCGAAGCCTTGCACTCATCCTCTCTGTGTTTCTCCATCGGTAAATCTCTTCTTTATTGCGCTGTCAGATCCGGACTGCGTTCCCCATCGTTCGCTGTCACTCACAAATTACACACATTCAGGGGCCGGACGCCAGGCGGGGAGGGGAACAACCGGCGCCACCCGGAGGCCGTTAGCGCTGTTAGCGCTCTCATTTTACTCTTTATGTTGAGAAAAATTAATGATGCTCTTTTCATATTTATTTGCAGAAAATAAGAAATGGTCACAATAACGAAAGGATGCAGCTTTCAGTCCTCAAATGATGCAAAGAAAACAAATTGATATTCATCTAGAAACAGCAACACTAATCGTTATCTGGTGGAATAACCACGAGGTTTCCAACGGGGTTCTGTGCAGAGGATTCTTCAGAGCTGCAGAAAACAGTAGCCTAGAGTTGCCAACTGGCTCAGTGTGATATATTAGCATTAACTAGTCATCATTTATCTGCATTAATCAACTCAAGCTGTTAGCTCAGGGGGAAAAACTGCGAAGTTCTGCACAGCAACATCAGCAGGCATAAAACCGGCGCAGCATCTTGGCGCTCATGTTGCATTTAAAGGCGGCTCGGAAAAACACATTGCACCTCGTTAACAATGGATTAAACGTAATTAAAGATTAAAGAGCCACTGGGAGACAGAAGGAACAGAAACGGGACGATATGAAGCCTGGGCTGGAGGAACAACTGAAGTTAGCAAAGCTGAGGAAAAAATAAAAAACAGTGTCCGGTCTGGGGAGGCACAGCCCCTGACGCCCCCCCGATGGCGCCGGGCCTGGGCACTTACCCCCCTTCCTCTGGACCTGCAGGGCTTTTCCCCTTGTGCTGATTCAGCCTCTGCAGACTCCAACCTGCAGCTGTAATAAGACGGGAAAGAAGATTTTAACACTTAGAAATAAGAAATTATGTAAATTCTTCACTCTATGGATACAGAATAATTTCATCCCCTGAGACCTGCAAATATTACTCTAATAAATCAGCTGCAGAGGCAAAGATTTCCAACACTAACTGGCTTCTACATGTTTCTGTAGATAAATGCAGCCTGAATAATTACAGCCTTGTTTTAAGAAAAGTTTTTACTTCCAGGACAATTGCAATGAAAATCTGCATCAGTAACAGAGATTATTAATCTGTTTGGATTAGCAGCAACAAAAGAGATGCAAAATCATCAGAGGAAAGTTTTTATGTTCAGTTCTGCCATTTGTTTTCCTAATAACTCATGTAAACCATTTTTTGTTGTTTTTGAGCAAATATTCTCTGGTTCTGAGCAGCTGGGAGGATTTTTGCCTGTTTTTATGTTGGGACAGTTAATATGATGTGTAACCATAGCAACAGGGTGTTTACAACTGTTAGCATCTCAAAAACTAACGTAATACCTGAACTTTGACCCCCCTGCCAGCTGCGGTGGCAGCATCATGATGTGGGGATTCTTCCCTGCACAAAGTAGACGAGATAAAAAATCCTTAAATTCACCTGAAACCTTCAGCTGGATGCAGAAACCTGGACGCAGCTGAAGGTTTAGCAGGAAAATGAAACGTTTCCGGAGCTTCACTGTGAAGAAAATCCATGAATTAATCTCAAATACATGAACCGGTTCTACCAGGAAAACACCAGAGGTGGTTTAGTTTGCAGGTTTAAATGAATATTAGTGTCTGTAAAGTCAAACTTGTGCTGCAGTTTTTATTCCATCAATATGAATTATTATCATCTTATTCTGTGGTAAATGACTGCAGAAGCAGAGCGATAAACTGAACAGTTTCTGATTATTTCCGTCTTTAATGCTGAAATGTTTTATGCTCTGATCGCATCAGGAGCCTGTTTCTCTTTCTGCTTCTCTTTTTTTAACTAAACACCAATTACTTACCGTCACTTAAACTGCCGGCTTGAATTGCTACCTTGGAGCAGATTTTTCACAATTTCAGCCGCATCGTTTTCAGCAGGGTTCATCCTATTGCAGCACAAAGGAAACAAAAGCGTTTAACAGGCTGTTATCAGAGCATGTAGGTCGGCCTTCATAACCTGCAAACGTTTTTCTCCTCTCAGCCTGAAATGAGGATTCGGTGTGGAGTGATTTAGCGTTTTGACGGCGCCGCTCTGAATACATGATCATAACCTGTTGATGTTTCAGCCAGGACTGGAGCTCCTCAGCTGTTCCTGCTCTGCTTTCAAAAACATGAAATAAACCCTGAAAAGATGTGAAGAGATGAAAATCTGATGGCATTATGAGTAAAAATGTAGAAACATTCAGCCAGAAAATGCAGAAGAAGAGATGATTCTCTGGGTTTAAAGTCTTTTGTCTTTCATGAATTAAATATGAGGATGTTTATTAATTTATTCTAAAAAACTAATTACAAATGACAGGAATATTTTCAAAAGCAGTTTTTACTTAAATCATCCCTATTGAGTCACATAATAGAGTATCATCACCAGGCCATGAGAATGTTTAGGTGTGAGAATATAGTTAAAATATTAAAACACAGTTTTACCAGAACTTCCTAAAATGACCAGAAACAAAGTGAGAAAAGGCCTGAATATTCACTTTATTTTTCATGTTTAATATTTTTCATGCTCCTAACATTAAAACTTTATTCTCGTATTAGTAAAACTGTATCTTTGTAAGATGCAAGACTCTAGTATTTCACTTTATTCTACATTTGACCCGAATTCAACACAAGCTGTAAAAGCTGCTTGTGAAACAAGATGGCCGCCCTGGAGCAAATCCCTGAACTACAGAAACTCGGGCGTTTGGTGCCTGGATGTTTGGACCCGACTGCCTTCAGTTTGTTGCTCTTTTCTTGTTTTGCAGCAGAACCGGTGACTCAGACGTGAACAGAACCTGTTCCTTCGTTCTGACGGGGACGTCAGCCGGGCTCTGAAGTGTCCACATGATTGTCCTCTCAGGCTTTGCCATCTTCTTGTCACAATCTGATGCTGAGCACACTCAGCTGTACTTTTTTCAGGATCTGGTTTCCTGGGAGCCAAAAGCTTCTGATTTGCTGCTTTGCTTCTCTGAGTGACACGGTTTGACTCGATTCTGTCGCTTTCGGTGTTGGCTGCTTTTCTTTGATTTGCGCTGCAGATGGTAATCCTGGAACAAGATTAGCTGACCATGAAACTGCCATCTCTGCTTAGAAGGGGCATTGCCCTGTGAAAGTCTGCGTCTTTATCTCGGTGTGGAGGTGCAGCTTCTCATCAGAGTCTGAACAGCAGGTTTGCATCTCGTTTGGTCGCCCAGGGTCAGTAACAGACTAAAGAAACGGCGGCAACTCGTCATTCATGCGCGCTGCAGAAACATCTTCCTGTTTGTTCTCTTTTAGCTTCATCCTCCTCAGTGGCGACACCTGTGAAGGTGATGATAACGTGACGCGTTTCCCTGCAGGAAGATGTTTCTGCTCCGTAAATACTGGAATTTAATTTCTTTACAATAGAAAGAATTCACTTCATGTAGCAGCTTGTTCAAGTCAAAGTGCAGCAAACCAGGAGTCGCCTCATCAGCTTCACTCACTCACTCACTTACTCACTCACTCACTCACTCACTCATTTTGGAGATGAAATGCCTCTTAAAGCTGCTTAATGTTAATGTTTGAGGTCTGGATCGTTTTCAGCATTTCTGTAGATTTTGCTGCTTTTCTGTTATAAATATTTTAAATATGCGCAAAAAACACAATTTTACAATTTATTTGTTTCCATTAAATGAGAAATGTTACCATATAATTCTGGCAATATCACTTCATAATTTTCTCATAATTAAAATTTGGAATTCAAATAAACAGAAGCTGTAAAACAAGATGGCCGCCTGGAGAGAGCTGACATCACTCTGAGCTACGGAAGCCCAGAGAGTTCATTGGTGGAACAAAACTGATTTCCCAAAAACTCAAAAATGTGATTAATAAATAATAAACTTAATTTATCACCAGATGCCTAAAAACCAAAGTTTACCGCCACGTTCCTGCTCAGTATTTGTCTAACTGTTCTGACGTGAACTTTGACCTTTAGCATGCTAACTCAGTGTGTGAGATGATCGGTGAATCTTTTAAATGTTTCGATCTTGAATGAAATATGGCCGACACAAGATGATAGACTTTTTAAAAATTATCAATTATTTTAAAGGGGAATTTACAAAAACACCCCAGAGACAGAAACGGAGACAGGAGGGCAGCGTTGCCAGGTTGGGAAAGGTTTGATTTATAACATGGTGAAAGTCTTATTATAATGCAATTAGGATTTTTTAAATCAATATGAAGGATTCGATATTAAAGCTTGTTTTTACTTTGTCATTCTGGGTTTTTAGTTAAACTTTGCTGTAAAAAGTGAAGGTGAATCTTTGCGCTGCAGTTGTGAATGAATTGGAAGTAAAAGCTGACATGTGAGGTCAATTTGACCCATCAGGACCACCGTAGCTGCTGCTCTGTTGTTGTTCCAGAGGCTGGATGTGTTGACAGAAACAGGTTGGGGGGGGGGACCTTCACTCAGTCAAAGGCCGCCTTTCAGCCTCCATGAAGCATTTATGAACCGGCATCTCCCTCCTCTGCTCTTTATTCTGCTCACAACCTCTTCCTCCCCATCCCTCCTCTTCTTCTGTGGTGCACACCCTCTGCCCTTCTTCCTCTTGTCCTCTCAGCTCCTCTTCCTGTTGTTCTCCCTCACACACACACACACACGCAGCAGCCTGTAATAGATTTACCCTCTCCTGGAGTTTGTGTGCGCTCGTCTCTGGTGTGTATTTTTTGAGAGTCCCTCTTCAACAACTCAAGCAGAGCGGATCTCGGCGCTCTGAGCCCCTCTGCCTCAGAGTAAATGTTTGTGCTGCGAGAAAAGACTCACAAAAACCGCCGGAAGAAGCATTTATGCCAGTCGGCAGCACATTTTTAGCACTTTTAAAGCGTGTTTGTGTAAATGCGACGCGTTGCTGTAGACAGACTCCTCAGATAAGCGTGTCACTCTGTGGCTCACTGCAGGTTTTTTTTTTTCTGCGAGTGAGTGTGCTGACTGTTAAACAGGTGGAAGTGACACGCCCGGGTGTGTAAATGTGTGTGTGTGAGGTCCGCTCCTCTGCTCTTTGATCCCCGTCCTGACAGCCCACCACCTGGGACGATCCGCCACATGCTGCATGGCTCCAAGGCGCGGCGACGGCTCAGGAATCCCAACGCGCCGCGGCGGCGCGCTCCAGCAGCCAGCCCCCCTGCATGCTATATGCCGCCAGAATCGCTAATGCTAACACCAAAAGCTAACCCTCACATGTCCAGCTCTGCAGGAAATGCCACGTAATTTGTGGCTAGCGGCTAGCAGTGTTTATTGGAATTGCAAATGGCCCACCAGGGGCCAAAATGTGAACACCGGTGCAATTGGAATGATAATAGTAGTAATGCTGCGGGCCGAGGCTACGCTAACGGTTCCCCACTGAATAACGTCCACTTTGCACCCACAGAGCTGGAGGAAAACCGCTAAAAGCTAATGTGGCTCCAAGGCTAACTGTCATGAAAAAGCATTTAAAGTTTGCTTAACTTTGAACCAAACACACCTCGGTCAGCTTAAAGTCCAGGCTTTGACTGGGCCACTATTTAACCTTCATTTCATTACTTTTTGAGATAAACCTCATGGAGCAGCTTTAGCCTGCTTCGTGTTGTCAGTCAAGTTCTGCCTGATTATTTGTAATGTTTGCTTTATTCCACAGTTTGTGGAGCTGAACTCAGTCAGGTTGTGAAACTCGGTGGCCAAACCTTGAACTGCTGCTGTCGGTTGTTGCTAGGCAACCAAAGTTGGTGGAACTTACCCAGCAAGTTGTTGCTAGGCAACCAAAGAGAGGCGCTAGTTGATTCCTGCTCTTTCACCCTGGATCACAGTCAGAGAGTATTCGACATATTGAATATTCTACCAGATGATTATCTATTGTCTATGGCGATATATATTATGGATTTATTATCCGGCTCTTTGCTGTCTGTAAATGGCGACAACAGTTTGGAGAAAACACCAATCAGTTGGTTGTTCAACAATAATTGAACAATTTTCTGTTGAGTCTTTATTAGACATAATCACAATACAATAATTTAGCCTAAAAATTAACCAAAGTATGAAAAAACCTAAAGAATATTTAAGTAATGAAAACTTGCAGACACTCTAAAAACTAAAACTGCCTGGTTGTGTTTTCTGTTTGAGTGTTGATGATTGTTATAAAATATTTCTGCCTCTTGTGGTTTTTTGGTTTTTGCTTCGCTCTCATCAGGCTTTCAGCAACAAGTGGGGGAGGAGGAGCTCTTCTGTTTGCTGTGCATGGCACTTTTTTTAGTCTAAATTCCTCCATCTTGCTGATTGTCCCATTAGAAGGCGACTGGAAGTGACACGTGGCAGCCTGTGGGTTTGTGGAGGAGAAGCAGACACTTAGCCCGGTGCTATCCGTGCTGAAGCAGCGGCGGCGGGCGCAGCGGCGGCGGGCGCAGCGGCGGCGGGCGCAGCGCAGCACATCGTGGTGCAGTGGCATCCAGATCACGTCGCCGGTGCCAGGCGAGGGGCCAGCTCGTCCCGCAGGACGTTGCAGGAATCCAGATCCATTTCGCTCCCGGCCTCATCACTGGGACTCTGGGACGGCAGGTGAAACCGGCTCCAGATGCTCGCTGCTGGACCGCAGGGCGAGCGTCACCGGCCATCAGAACCGGCAGCGGCTCCGACTCGCTCTGGCTGATTTGATTTGTGTCGGGAGCACAACGGGAAAACAACAAAGCAGATGTAAACAAAAGCTCTCTGCTCACCGCTGGACAAATAAACACAGAAATTAACAGATGGCAAAAACTGGAGGCTCCAGAACGACGATGCTGCAGCGGCTCACCTGTGGCTGCTGCGTGATGATGGGATAGTTACCTCTAATAAAACCGGCTCATGTTTGATGCAGCGCAGTCTCAGACCCACAGCTTAATGTATTCTGTGCTGCATCCTCAGTCTGGATTCAAAGGAACTTCTGACAACTTTTTATTAGTTGATTCACACAGAAGGATCTTCAGATTTTTGACCCACATCAACAGACAGCGGCTGTTTGCAGGAGAGCCACGCCTCTTTGTCTGGCCTCAATGTTTCCTCTCTGGGTTTTTTGCATGAATGTGCAGATTTCTGCAGAGCCGGGCTGCAGCTCTTCTCTTCAGAAACCTGCTGCACGTTCTGTTAGAGGCAGAAATGATGTTTAATGTTTGGGATTAAATAATATCCATCAGGTCAGACAGGACGGAGTACGGAAGGCAAACAGAGCAGAAAGTGAATTAACATTTGTAGGTAAAAATACAATAGAAATAAACTGAGGGAAAAAATTAATCTTCAAATAAAATAATTTCACAAAATGTAAAATGCATATTATTGTTAATAAAAATAATTATTAGAAATGTTAATATTTTTATTATTATAAGTAACAATTTGTAGTAGCAGCTATAGTCATTATAGTAATATAAAAATGTGATAGAAAATATATTTATAATAAGTATTAATGAGAATAAGAAGAATATTGGTAATAATGGTAGTAATATATGTTCATGATTAATTTTAAATAATTTGACCGTTTTGTAAAGTTGGTCCAAATTAAGTTTTTCTTTTATTTTTACAAACATTTTGAAGATTTCTCTGTTCACAAACTGCAATATAATTGATCCATATTTAATGTCGTAGGTAAATCTAACAGATTCCAGCCTTGAGCAAAAGAAACGATCAGTTATTGTACGATTTGAGGAACAAACAGGCCATAAAGGTGATTTTGTAGATGCTTCCTGGTTTGACCTTCAGGTCTGTGATTGTGGTGAGATCAGGTCGGGTCTCGTCCTTCTGCAGCTTCCCTCTGATTGCTGCAGGATTAATGAGGAGAAAGCTGCTGCTCCGCCGTTCCTCTGCCTTTTATTTAGTTTCTGTGTTCCTGCCACTTCCTGTCGACTCATCAAGCTTTGAAACAAATCCAGAAGCTTCTCGTCATGTCGAGAAGCTTCTGGATGTTTGTGTTGTTAATATTCACTCAGCGGCTGCAGGTGTCAACAGGTGATGCCAAGCAGAGGAATATAGAAGCTGCTCTTTGTTGCTGATCCCTCTGCTCTCTGTGTTTCCTCTGTCTCTCCAGGTTGCTGTTTTGTCACGTTTTACACAAGGAAAGCTGCCCTTGAAGCCCAGAATGCACTGCATAACATAAAGACCTTAACAGGGGTGAGTATTTGTGTCTTGGCTTCTCCTCTTCCCACCTTTCGCTCTAATCACACACTCCCAGCAGCGCCCCGAGGCGCGCTCTCCCCCGGCCTGCGTGTGTCAGTGAGATTACCTCCATGCTGCCACGCCGCATTTAGCCGCGGTGAGTGACCGGGCGCGCGCAGGTGAGCAGCCGCCTGTCGCAGGGAGTTTGTGTGAGAAGCCTGGCCGTTGATAAGCAGGGAAGCAGATGCTAAAGGAAGCCGCCGCTGGGAGTTTGTTGGAAACAAATAGTGGTGTTTGGAAGCATTGTTCCTCCAGAGGAACACGCTGTGAATGGCGTGGAGCTCGAAGCCGAGCTGAAGGTGTCTCCCAGCTGGAAAACAGCATTAGAAAGAGCCGGTTTGTTTTGGTGGAGCTGCAGGAGTCAGAGATGTAATGTGGTCTCTTTATTGGGCCTGCAGAGATGCAAATTAAACTTTCTAGCGCAGCTGCAAGTTCCAACATCCAGAGGTTCCTCCAGGAATCTTCTCATTCTCACCATAGAAAACCTGATTATTTGAAGCAGTTTCCTTTATTCACTCAGGTTTCTCCTGGTCAGATCACAGAGCAAGAGATCAGCAGGACATCTTTATGAAAGCAGCTCATAAAGGCCAGCATGCTGCAGTTTGTCACTAGTGGAAAAACATTCCTGACAGATTACAGCATCTTAAAAAGTCATAAAGAGACTTCCTCTGTCTCCGTCCTCTCACTAAGCTGCTTCTAAACGACACACATCCTGTTTTCTGTTACACTGTTCTCATTTAGACGAGAAATTATTTGGGTTTTAATGAGATATAAAAGTCGTTAAGCCAGGAAGAGACGCACTGCTCTCGCACTGATTTCTCAGCTCTGGCAGTTCAGCCGTTCAGTACAGAGTGGCTGGACTCAGTGGGGAGGATGTGGGCAATACGACTCTCTGCTCAGGGCGTCACTGTCTGGGGTGGCCGCTACCAACATCTGGAAAAAAGAAAAAAACAATCAGATATGATATCATCACACATGTATTTATGTCATCGGGTTAATCCACAGTTTATTCCGCTTTAATCCAAGTCCGGATGCGGATAACCGAACTACATCAGGAAACTCTGGTCCTGCAAACCTTCCACGTCCTCCGGGCGGTTCAGGAGGGAGGCTGGGGTCCCTCCTGCTCCCCGAACGGAGCCAGAATCCGGCCGCTTGCTCTGACAGAGGAAGCGTGTTAATTGCCAGCGGAATAAGAGGGTTAAAGTCAGCCTGTTGATCCGCGGCTGGAGGAGAGAAGCAGCCCTGAGGACAGAGGCAGCAGCAGGTTTAGGATTACAGGACATGAAATCGCCTCGGTAACACCGTCCTATCCGCTGTGGTCAGCCGTCCTCTGCAGGTAAACCTGCAAGCTGCTGAGAGTCGGAGGAAATCCTGATGCAGCTCAGCTGAGCCTCCAGATCCTGTCTCTGCTCTCAGGCCAACATCCCCAGGAATCTGTTTCTGCAGCTCCGTACATTTATGTTACTGGACAGTTTTATTTATTTCCTATAAATTTAAAGAAAATTAACATTTTCTTTAATATGTAAAGTGATGTTTTCAGTTCTAGACACAAATATTTGTGCAGAGACACGTTATTAGCTGGTATATATGTCCAGCCCCTCTCAAGGATGCTGGTTCCAGAACCAGAGCCGTGCGTCCAGCTGAGACCGACTGTTTCTAGCCGGACCCTCTCAGCCTCACACACCTGATCCGGCTCCTTCCCACCAGAGAAGAGGTGATGTTCCCAAGAGCTTCTGCAATCGAGGATCGAACCGCCAGGGCCCAGCCACCGCCCAGCACACACTGAACCAGAGCTCCTGGGGTCACTGGGTCACTCAGACCCTCCACCACGATGAGGTAGCAGCCCAGGAACAAGACAAACCTGTAAGACAAACCTCAGGGCAAAGCAACCCATTAGCCTCTTCCTTCTGCTTGTAAAAACAAGAGACTTGTAAAAATTTCCACAGCGTTTAGAGCAGGGAAGCTTTTCATCCCAGTTGGAGGTTTTGGTCTCGTTTTGCTGCTGGAGGGAGCCGTCCTGTGAGGACCAGATGACACTGATCCACAGCTCAATATGTCCGTAATTAAAGCTGCATCGCATTCATCATGTCAGAGACGCACAACAATGACTCGCGGATGTCGGATCGTCCCGTATTGACTGGGAGATATGCTTTTAAATTGAATAAAGCTCAGCAGCTCTCCAACATGTACCTGCAGCAGACGCAATCAATAGCAACAGAATAACGCAGAGCTGATGCGGTTTTGTTTCTGATTTCTTCTTTTCATAAAAGCTTCTGATTTGACGATGCTGAAAAGGTTAGGGGGCGGGGCTAAAGGCCGGCGCTTGATGAGGAGTCGGGATTAATTGCTCATAGAGATGTGAAAACAAAAGGCGAGCAGGCGGAGCGCGAGGCGAGCCAGAGATTAGTGGAGCTGATGTACGGTCGGACGGGGAAAAGGTGGAGTGGAGCGCTGCCGCTCGCCCGAGGCCAAAGCAATAAACGGGCCGCCGTTAAAAACCAATACCTGCTTATTAACTCCCCCACTCTGTGAGCTTGTAAAAAGCCAGTGGAACAATGTTTCAGTTGGCACTCTTCCCTCGCTCTATCGCTCTTTCCAAACCCAAGACCTTAACAGGAGAGATGCAATCAGAGTGGAAAACTGGACGGGGCCCAAACTGCAGAAAGGGTTCTGGAGCTGCCAGTGGCAGCCATGTTGGTTTGGGGCAGGAGCACTCTTCATGTCACCAGTCACTTAAATGTGATGTTCATGTGTCAGAAGAGATATGAAATAAGATTTAGTCACTTCTCCAAATCCTGAGTAAATTTGATACAGCCTGCAGATTGGTGGTGGTGGCATCATGCTGTGGGCCTGTTCACATATTTAGGTTTCTAATCTGGTCTTTACAAGCCTGCAGCTGAAATGATGTTTAAAATTTCTGGAATAAATTTAAGAATCAATTTTTTCCCTGAAAACCAATCAGATTTCAAACATTTGACCAATTTAATAAAACAGAAAATATTCAGTTAGAATGATGGCAGGAAATTATTAATGGGTGCAAAAAGCATGTTGAGGTAAAAATAAAAGGAAAAATTAAACTTTCTATTTCTGCACCTTTTCTTCTTCTTTGTCACTATCCTCCTCCTCCTTTTCTTCTGTGCTTTGATTCCACATCACACCCCCCGCTTTTCTCCCTCTCCTATCCGCCTACGTCCCATGCTGCGTTCATGGAGCTGTGAGTAAATAGAAATATCTGCAATCTCTCGATGAATACATGAACTGTTGTGAAGAGACTCCCCGGGGTTTTTGGCAGGAATGTAACACCATACTTGTCCAACATCAGTGTCTAACCTCACACATGCACACATGCAATTCCCAGAACAATGAGGCAAATGAATACTTAAATATTTTCTGTTTCTATCCAGTATTAATGTCTTTTTACAACCTGTTATTAACAGATAATAAAGCTGTTTTCTAGGCATCCGTCTGCTCTGGGTTGGACGGTCCTCGCTTCGTTAATGCGCCGTCACGACGCAGCGCGACATAAAAAAATAAAACGTAGAACAATAATGAGAGTTTCTGTGAAGACAAACAGAGCCGACTGTTTTCCAGCTTTCCCTGAACTTCTCCTAATGACCCTCTAATGAAGGTCGAGGGGGGTGGAGACCGAGTGTTGCCTGGAGAGCCATGTGTTCATCCCCCCCACACACACACACACACACACACACACACACACACTCTTCCCTTCCATAACCCATCTATCGTTGGGAAACATGCGCCCCCCCCGGAGCGATTTAAAGCCATAAGACCCGACCCCTGCTGCACGGCCTGCCTGCCTCCAACACACAGCTTTCATCTGCAACGAAGATATGCCTCAGCAGTTACTTCACCTTTTTATTAATTTATTTTTCTAATTTCCCCCTCCTGATGCACTCCGACCCCCCCCCCCCCCCCCCCCCCACACACACCCCCCCTCACACTCACAGCGAGTTAAAAGCTGTCAGCCTGCCCGTCAGACAAGGTTGTTTCAGATTTTCCACTAAATTGAACTCTTTCATTAGCGGCTGACAGATGTCTAAATGCCCCGTGTCCCCTGATAACCACCCACCCGGCTCCAGCGCCCATAGAGAGGGCCCCGGGGCCGCTTGTTCCCCGTCTGAAGCGGGTCGGAGGGAACACGGAGGGCCGGATGGGAGGGGGAGCTAATCTAGGAAGTGTCCTCTGGAGCGCCCTCCAGCTTGGAGCGTTTCAGCCTTTTATCCTTGTTTTCTTCTCCATCTTCTTGGATCTCTGCCTCCATCTTTTTGTCCTCGGCGCAAAAAAAAGAGCGAATCTTTTCAAGGATGTTAAATCCTGACGGAAAGCCGGGGCGGCTTGGTCACGTGTCGGGACGGGATCACGCCGATCCCGTCCTTGACGTGGGCGGATCAGAGCCTGGGCTCATTAAAAGCCGCCGTCGCGCTGAGGCCACACACGCTGGTCCCCGCTCGCCTTACCTTTCTGCTGCAGAGATAATTAGCCACTCTTCGGCGGCACAACGCAGGCCTCAAGGTTGTGTGTGTTCCTCCAACCAAAGGCACATCAAAGCCTCCCTTCAAAGCCTGCTGGATCTCAAGCAGGGTTAAGGTTTAAAAGCAGCAATTTACAGTCCAAAGACATAAGTCATTTAATCAGCCGGTTATTATTTCAAGGCAGCGGACGGCGCTGCAAACAGACTGTAAGTGATAATGTGCATTATCGGTTTCAGTGATGTGAGAAATCGTGTCCTTTCATGCGGAAGGCCCCGCGGTCGCAGGACCCCGCTGCGCCGCGCTTTGAAGCCGACGCCAACACTTGCTTTGGAGACTCTGCTGCGTTCACGCTGCAGGTCTGAGTGCTTATTAGATCTGTAAAGGAGATGAAGGCCAAACAAAGTTAGGATGACACATCATTTGTCCAAATGAGCAGCTCCTACTGTCACAAACGCTGCAGTGAACTTCAGCAATCAAAGCCAAACTTTTTAAACTGTCTTAATTAAACAGGACAAATAATAAGAGATTCACTTCTCCCATGTTTGATTGTAGATAAATGGATGGTGGAATTGCAGAAAGCTCAGCTCACGCTGTGGGATTTTAGCTATCATACATCATGCCAAGCTGTGGAAACAGTTTATTGAGTGAGCCAAGTCGCGCTGGAGGATGTGAGATATTGTAGACACTGGAGGAAACGATCAGGCAGCCGCTGACAGAAATGCTCTGATTATTGAAATCAGACCATGGAGACATTTTTATCAGCAGTTGCCAGAGGATATTTATTTATTTTTCTTTTTAACTCATAATCTTTAAGTCGGTTCCTTGAACTAAACCGTCTCACAAAAACTCAAATTGGCTCCGTAGTTTCATATTGTAGCCAGTAGCGTTTGCTCTTGACCATAACTTGGATAAATGTTGCTGTTATGGAGGATAGTATCGAGTATTTTTCTTAGTTTTGGCTTGAAGTTGAACGTTTTAGTTTCAGCCCTGAATAATCTGACCCACTTTTATTTATGAGCTATTTATACTTTGTACAAAAGATGATGTCTTACAAAGATATTAGTTGGGTTCATATGAAATTAGTAGGGAAATGTGGAAAATGCTTTTAATTTGATTAAATATTGAAAACCGTGATGATCTGAGTCCAGCATTTTTAACTCTTCCTCTAAGCTGCAGGAGTTTTAATCCTGGATGATGAATGTTGTGTTGATGAAACCATCAGTTCTTCCACATTATAGTTATAGAGGAGAGTCTGTACAACCGGAGCTGTTTGCTGTTTTCCTGATCTCAGGACTTAGCAAAGCTCTGATTCTGAATTTAGTCTTTTCTTTCTATTAATAAATCTCCTGCACCAACGTTTTTATTTATTTATATCTTTGTTGGCCGTCTTCACGCTCCAGCAGCTCCGGCTTTTTGGCAATTCTGTTACTAATCTAAAAAGTGTCTCTAAATTATTCATGAAGCTTTTAAATAAGCACTTTTATTTTGATATATTTCTCAAGGTTCTTGTTTTAAAGTGTTTAAAGAACCGTTTCTGTTGGTTTGGAGCCCATTTCGTCTCCGGCTTCATGGGGTAGTTGTGCTGTCTTAGAGGAGAGAATCCCAAGTGGTCAGTCATGCAGACAAGCTGTAAACAAGCCCCTGTTTTACCAAACACATTTGAAAGGCAAATAAATTTAATGCCCAATCTGCCTGCTTTAAATATTTATTGGTCCCACTCGCTCTCCACTTTCCCCAGCCGGCTTTTCCATCTGATGACTTTCAGAACAGAGATTTAAATGTGGGAAATGGTGCAGGATGCTGCCTCAGACTCCCAGAAACCTGCATCTGCACCTGAAGGGAAGACAAAGCGCTGGAGCCGCGGCGCAGGCTGACAGTCTGGCTGTTTCACCTTCATCTCGTCTCTGAATTGCCTGGAGGTGCAGACTTGTGCAATCATCCTGTTGCTGCTCCGGATTCGCCACAACCGAAACCCATTGAAGAAAATTAAAGACAAAGTGAAAGCAAAAATATCTCCATTAAAGCTGAGTCTTCATATAATCCCACGCAGCGTTTCCATGTAAAGTGTTTTCTGTAACATCATGTGGCCCAATAGGAGAGACTTTTATTGGGCTCATACTTTTCTGAAGTTTGTTTGGTTTCATCCAACTTTAAATCCACCATCAAAATGTATCAAAGCAAAGTTAGTTTAATGAAAAACATTTCAATTCAGAATGTAATTTAATTCATATTGGATTGTTGCTGTAATAGTTTAACATTATTGTAATAATTGAAAGTTACCAATATATTAAATATAATTGTAGA
This sequence comes from Phalloptychus januarius, assembly GCA_902982915.1. Lineage (NCBI taxonomy): Eukaryota > Metazoa > Chordata > Actinopteri > Cyprinodontiformes > Poeciliidae > Phalloptychus > Phalloptychus januarius. The sequence goes on along the minus strand of CADWAE010000474.1, from coordinate 12,745,782 downwards.
GTGTTTACCAACAGTTAGTGTCTTAATTAGAAACAAACTGTAACCAGTTAATTAGTACAGTTATTATAAATATCACATTCAGCTTAAAACTGAGTGCATAAAAAACTATTTACAATAAATTATAAAACAAATTTTCAGAAACAGCAGAGATGAAAGTGCTGAGTTTGTTAGGAGCAGCGATGGTGGGAAGGATCTGTGACGACTCTCCTTTGTGCACATAAGATGCACCAAAATGCCACTAAATTCAAACCATTTAAAAGCAAATATGTCAGTCAATATATTCGTCTGATGTTAAACTCAGTTTGATCTGAATGATTTAAAAAATCTACTTTTTGCCAAGAAGACGATTGGTTCCCATCGGTTCTCGTTGGTTGGTTGGATTTGGTTGCTGTTTGTCTGGAGTCCGACGCAAAGCGCAAGCGGCGAGTTGGTGGTTGGTCCAAAACCATGAAGCTACAGCAGCAGAGGATATTAAAGCGCCGTGCAGACGGCTGCACGCCATCAAACATTCATGTGTTGTAGCCTGGAGGACATTAAGCAACAGGCTGAAGGGCTTGGAGCTCCGACAAATGGTCTCTAGGAAGGCTGACCGGTCGGCAGCGAGCGGGGGGGTAGGGTGTGTGTGGGGGGGGGGGGTGCACGTGAGTCCTCATCTGTAAACGCTGTCCGCCTCTTTACAAATCATTTAGGTCCATAAAAAAACAGCAGCGGCTCATTCATCACACACACATTCCCTCAGCGGTGTCATTACAGAGGCTCATTATCAAAATCAATTCAATTAAAGGCTGTAATTGGCGTAGTAAAACCCAAACGCTACGGCAAACAGAGCCGAAGGAAGGCGAACCGCCGCCACGCTCCTCTATAACTACAGAAATATTAATAGTCTTCTTTAAATGAACTTCCTATCTTCCCTCTGCATGTTGGTGGCGCCGTTTAGGGGTATTGATTAGCAGGAGGAAGAGGATGGAGGAGCCTGTAAATGGAGGCTAACTGCGTTAAACACTCAGCGGAGGCGGGTGGAGGAGCCGCGTCTCACCTCAGACCAGATCCTTCGATCTGTCATGTTGGGTTAATTGTTTATGAGCTAAATGACGTGGGGATAATTAAGAGTAACTGCTGCTGAGCAGAGGCCCGGCGTTCAGAACGCCAGGATTCGGTTCGCTGGAAACGCTCTTCGTTTCAGAACGCCAGGATTCGGTTCGCTGGAAACGCTCTTCGTCTGGGACGGGTCCGGTGCTGGGACCGGGTCCGGTTCTGGTGCTGGAACCGGACCCAGTTCCAGCACTTCCTCCACTTTTATTGGCCTTGTGGAAAAAGCTCTCAAAATATGCTCCTCTTCCAGAGCAGCTGCTCTGTCTCTCTCTGAGTTTAGAAAGTTCTAGGAAGCTCCAGCCTCTGGGTCAGCAGGCGGATTGGACCTAAATCTGATCCCTGCAGTCTAAACGGGCCGATTCTGATCTTTGAACCCAGAAAGACCAGAACCGCGTCCATGTGTGGAGTTAACCTGATGGACTTCAACATGTCTGCAGTCTGAAAATCACGTGGCATTTTATCCAACCATCAATTTATAATCAATTAAGACCAACAAATTTCACTTTTATGACATAAAAAGTTGCAGAAAAAAGTGACAGTAAATAAAAATAGTTTATAAGACTTTTCTTAAATAATCCAGTCAGTGTTCAGTATTTCCACATGGATTTGTCTCAATCAGGTTGGTGTAGATCAGCTGTGAACAGGTCTGGGCTTTGACTAGGCCAATCCAATCTCCACCTTGTTTTTTTCCAGATCATTTCTTTAGCTCGATGCTTCGGTTCGTCGCCTTGCTGGAAAATAAACAAATACTTTTTATTAGAACCGTAAATAATTCAAAACCTTTTTCCAGTTTTTTTAAAACTCATTTTAATTTTATTCTCAGTTGAGAATAAATGAACTGAGATCAGACATTCGATCATTTCCAGTGTGAAGTTAAACCAGTTTCTTTCTGTGCGTTCAGGTCGTTTTGTCTGACTCTGTATCTTAAGAAGCTGCAGATATTCGGTTTAAAAGCGTCAGGAAGAGTAAAAAGGACTGAAGGTGTTGAGAGGAAGTGGAAGCAGCAGGATGTGTTTTAACTTCCAGATCCATAATCTCCAAAGCAAACGGCGCCGGCAGCCAACAGGCCACTGGAACGCCGCGCAGACCGGAGTCGATCCAACAGGATTCGCTCTGACATCAACATCTGGGTCTCTTTGAAGCTTTGATCAGCTCACATGACAGCCGCACACTTTAATCCGAGCAGACACACGTTCGCCGGATATTTTTAATCTAATTTGCAATTCCTGTGAATCAGAAAGCTGTGATTCCTCCTCATGGAGCTGCAGCCTGATGAAGCTCACGGGTCCAGGAGAGGAACCTGCAGAACAGAAACAGAAAACATGGATCACAAACGAGCCACAAAAACCGTCTCATCATTTCTGGGCTGAGAATCGACCAGTTCCTCCAAACTATCAGTCATTCCTGTTCATCTGCTGGTTGGAAGAATTAGTCTAAACGTCCAACATGGCCGCTCCGCCCGTCACTTCAGAGACTGCAGTGAATTAGCAGAGGGATCCTGTTTCTGAGCTGAAGTGAATGGAGGAGGTCCAGGTTTCTCTATAGAACGATTCTGAATGCAGCTTAGAGGAAAACTGGTCTATTGAATAATTGTCAGAAAGTGTATATTTGTATAAAAGAGCAAATCTTTGCAGATATTGTTCCCAGTTCAGTATTAAACCTCATCCTGCTGGAGAGGCTTCAGTTCAGTGAAGTGAGCAGGTGCAGCGTGTTTGTCCTGAAGACGTGATGAAGCAGAGTTTTCCTGAGCGGTGATGACTGTCTGGAGGTCATTCGTGTGGTTTTCCACGCCTTGCTGGGTGTTTTCCCCTTCCAGCGCCGTGTGTGAGCGCGGACGCTCTCCGCCATCGATATCGAGCCCCGACTGCGAGGACCATCTGGCTGACTTTGACCCAGCGGCGCTCCGTCACACCTTCAGATGGACGGCAGCGTGTGTGTCTGGGTGGCGCTGTGTGTTGGAGGAAGGCTGCCGGCGCCACACATACTGCAGCTCCTGGACCACAGGACCTTTGACCTTTCCAAGCACCGGCGCCGAGCAGGAAGACGTCTGTGAGCATCAGCCCAGAAGCAACGGCGAACATTTAGGAGGTGCTTCCAGAACTACTTCACAGATCAGCCGGTCCAACAGAACCAGGAAGGTTGAACTGGTCCAGGAGACGCTGGGAACTTTTCACTGGCCCACAATCCAGTTTTATTCAGATTTATGATTTGATTCAAAATCGATTTGGGCCAAAACAATTAATGACAATAATTTCTGCTGAAAACAAGGATGACAAAATGTAGGAATTCTCCTGAATAAAGCAGAAACTTCTCACCATGGCAGATTTTTCTCTCTTTCAAAGGAAATCTTGAGTCCAAGCAGCACAAATCCAGATAAATGAAGCTATTTATAGCAGCCATTATTCTCAGCCGTGTAGCTTTAAACAGTAACAACACGGCGGCTCATTACTACCAGTGTGAGCCGGGACCAGGCTGCACATTAATATGGAAATTAAATCCTAATCGATTTTTCCAAGGTATGCATTTAGCGTGTTTTCCTGCAGCGCTGGCCGCCGCGCGGCCTGCAGCCTGCAAGAAGATGATTGAAAACAAATGGAGACACTTCAGCTGAAGAGCACAGCAGATGCATCACGAGCCGATAATCAGCTCCTTAAAGCTCACAGAAACTTTAACTTCATTACAATCAAACTTCAGGAAATTACTGCACAGCTGCCGCCCCTTCAATCCACACTTTCCAATAAAATTATGCAAAATGATCCTGCTGTGGCTTTGAACGGTGGCGTATTAGAGCCACTGTAGATTTAAAGGTAGAGAAAATTTGTACATTTACTAAAACAAAAAAATGTGATTAATTTGATACATTTGCTAAAAGGAACATGGAAAATTTTAAAAGTTTAAAATGTGAAGTTTTAAACTGTTGGTGTTTTTCTAGTAAATTTTAGACTTTTTAATCTCAGAAAATCCATTAAAAAATCTGAGATTGATCTCAGATTCTCACTGTTTCTTTTCTAGCACATTTTTGATTTTGCAAACTCGTCTAAAAATGTTTTCGTAGCATCTTCCCAACGTTTTAATTAAATCTGAAATTTTTTTGGCAGAAAGTTGCTCTTCTTTTTTTTTTATCAAAGTGTCGCTGTCATTCAAAGCTTCTGTGTTTTTCTGGACATTTTTAGTTTTTCAAGTAATTTTTCTACTTTTCAATCTCAGAACATTTTTTGTTTTATCTACAAATTTTCTCTGTTTTTTTTTTATGTAAATTTCAATTAATTTTTTTTATCTATCAACAATGGCCTTACTCCACCATTGGGTTTATAATCATTTGTATTAAGGATTTTGTGTGGAAGCTGGTTTGGTTTGGATTTTCTTCCTGCAGGTAAACAGGAAGTGGATCCCCCCCGCCGTAGAGGCCCGTCTGTATTTTTCCAGCAGAATGCCGGCGCAGCATCCGGTGCAGTCTGAGGCCCGGCGTTCGCCTGCGCAGCGGCAACTTTGGAGGTTCTGCTGCTTCCTGCTGAGCGCATAATGAATGGCAGGCCTGCCAGGCAGGAAGAGGCAGCACTGTGGAATTGTGGGATAGCGGAGGAGAGCCTTTCTTTGTTGGTCTCGCCGGGAGTTCACCGAGATCAAATAAGTCGCCCGCCGGGCGTTCTGGGTAGACAGACTCGAGGAGGAGCCGCCTGAAAGTCAGGCGTGTTCTTCTTGTTTGTACCTGAGCTGCAGGAGCGCGCTGCTCACTTTGCTTAGCGTGGGCGGCGTGCAGCGCGCGGCGTCTTTCAGGAGTGAATGACGGCAGCGCCACGGAGCCTGTCAAGCCTTTTGTTGTTCTGTTTTTTTGTTCTGCCTTCAGAGGACAGACTTTGAAATGGATTAACGAAAACTGACTGGATGCGACTTCCAGGTTGGCTTTGACATGATTCTCCTCCGCTTGATGTGGCATCAGCCCTCAGCCAGCACACAGAGCCCATCCACGTCCCGCATCTGTGCTTATGCTCCACAGCTCCACCTCAGGGGCCACAGCGCCACCTCAGGGGCCACAGGACCACCTCAGGGGCCACAGCGCCACCTCAGGGGCCACAGCGCCACCTCAGGGGCCACAGCTCTACCTCGGGGGCCGTAGCATCGCCCCAGGGGGCCACACGCAGCCCCGGGGGCCGCTCGCTGTTCTGTCTATCCAGCTTTTATGACCCTTTGTCAGTTTTTGTGTCTTTGAAGCAGGAGCTTCATGTTTCTGCTGCTGCTGTCTGATTTCTAGCATTCTGCAAAGTACGGAGGTCAGTGAGGGCCGAAAAACAGAGCCTGGAGAAATAATGACGAGTCAGAAAAACCCGAAGGCCGAGAAAATAAATAAATGAAGTTAAGAAGTTTCTGTAGGTTCAAAACTTGAGAAGCATTTTTCACATCTGCATCAAGTTTCACATTTTCTTCTTTTGATTTTTGTCACTCTGTTTCGTAAAACTTCCTCTTTTTAGCTTTGCTTAATAAATTACATAAAATCTCATTTGGCTGCATCAAAGTCTGGATGGACGTAGTTCGACTTATGATAAACGTTTTGGTTGTAAAATAGCTCATGTACTTAATAGTTGCATTGCAAAAAATGCATTAAAACATTTCTGTCATTCTTGAACTGCAGTTGTGGGGCCATAAAAAACAGTCCAAGGGCCACAAATGTCTCCTGGGCCACACTTTGGGCCCCCCTGCCCTAAACCTGATATTTCACCTGTTATCATTTGTTTTTATCTGGAGTTTTTTGCTTTGCAGATTCATTTAAATTCAGAAACAAAGGAAGGTTCCCAGCACTAACATCCTGGTGATGCTGCATCTCAGTGAGACAGGAGCCAAGGTTTTGACTAGGCCATTTGTAGGTGGACTACCTGGTGTTTTTTGGATCATTTTTCTGCTGCAGAGCTAAAGTGAGCTTCACTATGTGGTGGTCAGACATTCTCCGTAATGTTTCCATCAGGTAAGTATCACCCCAGATCACCATTCTGCCACCACCGTGTTTTGCTGCAGCCGCCATGTTGCTCTTGTTGTTCTGTGTGGTCAGATTTTCCCAGAAGGCCTGAGGATCGTTGAGATGTTTCTGGGAAACGTCAGACGGCCTTTGTGTTCTTTTGGTGGTTTTGGTCTGTCTCTCTTTGTCATTGTTGAATCATGACCTCTGACCTTTGCTTTCTTCTGGACTGAATCTGTGATGAGCTCTGCAGTATTTCTGGTGAGTCGGCCTCCTGCGAAGCGTCATCTTTATGAAATGCATTGCAGTTTTAGATGTTTTGCCCTACTTTGTGTTGTCATAAAGATCCTATTAAAATAATGAATGTATTTTATTAGCTGAGGTTTGGATCAGGCTGAAGCTCGTCTCTTCTTGATGGACTATAGGAGGATTTTTATAGCTTCAGGACTTGGATACATTCATATTAATAAAATAATTACATAGATTTTTTAAAGCACTTACCTTCTTTTGTTTTGTTTTTTTACATACAAAAGTTTAAAGCTGGAACCTTTGTGTGTTTGCGTGTTTCTGGTACAGCTGTGAAACTGGCGCACAAGTTACACCAGCGATGGAGGACGAAGCCGCTTTGTCATTCTGGATGTTCATTTCTGATTGGATGGATGGATGTTATTGTGTGTAAGTTGTGCTAAGCGGAGTTAGCCTATCAGCTAAACTAATGAAGCCTACAATAGCATCTCAATGCTAACCATGTTGCTAATGCTAATGTTAGCGTTTATAGTCCAAACGTCATGAATCACTGATGGCTGAGGAACAGATTTAAAACTACAAATGTCTATTGTTGATCTCATATGTGTGTTTATTAAATAAATTAGCAGTTAAACATGTTTTTGAATTGAAAATGTTGATTATCCCTCTATATATGGTTTGATTATTCTGTGATTAATCAATTACTGACGCTGCAGTTGATGTAAATTATTATGAAGCAAAGCCATTAATTTTAAATGTTGGATTTCTTCTATTGCTTTATGTTACCACAGTTCATGTTTTTATTAGTCAATTTAATTAGGTTGAATCTTATTTTCCTCCAAACGATGCAAACATTATTTGTCTGATTATTAACGTTTTATCTGGAACACATTAAAAAGGTAAAAACAGGAGAAATCTGAAAGTGGCCAAATACTTTTCCACCTTTGGATTTCTTTGTTCCTCGATTCATTTGTTTGCAGAATTGCAGAATTGTCAGCTGACTGCCCCCTGGAGGCGCTGCGTGGAACTGATCAGTGGAGCTGATGTGTGTGTGTTGTGTGTGTGTGAAATAGGCCAGTGAGAAGGGAAAAAATGTCAAGAGTGAGGATGATAAGGAAGAGAGCAAGACGGGGGAGAGTTGGGATAAAGGTGTGTGATAGAATTGGAAGATCAAAGCCCTCTGTCACAGCGTGACTGAGCCCAGGGGCGTAATGGGTGAGACGGGGCACACTCACACCGCCGCCGACACACACTCCTGCACACCTGCACACACACTCCCTCACGGCTGGTATTTGACTCTGAGTGTGATTGATACCGGGCTAGATTTGGAGAATCACTGTCATTCGTCTCTCCGCAGATCAAACAGCCACATAATCTCCCATAAAGGAAAGAGAGATGGAGGGAATAAAAACGGGACATAAGAGGAGAGGGTTCAGCCGGGCGCGCGAGGTGACAAAGCCGTCTCATCGCTTAAAGTGTTTTCTTGTTTTTTCATAAAAGACGAGCCAGGAGCTGAAAACACATCCATCATGCGGCTCTATTAAACTGCTCTGTGTGCATCGCAGAGATGAATGGGAGTGTGAAAGTGTACATTAGACAGTATTTACGCTGCTTACAGAAACGTCTTTATCCTCATCACATCCGGCAGAAACCGCTTGGTTTCAAAGCATATTTACTCCGCTGCTCCGCGTACGAACGCTTCACGTCTGACTGCAACTGAGGCAGCGCAGCCTTTAAGGTATGGGTGTCCAAAGTGTGGCACCCGGGCCATTTGTGGCCCACAGAATGATTCAGGATGGGCCTGGGTCAAGAATAGCCTAAATTTGTATTAGTTGATACAGATCCACATTTAAAAACAAGGTTGGGGTCAAATTTTAAATATTTTTGCTTTTAATTTAATAGTAATAGGAAGCAGAAACATTCAGAGGTTTTTAGTAAAATACAGTCCTGGCCACATCCATTTTATAAAACAGGAGCGAGTCACTTCCTGAAGAATATATATGTGTTGTTTGTCAAATCTACCAGATAAAAAAAAGAAATGTTTTAAATCTACAGTAATTTACTCATTTACGCTTCTGCAGGAATCTGTCCATAAATATCGTGTGCTTAGTTTATTTATTCTGGTTTATTTTTATTGAGCATAAAAAACAAAATGCTTTTTCTATTGTAATTAAGAAGAAAAATACTAAAAATGTTGTGGCTACCAGAGTACTTTAAACTTGATGAAAAGTTTGAACACTGTTACTATATGTCATAGTAACTATATGTCATAGTAACATATAGTAACTATATCTCATAGTAACGTATAGTTACTATATGTGATGGTTGATGTGGCTCACCACCCAGGGCATCATTCAATGAGGACAAAAGTAAAAATACATTTGAGTTGCACCAGATATTCTTTCTCGTATGCTCAGTCAGGAGAGTTGCGGAGCGTTCGCACCAGACCTGTTCAGCCCGTTTAATCCGATTCCTGTCTGTTTGCGTAGAAAGTCCGGTTGGGTTCAGTTGTTGAGATGTGAACGCTAAGCTAACTGTGACCTCTGGTCCTGCAAACCTCGGTCTGGGTTCAGTAGAAGTGAACGCCGAGCGGACTGGAGACCGCTCCAAAAGCAAGAAGTGGACTACAGCGCAGGGCATTCTGGGCAAATACAGCCAAAGCTAATGTTCTAGCCTAGCATTAGCAGCAGAAATGGCTCCTGGTCTTTAGCCAAAGACTAAAGAGAAATCCTCCAGCCGCTAAAATCTGACGCCTCCGTCTTGTTTCATCTGGTGAAGACGGAAGTTGCTCTCAGCGTCTTCAGAGGTTTTGTGTCGTTTCCTTCAGTGGTTGTTGGTGCAGCGCCCCCACAGGCCAGGAGGGGAACAGGCTGGTTGGACTCAGAGCAGCTGCAGGTGGAGCAGAAGGTGGAGTTCTGGTTCGCAGTCTAACACAGTGTACCAAGCTTAAACATTTTGTTCTAGTTCAGGTGAACTCTGTGTTCCTGGGAATAAAATAGAAACAATAAATGTATGAATTCTTAGTTGAATTGAATAATTGCAGCACCAGCATATTGATGCCGTCAGCTAAACTCTGCTCTGTAATCACTGAATGAAGTGATTTTCACCTTTTTTATTCATGTTATTGTAACTCTGAGCTTCTGTCTGTTTTCCTGATTTTTCTTTTTTTTTTTTTTTTGCCCTTCTTCATCTTCTCGTCCTTGACCGTCGTCTTTTTCTTCCGTTTGCTTTTTAGTTCTCTCTGCTGCTTTCATGACTCCGTTTGATTCCACGCCTCCTGCCCTCCGGACTGAAGTGTTTATGAGGAACCAAAGCGTTTGCTTGCGTTGACATTTGCCTCTGAATGATATTCAGATTTAATTTGCACATGAGGGAGCTGAAGCATTTTGCAGCTCTGTATTTATGCATGTGTCAAGGTGATATTTAATGTTTTTCTTCTGTCTGCCCCTCTTTTGTTTCCACAGATGCATCACCCTATTCAGATGAAACCTGCAGACAGTGAGAAATCTAATGGTGAGTGGCCACAAGGACACGCACACACACACACACCCCCACACACGCACACACACGCACACACACCCCCACACACACACACACACACACACCCACACACGCACACACACCCCCTCGGAGCTGTTTTTGAATTTGCCTGGTAGTAGCTGCTTCACTTGACTTGCAGAGAAGACGGAAGAGGAAAGATTGAAGCAGAGTTGCTGAAAAGAGAGAGAGAGGGAAATGCTGATATTTCTGTGTCTGTCTTTTTCTCTTATACGTGTCATAAATTATTGAGGTGCTTTGGAAGGAGGTCAGCGCCAGTTGAATGGTTTTAGCCCGGTGATGAACTGGCGTCGCTCCCCTGCGGCGCCGGCCGCCTCTCGCTTCATCCACACATCCAGACTCGACCCGTTTCTCTGCAGAGCAAACCCACCTCAGTCACATCAGAGCATCCGTGTTCAGGTTATAGCTCACATCCTCAGCTGGATTTAGCTGTGGACTTTGACTAGGCCATTCTAACCCATGGATCTGTGTTGGTTTATTTTTGAATATCTGCTAAATAAAACTTCCAGCAGGAACCAGAAGGTCTAAACTTTAGTTTTACATATTTAAGAGATAAATATAAATTTATGAATAATCTCTCTCCTTAATCAACGACGAAATGTTACATTTATTACATTTATAATCAGGTTTTTAAAATCAGTAAGACTAAGAACAAAATAAGTATCTTATCAAACCTGTTTTATTTGAAAATGACTGATTTTCAAACATTTCATGTCTGAGTCAATAATTATCAGAAACTTGTAATAAACAATAAAACCTAAACCTGTATTAATTAGTTCAGCCTCAATCAGCTGCCTGATTAGTTACCATGGATGAAGATTCTTTAAATGTCACCAGAACAACAGAAACACCAACAATAATCTCATATCAATAATCATGTTTCTGATCATTTGAACAGTTTTATGTTTGGATGTTTTCTAAGTTCAATATTCAAATGATTCCAGTTTGTCTCCAGTTACTGATAATTTCTCCAGTAATAATATTTTAAACTGTGATTAACACATAATAACCTGTAATTTGCTATTTAGTTTTGTGGTTTATTTTTGGTTTGCAGTTTCCTGTAGTTTCTCTGCATCAACAAACTTTCATAATTCAGATTTTATTAAACATGTTGGAGTTTCTAATTCCTTCCGGATTATTCTTATTCTGTAGCATTTCTAATCCCTGCAGTTTTGTAATTATTGCCCCAGATTTCTGCACCATAACTTAAATAGGATTAGTGAACAGTAGATTACATGACTTTGTTAAATAGGAAATTGAACAGATGAGAAAAGTGGAATAAATATTGAGGAGATGATAAATGTGAAGCCTGAACAGAATTATTATCATTTAGAGAAAAACTGACACTAAGATTTATTGTGACCAAACAGAGTTTAATGTTTCTGATCATCTGGACGTCGTCGCCATAGAAACCTGTGATGTATGCAGGTCAGTGAGTGAAATAACTGCAGAAAATCTCAGACCTTCAGAAACTGTGAAGAATCTTTTTAAAGGTGAAACTAAAGTCTGGAAACATAGAAAGTTTTCTCACCATAGATTTCACTAAAAACCTTCAGCAGATCAAAACAATCATCTCTGATTATTTCATCTCATATTTGAAACTGTAAGACAAAAAAGCTTCAAGTTATAAATTTAGTTCTTGTTTCTGAAAAACCTGAAGGCGACTTTATTTTTATCCGCTTCTTGCTGAGAGAAGAAAATATTTCATATTCATGATTCAACAGGTTAAAAGAAGATTATTAATGACCAACTTCACCGGAACAGACGGATGATTACTTTGACTGGAGGAGCAGCAATTTGGACTTTTATGAACTTATTGGGCAAAAATAATAGATATCATTGGCTGAGGTCGGAAATCTTAGCAAATTACAGCTAATGTGTCTGCATGGCTGAGTAAATGTGAGCTCCTGTAATTTTGATGAAATGACCCTTAAAGCTGAGTAATTAAGCAGAACATAATAACGACGCAATAAAACCAGAACTGGAAACAGAAAGACTTTTTAAACCCTCAGCAGGATCTTCAGAGTCCGACTCGTCTGCAGCGTTTTCTGCTCCCACTTCTGATAAATCAGAGGAAAAACGTCTTTAATGCAGGTTCGTTTATTCACTGCAGAGAGTTTCATCATTCAGAAGCTGCAAACATTCAGCTCCTTGTCGCTCAGACTTTACAGAAAATCTCATTTTAATCCTTTAAAAGATTAAAAAAATAATAATTAACTTTACAAGAACAGATGTATGATTACTTTGGTTGGATAAACAGCAGACCTCAAATTAGACTTTTATTAACTTTTTAAGCAAAAATGATAAATATCAGTGACAGACAGCAGAAATTTTGGCAAATTACATCTAATTTATCTGCCTGGCTGAGTGGAGTAAATGTGCGTTTCTGTAATTTTGATGAAATGACCCTTAAATCTGAGCAATTGAGCAGAACGTGATAATGAAAGCTATAAAACCAGCGCTGGAAGTAAAGGGCTTCAACCTGCCGTTTGGCGGCACATCAGGAGCCAAAGTTCTGCTGGAGCGGCCCAAAAAAAGAAAGAAATCCTTAGAAAAGCCATCATCCGCTCCACTGAAATATGGCGAATTGTGACTTTATAAGACATAACTGTCGGGGCGAGGAGGGAGGAACTCAATAAAAAGCTGCGGCTCGCAGCTGGAGGGGTGAAATATGGAGCCTGACGAGGGATTCGTATCCGTCCGTTTAACAGAAACGACCTTTAATAAACCCGCTGTTAGATCTGCTTTAGCGCTGACGAACGGCGGCGGCGACTTTATCAGTTCAGTCACCAGTGGAGACGGAAAAACCGTCAGAAAAGCGGCTCAGGTTTTTCCTCTCCTGAAGGGTCTGCAGGCGGTTCTTGAAGCTTTCTCCCACAATGCAACGCTGACTCCGTCTCCATGAGTGCTTATCGCCTCGCCGCCTGCCGGCACGCCTCCAACGCCGAGCAGAGACAGTCAATTGTAACGATATCTGCTCTCCTTCCCTCTATCGACGCAGAGTAAATTAATTACGTTGCTGTTAGACTTGTGCTAATCATCCTCTGGAGTGATGCGTGCAGCGACTCGCCGCCCGCAGAGCAGCCGCGGCTTCTGAAAGCGCCTCTTATCTCGACAGAGAATCCCGTCGGTTTGTTGTTTCGTCTTTTTTTTTCTTAAACACACAAACGAGTCAAACAGCAAAATAAACAAGTGTGCTATTGATTTCCCAGAGAGCGAGCGAGCGCTTATCTGCCCGGCCTGGCGGACGGAGCTGACAGTTTCCTCATTAACAATGAATCGGCTTAACCTTAAGGAGTGAAGGCGTCGCTGCCACCGGCCCGCAGCATCCCGGCCCGCAGCATCCCGGCCCGCATCATCCGGCCCGCAGCATCCGCCCGCAGCATCCGGCCCGCAGCATCCGGCCCGCAGCATCCCGGCCCGCAGCATCCGGCCCGCAGCATGACGGCCCGCAGCATCCCGGTTTTGCTGCCATGATTCAATTTTTAATTCAGAAACAAATTTTTCTAGGAATTATTTTAAAATTTTGACTGATGAGAGAAAATTTGGAGTAAATAAAAATTCTCCATTTATTTAAAACAATTCGATAAGGTTCTGTACTGTAGGGACCAACCTGAGGTCAAAGGTCAGAGCTCAGAGAAATGACCAGAAAGCATTTCTGACTCTACAGACGGTTTAATATTCTGGTTTAACCCTGAAATTATTTTGACTTTTATTATAAATGTATACAAATTTCCAGATCTTCTTCTGGTTTTATGTTGAATTTTTCTTGATTTTATCTTCGTACAGATTCTGTTCAGACTTTCTGTTGGTTTTATTCCACATATTCCCGTCATATTTCCTAATTTTAACCTGATTTTAAAAATAGTTTTCAAACCTAAAACTGTTTCTGCTTTAATCTCAGGCAGGTTTAAAACTCAAACTACTTTAGGACGTCAGTTCAGGAGGGAGAGAGATGATTCTGCACACAATAGTTTGAGTTTGCATGTTGAATTTAAGTGGCCTAGTCAAAGCCCAGACATCCACCTGAAGAAGTGAAGCTGTTGGACCTTCAGAGAGAAGGAACTTCAGGAAGAGTTGGACTCAAACGGTTCTGGAGTCTGTTGGCTGAACTTAGTTTGTTTACAGAAACTGTTTCCATGACAATGTGTGTGTTTTGTGATGATTGATCTGATCATTTAGTTGGGTCGTTAACGGTCCCGTTCCGTGTCTGAAATGGACTGGACTTGTTTAAATCAGTAAATGTTTCTGCTCTGCTCCTGCAGCTGTTGAAGACAGGAAGCTGTTCATCGGCATGGTGTCAAAGAAGTGCAACGAGAACGACATCCGGGTCATGTTCTCCGCGTTCGGCCAGATCGAGGAGTGCCGGATCCTCAGGGGGCCCGACGGGCTCAGCAGAGGTACCGCCACTTTGACTCGCCTCCATCCTGAAGCTCCTCCTGCTGTGAAACAGCCGAAGGCCTCCAGCTGCTGCTGCTCGCCAAGATGGCCGCCTCAGAGAGGCAGAACTGAGACAAACTGACGTTAAATAAGTAAATAAACTCAAATATAAATAAGAACAAATTAAATGAATGATTAAATCTCAGTGAACAAAACCATCCTTCAAAAGCAGAACGAGTTGAGACCAAAACGCCAAACTGAAAACCAGAAAGACAAAAACAATAAATCAGCCAAATGGTTGAGCTTGTTTTAATTTATCCTGCGATTAATTGATTATTGACTGGTTGATAATTGCGACAGGCCTTTTCACATCTGTGTTTGGCTGTAATGATGTCAGGAAGAAGTGCAGGTCATTCACCGTCAGTCCAACATGGAGTTCAGAGTTAATCAGCATCGGTCTTTAGATCTGCAGCCGAGTCGCGATGAAGCAGAAAGTTTTACCGAGTCAAACTGCGTCCGTCTGAAGAGCCGGGAGTCGTCCTTCCACTTTGTTTTACTTAGTGTGAAGCGTTAGAAATGTTGAGCTGAATGTGTTTCATCATCTGGAGAACATTGTGAGATTGTTTTCCTCTCCAGTAAACTCAGAGGACTTTATGAACTGAGGCAGCGCAAACTGCTCACTCAGCTTTACTGGTCCTAAAAATGTTGTTTTATATTTAAAGGTTATGTCACATCCCAGCCGTAATATGCTTTAATAAGCTCAGTGGAAACTGTGTTAGCAGTAGAAGCTAACATTTACTTCCTGCTTATTTCTGCTGTTGGTGTTTCAACCAGTCAGCACCAAGGAAACTGAATGCTGCTTCTGGATTGGCTGCTTTCCAAATGCTAACCAATAGCAACTCGCTTCTCAATCTGCATTTTGTTTCTAATATTTTTTAGATTTGCTTTATGAAAATAGACGCATTGATTCTGGACTGTGATTGGGTTGGGATCTACTGTAACTAGATTTATTTAGGAAACATTCAACTGTGCATCATTTTCTTCAAAAATCAGATTAAGTCCGTTTCATTTATAAAAACGTCTGCGCTGTTTATAGCTTCCTCTGTTTTTTTCGTGTTTCATTAATGTTAACTCTGCTGCCTCCTACTGGTTAGACACAGTCTTTGTCAGAATTGTTCATTATTTTCTGCACATAATTATAACGCGGCGGCCATCTTGTCTCAGGTGTTTAGCTGCTGCAGCGGCTGGAGGTTCTTCTCCTCACTGTCAACACTTGCTGCTTCCTTTTCTCGCTGTATATCTCTTTTCCCCACCACTTTCTTTTTTTCTCTCCTTGCTTTCTCGGCCTCGTCCCCCCCGCTCACTCCCCCTCCTTCTCCCACTTTCTCGCCACCATCCCCGTCCTTCCCCTTCCAGTTTAATCCGCTGGAAACCAGTAGGAAACTCTTCACTTCCATCTTCAGACACTTTAAGTGTTGCTGTCAAATCATCCTTCAGTTCTTGATTTGTTTCATGAACATGTCACATAACTTTGTTGTTTATTCAAGGAAAACTGATATTTTTAGTCAAATAAAATCAGAAAAGGACCAAATGAAATGTAGTTTTATATTTGAAATGAAAGAAAAACACGAAATTCAGTTGAGCAAGTTATTTTTTCTAAAGTTTGCAACATCCAGAAAAACATCAGAGTTCCTCTCTTACTTTGACTGGACCATGTGGTGCGTTAAAAACAAACAGGTTACAATGCTTTTAAAAATTTGAATTTATTGTAGATTTTCTGTAATCCATAAATCTAGTTTTTGGTTTATTGCCAAACCTTCTTGGATCAAAGCTGGGAAAACTTTGCTGAACCCAAGTTGAACCATTTCGTTCCTGATTGGAGGGAAAGTTGGTCCAGATTTACCACCAGCACAAAAGTCGCCATGTTGCTGCCAACATCTGAGCCTTTTACTTCTAAGCCGTTACCGTATGTGCTCTACTCTGCCCCCTAGTGCCTGGGAGGACATGACAGAAAGTCCTGTTTTTACTTTAAGCCATATTTTATAGTAATCAGATAAGAAATGAGCCATGCAACCATTTTTGTGACAGATTCCTGCTCAGAACAGAATGTTTCTGCAGTCGCTAGCTGTAGCGGCTAACAGCGATAGCTGCTGCTAGCATGTTGGTGCCAGAGGTCACAGCTCTCCTTCTGCAGGTGGATTGTTGTTGAACCTGGACCCGTTCTGTAAACTCGTCAAAGATCCAAAAGGAAACGTGTTGATTGGTGGATTATAGAAGAACCACAATAAACTCCATGTTTCTGGTTTATTAGTTCAAATGTTGGTTCAAATCTGGAACAAAGAATTTTAAATTAGTGACTTTACTGAGTTTTTTCTTTTCTGTTTCACGACTTCCTGGAATTAAACATAAACTGACGAAGTTTGTTTGTTTTCCGTTTAATTGGTGCCACATGTGAGGGAAGATGAGTGAAACCTGATGTGATTGGTTGGTGACATGTCCCACAGCATCATACCACCTCCACCAGGTCTGCTTTGGTACTCATTACTCTGCTGCTCAAATGCATCCTCCCATCCTCTGGCTCCATTTAAAGGGAAATGACCCGTTTTTCCAGCTCAGCTGTAACGTCATTGGTCACTCCATCCCACCCTGACCCCTGACCTCAGCCATCCTCCTGCTCTCCTGCCCCTCTGTGGTTTCTGTGTGCTGAGATGGAAATCTCTTCCTGTTTCTCCTCTCGTCCAATGAGCTGTCGCTGTTCTTCTTCTGTGCTCGTTAAACGTTGCCAATATTTTATTTAGTTTTTCCGTCTCAAGGTTGTTTGAGTCCAAACTAAACGGCTCAACCTTTAAATTCACCCCGGCTGTCCCAGAATCCACTCCTCAGCCGATCTGTCCTCTTTTTTCCTTCCCTCCCTTTCCTTGTTTCTGTCTTCCTTCCCCTTTTCTGCTCCTCTCTTTTGTCCTCATGAATATTTCAAACCTGATGGCCAAATCCTGGTTTCTGTCGAGCCGATATAAGCCACTTAGCGGCTGACACGAGTCAGAGACGGAGCGCTGGCGGCCCAACATGGCCGCTCAATAAACACCTCTAATCAGGTTGGAAATAAATCAGTCTTTAAGGATTTCTGAGCTGGCAACTCTCAGCGGCCCGCGGTCCCACCTAGCAGAACTCGCTTTAAACCCACAGTATCAATCAGCCGAGCGCCGCTATTAATAAAATATGGATCACACCACCAGTGGATGGCTGGGCCTGGGGAGCTACCCTACTTTCATTAAAGGACTGCGCGGCGCTCCGTGACGACAGAATGCGGCCCACAAGGTATTTTTAGCGATCCGACTCCGTCCTCGTCTCTGCACTGTGGAGAAAACAAGACGCGCACCGAGCAGGCGGGAAGTTGCTTTTATTCAGAACCGGATTCAATATTCATGAACCCAGCATCAGCGGGGGAGAACTTCCTGTTGGAGAAAACCAACTCAGATCGGCAGGCTTTCAGAAAACAAGAGAGGAACCGAACCAAGTCATCAGAGATGCAGAAGTGTTTAAATCCAGACTCCGGGTGGATTTTCTGCTGAGTTTTAGGCTGAAAGTTTCCAAAATCGTCCCCAGAGCATCACACTGCCACCACCATTTTTACGGTCCATGAGTTTACCGTAGAAAACGTGACGGATCTGCAAACAGCTGCAGCAGAAACAATAAAACATTCACAAACATTTATCCTTCTTGATAAAATGGTGCATCAAACATCATCATAAAATCGTCCAAAATTATTTTTCTATTTCCTCTTGAACAAAACGTCTTGAATCTTTAACCTTTAACTCTCACAACGTTTCAGCGTTGATGGTTTCGCTCATTCTCAGAACATTTGGCTCTTATTCACAATTTACTCCATAACAAAGTGTTAACTGTTTCAATGAAGAGAAACTGAACAGCAAATGTACACAAACAAACTATTTTCAATTTCAAATACAAAATTTAAAATTTAATACGGTTGAAATTTTAACAGTATAGAACATTTCTATGACATGAATAATGGAGTATTTGTGCAAAAACAGGCAAAAATAAAAAACTTTTAGCCAATTAGAGGCTGTGGGTTAGTTTCTCCTTGTCCTACTTCGTGTTGTCAGACTGGTCCTGTTAAAGTTGCTGATAACTGATCGTTTCATTTGGTTGTTTTTTCTACATTAAAGCAGGTTTTTTTGTCTGACATAAAAATGTAGAACAAAGAAACAAAAACAGAATAAATCTGCTTTTTTTCCCTGTGCATTTCTAAAAGTTACTCCTCTGACATGTTTCTGACCAGTTTGGACCAGTTTGAACCAGTTTGGACCAGTTTGAACCAGTTTGAACCAGTTTGAACCAGTTTGGACCAGTTTGGACCAGTTGAACCAGTTTGGACCAGTTTGGAGCCACCTCTGCAGCAGTGATCTACTTCTGCAGCTTCCTCTTGGAAAAGCAGCAGTTAAATGATGCTCGTCTAAAATAGGCAGGCCTCTGAATCATTTGATGGAGTGACCTGCTTTCAAACAACCTTTCAGCGCAGAAAAAGGACGCGGAGCGTTTAGTGGGCCAGAGCTGCTGGATGCAGCGACCTTCAGCGCCTCTCCTGCTGCTTCTGCTGCAGCCGAACGTTTAGCGGCTGAAATGTGATCAACGCTGACAGAGGAAGAGCAGAAAGCAGAGAGAAACATGTCAGGAAGCCGTGAGAGATGAAGTCCAGAGAGGAAAAAACAGACAGAGATGTAGATGACTCTCATTTAACAGACATCTACAAAAAACGCCTTTACAGTCTTAAACCACACGGTTCTGGTTACTGAATTATTGTTTGTTTCTCTTCTTCAGAGTTCTGACTAAATGCACAGGCCCGCCACACTTTTCAGATTTTTCACTATTAAAATATGTTGAAAACCATGAAATATTTTCCTCCAGCTTCAACCAGGCACAAAAAATACTTTTAGTAAAATCTGCATGGAGAAAGAAATGGATTTTTCTTGTTTCATTCAGACTAAAATCTGTTGGGGATTTAGTTCTAGTTTGTATTCAGTTGATGCCTGATGGCAGAGTCTGAAGCATCATGAGGAAAAGATGTTGACAACATCTCCACTGAACATCCTGCAGCCTTAGAAATGGAAGAAAACGTCCAGCAATTAGCCAGAGCCAAAAGCCGAGTGAAACACTGCAGAATTTTCTTCCTTTAAACCAAATAAGTTTAGTGAAGCTGATCCTGTGAGCTGAACCCAGGCCAGGATCATATAACTGATATTAATGCAGAGGTTTTACTCCACACATTTCAATTAAATCTTGATTATCAGAGCAGAAGAAGCAAAGATTCAGGAAGATGAATAAACATCTAGAGAAAAACAGCAAATGGGAGATCAACGTTTTGTAAAACTGTTTACATACTATATGTAAAAGTTGCAGAAAAATTAGTAAATTTAATCAGGGAAACCCACAACTAGAAGCGTTAGAGTAAAATTATAGCACAGTAAAAGTAGAACTGCTTCAACATATGTTTACTGGAGTAAGAGAAAAAGTATTTGGTAGAAAGATGAATTGACCAATCATTTAATATTTAATAATTGCGCCCCTCACGAGGAAGGCGACCACTCCTCCTCTTCCTCCTCTGATTTAAAATGATCCCTGCAGTTTTACAGCCAGCGTCCCGCGGATCCTTCGTCTTTCTTCCCGTCGAACAAAAGAGAAACTTTTGGGCGTCCAGTGAAATAAATTCAAAAGGTTTAATGCAGAAAGCAGCGAATTCAGGTTTGACTAATTCAGAGGTGAGGAAGAGGACGGAGGTGAGGAAGGCCTGCAGCTCTGGTGTTTCATGTGGGGGGGGCAGGATGTGATGTCATGATGCTCGTTTTTCCAGCCACTGAAAACGATGTTGTCCACCTGTGACATGTTCTCTGTATCAATCTGTTTTTCTTTTTATAACGACGACGTGTCCAACCCTCTGTCTTGTTTTTGTTCTTTCTTGTCTTCCTCCTCTTCCTCCCCCCCCTCCCCCTCCTCCCTCCCACTGTCCTCCCTCCTCCTCCCCCCACAGTGTGCGTTGTCAGTCTTACCAGGCCGGCCAATCAAGCCATCCGTCTCAGACCATGAGGTCGCACTCGTCTTCATCTTCTGTCCACAGACCATGGCACAAATGCACAAAGCCAAGCCCCAGTCTCAGACAAGTTCACTAAAGTTCACTAAAGTTCACTAAAGTTCACTAAAGTTCACTAAAGTTCACTAAAGTTCACTAAAGTTCACTAAATTTCACTAAAGTTCACCAAAGCCTCTTGCACCATCAGCAGCTTTTCAACTAGCACTAAAACAAGAAATCAATAATTACATCTGAAATGTAGAGCCATTTACAGCGGTGTGTTTGGGAACTTTAAAGTAAAAAGGATATCTGATTAAATTCAAATTTTATTTTCTGAATTTTCAAACTCAGAATTTTCCAATTTTTTATTTTAAACTTTTCAAGCTCTGAATTTTTTTAGCACACTTTTGACTTTTAAAAACTGAGAATTTTCAGTTTTTTTCTTGAAACTTTCTGAGATTAAACTCAAAATTAAAAATTTTTTCTAGCAAATTTTCAGAAAACAATTTGCTGGGTCATCAGTAGCAAAAGTCGCCTCCTCCATTTTGTCTTTAGTTTTTCCCAGTTTTTGTGCCAGGATCCCTGCAAACAGAAGTTATCTATTCAGTTTATTGACTTTGTTTTAAATAAGAGAATCTAAAGTGAAAGATCTGGTTTGAAAACGTAGCGTTTGTGAACGCAGCTCAGCTGTGAAGGCTGGAAGCAAACAGCAAAACTCTGAATCCAGCCATGATTTAGTCAAATGAAGGACGACTCAGCAGTTTAACCCTGTAAAGCCCACACCATGAAATAACTGGCAGAAAATTCCAATTCTTTGAAACTGGAGCCTTTATTGGTCCCTCTGAACAAACCAAAAAAAAAAATTTCAAATATAATTTTCCATATATGAGTTTCATTTTGTATCATATTTGATACATCGGGTCACAATGCTCAAAGATTATTTTTTCTTGAACAAACAAAAACATAATACAACACAAATAACTCAGATAAATTGTTAATTCCAAACATAAAAAGTGCTACAACAATGCAGCAATAACAAGTCCACCAATGGAACTGGCAGGGTAGCAGTCTCGAGAACATAACATTTCAACCCCTGGCACACATCAAAGTCATATTGATGTGTGCCAGTCATCAATATGATTGGCACACATCATATTAGCCACTTTGCCCACCACGTCTCCACATTTTGAACCCCCACTTGTGAGGTTTTCCTGGCATGTAGCACCATAGATGTGATTTTCCTTTGAAAGGCACCATGATTTCGTCAACAGCATGACATTCTTCAGTTGGTATGCAAAGAAAGCGTTGGTGTAGTTTCTCCAACCATGGCCTGAGTTTCCACACTTTATCTTGTTTTGCATCCTCAGACACATTGAGGTTATTCTGAAAGTGAATCACTGTCAGCAAATTCAGGAATCGACCCCTTGACATCACATCACAAACTGGGGGGTACCTTGTCTCCATCTCCCAGTAAGCTTGTACTTTGGGCATCTGTACTAACCCCATGTGCATATACTGTACATACCCAGAAGGTGCTCGATTTCTTGGGCATTTGTGTTAACCGACTTTCCATTTTTCTGCACACTGTACAAGTTTGTTTCTTCTGCAATTTCTTGTAGCATGTCCTCAGTCACAAAATCTTTGAAGTACTGACATGGTGTCCAGTCAAGCCTCTCTTCAGAGTCTTCCTCAACAGGTTCCATAAACTCAACAGAATTGCCTTCAAACTGTTTTTTTTCCCAGCCATACTCCTTCCTTTTCAGTTTGCTCTTTCCCAACTGTTTTGGTGTTTTGTCCTTTGGGATTTCTGGTGCTTCATCATCATCATCCTTATCTGGGTTTTCCTCTTCTTCATCATCTCTGCTATCTGGGTGTCCCTCAATCCTTGTAGGAGTCCATTCCTCATCCTCATCCTGCCCTAGCTGCTCGATGTCACTTGAATTCCCATCCATAATCATATTCAGAATATCTTCAACAGTGTATGTCTTTGCCACCTAAAAACAGGCACAAAAAACAGAGTGTTTATTTTATCTTTGAATTGGTCAGTTTTCAATGAAAATAGAAATAAGCAAAAGGTGCAAGTTGCATATCTATTTTTAAGCTATAAATGTACCAAAATATGAACATGCAAACATGTCATTAGTTTATATGAAAAAAGACTATACATTGCTTGACGTGATGTAAAATACATGAAGTACAATAAAAAAGACAATTGACTGATTTTTCGAGTTAACTGACCCACTGTATCAAATTTGATACATCACTTTTCAACATGGTTTTACAAAAAAATTATGATAAAATACTAAATAATTTTACATTGCATCAACTCAGTAAGTGTTCCTTTTGATAGTTCACCCCAAAACAAAATGTTTTTTCTTACCTTAACCTTCTAAAATTGGCAAAGTTTTCCTGCTGAAACCGCATGTGTCCCAGTCCTTTGCCTTGGCAGTCTTGTAGTATCAGTGGAAAGGCCTCTGGTGAGAAAGTTACTACCCCCTGTTGGATTATCAGTGCACTACATGTGTCTAATTGTATACATCGGGTTTTTTAGGGAAAAAAATGTCACACTGCTCATTTGGAGGTCTCAAAAAGTCATGTATCAAATATGATACGTTTGGCGTTATAGGGTTAAATCTGAAGCTTTGAAATAAAGCAAAAATTATTCAGGAAATTGACTTTCTGCCCATTTCCTTTCATGCAGCAAACATGAGAAATATTTCTGAGTTTTTCTCATCAAATCATTTATTGAATTAATTCTGCTGCAGAAAAAAATCCTCCATACTTTGAACTGGCGGGTTTGATGAGTCATGCTTTAAGTGTCTTTCTGTATTTTTCTTTTTCTCTGTAATATTAAACTTTATTCACTTTATTAAAAACCTGAATGTGAAATTGCATCTAAAAGCTGCAGGAGACTCTCCTGTTCTACGCTCACAGAGGGATGGCATTGATAGAAAGTTGAGTGGAAGGAAAAAGTGTGGTAGCAGAAAGAGCATTAACAGGCATAACCAAAACAAGTTTAATTTAAGAACAGTTTCTATTCATATTTACGTTGAATTCATTTTTCTGAATGAAAACCTGTAATCCTTTAAATCTGATGAATTTTAGCGTTTTGTTGAAACGCCTTTAGCTTTTTTCCTGCTGGGATCATTTTCAGGCTCCATCAGGATCAAACATCGACTCCTTACTTCTTATTTTGTTCTGACTCGCGTCACGCTGCGACAACGAGCCGCCGCCATTGTTGCAGAGCTCATCAGCCGGCCGGCGACCCCGGCAGGGCGGCGGGCCGTAATGGCAGCCGGCCGGCGCTCCTTTGTGCTCCACGGCGCGTCGGGACGCCGCCGCCGGGCTCGTCAGGTCGGTGACAGGGGCAGCGTGACAGGGCTGCTATTGGGAGAGAATTACACGTTACAAGACGGGTCTGCAGTGAGTCAGAGCAAAGGAACAAAAAGTGGTAATAACAGGCTGTGTTAAAGGAACAGGAGCGAGCGGCGCTCACCCTGAAGGCCCTCATTAGAGCTGATCATGATAATCACGGCTGCTATTGAAGTGTTGTGACCCTGACACAGGGAAACGCTCTCAGCCTGCGAAGAAAGGCTCCGTTTTCCCGTCCGTGCTGGCGCACCTCAGATATCAGTGAAGTGTCTGCAGCGGCGGCGCGTCCGTCGTCCTGACGCTGTCCTCCGGCGGCGGCGTTAGCGTTAAGCCAGAATTATCCTCGCTCCGAGCAGTCGTCCACAACAATGGGCCCGGTAAACACCGGCGCTTTTATCATGCACACGGGGGGAAGAGGGAAAAATAAAGCCTCAAACCATAACACCACAATATTGCAGTGGACAATAGCAAAATACCTTCATTTCCATGTGAAAACAAGCTGTCTAGCCTCAGGCGCAGCTAAATTGCCGCATCCGTTTGTTAATGTTCCCCAGTTTTTGCAATTTAAAAGTAATTACTTTGGGTCCGAACGAGGGAATGAGGTCTGGTAAATAGAGTTTGGTTATTGTCTTGGCGCTGCTGCGGCGCCGACATGGAGCCGGATCGTGATGTTTGCCGGCGAACACGTAGGCGCTGCGTGTCACGAGTCCGGCCTCCGCTGATGGCTCTGCCGCATCCGTCCTCATTACCATGTGGCATTCAGGTACGCCGCGGCGCACGTGCTAAATGTCAGGCAGTAATGAAAGTGGGTAATTCACTGAGGCACATGTAAAGGAACACCAACCCAGAAGAGGGTCGTTGTTTCTGCTGATCTGCAGCTTTTAACGGTTTGTTGCATCTGAATGTTTCAGATCAAATCAACCAGTCAGTAGAGAAACTGAATTAGCTGCAATTCAACTACAAATGTGCACAAAACTTTGTCAATATTCACAATTACATTGTTCACATTAGAAGATCACACATGAATAAGTAAATAAATCATCATTTTCCTACTTCCTGTCGTCTTCTTTGTCATTTCCAGCAGTAGCAGCTTCTGGTTGTTGATCATGTGATGCAAAATAAAATGTTTCCATTTCAGTTTTGTGAAACATGCAAATTCTGAAAAGGCCAAAAATCCGTTTCATCCCAGCGCAAAAACGTTTTACCAGACATACATTTCTGTAAGTTTCACTGCAGAGGTCAGAGGTCATCAGTCAGCAATAAGAAAAGAAGCTACCATTCATAATGCAAACTTGTAAAATGTCACAAAGAAATGTAAAGTTGTTAGATGTGAATACTTTTACCGCTTAGCGCTCATTTAGCATGTTTAATATTTTCTGCTACTGTGAAGGCCACATGATCGCGCTGCTTCCTCCTCACCTCAACGCAGAAACGTTCAAGTGCATTTAAAGCAGAGCTGGAGTGGAGTTGGAGAGGGAAGACGTCAGTTTAGACACTGACAGCAGGATGAGGGACGACAGCAGAGGAGAATATGGGATTAGATTAATCAGAGTGCGGGAGGCTTTCTAAAGGTAAAAAACACCAAGGGGAGATTTACGTGTCACAAGCCAGCGCTGGAGGAAATTGCCAACTGTCTGTATTTATTATCCGAGTTGAATTAGCTGCTGAGAGCCGTGAAGAACGCTGCAATCATGCCAACCTTTTCACACGGTTTTAAAAACACTTTTAAAAATACATTCATGACACCTGAACATTTATAGACTCTGTTGTCTCAACACAGAGTTTGCAAATACGTTATTAACATGTTACAAGTCCTTAAGGTCAAATGAAGGTCATGAACTCCTGCTACAGAAACAAATTACCAAGCATTTAGTGCCGAGTCGCTACAGTTCAAATTTATTAGTACACTGGAAATAAGACAAAACTAACTTTTCAATAAATATGAGATTTAGTTTCTTAATACTAATTAAGAAATTAAAGTTTCACTGGCAAATTAATTCACTTATAACAAAACATTTTACCAGGTTATTAGTGAAATAATTTCCTCAGATATTTGCACTAGAATCCAGACTAAAAATACTTGGTAAAGTTTTGTGTATTTGCAGCATAAATCCCTGATATCCTCCTATTGTAGTGACTCAAACACCAGATATGCCTCATCATATTCAGTGGGAGTTAACATCTTTCACTAACATCGTCCTTGTTTCCGCTGAATCAGCACAAAGAAATAAATCTGAGACATTGGCTGATGGAGGTTCTTTTCAGAAATATTTGAAAACCATGAATTATTTTCCTCCACTTGGCAGCTCTGAGCTGTTTTGTGTTAATCCGTCAAATAAAATGCCATCACTGTGTTTGGAGCTGTGAGCTCATGGAAACGTCAGAGGAAGCAGAGATGGTTTGACATTTAAAGGTAAATAAATAAGATGGAAAAGGTTCAGATATTTAATCTCATGGATCAGAAAGTGATAAAACTCTAAACTGATCCTCTGCATCAAAACGGGGTAATTCTCTCCAGATACACATGCCGTTTATAAAAGGCCTAAAAACTACAGGAAACGCCAGCATTTATCTAATTATACACATTCCTAAAGATGCTGTTGCTTTTCCTTCTGCAGTGGAGTCTTGTGCAGTTCAAGTTGACTACATCACCGTGATCTTTGACTCCTTTCCCCTCTTTATAAGAAACGTTTGAATGATGCATCTGCTGATTGGATTATAGTGACAGGATTTTCAGAATAAATGACCCCTGTGCCTTTCAAAGCTCATCCAAACTTCAGGTAAATGGATCCACAGCAATTTAGTTTTTACATCTAAAACCATTTTTAGTTTGTCCAGTTAGTGATTTTTCCTGCCATGCGTCATAATCAAGTCTCCAAATATTAATTGATGGAAGCAGCAAAATTTAAACTCACTTCCTTAAGTTGGCCAAACAAAGCACCAGCTAGAGGCGGTTTGGCTTTTCCAGAAAAAGACTTTTTGACGTAACGACCTTTTAGCTCACACCTGATCGGCTGTTTCCACTGTTAGCATCTGTTAGCATGTGTTAGCGTTGCGTTTCTCTACGTCTCCAGACTGCATGTAGCATCACAAATACTAGCTTACATGACAGAACAATTACAACTTAACAGCAACACGTTCCTGAAACCTGTCATTCTATTTGCTACCTCTACTTCCTGTTTGCTGCAGCCATTCGTAGCGTCAACATTTGACTTTTTCAAAACCAGTAGATAGAAATGAACCTAATTTTCTCAGAATGTGCATGATAGTAGGTGGAAACGTAGCTAGCTTAGCTCCAGGCTAAAACCAAAGTCTGATCTAAAGTTTTTGTACATCACCTGATCCATGCAGGAGTAACAGGAATCTAAATCTGGATGCCACAATCACCAAGGTGCTTATTTCTGTAAGACCTGGAACGACAGGCTGTCGCGCCGTTCGCCCACCGCGCCCCACCTGCCAGTCAGCGCCGCGGCACTATTAGCCCATCACACATGAAGCCTGTCAGCTTTCTGTGTTTCAGGGACTTTTAAAAGAATCCAACACTTACCTTCTGAGATTATTAATACACTGAAAGTTTGTATTGATGCGCTTCTATTCACTAGAAACATTTCAGGGTGAAACGGGGATGTGAAGGTTGTTGCAAACTGCAGCTAAATGCAAAAGCGTCACAACTTACTGATCACTGAGGACTAATAATTATCCTTTTTATCCAGATTCTGAAAGTATTTGAGAAAATTTGCAAACAAAGAATAAAATTTGAGGGAATTTTAGCCTGAAAGTCTCTGCAGATGATGGCTGATGGGACCTGCTGAGGTTTATAATTCAGAAATTTAATTTGGAATCGAAATGGTTCCTTTGTTCAGTGTTTAGACCCAGGAAGTGACAGGAAGTATTCAAATCTTTACTTGTTGTTTTCCTGCTAGTGAAAGTTTAATACCTGAGAACAAAAGCAAACGCCGCCATGAGGGCCGCCGCCATTAGCAGGCAGCAAAGCAGCAGCTGGTCGAGTTGTTCAAAAGGCAAAGATATCAAATAACCTGCAGACGTTTCAAGGTTAAACATAATAATAATTCATGATTCTTTGAACTTAAATGGGTCATTTACAGGCTTCTGGCTCATCCAGGAAAAGAGATCAACAAAAAATAAATAGAAAAAATGCAATTCCTGTCAAAATGCAACACAAATGTTGTGAGCAGAATGATTTTGGTGAAAACCGCAGATTCATTTGAAATCAATGACAGAAAAGTTTGCAAAACTGTTGAAGGGGATTGAAAAGTTTCAGTCAATGTGGCTAAGGAGTTTTAGTAACGCTAAACTGTAAGATCACAGCAGCTTGAGCTAAAATGAGCAAAAAGCTAAAGCTAGCTAAATACAGCATGGAGGCTATCGGTAGCCTAGATGCTACGCTACTGATAGCGTTCAAGAATAAAGTCATTAAACTGGGAGAATAAATCGCATTTTGAGAATAAAGTCATAATAATATGAGAACAGAGTGACATTTCAACAATCCTTCTGGACAGTTGAAGATTAAAATGTTTGAGAAGTCAGATTTTTATTCACAGTTTGAGTGAAAACAATAAATTAGGATTAATTTTCACACAAATATTGTAATTGTCTACATTTAAATCAGATGATGCCTTCAGGCGCCTCAATTCTTTCTCAAACCACAACTTTAAATAAAACAGACTCAGATTGCAGCAGCTAAATGTTGCCAGATTTCTCTCCAGCATCCTGCCATGTTAATTATCGGTTCCAATGTTGCCACGGGAAGAAAGGTGCCGTTTTTTGGCTGTGAGCGACGGCAGCCTGCAGTTTTGATGTCATGTTGGAAGGTGATGATAGCCAGGGCTACTTTGTAATTACGCTGCTTTTTTCTTCTTCTGTTTCTTCCTGGTGAGTTTCATGAGCGACTCTTCGTCTGGGAAGACGAGCGATCTTCAGCTTCCACCTCATTAATTAGGACAAAACAGCAGCAACTTCCAGAAAGTCCGTTTAAATTTATATTGGAGAGTCTTTTAAATATTTTAATTTTAATGAGCTAATGACAAAATGAAATGAGAACGATTCATTCAGATGTTTTTAAGTTTATCACCAGTTTAAACTTTAAACTCTTAGATGCTTTGTGTTATTTATTTACTACTCTATCATTCAGTTTTTATTTAATCATTAATCTTTTTTGTATAAAGCAAAGATTTTTGGGAAAATTGTGAGTTATGACTTTATTCTTGAAATATTATAACTTTATTCTCTTAATTCCATTTTCTCATTTTTTTATTTTTTATTTGTAAATCCCATGGGATCTCCTTGAGTCATTGGCTGAACCATGCAGCAATAAAACGTCTTGTTTGTTTTTGAAGTGACCAACAGGAACTAAACGGCTTCGTTCGTTTCCTCTGCTACAAACTACAGGCAGAGCACATCAGGAAAACACCGCAGCAAATCTGTTTGCTGATTGGCTTGATTGGAATTCAACTGGAGAAATCGAGCTCAATGGGAGAAATCCCAGACGGCACATTGACGGGAGATGAGAATTGAGGGAAAAGTCCAATAACGTTTTAGAAACTGTTGCCAAACTGAAAGTCAGGAGGTTTTTGAAGGGATAAAGAAATGATGGCTCTCTGGAAGCGTTAATGAAACCTCAGATTGACAGCTCTGGTTCTTGTTGTATTTGTGGCTGCCCTCCCTCGGTCCCAGACACTCGGCATCCTGCGCCTCTCTGCACTCGCTGCCATCTGCAAAGTAGCCGAATCCCTTCCCGTCTTCGCCGAGCGCGAATCCCCGCCTCAAACTAAATGTTTCAATCAAAAGGTTTCCATCCTCCTGTGGCAGATTGCCTTTGTTTTCCGACGGATTTGCCCCTAGTTAGGCTTTGATTGCACTGCGCGAGGAATGGTGTGTTGCAACAGATTATCACTTTGAGCTTTACTGTAACTTTCATCAGAGAACGCGACGCGTTTCCGTCTCATGTCCGGCGCGTCGGTCCCTTTCAGAGCCCGGCTTTGTCTCTGCAACCCGGCAGCAGCAGAAATCCAGACAATTACTACTGATTGTCCACATTTCTGAATCTCCCTCTTGCCCTGTTGCCCTCTCCTGATGGTTATCCCAATCACTCACTTTCTCTACACACACACACATCAAGTCTCACTTCATAAAAGATGATGAAATAGTTGGGGAAGTCGGGAAATCAGTGTCTGGTGAAACCGTTTTGGACTCAGAGATAACTGAGCCCTTGTGGGGGAAAGAAGAAGAAAGCCCCGCTGGCTTTAGAGGAGAGTTTCCTGAGCGACTGTGTGCGTGTCCTGTGTCGCTAACTGGCTTCTGCACATCTCAACATGCAGCCCTTAAAGGGGACACAGTGTGTAAAAGTCACATTTTGTACTTTCTGTATTTTTATTTGGGTTTTTAAAAACAAAAATAATTCCCACATTTTTTTGTCAGTTCATGTTTTATGGTGTCTGGAAAACGAGTCGTTTCAAAAACCTCCAGCATATCCCAGCCCTGTTACCTAGCAACCAGAGTGGAGCTGATTTGGTCAGCTGGTTTTCCTGCTGTACAATGGCTGCTGGAAAAGGCAAGAGTTTTGTTGTTGACTTACCATCCAGAAGCCACTTGCTGTGTTCCTGTTGGCTGTGCAGGAGGCTCCACTTTTGCTTTTCAAAGATGTACAGCTGTATAATTGCGAATCTGTTTGCAGCCATTTTAATGTGCGAGTGTCAACGTTAACCTGGGGGCGTGGCCAATAGCTTACCCAGATTTAAAGTGACTGAGGCTCTAAAACTGAGTGGAAAATCTCATTATCTGAGAACAATTTTGTGCAAAAAATGTCCTGAGCATGTTTTGTGTAGGCCATAGACCTGACTTAGCCTAATACGTCAGGTCTACGGCCTACACAATAGACCTAGTCTATTGTCGTCAGGTCAATAGACGTCAGCTACCTTTCAGTAGCTTTTGTCTGTAGTAGCTTTGCCACAGTAACGTTGTTTCTGTTCTCGCCTCTCCTCCTCAGGGCTGCTCGTCTCCCATCGTGGTCAAGTTCGCCGACACGCAGAAGGACAAGGAGCAGCGGCGTCTGCAGCAGCAGCTGGCGCAGCAGATGCAGCAGCTCAACAGTGCGACCACCTGGGGGAGCCTGACGGGCCTGGGTGGCCTCACCCCGCAGTACCTGGCTGTAAGAGTCGCAGCCGCCGCGCCGCCGCCTCCATCATCACCTCCTCCTCCGTCACACCCTGCAGCCCCGTGGCCAGCGCAGCCACAGTCAGTGCCCCGACCAGAAAGACTCTCCCAAAATACTCCCTGCCTCCTTTTGTCCTTTGCTTTCCTCTTCCTCCCTGCAGCTGACCCTCACCTTCATCACTCCTCCTCTTTGAATCTGAGCTAAAGCTAACCAGTTAGCCCTGCGGAGGTGTGTTTAAAGGAAAAGCAGGAAAAATGCATCCATAACCAGATTAATGAATGTAGAAGTGATGCAACAACCAAAGCTTATCTAGCTTCAGTCTAAGCTAAATCCTAGACTAAAATTACTTAACCCAAATATCTGCACACTCTGTACAGCATGACATCTGTTGGCATTAAATCAGACTAAAATATTTCCTGCTTTAGCTCAGTGAGGTTTATAAACTATATATTTAGTTGCTAAAGGCCAGAATATATATTTTTAGCATTTGATCAAAACGATTTAAACTGTTTTCACAAGAGTTTCCTGGAGTTCAGAAGTGGTTTGTAAACCGTCTTACTCAGATTATCTCTAGCATTGCCAGAGATAACTTGATGCTCACAATGTTTAGGTAAAGTTAGCTTCCTTGGACTGGTGGCCTCTTCGTCCCTGCGTGGCTCTTCAGGCCAGGACTCGTTTCACTCCTTCAGAACATCTTTAACTTTTGTTTGTGGTTCGATTTAAAGGTTTTCCACCAAACCTCCTTCATCTTTGGGACAGGATGATATCTAGATATTCCAGTTCTGTTTCTATGTGAACTTGGACCGACGTCTAAAATCGTTTCCTGATTCCTTTAGATTTTTAAATGATGTCACCAGAGGTGTTCCCTCATCATCATCCTTACTGTCCCAATTCATTTAAGTAAATAATAACGATGTGATTGAAGGTCAGGTTGAAGCAGACCTGCTGCTCAAATCTCAGTATTTGTTGCAAAGTAAAGCAGTAATGTCAGATTTAAACTCTTATGAGACTTTCTGACGTTAAAACACGACGACTTTGTCGCTTCGAATCATGAAAACTGAGCTGGAGTAAAAATACGCTGCATGTTTCTCTGTTTGGATCAATTGGAGACTTCAGACGGTTCCTGTTTGACTCATTATTGGGATTTAACAGATTTCTGCATAAAAATATGAAAACCTACAAGTTTAGAAAGAACAATCCCCAAATGCCTAACCTGATCTAATCCCACCAATCCAAATCCTACCAGTCCAATGAGCAGATGCAGATTTTTCTTTGTGTTCGGCTTTTATCCGCTGACAGCATGTTGCCGGTCGCTCAGCCGCCCTGAAGCGCAGAGGGAATGTTGAGGGAGGATTAAAAATGTGTTTTCTGATCTTAGTTTCAAAGGTTGAATCTCTTTAGTGGAGCAGATTCATTAGAAAGACATTTCCTCTACAAGGACAAAAACAAACCAAGCCTTGAAGTCGGACGCTTCGTCACCTTCAGTAGTAAAAACAGGAAGTTTTTATCTGTTCCTGCTGCTTTTCTCACTGAAACGTCTGACGATCAAATGAACATCTGAGGAGAAGCGAGAAGCAGTTTGTCCGTCATCCTGCATGTAGAAACAGCCAGACCTGCAGGACCCGCTGGCCTGCTTCATGCTGTCAGGCAGGTTCTGCTGTAATCAAGTTTCACTTGTTGAAATCCTCATTTGAAAACTGCTTTCTATCCGTTTGCTCTGAAAGAGTTAATTTAAAGAAGGGTGACTATGTTTTAAGCCTTTGTGGGATTTTTCTCAAATCAATTCAGGAAAACGGATCTCAAATGGTTTTGGGTCCCTGGAGATTCGCTGAGCCCCAGTTTCCTCTGATTGGGACGTTTCTTCTTCTCCTGCAGCTCCTCTCTTCATCTTTCTCTACTTTTCCTCCCATTTTTAGTGAGGCTTGTTTCGATTCTGCTTCAGTTTTTAAATTAACCACAGCGAGTCTCTGCATTAGCTGGGGGGAGAACAGGCGCTCCTTTACTGGATATTGATTTATTTGAGAGATTTTTCTGCTCTTTGAATTCTCTCTCTGCCGCTGTTGAAAAGAAGTTCCCACAATACAAACAAGATGTTAATTTGCTGTTAATTTGAGTCTTCGAAGGCTGAGTTTCTGACGCCATCAGTATTCCTGATTTGTTTTGGAATCTAATTAGTCAGCCAGATTAGAGCTTTCATGCACAAGTTGTCTGGAGAAGCGTGCAGGAATGCAAACGGCGCTCGCTTTGAGGAGAGATCAGACTATATTAGCAGCTCATTTACTCATCGAGCGCTGAGCTGGGAAGCTTAGCCGCTGCTCGGCGTTTCCTCGCTGCGTCCGCCCGGCTCACTCTGCGTCTGTCTCCTCTTCAGCTGCTGCAGCAGGCCGCCTCCTCCGGCAACCTGGGAGCCTTCAGCGGGATCCAGCAGATGGCCGGTGAGTCGTCCGTCAACACGCTCACAATCTACCGCAGCTCTGCTCTCTTTGTTGTAATATATTTATTTCCACAGACTTCTAAAAGAGGACCAAAGAGCATAACAGATGAACTCGCGTGGCGAGTAAAGAGAGCTCGTTGCCCTGAAGATTTATTAACCGTTGCTAAGATTTGTCTTGATCTTTTAATGAGGCCAGGCAAAGAGTTGTGCCCAGGGCGTGTAGCGGCAGCACGAGGCTTTGTCAGGGATAGATGAATCACAAGAAAGGAGCGTAGAAGAATGGTTAAAGGTGGTGAGTGCAGCGCTGCAGGCTGGCGCCATCTACTGGCGGAGCAGAGCGAGCTCCAGCAGGTCTAAGGAAGGCGATCGCTGCTGTCTGGGAGGAAATGATTGGCAATTCAAAGCAACAAAGTGTTTGGCAGAGAGAAAGTTAATAAAGCTGAGGATGGAAACGTAATAATCCTCAAGTTTTCCAGAAAGATCAGATCAGAACGATTGAAAATCACATTTTTTAAGCTTTAAGTTGCTTAAGACTTTGAGTCGATGGAGGAGACTCAGCTCCTCTTTGCTCTTTAGCTTCAAAGCCTCGTTATGCAGATTTTCTGCCGTCTTTCCAGGATTCCTGCGCAGTCGGGATAAGTGGGAGAATATGGATGTGATTTCAGTTTTCAAGAGAATTATGGGGAAATATTTATGTGTCCAGACTTTACTCCCCGTTTCCTCTCTGTCTCTCCTCAGTCTCGTTCTTCGTTTTCTTCATCTTTATTGCCCTTTATCTTCTATTTCTTACTTTTTTGCAGTGTTTTCTCTGCCGTATATGAAAACCTTCCACTATGAGACACTTGCATTGAATTTGTATGAAATGAGTTTTTATCTCTGGACAGTTGACGCTCTGTGGCGTTGGGTTGAGTTTCTCCATCGTCTCGGTGAGGTCTGACCTTTTCTTGGTCGTTTTCAATCAGAAGTTTGATTTGATCCTCCAGTTTTCTGCCAGACTCTCAGAAAGCCGCCTCCCAGTTTTCCCGACTCGGCGTCTCGTATTCCTTAAAATCGCGCTGACAAATCGGCTCTGTGAGGATTTGGAAGGACGTGGAGAGAAAAGCGTCGGTGCTCCATCTGTGCTGGTGAGGAAGAGACGGGGAGCATTAGTGATTGGCAGGAGATGTGAGACAGCTGAATGACATCTGGTCCCCGTCTTTAACACGAGGAGCTGAAGAGCTGAGAGGCTTCAATTACACCAATGAGCTTTCAATTAGACGCAGCCAACGGCGGGCTGGAGCGGCGAGGAGCCTGCATCCTTCCACACATATGTGCTCACACACAATGGAGCCGCTCACGCACCATCTGCACAACCCAGAGCCTCCGACTCGGATCCGTTTGTCTCCGAGTCGCCTCTCCATCGCTGCCTGCGCCTCATTCCTCCCCAACCAGGGGATTTTATTCTCTTCTCCTCACGACTGTCTGGAAAACGTTCGTTCAGCGAAGGAGATAGCCTTTGACAAAAGCAAGGAAGAGCCGGAGTTGAGCTGCTGTGGAAAAACAGGGTGAGAAAAGGTTGCATGAAGAGAGAAAAAGATAGAAACAGGAGAAGAGCTGCTGCTTTGTAGTCGCTGCTGCCATGAATCAAACCGGAGAAAAGGAGAAAATGGAGTCTGGGAGGAAAAAACTAAGATAAAAAGAGGAAGAAAGTAAGAGAAAATGTTGCAGTTGTCAACTACATGCTTAAAAACTTACAGGACAATTTAAAATGGAATTAAAATGAAATGGCTTCACCTTTGAAATCTGAGTTTAAACAGCAACAGGCTCTTCCTGCTGCGCTGCTGTGCAGGAAAACGACCCGATTGCTGCATCCAGTTCAACTACAAACCTACAGGAGTCCGACTTTACTGGTGAATAAAAAATATTAAAAAATAAACCAAAACGCCCAGAGAAAGAACAATAAATATGAGGATTTATTGGTATTTATTGGTAACAGACTGGACTGCCTTGCTAAAGGGCAAACTGCAATCAAACCCACAACTTCCAGATCTTAATTCAGTCCAATCACATCCATCCCAGTTGATCCAGAACATGCATGTGGCGACAGTGGAGAGGAAAAACTTCCTTTAAACAAGAAGAAATCTCCAGCAGAACCAGAACCTGAGAAACCTGTCTGCATTTTAGAAAGTTCAAAGTAATGCAGGTAAAAGGGAATATGACAGAAAACCTGAATTTGCTGATATTTTCTTTGAAGACGTTTCTCACTAGTCGACTTTAGTTTCTTTGTGTAGATCAAACTAACCCAACTGATCCTGACTTTTAATGTGGGCGGCACCAAACCTGGGATTCTGTGACCTTTTTTTGATAGAAATACTAAAAATCTCATATTTTCAACACATTTTTGTGCCTAACGAGGACAAAAATTGAACACTTTGAAATAAAAAGATTTCCCAAGACGATGATTTCAAATCAAGACATTAGATTTGGAGCTAAAATCAGAAACTCTGGATGGACATTGTGACAATCATTTAAGAAAGTGAGTGAAAGGGGGAAATAAACTCGTAATTAAAAGTGTAGCCCAATAAAACCACGAAGAACAAGAAGGAAAAGGCCATTAGCTAAATGGAAAGGTCAAAGAGAGGAAAACAGCTCAGAAGGTCAATGAGCGAGGAAGGTCAAGGAAGGATAAATTAGAACAACGACCAGAAGAGAAAGAAAGGCAGAACCAGATTGGAAAATAAAAGGTTGCAGCAATAAATACAAAGAAAAGAACGTTTAATACTCGTGTTGCATTTTACAAACACATCGGGTGCATGCGCCCGTCCCAAAGCCGATCAATACGATTCGCTCCGTAAAGTTGCACATCTTCTTGCTCATTTGCTCCATTGTCTGGCTGCTATATGTAAGACACGGCCGGAATTAGCACGGCTGTGAGCGAGTGTTTTTGTTAGACTTTGATAGAATGAGTGACGGCTGTTTTTATTCCTGCCTCGCCTGAAAATAGAAATCCATTTCAGCTTTGGGTGTATGACAGAAAATTGGAGAAAATCGGCCTGAAAACACAATTGGTTTTGGCGGCGGCGGTGGCGGTGCTCCCGACTGGAGGAGTCGCACACATCGTTTGTGCAAACACGTCGCATTAGCCGCCCTGAAACTCGGAGCTGTCGCACTCGGAGTCTGGAAACAAGACGATGACTCGAGCTGCTGCCAGCCTCTTTCTCTCTTCCTTTCTATCTCTTTTTAATCCTTTTAATTTACCAATCAGAAGTGTGAATCCAAGTGATGAATCCAGCCATCTGTTGTCATCGTTCAGTTTGGTTGTCTGGGTGAAGGATATCTCTGTCTAACAAGATGTATTTCCTTCGTCGCGTCTCGTTTGTGTGTCTCTCTACATGTGCGTTCTCCCATAGGAGTGTATATACACTCAGGCTGTATATACAACACATACACCTCATATGTGCCACCCTAACTTTAACAAGCTCATGTGTTGGAGACATCCTGTCTGTGGAAAGTTCTGCTAGTCAGAGACGAAGATGTTCAGCTGAGGTTTTATCTCCCCTTCGGTATCAATCAGCTGTTGCCATGGAGTCGCTAATTATGCTGAGAGAGAGAAATAGTTTTCCTGCTTTCGTTTAGTCTACGTCTAAAGGTACAACTAAAGGTTGTTGTGGTCCAATTTGGAGAACATTTGGTCTCGGTAACGGAGCTGGCACATCCATAATGTGTTTCCAGGCAGTTCCAGAAACTTTGGGCAGGAAAGGGAGCAGCTGTAGATTCATTCGCTGGACAGTTTGTTGGATGTTCGGCTTTGTAATGCAGATGAGATCGAATGTTCAAGCCAGAGGGGATCCAAACCCAGTAGACGGAGGAGGCGTCTGCTTGGTAGAGGTCTATTATTTCACTTTAAAGACGCTTCATGCAGAGTTTACTACCATCTAGTGGCAGACTTGCAGATTGCAACAAAAAGCACCAGCGCATCTGTGTTACCGTAGAAACCGCCACTGCATGGTTTTTGCTTCTAAGTATTAGACCAGCATAAACATTAAACTAAAACGTTAAAATCTTCTTATCTTAATTCATGTTCATGCATCTAAGATGTTGTAATGCAGATTATTTTGATTAAAATGTAAAAATGAAGGAAGCTAAAAAAAGGTTTTAGCACCATCTAGTGGTGGAATTGGAAAAGAAAAAGAACCAGTACTTTGTGGCCTGTTTTGATGTCAGTAACTTTTGGATATTTAGGGAATTTAAGTGCAAACATTCATATTTGTGAGTGAATTTCAAACAATCTGGATATAAATAATTTGCATTAAAAGCTGGTGTGCATAGGCGAGTGCTGGCCAGAAATGTTGATGGTTGTGTGCGTTACTCAGTCGCCTGCAACTATGAAGAGTGAATCTTAAAATGATCTCAAAATCTGATTAATCTTCCTGGAGCTTGATGTTTCCGTGTATTTTAATTGGTTTTAGCTGCAAATATTCGAGCAAAATGACCTCCAGGAGTTGAATTTTTAAAGTGATATAATAGACTGCAGAGCTGCTTTAGAAAAGGTTAGTTTCCTCTCCGAGTTTCTGAGGCCCCTCCGCAGGGTTTTAATCGAGTGCTGTTGAAAGAGAGAAACATAAGTTGAACTAAATCACTCTGATTATTTCTGCCTCCAGAGCAGCTCTGCCTGGGAGAAACACACCAGGACTAAA
This sequence comes from Phalloptychus januarius, assembly GCA_902982915.1. Taxonomy (NCBI): domain Eukaryota; kingdom Metazoa; phylum Chordata; class Actinopteri; order Cyprinodontiformes; family Poeciliidae; genus Phalloptychus; species Phalloptychus januarius. The sequence goes on along the minus strand of CADWAE010000474.1, from coordinate 12,707,814 downwards.
CACTACAGCAGCTGCTTTTACTGATTCAGGCCCATTTGGGACTTATTAGTGAATTCAGCTGCTGGAGTGTTTACCTTCTCACTCTGAAGCAGAGATTTTGTAGTTTGTTTGAAGAGAAAGCAGAAAGCAGCTTGTTTCCAGGTGTATTTGTGGAGGGAATGCGTGCGCTCCGGTGGTCACCTCTGTCCCGGTCCGGCCCAGGCGGTGCCCCAGCTTTGACCCCACCCTCTCTGGCTCCTCTCTCCAGGTATGAGCGCTCTGCAGTTGCAGAACCTGGCCACTTTAGCGGCAGCGGCGGCGGCGGCCCAAAACTCAGCCAGCCCCTCCACCGCAAACCCCCTGTCCTCCAGCGCCGCCTCCCTGGGAGCGCTGGCCAGCCCAGGTAACGCCGCAGCCGCTCAGCTCGGGCGGGCCGCCCAACGCCGGCCGCCGCTTTCCACCGTTATCATTTGTCACTTCACGACCCTGGCACGCCGGCCAAACCATCAGCTCCACCCATCGCCATCGCTCCGGTCTTCATCTGTGGTGTGTGTCCACCTCACCCTGGACGGCGTGTTGATGTCTTTGGCCTCCTGGCGTCCTGTCTTTCCTGTGGCGTGTCGTCACCCCGTCATACGGGCGTTGCAGATGTGTGTGCATGAGCGTTTGCCTAAATGTCTGTCAGGTTCAGGTGTTTCCACCGCCATGTTGTGTTTCCAGATGTCTCAGGCTGTTGTTCCCCGACAGGCGGGGTGCGTGTTGGTACCGTCCGCCTCGTAGATGTGGGTTTGAACGCACCGGGTTGTCTCGGGTTAAACACCACCATCTTCAGATTTCCTTCCTCCTCCGTCTCTCCTTGTTGCCCTCATCTGCTGCTCCTGCCCTCTTTTTGACAAGCTCCCTGTTTCTGCTCCATCACCCCACCCTCTCATGTCGGCTCGGCCTCGCTCCAGCAGCACCCTCTCAGCAGAGCATGAATATGAAAAGCCTGCCTCCTCCTCCTCAACGCTCACGCTGCTCCAAATGCCCGTTCTTGTCTTGTCTCTCCTCCTCGTCTCGCTCCTTCTCTCCATACTTTTCGTCTCTTTCTCTCTCTGGTGCCAAATGTCACTCCAACCTTGAATATTACACACTCAGGTTGAGGTACTCGCTGTGAATGAGTGCTGCTGTACTGCATGTGTCAATGAAACTGAAAACGTCACTCTAGTTTGATAAATATAGACCGTTCTGCATGGAGACAGGCCAGCGTCTTTGTTTTGCAACGTGTGCTGACATAATGCTCCCTCTGCCACACCATCTCCTAATACATTCAGCGGCAATCCTGCTTTGCTGGCAACGCTTTGATGAGATGAAGGGTAAATGAATAGATTCAATCTCTGTTTTGTTTTTGTCTGGAAAGGAAGGAGGTCGTGAGCTTTGTGCACCACATTCCCTCCGTCTCACCCTCCACCGTTGACATATCAGTGTCTCCTCGTGTCTTTCTCCTGTGTTGACTTCATTTGTCTTGGTGATTCTTTTTCTTTTCGGATTTTCCAACTTACTTGAATACAGATATGTGTGAGGAAACATCATGCAAATGATTAGGGAACGAAACGCTGAAACGTGTCTGTGTTGACTCTGTGTTCCTGCCAGTTTGCAGATACAATAGCAGGAAAATGAAAGTACACCCCTGCTAGGTCAAAAATGATTGGAATCTAATTGCAACTAAGTAAATCCCAATTAAAGAGCTGAATTCACGCCATGGAAGGGAAGATGTCAGCAGCAGTTGCAGCCCTTCAATATGCGAGGTCCAACGTTTTCCAGACAGGAAAATTATTTGTACTCATTGTCATTCGGCAACCAGGAATGGGGTCATGGGTTCAGAGGTTTCTAGAGAGACGTCCAAATCAGCCAAAGCGTTGATGTCCCAGCAGATTCAGCCCAAAGTCAGAGAAATGATCACCATGACGATGAACCAGTACGGCTGAGTCAAAGGATTGAAGGACAAAGCTTCTTCTGTCTAAAAACAAGACGGTTAGAAAGGCTGCATCTGGATGAAGGACGAGATGTGATGTTGGTGGAAACAAGAAGCACAATGGTGGCAGTATGATGGTTTGGGTTCATTCAGCTACTGAATGAACCATGAACCTACAAAACAAAGTATTCAGAGTCAGATGTGAGTCCATCTGTCTGGGTCCTAAACAAAACAACAATCCTGAACACATCAGGATATCGTCTGCGTAAAACGTTACAACAGGACAGGGGTGTACTTTCTTTTTACAATGGTTGTATGATGTCTGCTTTATAGAAAGAGGCTTTTATCTTTGCCTAATTCTTCAAATTAGGTTCAGAAGTCGTAGTTTGTTATACAAAATGTTACCAAAGGTGTTACTTGTAGCATTTTGTCCATGTTAACTAAACTGCTAATAGGCCAGTTAAACACTTTGACTATTGCTTCATCTCACATAACAAATATCTCAAATTTAAGACCAGTTTCATGACAAAGTCTAAAGAAAGCTGCACATTTTCTGACGCTGTCTGCAGTCTGAACCCTGGTAGTGCCAGGCGCCTTTGCACAGAATGCTGCCTTCAACTGTAAGCTGGTAAATCTCCACTTACCCATGACTGAGCCAAAAACCAGACGGCTATATTAGCATCTAGTTAGCCTCAGCTAACCCGAGTCACAGAACGCAGTGACGATGTCTGCATGCGACTCAAACCTTTGCCCCCCAGAAAAGTCCTGCGAGAAAAAAATAACAATTCAAGACATTTTAAGGCCTTGATTTTAGATACACTAATTTAAGACTTTTTAAGGCTGCGTGGACATGCTGTATCAGTTTGATTCTGTTTCTGCAACTTTCTCTAATGTCTGATAATGAAATAAATAAGAATACATTTTTGCATGGATGCACCATGATGGTTCGTCCATGAAACGTCTCAAACCTTTCAGTTGAATGAACGCGTCACATGGGATGAAAAAGTGCACATTTATACAGTAAATCATTATTTCCGCATGGTGTAGCATCAGTAATGCACCAGCTAATCTGAGTCTGACGTCTTTAGACCTAATGCTACACGTAGCACCTTAAAACCGTCTGTCTGTCTGTCTGTTGAGAGCTGCTGGATGTTGGATATAACACATCCATTCTTTGTCTCCTGTTCTCCTCTTCCTCTCGCTCCTCCTTCCTTTTGGCTTCCCAGCAGCAGGCACAACGGCCAGCTCCAACGCCGGTGCCATGAACTCTCTGACCTCTCTGGGTACCCTGCAGGGCCTGGCAGGCGCGACTGTTGGCCTGAACAACATTAATGCACTAGCAGGTAGCGTCAACAGTGAGTATTCACCTTGCCATCAGCCACTCCACCCCAACTTCAGCCATCCACACCCGGCGGCAACGCCACCGCTGAGCAGAGAGACGGGGTTTGACTCATACCTCTACTTAATGATTCTTTATTTTACAAACATGACAAATCTCATAATCGATGCTTTATTTACACATTATGCTCCAGGATTTGAGCTAGCATCGTATTCGAACCAAGGAGTTCTTGCATGTGTCCCACTCTGGTTCCTCTGCTGCCTCTCTGTGTCTCTGGTCTATTAAAACCTTTTCCTCCTGTTAGCCGCAGACATCCCACTCATTAATCCATCCACCCATTCCTCCATCGCTCCATCGGCTTCCTGGTTGTGACCCGGGTTGTGCTTGCTGTAAGCGTGCTGAAGTGAACCCAGCAGAACCAGCTGCTGCTGAGTGGGACCGTGTTGTGTGTCTGCCACAAGGTGGCGCTGTGTCGTTTTGTTCTTGTGTTTGCTGTTATTTCTGGGTTTTAAACAGGTTTGCTAACCAGAGCTGCTAATTGTAGCTGCTTTCAGTCTGTAAGAAAAGATTGTTTTTCACAATAAATTTGCGTATTTATTATTATGTTTGTACAAAATATCTAAAATATTCTAAAAAAAATAATTACTTTGCTACTTCACATACTGACATGCATTCTGTGCAAAACACCTGGGTGGACCTCGCTCCACTTCTCAGCTCCTTCAGACTAGCCAGCAGCAATTAGCAAGCAGCTGGTGGAGCGACGCTGGTAAAAACGTAGTTTTAGGGTTAATAGCGGAGCCATGTTGGATGACTACCTGGGGGCGGAGATTCAGGATCAGCAGGAGCTTCTTAAAGACACAGAGGCCCAATTTCAAGGCGTTGAATTTAACAGAGTCAGAATGTGAACCTGAAGTTAGTTTTGTAACAAAGGAAACATGCAGAGTAGCTTTTTTTGGGTGTTTTTGGGACGACAGATGCAGTTAAATCAGGAGAAGGCAGAAGTTTCCCTGCGTGGAGTCGGGGGTCCGGCGGTACGCATCGGGCTCTTCGCGGCTCTTCGTGTCTCTGCCTTCGACCTCTGAGCAGACGTGGCGTCTGGATCTTAATCAGAGCTGTTATGACAGCACAGATCCCGTACTGCCGGCCTCTTCCACCACATTATTCTCCTCTGACCTTTCCCGCTCCTCGGCTGGAGTAGCTGTATCCGCTGTGTAAATCATACTCCAGCACACACACACACACACACACCTGTCCTTTTAGCCGAATGGGTCGCTTCCATTTTGCTTCCTATTTTGTCCCTGCGAACGCAGTCTCTCCTTTCGGTGCCCCTTTCCTCTTCCATCCACCCACCGCCACCAACTGCCCTCATTTAAACACATCTAGACCTTAATTGAATTGCAAAGGTCACCGGTGCAATTATTCCTGAATAAATGAGTGACCTATAATCCGGAGCGCTGCGGCGATAATTTATTTCACTGTGTCTGACGGCGAGGCGACAGGACGCCGGGCCGGTGTCAGACCTCCTCCGACAAGTTGCCCTCCGCCGTGATATTAAGCCATTACAAGCAGCTAATGAGTGTTACCGCTGCGCTCGCTCACTTTTTAAACTCGCGCCGCACTCCCTTCAACCCGCAAGTGAGACGTCGCAGGCTGGGAAAGCAGATAATCATCAGCAAACATGGCTGCCGGTCCTGACAGCAGAGCAGATGCTGACAGTCTGGCTGTTTGACTTTTAATACGTTTTCAGGACATTTTATTATTTATAAAGTTACTAAAATAAAAGTATTCTAAAAATTGTTATGAGAACACTTTAATCTTTTTGTGGACATATAATAATTATTAAATGATGACATGGATGTTCTTCCGTACTTCTGGACAGTTTAAAAGAAAATTACATGCAAAAAAAATATTTACTCTGAGTAACATTGAAAGTTTTTTCAAAGTCAAAGATATTTGTTGCAAAAATGTTATTTAAATAAGTAAACTTTAATTTTCTTATGAATATATAATGTCTAAAAATAATATGATTTCCATACTTCTGGCCAAAAATAATTAATTAACCCCAACATTTTCTGCAAAAAATATTCCAAATTAAATAATAAACTTTGTCTTTTTTATGGATACATAATGATAATTAAATGATGACATAAATGTTCTTCCATACTTTTGGCCAGTTGAAACAAAATTATAAGTAAAAAATGTTTATTTTGACTGTATCTCTTTATTGTTTCCCCTGATATAACTGAATTATCAAATTAAACTAATTAATTAAATTCAAACTATCATTAAGTATGTTTAATAAAGCAAAAATCAAATTTTGATTATTGATTATTGAGCAAACCAGCCTGGTAAAATGCAACATTTTTTAACTAATAATTTTAAATATTAAATTAGATTTTATTCCAAGGTAACTTTATATTTTTAGAAAGAAAAATAAAACTTTCAAGCTACAATTAAAAAAAGCTAAGTAATAATTTATCATTTAAAAATCAAAATAATCTTTATTTGTTTATGAATGTTTGTGTTTTTATGGATGTGTAGAATTGTTAAATATTCAGGTTCTGTTGTTCTGTCAGACATTTCCATCGATGTGATTTTGTCGCGTCGCCGTTTGCTGCATGCTGGTTCCTGCAGCTCTGGCTGTCATCAGCGGCGCTCATCCTTACTCTGCTGTTTGAAACTTAAACTCTGTGCGTCTCGTCTTTGGTGTGTTTGGTACTGATGTGTCTTCACTGTGTGTATTTTACCGTTTGTGACTGTTTGTGTGTGTATGTGTGGATAAACAACCTTCAGTGGGAGCGCTAATGAGTAAGTGCATTCTCCTTTCTTTATTGTTGGGTTTTATGTAAAGTTGCTCAAATGCTCTCAGGTATGGCGGCTCTAAATGGAGGCCTGGGCGGCGCAGGGCTCACCAACGGCACGGCAGGCACCATGGATGCGCTGACGCAGGCCTACTCAGGGATCCAGCAGTACGCCGCCGCAGCGTTGCCCACCCTCTACAGCCAGTCCCTGCTGCAGCAGCAGGGGGCCGCCGGCAGCCAGAAGGAGGGTCAGTAGTCTGGGCTTATCCACACTGGGACACAACCTCAGCCTGGGACCCCTGACCAGGAGATTGAGAATCTTTCATTAGTTTTCTCTGAGTTTAAGACTCTGAGTTTAGCCTCAGCTGTAGCATTCTGCCCCCGGTGGTCAGCAAGGTGAACTGCTGCATGTAAATGATCGTCGATTTGCCTGGAGCTGAGCTCAAAGTGCCAGAACAGCCTTAACTTACCGACAGATTGTTTTAAGAGGCTTAAGATTAGATCAACATAAAAGCTGAAGGTCTGGAAAGAAAACAGCGCCAGGACTGCTTATGGGTCCCTTCCCTGTTGTTTCCGTCTGGATTCCTGTCTATCTGTAGCCGCGACGTCGGGATGATTCATTTAGTGCAGAAAACGGAAAATAAAACTGTTGCAGAACCCAAAACCCGTTTTGTCACGATGTCGGCTTCTGCACGCAGACACGTTGCCATAGCAACTGTTGCCAATTCATAGATGAGAAAAGCTCCTTTCTGGGTTTAAAAACACAAATAAAAACAATACAAATAGAAACGATTGATGAGTTTAAAGCAAAATAAACAACCTTCATTCATTTGGCTCATTCACTGAAGATAAACAAGATTATTAAATTAATAATGCAATCTATGATCAAGAAAACAATTTATTTTCTGTCTACAACAACAAATGGACACATTATCACATAAATCTGGTTTCTCTCTGTTTACTTCTGATGTTTTTGTGTCAGAAAAGTTTGTTGTAAAATGACTTGTGGTTTAAAAATGAAGGAAAGTTTGTGATTTCTTCAGGTCTCATTTGCTCTGATGCGATAAACTTTGCTTTATCTATTTACATTTAAATTTATCTGCCAAGGAAAAGTTTTAGCTCTTTTCTAAGCAAAACAAGCTAAGAAAAATCTGACTTTGACAATTATTATTACAGCGACGGTTTTTGGTTGAAATGTGATTTTCTGCCAGGATTTCACGACTAGATTTCTGGATAAAACAAATTTTCAGCACAACCAGTTAATATCTTCTCCAGTTACTCCAAATTGCCATTTTGTGGTATAAATTTTTAATGACATCTTTAAAATTGGAGAAGAAAACATCTCAAATTGCTACGATGAGCCACCTGTAAATACAGCCTGGCAGCTGGAATTACATTTCCCCAAAAGCCTCTGACAGCAGACCTGCATACGAATCGGATGATGAAATGTCTCGTAAAAACAAACACCAGCCCGGGTAGCGTTTGTTGTGCCCCGCTCTGCTTCCAGCATGAAAACTGTAAAGAAGCTGTCTGCATTTACCTGGAGTTCAAAACCCTTCAGGGAGACAAAGACACGGCGGCTTCATTTAGCCGAGGAGAGGAACGAAATGCTCCTGATAGATCCGACCTACCGCAGTTATTGGGCCGCCATCGATAAGAGGCTCGGGGAACCCGTGGCCCCTCTTAAGAGAGACAACATGCAGCTGAAAGAATGAATTAAAAGCCCCGTCCTTTGTTTGTAGCGAGCCAAAACACAATTATTAAAAAATGAAAAGCTTTCAACATTTCTGGTTTTGTTTGGAAGCGGCAGAAAACCCAAAGCCAGCACACATCGTGCCGAGCGTCGGGTTTGAGCTGCGTTCCTATAACGACAGCCGGTTTCCACTGAGCGCGACGTGAACACCGCGACCCCGTCCTGACCTTTCCTTGCTCCCCTCCAGGCCCTGAAGGTGCCAACCTCTTCATCTACCACCTGCCCCAGGAGTTCGGAGACCAGGACCTGCTGCAGATGTTCATGCCTTTCGGAAACGTGGTCTCCGCCAAAGTCTTCATCGACAAACAGACAAACCTGAGCAAGTGCTTTGGTACATTAATTTGTTCTCTTATAGCTGAGAAATGATTAGAATCGAAAACTATATATATCAACAAAATATGCTAAATTTAAATGTTAATTAACCCCAAACTGGGATCAGTAAAACTCGTTTCTGTTGAATGAAGCTACATCCTCGTGTTGAGTATTGATGTTTTGTTGGCAGCATTGTAATGTGGAAACTGTTAGCCAAGAACAAAAACAGCTATTATCATCAATCATTGGACACATTTGTTTATGCTTTACTAAAGTGGATTTTAAAGATTTTAGGGATTTTGCACAAATTCAGAGAAACTTTACCAAGTAGTACAACTTTAAAGATGTTTTTCGAGTTTTATTGATCATTTTGCAGCAGAAAGCCGTATGAACAAAACGTCCAGTTTTCTGTTTGCCTCGTCCATCAAATGTCACCATTGTCCCTGCAGGCTTCGTCAGCTACGACAATCCGGTGTCGGCACAGGCAGCCATTCAGGCCATGAACGGCTTCCAGATCGGCATGAAGCGGCTGAAGGTGCAGCTGAAGCGCTCCAAGAACGACAGCAAACCTTACTGAGCTTAGCACTAGGTCTGTCCGCTCCCCCAGTTAGCACTGCTAGGGTAAGTCTCCCTCCCCCCTTTAAAAAGAGCAACAGTGATGGTTAAAAAAAGTTTATTGAAAATCAAGCGAGCTGTGACCTCTTGGGACCAGGGCTGGGGGAACAGAGGGATTGTGGGACGTGGGGGGAGATGAGCCACCTGAGGGAGATGCACTTTTCTGTCTGGGTTATTTTTGAAGATTTCTCTGTAAGCCTTCAGCGATTATTATTTATTACGGCTTTTGACACACATGAACACTTCCATCTCTGCCATTACTTTGTGCAATCTACTTTTCTTTCTCTTTACAATGGAAGAAAGTTGTTTTTTAAAGAATAGATTCTTTAAACTTTAATTTTATTCTTTTGCTTTGATTATTTATACATTTTAAAGTCTAGTTTGAGTGAAAGTCGAGACAAAGGAGCCATGGTACCATTATTCTCCTCTAGTTTTCTGTTTTGAACTCGAAGGCTGTGAAGGTTCATTTTTCACATTTTTCTCTTTTTTTAACGCGCTCGCCAATATGCACATTCGCCCTTTGACCTCCACGGTGTTGGTTGCAGGCCGCCGCTGCTTCTCAGAAAAACCCCTTGATGCCTGCTGGCAACCCGGGAGCAAAGGCTGCAAAACATTCGTGGCCTCTTAACTGTAAAGTTACACTCTACCACCGCAAGAAGACAAAAAATACACAAAATCCAGCGAAACATTATCATTTATGTACAAATACATTTTTTCTTATTTCACAGAAGTTTAAAAAAATTCTTCTTACTTTTCTGGGTCAGATCACATTGGTCTTTTATGTGAAAAGATTATAACAGCATGTAGATTTGAAAAAAATAAAATAAGCTAAATCCAGAATTTGTGGAAGGAAATAATAGGAATACAAAAGATAAGTTTATGGGTTAAAGGGGCGGCATCTGAAAATACTTGAGGTTTGTTGACAGATTAAAAAAATAATTCAAAGTACAGTAAAGCCACAGGCCTGTAAATTTTATTTGTAAAAAAGCAGTTCTATTTTTATACAACATTTTTACTGCCTCAGATGAAGAAAAAATGATTTTATTTATTGCCTATCGTTAAGTTATTGGACTCCGATAAAGTAAACGGCATCGCTCCACTCGACCCTGTGCAGAAACCTGCTGGAGTTTCCGGTTTTTCCTTTCTACGGTCCTTTCACGCGAGTGTTTGTTTTGTTTCTGTTTATTTCTAGCGCAGAAACACCATAAGCCTCCCACATCCACCCGTCTCTGTGACGTCATCCATCGTTACGTTCTCCTCCATCTGTCCTCTTCGATTTCGTTAGGGTTGTTTTAAACGTTTAAGTTTTACGTGTTTCTGTCTGTCTGACTGTCTGTCTGACTGTCTGTCTGACTGACTGTCTGTCTGTCTGACTGTCTGTCTGTCTGTCTGTCTGTCTGCTGACTGTCTGTCTGTCTGACTGACTGCTGACTGTCTGTCCCTCCTCGCGTCTGTAAAATTTGAAATCAATTTTTAAAACAGAAGGAAATTGATCAAATCAAATATGGCTCCCCAAGCAGCAGCATCCATCTGGGAGTGATGGATACGGCTTTGGATGTGAATGTGCGTTGTTGCTCGTAAATATAGATCTATAACATTCATGTCGGTTTTCTAGTGTGTAAAGAAATGTAAAGTTAATGCTAAACTGCCTCTGAAACCAGCGTGTTGTGTTGCTGTTTACCGGTTTGTTTGTTGTTTGTCGTTTGGTTTCATTTGGAAGATGATGCTGTTGTGGTGTGCTGCTCTGCGCTCTGTGTGTAACTCTCTCCTCTCCCGTTTTTTCTTTCCCCCTTTTAGAACAACCCATCTCCATGCCTGTTAGCTCATCGTTTGCCTAGCATGTCTTCGTGGCGTCCAAAAAAACAAACAAAAAAACTTTAAACAAAAACAAACAAAAGTGTCCTCTTCCTCCCGTCATTGTTTCTCTGATGTGTTTTCCGAGCTCACCTGATCATAACCTGGTTCTCCTCCACGCTGCCTACTGATCCTTTCAGCTTTTAGACTTCTAAATATCAGCTTTATATTTTGGGTTTGTGTTTCTTTTTCTTTTTTTTTTGCATGTGACCTCATTTGGATTTTAGGGAGGTGAGAAAATACATCAATGTGAAAAAGATATAAAGCTGCATTCATATGAAATTTAACTAAAAAGACTGAGATTTTTACTGAACAAATGTTCTGAGGTAAAAAATGTCAACCTGTGGTTAAAAAAGTGATTTCCATTCTTTATGTGACTTTTTTCTTTCTTTCTTTCATTTTAACCTAAACTTGAAAGTTCACTGCAGGAATTGGCGCTTCATCTCGCTTTTGGTTGCAGACGGAAAACAAACAAAACAAGCGGCACCAGAAGCAGTTGGTGCCAGTTTCTCTGAGAAATGAGACGACTTCCACAGTTTTACTGAAAACTGTCTGATCAATATTAGACTCTCAGAGCTCTCTAATGGTTTTTACATTTTTCAGGCAGTGTAAAGTTTTTTGATAAGGCCATTTTAAGTGGCTCTGTTTCTCATTCAAAGTCTATATATAGAACCACTTTTTTCTAGAGTAGTTTAAAGGTAAAAAAATAAAAAATAAAAAAGGACATTTGCCCTGTTTGGGGGGGAGAAATGCTACCTACTTGTGTCACCTTTTGCTGAACTGACTCACAGATAGACAATCCGTGGTTTTAAATGCACATGATGAAATTACCTATATTTTCTACTGTTTAAATGTATAGAGGAAAAAAAACTACGATACCTGTAACCCACGTTAACGTCGGTGCTTCTTGTGAGTTTAGTTGTGGTTTCATCACAAGTCTAACGGTCTTAAATGTCTCATGTTTTCTCAAGAGAAGACAAAAAAAATCAGTTTACTTGAACAATAGACAAAGCCTTTCATATTACTATAATAGTTAATTTGTTTTTTAATTTTATTTTTAAGGAGTCCCTATTTGCTAAATCTCTTGTTGGTTAATTAGCTATATAAAATTCCTAAAAATATATATAAATATAAATATATCTATAAATAAATATATAAAATGTCAGCTTGTGAAGCATCAATGTCATTCTTATTTTATTTCTCTCGTGGGAAACAATATTTAGATGTGTTTTGTTGTTCAGCAAAATGTCTTATAAGGAAAAAAAGACAAGATCAGTGGAGTTTAGTGCCAAATCCTGGAGGTACTTCCTGCCTAGCGCGTCAGTGTATTTCTTGTGAAATAATTTGATAACATGGGTATTTTATTATAAGTGTTTTGTATGGATCCCTCATATTTAAAGTATAGATTTAAAAAAAAGAGTTTGTTAACTTGCTATTCTGTGGTCTTGTTGCCTGACAATGTCATGTTTGCTTTTTCTTTGTAAAGATGTAAAAAGTGCCCATGTGTCATATAAATATATATATAAATATATCTATACACACATATGCACACATGGACACACAGACACTCCTGTGCAGAACTCACAGTTTACTTTCTAAATGTGCATGAGAGCCCCTGAGCGTGAAATCCTCCCCAGCAACCCCTGCTACACACACACACACACACACACTCATCACTTTAATATTTTTAGCCACTGTACTGCTGTTCGAGTCATGAAAGCCTTACCACGAATCTTTGCACTCCTGTTCTCTCTGTTTTTATTAGCGTCTCTCGCGCTCAGACACAAACGTCAGGCTTCGCCGTGTTTTCTCTCTTGACTCCATCCCAGCTGAAAATATTAAAACGAGAGTCATACGCGAAGCCTTATTTCTCTAAATCCCCATCTTATCCCTTATTGTTAAGTTCAAAAACCTTTCGGAGTCGTTGGTATCTGATGGCGAGAACCGTTGCTGTTTATCACCTCCGAGGAGCGAACGCTTTCATGATGTAAGCACAGGGCAAGACTCGTTCATTCAGCCTCAATCTGTTTAGGAAAAAGCACACGTCGCCGTCGGGTCGGCGCCTTCCCGGCCGGCCGGCGGGGAGGAGGCGGGACGCTCCGGATCTGCTGCTGAACTTCTCTTTGTTTTTTATTTATTTTGTCTCGTCGTGTAAGGGGCCAAAATCATGTATAGATGCCAAAGTGTGTTATTGACATTCACTTAGTCGAGCCGTTTACATGGCACAGTGTTGTCAGTCTATTCAACTGCCCCTCCCTGAAAGCCTCGTTTACGGTCTGCAAAAAAGACAAAAAAAAGGCAGCATTATTTTCTACAGAAGCTCACCAGTCGCCTTAACCAGGGAGAGTCGCACCAGTGTTAGAAAGGTAGAGGATGTTGTGCCAAGTCCAGGTTCAGTTCTGTGTGCCGTTAACGCCCCATCTGTTTGGGTTTCCTCCATTTCGTCCGCCAAGACGGGAAGGGCCTCGGCGCTCGTCTCCCGATTGTTGTCTCCCAGGCTAACCGAGGTTATTAGAAACAGGAGGAGCATCTTATTGGAACGGCGACGGGGGAAATAAAGAGCTTGTTGGCTTAAGAGGAAGAGGTCGCGTCTGCTGGTCCACACAGGAAAAAACAACGGAGCCGAGATGAAGGCAGCGCCGCTTTCATTAGATGCTCAACACCAAACCGAAATGTTATTTCTCTGATTGTGGAACTTTAATGCTGCATACGTCAAAAGTGGAGAAAGAAACAGCCATAACTGCACGTCTAACAGCCGGACAATTTAAGAACCAACAGGAATACTCTTGTGCAGCGGAACTAAAAGGTTTACACACCCATTAAAACGCATCTTTCTCACAATTATTTATTGGATTAGGCCTTTAGGCCTGCAGATAGTCTGACATCTGGGAAAACTAATGCAGTTTATTCTCTCTGACATATAAAACTGAGTCTTAAATTCCCCCCAGTTATCCACACTTTCTGTGACACGATTTCCAATCAACATCGTCTTTATATTCACTTTGGTCATTAAAAGTAATTCAATCAATCTGTCACAAGGGAACTTCCTGCCGCCATATTTAATCCAGAACAGGAAGTCGTCTTTGTTTTGAAGGATTCTGATTGGCTGACAGGTTTTAGCTTTGCACTACACTGCCCCCTACGTGTTTATCTTTAAATTTTTCATTTGTAGGATATATTTTAAAACAAAGTGCTGGAGATATTTGTTTATGGTACATCTGGCAGCAATCTCCTGCATCGCTTATTTACGGTACGAAAAGTCAGGATAAGCTTCACCAAATTTAGCACCAACGCCTCAGAAGGCTCCAAAACAAATGTGAAATCATTTGTTTTGGAAAAAATCATAAGCTGCTGTGGTTCTTCCTCTCTGCTCTGAGTCAAACCAAACTGTTCCCCTCCTGGCCTGTGGGGGCGCTGCACCAAGAACCACTGAAGGAAACGACACAAAACCTCTGAAGACGCTGAGAGCAACTTCCTTCTTCACCAGATGAAACAGAAACGATGTGAAAATCATCGTATCATTTCGACTTTATTGCAAAATGAGTTATTTTTGGTAATATTATGACTTATTCTCATTTGGCCTTATTCTTGTAATCTGACTTTTCTTATATTATTACGACTTTATTCTCATAGTCACATAATTTTCTGAAATACATGAATATTTCATGTATTTCTGACTTCTTGGTCTTCTTGGCGTCCACATTTGGTTCGATCCGCCACAAAGTTCACCTGAGCTGAACCAAAGCGACGTTTGTAGGCGGAGCGGAGTTTTCCTGCTCATTCGAACTCGAGTTTGATTAACGCCAACTAGACAATATTTCCAAGTCAAGAGTTCTACGTTAAATTTTCTTAATCAGAAAAACGTTCATTTTATCGTGGTGTGTAAACTTTTTATATCTTCTGTACAAACCCATATTTCACATACTCACTTCTCTCTTGCACAGTATTTTTTCATTTAAACCAGATGCTAGATGTTAAGTCCTGTAAAAGTCCAAAGCGATATTTTGCGCTGCCAAATTGCACCAACTTGCACACAGGCCGCCGTGGCGCAGCGTTAGCTTGAAGCATCTCGCCTTTGCAAGCACAAGAAGCCGAGTTTCTGTGGAGCGGCTCACCTCAGGGGCTGTCATCGCCAACGCTCGTTGTAATCTTTCTATCTTGTCACTGTTCACTTCTCTGTTCTCCTTCTTTCTTAATTATCTTAAGTGCTATTTATCAAATACTGAAATCTGAAAGGACAAAAAAAATCTAACTTGTTGTTTCTTTGCATTATGGCTTATGTCAAGTTTTTTGAGGAGAAAAATGTTTTGTGTGTTCTCTTTCCGTGGCGTAAAAACAGAGCTTGTTGTCTGTAAAGAAAAAAAACTACAAAAATTCACCAAAAAAATCCAATTTTTGTTGTTGCTGTTGTTGCTTTTGTTAATTTTGACTCTCAAAATGGTTTTCAGTAGTTTCGGAGTTATTGTCTTGAGAGAAGCCAAAGTCAATGCATTTCAGTGGATCCTGTAAGCGTGATGTATGTTTGTTTGACAACACTTGGAAATCTGTCACTGGATGGGATTTAAAAAGTACAAAAAATGCAGGCTTTCCTATTTCTACAACTGATTGTACTTATGCATTTTGTACCAGTGGAATTTTTTATACTGGAGATTAAAGGATACAACAAAAAAATCTTAGCAAAACGCTGTCTGGCCTGGTGATGTGGCCCGACCCGACTGGTCCCCGAGTTTGATTTCTAGCTGGCATCAAGAACGTTGGCTTTTGATATAAGATTTTCTAAAAGATCTTTGGCTTTATTTCTTTCACTTCTTTTTCCTCACTTTAATGTTTTTTTCTTTTCCAAAAAAGGAGGGTAGGTGAGTGTCAGACTTTTCATTTTACTTATTAGTAGTTCTAGCAAGTTTGTCTATACAACAGCGGTAAGTTTCATTTGACTTCTGTATTGTGTCGTCTACACGATAAGACAATTATAGAAAAAGAAAGAATAGAAGTATTTAGTCACCTTCAATGGATTAATGTATTAGTTTAATAAAGAGATCAACTAATTAGAACCTTTTTGCTTTTAGCTGTTTAGAGTTTTTCCGGTTTCTCTGTCCTTCTCTGTGAACTAACTGTGTAGCTGAAGCAGTCAGAATTATTTTTGTAAACGTATGTTCTTGTGTGATGCAGTTTTTTGCTTCTGTCTCCTATATTAAACCATTTTTCCTAATACTTGTCTCTCTCTGTGTTGTTATGTTCCAGTGGCCGTCTGATGTCGTACCGTTTCATCTTCCGTTTCTTTCTCTCTCTTCCTTCCTCTCGCTCATCCTGTCGTTCCTCCCACCTGTTTCTGTGTTTTCTGTTTGGACCACATAGTAAAGTTGACTCCATCCTCAATGACAACTCACTATGCTGTTCTCACTAAACATAGTAAATATACATCGAACCGTCTGCATGTATATTACTGTGTAGCCCAAGCTGCTGCGCGACAGTCAGAAAAATCATTTCCTAATGTCTTTATTGTATCGGGAAAAATCCAGGATGTTTGTAGAAAACAACTCTTTTTCTGAGCATGAAGGTATATTTTATCATTTTGGGAAATATACTTTAAAACTTTATAAACTTGAATATATTTTCTATCATTAAGCAAAATTAAAATCCATTAAAAACTCTGAAATTAAGTGGAAGAATTGTTTATTATGAACTGAACAGCTAACTATCTAGCTAAAGTAGCAACACCAATTTATTTTTATTTTTTTTAAAAAAGGAAAGATTAATAGTTAATTGAGTCAGGTTTTTTGTGAAATTGCTGCAACTGAAATTAAGTATGTCTTGATTTTTTTTTCATGTTTTTTTTCACTGTCAATTCTGTTAGTTTAAATTTTTTTAATTAAGTTTAAATGTATTTGATATTTTATCATTTGTCAACCTATGATGTATTTACTGTGAAGCGCTTTGGTCAGACGAGGTTGTTGAAAATGAGCTACATGAAGAAACTTTGACTTGACTAGCATGCTAATGTTAGCTAACATGATTTTGCTCTCGTTTGTCACAAATTGAATAATCTTTATAAGCCATCATGATGTTAAAACCACAAACCATGTCACAAGTTTAGAAAGAGCAGTTTTAAAGCTTCAAACTGATTTGAATCAAACTTTTTTTATCATTAATTTCTAGCCAAGCAGCTAACATGTCAATGATTGCTAAAATGTTAGCTAAGATTTTCAAGAAGTTTATATTAGCTAACATGCTAACATTAGCTAAAACTTCTGCTGAAATCACAATGATGTAACAACCAGCAATTACAGAATTATCTTAAGGCCTAATTTGAACTAAACATTGTTTGTCTGGTGAAATCCACCATTTTATACAGTTGATAAACCTGTTTAGTAGATTTTTTTATAGATTAGAAAACATTTCTACATGACCTAAATAAATTGTTGTACATCTTTAAATAAACATATATTATTAGATTTCTGCCTGTTATGTTTTACATAAAATAGTGTATTTCCCAAAGTTCTGAAATATACATTTCATTTTAATCTTCTTATGTCCTTCACATTGATCTGCTTTGCATCGGATCATTGGGTATTGATAAAAGGAGAGGGTGTAAATATTTCCTGTCCTCTTTCCTGTGCTGTCCGCTGTCCTGGGCGAGACGTGTCCACTGTCTGTCCAATCTGTGTCCAATCCACTCCGTGCTGTCTCACCGTCACAACTGCATCCCCAGTAGAGAAGGAAGAGGAAAGAGAAGTCAAAGGTCAAGGGTTTTCACCTTTCACTCGCGGAAACTGAACAGCCGTTTGCTGAAACAAAACGTCTTCCGACCTGAGAAGACCTGCCTGCTTTTCAAAAGTAAACCAGAAGTTTAAAGCGGTTTTAAATTCTCTCTTCATAACAGATACATAAAGGCAGAGCAGTTTTCATCACTGCACCGTCCGCCTGCCGCGTTATTAAATATTGATTCAGCTTTTCATTTTTAGCTGTGGATCCAACCTTTGGGCAGATGCAGGCCTTTAATACGAGACAATGTCTGCAGACAAAAATGTCCAATTTTTCTTCTTTATTCAAGTCAAACTTTAAAATGAGCGTAGATGGGAATGTTTGACATCGCTGGACGTCAGGATGCCGAGTTTCTGCTGCTTTCAGGATCCATGAGGACTTCAGGTAGGTTCAAGACGAAAATATCAACCAGATTTTCATTATTTTTGCATTTAAATGCTGCTTTAATAGCATCAGTTTTTCTTATTTGAATAAAGAAAACACAAATTATTTTAGAATACAAGCTGCAGTCAGATTTCAGTATATTTTAGAGCGTTGTGTCAAACTCATTTTCATTCAGATTCTCTTAAAGGGCAGGTAGCACTCATTCACAAGACTTAAAATATTAATAAGTAGCCATTTTGCATTTCGAAATCAATTGATTTTGCATGATGTAATTTATATCATCTGCAGCCTGAAAGACCATACAAAAAGCTACGGCGGGCCAGATTAGGCCCACGAACCTCAAGTTTAGCACATTTTAGAGAGATTATTTTTTAATGACAAACCAACACAAACTTAAAACAAATGAAATTTTATAAATAGAGAAAAACAGAGAAAACTCCACAATTTCTCTCCTTTTTACTGTTTTTGTTGGTCTGTCACCTAAAAAAAGGTAAGAGTTTGTTGTAATTTAATAAAATATGAATTAAATTAGATGTTTGTGAATACATTTGCCAGCTTTTGCACATCAAGTCAAAGTTTTGTGAATCTTACTGTAAATGTTTTCCACCTTCCTAAAGCCTCGTGCCGCTTTCACTGAATAATTCTCACAATGAACGCACGAATATTTGTGGAGCTGAATCGATTCTCCAAACAAAAAGAAACTGTTTGCAAATGAAAACACGGGAGTTCAGCCGGGTCGTATTTCTGCAGGTGAAAGGAAATGGAATAATGCATATTCATCAAACGAGGAAATAATACACCGACTGAAAGAGGAATATAAAAAATAAAATAAGTGTTGGGTTTTGAGCTAATGGAGGTTAAGAGCCAGCAGAGGAAACCGGCAACAGGTCCGATTATTTCCACACAAAAACGGTTCTGAAGCAACAACCGAGTCCAAATCTGTGCAATCAAAAGAAAAATGTACAAATTAATGTAAAAATAAAATAAAATACTGAAATATGAAGGAAAAAAACATTTAGGTGGAAGTTCATAAGCATAAAGCTACAAAACTAAATAATTAAGAAAATAATGGAGTTTATTTATTTTAGTCATTTAATCAGATGCTTTGGGTACAATAATACTGTCCAAATGATTTATGTAGCAGCAATTCAGAATAAATATCAAATTAAGCTGCTTTATAAAACAAATATGTCCAATTTGCACGGAAATAGATCAGATATATGTCTGAAAATATTAACATATAATTCACATCCAGATATTGAGAAAAATAGCATAAATTTCTATTAGGTAATCAGTAACTATAAGTTAATTCCACCTAATAAATTAGTAAATCTAAATCAGTTTTATTTACCAGTTTTTGCTATAAATTGACGTGCACTCACTCAATAATTTTAATATTATTACTAAATCAAAAATATTTCAACCAATGATTTCACTGCTTTTTTCATATTTTAATAGTTATTTAACTTAATCAAATAGTCTTAAAATCTTCTGAATTATATTAATTGTCACTTTGCCAGAATTGCAATATTCTTCTATTGAAACGATTTTAATTTTTATTGATAGATGATTTTTTTTTATGAGTTTTATTCAAGGTTTTGTATTCAACAAAGTTTAACGTTTTGAATTTTATAGGAACCTTACATGAATTTGAGCAACTGCAGGCAATAAAAAGCATAATTTATTTTAATAAATCAGTTTATGTTTTAGTGTTTTTTGCAATACTTCTGGTTTGATTGAGTAAAGATCTGCTAAAAGTCATCTAGACGTGCATTTTTGTATTTAGAAAATATGTTCTTCCTGTCAAACCTAAATAAAAAAATGAATGTTCAATACATAAAGTCATTACTCTGTATTAGAGCTATTTGATTTGTGTTCAGAGTTTTGCTTTCTAGCTGCCATGACGTCATTTACGTTCTGTTTTTGTTCGCAGAAGCAACAAAGAACATTTTTAAAAGATGTTCTTTGAATCCGTCTGGAAATAAGATTAACAATACAAATAAAGCCCGTCTGTGGTATGCAGGTAATTAAATTATAGTGGTGATCAAAGGAAAGCCGTTTGTTCTCGTTTTTTTCCTCCATTTTTCCGTTTCTGTTTGCTTTGAAGAGCTGAACTGACACACCGGCTTTGTTCGGTGAAATATTGCTGATTTTTCTGCTTATGTAACAACTCAGCTCGCTGAGTTGTTACATAAAAGAGATAGAAGAAGAATTCAGAGCAGCGCCTTTACACACGTGTTGCAATGCTGCCATCTAGCGGCGGCGCTGCGGTACTGAAGGGAGCTCAGGTCAGCTGTGGTGACGTTCTGCTCAGCACTTCCGGTCGGTGTTTAAGTTCAGGCGGAAGTGGGAGAATGAAACGGGTTCATGCCCTGCTGGAGAGAGAGACTGGAATTATAAAATGGTTTCGATTATTAATGAGATTATAATCATTTTATTCATCAGATTATTGCGATCCAGCAAATATTAAAGGTTCATGATTCCCTGAAAGAACTGATCGATGGCAAACTCAGAGAACATTCATCTCTTTATCCAACCATCCATCCAACTAACCAACCATCTATCCAACAATCCAACCGTCCATCCATTGATTCAACCCCTTCCCAACCCCCCCCCCTTCCTCCCCCCAACCAACCATACATCCATCTATCCACCTGTTCATCCATCCATTCATTCAGAATTTGTCCATCCATTCATTCACCCAACCATCCATCCTTTTGTTCATCTATATTTATATCTTGAGTTCAGTAAAAATTGTCATTAAATAATGTTAAACTTTATTAATTAGTTGAACTTTGACTAAAAACTCAGAACTCTGAGAAATTCTGATCTGCTTGATCAGAGATTAGACCAAAGCATGTTGGTCTAATCCAGTGGTTCTCAAATAGTGGGGCGCGCCCCCTTTGCAATACCTGGGGGGGCGCGTGTGACCCTGGGGAACAGGCTTTTTTTTTTTTTTAGTTTATTAGTTATTATAATTATATTTATTGATTTGATTTAATTTTGCAATGGTGCAATTAGTTGGTCAAACATGTTTACAGTTTAAACATGTTTAAAACACGTCTTAAAACAGACTTAAAACATGATTTAATAAAGTTATTCTTTGTAAGTTTGACCATAAGTCTTTCTTTTTTTCTTTTCTTTAATGTTAATAAGGATAAAATGTTATGCAGAGATGGATAGTCACGGTGGGAATTGGGGGGCGCGTTTTCTTCTTGCTAGGGGGGGCGTAACAGAAAGTAATTGAGAAGCACTGGTCTAATCAGTTTATTGTTCTGCTTCAGCATATCAAACAGGCCTTGTTTAATATTAAACATCAACCTTCCAGCCATTAAAATATCCGCCCTGAATATGATAACCAATTATATTTTAAATATTAGTTTATTCTCCTGAGATTCAGTTTCTGGCTCCCTGACAGCTGATGGACGTGTTCAATAAGTGAGAACCTGTGAAACAAATGAACGGATCAATCCAGAGTCAGATTAAATCAGATCGATGGTCTGCCTGAGAACAGACTGATTGAATTTAATTCAGTTTGTTAATCACAACAGAAGTCATGTTTACACAGCTAAACATACCCAGAATGCAGTTCAGTTTAATATGTCAGTATTTATGAATCATCTGAGCTGAGGGGTCGAGACAAAAATCAAAGATTGTTGAGGATGTTGAAAATGCGGTTCCAGCTTTTCACCAGCAGGTGGCGGTGCAACTCTGCCAACAGACGGAAGAAGAAGAACTGAAAGTTAACAGCTGTTCTGAGTCCAACATGGTGAGTTTGATGAATTTTAACACGTTAAAGCGGCTAATTGATTCTGTTTTACCACTTGGAAAGGTTTAAATAATTTGAGCTGAACGTGATGAAAAATATAATTAATTCCATCTTAAAGTTCGATATTTCAGTATTAATCTGACAAACGAGCCTCGCTGGAACTCATAGTTTTGTTTATTTGTACTGTAAGTTTCTTAAACGTAAGTTTAAGTATAAAATATCAACAAATATTCACATTTTAGTTTTTCTAACACTTTGAAGGCCACAGATTCTAAATTAATAACAAAAGGAAACACGGTTATTTTTAATGCATCATTTTGTTAGATTGACATTAAGTTTAAGCGCTTTCAGCTTTCCAGAAATATTTTTTCCACTTTAGACCTGAACAAAAAAATAACACGAACTAATTTTTTGTTTTGTTGACAGCCATCCTTATGTCTTCATGCTGTTTATGCCCAGTTCTTGATGGGAGTATTTTGAAAAATAACTTAAAAGGTAAAATCTAATCAGTGAAAGTAAAAAAGCAGACAGTTCCCAACTTGATGACACAAAAACATATTTCTAAAATATATATCTATATGGATTCTTTAGTTTCTTAAACCCAAATTTAGTTGTATCTTTATTTAAAAACAAAAATGGATTATTTGTCATGTTTTTAAAGGTTCAGTAACCTACACCTTTCTTTACTAATTAAGTGAGTTTTAAGCTACTTGGTTGCTCTGGATTGCGTTTATTTATGAGATTAAATTAGATTTCAATTGTCTTTTTCACAAATTATGCTGGAAACATTGTTTATCTTTCACTACACCTAAAATCACAATGAAATATTTTGAGGTTTTACAGTTTTCTACTCAGTGATAACTTGAAACTAATTCCTTTAGATATTCGGGCCGTTCTCCTTATTTCAACACATTTGAAGTATAAAAATCAGCAATTTTTCTCTAAACAAACCAGACTGCAGAGTTTGCAGGTGACACTGGAGATCAGATGTAGCAGATGTTGATATGTAAACAGCAGTGAGGCGAATGGGACGCAGCGGTTCCTCAAACAAGGCGCTTATTCATCAGAACCGACTCGGCTGCTCAGAGATGCAGAGATAAGAAAGTTTAAGCCGCTGATGGGAGAAGTTCACCTGGAGGCTAAAATCACAGCTTCGCTTAGAAATCTCTGCAGCATTTTGGTTCAACTTGAGAAGTTTCTACCTGCATCCCTTCTGGGCTGTTTATTTCTGAATAACTATAATCTGCAGGGAGATAAAATTTAAGATTTAAAGTACAACAAGATTCCTAAAAATCATTACTAGACACCAAATCAATGCAGAGCTTCCTTCTTAGCTCCAAACTTGTCTGAATTGACGTGCAGATTATTGGCAGGAGTTACATTTAATTTCCCTGTGGGATCAATAAAAGACTTTTGAATTGATTTGTTTAACAGAAGACAATACTTTATTTAAAAAATTAAGTTTTTATTTTTTAAACTAGTGTTATTCATTGTTTAATATCTAAAAATGTTAAAAATAAATGAACAGAAAAAAACATTTTTCATTTTAGTTTGTTTATTTTATTATAAATTACTCCAATAATGTTTAAAATATATAAAAAAAGAATTTAATTCTTTTTTTTAAGCTAAGATAAATTCTTAATGTTTTATTTATAAAAAATAAGTTACATAATAAAATAAATGAATACAAAAAAGGTATGTAGTTAACAAAATAATCATATTTAATTTAAAAATACTGCTGCAAAGGATTATTTTTTAAATTACAAATACTATTTAATTAAAATATAATTGTCTTTTTAGCAAAAGACATTTTTATTTATGTTTTATATGTAAAAAAAAACCTTTTTAAAAATAAATTAATACAAGAACTGTGATGTAGAATCAAAAAGAATACAAACTGAAGACTGTGTTTTATTGAGAATGTTTTCAGACAGGTGAGCAGGTGCTGGATGTGTTTCAGCAGGTGGGACTGCAGCAGGCTCCAGCCGCTGGGATCAACCAGCCCGGCGGGCGGCGCTTTCTGCTACCTGGCTGGGATCCTGGATCCTTCCCCCCCAACACACCGACTTTCAGAAGTGCTCTGGACTTCCTGGTGCGGGACTATGGATTCTCACCGCTAACACTCCAGGAATGAGAGGGGATTTTACCCGCAGGCGATGTGAAGCAAGCGGAGCCTTCGAGTTTGAAGCAAGGTGAGCGGGTCTGGAGGTTGAGGCGGAGTCGGAGCGGAAACTTGTCCGGATCCCAGACACTAAACGCGGCTGTCAGTCACCGGGGAGACGGCGGTGCTTCAGCGGGGCGGGATGAAGGCGGCGCCGGGGCTTTTCTGCTCTCCACCGGGGATCTGAATGAATTTATTCAGCTTGGTTAAATATAGTGTAGAAAATGTTGTTTATGTTTTATTATTTAAACTTTGTGCTTATTTGTATTCACCGAGGCCTACCTAGCCAACCCGCCACTGCTACAGTGGAGCTAGCGGAGTTACGCTAACACACTTCCGGTTTCAACCTACAAAATAAAAGTACTCTCAAATAACGTCTTACCAACTTGGTTAATTAGCTGCTAACTGGGCTTAAGAATACATTTTAACTAACTTATCCAAGAAAAGCTTAAATTAATATCACAAATTTGATCTGAAATTAACACTGCATCCTAATCAGTTTCAGTCTTAACCAGAACATAAATCGCTCTTCAAGGAACCTTTAATTACTAACTCATGGAATACTGACGAAGGCATTAAATTTCCTGTTAGATTTATGACAGAGGTACAAAAACTGTCCAAAACATTTAGAGCAAAGTTTAAGAATCTGAAAGAATATTAAAGGCCCTTAATTTTCCTGCAGATACAGTTAGGATCTTATTTTAAAATTTAATGTTAAAGGAAAGTAGCTACACCACAAATTTAGCTAGCAGCAATAGTTTCCAACTAAAGTTTCGACTGAAGCACACAAATCCAGGAATCTGAATGAATTTAGCGCTTTAGCGTCAGAAAAAACATGGTTTCAAAGGGATTTATTGAAATAAAAAAAAGCACTAATATAATGTTTAAATAACTACTATAACAGTTTTTTGTAGAACTAGACATTCTACAAAAAAGTGCATGTAAAATGATATGTTATGCCACAATAAATATTATTTATGGAAGTTGATTTGTTTTATTTTCTTTTTAAGAATTTCATGATTTATTCAAATGTAAAGACAAAAAAACAAACAAACCCAAATGTTACATTTGACAGTAATTAATGACAATTACTTAAATTACAGTAGGGATCAACAGCAGGCAGTTGTGACTTTGAATATCAAATAACAATAACTGTACTTCCGGTCCTGACTGGGCTAATTGTTGTAATTTTATTCGCTCCCCTGCAGTAGACTCCATACAAAGTGCTCAACCAATCAGCTTCTCCACTCGGATCCCTTCTGGCTTCTGATTGGATGCGCTGGCTTGCCAGTCCGAATGATGAGCTCCGAGCTGCTTCTGCTTTTCAGCGTTTTTTTAATGAAACAAAAACTGCAGTTGTTTTTGTTTTAAAACCAGAATTCATGCGGGTATAACCCGCGGTTGTCGGATGCGGCTTTTAATGGGACTTGGTTGTGTATAGTTGGACATTATGGAATGTTTTCTGCTTCACGAAACGGGATAGTTACCTTTGGCAGCAAGGTAGGTGAAGTTTTAGGAAATGCTAGCCGGTAGCGATTGCTCTCCTTTCAAAATAAAACGTAGATCATGTGGGAAGTAGGGTTTAATTTGAGCGAGCTATATTTGTTTTGCTAGATAGATGGAAAATACATAATATAATTAATGTGGTGATTTAAGACATAATTCAAAGCGGCTCTTTGTGTTTAATTGTGGATTTCATTTTATTTTGAAAACCGCGGTAAGAAAAATAACCTCATCGCTGCTGGCTTGACTCTGTCCTATCCTGCTTCAGGATAATGCGGCTTAAGGAAGATTTACAATTTGAAAACACAAGGTGTGTGTTGTAGGTTGGCTCAAACAGCTTTAATGTGGTAGCTTTCAGTTTGCCGAGCAGTTAAAAGGTAAATAATCTCCCGGAAACACCTGGAAGAAGGTTTCTGTGATTGTTCTCCAGGATGTCAGAAATCAGCATGTATGGATGTGTCAGGGTCAAACTTTCTGCTTCATCAGCTTTCATTTTCTAGCTCTGAATCATTACAGGGATCATCTTCTTCCCTGTTCTGATTAAACACTTTGATAAAATGCCGGAGAATCAGATTAACATTCCAGGGAAAGTCAGGTCAGGTTGTGGAAAAACAGCAGGAGGAATAGATTTATTATGAACGACAGTTTCTAAAACATTCCTGCCCGAACACTTTCTAAACTGCCTTCAGGGTTTATTTGAAACACTTGTAAAAGTGAGTTAAATGATCATATTTTCCGATAATTGTCTCAGAACCCTAGAAAAAGTTGTTTGATGGAGTTAAACATGTCAGGCTTCTGTTGTAAACAGACAGCTATGAAGATAACCGATAGACTCCAGCTCTTCATTCTCTGACTGTTTTTAACTGCGTGTTTTCAACAATCTGACCTTTTCAAAAAAGAAATCCTACTGATTTTTGTACGTCGTGGCATTTCAGAGTCCCATACGCAGAGCCCTGCAAAAATATCCAACTCAACTTTTCACATTGTTTTCAGCTGCAGATAAAAACCAAAATAAATCAAACACCAAGTCATTTTGACTTGGCGTTTGATTTGGTCATGCATAGGATGTTATTGTAATGATAGAAATTAGGATATATCTGCTGGCTGCAGATTGGATCGGAAATAGTTTTCACCAAAGAGAATCTGTTATCAATCTTTGCATTCCTGCTGCTTATCTCAGAAAACGCAGCATACTCCTCTGAGCTCGGTAATGACCTCATTTCAGGAGATAAGAATTAAAGTGATTTTTAAAGCACAAAACAGCAGACTAGTAACAGCAGGAAGGAAAACAAAGAAATGTGGATGAATTATTGTTTTATTCAGTAAAAAAGGCTTTTTGAAACCAACCTAAAGCTGCACGAAACATTTTAAAATTAAGCCAACGTCAGGCCAGATCATGGAGAAACCAGTCAAATCAGGAAATTGATTTAGTGGCACCAGTCTGACTACATGAAGTAGGCTAAACGGTTTCAGCAGAAGAACTGCAGTAAATCCACATCTGAATGTTTTGTGGTGAAATAGGCCTGTCGCAATAACAAATAGATCAATTAATCTTAGGATAAATTAAAACACCTGAATTATTAATCATTTTTCTGTTTGATAAAAACTGGATGATAAAAGACTTGAGTCTGGTTCTCTGGTCTCAACTAAACCTTTTTTAAGGATAATTTTGTTTCCACAGACTTAATAATTAATTTTATTTGTTGTTTTTGTTATTTTGTTTATTTATTTGGATATTTAAAATGTTCATCTTTGTCTTAAAACAAAGATATTATCGTTTATCCCATTAAGCTCTGGGACAATTTAGCATTCAAAAAATTTTGTTACTGTGACAGGCCTAGTCAAAGTCTGGATGAGACATGTTGGTTTGGATACGTTTTTGTCATTGTTCCAGTCAAACATCAGGTTTTAAACGCAACAGTTTCATCTGCAGCTCTTACTCTTGAATAAGTAATCAACCCCTGACGCCCCTCTTCCTCTGGGCGCCCTGTGGCAGAGCCGAGCCGATCTGAGGTTCTGTGACAGACAGGAAATGGAAAAAGCTGGCAGTCGTTGGGGTCAGCCGCCGCAGATTAGTTCATCTCCTCCTCCAGTTGCTTTTTAATCTGTGCTGCAGGGTCTGCAGAGCTGCTGCAGACAATTGAATCAACCTGACCGTGGTGGGGGTGTGTGTGGTGGTGTGTGTGTGGTGGGGTGTGCGTGTGTGTGTGTGTGTGTGTGTGCGTGGGGGGGTGTGCGTGTGTGTGTTTTCCTGTTGAAAGGGCAGCGGATTTGCCCGCTCGTCACATGGCTTCCCAGACTCTCAGGGTCCGTTACGTAGCAACAGAACCTTCCATCCAGAACTTGTCAAAGTTCTCGTCTGAATTTACGTTTTGTCTTCAAATTGTTTGTTTTTCTTGGTTTTGTGTTTTGCAGACAGAAAATTCATCCTTGATTCTTTGTTTTCCTTCCTGTCGAGTCGGCATGGAGGAAGGTTGATTTGGTGTCTGTGTTGATGTGACTGGATGTTTTTGAGTGAAAACGCAGAAAAAACCCGACTCAGTTCGACCTGGATCGCAGGTCATTCACCACGCTTTAGTTTGTTTTTTAATCCAGGGCCGTTTGGAGTCTAATCTTGGGAAGAAATATGTTGTGATGGTGGTACAGTCTTAGTTTTTGAAGATTACATTTTTTGAAAGTCTGAATTTTTTTTCACCAGTATGCTCACTGTTAGGCCAACTCTATGATGAAATATTGGGGCCAATCTATAATTTATGTTTTTTAAATTACAATAATGATGACGTAATATTGTAAGAATACAAAAAAGTTGAAATAATGTGAGAATAAATTAATAATTTATTGCCTGACTGGCTTCAGCCACAAACGATCCGCGCTCTCTGGCTGCGGCGTTGCGCTTTATTGGCTGCTGATCCTGTGACTCGCTGCGGCTCCAGATGCTGACCGTCCTGCTGGACTCTGGAGGAGATCCGGCCAGTTTGTGTTGCTCTGTTTCTGATCCGATGGGTCCGTTTGGGCCGGTTTCTGGTCGGTAGCAGGTTAGCCGCTACCGGGAGCTCCTCTTCTGTCACACTGAACCAAACCAGCTCTGTTTCTGCTGGGCTGGACGACCTTCACCTCGCACAGGAAACCGTATAAAAGCCATTTCCTTCCTTTAATTACAGCAGCAGCAAGTGGAGCCTGTAGAAGATTTCATTGTGATGTTTTATAGCAGCTTGAGGAAGTTTGAAGAGCCAGAAGTTCAGTTCATAAAACCTGAAGCTGTTCTGACTCGAAGCGTCATTCTGGATGTGAATTCACTTCACTAAAATGTTTCTCATTTCTGTGTCAAATCATGAGTCTATTTTAATCTGTAAGGCATGAAACTGATTCTGTTGGGATTTCTGGCAGGTTTGGTTCTTCTGCAGACGCTTTGCACTGATTGGTTGATGAGGTGACTTTTATAAAGTTACACCAGCTTGTTCAAAACTATTTAGTTTTAAATATTTAAGTTGTTAGCATGCTACAACTTATATTGTTGTAGCATATAAGTTATGCTAACAACTTGCATATTGTAGCAAGTTGTTAGCATGCTACAATATGCTAACAACTTATATAAGAGCTATAAGTTAGCTCTTATATAATATAAGAGCTAACTAAATGTTTAGCTAGCTACTTATATATTAATCTACAAACAAAATGTTTAGCAAACTGTTTAGTTTGCTCCAATTTAAATATTTAGCTCCAAACTAAATATTTACTTAGTTAGCAAAGTAAACATTCAGTTTGAACCTAATTTTCATGCTTAGTTCAGATCAGAGAGGCTTTAAACAAGTTTCTGTTAGTCATTTGGAAAAAAGAAGTGAGATCTGACATTTGGAGAAAATGCCAAACTGTGGCAGGAAGTGAGGACAGTAAAGTTTAAGGTGACAGGCCCAATGGTTCCACGCTCTGATGGGTTGAAATAGTCCAGCAGTGCAGCTCAAATTCTCCAAAAAAATCAGTTTTGCTTCACAACCTTCTGAACTTTTTCCTTCCACTAGACTTTCCATTATTATGCATGAATTCAGCCTTCCTTTAGTCTTCAAAGTTTAGGCCATAAGAAATAAAAATAAATGTATTTATTTATAACTGAACATTTATTATCATAAATGAAATCACTTTTTTTTTATTTACCTAAATAGAGATTTACTTATTCTTTTTTTCAGTCCTTCACATCTGCTTCGTTTCTCCGTCAGCTGCATCCTTTCCCTGCAGCGATCAAATTACCCCCATCACCACACGCCGTCATCAGATTACTGTAATCTGGTCCGGCGTGCCGCTAACAGCTCACACACGCAGCCGACATTTACCCGCCGACATTTCTGTCCCTGAGAAGACGGTCATTACCAGAGACTCGTCTTCTATCGGCCGAGGGAAGCCATGTTTGTTTTTATAGCGCTGTTCAGCATCAAAATCTGAATAAAAGATGACATGATTCAGATTAAATCTTCGTTTTACAGCAGATTCAACATGTTTTATGTCTTTAGGAATGAAAGTTTTGGTGATTTTGCTGTCAGAATGATTCTGGTTCTGGTTCCCCTGCAGGTCATGAGTTCCCCTCAGAAGGACCCAGCGGAGATCAGCCTCACCTGCCCCACCCAGGCCTCGTCCTGCCCCACCGCCCCGCGCGCCCACCATGAGTAAGTGGGACCAGTCTGGTGCTCTGACTGGTGCTGGTCCAAAATGTTTCAGTCCAGGTTTTATTCTGTTCTGAGTTTTCACATGATTTCTCTTCAGCAGTGGAGTCTTATGCAGAGAAAGCTAATAGAAGCTGCTGGGTAGCCGGTTTAGAGTATTTATCACCGTTTTTCAGTTATTTATCTCTTGTGGAGAATTTTTATTTTATTCTGTACTAAGAACTCACTTTGGTTGAGACTCACTTTGCACTTTTTCTTGCTGGATCTCTGAACAGTTCTCAGGTTTAATTCTGGCTCTGAAGTTGATTCAGTGACCCAGTGGTTGCTGGTTCTGGTTGGTTTTAGTTGGTTCTGGTATTGATCAGTTTTCTGAGTGAAAATGTTTAGGAAAATGAAACTTGATAATGAAAAAAGACTTTTGTTCTCTGGGACAGAAACATTCATTCTTTCGTTCATTCGTTCGTTCAGTCGAATGAATGAATGAATACATTCATTTATTCTATAGGAATTGTTATCATATATTCATATTAAAACTAATTTCTCTGATAAGAACCAAAGTCTCTTGAAATTTGAGTTGAAGAGTTTCCTTTTGAAGCCGGACCAGAACTCGGTTGCATCCGGTTCTGATCCGGATCATCAGGTCTCAACGCAACGCTGCGTTGGAAACCCTTCACATGTTGTTCCTCCTTTTGCTCTTTTTAGTTTTTCAGTGTCATTTTT
Organism: Phalloptychus januarius; assembly: GCA_902982915.1. Taxonomy (NCBI): domain Eukaryota; kingdom Metazoa; phylum Chordata; class Actinopteri; order Cyprinodontiformes; family Poeciliidae; genus Phalloptychus; species Phalloptychus januarius. The sequence continues at coordinate 12,677,253 of CADWAE010000474.1, read as the reverse complement.
TTTATTCCGGTTGGTTTTGCATGTTACGATCTGGTTTTTCTTGTTTTGTTGCTCTGGTGCCATTATTTGAAAGTAGTCTGACAGGAAACAGGGTCATGAGAGGAGAGGAAGACATGCAGTAAATGTCATCAGGCCGGGAATCGAACCTGTGACTACTGACACTAAGGCCTCCATACATGCGTCGTGCTTTGCCCTGTGCCACCACAGCACCCGGTCCAGTTTCTCAGTGTTTCGCTCCAGGGCTGCAGCTCTGGGAGGGTCTGGTGCCTCTGACATCATCCTGCTGCTGCTGCTGCAGCTGTTACTGGAGCTGGTGCTGCTGCTGCTGCTGCTGTTGCTGGAGCTGGTGCTGCTGTTGCTGCTGTTGTTGCGGCTCATTCAGCCTCCGATGGTGGGAACATATGCTAAAACCGTCTGTGAAGGGCTGCAGCCCTCATCGCCTCCCTAAATCACGCTGCAAAGCCTGATGGGAATGCGACGGCAGCGGACTGAACTCTCCATTAGCTTCCTGCTCCTATTAAAGGGACAGTACTGTATGTTTTCCAGACACATGGCAGCCATTTTATAGAACAATTAAGTAATTATTGTTCTATAAAATGTTTACCTTCAGTTGTTATAAAATGCTACATATATCAAAGAAATGTAGCTTTGGATTTATCGCCTGTCTCTTTAAAAACTCCCGCTCTGCCTGAAGCTCCGCCTTCAGGAAGTCATCCCAACATGGCTCCTCTTTAGCATCCACTCCATGTGCTGCTAAGTCTTATAAAATCCACTCAGATTTTTGTTCAGAATTTGACATAATATAAGAAGGAACAGCGAGCGGCCATCTTGTTTTCTAGCGTGGATTCAATCTGTTTAGATTCTGTTTTTGTTGCTTTAATGTGATCTGAAGGAGCTCAGCAAGCAGCTGCAGATCTGAGGAAAGGTCTTTTATGTCCTCCATTATTCATCCCAACCTTTGATGGACTCGCCTGGAGACGGTTGACGATGTTGATACCCTGAGCTAATTACCTAAATTACCCCCCAGCAGCACAGAGAGGGGGAGCGCTGGCTCACTCTGCCGCTAACGAGACTCTTAACGAGGTTGGATCCGATTGGTCGGGGCTTCTATGTTTTTATGAGAATCATCAGAAGAGTAGAGGTTCATCTTAGAGCCGGTTCTGATTCTCTAATTCGAAAGTGAAAACTGATTTCTGTAAAATAAAAACTTAAAAATATGTGACATGAAATAAGTTGCTGCATAAACATTCAGTATGTGGTGTTTACACCTGGATTGGTTTCAGTTAGGCTGCAGTTTTCCTCCATTTTTCCTGCTGAACTGTTCAGCTATGAACAGATCTGGGCTTTGACTAGGCCATTGTAGAACTTCCACCTTGTTTTCTTCGAACCTTTTCTGCTCAGCTGTAGCTAAATGCTTCGGGTTGTTGTCCTGATGGAAAATAAATGTTCTCTGTCTGACATGATGCTGCCACCACCGTGCTTTACGGGGGGCATGGAGTGTTTGTCTGATGAACATGAAGCTCCATTTTGGTCTCATCAAACCAAAACTTTGTCATCTTTCTAAATAACAGCCTGAGAGAAGAGGAAGAGACGCTTCGGTATCGTTTTGTTGGTGTTATGTAGGGTAGAGCCAGTTCATACCAGTCTTAAATGCTTTTAAAACACATCAGAGAACACGAGTTCTTTAAAGATGAATCATGCACTTACTTTAAAAGTGCATGATTATACTTTCATATCACTGTATGAACTCAGTTAGTGAAGCTCTGTTGGTTATTCTGTCCAGAAAACAACCAGACTAAACCCAGGACTCCTTTCTGCTGATGGAAAAATGTCAGAATGAAGTTAGAAGTTGATCTCCAGTGTTGTAAATCATCTAATGTGACATTTTGAGGCGTTTCGTTCAGCAGGAGGAGGGTTTGGAGGTCAGATCCACCGATCCGTCCTTCACCTAAACTCACACCTTCCTCCCTGCCTGTCGAAGGGAGACGGATGTCAGCCGGTGCGTCTGGCTGCACTGGGCTGTAATTATATGGTGCTCAGCCTCATCTGGTCTCCATCTGCTCGACTCAGCCGCGCTGCGGCGCGCAGACCAAACGTTACGCCTTTCCACAAAAACCTGCAGCTCTGATTAAAAGCTAGAAAATACAGGAGTATCAGATTCAGTCAAAGTCTCAAGAAATATCAGCCTGTTAAGCAAAACCACTAATCCAACCCGAAATCTGGGCAATAATTACAGAACTACACTACAAGTGTTACAACACTAGAAAAAAAATAATAATCGGTATTTAGAAAACCATCATTTATAAAATCTAAAGGGTTAAAATTCCTTCATATAATGAAACAACAGACGGCTCCAGTTCCTTATGCAGACAAAACTAAACAACCAGAAAACATTCAACAATTGTTTAAAAGTAATTAGCAAATTTATAAGTTAATAAGTGAATCAGAGTTTATTATTCAAAACTATTAGAATAAAATTTGAGTCAAACTGTGGAATAATTTGAATATTGAACAAAATCCAAATATGAAAATGTTCAAATTCTCATAGAAACATATCAATATAATTACTGTTTATTGTTATTAGTGTTTGTGGGTGAAATTTAAAGAAATACTCACTGTTCATGTAATTAAAAATAAATAGATACTATATTGATAGGTTAATTAAATACAAGTTTAGTAATGTGTTTGGATTATGTGTGTAAAGTTTTGACTGCACAACCAACCAGAATGATGCAGTAAGTAGTTTCTGGATGGCAAATTGACACCAAAACAGTTGTCTTTTCCAGCAGCCATTGTACCAGCTGACGAAACTCTGGTTGCTAGGTAACGGCTCATTTTCCAGGCACCAGAAATCATGAACTTGTTGCCCCAAAACAGCAGTGTTTTTAAGAGTTTCTGTTGTTTTTAAGCTGTTTAGTCCCGGCTGGAAGAATAAAAACGTTCAAAATGTGAATTTAGTGTAATGGGTCCCTTTAAGGCCCCGGATGGTTTGCTTTGGCTGGTTAGTGGGGGTGTGCTGCTCTCAGCTGAGCCTTTTGTGTTTGTTGTGTTGGTAGATGTTGACTGAAGGGCCCAACATGTCCCTGCAGCTACTGCCATTCAGCATCCTACTCACTGCAGCTCCAAATAACTCCTCCACAGTTCCTCTCTAATAGCGCCGCTGCTAATGCATTTATGCAGCAGTGGTTGTTATGGCTGCCTCTTCATTTCCAAATTGCTCCCTGGTGTTTCCAGTTATTTTTGCTTTGTTTTTGTTTGCACGGCTGCACTCGGAGGCCTCCTCTGACACGTCTCAACCCAGAGTGACTCAAGTCTGCTTGTGAGGAAGGTTGGTAACTGTTGGGAAACATCTGAGGAAAGAGGCGGCTGCACCGGTCGGGCGGGTTCCTCCTGGATTTATCCCTTCCAGCGTTCCCTGCTGCCAATTTGAACTGGAATGAGGATTAGCTTAAAGGTTAAAGATCAGAGCTGATTTCCAACCAGATGACACATTGAAGCACACAGTAGCAACATCAGAGGGTTTATAACTGTTTTCCCAGCAGCAGCAGTAAACCTGTTTTTTGTGGTCGGTTTTCCGGAAACCGCCTTGTTTTGCTGGCTGTTTTATCAGCGTGGCACAGATTCCTCTGAAGCAGAAGCTGTGGAGATGTAATTCACTTACCGCAGAGCATAAACCTTCAGATTGATTATCTCTCCTCGGAGAGTTTCCTCCCATTCTTCTTTAAAGCCACACGACTCGGCAGCAATCTGAGAGGAATCTGTCCTCTGAAGCCTGAGCTTCTGCACAGCGGAAACCGCGAGCTGGTGATAGCAGAGCGGAACGAAGGCTAGCGGGTAAATACTTCTCCACACAGTGCCAGTTTGGTGTGGATAGATTATTTTACCCTTAATAAATTAAATCACATTTTGAAAAACATCTTATATTCGCTCAGGTTGTCTTTGTTCAATATGAAATGTGTTTAATCTCAAACATTCAAGTGAAAAATTGAAAAAATGTCTTATTATAATTACTCAAATGTGGGTGCCGCTAACTAGTTTCGCTAACGAGCTGCAGTGACGTCGTATTTAGCAGAAACTCATGCTAACACGCTAATTTAAATCATGTTGATTCCATTTTGTGTCAAGAACAAATGCTACAACATATCATATCGCCCCCTACAGGGGCAGGTTTGTCATTACACACCTGCGGTTTGTTTGGTGCAGTTGTTTCACTCAGAGTTTCAGTTTCATATTTGTTGAGTATTGCTAATTCTGTTCACAGTAATCAACAGCAGGGCTTCAGAAAAGAGAGATTGGGAAAAGAGGAAACAGGACAGCAGCGTCACCACCTTCAAAATAAGAGCATTAACAGGACTACAAACTTTACTCAACTGTTTATACAGCAGCTAATTGAATTACCGCTTTAGGAATTACCCAGAAAAAATAATTTAGGGGAAGCAAAGAGCGCTAAATGTTTCCAAAACTAGCTTAGCTATTAGCGGCCTAGCGGCTTAGCAGAAGTGTACCCACCACTGTAGTTGGTATTGCAGTTTTCTGAGGGTCAGAGTATTCCTTTTCTTATGTGACGTTTGAAGGCTGGAAGCTCCAGGTTCTGACCCAGTGTCTGAAGTGATACCAGCTGAGGAAAAATGCAGTTTTTCCAGCTTCAGTCTTTGGGTTGGAGGTCATACGATGTGCTAAAGGTGTGATGGTTTTACAGGAAGGAAGCTCTGCTGGACTTATCAGGGCAGCAGAAGGAAGCTGGTCCAGTGACCCCCAAGCCTGTGCCACCAAACCGAGGCGCCAAACCCTGAGATCCACGGCTAACATCATAATGAAGTCAGAAATGTTCCAGAGTTCAATGGAAGGGACTTAGAAACCAGAAGAGTCGGATCTCTGGAGGGATTTTGGCCAACTCCTCCGAACAGAAACTCCCTGAAACATTTAGTCTCTTTCGGTTCTGGCATTCAGCTCAAAGTTTAGTTTCCTTGACAGAAGCAGGTTTTGCAGCGGGTGCAATTTAGTTTATGTTTCACTTTGTTTGCATTTAGTGTTCTGGCTAAATCTCCACTCTGGGTTGTTACAGAAATCAGTTCAATTTAGAGCCGCAGCTGATGATTATTGTACTGATCAATTATTCTGACGATTAATCAAGTAATCAGATCAAAAAAAACATATTCTACTGATTTTTTTTATTTAATCATCTAAGCTTATTTGATATATTAGAAAAAAATAAGAAGATGCAAATAATTCAATTCAATCCCTTTTTCCAATAAGAAACATTTGATTTGCTCAGAAAGCAAAAATGGATTAAAAAAATGTCAAAAAAATCTTTTTATCAACCATTAAAATAATCTCACGTTGTTAGAAATTCTTGTCATTGTTTAATAAATTTGGTAACAGCAGCAAATTCTCCCCTAAACTGGTGAAATAACACAAACAGCAGTTTTATTTTTATCTCTTTAAGCAATTTAACATAAATATTTGCAAACGTTTATTGTTTTTATTTTAATTTCTGTACTCCGCTTGTTTGGGAATTTAGAAGCTTTTTAAGTGGAAAACGTTTAGATTCAGGATTTGTTTTTGTCAGAATCTGTTGAATGTTTAAATTGTCTCTACATGTGATGCAGTTTTTAAAGAAAGGAAGAGTGAAAGAAGCCTTTATTCTGCGCAGTTTTCCTGTAATGCTGAATGTCTGGATGCTTTCTGGCCTGAATTTGCTCTTTAATCTCTGTGTTTGCTACATTTCCAGTGTTAGTCTCGGTTTCAGTGTCCTGATAGGAACAAATGTGTTATCAGGCCATAAAAAGACAAAATCGAGCTTTTATTACAGCTGAAACTCCCTGCAGATTCAGGGGAAACAAACTGAAGATAATTTAGCAGCAAATGTTTGAATAAATAGCTGAAACTTTGCGGCAGATAATAAAAAACAGCTCAGATCGGAGCTGCAGCTTGTTTCCTTCTCCCTTCACACAAACAGAGACGCGTTTCCGTGCCGCGAGCCGTTCATGGTCGCTCTGTATTTAGTTGCCATGGTGAGCCGAGCGGCTCTGCCGGGTGTTTATCTGCTGTCCTCAGAAAGTTTGATCCATCCGTCCTCAGTGTGGAGACGTTGGACAAGCTGCGTCTTGTCGACCTGAAGCTGCTGTTGTAATTATTAGTCAGAGCGAGCTGGTTCTGAAAAACACCGGGAAGAGCAGGAACAACTCACTCTGAAATGAGCAGAATAATTAGAAACAGTCACTGACAGGACCGAGCACACAGCCCAGAGGAACTCCACAGCAGAACATTTAGGTTGGAAGAAGCCATTACTACATATATTACATAAAAAAGATTTTTAATTCAGAAATGATCCAAAATAAAATGCCATTGTGTTGAAATTTATTTATCAACCTAATGAAGTGAATTGTTATAATTCTGATCTTTTTTCCTTTTATATGTTCATTAAGACAATATTTTTATTTGTTTTAAAACTTCTACATTATATATGCTTTGCGTTTTTCTTTGTTTTTATTTTCACAGTTCTAGATTTATTAGTTCTGTATTGAATGAATGTGGCGACTTTTCAATGCTCAGTTATACCAAAGCGTGAAATAAAAAAGCTTTGAGCAGGAAGTGGCAGACAAACAGGAAGTGTGCCAGGCAGAACGGCGGAGCGGTACAGGAAGCGGGAAAGTCGGAGGGGAACGCCGACTCAGCGCTTCGGATAGCATTTAGCTTCCCTTCATTTAATGGACGTTATGAATGATGGCTGCTGAGCAGATTGGCTCGTTTTTCACCTCAGATATGATAGAAAATAAAGGGCAATGAAGTGAAACGTGATTGTTCTCGTAAAAGCTTCTCCATCCATTTCTCCTCAGGAGACTTTTATTTTGAAATCTGTTCATGTCATCGTCTGAGGAGTAATTAGGAGATACAATTAAGCAATAATAACAAATATTACATAAACTTAATTTAAAAAATTATATTTAATTCAGAAATGCTCCACGTAGAGTGCTGGACGCATATTCATGGAAGGTTTAGTGGAAGGAAAATATATGCCTGTAGGAACCTTGTCATCAACTCTTTTGAACACTGGGAAATCCCTCCAGGATTTCACGTTTTTCTTTGGGGTTTTTTTACTATCAAAATCCCGGGTTTTATGGAGCTACTTTAGGAATATTTGCAATATTTTTTACATATTGAAGAAAAACTTGAGCAGGCAGATATTCAACCTTTAAAGAACATAAATAGCTCGATTTTGTTACTGGCAATGTTGATAACGGACAGGATGGCTGAGACAGCAGTGTGGTAGAAGTAAGAAACAGTAAAAATCAAGACGTTGAAACTAGTAAACTAGTTTATACCTGAAGAGTCCTGGGTGGTTTTTAGATATCTGTGAATTGCCTCTGTGTTTATAACGTTGTTCCGGCTCTAATTTGATCCGGTTCCACTCACCTCCGTCATCCTGACCTCCAGCTGTAGATTAAAACACCGACGGATTCTCTCCTCTCGAAGAACTCGATCCATTTCGCCTCAGGAGGCCGGCCGCTCGCTCCGCTCACATCCAGACCTTCAGCTGATCCTCTGGAGATGCGGATCGATTGATTCTGCCTTGTGAGGCTTGAAAGAGACGGATAAAAATAGGTGTAGCTCCATGGTTCCCTCACATCCATCTTTTTGCCTACTTCGTGTTGACAGAAGGGTTCTGTTTAATTTTCTTGAATCAATTTACATGAAAAGATCAGTTTAATGAACAAATCCTGATGATGATGGCCGCTTCATGTTTGGTGGAAAACCTCCAGATATTCAGGTTGATTATTTTAGGAGCAGTAGGAATATTTCACTCACGATTTTATCCAAGATCAATTTTTAACCCAAATTAAAAATGATTTCTGTGTTGATCTATCTAACAGACTGAGCCGGTTAAATTGTTGCTGTTGTGTGCGTTTCTGTACCGTCTCCATGATGACCACACGGTGTGCCACGTAGTTACAAAGTGGATGCCGACAGAATGCGGGTTGGTTTTATTTATTTTTTTAAAATCAACTTTGAGACATTTTATACTTCGATTCTGAATCGTATTGAATGAAAGTCCTGACTGTTATGTGAGTCGACCACCAGGTGGCAGCAGAGGGACGTTTAGCCTGATCATAATCACAAATTTAGCTGGACGATAAATTGTTCCAGGGATGAACCAAAATATTCTGAGACCATTTTAAACAAATTCAACAATAATAATACATTATTAAAAACTTTAATTTTTTCAGAACATTTCACATCGGAACTGGAAAACAATTTAAAAATCTAAAATAAACAAACATGAATTATAAAAATCTAAAATTGCATTTAAAGAATAATAATCATTGAGCTTAGACAGGGAAAAGCAGCTCCTTCATACTGCCTGTCTATTAAAGGGAAGAATAACATTATTAAATGTTTTTTATTTTAATTGTGTGTGATTAATTGATTTATTGCTTAGTCTTGTTAACATCTTGGTTCCTATTGAACCGCCTAGAGAAAAATAGATTTATACCAGAAGGTTGATGATAACGTCACAAACAGTTTGCTCAAATGTTTGTGAATTCATCGTGAATGTTTCTGAAAATACGCGATAAATTCAAACTTATGAATTTATGAATCCTGCAGATTCCTGCTTTTTTAATTGGAAGTAAAATGAAACATTTTCTGGTTACTTCTGGTCAGTTATGTGATGCTTTCCCAAATGACACTAAAGCTTCTCGCTTTTGTGTTTGTAAAAATCTTCACCTCACTGAGTGGGGTCACAGCCTAGCAACGCCGGGTCGTAACCATAGCAACAGCAGCTGCAGAGAGTCCAGCCATCCAGTAATTGGGCTTTCTGTTGCACAGCCGGAGGAGACAAATATACTGACACTCTATCACAGAGCTGGGTGGGCGTGCGCGCGTGTGTGGGGGGGTGTGGGTGTGTGTGTGTGTGGTCACACTGAAAATGAGGCTGTTTGTCATGTTTGGATCATCTGAACGTTGTTTCTGCTGGGACCAGAAACGCCTCCTGCTGTTCCATCCGAGCTTTACTTTCTCCTTTTTTAAAAACATGAACACATTTTAGTGCAGTTTGTATGTCAACAAAAGGAACATTTTCAATTCAAAAAACAGTTTTGCTGTGAAAATGATTGAATAAATTAGACATTTGAAGTTTATAGTTTGTAAACCATTTTTTTAGGACACCAGGCACAGAAACAGGTCTGATATGAACCACTAATCCGCTCACAGTAATTCCCATTAGTCATAATTTCCATTCGTTGGTATTTATTGATACTTTTTATTGATCAAACAGTGGAGAAAATAGTAAAACTAACATTCCAGACAGACGGACAGTTTTGGGGGATATTAAACAAGATTAATAGGAATTTATCATAACAACAACGAATCAAAATCTTATCACGGTAAATGATAAACGATACGATAAATGATACGAAAAAAACCGTATTCAAATACATCTTCTAATTCATCTGTAGCAAAACTCACTTCTGCTAGAATAATGAGATATATTCAGAATTATTGGTATTTATTGAAACTTTTCATCAAACAAACAAGAGAATTGGAGAAGTAACAATCCCAAAAGTTTTAAATATTATTTGGAATAAATAATAAATTGTTCAATAAATAGCAATCTCTACATATTAAATATGATTTCAGCTGCAAAATAATTAAATATGATCTAATTAATCTCAGACTCATTTCTGCAAGAATAATGGGATCATAATATATTATTCCTATCCCATCATTTTATCATTTAAACATCATTAACTGGAATTCATCTTGACAACAATAAATCATTCTTATCTCGATAAATGATAAACCTTATGAGAAAAACATTATTTCATGATTTGATTATGATCAAATATAATCCTTTAATTCATCTGTACTGAGGCTCATTTCTGCAGTAATAATGAGATAAAAGCTCTGATTTCTGCAGAAACTCTAATGATGGAAAACTGGCAGCTTTTCCTGAGGCTCATTCCAGCAAAAACAGAAAATTTAACGGCTTTAATTTCATGGCTGCTGGATGAAAATGATCAGAGCAGCAGAAGCAGGAGACAGGATGGAGCGAGAAGGCGTTACCTGGGTGGCACAAATCATCTGTGCTCGCTCAGCCGTCTGCATTCTGCTCATGTTTCCGCTCCACAGCAGAAACGCGATGAGAGGAGAGGAGGGAAGAGCTGGAGGCTTGTTAATTAGGATCTGCAGGATGTGAAGAGCGGACCGAGGAGCCAGCTGCAGCGGGAAGTTCCACCGCTCAGGACCTTTTGATCTGCAGCATCCAGCCGGGGACGGAAAACAAGCCGGCGGAGGACGGCTCCGCTCCGGATCGCACGCGGCATGCCGAGGGCGCTGCGCCGCGGCGGCCGGCAGCGGAGAGGGCATCGCCGCGCTGCTACTTCCTGTCGCCCTGAGGCGCCGCTCAACGCAGGTGCAGCAGCATGACGGCCGGTTAGTGGAGGAAATACTGAAGACGCCACGACACCCAGGAAGCAGGAGCAGAGCCTTGATTTCACTGGAAACCAGCGTCCTGGAGGAGTCATGCTGCGGGCCAGCTGATGATCGATGAGGCTGAGGGGCGCCAGAGCCGCCGCCGCCTCATGGCTCCTCCCACTGGATAAGCATGCAGGTCCTGCAGATCGTCAAGGAGCTGGTGTCTCCATCCAGGCACCGGGCAGCCGCGCGATTTGGAGGTGTGTGCGCTGGGTTTTAATCAACTAACGGCTACAGTTTCCATTCGAGGCGCAGAAATAAAAAGATTTGTGAATCGATTCAGTAGATTTTAAGTGCAATAAATTTTACGTCTATTTGCGATTATCGCATTGAGCTTCCACTCAGCCACCGTTTGTAGATTTTATTTACCTTTTTTAATCAGACTAAATTTCTCTGTGGGTCACATAGAATGACTGAAATTATTTGTATTTCTGAATTGTTTTTTAGATTTCTTTTATTTTTTGTAACTTTGTTTTTTATGTTTAAACGTTTAATTTATGGTCAATTAAAACAGCAAAATTCTAAATTATTTCCACAATTTCGCAAAAAGGTTTTTATGCTTTGAGGTAGTTTCTGGATTTACCGAAATAGAAACACATTTTCCATCCACAGGTGACTCTGTGCCTTACCAGAGGCACCAGACTCCACGTTTTTTTAACGTGGTTTGTGCAGGTTTGTTTTCTCTGCTTCCTGTTTATTCACATCTGTTGTTGATGAAATGTGGCTCTGTGTCCTCTGTTCATTCGTCTTTTAATTCATTCATTTGAAAAGGTTAATTTCGGTGACGATTGGGTGAAACACGGCGGCTGTTTGTGGACTTGCTGGTTATCGGTTTCCCTCATCATTTATAAAAACCGTTTTGTTTTTCTCTGAATGAATCTCCGTATTAAAGTTTGTTTTTTTGAAAACAAAAGCTGGTTGCTGAAATCGTCCATGTCTTCTCTGTCCTCTGCTTCACCCCGGGACTCTTACAGAAATCTGTCCGTCTTGCTTTGTGTCTGTGGGGACAGACAGCTGTTGGTTTTTCTCCTCACTAACAGCTAAGTCCTTCTTTCATAACGTCTCTGAGATCCGTCGTCACCATCAGTGTTTTAAATTCAGAGCCTGGTCATCTGGCCAGATTTGACGGTGAAGTTAACCGTTTTGTGCTGCAGAGGTTGTCGCTCTGTGGTTTGTGTGAATGAATGAAGTGGACATGTCCCCCGGAGACGGCCGTGTTGCTGCAGGACGTGTCTCCATCTGGGTTGTGACGGTTTTGTGTTGCTGCTGCGTTTCTCTGGTGTCCGATAAATAATGGAGCTGCTGACGCTAACGGTTCGCTGGACCTCGACTCATCAAACCACATGATCCCAAAACGACTTTTACAGCTGATTATTTATCCTAAATGTCATTTACTGGGTTTATTGATGAAAAATGCATTTATGACCATTAATTTCACACAGAGGGATGTTTTTACAGCTTTTACTTCTGCTAACGGTGATAATTTAGCTAATAAAAACTCAAATCAACTTCTCAAGTTATTTAAATTTAGTTTTTTCTCTTTGCATTTACAAATAAAAATGTTAAAAGGTGAGGAAGTGAATTTATCGATACTCGGCAGACATTTGTCTTCTTGCCACTTGTAAGCCTGTTGCAATAATCAATAAATGAATTAACAGAACAAATTAAAAACAGCTTGATCATTTCTGTTGGCGTAATTTTTTTTACTCATGTTTCTCTTTCTACCAAAGACTAGATGAACAATTTAGAGTTAATTTGATCTATTTTATTTTTTGTTTTCATTTATTTTTGATATTTAAAATGTCTTCCAAGCTCCAGTTTGTCTGAAATGAAAGTTTAATTATTATTACATTATTACCACGTAATAATCTCAAAATGATAATGTTACCATTTATCACAACAATGTTTGGCACAGTTTATCATCCACCATCATTTTTTATCGTGACAGGATGTAAAGTTTGGGTGTTTGGAGTTCTGATCTGTGCAGCTCCTCCAGAGTCACCGTGATGGGGCTGGTCGGATCTCTGGATGTTGTTTTGTAGAGTTGAGAAATGAGTGTGCGGCTGCTGGGAGCACGCCTTGTTTCTGAACAATCCCTGTTGGAGGCTTATGCTGCTTAGAGGAGCTCAGCCTCATTAACTCCACCTGGACTTAGGATCAGGAGATCCAGCAGAGGATCAGGAGATCCAGCAGAGGATCAGGCTGCAGCACAAACGCAGTTATTTGCTAGAAAGCAGATGGATTTTAAATGTCATGTCACCTAAATTGATTAGATCAATAAAATAATGCCTGACTTTTTATGTTTTCCATCAAAACAGATAGTTCTGTTTTAATTTGGGACAGAAATGCTCTGACCTGAATTTCAGACTGAAATATCACAAAGTGGATCTGAATATCTTATAAAAATTAGGTTAAGACACAGGAAGTTTGATTTTGACTTCAATAAAGTGGCAGCTGAAAGCATGTGATAAATAACTTTACTGCAGCATTTTTTGGGTTTTGATCCTAAATAAACAGGAAATGGCTTTAAATGACCCAGAACTTTAAAAAGCTCCAGAACTGCAGAGATGTTGACTCAGGAGATAAACCCATCGCTTCGTTTCTGGGGTCTGGACTCCTCCTCGTTGAACATTTTGATAGTTTTTGGATGTTTCATCATTGTTTTATGTGTAAAATTTGGATTATTCTGGTCTCTGCAAATCCTCTTGTTTTCTGCATTTTTCCGCAGCATTCGGACAGAACCGAGCTTGGAGTATTTATTGACTGCAGCAGCGTTTTCATGGTGTGTTGTGCTCCATCTCTGGGCGCTAAGCGAGTTAGCAATGAAATATGGATGCTGGTCAGGAACAGTGGAAACCCTGCAGGTGTTGTGGTGAAGCCGCCTGCTGACATCTCTGCTCAGCTTGTCTGTTGTTCCTTAAGGCCAGAGCTGCTGTTTATTCTCCAACGACTGCTTTTGTATTTATATTGATCCCTGTTTACTCCTGACTTATTAAATTATGCATCAGATGCCTGCAGATCATGAAACATCACACAAAGCCTCCGTCAATATTTTGCTTCTCAGCTTATTGCAAACGCAGCAGCTTATGGGGGCCATTTGCAAAGTTTCGGTTGAAGATTAACAGCAATAATTTGGATTATTTAACCTGTTAGGAGAGAAAAGATGGTTGTTACATTTTACAAGTTATTATTTCATCATGTTATTTATTAATTTATAAATAAACCAAAGTTAGCGACCTAACTATTTAGCAGCAAACTAGATATTTAGCTCTGAGCTACATACGTAGTTAATCATTTAGCTAGCTTAGAGCTAATTATTTATTTTGGTGCCAAATATTCAGCTTGCTAGCTAAATGTATTACACTGAGTTAGTTTAGCTTCCTAATTATATCCTTAGCTTCCAACTAACTAAATATTTGGTTTGACGCAAGACACTTAGCTAGCGCGATACATTTTGAATATATAACATGGTGAAAATATGACTTTGTTTTTTGTCATGTTTTTGTCTGAAAATAGTTGCCCAAATTATTGCTGTTAAATTTTGAGTGTGTAACTTTCCACACTGCAGCCGATAGCAACTACTCTGAGCAACCTGCCCTTGTTTAAGTGACCTTAAGTGACCTTTGGGCAACAACAGCTTGTGGCCTTGTCACTGCGTGGGCGAAGAACGAGGCTTCAGCCCATCTGATGCCTCCTGGGTCCAGACACTCAAACTGCTCCGTCTCCCAGCGAGAGGCTGAAGAGCTTAAATGAAACATTTTTATTCTGTGCTTGAAGTCATTAAATCGTATTTAGTTTCTGTAGCAGAGAATCTCTGGCCTGTTTCAACTTCCTGTTTCCTGTCAGTGACCAGAATTATAACATTAATGCTCAAATGACACCAACATTAGCTGAGCTGCTTTTCCTGCCAAAAACAAGAAGAAATAATTGACAGCTGAGAGGAAATTGATCTGTTTACTGCAGAGAAACGGTGAAAGTTTTTATTTCTGTTCTATAATAAATGGAGATTAAAGCTGATTTTGTTGAACATAAACAGATAAAATGCTATTTTCTCCTAAAATCTGAACACTAATAATTCCTCTGCATTTAGCTTCTTTAATAATAAATAACTGCGTAAATCCCCTTTAATATGTTTTCCACAGTCGTTTTAAAATATTTATGTGAACCATCGCTTTAGTTTCCAGTGATTACTTTCTGAATATTTTAATAAATAAATTCAAAAAGAGCCATTTGTTTTAAAAACTGGAAACAATTGAGTACAGATAATTAAAATAAAAATTAAATTTAAAAAAGATTAAAAAAAAAAAAAAAAAAATGGGGAAAAAATGGTTAAATGAAAATTTGCAGATTGTGCCAATGTTTTTATATATATATATATATATATACATATTCTTATATAATATATAAGACCGAGGACTCTTCCATCGATATAAAGGAAATGTTTACTTTAAACAATCTTGCTGAAAAGTTACTTTTAAGTTGGACCAAAAATATTTTAATTCAATCCGATTCTTTTCGGATCGGAATCAGCCGATACTAAACAGATATTGGTATCGAATGTGGAAAAAGTGAATCTGTGCAGTTTCTGCAGCAAAATGTAAATTTTTAATCTTTTTAAAGTAATTTTTAGCAGCAGGATCAGGGATATTTGCACCGGCCGGCTATCATCTGGTCCTGGATCAGTTCAGAGGGATCCGCTGCTCTGATGCAGCTCAGATTAGAGCAGAACTCCCTCCTTCTCTCAGATCTGTGAAACGCCTCATCACGCCCGCCTCATAACGAGGTTTTAACGGCAGCTCTTCATCATGCAGCTGTCATCATTAGGGAAAAAAAAGAAGCAAAACAGAAAAGTTTCTGGGTGTTTTTATCTGGGAGCTGATAAATCTCCAGTCCGGTTCTGCGTGGTTCTGAAAGCGGCTCGTTGTGGTGTGCAGTGGGAGTGGGGGGGAATGCAGCGAGTGGGAGCGACTCTGAAACAGCAGCATTGTGACAGCAGCGGCTCTGATCTCACTTCTCTCTGCCCCGTGTTGCTGCTGCTTCCTCCCTTTGTGCCGGAGCGGCGTTCAGCGCCGATGGCGTGAGGCGGCTCGTGTTTCTGACGCTGCAGAACCGGACCGATGCGGGCCAAGGCTCGTCTGGACGACCTGCTGGATGACTTTAAAGGAGGTAACGCCTGAGGAGCTCCAGGGCATTCCTGCAGGGTCAAAGTTCATCATCTGTCTGATAGGATGTTTGATATTCTGCTTTTAAATGAGGCTCATTGTGTAGATCTTATCTCAACTGACCTTAACTTGCAGATTTAGAAACTTTTGCATGTGTGAATGATACATTTAAATGCTATGTTGTGCTGCTGTGGCGCGATGTGTTCACACTTCACCTTCAGATGTAAAACTCTGGTGACAGAATGCAGATCATGAGGAAGCGTGAAAGCTGACAGTTTCTGGATCAGATTTAATCCTGCTGAAATTAGAGTTTTAATCCCAATAAAAGAGACTAGATCTTCTCTCATGGTTGCTGGAAAGTTTTGGAAAAGTTCCTCAGGAAATCAGGTGGATTGTTATTTTAATTCCTTGTTGTTTGAGATGATGGTAGAAACTAGTGGTGGGACTTATTTACTGTATCACGATTCAATTCAAAACAATTATTTCTGCTTTTATGGTGTGCAAAGGAGCAAAAGTATCGACTCCAGTCTGATGTGCAAGTCGAAATGACAAATGGAGACATTGAAAAGTATTTGCATTCTCCATTTTGTTATGAAGCTGTCACAGAGAGAGCGCCATCTTTCTGCAAACAGCCTCCTCCGTGGTTGAAATGTCCTTGCACGAGTTTTTAGCCATTTGAGAGGCTTTGTTAGTTATTTATTGAAGAATCTTAACAATGTCCCGTATTCATGGAGGAAGCGGACTGTCCGAGCGGAGTTCTGCATGAAACATGGCAACAAACTTCTGACCAATCACAGCGAACGGTGTGACGTATGTTAGCTCTGCTGTAGCTTAGCGCCGTTCATTTATGATGTTTACGAAGTAATCTTTGTTTTCACCGATATGAGCTCGGTTAAGCTCTTCAACATCATTCTTCTTGGATTCATCTAAAAACTAAAATAAGTCCAAATGTTTGAATGGTTGAATCTCTCTTTCTTTGTAGCTTTCGCTCTATTGTGGTGCTTTATGCGCATGCGTGCGTTCCGTCACTGGTTGCGTGGTGACGTCCTGGCGCCCCGCGTAGTTACGCAACAGAGGCCGACAGGCAGCAGATTTCTTATTTTTATGCTTTAAATCGATTTTGGGGTGTTTTAAATTGATTCTGAGACCCATATGTTTTAATGTGAATTGATTTGTTGGCGCTTCCCCAGTGGGAACGGAGATCCACCGTCATCACTGCATGCGCATCTAGAAACCTCCTGCTACATTTCCCCTGATTTTTACTACAAAACGTCAAAAAATATTTTTGTCGTTTAAAAATATTGTAGTGTTAAAATGTTTTGGTTTTTCTGAAATTTCAGAAACAGTGACTAAAGCATAATTTCTGCAAATCTGAACCTCGATTTGCAGAAATTCGAACCTGGTTGGTTTGCCTCTGAAAGCATCAATCATGTTTTATTTCCTGCTGTTATTCTGCTGTACATTTGTCTCATTTTATTTCCAGTTTGAAATATATTCCCTGTAAAGACCAAATTATACCAGGTTGTGTAAAATGACAAAATCAAAGTGCTGCTCAGTCTAGTTGCATGTTATATTTCATTCAAATTCTGCGTAGCACCAATATATCTGACCTGCTGGAGGGATTTCTCATCGTTTACTTTTAGTCACTGAGCATCTCAGACGTTATGATGAAAGAAGCAAAGAATAGGAAATATCTGGTTAATTTTGACCAATAATAATCCCAGATATCCTGCTGTCTGGTTTCTCTGTCTGGAGTTTGGAAGGTTGACGTTTTAAAAGTCAAATAAGCTTAACACTGTTTTATTCCATGTTTCTGATCAAATGGAAACAACTATAGATTAGCTTTTGCAGAGTTCAGATTAACAGAAAACTAATTAATATGTTCAGTTTGAATCATCCAGTCAAATGGTTCTAAAACACAAACCTCCAAGAAACAGGTTTTTGTTAAATACATTAAAGTTGACATATTGATTGAAGGTTATCTGGACAGAGTTGACTTTCACCAGAGGTTCACTTTTGAAAACTCGTTTTATGCGATTTTTGTGTTACTTTAAAACTTAAGAGAAGAGATACTGTTTCTGAATTTATCTTGCAGCTCTGGCAGTTAAAGGCCTCCGTATCTCTAGGTGTGTTTAGTTTTTTCAGCCTTAAATTTAATTCAAGGTGGCAGAAAAGCTGCAGATTCTCTGCATTAATAAATCGTTCCCGGAAGCAGCCGAAGCTTTGTTGGGTTGATTCATCCGACCCGTTTCGGTTCTGCAGAAAGCGGGTCGTGTTCTGAAAGTTCTGAATGGTCTGTGTGGAGGTCCGAGGTCCAAACCAGGCGCCGTTACAACCGCTTTATTTAAAATGTCACGCTGCCACAAACGCAGAAGCAGAACCGAAACGCTTCGGCTTGCAAGTTAAACTCATCCGGGTCCGGTTTTAGTTTTTAACAACTAAAGGTTCTGACTGGACTGGCTGGTCTGAACCGGCCAGTCCAGCTGTCTGGACGGGTCGTTACTACAGCAGCCGACGGTGGAGGTTCTGAAGAACCGAGCCGCTGCTTCAGGTGACGTTTACCTGGTGATGGTTGAGAGGAAGTGTGAGAACTTCCTCTCTGTGGACGGTTCCAGTTCCGCTTCAGGAGGAACCAGAACCCGACTCACGGGTTGAAGCTGCAGAACTTCTGGATCGACCCGTCTGATGGAGCTCGATCCAGATCACTTACAGCTGTGACCTCTGACCTCTGGAGATAATCCGGTTGCATCAGTGTGAGTCGTTAAAGCGATGCTTCAGATTCACTTTATTTTGGTAAATTGGCAACATTACAAGAATGAAAACAAGGTTGATACGTATATTTCTATCATTTTACATTTTAAGCCTCTATTAAACAATATGTTTGCAGCTCACATTTTTTGTTTCTGCAGGACGTTTTGCAAATTTTTCAGGATGAATCAAAGAAAAATCAGTGAAATTATTGACCATGTTTTCATTTTTTCATGCTGAAGGGATTTGTTTCCTGTTTCGGCTTAGAGGCTGAACCTCAGAGTATCAGCCCCTCTGGGAAACATTTCATTATTATTCATCAGATGAAACATCCTGAAAACTTATTTAAACATGGCTGTAAAAAAAAATCCAGTCTGGTCGTCATGGGAACCACCAGGCCTCCAGGGCTGGGAATCCCAAAAGAAGAAGAAGAAAAAACTTCACTGTATTTGTTTGTTTGCCCCCGACCGTTTCTCTCTCTCTCTCCCCCCCCCCCCCCCCCCCCCCCAAACACACACACACCCCCACACACACACACACACACCATCCTGTCATAAAAATGCCAGCCGGCTCAATGAGGAGCATGTTTGTTTCCTCCCGCTGGACCCCGGAGACCCGGACAGGAAGTCAGAGAGCAACTCGAATAAAAGTCCTCCAAAACGGGTCGGAGGACCAGAACCGGAGCCAGTTTGTTCGAGCCAGTCCAGTTAGAGGAACCAGTGGTCCAGTAAGATCAGAACCGGGCTCAGAGAAAAGATCAGAAATAAGCCTGTCGCAATCAGCAATTAAAGGCATTATAAAATAAAATGAGCGGGAAAGTTTTCATTCTGATGATTAATGTTATTTTGACAGGAAATTTTAATTACAGATTTGTAATCCATTTTATTTATGCTTCTGGTTGTGCTTGGCTTTTATTTATTGTTTATGATTGTTGGGTTTTATATTGGATGTTTAAAATGTCTCCCAGTTCCAGAAGGTTCTTTATTAAATTAAAGTTTATTGGTCTGTGAGAGAACAAACTTCCCTTATTATGTCACAAAACACAATATCATCGTTTAAAGCAGAAATTACTGGAGCAATTTATCATGACAATTCGAGACGAAACATAAAAGTTTCATCCGTCCATCTGTCCTCAGTTGATATTAATTCTTTTGATCTGATCAGGATCTTAATGTTTCTCTGGTGTCTAAATAACAGATTCTCCTGATGTGAGCAATTAAACCGTGAAGGTTTTGATTTTTCCGTCGTCTCGCTGCAGGAAGCCGTGATTTATCCTCGGCCTCCATTACCGCGCAGCTTCATCATAAACACAACATCCTCCGTGTTTAGCGCCGCGCCGATCAGAAAGTGCTTGAGAAACCCTGAGCTGCTGGTCGGGCCGACTCTCTGTGGCCGAGACGGGAAAACGATCCGATGTCTGAACGTCTGGCTTCAGCAGATTTCATTTCTATTAAACACTTAAACCTGATTTTTATTTTCACTTCTTCTCTGTAAAAGTTTCGTAGAGTTGGACCGATCCGATATCGATATCTGTATCGGTCCCGGTTCTGTGTCCAAACATCCTTTCTGTCGGTTGTATGAGAAGTTCATGCTCCTAGTAATTTTTTTGTGTGTTGGAGTACTTTGTTCTCGTTTTACTACAACTTTATTCTTGCAATGAAAAAAGAATAAAAATATCCTGACTGGTATATTTTGTTTGTAGATCTTGATCTGAACCTGCAGACCTCTTAGATGTATAAACTGTTTTTCTGGACTATAATTTATCTCTTATTTTCTCTTTGTCTGCAGGTTCTGATAGCGATCAGGATGCGGCGGTGAAACTGGATCGGGAACGGGCTGAAATCGTCGCCAAATATGACAAGGTAACGGCTGAACTCCCTCTGCAGCTCCAGCTGCTGCATTTCTGTCTCAAGCTTCGTAAAAACCCTGCGGTCGGCGCCGCCGTAAATCTGGGCCTTATGGCCTGTAAAACACGATAATAACAGCAGGCGTTTCACAGGATGCGCCGCCGCTCACATGGCTGTAAAATCAGAGTTTCAGAGTCGGCGGCCCCAGATGAGGCTTGGCTGATTGAAACGGAGCGCGGAAAACGATCAGAGTGAGACCTCCCGACTGGAGCAGAGAGCTGACCAATCACTGAACTGAACTGAGCTTTTAAAAAGAGAAATTTGTGTTTTAGTTAAAGAAAATAGTTAATTGGAATGAAATAAAATGTAATTAAAAAGTTTCTTCTGCAGAATTCACAATAAATCCAGAATCAAATTTTATTATTTCTTTTTTAAAAACATATTACAATATCAAATCATCCATTGATTCGTTTATTCTGTCCATCAGCAGTCAAGAGTCCATGATGGAGATCAGAGTTAAAGTTTTTGATCCACATTAGATCGGATCAGTGATCTTTGTTGCGTTTCCCCAGCTGGGATCCCTCTGAGTTAAAACTTGACTCACTCAGAACCTGGTCAGCCCCGAGCTCACCAAGAACCAGACTAACAGAAATAATTCCTGTCAGGTTTTGTCCTCTTGTGACGCACATGTGGCGGCTTGTGGTGGAAGGAAGGCTTCATGAGTTTCGTTATTTATATAAAACCGTGACTTTCTGCTGAGCCAGCAATGAAAATGTTGGCAGGGCAAACCGAGATAAATTTTTAGATATTTCACCTCAACATCTGGTCGTCACTCTGAGATGTGGAGGCTCAACCTGATGCTTTAAGCTCTGCAGAACGTCGGCTACAACATTGTTCCTGAGTATCTGTAGTAACAGTAAATACAGAAACTATCGACACCCGCTTCAACAAAGTATTTACTCAAACTCAAATACCTCGTTTTCCCCCTGTTATGGGCGAGAAGACGACCCTGAGCTTTCCCCCGAGCTGACCATCTAAGTTTGTGGTGATTTCAACATGAAAAATTTAGTCATAGTTTAGTATGACGCCGGAATGAAAATTTAGTCATATTATTGCGAAACATGAAATTTAGCATGTAGTATGTCAGCATGAAATTTAGTCCGTTTACTGTACATAAAAATTTAAAACATGATGATTTAGTCATAATATGGAAACATGAAATTAGTTTGTATTCGCAACATGAAGAATTGTCATAGTTTAGTATGTGAACATGAAAAATTTACATTAGTGCGAACATGAATTCATATTTAAGCGAATGAAAATTGTCATGTTTAGTATGACGTAAATAAAATTTAATAGTTAGTATAACAAACATGAAAATTTAGTCATAGGTTATTCATGAAATTTTATGTTTAGAGGAAACATGAAAATTTCTATTGCGCAAACATGAATTCATAATTAGTATTTAACATAATTGTCATAGTTTGTATGTAACAGAAATTAGTCTAGTTTAGTATGCGAAAGAAATTTAGTCTAGTTTAGTATTCGAAACGAAATTTCATTTTAGTATGTCCGAAAACATGAAAATTTATCATAGTTTAGTATGACGGGAAAACATGAAATTTAGTCATAGTTTAGTATAATGCATGACTAAATTTTTCATGTTTTCGACGTCATACTTTCTTCATGTCATAATATTTTCAAAATAATATGACATTTTTTGACTAAATTCTTCAAATTTTTGCTGTCAGTTTTATGATGTTCATTCCAACATCGTTTTCTAATAATGTATTTGGACAGATTTAATGACACAGTTTGTAGTGAGTCTAAAAGTTACTCACAAAAGACAATCATTACCTTTAATAACATATAGAATAGCATAATTAATATTACAATCGTAAATTATTGGTCTGATCTTGTTTATGTTGACTTCATTATGACAATATCATATTAACCCAAATAGAACATTTTAATGTTGACATTATTCTCACAGCCTTCATAAATGTCCTGACTGCTGTTCTGCAGGATTCATGTCCACTTATTCACTGGTCCTCTGATGAACCCATGCATTTAATAGTTGGAGCATAGCAGCTCTACAGGACTTAAGCAGAAGAAATATGGTATATCTGATACTTTCAAAATAAAAAAATGTAATCTATAGTGATTTCCTCATCAACATATTTGACATTAATTGCATGCATTTCAATTCAAACCAATAAAGTTTAGCTTTTTATTCTAATTAGTATAATGTTTTCTAAGGCAATCCAGCAGATTCCATCAGTAGCAAAACTCCTCCAGAAGGTTTCATCCCTGAAGAGAAAAAAAATAAAATTTTTCAATTTGCAGCATATTATGCAAAATGTGTGATTTAAAATGTCTTCAGCAGGAACCTTTTGTTCTCATTTCTCATACACCGGCAAATCTGATCACAAGCTGCTCCTATAGCAGGTTCATTTCTGCTTCAATCGACCTGATTCTTGTGCTAAAAGGAGTTAACCTAGCGGCAGAAGAGTAGCACTACTTCAACATATCTTTACTCAAGTAAAAATTAAAAAGTATTTGGTAAAAATTCTACTAAAATACTGAGCAACTGATCAAATTGTCAATGATTTCATATTTGAAATTTTTGGTATTTTAAGGACCAAAATGATAATTTATAAAAATAAAAATAAATCAGGAAAAACAAAATGTGTCAAAATCAGTTTCAGTGGGTAGAAAACTCAGAAATTTACTCAAGTAAGACTGGAGATACTGCAGAATAAAGTTACTCCAGTAAATGTATCTAGTTACTACCCAACTCTGCCCATCAGTGAAGCTAAACATGTTGCTAACGCTAATGTTAGCATGTTCATTTCTAAAGACGACTTCCTGAACTTCCTGCTCCAGTCTGATGGTTGAACAACAGAGTAAAGATTATACATGTCTTTGTTTTTGAGCTCATATTTATATTTAGTCAATAATTTAGCAGCAAAACTGGTTTTTGAATTGAAAGTGTTGCTGTATTAACAGCCTGTTCCAGGTTCTGATGATTGTTTTCCTGTTCTGCAGGGTAAAGAGGCCACCGTGGAGCCCTGGGAGGACACCAACTTCCACCTCTACAAAGTCATCGACCGTTTCGGATTTGTCCAGTAAGAGCCCCTCCCCCCCGCTGTGTTTGGGTTAGTCCGGTCCACAGCAGCTCAGAGTGTCTGTGGTTTCTGCTCCTCATAAACAGCACAGTGTTGGAGTTTTATATATAGGCTGGCGCACGCTGGCAGGAAACGTTCTGGTTAGCCGTAATCACAGTGCAGCAGTGTTGGGACAGAGCGCCGCGATCCAGAGAAGGACAGGAGAGAAGAAGAAGAAACTCAGAGTTACAGACAAACCTGAGGAGGAAAACGATGAAGGCTGGAGAAGCTGCTCATTATAGAACATCATTTTTCCTCTAAATGTTTTTAAAAGACACATTTTATGTAGTAAAGATGATTCACTGTTTATCAGAATCTCAACATTAATAAAACTTTTTGCCTCGCCCCAAAAACAATTTACCAAATATCTTTGGTCTGGTTTCTAGTCCAAACGTGTTGGAATATCAGAAATAAAGCAAAGTATAAGTAACTTTTCAGCAAGACATACTAGCTTATAGGTCAAAAATCCTTAAAATTGATGTTTTTTATTGATTTACTCAATTTTCTCTGGCAGATCTTTTCACTTATAACATGGACAAAATATCTTGTTAGAAGTGATTTCCTAAGTACTTTGTCTTTGTCTGATTTCAAATTACTGAGATATTTGCACCAACACAAAAACACAACTTACCAAATATTTATGGTCTAGTTTCTGGTCCAAACATGTTGGCACACTTTAAATAAGACCAAATGGATTCACAAGCAACTATTCAGCAACATGTAGCAGCTTGTGTTAACTCAGTAATTTATTCATTTAAATTTTAGAACGTCCTCGTTCCAGTAGCACTAATACTTTCTAATTAATTAAATTAAGGAATTGCTGACTTTAAATAGTCTCCCTTCATCTTGCTGAAGTTACTTATAATTTTGTCTGACGTCCAGGGCGCCGACATGTTTGCATAATAAACCATAGAAAAAATACTAAATACTTTGTTTTTACAGTGCAGCCTGATCAGCTGATCATTTGCAGAATCTAAATAATCTCAAAAGGAGAAAATAATGGGGACGATTGATGACTGGACACAAGGCGGGGCTGATATAAAAGGCTGTGGCTGAATCAGCTGCATCAAAGCATATTCATAGAAAGTTGAGTGGAAGGAAAAAGTGCACCCGCAACAGGGATAACTGCAGAATCCATTCAGGGATTTAATGGATTCGGATTATTAAAAGCTGATCCAGACCAGGAGCTTCTACTGAGGAGAACCAGATCCGGACTGTTGCTTAGCGGTCCAAACTCTGGGGACCAGAATCAACGTCACTGGAAGTCCAGAGTGACGTTTCCAGTCGGTGATGATCTGCTGGTTCTGCAGACCAGAACAAAACTGAGTTTTCAGACACTTGGAGTTAAAACCTGAACTGTTCTTCATTCGGTTCTGGAAACAAAATGCTGCCTCTCCGTCTTGATCTGGGCGGAAACTCACACAGATTAAAGGTCCGATCTGTTATTTCCTGTTTGTCTGATTCAAATGGCGTCACCATGGAAACGCCTGCTTATTATTTCTGTTTGCTGTGTCCACAGTGAGAACGAACTGCCGTCATACGACTCGCTGGAGGAGAAGGTTGGTGACGCCTTTAGAGCTTCATCCTCACATTTACAGAACCAAACAGTTTCCTGTTGCTTTAGCAGCCGAGTGAAAGCAGCAGGTTGTTTTTATGAGTCATTAAAGCTGAAATGTTTAAAGGTTTTCATCAGAAAAGCAGTTTGTCTCTGTTAGACGTGATTCTCGTCTCGCCTGTTTCACAGCAAAAGCACCTGGAGGTGGAGCGGACCGCCAAGT
This sequence comes from Phalloptychus januarius, assembly GCA_902982915.1. Taxonomy (NCBI): domain Eukaryota; kingdom Metazoa; phylum Chordata; class Actinopteri; order Cyprinodontiformes; family Poeciliidae; genus Phalloptychus; species Phalloptychus januarius. Next base: position 12,652,075 of record CADWAE010000474.1, on the reverse strand, counting down.
GGCTGAAGATGCTGAAGAGCTGGGAGAAATACAAGAACAGTGAGAAGGTGGTTCCGTCCGTTTGGGTCTCAGGCTTGTCTGGTCGGGTTCTACTGGTCCAACAACCAAACAGTTCTGGTCCCAGTAACAGCTAGGAAGATAAAAATGCAATGAACTGTTTAAAGTATGAGCTGGTGGATGGATCCAGTATTCATTGTTGAACCAGCACCGGTTCTGTTTATTCTGTAAAAACAGGATCTGTTCAGGGACAGTTTGCTCTGGTTTCCAGCTTCCTCTCTGAAAAAACAAGTAGTTTTAGTCTAATTTATAGTGTAAACATGAAATTTGCTCTAGAAAAATAGGAATGTAAGAAAACTGACTTGCAAGTAACTTTTCAGCAAAATAAGAGCTTATTTTAAATCAGTAATTAATATTATTTAATTTCTTAAATATAAGTTCACTGGCAGATTATTTCACTTATAACATGGGAAAATGTCTTGTAATTAATCAGTATTAAGGATTAATTTACTTTGAACAAGCTTCTACATTTTGCTGAAACTTAGCTGTAAAATAAAAACATTTTGTTTTTATAGTGCAGAAACCGTCCTAAATGTGTTTCTGTGGATTTCTGGTGAATCAGCATTTCTCTAAAAGCTGCTGAGTTGCTCGCTGCATTAATTGGAGCAAACATGTAGCGAAGGCAGCGACTCTCTGGCTGCTTTGAGTTTCCATCTAATTGGTCTGAACTCCTCCGTCTCTCTCCTTCCTGCTGGCTGTCGCTCGTCAGAGCAGGAACTCATTACCGGCTGAGCGGCAGCCGTTTATTACTAACTGAACTCTGCGGCTCTGCAGCTTTAAGGCGTGTTCTGCATGCAGAGCCGCAGAGTCTGCTGGAGTTCGTCCAGACAGATGGTCGCAGGTTCACCTCAGCAGATCGTGCCGACACGCTGAGCGAGGCTCTCTGGGCTCCATTATCATTCCTGCCAGATGCTCTCTTTACCTGGCTGTCGGCCTGCAGCAGTGCAGCCGCTTCTCTCCGACTCTCCGGTTATTTTCTCATCAGAGCTGCAGCAGTAAAAGCATGTTAGCTGCTGTCTGAGCTGGACTCCAACACAACCAGAGATCAGATAAAAACTAACAGTTTCACATCCAAGTCTGACAATCGAGGCCAATGTTCATTAACTAGAGGTGCAGAAAAATATATATTTTATAAAGAATCATAATTTCTATTCCTGGGAATTCAGAAAGAATTTAAAAATGCTGTCCGTGGCGTCCTCTCCGGGCGACCTGTCCGGGGCGTCCTCTCCGGGGCGTCCTCTCCGGGCGACCTGCCGGGGCGTCCTCTCCGGGGCGCCCCGGGCCCCGGGGCCCCGGGTCCTCTCCGGGCGATTGATGAGTCGATCTGGGTTAAAGGTCTGAAGTTGCTTCCAGCTGAATGACATTTTGTTTTCGTCCTGCAGCTTGTCCGGAGGATCTATAAGGGCGTTCCTCTGCAGCTCCGAGGGCAGGTGTGGAGCCTGCTGCTCGACATTCCCAAGATAAAAGAGGAGAAGAAAGACTTCTACGAGGTGAAGGCTCCACTTTGTTTCTGTTCTGCTACAAACTCTTTAGAAAGTTTAGCTGCAGAGATCGATGCGTCGCTGCAGGACGGCCCTCATGGAAATAACTGATTTTATTTCCTCCGGTCTGCAGCAACAAAGCAACCAGACGTTTTGTTGACGGTTTGCAGGAAGTCATGAGAGGAGCACAGTGAACGTTTTGGAGCAGATGCAATGAAAGAGCATAAACTAAGCATACAAACAATTAGAATCAAAGAATAAAACAAAAAAAATGTTTAAACTTTTATAAAAAATTGCATCAAATGTTTTCTGTTATAAGAACATTTTAATTTTTTTGTAATAATTTTGCCTTAATTAAAAGCAAAACGTCTCCATTTGTGCCAGCAGGCCAAACTTGTGTAATTTTTGAGTTGTGCCATACTTTGGAAACCCCTGCAGATTCATGGGTTAGAATGGCCTAGTCAAAGTCTGAATGAGAATCTTTCGCTTCTCAGTCTAGTTGGAGCCAAACCCTAAAAACCTACAGAGGAACGAAGTTCTAGAAATGACTGAGTATAAAAGCATGCCACACTTTTCAGAACAACAGGAAACTCAGTATCGGCTGATCTGCTTGTGATTAAAGCTCCTGCATTCAGAAGCTGCAGCATCTTTTTGTTCCTGATTCCACAGTGTGAGTAATAATCTCATTATGTCCACAGTGGGAGACACAAAGCTCGTCTTTCAGGACATTTTTAGGTCATGAAAGACAGACGGCCTTTAATAAGAGCAGATTCGGGCTTTTCACATCCTCTGCTTCTATGGCAACAGCAGACGGTCCACTTCAAGCATGGGCCTGGCTGCTGCTTGGAGACACAGAGCAGGGAGGCGGCCTCTGCTGGCTTATTAACCTGCGGGTTTCTTCTCACGCTGTGCAGAAGCTGAAGTCCCGGGCCAGAGCGCTGTCCCCCGACGTCCGGCAGATCGACCTGGACGTGAACAGAACCTACCGGGACCACATCATGTTCATGAACCGCTACGACGTCAAGTAAGAGCCGCCGCCTGACTCAGCAGACACCAGGTGTAACTAGTTACATTTACTCAGTTACATCTACAAGAGTAACTTGTTTTGAAAAAATTACTTTTACTGCACAGTACTTCTTACTTTAACTTGAGTCATTTTATTTTGAAGTCTCTACACACAGAGACAAACCAGCAGTTTATGTTAAAGTTCACAAGTTTTTTATTGAAAGAAAAAAAAATTGGAAAATTTTCTTTTGCCTGATTTTATTATTTTTTGTTCCTTATATGAATGATTGTAATTTTGGTCTTTAAAATACCAAAATGTTTAACATTGTAAAGCAGTGAGCGTATGTAGCTGATGGTTCTGTTTGGGCTGCAGGCAGCAGGCGCTCTTCCATGTCCTCACTGCTTACTCCATGTACAACACGGTGAGTCGCAGCCGCCGCACTTCCTGCACGCAGCTTTCAACGATCACTGACGAATCCGAGATTAACTTGGTACAAAAACACTTACATGTGGAAAAATTGTTAGCAAAAGATACTTTTTCATCAGGTTGCCCAAAAAAACAACTTTTAGAATGCTTTTAGTTCGCAATTCAATAATCAATTTGGAATAAATGTTACTGAATGATGAGTTCTGCAGAGCAGAATATATTGACTTTATTACCCGACAATAAAACTTTTCATCACTATTCCCTCTTTTGATCATAAGAAAATATGTGATATCTTATATTAATCACATAAAATTTAAATGTATTCCCAGATTTGAAGCTTTTTTTAAAGTCGTTCCTTTGGTCTTTTTTCATTTCTTGCTTGATGAATTTGACTGGCAGCCAATCAGAAAATTAGGAACAGAAATAACATTTATATTAATTATCTAAACTGAAATTTTCTGGAAAAAACTTGGAAATTTCTGAGTGAAAAGTTGAAAAATTTGAGAAAAATTAAGAAATGTTGAAATAAATACAATAAAATCTTCAAGAAAAAATTTTTAAGTCTAAATTTTTTGACAGATTAAACTCAGAAATTTCCAAGTTTCCTTTAGAAAATTTCTGAGATCATTTCTAGTTATTTTCTAGCTAATTTGTCAACTTTTTAATCTCAATGTTTTTCCATAAAATTTCTCTGTAGTTTGATGGCAATTTAAGAAAAAGATCAAATAACAGAAAACAAAAATGTTTGTGAAAAAATGTTAGATAAAAAAATTTGTGATAAATTTTTTTACTCTTATTTTTTTCTCATCATTCTAACTTTCTGACCCACGGCGCCCCCTGGCGGCCAGCACTTTGAATAACACTGAAACATTTTCTGTGTGGACATGTTCTCCTCTCAGCTGCTGATTTAAATCATCCTGTTGCGATTTGGACTCAGCTTCATTAGATTGTTGCCGTATTCAGCGGTTTGGTGTCGCCCTGCAGGAGGTCGGGTACTGCCAGGGCATGAGTCAGATCACGGCTCTGCTGCTCATCTACATGAACGAGGAAGACGCTTTCTGGGCTCTGGTCAAACTGCTGTCGGGGCAGAAGCACGCCATGCACGGTAAAAACTCTTAAAGTTGTTTATATTTATAATGTTAGAACAGCGACTAATGAACCGGTTAGTGAGGACTCATAAAGCACAGCCAGCAGCGGTGGAAGCAATTAAAGCAACTCCAGCTGAAATAACTTTAAATAAACCAGAAAGTTCACTGGATCTCTGGAGGCTGAGGGACTCCTCAGATGTTTCCAACTGTGATCAAAGATGCTGAGCTGCTAATTTATTGACATGTTTGTTATAAAACCCGGCCCGCTGCGTCTCGGCCCTCAGGGTTCTTCATCCCTGGCTTCCCGAAGCTGATGCGCTACCAGGAGCACCACGACCGGATCCTGAAGAAGATGATGCCCAAACTGAAGCAGCATTTGGTGAGACACATGGCGGCTCCATAACAACCAGACAGTTAACCATCAGCGCTCTGAACTGGTTTTACTGGCCCTGCAGGACAACCAGGAGGTTTTCACCAGCCTGTACACCATGAAGTGGTTCTTCCAGTGCTTCCTGGACCGAGTGAGTCCAGATACTCAGAATATAATCTCTACTTTCTGCTACTGCTTCTCCATTACTAGGCTACCTTTATATTCAAGCACAACACTTAAAGCCGCAGTATTTAACTTTTATTAAAAAACAATATCTTTACATATTTGTTGAAATTGACACCAAGTCATGACAGTTTATGAACAACATTTAGCTCCTCTGTCTGCTCCCAGTGCCAACTAGAACCAACCAATCAGAGCCAGGAGGCGGGGCTTAGCACCTGCTGGCTTGTGATAAAAAAGGTCTTGAAATAAATGTGTCTTTATTATCCAATTGTACATGGGATGATCTAGTAATATAATAACAAGGATAATCAGTTGTTTCTACTTCAGGTTCTAAAAGCTTCCAATCATCTTTATTTAAATATGTTATATTAATGTTTAGATGAATTAAAGCTTTATCACCTTTTACATTTAATCTGTCAGCCTATTCCGAATCATACAAATACAACTGCGTGTGTTATGGGTGAATAATTGGCTGCATTAATTGAGTTTATTAGTTGCTGCATGAAGCTATTCTGTCGTGTTTATTTACTGCAGCTGAATATTTAACTTATTTTACTTGAGATTGATAAATTATCATCATTATGATCTAATGAGGCTCTGATGCTGTTTTAATTACAGTTTGTTATATTTGCATTCAAGTTTACTGTTATTCATTTATCAGTGATGTTCTGCTAAAGATTGTTTTCATAATTAAGTGAGACGCCTCATTAACGGGAACAGAAGGAATCAATCTTTTTTTCTGCTCTGAATTATAACAGAAATGAGAAAACTCAGTTTATAATAAGGTTCTGGATGATTGATTGATTATTGGTTCTGGTTTTGCTCTGTCCAGTCATCAGTAGAGATGACAATCTTTAAATGTTTATCGATTTGACTCTAAAGATTCTGTCTAAATTATGACTGACGAAAGGAAAAGAGTAACACATCAAAATGCATCCAGTTAATATTTCATCAGAATTAGGTATAAGTTCTGTATCTTAAATTACTTTAAGTAACTTTAAGCTTTAGCTTCGCCGCCCGGCTTTTTCTTGAATCAAAATATGAGAAACTCTAACTTTGGTTCCTGCAGCAGCGTCTTCACAGAAACACTCAGGTCCTTTAAATCTAGCAAATCCCACCTGTTTAGTTGTTTTTGAGTCATAATACATTTAACATTGATCCACATATTTGATATTGATGATTTTAATGACGGTCCTGGACAAAATGTAATATCTGTTGCTGGTTTTCATGATGCAGAGTTTATCTGCCTTGTTACTGAAAAATGCTTAACAAATAACCTTGCCTGATTAACCAAAGTGCATCGATATTAAATCTTGGATAATCACAGTGTCCTCATGCTGTTCCGTCTCTGAGACGACCTTCTACGTTAATGCGACATGAAGTACATTCTCAAACAGGACGCACTCTAAGTTAAACACATTTTTACATTGATTCTTAATTCCCAGGACTTTGAATTGTGATTCTGTGTAGAATCGCAGCTTTTTCTGCTCCTCTGGTCATCAGACAGGAAAACCTCTAACGTCTGGTTCTGTTGTGTTCAGACTCCCTTCACCCTGACCCTCCGGATCTGGGACATCTACATCCTGGAGGGGGAGCGAGTGCTGCCCGCCATGTCCTACACCATCCTCAAACTGCACAAAAGTGAGTCCGCTAGCAATCCAAAGCTAACAGCTGGTGTGAGCAGATGCTAACTCATGTGTGTGTGTGGCTGTAGAGCACCTGTTGAAGCTGTCCATGGAGGAGCTGGTGGAGTTCCTGCAGGTCACGTTGGCCAAAGATTTCTTCCTTGAGGACGACTTTGTGATCGAGCAGCTGCAGGCGTCCATGACGGAGCTGCGGCGGGCCAAGCTGGACTTCCCAGCGCCAGGTACTGCAGCAGCAGTCAGACACACTGGTTTCTGGGTTTCCTGCTGATTAGCGTAGCAGTAGAGTGTTTCTTCCAGTTTCCTCGTTAATCTACTTCTCTTCCTCTCCTCCTAAACAATGTTAGCCAACAACAACAAAAGTGTGGCTGTGAGTGGCGGCCATATTCCCTCCTACAACAGTAACCGGTGGGCTATCCTGACTGGTCTTTCTTGTCCATGTCTCTATCCATCCGTCCCACAGTTCGTCCTGTCTGTCCAACAACACCTGGGTTCTTCCCTTCACAAACCTTTTACCTCCAACATTGTGTTTTTTACTTGTGGTGCTCATGTGGAAGCTCGTTCTTTTTTTGTCCTGTTTGATTCCCCTGACTTCCGTGTTTCACCTCAACTGTGAAGCTGCTGGTAATGTCTCCCTCTGCTGGGTAATGTAGGTACTGAAACAAAAAAACAACTATTAAGGCTACAGAGCTGCAGCAAAAATTTAAATACATATGACTAGTAGTGCTGTTCCTAAATTATTTTAGTGATCAATTAATCAGATTAAAATTTGGCACATTTATTGCATAAAATGGAATAATTTTATTCCAAATAATAATAATAATAATAATTTTATACAAAAGTGTTTTTATCTTAAATGCAGTTTTGGCGTAACTACTGCTCTGAATGGGTTTTATTTTCTTGTTTTTTTTTAGCAAATTACATTTTTGTCTGTAAACTACAATTAGTGATTAATTAATTACTGAGCTAGTTGGTGATTAGTTTTTTAATCCCTAATTGTTCTGACTGGTTCCAAATAAAGTATGAATAATAAAGAATTAGTTCCTAATTATTAACTTAATTATCTTTGTACAGGGTCAATTTAACTTTAGTCAAACTAACAAATCCAGGAAAAAACTAAAACTCCACACTGCTGGTTATACAAAAGGTAAAGATGAACATTGATGATTGTAACTTTATAAAGGTTTTAAATAATCAACCAAGACACTTGCATTGTATCCTCAAGCACAAATTACTGCATTAATAGACGTTTTAACATATTTTAATCAAACAAAATCGTGTTGCTATAAAGTAATTAAAATCTGTTGCAAAGTTTAAATTTGTTAAATTTGCGTCTCAGTGTGAATGAAGTGTTTGTTGTTACTTCTTCTTCTACTGCCATTTATGGCAGCATCTCTGGTGAGCATGACAGATGGAAACTTCACCGCAATTCATCCAAATGCTCCACTAAATTAAGTCAAACAACTTTATTGAATTACCCAAATCAATCAAAAGTAGATCCTTCTTCTTTCCCTTCAGGTGTCGCCCCAGCCCACCATCTGTCTCCATTTAATCCTCTTTCACCCATAAATCTCCAGTTTGTTCCTCTCAGAAACCTTCTACTGATATAATCTCTCCTCTCAACATCTCAGTCTGGCCTCTCTGACTTTATCTCCCAGCCCTCTGCCATGAGCTGTCCATCATTCCTGATCCCAAAGAGAACCTCAACATCTCAAGCTCTGCAGCCTCCATCCTGCTTCCAGCTCTAAACCAGACATCACTTTTCTCTGGACTGTTTCCATCACACCTGACCCATCTAAAACCAATGAACTCTACCGTCATAAATATCCCGTACAGCATTTCAAATACATGTAAATTAATAAAACTTGTATCTGTTATAAAGTAATTTACTATTTAACATTGAATAAATGAAACGTAGAGGAAGCAGAAATGGGAGCATAAATAATCTCTTCAATGACAGAGACCTGAGGTCCATTCCTGGATAACTGACCCATCAGTGCATCCTGACATGCTCTCATCAGCATGTCTTAATATTTTGTGTAGGCAGTACAGAACCAACCCTGGTGAACTGCTGTTACTGTTTGATGAATGGAGTAAGACTTTCAGAGGCCACTCAGTGAAGTGGAACCCCTCAATGGAAATTAAAACATATTTCCGATGTTTTGTCTTCTGCTGTAAATTTGTTTTAAGTCTCGTCTTGAATGTAACGTTCCTTCATTTTACCTTGATGGCAGTGTTGTTGCATGAACTCATGACCCTGTTGTGACGTCACTACGCAGTTTGTTCAACCATCACTGTTGACTCCAGTTCCTGATGGAGGAATAATGTGAATCTGTTGTTCTTATGTTGCAGCTAATGAGGATGAGTTTCCTAAGAAGCCGTTGGGGCAGCTTCCTCCAGAGGTTGCAGCGCCGCACATGAATCACGTGGGCAACGGTCAAAGCCACGCGGAGCCAGCCGAGCCTCCGAGAGACTCCAGTCCGGTATCGGGACGCCAGCAGGACAGCCGGCCCCCGAGCCGGGCACGCAGGGACTCACTAGAGAAACCGTCCCGTCATCACAGGGCGGATAAATGGGATGCCCACTCCAGGAGATCCAACGAGCTTTTGAACGAGCAACCAAAGCAGTCCGCCTCCACCACACCAGAGAGAGGAACCACGCCGTCATCAGCCCCCACCCCAACGCCCAGCCGCAGTCCTCAGAACCACGCCACCGCCAACCACAACTCAAACGCAGCCTCCAGTTCCCGTCAAATCATTGGCCCCCGCTGGGTCAAACCCTCAGAGACGAAGTTGGAAGCGGCCAAAGCCGCCGCAGCGCGAGAGACGCAGCAAAGCCGAGGAACATCACCGGCTCCGTCCAGCCCTAACGACGGCGTTTATGGTCAACGACGCCCCGGCCAAAGGGTTCATCCCTGGCTCTGATCGGGGCTCTAATGCCTCCCAGTATGACAACGTACCCGGACTGCCAGAGCAGGAATTTGAGATTCTGGAGCTTGAGAAGCCTCCATTCAGAATGAGGGCCCCTGATAATGAGACTCCCTTTACCGTACCAGCACCACACCAGCCCAGCAACGTCGTCTCGGCCTCCACAGGCCCCAGGATGACCAAGCATCACCTGCCCCCTCAGTTTCCACACAACAGCCCCCCAGGGTTACCTGCTGGCTACTCCGGGGCTCGGAGTCGGTACACCACCCCACCTCAGCAGCACTCTCCAGGAAGAACTACAACCGAAGTTCCCATCCTGCACCCAGGCTACAGCGTGAGCCTGGACCAACGAGGGGAGGACAAACTTTACAGAGACCCAAGATTTAATTCTCCCTCCAGCAAGGTGTTTAGGGAACTACCGTACGCCACCACCCAGCGGCGGCCCAGCAACCTTTCTCCTGAGAAGGCGCTACAAAATAACTTGTTCGCCACCTACCGCAGGCAGCCAGATTCCACCCGAAACATTCAGAGCAGCTCCACTCCCATCTACCTGCAGCAACTAACGTCAACCACACAAATGCAAACTTCCCTGGACTCCAGATTTGAGGGAAACGCCCAATTCATGCCAGGAGGCAGGCCTCAGCCAATCGTAGACAGCTTCCCATGGGAGCCAGACGATGAGCGCCCTCCTCAGTCTCCTGGTGGGATGCATCGTTCGCCTAGCTTCCAGCAAGCCCAAATGTCTCCAGTTCACGAGTTCACCTTCCCCCCCAACCCAGACGTTCTGCCTCACTACAGGACACAGTTCCAGGAGCAGCGGCAACAGCACCCCCAGCTGTTTGGTGGACCACACTACAGGCACGCACCAGAAGCTTTTGCCATGCAGGAGTCGATGCTGCTGTAATGTTAGGATAAAAACTGAGGTGTAGTCACAGACACTGTGGTGAAGACAAGCAGAACTGGGTTCTGTTCTTTGCTCTGTTGTTCTTTACATGTGAACAAAACGCTGGAAGACACACCAGCCTCTGACATTTCTACTGATCGCTTTAAAAAACTGAAGATTTTATTTTATTTTTGGATGTAAATCATGAACAGAGGTTTCAACATAAATATATACATATATATCTTCTAGAGTCTGATGATGTACAGTGGAATTTTGTGTTAATCTTGAGAGTAAAACTAATTTTTTTAATCTCTTGCATCCAGGTATTTAAATCTGAGATTAATTTCCTCTGTTTGCTTCAGGATGATTTTTATTAAAGGACCAGAACTGATCAAGTTCATTTCAATCATGGTGCAAACAGCAGGTCATGTTTGGGTTTTAGTGAATCTTTGTTACAGTTCAGTAGTAATTTTCAGTCATAATTAATGTGTAATGCATTTCTCTAATTAGGAAACCAGTCATTTGTTTTTACACTTCTACCATAAATACTAAATTACATATATTATAATATATAATTAAGTAACTAAATTGTTAGCATTAGGCTGTAACAGCTACAGCGTCCAGATCAGGATGTAAACTTGTTTCAGATTTATTTCCAACCTTATGATTTGTTCATAACCTTTTGACTACTGGACCGTGATCTAGAACACACTACATGTACCATGAAGGTCATGCATTTCAACTATGACCTGACCACATTCCATTTTTTATTGTTCATTCTCTGATTTAGATGCTTTTAAACAGCATTAAACTGCTTCTTGTTGCAATTTCTAAGTTATATTTGCATTTCGTGAAAAAGTTAAACTGCAGTTTCTTCTCACACTTTGTTTAATAAAAGCAGGTGGTGAAATTGACTCTTTGAATGCATTTTTGCTATATTATTGCTTTAATGCCAGCTACTTTCTTTAATAGATAATATAAAATACTGAACAATTCATCATAAAAGGTTGATTTAGTCATAATATACAACATTTTCCAATCAATATCTAGTAGCCTGGATTGCCTGGATTGGGCATGTGGAAACATTTACATGCCCTAAAATACAGAAAAACCAATTAAAATGACATTTGTTGAGCCTCAGTTATAAAATCTAGCAAAGTTTTGTGAAAAACTTCTGAACAGTAACAAGTTTGACCCAAGTCGGTCAATTCAAAGACTAAATACTGAAATGTATGTAAACTTCTGATCTTAAAAGCATTAATAACTGAATCTCTGACAGATTACTTTACTCGTTATTGGGGTATTTACCAAATAGAAATATTTTTGTGATTTTGATCTGAAACAATACAATTTTGAACTGATTTAACTTCAGACAGGGAGGAAAAAAGGTTTACGTAAACTTCAGCTAAAGCTTCCTGTCACAATATTCCAGCAGTTTAATGTGCATTTAATCAGCTTCTGATACTAGCATTACTCCATAATAAGGTTAAAAAAATTTAATCAAATTCAAGAAAACTATTCTTACATTTACTGAGTGTTTCAGTCATACAGTGCTGCTTCAAAGTTTGTGAACTAGTTCAGTAGTTTAGATTTTTCTTTATTTTTACCACGATTTTCTTATTTTCCCATGAGTTTTTGTATATGAAATGTCAGGTTTATGTTCATCCATTCACTTGTTTTGAAGGAAATGTGTGAGTTGAAAGCAAGCTACATGATAAATGGAATCAGAGCATCTGCAAAAGTAAATGAACCACAGCTGCTCTAGTAAAGTGAATGAGATAAGACACTCAAGTGAAACGCATGCGAGAGCTGAAGTAATCAGTTAAGCAGACCAATCAAATGAGACATCATTGGGAAAGGTTTTGGGGTGCACTGGTTAAAAGGGAGAGGAAACCAACCAAACCAGTGTTCTGTCAAGGCATAAAAACCAAATCAACAATGCTGAGAGGAAAGGAGACATCTGAGGACATCAGGAAGAAGGTAGTGACAACCCATCAGTCTGGGGAAAGATACAAGACCACCTCCAAAAGATTCCAGCTTCATCCATCCACTGTAAGACAAGTCATTTACAAATGGAGGGCACTAGGCATCACCGCAACTATGCAAAAAAGTGGACAGCCATCAAAATTTACACAAAGAAGCCCCAGAAAAATAATAATGCAGGTAAAGGCCAACCCACGCATCACCTCCAGAGAGTTGCAGATGTCTCTGTCAGCATCTGGGACAAATGTACATGGATCTACAATCAGGCAAAATATCAATAGATATGGTATTCATGGGAGAGTTGCTAGAAGGAAGCTTCTGCTCTCAAGAAAGAACAAAGTTGCCCATTTAAACTTTTCCAGAGAGCACTTGGACAAACCAGAGGCTCTCTGGAAGTCCATTCTGTGGACAGATGAGTCCAGAATTTAATTATTTGGCCACAATCACAGGCACCATGTTTGGAGAAAAGTGAACACTGCATTTACAGAAAAGTACCGCCTCCCAACAATGAAGCATGGTGGTGGAAATGTGAAAGTCTGGGCCTGCTTTTCTGCCTCCGGACCTTGACGACTCCATATGATCCAGGGAACCATCGATTCCCAGGGCAATCAACAAATTCTTGACCAGAATCTCCTGTCATCAGTCAAAGTTGAAGTTGGGACAGAAATTTATTATGCAACAAGACAATGACCAAAAGCATTTCAGCAAAAGTACCAAAGAATGGCTTATGAGAAAGAAGATTCACACTCTGGATTGGCCCAGTCAAAGTCCGGATCTAAATCCCACTGAAATGCTGTGGCAAGATCTGAAACGGGCAGATCTTGCCCATTTCAGATCCTCCAGCTTCTCTCAACTGACAGAGTTCTGCAAGGAGGAGTGGACAAAAATCCCAAAAAGTAGAGGTGAGACACTCATCTACAGTTATAGAAGACGTTTGGTTGAAGTAATGGCTACAAAAGGAGCCACAAGGCACTAACTGAAAGAGTTCACGTACTTTTGCACATGGCAGATTTTCTGTTTTTGACTGATAAAATACTTTTGCTTAATAAATAATGAAAAAAAATATTTTCATTATAATATTTTATAATGACAAATTATTTTTTTAAAATGTATATTTTTTATAATTAAAAAATATAAATTATTTGTCTCTTTTTTTCTTCGTGTTCCTTATTTGGAAGGTCTGCTTTACAATTTGAGCTTTGGATGTTCATTTCACATGATTATTATAAATTTTTCTTTAGAAAACAATGGCCATGTCTGAGTGGTTCACAAACTTTCAAGCAGCACTGTATATTTATGCTTAAAGACTTAGTTTGTTTCGCTTTAGAAATGAAGTTGTGTAAATATATAAGAGGTGAAGTTTCACTTACCTGGAGAAGAAAAATGTTTTATCACCTTCAGCTGGTTGGAAAGTTCAACAAATCCTCACAGATGGTGGAAGGATTGAAGCCAGTTGGATGTCAGTCACAAAAGTCGGCCTCATGAGCTGATTATGAGTCTTTCAGGAACATTTTCAAACACTGAAACCAAGGAAACAAAAGAAAACACCATCAACTGATGTGAAATCAAAGTTTACTTGGGCAAATTGATACAACCAACAGCATCATAACGCCATATGAAAAAAAAAACCTGAGTAGATCTTAACTTGCACCATTCAAAGAACGTCTTTAAACAAACTCAATATTCACGTTCAAGAATAAGAGTTTTAGGTCAGCTAGTTTTAACTAGCCCGATTTCAAGGTTGTCTGGAGATGCTAACCAGAGCAGAAAAGCCATTTGGCCGAACCAGATGCTAACCTTAGCCTCGACAAAAACAAAACACCACTTTATCACTGCTAGCGTCATAACAACCAAAAACAGCAAGACAAAAGCACTCTAAACCAAACCCGCAGTCAAAAGTCAAGAACAACTGACAACCAATACACATCTTAGACGGAATATCAAAGCTAGCATGGATGCTAACGGTCGGCCTCCCGCTAGCTTAACTTCGGCATTTTATCTACAAACTGTAAACTTTTACATGTTAAAAGGTTAACCTAACACTTACCGGCTTTTACGAAGACTGTGAACTTATTACATTTTTCATTCTGTAAATGAAAGGGTTTTTCTTTGGCTGATGACTTTATTTTCGTGTTGTACAGGTTTAGCACGAATCAAGATGGCGTCCGGAAGTGACATAAACTTCCTCTACATGTATTTTTTTTCTTTCTTGCCAAAGACGGTGTTTTTTTAAGTTTTTTTTTGCATACTTTTAGTTTATATATGTCAATAACACATTTTGTTTCTATTTAATTATTCAGTTCAGTTTTATTTAATTAAGTTTGTAATGATTTACTTATTTGCAGAAAGATAATTATTTTCAGGTTCCTGGACTTTCACTTGGTAACAGTGACTTAATATTAATGTTTACTTCTCCCCTCTATTTTTGCAAGAAATTGAAATGATCAAAAATGCACAGATCACAATTCGTATATTCTGGTATTTTCTTAATGAAAACAAACTATCTTAATAATGACAGTAGCAAAATATCTTTGCTAAAAAAATTTAATTCTGAATTACAGTATAATTTACAATACTTACAGGAACAGGTGCATAAAGCTGCACAGGCACACCAGAAACAAATATTACAATTATAAATCAAATATATTAAATCATAAGAATACTACAGTTATGTCATGTTATACAATACACATATAAGTATTGTTCTCATTATGCCACTGATTAGTGTCACACCATGCAGCAGCCCTCATGCTTTTGGGATTTTTGTAATTAGAAAACTACTGCTGCAAAACCTTTACTGATTGTTCTGCTGGAACAGTTTTTATTCATTTTCATCATGAACCAAACTTTGATAGTACAGAAAACCGTCAAATCAAGATAAACTATGATTTGTCTTTCAAGGACCAACATAAATGTAAAACTACTACAAAATCATCCACTGGGTTGTTTCTGCAGCTCTTAAGGCACAAAATGGTTCTGAAGTTCAGTCTGGGCAAAACAGATGCAATGTTAGGGTGACATTAACAAAATATTTAAACTTAGCTCTTTACCATGCTGCAAATTCCTCCACTAGGTCATTTCAAGTAGTGACCAAAGATCACTCTACACTAATAAAGATGTTTATGAAGACATAACCTCTCCCAGAGTCAGTCAGTCATGAGCTTTTTCAGGTCTATGGCTCCACACAGGTTTGCGTTTCTCCAAGAAGGCCTGGATCCCCTCCTGTCCATCTCTAAGAGCCAGATTGTCCACCATCACCTTGGAGGCAGTGGCATATGCTGCGTCTCTGCCTTGAGCCATTTGTCTGTAAAAGAACCAGAAACAAAAGAAGTAAATGCAATCGATTGTGTCAGGTATTCACTGCAAATCATTAATAACAGCGTACCTTTGGAATGTGGCCTTGCCAAGAGCTACAACAGGTCGACTGGACTGACACACTCGCTGGGCGATGGCTAACGTCTCCTCCTCCAGCCGCTCCTCTGGCACCACCTTGCTAATCAGGCCATGCAACAGGGCATCACGGGCTGAGATAGGAGACCCTGTCAGCAGCATCTCCATGGCAACCTGTTTACGAAAACAAAGTGATAAGAGTTCAATAGAGGACTTTAATGACTGTGGGTGACGTCCTGTGGACCATTAGCAGAAAAAATGTGCTAATTAATTAATATACCTCCAAGTAAACATTTTAAGCAGCATAATTTAAATATCACATTTTAAATTATTTTCCCAATACTACTTTGATTCTTGAGTTAAAAATGCATAACATTCATTGTGAATGAACAGCCACTAGGTGGCGCATGTATCAGGTGAAAATATTTATCATCAACTACACAGTAAGAACTTCTGAGATAAATCCTAAACCTGCTGAATACCTTAAAAGTGAAACAAAACCATTTTTATCTCAGCAGAATCCCTTCACTTCATACCGTAATGAAAGTTTTGAAAAGTTTCTGCCAGTACCTTTCTTGGCACCGCTCTGCCGATGGCCACCGCCGGCGTCGAGCAGAACAGACCCACGTTGACGCCTGGAGTGGCAAAGGTGGATTTCTCGGTCGCAACTGCAATGTCACAGCTGGCGACCAGCTGGCAACCGGCTGCAGTGGCAACGCCGTTCACCATGGCGATCACTGGGATAGGGAGGTCTTGTATCAGAGTCATCAGCTGAAACACAAAAATTACTAGCAACTGAAGTTATGAACTCCTGAGGCCTTGTTTCCATGCTTATACTGAACTCCAATCCAATAGGAATTTTATGTCAGAAATGTTTAAAATGAGAGAAATATTGACATGTTCAGTGTTTACTTCTCTACTGTAAGGACTTATTTCCCAATTGGAACATGCTTTGACTCTTCAGCAGGAGTTTCAGTCCAGCCCCGACACAAACTAACCTCTGAGCAGGTTTGAAACACCTTGGTGTGGTACTCTCGGCCCTGAGTGGACGTCAGCTCCTTCAGGTCGTGTCCTGACGAGAACACCGGACCTTTGGCTGAAACAAGCAGCACAAATGTAAGAACAACTGCTTCCTGTCTCTAACATGAACAAGTAATTAAAAGCAGACCTGATATGATGATGACTCTGAGATCTTCGCCATCAACGTCAGCCAGGAGGTTCTCTCGGAGGGTTTCCAGCATGGACAAGGACAGAGCGTTCCTCTTCTTAGGGTTGTTTAAAATGATCCTCCTGGTACAAATGCAGATTTTTAACACATTAGAAAATATTTTAAAGAACGTTTGCCACAGTAATATTCTCTTAAACTGACACTTTTTTATTGTTCGTATACCACCATGTACGTACAGTACATTCAGCCAACTGTACCTTAACTTATTTTATAAATGATTGACTATTTTTCTGGACATTCTTACCTTTATGTCACTATTTGAAATGTTTCTTCATAAGACTCTTAATTTATTACTCTATTTTAGTCTTATTGTTAAGTTATTTTATTTCTATGTAATTACAATTAGATCAGTGACAGTTTGTGTAATGTTTAGTTTGTTTATATGCAGAAAATTTTATAGTTACAAATAAACTTTTAAAAATAAACAGTCGGCTCTGTGCCTTTCTTTTTTATCAACTGTCAGTAGCCATTGGATCAACAATCAGTTCGCACTACATAACTGGGTTCAGAGTCATGTTTGCTTATCTGACTGGAGTCGGGTTGATTCTCCTCTCACACAACTGATGCAGACTTTCCCAGGCTGGGAATCGGCGTAAAATCGGCTCAAACTTGTCTGGTCCAAGACCAAGTCCAATCCAGACTGGACTTTAGTGAGATAAATATGCATTATTATGCATTTCTGTATAATTGGGTCCATTTTCTTTGTAGACATTAAACAAAGTGAATTTATTTTAAATGTATTTAATCGGGAATGAGGTACAGAGGCCTGCAGGTAGACAAAAGCAGATTCAGGGCCAATTTCTTTCAGAGGTTGTCATGCTAATAAACTGCTCTGCAGCCACTTTAGCGTAATATCATTCTATTTTTACTACTCTACTCATTACAGACAAAATACCCTTATGTATTGAAATATTTCAACATGTTTTTAAGTTTAAATACAAATTTTAATTTTAGATTGCTATAATAAGACTGTCTGAATCCAAGACATTTATATTGATGCAACCCTGACAAAACTAAATGTATTCCCGTTTTAGTTTTGTACAAACTCGAAAAATAAAAAGTAATTTATGTAAACTATATTTTTTGATAATATTAAAGTTGTTCTACTGCATAACACATTTCGGACCTGGAAATTCATGTCCACTTCTACTGAAGTAAAAGTTGTTTACACCAATAATAAAGCAAAATGTCTTGATTTACCACAACAAGGCGATAATAACCAAGAAATATTTCAGCCGAATTTCCACTGAGACCGATTAAGATATTGTGGTTCAGTTTATGGACCAGAGGAAGCAGCTCTCTTTGCTGAATCCTCAATTTCTCCAGAAATGCTCCGTTTCTACATGAGGGTTGGGTTGTTGAAGCGACGTGTTTTTAATAGCAGCACCTGATTCCGTGCTTCTGTTCCCTCAAAGTCAGCGGTTCCGGTTCCGACTGGGAGTAACACCGAGTGGCGGACAGCAGCGGGAGCCTCCTGCTGAGCTGAAACAGAGAGACACCTCGACACAACACACTGCGAGCCATGTTCCAACCTTCTTTCCACTACTTCCGGCTTATGACGTCACATGGTCAAGGAGACCGGGTCTGCGCATGTGCACAAACCAGAAATGGAAAAAACAAAACAAAACATACAATCAGAATCCACGGAACAAACAGAACATTTGATCTTTCTGCTAAATTATTTATTGTAGTCAGAAGTTAATCAGCTTGATTTTATTTCATATGTAAAACAATAAAAACATAAAATTACTGGCAAACATTTATCACAATTTTCGATATTAACATTGACATTTTGTTTAGACTTTTCCTTGTCCTAAATGATTAAAAGAGTAGTAATAGTAAACAGTATATATATAACAGTAATAGTAAGACCGTCATATTCCTTCAAACCGTTGAATTTTAATACACAGATCATTTCAAATTATAACACAGTTATGTTACAATTAGTTTGTTTTGCTGCCTTCGTTTTTACAGCTGGCCAAAGTCACTTCACCAAGCAGAATCACAGTTTTTATACTGATCAATTAGAAACACTGTCATAAAGTAATTAAAACTGAAAGGAGTAAAAACTTCTATTATCCTCGGACACTCCTTCATTAAAAACTTAATCATTTACAATAAGTTAAACTAAGATTGTCTGAAGTAACAACTGATATTATTTGCAAAGTCCTGAACACAAGCAGTCATCCATCCACTGCTTACATTCACCTTTCTTTGTTCAGGAGGTTTAATCACCTAAAGAACAAGAAGCTGTTGCAGGAAGTGAAGGAAAGCAGAGTTTCTCAACATGCTCTTCCACTGCAGCAGTGATTTTCTGCGGTATGATCTTTATTGTGACCTTGCTCCAGGTGCTGATGTATGGAAACAACCTGTCGGTGAAAGTGTGTGTGAAGGTGTGTATGTGCGCTCCAGTTTCTGCATCTGAAAACGACAGCCGTCCTCCATCATAGTCCAGGAAAACCCGGACCCTTCTTGGGTTTCCCTTCACAGAGACGTCAGATCCCGTATCTGTTGGGGAAAGTGTTTTGTATTCTCCTTTGCAGAACATGAGCCTCCACAGTCCGGGCCAGATGACGCCTTTCCTCCAATCCGACCCCTCTAGCACACCCAGAACGTAGGCATCGTTTTCTCCTACCTCCACCTCCCAGTTGTGACATCCTGAGGTGAAACTCTCAGAGCCAACGACAGAAATGAAGTGGTCGATCCTCTCTGGATTGTCAGGAAGTTCCTGTTTTCCCGCGCCCTGCGTCAGACTGGTCAGATCATCGGACAGAGTGAGGTTCGGATGGGCCGTGTTTGGATCCAGGACGACGGGAGTGAAGGAGATCATGTCCTTCATCTTGCTCCAGACGTTGAAGCTCAGGTTTCCCAGATATCTGGCCTCATGGATCAGCGCTCCTGAGACGAGCTGCGGCTCATCAGGAACCGGCTGCTGCTGGACTCTCTCCACCGTTTCTTTGTAATCCAGCAGAAACTGAACATTTTTTGCTCTCAGTTTGTTTTCTGTGGTTTTAATTATTCCTGACAGATCTGACATCTCTTTGCTCAGCACTCTAATCTTCTTGGCCATCATGTGACTCTTCTGCTCCTCTTCCTCCCTCAGTGCGTCCAGCCTGGCCTCTTCCTCCTCCTCCAGAAACTGGTGAAGCCTCTGAAACTGCTCTTTGATCTTCCTCTCTGTGGCTTCAGCCTGAGTTTTGATGTGACCTGCAGTTTGGTCGCAGCTTTCCTTCACTTCACGGATGAGTCTCATCCTCTTTCTTAGGGGCTTCAGGGAATCCTGGAGCGTTTTCTTGGCCTGCTGTCCGGCTTCTTCGGCGAGCTGGAGCTGGTGCTCGCTGTGCGTCTCTGACTCCCTGCAGACGCGGCACAGCAGCTGCTGCTCATCCACACAGAACCAGCTGAGAGTCTCTGCATGCAGACTGCAGAGCGGCTCAGAACCTGAAGCTCTCACCTCGTTGCACTCCATCTTTAGAGCAAAGTCAGGATTAGGTATTGACTTTGAGGACCTTCTCTTGCAGAGTGGACACTCGGTAGTTTCTCTCTCTGCCCAGTTTGTCTTTAAACAGGAGACACAGAAGCTGTGCTCACATGTCAGAGTAACTGGATTCTCAAACATGTTCTGGCAAATTGGGCACAGAAGGTCTTCCCTTCGGTTTGAAGCCATAACTCCAGACGATCCTCTGACTTCACTTTCGCTATTGAAAGAATCTTCTAGTTCTTGTTTTTCTGCCAGCAGCCGATCCGTTTTGTTACCACCTGTTCATTCCTGGTGTTCCTTGAAGCATTTCATCAAGAGAAACTCTTGGATTTGATCTCAAAGTTGATGTTTTTGTCTTCTGTTGATTTATTCCAACGACTCGGTTAGGGAAACCGGCAGGTGTACGTCCTGACTCACCTGAAAAGCAGGTTTGGGAGGAGCCTTTTGAAAAGAGCAGGAAATGCCAGCGATGACGCAATTCTTAAAAACTCAGATCTCTCAGCTCAGATCAAACTGATCTCTGTGGTTTAGCTGAGGAGTTAGTCTAGATGGGAAACTGCTTGCTGCCCACGGAGCTGCAGCTTGTGATGTAATATAATATAATGTTAGAGGTTCCTCTTATTAAAGCTGCAGTTTGTAACTTTTTAAATATGTTTGTTAAAATTATCATGTTGTGACAGTTTCATATAAGACAGATTATCTGTGAAAACATTTTCCCAGGACTAACTACACAAATACACCTCTCCGGCAGAAAAAACCCAATCAGAGCCAGGAGGCGGGTCTTAGCGCTGTCAATCACTCATGCTCTCTGTTATGCTACAGCTGATTCACAACAACATAGTCTGCCAGAATGCTAATGCTAGTTAGCATGGCCACGGGACACTTTTAGTAACATTGATTGACAGCGCTAAGCCCCGCCTCCTGGCTTTGATTGGTTGTTTTTGTTGCATTTCTCAGACAGCAGCAGCAGCTCTGGGAGGAGATCGATCTTCTTAAACTGTCATGACATGGTGGCAGTTTTAACCAATGAAACATTTTATTTATCAAGATGTTTTTGTTTACTTAATTTGTGCTGTAGGTCATAAATTTAGATTCTATCAACAGTTTATGTTCGATACGAAAATCGTTTTCATTTTCAGAAACTTCCGCTCAAATTTTGACAAAACATTACAATGGAAACAATATTCATAAAGAAGTTGGTGCATTTATTGTCAAACACAAAAACACAGAACATTAGTGATTGGCTCGTTATAATTACTGTTAAAGAATGAGAAAGTACCTTCATGTCTGCAGGAAGCAGAACCACTTTGAAAAAGTCAGAAACATGAAATATGAGCTATGAGACATGGAATGATGCCGTTTGAGCCTAAACTAGCAGTTATTTCTACTTGGATTAGCATTTTGATGAGCATGGTTGTGCAAATTAATATTTTCTCAACATAAAGTGCTGCTTCATGTTATTTACGTGGTTTTGTTCTGAGAAAATATCCGGTAGCACTTTATGAGAAGGAACATGAAGAAGACTGACGTAGCAGCTTTCAGAAACATGAAGGAGTCTTTATGACTGTCATAAAGCATCAGTCGGTAAATAATGAAACTAATAAGTTGCATTAAAAGTGTCATTATTTACCAAATGATGCTTCATGACAACAATTATGGGGGGTCTGTGTGTGTGTGTCAGTGCAATCACCTGCTAATGAAGATAACAATAATAGTAACAACAACAGACACACTGAGACACGAGTCTCGTGGAGGCGGGCAGCAGGAGGAGTCCCGTCAGAGAAGCAGTCCTGGTCCCGGCCAGGAGGAACAGCGCACCCTGCAGGAGGAAGGCCTCATGTCAGGTGACGGCGTTCAGGCTCTGGCCGCCCTCCGTCGGGGTGAAGAACTGCACTTTGGGCGGAACCAGCCCAGAGTTGTTCCTGCGCAGGCTGCCGCTGCTGCTGCCGCCTTTCCGCATGGAGTTGTTGCGTCTCATGGAGTTTCGCTTCCTGAGGGAGTTCTGGTGCGACAGCTCGCTCTTCTGCAGCGTCTGGATCAGGATGTACGGCTTCTCGTCCAGCTCCCGCGCGCTGCAGCTGGGCGTGCTCACCTTCAAACACAGCAGCCTGCTTTAATTATGCTAATTAGATGTAGTAATTATTGAATAGGGATTAAAAACATTCTAAAAGTTGATGTTTCTCACATATCTAGTAGATTTTCTGTGCCAGATGTTAAAGTCTGACCTAAAGCACTCACCTTAACCGTATTGCCGAACTTGGAGTAGTCCACGGAGTACACGCCCTCCTCCTCCGTAACGATGGGAACGAAGCGGTGGCCCCACTGGATCTCCTCAGAGACGTAGGAGGTCCGGGCCTGGGTGGTGATGCCCGTCGTCTCCACGACTCCCTCCAGGATGACGATCACCTCCAAGTCGCTGCACTGCAGCTCCATGGCCGACAGGTCGTACAGCGGGCTGCAGGACGAAACGTTGACAGGAAACACAAGAAGAAAACAGCAAAAAGTCAGTTTTTATATAAAACATGAGAAAATCTGCAATACTGTCCGATCAGTAATCAATCAGAGGCGGGGAGATGAGAGTAACATGACTTCAACGTATTATTACTCAAGTAAAGAACAGCTGTCCAAGAAATTACTCGAGGAAAATGTATTTGACAAAATAATTTTTTCCAAATTAGTTTCTTTCAATAAAATGAAACGTTAACAGAAACTGCAGGCGAGTGTCTGTCTGCTGAATCTTTGGTTAAAACATGTTTGTTTTTCATTCAGTGGGAAGAAAATCCAGAGATTTTACTGAACAGTAAAAGGCAGTAAAAATACACCGAAAGGTAAATTTTCTCTCAAAGTTACTGAAGTAAATGTGATTCTGTATTTAATTGGTTTCAAAGGCACAAATTGAACTAAATTGAATATTGTGAAAAAGTTCAAATGTTTTTTGTTTCTCTTTACAGAAAGTGAAACT
The DNA here is from genome assembly GCA_902982915.1 of Phalloptychus januarius. NCBI lineage: Eukaryota > Metazoa > Chordata > Actinopteri > Cyprinodontiformes > Poeciliidae > Phalloptychus > Phalloptychus januarius. The sequence continues at coordinate 12,628,967 of CADWAE010000474.1, read as the reverse complement.
AAACATCAATTTGATTTATTAGTCAGTAAAATTAATTAATACATTTTTGTTCAATTACAGAAATGAAAACCCAACATTCAGGATTTCTTTTTAAAAACTATTATGAATGAGATGTAAAACCTGCATTGTCTGTTTTCCTCAGAAAAAAACAACTAAATTTAAGATTCGTAATTAATGTATTTACTTACTATTTTTACTTAATTTAAGACATTTTAAGGACTTAATTTTAGATATATCAATTGATTCGATTCAAGGCTTGTTAAATGTAACTGTGTACAGGTCATTGTTTACGATATTCTGATATTTTGAGAAGGAAGCCAAAAGCTAAACTGAAGATTAGAGATGAACTGGAAAATGGAGACGTAAAGTTTGAACCTGTTTTTGTCGATGACGTGGCAGATGATGAGCGGGGCGAGGAGGAACAGGCTGTTGCTGGCGACGGCGCTCTCAGTCTGAACGTCGATCTGATGGATGGGGATTATCTCGCCCTCTGGGGTCGTCGTCTTCCTCACCACCTGCAGGCATTTCAACCAATCCTGAAACATTTCCTTCTCTATGTAGTTCATAAAACATCACAAACACAACAGACCTTGGAAAATATAAAACATGTCTGATATGCAACATGAACCTTTAGATGTTGGTGAAAATTAAAACAAACTTGATCCATTTTTTTCCTCAAATGCTAAAAGTTTATTTTGCTTTTGTGCTCTTTATAAAAATAATCTAAACCCAGCTAAATGAATCCATTATTAAATGAATAAATTACTAATTCAAATTACACTAAAGTACATAAATATTATCAGCATCACGCCGCTAAGCTACCAACCTGTCCTACTGAGCTAAGCTAGGCTAGTTAGCCATTAGCGTGCTGCTCTGTTCAATGGATTTCTCTTGACATTTTTGTTGTTTCAACACAGGAAATATGTTCCTAATTAAACAAACTGAGCCTGAATTGTTTTGTTACCAAAGGACAGTTTTATTATGCAAAGAAAACAAATTAGGCAGGGAGAATATGTTCAGCTAATGCTAAAAAACTAGCAAATCCAAAGTTTTGACATGCAGTTTTCTAAATAATAAGTTTTAAACTGAGAGCTAAATGTTAAAATCCGATGTTCTTATATTATTCATATATAAATATAATTCCACAGGTTTTGTTTCTCTTAATTTATTTAGTTTTTAATATTAAAGGACAGACAGCAAACTGAACCAACTCACTGTATTTGTTATGTGGTTTTTAATTTCCATTTCATATCTAGATCCAAGCACTTACAAGTAATCAAAATACATAATTAGTAATAAAATATTAATTTTATTTGATGTAAAAGATGCCTAACTGTTTGTCCTCTGCTGCCCATTATATAAAGCTCCAATAACAAAAAAACAAAAATAAAAGGATTGTTAAGATTTTGCTAAATTAATTTTTTCAATTCCAAAATTCTTCCCTTTTGTAAAGAAATGTAATGTTTTTAATGTTAGATTGTTCTAAGAATCAGACACCAAAAAGAGCTGCAACATTGCTACTGATTCCAAAATACTGTCAACCATTTAATCCACAGAGGTTAAGAGAGATAATCTAAATTTACCTGTAATCTGACGGTTGCTCCAATAATCATGCTCTTCCTCAGATCTCCGATGCGAATCATGAAGCACAGACGGTTGTTCCTCACGGCGATAACGGCGTGGCGGCTGAAGATCAGCGTCTCCGCTCGGCGGTTTGACTGAGCCGTCTTCATGAAGATGCAGCCTGAGAACGAAGAAACGCCCAGTGAGGTCCAGCTCTTATAGTTTGGTAGGTCGTCTCTGCATCAGCAAATTAATGTTTCTACCCAGCATGACGGCGTTGATGATCAGTCCCACTATGTTCTGCAGGATGAGGACAGTAATGGCCGCCAGGCAGTGCTCTGTTATCATCCGACCTCCGAAGCCGATGGTGACCTGAACCTCAATGGAGAACAGGAAGGCTGAGATAAACGACCTGGGAAAAGAGAAAACACTGAGGAACTCAGACAATCCCAGTAACACAAACGCATGCGGGTTATTATTTTAGTAATACTGCTTTACACAGAAAGATATTGGTACCGTTAGTGCTGTTAACTTATCATTTTCGGATAAGTTAGGTGGGGTCCATTTGGATTGTCACAGATCAATTGTTTTACCAATTCCGTCCAGGTAATTTCTACAGCTTGGAGTTCTGTTAAAATTCAACTGAAACATCTAAAATGAAAACTCAGAACCAAAATACTCCAACATCACATGTCAATTTGCTGTTTATACAGAATTTTAAGAAATCCTACATTCTCTTAATGGTGAGGTTGGATGTCATCTGCATAGATAGAATACGAGATATTTTCTTTCTTAATACCCCTTAGAATGAGCAACAACAGTGGAAGTAGAGTTCCCTCCACTGGGTTTGGGTCACCTGTGTTGGCCAGGCCAAACAGGAAGGGAACCATGTAGGACAGGCAGAGACCAAAGACCTTTGTGGTTTGGTCACTTTATGGTTGAAGTTGTCTTGCATTGATCCTCGGCTACAGAGGCTGGCTCCCGAAATGTTATACCTCTCTGGTAGGGAAGGAACGGGAGCAGGTGACAGGTTCCAGCGAGACACTGTTGGACTCGCCTTGACGCACGGTTCTGGAACCAATTTCCCCCAGAGGGGTTGGACACTGTCCTGCTCTGGAGTTCCCTGGAACTCCACAGGCAGATCGGTGCACCTATCTGTCCTTTCCTCATCTGGGACAATTACATCATAGAGTGAGCAAATTTAGCAAGGCCTGAAAACAGAACCCTGTGGGACGCCAGTTTACAGACAAGTAGAAACATGGGAAGATGTGGTTAAAATGAACCACCAAAGTGAACTCACAATGCCATTATTATCAGCTTTAATTAAGAGTTTGTTCAATAAAACCATAACCGTTTCTACTTCCTTTTGAGCTGCTTGTTATTAGAGAAATTAAAGTTGAACCGCAGCTTTTCCTGAATCTTCCCAGTGAAAGTTAGTTTGGATTTGGGCCTGAAATTTGAGCCAAATACGATTTTTTTTTCATTACCAGCCAAAAGATCATACAGTTCAATATTCTGGTCACAAAGCAGAGAATATCAAGAGAACTTAAATAGCTGGAAGCAAATATGCTGATAAGTAAAAAGATTCTGAAACCTTTCGGGAATAATTTATTAAAGAAGTTTTTTCTCCTCATCTTCCTCTGCTGCGTTTTAGAGGAACAAGAAGAGATAACTTACACTAAACCTACTTTCACTGTTCAAGTTTAACTTTGTCACTTTTCTGGCTCTTTGAGAAGTTTCTTACTCGACGTCGGTGACGCAGTGGGTCTCGTTTTTCCGCGCCGGGTCCATGTCTCCGTGCGCAAAGGCCACCAGCCACCAGCTCATCGCGAACAGCAGCCAGCTGCTCACGAAGGTCGTGGTGAAGATGACGAGCGTGAAGCGCCATTTCAGGTCCACCAGCGTGGTGAAGACGTCCTGCAGGAAGCGGCCCTGCTCACGGATGTTCTTGTGCGCCAAGTTACAAGAGCCGTTCTTGGCGATGAAGCGCGCCTTGTTCACGCGGTCCCGGAACACCGGCTTCCGCGGCAGCCGGGAGGCGAGACCCGGCAGCCCGAACTCCTCCGGGATAATGCTTTTCCTGGCCAACATCTCGCTCCTCTTCCTCAGCCGCCCTCAAGCCAGATCTGCCTCACTCAGTGCGCCTTTACGCGCGGAAACATGCCGAAAATGCGCAAAAGATTAAAACGTCCCGACTTGAGAGCAGCGCGCCGCCTCTGCTCCGCTCCTCTGAGGGATGGGACAGTGTCCTCTGTCCTGTTGACGTCGTCCAACTTCCAGAGTCCAGTCCCGATCAGGACGGGAAGCTGCTGCCTTCAAGGACTCCACCAGCACCGTCGGAAATCATACAAATTGCGCGTAATAGAGGAAATTTTGGATCATAAAAACTATTTCGCTATTTACAGCGTAGCATTATACATAATTTGACTAGTTATAAGAACCGATAAACAAACTAAAACTCATATCGGAAATCAGAGTTTATTAATCTTCTCTGCTATACAGAAAAGATTAATAAATTTTTTTATTTTCCACATCTTTTTCAACTGAAGCATCAAAATTAGGTTTATTTTTTATGTCATGGCTTTCCTTCATTTCATTTACTATAAATATAATCTTAGGACTCGACCAATTTTCTCTTAATCTGCCCTGAATGATGATCGGCAGAATATATTTTCTGCTCTTTCATAAATTATGAACTAAAAACATTAAGAAAATTTCTATTTCTGGCCTATGAACTAATTTCAAATTGATTACAAATCTTATAAACATTAAAAACAGCATCAATAAATCGGAATAAATCTAAAAAGACCTAAAAGAAAAGCTATAAATAGAAAACATTGGCAGAGAAATAAAACAAAACTGTTTTAAAACAGCCTCAGTCTTGCTCGTGTTGTGCCTCCAATTACTAAGGAAATTAATCAAAAATAAAGCTAAGAAATTAAAGCACGAGTCATAATTATATAACATGATGACAATAACATCAAAAACGGGATTAACTCAGTTCTGTAAGAGCAGTTCACAGGTTTAACCGCAGAGGGCGCCATTCCGCAGCATATTCCACATCAACCTGAGTTTCCTCCTTCAGGCTGGAAAACAAAGAGTCTGACTTTACTTAAAACTGTTTTATTGTCATTTCATGTGTAAAAAACATAGACACAAATAATAAATCATTGTTTTATATTACTAAAACCTTTATATATGCAAACAGAATTGAGACATGCTTATAAAAATCATATAAAACTTGCATTTAACGTCTAACAGTCGAGTGAATTCAGAACAAGTGAGACTTTCTGCATAGAGCTGCTGATGTCACTGAATTACTTAAATTAAGTCACATTAGTCTGCTTCATCTAGTTTGTTTTCATCGCTGCCGATTTTCACAGACAGTTTGTTGTGTTAAAGGAGCCCAGCAGAGACAAACGCAGAAGAGTAAATATGCAAAAATCTGATCTCAGCTGCAAGGATAAAACAAAAGGAGAACAAGGTTAAGAGCTGAGGAGGAAAGGTTGAAGTGAAAAGGTTTTAACATCAGTGAGTGAAAAAACAAACCTGGTGATGCTTAACTGAAGGAGAAACGTCTTGAGATGAAACAGAGAAAAAACTGAAATAAACACATAATCTAATAAATCTGGTGTTTTCTCCTGACAGAAGAGAAGCCATAAAATCATAAAAATAATATAAAAACAGTTTAACCAATTAACTAATAAAGAGAGACAAAGCAACGCTCCCAGAGAGGTGAAAAAATGTTGCTGAGTTATTATGAAGCAGCACAAAACTAAATACAGTAAAAGCCATAATTATGATTTATTAGTAGTTTTGACTCTAAAGATGTGAGATATGTCTATTAACTCTGTTAAAGCAAACAGCAACAATTTATATTTAAAATATTATCATAAAAGGACATACATAAATGTTTTCAGGTCCGTTTGGTAAATAGGAAAAGTTTTATCTATTTTAGCAGCAATTAATGCTCTGCAGATGAGGATTCACCTATAAATAAAAGGGCCAGCAATAATCAGATTATCAGAGCAAAATTACTAACAAATAGGAACATAAACAGAATGCAAACTGCTTCCAGAAATACAATCTTGTTTTTTATATATATATATATATCTATATATATATATATAAATAAATGCTGTCAGAGGATTAAATTGACCATTAGAAAGTTTTTAGTTGGTAAAACAAAATGTCTCTTTAAATGACAAAAAACTTCCAGTAAAATCTTGGTAAAATTTAACAAGCCATTTTTTATAAAAAGTTTCTGCCAGAAAGTTCAACATTATTTCTAACTAAATTAACCTAAACTATTTTTTAAAATCATATTAGAAAAAGTTTTAATTTCCAGAAAATCACCTGTCCAGGTACCGGAAGCTAAAAATTGTTCAGCAAAGCACGACTGCAGACAGACAGCAGGGTCAGCGGCTGCAGGCGTAGCCGCGGCGCCTTACAGTGTTTGCACTAAAGTCTGCACAGAAATACGACCGACAGCGAAAACACGGAGCAGAAATACGCTGCAGGTTTAACAGATTGTTTTAGTCTGGAAGGTTTGATGCTAAAATAATAAGCAATCAAATCAGAGCGAGGAGTTACCACAAAAAAAAAAAAAAAGACTTTTGGCACAAAGTGTCCTATAAAAAGCTAATTATGCAACTTAAATACATTTAAGTTAAATTATCTTAGTGGTGGGGCTACATTGTTGTTTATTTACAGAGTTAATTTCAGGGTCTGTAATTAATTAAAACCAATATATAAAAAAATAAGCAACATTTCAATTAAAAAAAATGTGTGTTGCCAAATTATTGAATTAATAGACATATGAGCTCAACAACAAAGATTTTAGTTTTTAATCGGTTCATGGAGCATCTTTAGAAATGTGGATGCTAACATTAGCATGTTTAGCATTAGGCTTAATAGCTTCGCTGATAGGCTAACTCATTTCAGCACAAATTGAACACAGTAATAGTCTTTTCCAATCAGATAATTTTAGAAGCAAAACTTAACCCTCAGTGGGCTGAGAGAAGCGACTTTGTTGTCTATTATTGTGTGTTAGATTTATAGCCGTAACATGGAAGTTCAAAGGTTTCGGTTACAGGAATCACTGAAAAAAAACAACCAACGATTATTTGTGTTAAAATTTTTAACACATCCATAGTAATTAATTAATCAAAATTGATGTATGAAAGTACCAACCCTAATTTTCTTTTATTGTTTTCATGTCCTCCCCTTCCTGATGCCGCCCTGGACAACTGCCTATACCAAAACTGCTTCAAGGTGCCCACTAAAATAATCAGTACAAGGAGCAATTTTCATCATGACAGACAAAAAAGATTAGAGGAAATATTTCCAGGTAATTATCAACATTTTTTTAGTTTGAAAACAGGCAGTGTAACCAAATATGTTATTTCTTCAAAAAGTCTCAACAATCTGCTGCTCAGGTTTCTTCCTCCTCATGAGGGAAAAGTTCAGTCGTCTCTATCAGTCGTATTTCTGTGGTAGAACCGTACAATAAACCTAAGTGTAAAATACAAACAAAAATAACTTCCTTCACAGTGAGAAAAACTGCATGAAACACCAGCCAACATTCAAACCTTCTGCATTATTATTGCTTAGCATCTGTGTAAAAACTGAGAAAAGTGTAGATGTGTTGCAATATGTAAAAGTTAAACAGTTTAAAAAGAATTAAATCACAAAAAGTCTGAAAAGCACAGAGCCAGTACAAACTCAGCAAGACAAAGAGAGGTAAAACAACTGGGGGCTCGTCCGGGATCACCAAAATCAGGGTAAATTTCACAAAATGTTTAAAAATCCCAAGAGGCACAAAAACCAGTGATTGCAGGTTTGAAAACCTTAAAAGAAACACTGAAACTCATCTGGGACTATTTAACGTGGCGGATTAACGCACATCTTCCTGAGTCTGTTTGTAGTTGAAAGATGCTAAAGCTCGAATTCTAACTGGAGTAATTCAACCTTTGTTTTTTGTAGAATCAGTTAGAAACAAGAAATAAAACTAAATAAATCTGATTAACTGTGCATCAGTCTTAATCTTGGACATATTTGGAGGTGTTTTTATTGGTCGTGAAACCAAGAAGAAGAGTTCATAGAGAAATATGGACAAAGTTCTTGGTTGCGGAAGCCTGTCAACACTGACGGGGACACTCCTACTAACCACTAATTAGAGCTAATTAACTAATTAGCTAACTAATTAACTAAGCACTAATTGCTTGGCACACTTAAATCCCTCTAATTTACTTTTCTAATTTAACTGTTCGGCTAATGACTTTGAAGTGGGGGAAACTCTTTAGCCTATACTGCAGACTTAGCAAAGCAACTAAAACTGAAACCATGAGTGAAAGGTTTGTTTCACAATCATTTCCTGTAGAGCCAACAAATTTGATCCAGTTGAGGGCGATATTCTAAGATGTAGCTCATGTTGTTGACACACGGTGGGCATCATCATTGTTAAACTTGGTGCTTTAGCATTAAATAATCTGCTGGTGTCGCTGTTTAACGTTAGCAGGGCTAATCCTTAAGATTAGTGATTTAGGGTTAGCACTGCCCACCTGCTACTAACAACATCTATGGACAAACATAATCATACAAGAAACTACAATGTTTAACGTAGTAATTTTATCTTAATCCTCCACTTTCAGGTTTAATTAGATTTATTGTGTATAAATTATTATTTTTGTAGAAAATGCACATCTAAGATTTAGGCTAAATTAACTAGACTTTACCGTAATTTGGGTTTGAATTTATTCTACCTCTTTACCTCTAATTACTAACAAACACCTGATAAATGAGGTTTTACTGAAAACCCCATTGATGCTCAAAGCCTTTAGAGATGATGTATAAAACTAACTGAAGTAACGAGACGTCTGGGTTTAATGCGAGACTTTTCCTACAGATTGTGAGCGTGACGTTGATCCAAGATGAGATTAACTGGATTAACCAGTCGACTGTTTGTCCACAGCTTCCTGCTGTATCGTCGGTTTAGACCTGATGTTTCTGTGTCTTTGTTGTAAAAATGAGTTTGAACTAAAACTTGAGTGGAGGATCAAACCGATCCGTCGGTTGTTGGAGTCTACATGTCGGCTTTGACGAAGGAAGCGAACATCCCGTCCTCCTGCTCCAGCAAAGTGTCTGGTGTGTCGTACTCCAGGATGTTTCCTCGCTTCATCACAATGACCAGATCAGCGGTTAGGATGGTGTGGACACGGTGCTGCAGACACACAACAACAGGTTAGCTTCCTGTTTCAACCCATTCATCCATCTTTTCATCCATACTTTGCAGATGAAGGAGAATTGAGTTTATTTTTTTCTGCAAGGATTTCTTGCCGTTTTAAATATTAGATATTGTTCTGTAACAGAAGTTCAGCATGCAGCAGTTCATTTGGTACCAACCAGGCAGTCAGTGGCAGTAAGGCTTCAACAGACCCAGACTTCAGCCGGGAAAAGCAGGAAAACAGACAGAAACTAGAAACCAGAGGTCGGGGGTCAGAGGTCGGCGCTGGGTCTGAGCGGATCCGTGTCTACTTGTGAGTCCTCACTAGCACACTGAAGAGGCTTTCCTCCTGCGCTAGGAGGTTGGGACCCGAGTCACTTTCCACCAAGATCCCCGAGGAGAAAACCAGCACCTGCTCCGCGTCCAAGATGGAGGAGACACGGTGCTGGAGGGCCGACGAAGAGGAGGAAGGGGAGGAAGAGGAGGAAAGGGAGTGGGTCGTTTCGAAACAGGAAGACGACGAGGGGAAGGAAAATAACGTGACGCAACACACAAAAAGGAAAGCAGGTAAAAGAGGATGAAGTTTACAGAAAATGTATTCAGTGTGAAAGCAGGAAAATGAATTTAGTTTGAAGAAGGAAAAAATCAGGAGAAATGCTTAAAGCTGCAGTTCATAACTTTCATAAAATATATTTTTATATATTTGTTAAAACATGTCGTGGCAGCTTAATATAATATTAAATCAGTGAAAGGATCTATTTAATCCTCCTCCTCAGTGAGCTGTTAGTGCTGTCTGACAAAATGCACCTAAAACAACCAAACAGAGCCAAGAGGTGGGGCTTAGCGCTGTCAATCACTCTCATGTACTCACCATTAAATGTGCGAATGGCGAAAAAACAACTTGGCCTTACAGGAAAACTGTTTATCCGCCGTCATGTTTCCTAGCTTTAGCATTCATGACGGGTTATGCACGCTAACACAGAGCAAAGGGAAGTGATTAACAGCTCTAAGCCCCGCCTCCTTCCTCTGGTTGTTCTAGCTCCTACTGGACGAAAGCAGAGAAGCTCAATATTTTCCCAGATTGTCTCGTATATCAAACTATCAGAACATGGTGACAATTTCAACAAATATTTAAAAATATATTTTTAATAAAAGCTACGTACTGCAGCTTTAAAGCAAAACGATTAAAAAAGCTGCAGATCTGCATCGATCTCAGCGTTTTGCTTCGTTTTATTTAGCGAAGCGACTTACTGCGATCGTAACGACGGTTCTGTCTGCGAACGCCGTCATCACGACTTTCTGCAGGATGTTCTCCTGCACAAAAACACAAAACGAGCCATAAATTGTTTCTCTTTTCTTCTGATTTTACTGTATCATTTGATTTTCTCTGAACTGATGTGAAAAATGACTGAATCTGTTATAAAATGTCCTGGTTTTCATCATGTTGGAGGACGAACCGTTGCCATGTCGATGGACGCCGTAGCTTCATCCATGATGAGGATGCTGCTCTTCCTGACGAAGGCTCTGGCCAGACAGAAGAGCTGCCGCTGCCCGACGCTGAAGTTTTCCCCTCCTTCAGTCACAACCGCATCTGGACACACAGAAGCAGGTTCACTGCACCTGGGGACACCTGGGGACACCTGGAGACGATCGATCAGTAATAACAGTACCGAGTCCTCCAGGAAGCGATTTGACCATGTTCTTCAGCTGAGCGATCTCTAGCGCCTCCCACAGGCGGTCGTCGGTGCACATGCGCTCTGGATCCAGATTAAACCTGCAACAGGATTAATTTATAGATTATGAGTGACAAGTGATGCGTTTCAACAAAATCTCAAATGTCTGAGGGAAGACAGACATGAAAAGGTCTGGTTTTCAGTTCGACACGAGGAAAAATAGAAACTAATCAGGAAAAAACCTTGGAACTTTCTGCCTCGTAAACTCAACAGGCTCAAAACTTGAACATTTTTTGCCTTTTGAAACTAAGAAATTTCAGATTTCTTCTGGGAAATTGTAGTTTTTTTTCTAGCAACATTTTCACTTTTCAAATTTAGAAATTTCCAAATGTTTTCCTAGAAAATTTTGAAATTTTTCTCGAAAACTTTTGGGCCGACATTTTTTTTTAGAAAAAATTTGGTAATTTCTGAATTTCAAACGTTGAAAATGTTTATTTTCTAAAAAATAAATGAACATCTGTGAGGTTGGTTTTCAGCAGATTTTGCTCCTTTTCTCTCCTATTGAGGCTTTATTCTGTGTTTTAGCTGCGGCTGTTCATGTTCCCACTGAGTGCGTCAGAGAGACTCACCGTCTGAGCATTTGCCAGCGTTAAGTGAAGCAGTTACTGCCGACCATTCACCTCGGCCTGCGCCGTCTCTCACAGCCTTATCTGAAGCAGCGTAACTGTCCAAACAAACACCACATGCTCCGTCTTTTTCAACAAACAGAGTCGGTGTGATTATCTCATAGCACAAACACGAGGAGGAGAGGAGGACGGAGACGGGGCGTCCTTCATCTTCAGTGACCTCCTCCGTTTGTGACGTCTGGGACGAAGTCGGGTTGTTTGAGTCGGAGTTCCTGCTGCGTTTCCAACCTGCAGCTGGAACCGCCGCCGGCTCAACGGTTCTCCTTCTCCAGATAATTAACACAAACATCTGAAAGCAGGAACTTTTGATTCTGCTTTTTTGGTGCAAACTTATATTTTTGAGCCTGAATAAAATAATGCCCATATTTAGACTCACTAACATAAACTGGAAATGTAAGAAATGTTGCAGCTTTGGTCCCAATCAGCTGTTATGTCTGCAATAGTGACTGGACTTTCAACCAGTTATGTGGCTCAGAATATAAAATCTGTCTCTAAAAATAACCTGCTGGACTGAACATTTGTGATTAAGCAACAAAGAACCTCTAGAATCTGTTGCTTAAAACCACATTAGCAGATTATGAGAAGGTCTGGCTGCTTATAAAGCAAATATTATTACTGTCTATTATTTATGATTATTATCTGACTGGAAATCAAAACATGGATCCATTTTTAATCAGAATTTTGTCAATTCTGAGCAAATGAATCATCTCTGATTTCAGTTTCTTAAAGAACTTCTTCAGGTTTCAGAGTAAAACAAAAGTAAAAGAAGAAAAACTCCAGATTTCCATCCAACAATCACTAAAAAAACAACAACAAGCATTTGTTGTTTCTAACCTTCATCTTTGCACCAAAGATTTGAGAATCAGGAGAACCCGGAGACGTAACTCTGTGTTGCTTTACGAATCAGACAAATATAAAAACAGGAATCTGTGCAGCTCAGTCCTGATGAGTCCAGTGGGTCGGCAGTGAGGGTTTGTGTACCTGATGGAGCCGCTGAACAGAACCGGATCCTGCAGGATGATGGAGAGTCGAGACCGGAGCGTCTGCAGAGGAAGCTTACAGATGTCGATCCCGTCGATGACGATCCGCCCTGCAGAACCAGTCCAGGTCCAAATCATGTCATCCCTGATTGTTTTAGTTACAGGCTGGTTCAGCTTAATGGCTGCTGGCCACCGGGCTTCGCTCCAGTACCAGGCTGAGCTGCTTTTACGGAGCTCTGGTTAGTGTACCAAACGCAAACGCTGCTTCTTCTCGGTCTGAAGTTTGCTTACAAATGTCTGAAGACAAGGAAGAGTTTTTAAATAACTATAGAGCCTAATGTAATTAATCAGGTTTTTTCCAAGTGGAACCATTTTATTTGTGTGTTTCTGGTACACCCATAAATCTGACGCACATGGTTCATTCGCCGAAGCTGCTTCTTCCTTCGTCCCTCTGGGTTTTAGTTTCTGCTTCAAGCGATCTGATTGGACGCTGGACGTGTTCAGGTTGTGCTAAGAGGAGTTAGCCTTTCAGTTTCACAGGAAGTCTAAAGTTTTTGTGGATTGCAGAGAATCAAGAGCAGCCATGTTCAAAGTTTGAAATTCTTCATTTTTTTAATTTGGAAACATTTTCTTAGAATAATTTTCTTATCATGGAACCTCAGAATCGAGGCTTTGCTACTTTAAAGTAAATCAGTTTTTCCTGCATGAAAACTGAAATATTTTCTCTGGTTTTAATGCAAACCTGCAGAACTCCAGCAGTTGAGTCAGAGGAGCCGCCGGTTTTATTTCACTGCTTTATAAGGAAGCGCCGCCGACACAAAGCTCTTAATTTACAGTGTGAATAAATAACCGCCCAGCTGTATGTGCGTATGGAAAAAGTGACGGTGTAATCTTTGAGAAACCTGCCAGGGAGCGTCCATCATCCCTCAGAGTGAAAACAGAGAGCTGCAGCTGGCTGCAGCGCTTTATCGCCGCTGTCCTGCTGAATTATGATCCGCGTTTCTGTTTTGTTTCTGTTTTAATCCTCCACTTCAGGTCATAAAAACCCAGCAGACACAAAGAGCAGAAAGGAGGAGCTGCAGGAGTGTTTACAGAGCGGAGCAGCCGACTGAGACGTAAACAGGAGCCGACGACAAAACATGATTAAATATGAGGCGGCCATGTTTAATGGAACAATGCAGGAATTATTTCACTGAGCAACCAAAGATCTGCTGCTTCCGCCTCAACTTGCTCCTGTTTCTGAAGGACAATTTAGTTTACATTGACTTCATAATTCATTTTATTTGTTTCTGATGTTTTCTTTATTTATTTTGGATATTTAACACGTGTTCCAGTACAAGTGTTTAAATGTTCATTAAAATGTAAAGCTTAATGATTTTTGAGAATATATTCTGTTATCATTATATCTCAAAATTACAATATTATCTTTTATCCAGTTACATAGTTTCTATTGTCAATTATTGTAAATAATACTGTTTCCTGAACGTTTTTTAAATAATAATTTATCAATGAAGCATAAAAAATGGAGGAAGCATCAATAATTTAAAACCGTTTGAAGACCCACCTTCAAAAATATCCACCATGTTGAAAAAGGCGAGAGACAGAGAGGACTTCCCGCTGCCGGTGCGGCCGCAGATTCCCACCTGGGGAGGAAGAGGAGCGAGAATCAATAACCTTCATCACGCTTCACGTCGCCGCGAGACAAAACTCACCAGAGTGTCAACATGATGCTGCCCAGCTGGGAGTTCACAGCTTTAACAACCAGAGTCACTCAGTCTGGCTGGCATTTTCTAAAGATTTCCACAAACTTTAATGAATTTTAATGGGATTTTATATCAAACATAAAGAGGCTCCCAAAATGTAATGGAGTTCTATGTTGCTAGGCAATGGGGGAGGCTCCGCTGAGGTTGCTAGGCAACAGAGCTGTGTGACTCAACATTCCAAAGGTTTTTGAATTGGATCATTTCTCAGACATCAAAAAACAGATTGGTGGCTGTTTATGATTTCCAAAGCAGTTTAAACCAAAACAACAAAAGTGTGAATTTTGAATAATAGATCCTCTTCAATTATAAATTGCAGCCCTATAGGAACATTTATTAACTCCTTTGATCTAATTTACTGTCAAAACGCCGACAGAAAGCTGCAGGTGTGTGAATTACCAGCCATGCAGAAATCTGCCACTTCTATGCGACTTTAGCCTCAGTTGCTTTGTGAATGTGGCCTGTAAGTAACTTTTAGTTTTATTAACAGTCAGTCGGGGGTCACAGCAGCTCCTGCGACCTTTCGCAGAATCGCGTTAATTACCTTCTGGCCCGGCTTGATGTAGGCGTTGACGTGCTTCAGGACGGGCTTGAGCATGGGGTCGTAGCGCACACACAGGTCGTGGATCTTTATCTCACCGTCATGAGGCCAGTTCTCGGGGACCTGAGAGGCGTCTGCAGCCAGAAGACAATAAACACTCAGGATTTTACTATCTGCATGTCTGAGATCACAGCAGCGATTAACCAAGACCACAAACTGCTGCCAGGTGACTGCACTGCAAAAGCACAACATCTGACAGAGCATTTTTATCTGGAATCAAACATTTTAATGCACTTTAAAGAAGATAAAACTGACTTATAAATAACTTTTCAACAAGATATGAGATTGTTTTATGTAGAAATTCCTTAACATTCATTAAAAAACGTGGGGCTGAAATGATTAATCGTTTTAATCGTCAATGAAATAATTAACTAATTTTGTTGCTAATCATTAAGACTCAAAAAGAGGCTATTTACTCCAAAACAACATTTTTAAAGCCGGAATTACAATAAATATTTACACTTAGCATTTAAAATGAAAACTTTAAGACTCCATTTCATTAAATGAAAGCTGTTATTGCACTTTACACAATAAAATGATTATTTTCGGAATTAAAAAAGGAATTGAAGTATTTGTTTATATTCATATTTTATTTCTAATTTTAAATAAAGAATATTTAAGTGGTTAAATAAAAAACCTGCAGACTGAGCCATTTTTCTTAATTCAATTAATCATCAGTAAAATCTGTAGAATAATTAGTTGTACAGGAATAAATCTGAGATATTTCCTATCCAGAAATGGAATCGGCAGAAGTTACCCATCGATCCCTCGTAGTTCTCGGACTCTGTGCCGAGGAAGCTGTTGACTTTCTTCACAGCTGCCATCTGGACCTCCAAGTCGGCCAAGTTCCTCACAACCCAGTTCAGGTAGTTGGTGATCTGCAAAACACAAACAAGAGCTGCACAAAAATCATCTTTTCTCTCATTTTCATAGGTCCAAGGATGTTAAGAGAAAGTTGAGTGGAAGGAAACAGTCAGGATGAACAAGCAAAGAATACCAGCCGCTTTGAGAGGATTTTGAGGCGGTCTATTAAAGTAAACACACCAAGTAATGAGTGTACAGAAGGCCCACAATACCTCATTAAAAATACAGTTTTATTGGTTATAATGAGCCAGAATCATCAGAATAAACAGAAATGTCCAGTTTGCTGATGTCCGTGTGAGAGCGGGCGCTCAGTGAACTCACAGTGAGGGCGTAGGTCAGGCCGAGTCCCACCAGGCCTCCGGCGGGCCGACCGGACCAGATGGAGGCGACGGCCACCGTCAGGACGATCACCGCGCCCAGGTAGTCCTGAAACCCAACGGAGACAAGAAGAAGAAAACATCTCCGGGTTCAACAGCATCTCAGAACCGGCTTGAGTCACAGCTGTTAACTGAAAAACTTACACTGCTTCTCCATAACTAAACAATGTTTAATTAATAAAAATGAACAAACACACCAAGACGATTTAGACCAACTAAATGAAGCTAAGCTGCGATGAAACCCAGAGCTGATCTCCGGCTGGTCGGTTCCTCACCGTTCGGACCTCCAGCCAGCGGTTGGCAGCAGACAGGAACAGGTAGGCGGTGTTGTTGGTGTCCGTCAGCTCCAGCATGCGCTGCTTGAACCTCGCCTCGTGTCTGAAACAGAAATCTGAGCTTTCAACTGTAAACAGGAACAAAACCAGCCAGCCGTGTTATCTGGAAAAGATGTTTTTCTTTTCCAGATAACACGGAGATACCACAGAGACCAGTGGTAATAATGGGAACGATCCCCTGATTTACTGGTTCTGAAAGATGTTTACTCGTGTGTGAGTTTGTGCCGAGCGTTTGTGTGTTAGTGGGAAGGAGAAATCCTCCGGGACAGAAAGCGTGAGAGCAGCTTAAAGCTGGACAGCAGCGCCGATGGGAAAGAGACGGAGACAGAAATACAAGCAGAACGATCTGCTCTGCTGCTCCATGAAACAACCTGCTGGGCGCCATGTTCCAGGCCAACACATCGCACCTGAAAGCTCTGATGGTGGTGAGGCCTTCGGCCGTCTCAGAGAAGTGGCAGAGCAGAGGCAGCTGGGTGGAGTCATCCAGGTCCTGCAGGTCCCTGTCAAGGCAAACCGACATCACAGGGGAGAAACTAAACTTTGTGGCTCTGAAATCCCAGACTAGATGCTTAGCTAAATGCTTAGCTTGCTAGCTAGCAGCATCCAATAAGTAACGGCACTGTTTCCACAGGGAATCCTAGTTTGCTGCAATGTTTAATCAAAATAAAAGTTATTGTATCATATCTATGAACAAATGAAACCGTTGTTAGCCAACTCCCTAACCAGTTTAAACTTTGCTCTGCAGACTCACTTGGAGGCGACTCTGAAGTACTTCTGAATGAAGTAGAAGGCGACGGCGAGGGGCACCAGGGCGGCGAGGAAAGCCGGCGTGATGGAAGCTATGACCCCGATGGCGGACAGGCAGAGGAGGGTCGACCGCGTCAAAGACTCCAGCGTCGGAGGGATGTGCTGACAAACAACAGAAACAACCAAATACATCCGGAGAACTACAGTAATGCAGTTAGTAGCTACAACTCTTCACTCCAGAAGAATATTTTCCTCTGTTTACCTGGTCGATGATGTTGGTATCAGCGGAGAATCTGTTAAGGATCTGCCCCAAAGGAGTGACATCAAAAAACCTGAGAAAATCATCAGGAAGGTTTAAAATAAAACATTTCTATCTGCTAAACTGGGGTTATTGTTTTTATCGCTTCTACATGTCAGTCATGATCAATAAAATAGGCATTTTCATAAATAAACCCCAAATTCTACAAAATAAGTGACTGCATAAATATTTACTCCTTTTAAAGTGACCTAATTTGACAGAGATCCAGTCAGTTGGTGCTTCCTGTCTAAACGCAGTGAGCATCACTGACTTCTTATTTTATTTAATTGTTTATAGAAAATAGTTTTAAAATTTTCCATTGGCAAAAAAAACAACAAAAAACCCCCCCAACTTTGTTAATTATAAGTTATTAGTAACAGAAATATGTTACCAGAGAGATGGACTAAACCAATTCACAGGTAGCCTTAGCATTGATAGCATAGCCTGTGATCACACTGAGGTGATTGACAACGCTAAGACCCGCCTCCTGGCTCTGATTGGTTGTTTATAGCCAAAACCAGGACAAAGCAGAGGAGCCTGAACAGATTATCTGACTCAAACTATCACAACATGGTTTCAACCAATATGAGCAGCTTTTGGGAGCTTTGGGTCCCAAAATGTTCCGACAGGTCTGGACCGGGTCTACCTGATGGGGGCGTGGATGATCTTGTTGAGCAGGTTGTGATGCAGGTTGGTGGCAGCAGAAAGACCCAGAAACTCCACAGAGAGGGAGGTGATGAGGCACAAGGTGATTCCCGCTGCGCAGAGGACGAAAAACACGTGCAGGTAGTACACGTCCTGCTGCAGCGTCAGAAAAACACAAAAAACTATAACAGTAAATAAATACTGACACGAACAGTCAAACTCATTAATGAGGGATACAGGTAATAAATACTGATGAAAATAAATAGAAGAACAGCTTTAGCACTTTATTAATCATTATGCTGAAACAAATGTTGTGACCTCGGGATGAGGAGAGATATCGGTGGCGTTTATGGAGCTGGTCCCATTCTGCAGGCCTGCTGCCGTCTGATTGGCTGCGGTCCAGTTCTGCAGGAATGCTGCCGTCTGATTGGTGGAAGTCCAGAGAGCCAGGCAGTAGTCAATGGCAACGATGACCGAGTGCTTCAGCAGCTTGGACGACACCATGAGGAAGACCATGAAGAAGCCTCCGGAGGAGAGGTAGCAGCCGCACATCTGGAGACACGAGTCGCAGGAGGAAGAGAGAGACGGGCTCACAAGTCATCTTCTACGAGTCCAAGTCAAGTTCCAAGCATTGAAGGGACAAGTTAAAGTCCCAAGTCTTACTCCAGTTTCAAGTCTTCATGGGTCAGGTCCTCAGACTAGACTTGGACCTGTCTCACAAAGACTCATCCAAGTCAAGTCTCAAGTCGTTCACATTCCAAGTCTTTGAGGGTCAAGTCCAAGTTAAAGCAAAGGAACATTTATTTGTGTACAAAACAATTCAAAGTATTTTGCAAAAATCAAGAGAATGAATGAAAATTATAAATTAAACCAGTCGAGCTCCAAGTCCGAGTCAATTCTGAAATCTTTTATTTTACGACCTGAGTCTCCAGATGGTTACCTTCCAGGGGATCTTGGACCGCCTGCTGGTTGTGGTGGAGAAATTGTCGTCATCTTCTTCCTCCTCTTCCTCTTCTGGAATAAGAACCATCTGCTTTAGTGAAAACGCTCAAAGCAGAAGAAGGGAAAGTCTCCGTCAGGTCTCCCCCGGGCCTCATCACCTTCGTCCTCATCGTCCATCTGGTTCTTTGGTTCTCTGGAGTAGAACGCTCTGCGCAGCGTCTTCCTCTCCAGAGTCGTCTGACTGTCCTGCTGAATGTCCTGCAGATTCAGCAGATTAAAGTCAAACCAGGCAGGGCCAAACAAACCATTTCTGGGGCCCCCAAACCAACATGCTAACACCATTAGCTTGATAATTTCTAAGCTATTCTATACCTGCTGTTATTCGCATCATTAGTGATTAGCTTGCTTTATACCAGTGTTATTACGGATATTGATTCTAACCTCACATATGTAGCAAACTAAACAAAATATTTGGATTTTGAAATATAGAGTGGCATTTAATCTTACTACAAATGGTTCTCCCATGTGTAACAGCATTTAGTTTGTTTTATTCACTGTCACTAGCTTGGTGCTGTAGGGGGCCCCCTGGTGGCGTGGAGGCCGGGCCCTGATCCCAGCCCTGTGGAGGGTGAAACATTGATCTACCTTCTCCAGCTCCTGGTCCTGCCTGTTCATCAGAGTCTTCCAGTGATCGTAAAGCTCCGTGTCGTGAGTCTGAATGTCCTTCAGGGTTCCCTCTCTGAGGACCGAGCCATCCTTCATCGCTATGATCTGGACACAAAACGTCAACAAACAGCGACTCACAGAAGGACCCACCACCGCTGTGCTTAGCAGCTGGTGTGAGGCGTTTGTTCTGATTGGTTTCCTCCAAACATGGGGAAACATCTCCACTTCCTGTTAACCGATGCTGCTAACCTGGAGCTCTGCTAACCTGAAACTACAGACTCTTCCAATTCGACCAATCCCGATCTTTTCACTACGGTTTGGCATTTATCGTGATAAGTAGCTAGTTACTACCAAACTCTGTTTATTACTTATTGCAACAGGCCTACATACATTATGTACATATTTGTTCTTTTCATTTGACCTTTTTGCCTCTAAAATTGACCTATTCATTCTTACAGTCTGCATTCTGCTGATGTGTGAATCTGAAGTCAAATTATTTGTTTCTGCAAACAATGTTGGCCAATAAAGATGATTTTATTCTGATTATGTAAGATTGGTGGACAGAAATATTTACTTCTAAAGTTCATCACTGATATTTTGCATGTGTGTTTTCTACTTTGACTTTGTCCTTGTCACAATAATGTGGAATCTTTCAGCTGCTCGTTGAGCTTCATGGTGACTTTAGCATCACAGCTCAGTTTTGGAGTCTCACCCAGTCTGCGTGAATGAGGTACTGCAGCTTGTGGGTGACCAGGACCACGGTCCGCTTGTCGTCCTGCAGAAACTTCAGGATTCCCTCCTGCATCAGGTGATCGCTCAGGTGGATGTCCAGCGCTGAAAACGGATCGTCCTGTTTGACGTGAAAACCACAAACGCACCACAAACCAGATCACAATCAGAAATCCTCAGAGAAATAAAAACCCAGCAGCAGCAGAGAGAGGGAACATTTCAACTCCTTTCCCGAGGTCTTATATTTACACGGGTGTGAATTATTTTCACTCTGTGTCTGGCGCCCGACTGTTTGGATAATTAAAAATTCAGCCACACCAGAAAAGCGTCGGCCAAGCGGTGATCAGCGTCGGAAACGTTTTCCACACGACGTCAGATCAGATATGTTCTGTCATATTCAGACGACGTCAAGGAAAACACTGAGCACTGCAGACGTTACAACGAGGGCGCAACGCCATGACCGGCATGGGAGTTCATGTGGAATATGCGCCTGATAAGAATTTAAACCAACAGGAAATTATACAATTCAATTAGGAGCAGATTCACATGTGAATTCTTGTTCGTCTCATTTGAGAAACTCACAGCATCCAGGAGGAAGCGCAGTCAAATTTGTGACCCATACGAAACATTCAAGCTGCCACTGTGACCTTTAACCTGTGCAACTCAAATTACATTAGAATAATGAGGCTGCATAAATGTGTAATGTCTGTTATTTGGTTTAACAATTTTTCTGTTACGTTGCTGATTCAGGTCCGGATTCAGCTAATGGCGTTAGCTCCAGCTAATGGCGTTAGCTCCAGCTAATGGCGTTAGCTCCAGCTAATGGCGTTAGCTCCAGCTAATTTAGTTAACAGTAAATTAGCTGATTAGTTTGTTTGAACATGTATCTGGTGCACATACAGACTTTGATGCAGAAAATGATGTATTTTTTAAGCTAAATATGCTAAATTGCTCCTTCATTTTACAAACTTTGTGCATTTCAGGGAAATGGTAACGTACCAAAAAGACAATGTTGGTGTTTTGGTACAAAGCTCTGGCCACACAGATCCTCTGCCTCTGACCCCCACTCAGGTTGATCCCCTGAAACACAAAACATCAGGACAGACATTACTCCAGGTTATGACAGTAAATATTTATTACTTTAGTAATAGATTGCAGACACTAACCCTCTCCCCAATCTCGGTCTGATCTCCAAAAGGCAGCAGGTCGATGTCCGGCTGAAGGGAGCAGGCTTCGATCACAGCTTTGTACCTGAACAACACAGAACCAGAGCAGCAGTCGGAGTCAAGACAGAATCGCCCAGAAAACCTGGAGCTGCTTGTGCTTGGAAAGCCCAACCCAACAGTTACTGAACTCCGGTTTCTAACTGTCATTAAGCAGCATTTACGCTAATTTATTAGAATGGTGCGTTACAAAGACTTAAAATTGGAAACGTCCATTCATTGTCAAGATTTGTAGATTTCCAGTTAGTTCGTGCTAATGGTGTTAGCTCTAGCTGCAGGTGTTAGCTTAGTTAATGGTTTTAGCATTGCTAATGGTGTTAGCTCCTGCTAATAGATTTAGTTTCTGCTGTTAGCTCCTGCTAATGGTGTTAGCTCTAAAAATAAATTCCACAACAAAATGTGATAGAACTTCAATAACCTTAAGCTAACCTTTGACCTTTTTCCTCAGTTTGTCATACAACAATGACAAAAAGTATTTTATTTAAATTTTACTAATAAGCTACAGTGATGCGCCAGTCAAAGGAAAACTCGGCATTACCGTTGCTTGTTGAAGGGACTGCCAAAGGTGATGTTGTCCTCCACCGTAGCGTTTAGCAGCCACGACTTCTGGGCAGCGTAGGCCACAGAGTTCCTGTTCTTGCTGGAGGCATTATGGGAAATGGAGGCAAAAAGACATTAAATGAGAACCAAATGTTCTGCCTTCCTGAAGCTTCAGAGAGAAGGAATGCTGATGGCGAAAGGATGACGACGTTTGGAAAACGGTCAAATTCCACATCACAAAAACAATCCACCAGATACGAGGGATAAAGGCGGAGGATGGAAAGGGTTAAAGATGACCTGCAGGGAAAAAATTAAACCAGGACCAGATAAAGCAACACATAAAAATAAACCACCGCAGCGCCTTGCTGGGAGTCTCGACTAAATGCTGCTGAAGGATCATGAACTCAAGAATCTCAGTAGTTTAATGTGATCGTAAATCATTCAGATGTAAATCTGCAACATTCTGGGTTTGTTAGAACTTATCTTGAATTATCACAGCTTTAACAGGTATGGAAAATGGAAATAATCAAAACAATCTGGGAACAACAACAAAGATCCTGATCTCAGGGTGCATTTACATCATGTTTGCTCTGAGTTAGTCCAACTCCAATCCGTTTGTCTTGAAAGTTCGGCTCAGTGGAGAAGGTGTGAATGCGAATCAAACCAAAAAAAAAAAAAAAAATCAAACTTTAATCCGCCTACAAACTTTTGGTTTTGGTTGAAGTGAACTCTAATTAGGTTCAAATGCATATGTGAACACCAAGCAGACCAGAGATGGCTCCAAAAGCAGGAACTGCAGCGTAGAGCATTCTGAGTAAAAACAACCAAAGCTAACATGTTAGCCTAGCGCTGGCAGGAGAAATGGCTGCAAACACAAAGGAGAAATTCTCCAACCACTAAAATCTGACGCCTCCATTTTCGTTTTGTGAAGAAGGAAGTTGTGCTCAGTGTTTGCAGATGTTTTTGTGTCGTTTCCTTCAGTGATCTCGGTGCAGCGCCCCCACAGGCCAGGAGGGGAACAGGTTGGTTTGACTCAGAGAACCAGAACAGCTGGAGGTGGAGCAAACTGGATTGAACTGAGTTTCAGGTGTGAAAACACCCTACGAATATCTAGAACATTTTCCATACCATCTGCACTTTTTCTGATTTTAAGTTGCAGTACCATTTCTACTGAAGCATAAAGCTACACATGTCAGATATTAGCGTTTTGCTCAGCAGAGTGATGACTCCCAGCATTACAAAACAAACCACTCAGGATCAGATGGCACCAAACTGACGGCATTCTCATGGGAAACCAGCAGCAGATTGACAAGATAAATCTCTGCAGACGGCGGTTTCTCCTGAACACACGAACGACGACGACAGCGACTCAGCAGCAGAATCTGCCAGGAGGAAGGGACTGTTCATATTTTTAAAGCAAAGGGGAAAAATGTGAACAGCCTAAAACCAGTTTGTCCTTCAGCTTTTAGATGTCCAGCATTCCTGAATCAAAAAGGAAAGATTTCATCTTCAAAGAGATTCAGATGCAAGGAACAAGTGAAACATCTAAAAGTTGTAGAATGCTAACTGAACTTTAGCTGCATGTTTCACCTTTTATAAAGATTCACAAACGCAACATAAAATAAACAGACAGTATTTTAGTACACTATCAAAAATGAAAGTACTTTTGCACATGCATAGGTGTTCATGAGCAAGTTCAAACCAGCATCCTCTTTTCTAAAGAGGCACAAAATGAATAAGGTTAGAGCGGATGGAGGGAGGAGCACGAGAGGCGAACGACGGGTCAAACGGATCAGATCAGAAGAGCTTGTACCTCCCGACGTCCTCCTCAGAGTCCTCTGTCTCTGACCAACTGTCAAAATCAGTATCTTAGTCAGAATTCACCACGACTCAATTATCCGCCACTGAAAACGTGCAAAAACAGACAAAGCAGCGAACAGAGAAACGCGTGGACCTCAACATAAAGCGAAAAGCCAGCATGTCAAACTGTGATGATGTGTTATTAGATGGCCAGCTGATTATCACATTAACCTTCCCACCCAGGAAAGAAGAGGAAGTGATGCTGTCACTGCCTGTCTAGGATAATTAGGTTTTCTGGCTTGATGTCTCATATTTATGGGCTTCAGGGATTTAAAGCAGCTTTTATTGACTTTAGTTGTGAAGTTTGGAAGCTGGGTAAAGTATTTAAGGGTGACTGTTAATCAAAACATGCTTCATAAAGTATATTAATAATTTGCTTGTATTTTGCACATTTGTGTATGCTTTTACTTGCTACAACTTAAATTAAAATACTTCATATAAGCTGTCAAAGGTGTTAAAGAGACTGAGGATCATTTTAGACGCTCTATAGTCGGAGGTAACCTAGCAGAAACCTTGTTTACGTGATAATGTTTCAGGATGAACACACCACGGACAGAAATAAAGTACCTGATATTCCCTTCGTGGGCCATCTCACAATCAGGCAGCCTGATTGGCATGAAGGCAGGAAATAAAGTGAAACCAAAGACACGAAAACAGACAAAAACACAACCAAACATCTGCAGAAACGTTAGTGTGCAGCTCTGGAGCGTCAAAATGTTCGTTAGAAACAGGGGAACTTTTTAAAATCATCTTCTGAAAATCACTTGGTCTTCTAAAACAGACCTTTAAGTTTAAATCTTAGCTGTGATTAAATTATACGAGTCTAACCAGGGCCAGCGCATCAAAACCTCCACTTTCCTTATTCTATTATTTCTATTTCTGTGTTCCTTTTAAATATTTTTTGTCTGCATTCCTTCTTTAGCGACATAGCATTAAGGCCTGCTAACATTAGCAGCTAGCTGAACCAGCTAACAATTTAAAATAAGTAGTATCAGTGACTTTTAGCTCCAAAGCTACTTGTTTACTTGATGCAGCAAAACAAGCAACAAAACACAAACTGCCACAAAAAGGTACAACAAAAAGTGTTGCCCTTATTTATTTATACCAATTTGTGAATCACTAGGCTATTTACTCTGTTACAAATGCATAAAAAGTGGATTTCTGCATTTGTAAGCCAAGTGCACAGCAGTGACTACACTTTCTGTTAGCAAAGTTAGCATTAGCAGCTAGCCTAATTTGCTAAAAACATTTCCTAAAAACTTTGAAATTGACTTTTTTCTTCCAGCTCTGTGAAAACAATTGGATTTCTCAAATCAGTTTTAAAAAAAGTTTTCCACTTTTGCTTTTATAAACAAAAAATGTATTAATAACATTACCAAAAATATAATTCACAACATTCTACTTCATCTTTACTGTGTTCATTTGTGAAAATATATGTATGTGTTTATTTGTTATGCTTAAAAATGCAGTAAAATGAGTCAGAAAATAACTAAACAATATGCGTTTCATAGTTAGCACCTCTGGCTAGCTTGCTAACACTTTCCTATAAACAGAGGGAGAAATGTAGCTTTTTGTTCCCACTCTAAAACAATTGAACCTTTATGCGAACTTTCATGGATGACATTTGAAAAGCAGTGAAAGGTGCATCAATGTAGCAAATGGAGCCATATTTTTGGGGAAGGGTAGCATTGGTAGATGGCCTTGACAAAAATTGACTTAAAAACAGGAAACTGTTTAGTGAATTTCAACTTCAGTTCTTTAAAACCCAGAGATTCCACAAATTACTAATACAAAATTTAAAGTTGTTTCGGTTTTGGTTAATTTAAAAATTACTTTAGTAAAATAATAGCCTAACAAATAAGTAGCTTTCTTCTAATCTTGCAAACAAATACTTTCCTTTGCATTTAAGAAAAGTGCTTAAAGGTGTAGATAAAAGAACATTTTGTTTTTTTTACATTCCTGCTTGTGTATGTAAAACACAAAACATAACAGGAGATAAACTTAATTCTAGCAGAACTAGTGTGAGTGGAGAGCTAGCGAGCTAGCCTATAAACAAAGAGCAGCTTTTTTAAAACTGCACAGTCACTAGTTGCACTTATGTTTTAAATGTTGCAGCAATGCCATTTTCTTAGATTTTCTCCAAAGGTTATTCTGCTGACTTACTTGCTCCAGTAAACCCTTCCATCGATTGCTTGCATCTCACCAAGCATGGCCAGCAGCAGGGAGGATTTCCCACATCCCACCTGACCCACGATCATCGTTAACTGGCCTGGGATGGAAACACAATATTAAGTGAATGTTTTCATCTAATAAGCAAATTAATGAGTTACATTAAAAGAGCAACATTATCCTGCTTCCTGCGAGTACTGCAAGCTATAAATTGTAAATTAAAAGGACATATGTGGGATAAATTGCACTAATTTGAAATGTAAACAGTTGCAAACATCCTGAAATGTTCCACCTCCAATGACTTCTTTCATTACTTTTATTAAATTTAAACAAATGCAGAACTTGCCTAAACTTAGCTGTCATTCCAAAATGGACGCACTTTCTGAGTCAACCTTGCAGTTCTCATTTCTGAAGTAGAATCCTTCAAAATGTCCAGTTACTTCCTCTTCAGCACTTTGGCAGAGAAGAAAAGTGCTGCAGCCGCTGTTTGCTTAGTAGTAGCATGACTGGGATTGCAGGGAAGTCACATCCCAGAGGACGACTGGAGCGAGTGAAACTCTGCACGGTGCATCTGTCCGGCCCGACCCGGCTTCCTGACACCCGACTCTGGTTCCCGACACCCGACTCTGGTTCCCGACACCCGACTCTGGTTCCCGACACCCGACTCTGGTTCCTGACACCCGACTCTGGTTCCTGACACCCGACTCTGGTTCCTGACGTAGCAGCAGGCCTGACTGCTGAGCTTAAGCAGCATGCTCACATCAACTTTGAACCATTTACCAATAATCTGACGCTTCAGATTATTGGCAGGAATGTAAAAGAAAAACAGTTTACAGAAGCTTTTGACTCCAGAACAGAAAGTTATTTTATGTCCCCAAATAAGCCAACTCGCTAATTTTAAAAAGTTTTTCATAAAATATAAATGAAAAAGCTTGTTTTATTTAAATATCATACAGTTTAAATAAAATCAACAAAAATAGTCATGTGGACTGGACAGTTTGAGAAATTCATCAAGTCCATCTGGTCTAGTTGTTTTTCTTCTCAGTGAAGGAACTTAAAGTTTTTGGTAAAAAGAGAAAAAGAACAAACCATGTAAATGGAAATTATTGAATTTGTTTTAATTTATCACGCCATTAATTGATTTATTGCCTTTTGTGACGGGCCAAATCATCACCCCTCCTCCGCTGTGCTCAACAGTTTTCATTGACATCATTTGGTTTTGTGGAGAAGCCAAACATAGAGACAACAATAGTGAGCGCCTGATGCAAATGTCTGAAAGCAGAACCGGAGGCTGACCTGTGGGGATGCGTATGCTGATGTCTGACAGCGTCAGCTGGTTGTTTCCCCAGGTGAAGGAGCCGTTGCTCACCTGGACGAAAACAGAGACGAAGCAAACTGTGACTGCGTCATGGTGGAGACATTTCGTAGCAACAGCAGATGTCTCAGCCTGCATACGTGCCGTTTGCCTGTTACGCACTGACCTACCAGAGCAAAGCACATGACCCGACCCGAGTTTAAGAAGTCCTGTGAGCGAGTTCACAGGAGTGGACAGTGGTTAGATAACAGCCTCACACAAGGAATGACATGTACTGCGTTCACAACACGGGGGAAACCAAACAGCTGTCAGCAAGTCTCTGGCTCTGCAAAAAATACGGAAAATCTGACAGAAATAAAGTTCATTGACTTTCATCAGAGCTGAAAGTCTGGTGAATGCTACAAAAACAATAAGCTTTTGAGGCAACAATAGTCAAAGAAACTAGAAGTGCTCATTTAAAAGACGGATGAAAAAATGAAAAAGATTGATCTTTATATTTTCCTTCTATCAGCTTTTCACTGTTTTCTTTTGGTCTCTGTTTTTTCCAGTCATTTCCAGGAGCTTCAGTGCAGCTTATGAAACAAAGACAACAAATAAAAACAAACAGCATTTAACCCATCAACATATTCCTTTGCTGAAACTGGCTTGAGTAAAACATAAAAAGCAGTAAAAGTGAAGCTCCTACATTTCCTTTATTTACCAATATTAGCCAGTAAAATCATTTTAGTACCTAATAAATTTAATGAAATGATAAGTTGGCATGTTTAACAGATCATAATCTTTAATATTCAGCAGCAGGAGGATTTTTTGTGATTGATGTCTGCATAATAATTCATTCTCTAATGGATAAACAATTATGATAATAACTGAAGTTTAAACTGGATCAATTATACAAAATTGATCCATTTGGTAAATTTTTGTGTTTCTCTTTTGGTCTCTACTGCTTCCAACAAAACAAAACGACTCAGCCATTTATTTTCAATAAAGTAAAGATTTTTCATGTTGGAGAATTAGACATTTCAAAAACCTCCCGTTTGTCAAGTCACATTCTATGGGCACTGGCCCGTTACCTAGCAACCCCATAGCAACGCCCAGCCCGTTACCTGGCAACCCCAGGAGAGTTCCAGAACATTTGGTCAGACCTACATAAACTCGTTAAAGGGAGAGTAAGACTGCAGCGACAGCAGCAGAGAAACCTAATCACTGAATCCCTCCTTCCTGCTCAGACACTGTTTACATTCCTCCCATCTGTTGCTTTTACATGTTTATTTTTATGTTTATTTTATCTAACAAGAACCCCTCCCAGGTTTTTTATTCCAGTTACCCAGGCCACATGTTACTGGCCCCAACAGGAACCTAGAGAAAGCTGCATCTTTTGTCTGTTAGGGAAAATAGTCACGATAAGCTGCTTGAGTTTGTTTTTGTTTGTTTTGGGGAAAGATTTAAATAACAGACGGACAGACATTCGATGCTCATGGAGAAAAAGCCCAGATTACAGAACTGAGTTTGGTTATTTTTTCAGATTTTTATAAATTTAGTGATAGTAAAAACATAAAAAGCCAGAACACCCACAGATAACGAACAATAACAAACACAGTGGACATCACAGACTGGTGTCATGGCTCCCGTGGGAAAAATTAAGAAAAACAGGAAAATGAGGAGAACACATGTAACAAAGGGCGACTGGAGTCAGAAACGAGTTCAGGGTTTGACCAGGATTCAATCTTATTACACTGAAAGAGATAATCCAACACAAGCTGGAAAACATTTTCCTTAATTAGAAGAAACTTACATAAAAAAGCCAATAATACTCTTCCTATTTCTGCTGATATTCATGCCAAAGTGTCTAAATTCAAAATGTTAAAAACTCAATGGCAGCTTTTAGCAACCAGCTGTCTGTGATCTACAGAGAAACAAAACTGCATCCATGAAGTTAATTATCTGTAAAGTTGCTTCAAAGTAGGGCTGCAACTAACAGTTATGTGAATATTTAGTATTTATTATTCTGACGATTAATTCGATAAAAAATGTCTCATTCTTCAGATTTTTCAACCACATAAGGCTTTTTTTTTTTTACAATATTAGAAAAACATGAAAAGATGCAAATAAATAAATAACTGAATCCTGTTTTAAAATCAGAAAAGAAACATTTTATTGCCTAAAATGTAAAAACATTCCTTTAGGTGAAAAGTTCTGGCTGAAACATATTTACACACAAAGAGTTTTAATGAAAAATGTATATATCACCACTTTTTATGAGTTTGTGTACTCCAAATGAATCAATTACTAAATTAGTTGACAATTATTTCAATAACCGATTAATCACAATTAAGCCGATTAATCGCTGAGAAGTGAAATTATTTGTCCTTTGTCCTGATGCTGACTGAGCGTTTATCTGAACAGAAACGGAGAAATGCTTCGGCGCACGAAGCGGCTGCTGGTGTGGGAAAGCAGCAGCAGATTCTGCTTTAATTAGCGGACAGTTGTCTGGACAGTAGCTTCACTCCGCAGGGATGGGACAGGAAGAGCAGCGTTTACAGAGCAGCTGAGAAAAATCTGGACACTTTCACAAGACCCTTCAAGGGGCAACAAATTCTCGTGTGAATTCTGCATTTCCTGTGCAAGACCACGCACAAACACAACACATGCAGAGGCACGACTTTACGCAATTTTTACATTTTAAAATGTCACATGTTGGAGCATACTTAAAATTACAAGCTGCAAAAATTAATAAAAGTTTTGCCTGTTTTTTTGTTTTGTTTTTATTTATTTAACAGTTTCAAAAAGTTACAAATCAAACTGTCTTCTGCTTTTTTTTTTATTTTTTTTTAGTCATGTTACCAGTCAAACTGTTTTTAGCCAAGTTACAAAACTGCATCTCTGTGTTTCTGGTTATTTGTTTATTTTTAGCTAAGTTATCAATCAAACCGTTTTCTGTTTTTTTTGTTATTATTATTTGTATTTATTTTATTTAGTTCTTACCATCAGACTGAAGAGGTTTAAAATAAAAACAAATCATTTCTGACTGTCCAGTGGTGAAAACTCATCTGAGAATCATCTTTCAAACTTCTTTTCTCCTTTATTTGCCTTTGTTGATCATCACATCACCAGTTGAAAACTGAACAGAGTTTTGTTTTTGTTTGCCGTTTAAGCTTTCACACTTTCAGAGCTGCTGAACTTTGACCCTCACCTTTACGGCCACGTCCTCCGTCTCAGTGGGTCTCATCGCCCGCCGGCTCGGCTGCTCGTAGTTGTCCATCTGGTAGCGCATCGGCTGCTTCCTGTTGATGGCTTTGGTCTTTAAAAGATGGTTAAACATTCATTGTTAAATAAAAGTCTTAACCTTTAATGCATAGGCAGAAAAAACAAGAGGTGCAATAATTTAAATCATTTTGCGACAAGATAAATGATTTTTTACTGAATTTTGACGATAAAACTAAACTCAACGCGGAGAACTGGAGGGAAAGCTCTAATTTCCAACGATAAATCAAAACCTGAAAGCCACACTTGCTAGTTTTTCTGAATAATCTGTGAAGAGTCGCGCTCACCATGCCCAGCGGTTTCTTCCCTACGTCCAGGGAAACCGATATGTCTCCATTTCTCCAGCTGTCATCCCCGATTTCATCGCTCTGGAGAAACTCACCAAGCTTCTGGACACTTTAGGCAAACACACACACACCGATCTATGAGAAGTGTGAACAGTAAGAGTTTAACACCACCAATCTCTCAGGAGCTCAGAGTTTCTGTTCTCTGATGTCAGCTTTTCCACTCAGCAGCTGAAACATCTCCATGTTTGGTAACGACCAGAACAACGAGATCTGCTGTCCTCACCAGTAACGCCACCCACCTGACGAGGGCCTTCACCGCAAATCTGACCACAGTGGAGAGCAGGAAGAGCGGCGTGACCAGGATGTGGAAAAGCGCCAGCGCTGCGAAGGCCTGAGAAGGACTGGGAATGCTGCTGGTGAGGAAGTGATGAACCCCAAACGTCTGGAAAACACGACACTCAGATTTCACCTCTGATGATTCATGGTACATCAGCTGCAAAAATGGAAATATTAAATAATTAAACTTACAGCAAGAACGGCAGCAATGGGAATCGCGGCGTTCATGAAAACTGCAAACAGAAGAGCAGACATCAAACATGAACCACGACACGAGGAGAAAACGGCCTCCAGTCAAATGCTGGACGGTTCAGACCCAACAGAGACTCGTTCTTATGGGGAAAACAAATTGTAATCATTCATTAAGGTTTTAATCGACGGTCGTCCTTCGTTCCTCTGGCAGTAAAACGATGACCTCCTCAGGGAAAAACCTCATCTTTACATCTTAACATTGTTGCTGAACAGCTCAACCTTCAACTTGGAAAACAACCTGGTCAGTTTAATCAGCTACATATGAAGGGTGTCAGGACTTAACTGACTATTTTCTTTCAAGCTTTTAGCAACAAGAGGTTGGATCTCATGGGTTAAATGTTGAGTCTTTCTGAAGGTGCTAAAATATTATTGGTAATTTTTTTTGCCATTAACATCTGCAGCTTCCTGTAAGATGCTAAAGGCCACATCACTCATGAAGCCATTCTCAATTCTTTTTATTAATCTTTATAGGAAATTAAATCCAACTCTCTGTGTAAAAGACGCTACCGTTGGTAGAAAAACTGTCATTAGATCCGTCTAAGCGACCGCCAAGTGATGCCTGGAGCTCATGTTTGCTGTCTTACTGGACATGGAGGTGTAGAAAGCAAACGTCCTGAGGCTGGTGAGTTCTTTGCCTCTGGTTTGCTCCACGCTGTCGCAGAAGATGTCCTCCCAGGCGTAGAGCTTCAGCAGCTTGATGCCCTTCAGGATCTCTGTCGTCTGTTTCAGGCGGTCAGTGGAGTGTTCCTGCAGGACAGGACCAACGCATCTCACCGCTTAATGGCCATTTCTTATAACGTGAATATGCTTCAGTGTTCAGAGTTTCAGGAAGCCCCGATCGGTCACGGAGCTTTCTAGGCTTGAATGGCTGAAAGCTGATAGTCTTTTCTAGCGACTGGTTTATTGTGGAGCAGAAATTAAAACCCAGTTGGACCAGAGAAATGTCTTCGTTGTCCATCGATGTTGTTTGTGCATCAGATGAACAGGCGTATCAGAAACACATACAACATTCCAGCTTGTCATTTTTGGATGTAAAACTTAAAAATTTCAAACATGTTAATTGTTTGAAATGAACACTTTAAAGCCGTGTCAGTAGTTCTAACTTTTGCATTTCTTTGGGTTTTAGGTTTCTGATTCCTGCTGGAGAACAACAGATAAGAGAGCTTCGCAAATATATTTATGAAATAAAATTACAAAAAAAACCCAGACTCCAGTCCGTCTACGAACCTCGGTGCGTTCGATTGAAGTGAATTGTGGTTCAGTTTGAATGCATATATGAACTCCAAGTGGACTAGAAATCACTCCAACAGCAGGAAGTGGACTACAGTGCAAGGCATTGTGGGTAAATACAACCAAGACAAACCAAAGAAATCGTTCATCTGCTAAAATCCAACGCCTCTACATTTTCTATTTGGTGAAGTTGCTCTCAGTGTCTCCAGAGGTTTTCGTGCCGTTTCCTTCAGTGGTTTGTGGTGCAGCGCCCCCACAGGCCAGGAGGGGAACAGGCTGGTTTGACTCAGAGCAGACAGAGAACCACAGCAGCTGGACATGGAACAATGATGAAGTTTTAGTCTCAATCTAACTGGACTATCAGGTGGAAAAACCTCTGAAAATCCACCCGCAGACGGTGGCGTCCATTAGTACTTACTGCAGCAGGCGATGGGTTGGAAACCATTCACAATAAACTGGTTGATTTCAAATCATCGGTTGGACAAGACAGAAAAACTGGATTTCCATACTTAGTTCAGTTTGTGGTTCTGATGTGACAAATGTAAAAAGCTTAGAGGTTTGATATAAATATTCTGTTTTACTGCTTACCAGTGCGCTTTTCTGCGTTTCTGCCAACCTTGTGGCGATGAGGTACTGAACCGGCGCCAGCATAACTATAACCGACGCTCCAACTAAGGCGCTCCAGCTCAGGAAGTTGTAGAGCAGAATCACTCCCATCACAATCTGAAATGAAGAACAGGGCAGACTGACAGATCCACATCCAAAGCTCGGGTTGACGACGTTTGTCAGGAAGGCAGCCGGGGTTCACCTGTACAGGCATGGCCCACAGGTTGGGGCAGAGGAAGAGGAACCACATCAGCTGGTTGGTTTCTATGGCGACCAGGTTGTTTATTTGCCCCAGAGTCATCTCCCCCATCGACATGTTGGAGGTGGACAGTCGCAGGATTTTGTTGTAGATCATCGCCTTGGTAACGAAACATAAAAACCTGATGATGGCGAAACATTTCTGCAAGCAGCAAGATGGAGATCCAAACTTCCTCATGTATTCTCTCAGCCTCCTGAAAGCCTTTACACTTTTACAAAGGTTTTAAAACCGTCACAGAAAAAGTAAACAATGACTGGATATAATCTGTTCTGTGTTTTGTGGCCAACGGCTCCAGCTTCTGCTCCCTTACGATTTGTTGGTCAACTCCTAAGCTACACTCCACTTTATCCTAAAGAAGTCTTGTATTGTTAAAAACCGGGTTTTCTGGCTAAACCGTCACATTTTTCAGTTTCCTGCTGCGCCCCTCACCAGCAGAGCGCCCCTCAGGTTGATGCCCGTCTCGATGGTGACGTAGTAGGACGCCTGCAGGAAGGTTCTCTGCAGGACTAGCGCCAGGAAGAGGAGAACAGCCAAGACGGAGCTGTTCTCCAGCAGCTCGGTGGTGTGCATGAAATACACACGGAAATGGTTTTCCTGCAGACAAACAAATAAACAACGTCCAGCTTACACCGAGATGTCTGAGTCAAAAATGTTTGTTTTTGAAGATCAAATTTTTGAATTTTTTCCACCTCTGCACTATTTGTCTCCATATTTCAAAGGGATGCCAAGATGGCCATCTTGTTTGACAATAAAAAAATGTAAATGAGGAGCGTTGAGCATCTTGGGAAGTTATATTTTAGCATCGTTTTTTAATGAAAATGTAACATTTTAACACATCAGAATCTAATTAGCATCAGTAGCAGGGCTTTGAAACGATTATGCAAATATTGAATAAAGATCCACACAGTCTGAGCTGCTCAATTATGACAAACATACTCCTGTAATTTTAAGCTGATATTTATTGAATCATACAATGTTTTTAAAATTAATAATAATAATTCTCCATGATACAACTCACAGAAAGGATGATGAAAGCCAAACTGTAAAAATGTTATATTCTTAAATATTTTTATTGCAGTTTCTAGTGCAAACAGTTTAGTAAACTTAAAATATATATAAAAATAAATATTAAGATGTTGGAGGTTTAAGTCAAAAATTCCTTAATGCTGTTGAAGACGTATTAGTGGCAGATTATTTCACTTTCCCATAGAAAAAATGTCTTATTATTAGTGAATAATCAACGTTTTCAACATTAAGGATTTTTTTACCTCCTGTATTTTGCTGAAAAGTTTCTTGTTACTTCTATCTTAATTTAAATCTAAGATATTTTCACTAGAAATTAGATTTTAGTTTCAGATTTTATTTCTATCCTTATTTCTATACTCGTGTTTCAGCTAATATTTCAGATCAAATTTTAATCCCAAAGATAACTTGAGTATTTTTTATTTTAAAGATAAATGCGGGGGAAACTTTCCGTGCTCTGCTCTCCGTCTTCGCTGCCCAGCTGGACCCACTAAAACACACCTGACAGCCTCTGCAGTAAAGTCAGGCAAACCAGCTGCAGGAAAACGACCCGTCTGCACAGGAGCGTCTGTCTGCTTCTCCACTGCCACTTTCTGAGGCTGGCAGGAACCGACGAGGCGCCAATGTCTGCACGCCCCCCCCGCCCGCCGTCCGCCCGCCCCCCGTCTGCCTGCTCCACCTCTTTTACTCTACAAAAGTTTTAAAAAGTCTTGAAAAATGAAGCAAACGATCTTCAACGTCCAAATATGGCTTCAGGTTTCAGCAAGTTGACCCGATGACCTCGTTCCAGTTTCTGGCATCAGCCACTGGATATTTTAAATAAAATCTCCTGGTATTTCAGAGTTCATGATGCCACGAACTCTAAACAAGTGGAAAGTAGAGAAATGGACACGAACCACATTTTTTTATTTTCACAAAAAAAAAACAAATAAATCTTTTTATTAGAAAATTTCAAATCAATAAAATTGTTTCTTTATTAGAAAATTTCAAATCAATAAAATTGTTTCTTTATTTGAAAATGCAAAAATATAAATAAAACTGTTGTTGCTTTTATTTTGATCTTAATTAGTTTTTTTATTATTAAACTCAAATTAAAGGTTATATTTTTGTAATTTTTTTAGCATGAGATTATGCTGCTGCAATAAAGTATTTTTACATGAGGAATATAAGGAAGGGAGATGCTATAAATATGAATGTAATTAGATGTTTTCAGTTCTACACTGAAACTAAACCAGCATCAGCAGGCCTGACATGACGACTGATTCATCGGGATGATAAATCGTCCCAGGAGTTATTGTGATAAATGATAATATTTCCTTTTAGATCATTTTCAAGTTATTTAATTGTATTGATGCAATAAAACAAGAATAATTCATTTTAAATTCTATTAAATATATAAACTCTGGAACTGGACGACATTAAAATATCCAAATTAACAAAAACAAATAAACTGAATTATGAAGCCTGTAAAGTTAGAGCAAAGCTCCAGACTGAAGATTTTACAGAAAAAGAGCGAAACGATAAATCATGAGTTCGTTTTAATTTGCTGTGCGTTTGATTGATTATAGTCTAATCACGCAGAGCGCTGCTGCTTCTCGTTTTGATCCGGCAGGAGGAAAGTCGCGCTCACCGTGTTCTTGGTCGCCGACGTGTTGTTGTTCTGGACCTCCAGGTTGTGAACGATGCCGTAGATGCAGAGCGGCCCGGCGAACCCCAGCAGGTCGGCCAGGTACCGGAAGGTGCTGCTGAGCAGGATCGGCCGGCCGAAGGCTCTGTACATGGAGCGCCAGATGGACGGCGCTCGGTCTGGATCTTCGCCCGTCTGTGTTGAGGGGAAACGGGCGAATTAAGCGGAGAAACAAGCGACCCGGTTGGGACCGCCGCTCAGCTCACCCTCTGATCCTCGTAGGCGTCTTTCAGCCTCAGGTAGTTGGTCAGCGCTCGCATCGCGATGGGCAGCTTCCCGATCTTCTTCAGCTCTATCGGCCTCTTATGGGCGCCGATAATGAGGGGATTCATCCACCAATACGTCGCCTAGCAGCAGAAACGGACCGAAAACAAACTCCATGTTCCAGGATTTACATCCAGGAATTATTCCAGATTCAAACAGATCTGACAAAATATTCCTTTATTCTCAAAAACAAAAGTATTTTGTTTGACTGTCTGAAGTATTTAATACTAGTACTTAATACTTTAACACTTTAATACTGAGGTATTAAATACTGAAACATATTTAATATTCAAGAAATATTGGCTTAAAACAGGCTCTTCTATCTTCATGAAAAATTGCTTGTAAGACAGTTTTGTCTTTTGTCAAGAAACTAGACAAAAGAACTTGGTAAGTTTTTTCAGAGTGGTTCGTTATCAGAAGCACCTTGGAGAGCAGGTTGACGAACGGCTGCAGGAAGCGGACGCCCAGATCCTGCAGGTCCTCCGGCGGTTTCACCTTCTGGGGGTTGGTGAAGAAAACATATTTCTATAGAAAGACAACAACACAATCAGAGAGGTGGAGCAGATAGTTGAGGTTCTTCCAGAGCAGGCG
Source organism: Phalloptychus januarius (assembly GCA_902982915.1). Lineage (NCBI taxonomy): Eukaryota > Metazoa > Chordata > Actinopteri > Cyprinodontiformes > Poeciliidae > Phalloptychus > Phalloptychus januarius. Next base: position 12,591,973 of record CADWAE010000474.1, on the reverse strand, counting down.
GGAATGCAGCGGCGGACCCGGACTCGGATGACGTTGATCTCCACGGCCATCAGCAGTCCGTACAGGATCACCAGCAGCGCCGTGATGCAGAACCGCAGGTACTTGAACCGGATGCCAAACTCTGCAAACTTCCACAGCTTGATGGACTTGGTTATGAACGCCAGAACCCAGTAGATGAAGAGCACTGGGAGCAAAGAGAGGAGGTCAGAAGTTTACATACACCCCGTCTGGAGTTACATCACTTCCTGTTTCAGGTCAGAATCACCAAAACCATTTCTATTTGCTAAAAGAAACAACAAAGGAAGAAAGAAGATGTTTACTTATTCATGTCTTTGTGGTCAGAAGTTTACATACGCCTCCTCAGTATTCGGTAGCACCTTTAGACGTTGCTCCAGTACTTCCACTGACCTTCAGCTGGATGGGACAACGTCCCAGTGATGATGGTCTTTATGTCCCAACGGTTCCACTTTAGTTTCATCATGTCTCCAACAATGAAGCTGTTTGTCTCTGTGGACATTTGAACTGTTTCCTTTGGGATAATGGCTTCTTCCTCGCTGAGTGGCCCTTAGCCCATGTTGGCAGATAACTGGATATGCTCCTATTAGATGCTTTTTTTGTTATTACCTGCTGTGAAATATTATATTTATGCTAGTTGTAGCTTGATGGTCTACAGATGAAAACTAGCCCACCTGGCTAACTCTGGCAGATTACATAATGTGATGTAAACTTCTGATCACAAAGACATTAATAAATACATTTCTGACCAAAGAGAATTTTGATCCGATTTAACTTCAAATAGTGGGAAATCTCACCCAGCAGCAGTTTGGGGAAGTTGGACGTCTCTATGTTGTGGTAGTAAACAACTGATGTTGTTGCAGCGATGAAACCCATGAAGGCCGGCATGAAGAGATGGAGGTGGTTGGAGGTCATCGTCCTGCAAGAAAACAAATACGGTCAGTATCCATGAGGGAACAAAATGTCCTCCGTACGTTCGTCCTGCTGCTGACTGACGTGTTGGAGACGATGCCTTCTGCGAACTCGCACACGTGGACGAAGAGCAGCAGGAAGGTGAGGATCCACCGCATGTTGTGTCCGGGGAAATGAAGCCACGTGTTGTGATGGATCTGAACCTTGGAGCTCTGGCTGCCCCAACCTGAAAGACAAGATGGACGCTTTAAACTCGCCGTTCAAAACGCCTGGCTGGACCTGGCCCCACCCAGCTCCTTCAGACTAGCCAGCAGCAATTAGCAAACACACAGAAACACACTTGTCATTTTTGTTAAAGTTTCAAGTTTTTAATTGAAAGAAACTCATTTGGAAAAATTTTATTTTGCCTGGTTTTATTTTTTTGTTACTTATATGAATTATTGTCATGTTGGTCCTTAAAGTACCAACATTTCCACTTAACTTTATGTTTTGGTCCGTCTGATGATGAAATCTCCAAATATTCAGTGATTGATCAGTTGCTCTGTAGACCTTTTACTAAATACTTTCTACTCTTGAGTAAAAAAGTATTTACTCCAGAGTAAATACTTGAGTGTTTTTACTTTGACTTGAGTACAAATATGTTGAAGTGATGCTACTCTTAGTTGAGTCCAACTTTTGGGTTCTCTGCCAACCTCTGTCTTTGATATGCAGCATTTTTACAACAACTAAAGGAACATAGTTGGAAACACAAAATCCTGCCACTTTAAACGTAACAAAAAGCAACAACATCGTGTCAAACTTGGATCGATCTCGGATATTTTCTCCAAGAACTGATTCATCTCCAGCAGATCTCTAAGCTCCAGTAATCCTAGTCCAGTCACACTTTAAAGCTGTTTAAAATTCTCCCAGCGCGTAAAAACAGGAAGTTCATACCAACTGCACATCTGCCTTACAGAGATTACCAAGCTGGTCCGACGCACCAGCACCTTCCCAACTCCAAACACAGAAACCAGATCCTGTGGTGAGCATCCGTTCCCATCCTGAACACATTCCAAACGCTGAGGAAGAGGAGGGCAGCCCTACCAATGAAGAGGATGGGGAAGGTGATGAAGAGCAGGAAGACGTGAGGAACCAGGTTGAGGGCGTCCACAAAGCAGCCATTGTTGAGCACGCTGTCGTTGATGCCGTATGCACTGGGAACCTTGTCGCCACAAAACGACAGAGGCATGCCAGCAGCCATTGGTTCCTCCCAGACCCGGAGTCAGACTGGCAGAAACAGAAATCCGTCAGGTCAGCGTTTCACTGCCATGGAGAGTCACAACACTGCATGAGACTCAGCGGCGTGAAGCCGCCAGAGATATTTTAGGACAGTGTAAGTCAGGGGTCTGCTGATTTCAGGACTGGAGGCCTGAAACTTCCAGATCCGTCTCTGATTCAACACACCTGAGTTAAATGATGAGGTCATCAGCAGGATGAAGGATGTTGGCTCAGGTGTGTTGGACCAGGAAGTCGTCTGGAACTGAAGAACCTGCTGGCAATAGATGATAAAACACAAAGGGATGAAGATGGCGGCCATTTTAATTTACATTTATAACAAAATATAAGCATTACTGGATGGACAGATAAAATGACGGACGGATGGATGGAGGGATGAAATTATTGTTTTGGGTTTTTCTCTAAAAAAATTATTTGTTAGTATTTTTCCAACTGGAACTTCTTCCTGTTTTCTTCATCTAAATGTTTTAATTTATAAATATTATATATATTACTACTGTAAATATTATGAATATAAAATCAGTGAAAAGTTACAAGTGGAAATAAATTTTTTTTCGAAACCAATAAGCAACAAGATACTAATCTAATTTATTTAAACTATTTTAAAACAGTTTCCTGTTTGTAATTTATAAGTCAAATGTTTTGCTCTTTGTTTCAATCTTTACTCTGATTCACTTACCAAGTTTAATAAAGCGAATTGTTTTTAAATAAATAAAACTTGACGATAGTTAGATAAACTAAATGGAACATCTGGGTTTTTATCAGAACATTCATTTCCAGCCTAATTTACCACACAAACAGTTCTAGGCGTCAATAACCAAATAATTCACACAGCTAAAGTGCATTTAGCTGTGCAGAGCTGCTAAAGTTAATTTATTAAACCTCCGATAAGGGAAGTGGCTTACCTGGAATTAAAGGGGTTATCCTGACTAGCACCGTTTCATTCCGGCTGAAATCTAACTTAAAAAAGACAGCAGGAAGAGAAAAGAAGAAGAAACAAAATACAGAGAGAGTTGGACAGTTAACAGAGGGGATTATTTTTAGCCATGGAAGTCAAGAGCGACATCAGCTGCTCCAAGTCAATGCGCGCTGCCGACCGCGTCAAGGTAGGACGCCCACGAGACACAACTTCCGGCTACGACCTCCAGAATAAAAGCGTCAACTATTCCTTTAAAGATTAACGTAAAAAACATTTAAAATATTTAATTATTTAATTACAAGTATTATTTAAAATTGATATATTTTACATTTAAACTTTGAACTTGTATCAGCTCAGAGACATCAAACGGTTTTCAGTCATTGGGAAAATCTATAAATTTGTCTGAATTGAAAATCTCATGGCTACCTGTGATAAAAATAAAAGCTAAAAGCTAATTTATTTTTCCACTGTCCTTTAAAGTAGCCTTCAAATTCAGGTATGTCCTGTTGCCTATGGCAACCATAATGACACTAATCACAAGCTGGTAAAAATGGAGCTCAAAATTATGCTGAGTTTATGTTTAACACTTACTTGATCATTTTTTTATTAACTACGCAGTGAATTGTCCATCCATCAATTTTCTATGCACCTTTGTCCCTAATGGGGTCGGAGGTGCTGCTGCCTCTCCAGCCAACGCTCTGGGCGAGGCGAGGTCACCTGGACAGGTCGCCAGTCTGTCCCAGAGCAGTGAACTGATAAAATAAAATAACTCATAGTAATTAAAACTCTACTCCACCTCTTGCTTTGTCCACCATAGTTACAAGAGCAAAAATCTCTCATTGCTGCGTCGCTAATTAGCTAATTTTATGGCGGAGGATCTAAAGCTAATTGATATTATTTCTCTGGAGTTTATCAGTCATGTTCACAAACAGATCCTAATTATATGCTACTTCTACTGCTTTTGCTATGTCAGCCATGTTGGATTTTGAGGGTCAGGTTGCTAAGAGATCTCTCCAACTTACAACTCTGAAATATTAGCTTTTATATACATGTCCAGGTCCAAACTTAGCTGCCGTTTTTCATTTCAATTAATTTATAAATCATTAAATCAGTTTCACACACTAAACATCCATTGGTTGCTTGAATGGATAAAGAGATAAACAGAAACAGATGGATGAACAAATTAATAAAATTAAGAAATAACAAATATGCTCCCTTATATTCATTGTAAAATGTTCAAAAATACTGTAAACCAATAATGTCACAACTGTAAGTCTAAATGCACTGCAAGTGCATCTCTGCTTTGAGTTGTTGCTTTATTTTATTTTGAAGGCAAGAATTGATTCATTTCCGTTAACAGTCTGTGTAAATTCTGCTAACTTGGTGCGATGCTGCCTCCTATCAGATTTCCAAACTTGTACCAGTTTGGCGGTGAGAAGAGAGTTTATAATAGGCTTCCTCAAGGGTCCTGACACGAGGGCCAACAAATAAAGTTTATAAAAATAACTAGTTGCATGTCGGATCCTTCCATAAGTTTTTATTTCATTTACTTAATTTGAACATATTTATATATATTCAATAAATAAATTATATCAACCTTCAGTCAAAAAATGCGATGCTCTTTCCGAATAAGCTTATAAAGAAATATAGATGTCTAGGGTATTTTAATGAACATAGTAATCTGAATCGCGTGCAGCAGGAATCCCACGCTTGCTTTGGGATGCGGGGGAGGAGAAGGACCTTGGATGCGGTCAGCGGGGTGAACTCATGCAAGCTGCACGTTTCAGAGCAGCGACAAGAAGCGCAACGCTGCCACAGAAGTATGAAAATAAAAGGTCAAAGCATCACGAAGAGTCCTGCAACGTGACACAATCCTATTTACCAAAATAGCTTTCAAATATTAATAATTAAACATTTTACTTAAAACAGACCTCTATGTATTGGTTACATTTGGATTTGGGTTGAATTGAACATCTAGTAAGAAAACGTTTCTTATTTAGCTACAGACAACCTACATTTTAATTTTTACGTCTTAAGCTTCGTAGATGAGTGTAAATTAGTATAAGAATCTGCAAAAATACATCAGATCTGCGCTTTTAATAGAAGCCGAATGAAACTCCTAACTACAAATATTTGAAACATTTAATTAAGTTTGTATTCAAAGTGCAGTTTTTACCGAGATTTAATTGAAAATAAAAATAGAGTGATTCTTAAATGAAGTCTGGTGTCATTCACGTCAAGAGAACGTTCTCTGAACGGAAGACGTCGCGTCAGCCTACCGAGAGGATGCTGCTGCCTCAGTGGGACAGAGAGAAATCCCGACCTCCACAACAACCCGGCGCAGGATTTCGGGTCAAGGCGTCCAGTCCTCCCGGATCTTTACGTCCCGTTGCGGTTTCTTACAAAACATGCGGTTTATGCTGAAGGTGCGGCGACAGGAAATGCCTACATGTTGAAATTCCTCTTCAGTGATGGCGGAGGACGCGCACGCGCCCGCAGATTGAGGATTTCAGATTATATTATTGGTAGCTTATGAAAAATCGGTCAAACTGAAGTAAAACAAGCACAACGGACTGACTTATGATAACAAATAATAATACAATAATGAAAATTAAAAGGTACCCACCAGCATTTCCAGCCTTACAGAGAGGAACTCTGAAGGGAATTAAAGAACAACAAAGAAAAAACAACAACACCTGTCGACCTGCTCCAGGGGCGTAGCTACATACAGGGCGGCGCTATGGCACCCCGACTGGAGATGAAGTTCAGACTAATGTCTATATTAATGTCAGTATTTATAATGGGCATAATAGCATTCACCAATCCGATGGTTGAATAATCTAAATAACAGATTAAAAACAACAAATATCTTTTTGTTCAGCTCACATGTTTATTTATTCAAGATTTTAGCAGCAAAAAGTGTTTTTGACTAGAAAATAAATATTTTTTCAATTAAAAGAAAAATAATACATTTTAAATTATTTAATTGATTATTAAGTAACAATAATCAATTATTATTTAATAATAATTTTGATTATTTAATTACAGACCAAGCAATTAACTGAAAATGTTAATTTTTATTCATATTTGTCCAACTTCTATCTCTATCTTCAAGAAGTTGTTTTTAAATCACATTTTATAATATAACTATAAACAGATTACATTTAAATATACTATATTTATAGTTATTGGATTTTATTTTTTTTTTCCATTTTTTTTCCTCTGAACTTTGTGAGGCCCCCAAAGCGCCCTCTGGCGGCCCCCACTGCAAAAAACAGTCTTAGAGCCAGGACTATGATAGTTTATTTTTCTTTTGTTGAGAAGTTTTTGTCTAATTCACTTAATTTTTATTAGTTAAATATTTTTTAGTTTTTATTTTATTAGGTATGGAAGTACTTTTAGTTTTTCTTTCAGTCTGATTGATTTTTAGGTGCAGAATTAAAAAAGTCAAAGTATTGTGATTATGTTGGTAATGAATGATTGTTTTCTAAACATATATTCAGTTATTGTTAAACAACAAATGAATTCTGGGGTTTTTCTAGCATTAGTGGGATGCCATAAATCGCCGACAGCTGACGTAAACTGCTTGTATGGTGGGGAAAAAATACATTTTACATCAGTTCAAAATGGTAATAAATAAAATCAATAAGCATACATTGATAATTATTTCAGTATGTTTCAGTTTTATAAATGCACAATATAGTTCCATTTAGTTATATTTATCCTCATTTAATTAGCGTTTTTATTTTAATGAAAATGTTTCTCGATTTCAGTTTTTATTTTGTTAACTTTAGTTCACTATAACAACTTTTATCAAAGATTTATTAACATCTTGAAAAGGAAAAATAAAGTAAAAACAAAAACAAGTTCCCCCTATTCGCCTCCAGTTTGGTGACATTCAGTTTTCAGACGAACGTTTTGCTGCAGGGCCATTTTGAATAAAGGTCAGCCGTTGTGGATGGAGAGCCTGGGACTCCGTTTGCTGCAACCGGACCAGAGGAAGGGCAGAGGTGAGAGGATTTCTATGTGTGTGTGAGAGAGAGGAGATTCCTATCTGCAAGTGTTTCCCAGGAAACAGTGAAGGGAAGACGCTGACCTCCATCTCCTACATCCACACAATCATTTCCTGTAGACTCTGACCCAAACTTTAAACCCGACTTTGAAGTCAAATGTTTTACAGGAAGACATGTTGCTTCAGGTCCTGACATCGTCCTTCTACCAGAGAAGAAGAAAAAACCTGACAAGCTCCTTACAGTAGGAGAAACCTAACACCTTTAACCCTGACGTCAGTTCCACTGCCACCCAATAAAATGGAGTTTAAGATAAAAACTTTTCTTTAGATGTTTTAAAGTTGGATCAACACTCCCTAAATTAGCTTATTTGTATTAAATTATTGTTTATGTTTCCAGCATCATGTCATGTGGAGGATTCAGCGTGAGAAACATCAGTTTGAGGCCGGTACAGGAAGTGACTGTTCTTTCTGCAGATAAAAGAACCACTTTAAATTACAAATGATTCATCTCCAGAGAGCAAAACCAAAAGACCAAAAAAACGAAAAAAAAACAAAACAGACTCAACATCCCATAAATATTCAAGCATTCCAAATTCCTCCCAGCAGGAAAGTCTCCTAAGTTTGAACTTTATCAGCAGAAATATACAAAAATGCTTATTCATATAGTGGAAATGTGTTAGCCTTTCCTATTTTAGCATTTTAGCTACAAGAATATTAAGGCTGCTTCTTTTTCTAGTTAATTTCTGTGCAGAAGTCATTCTCAATGTTGCTTTCCATATATTTATAGAAAGCAAAGTCCATATAACTACACATTTGGAAATGTCAAAAATGGAAACATGATAGTTCCTAAAGAAAACCTTGTTTTTGGACTAAGGTTTTTGCCATATAGGTTTTCTTTTTTGGTTGCAACAAAATTACTTTATTTTGTAAAACTGCAATAAAAACACTCCAGCAGAAGTAGAGGTACTTCTATAGAAAAATATTCATGTTGAACAGATTTACTCAAGTAAAAGTAAAAATGTAGACATTTTGAAAAGCACTTGAATAAAAAAATTACAAAGTAATTTTCACTTTCAAGAAAACAAATTGACCATTAATAAGTCTAAAATACTTTTAAAAGTTCTAGTTATATAAAATACATTATTTCATTCAGTTCTTTTTTTTCAAAGCGAATCTCAATCAAGATAATTCAGATTCTTTTTTAAAGGTTTTATTGGCTCTAGTGGCCTTTATTTAATAGTTAGTGGACAGGAATGAGGGAAATGACAGAGGGGGAAGACATGCAGCAAAGGTCACCAGGCCGGGAATCGAACCTGGGACGGCCGCGTCAAAGACTAAGGCCTCCGTATGTGGGGGTGCTAAACCCCTGCGCCACCACAGCACCCGATAATTCAGATTCTACAAAAGTTATTATTTGAGTCAAAAATGTGGAATTATGTAAAGTCAGGATAAATGGGGGATGTCTCGAGTTCCTGAACTTCTACTCTGGTAAAGAATGAGATTACTTTTGAGTTTGGATCTTACTGTCCCCACCACTGTGGTTCTGATCTGGGGGATCCTCACTGTGGGAAGAGCTTGGTCCAAACCTCAGAAGAGAAGCACCAAGAGGGCATCTTGATAAAACCGCATCAGATGACGCATTCAGAAGGAACTTCAAACGCTTTTTCCTCCCGTTTATTTCAGAAACCTTTCAGCCCAAAAACATATTTTTTATTTACCAAATTTACTGGAGTACTGTGCAGAAATATTCCTTTCTTCAAATATCTCAGGTCAACAATAAAACTATATTTGTTAGTTTAAATGAGCAGATTATTTAAATGTTTGTGGCTCTGGTTGTCCCACAACAACCTAGATCTGATTCTGGTCAAATCCTTGCATGCAAAGAGCAAGTCCGCTCAAATGATTGGTTTTAATTTCATATGACCGAGACAATGTCGCCCTCTTGTGGCCGAGAGAAAGAATAATAAAAATAGATCAAACTTTGGATTCAAACTATTGATTTCACCATTTTATAACATTAACATGTAGTTGGATTAAGTTTGATCATTACCAATGGAAAATTGGAGAAAAATATTCACTGTCGGAGGATTTGACCCAGTACTGGATAAATTTACCAATTTCTCTTGTCGGTGTTCGAACGATAAGTTCAGTAAAACAGAAAGGCTCAGACTGGGTCATTTTTCAATTTCATGCAAACCAAAAGTAGCATAATGATAATATTCTTTATCATTTTATTACAAAAAGAAAAGGGAATACAAATAAATCTTAGGAAACCCATCCCATTTCACTAAATCTGGAGCAAAATCTCATTATTAGAGGATTATTCTGTTAATGATCCTTTAAAAACGCAGTAAAGATTTACCTCCAGGCTATCAACCATCAGATCAGCTGTTTTACTGGTGGTGAAAACAAAGAAACGTGTCTTTATGGTGATATTGGCCCAAAGTTTTGGTTTCTAATCCAAAGCTTCTCAACAAAGCGACCGCAGCTTGTTTACGGCTGCGATGTCTCACCTGTGTGAGTTTTGGTGTGAGTTCTCAGTTCGGTGCTGCTGATGAATTTTTTCCCACACGTGTCGCAGTGGAACGGTTTCGGATTCTTGGTGTGCCTCCTCACCCTTGGGGGGAACTCTTCCCGCAGTGCTCGCAGGCGTGAGGCTTGTCGCCCGTGTGCGACATCATGTGCCGGTTCAGCTTCGAGGCGTTGACGAACTTGTTGCTGCACAAGCGGCAGACGTACGGCCGCTCGCCCGAGTGCGCCCTCCGGTGGCACAGCAGGGTGTTGCTGTGTTTGAACTTCTCACCGCAGATTTTGCAGGAGTGCGGTTTCTCGTCCGTGTGGATGGTCATGTGCCTCCTGAAAGCCGACGGGTCGGCGACGCTTTTTCCGCAGACGTTGCAGAGGTACAGCTTCTTGTCGCCGCCGTGGGTTCTCGTGTGGAGCTTAAGATGGTCGCTTCGCCTGAACGTTTTCCCGCACGTCTTGCAAACGTGCGCCTTCGTCCCGGCGTGGGTTCTCATGTGGACTTCCAAAGACAGACGGAGCCGGAAGATTTGTCCACAGCTTTTGCAGGAAAGCGGCTTCCTGCCCGTGTGAGTCCTCATGTGGCGATCCAAACCGAGCTTCGTTAGAGCCTGGCCACAAATGTCGCAGAAACTCACCGTTGCCCTGCAGAGGTTCTTCTTCCTGGAGGCGCCGGGTTTCAGAGACTCTGGAGCAGATTGACTCTCCACACTCTTCAGCTGTACCTGCTCTCCCTGTTTGCTGGTGCAGGGCTCTTCCTGCTCTTCCTCCTTAATGGGCGTTACCTCTGGATAAACCTCCTCCTCTTTTTTAATCTTCTCATCAGAAGTGGATCTCCTCTCCTCATTAGAAAGCTGCTCATCAGGCACAAACTTCTCTTCTTCTTTAATGTCACGTTGCTGCCGGAGGTCTAAAAAAAGGGACAAGAGAATTCAGTCATTCAAGTATCTTCAAACATTAATGTGGACAGTGATTAATCGGTCTACATGTAATCACTGTGGACAGATTAAGTCTGTCCACACAACCTTGCATTGATTGTGAGGAGGCCTCTGACGGAACACTGTTGCTGTATTACTAGCCTCAGGACCATCAAGACACGCTAACAGCTCGACATCCAGGCAGCAGAGACGATATTCCACAGGAACAGGTCCTGGATCACATCATTAGCTGTTAGCATCTCTGCTAATCCACCTCCTTTGCTTTTGCAGTTCCTCTTTCAACAGGAGGATTAAGATAAAATTGACTTGTTTTGATCTTTGCATAATTTCTTTGATAAAAACCAAAACAGTTCAGCCTCAAATAGAGGGAAAGTAGTAGTAGTAGTTTCCATTGAGTAGAGAATGTTTGGGTCATGGCAAAACATTATTGAATGTTAGCTAGAAAGTGAAGTTAATCATGGAAGGAAAGCTAATCTTGTAGGATAAGCTACATGAGGTGCTGCTGTTTCTGTTTTGCTAATTCATTGTAGCTAGCGTTAGCAGTGCTCAAAGGCCTTTTAGTGTGAAGCTGGTTTTCTGACAGGTTTTAATCTGATGCTGTTCAGACCTTAGTCTGATGTTTTCCTGAGGATGTCCTAAAACGCACACCGTACTCTCAGCAACTCCCAAGCAAGGTTAACATGTAAGTAGCGATTGTAGAGAAACGTGAAGAAGAATGTGACCTCATATGGAGTTCCTTTCTGCTTCTGAAGGAAAGCGAATGTTTCAAATCCGCGTGATTTGTTGATCACTTGAGAGGAATAAACAGTTAACGCCTTGCAGGTAAATGAATCTGTTCAGGTAAATGAATCTGTTCCCATGTTATGGGGCGGGAACAGATGATCTCAGCCCTGAAACCAACTGCATTCTGGTTTCAGTTCATGACCCGAGAACAGATCTGACATACCTGCTCTCTGCGCATCAAACTCGGACTTCATAACATCGATCATCTTCTGCTGAAGGCGGCTCTGCTCCTCGCACCGAACCACGGTGTCTTCACAAGCAGAAAGCACTTCCTCCCCGGCCGCCGCCAGCCGCTGCGTCAGAAACTCCCTGAAGCTGCGAAGAGCCGCCATGACTGCTGCAAAGACGCAAAAACAAAACGCGAAGCTAAGCTAACTGTCTGCAGATGAGCTAACCGCGGCCCCAAGCCAATGTTCGCATTCTCTGTTGTTGCTACCGCTTCCTCTTCTTCTGAATAGTGAACATCATGGCGCCCTACCGCCACCAACTGGTGAGGAGGGGTATTGCCTTTGTGAGCCCAGTTGCAAAAATAATGCCTGAAAAAGCGAATTTATTTGATAACTGAATTGATCAATGTCACACGGGCCGATATAGGCCAACGTTTATTTCTGATTATTTTGATTATTCTGGAATAATAAAGACCCACAAATTAGGTATCAAAAATGAAGAGAGCAAAGGATTTTGAAAAATTCTTGTACAAATTATATATTATGATCCAAAGAATGAACAGTTGAAAAACAGACAGTCACAAAGGGCACGTGATAAAGATGACTGTTCACAAAGTCGAATATTAAATAAAAAACATTTATTGATCCTAAAGGAAAAGTAAATTTTGCTGTAACTCTCAGGTTTCTTAGAGATTTATTTAGTAAATGTCGATGGTTATCTAGCAGTAATATCTGTCTCTCCATCCTCTCCTCCCCGATCTGTCTCTCCATCCTCTCCTCCCGATCTGTCTCTCCTCCTCTCCTCCCGATCTGTCTCTCCATCCTCTCCTCCCGATCTGTCTCTCCATCCTCTCCTCCACGATCTGTCTCTCCTCCCGATCTGTCTCTCCATCCTCTCCTCCCGATCCTGTAAGACCTCGTAGCAGCATCAGCAGTGTGTGCACCCACCCGCTGCTCCTCCTGCAGCAAAGCATTTGACATTCATAAATAAATTCTATGGTGAATCAAAATCCTGCATATAAAAAATATACTAACTTCAAACAGTTGTGTCAAATATTGTAAAACTGAATTTACATCAATATTTTACTTTATTAATAATTTATAACTATATATTAGTACAACACTAATATTGTAATGTACTTCACTAGGTTTAACTTTGATTATAAAAAAATTATTATAATTTCTAATGGCAATTATTCGTAACCACTCCTTATAGAGAAAAACATATTTTTAACCAGAGTTTAATTATAATACCTCATAAGTCCTAGGTTTTTAATTTATTTTAATTAGACTTAACTTTGTTCATGTTAATTAATATGCTGGTTTTTCTTCATACAGCAAAACCATACATTTGCAATAATAAAACCTGATTTCGAGGAAGTAATGATGTATTATTCAGACTTAAACAGAAATGAACAACCCTTTGGAAAAAAGCTGGGGTTTTGCCACTCACAAAAGGGCATAATTAGAGCATGCCACTCTTAAAATTGCAACATAAACTGACTAAAATAATCGAGATTTTCTGTTAAACTATCTTATGAAAGTCCGAAACACTGTAAACAACCTTGTCAGGTGTTAATTAGTGCTGTTAGTGGAAAAGCTGTGTAGCCTGTATTTACCTTTCTAGCGAAAAGATAAATGCTGACAATTTAGAAATGTATGTAACATAGTGGCATGTAGCAAAGAAATAATACCCATAAATATCAGCTACACCTTATCGGACTATTAGTGATTTAAAACATTCCCTGGAAAAAGCTTAAACACTCCGAACTCTGTGGTTCGATTGACTGTAGCATGTGCGTTTGGAAGAAGTTCCAAACACCTTAAAATCACACACACGATTAGCTGTGATAAATCGCATAATGCTCGCATCCAGGGATGGCTGGAGAATTGAATCATGGGCATGTTTACCATTAGCAACTAGTAGCTCATGAGCGTAATCCACAATCTCCTCCTCCTCTCTGTTATAAACAAATGGCAGCTACTTACCTTGGCGTGGCTAGCTTAGTTCAATCAGCATCGGCGGCGTTCGGTCAAGCTCGATGAAGCTACGGCTCTCCGCTTTAGCTCTCAGGTGCATGGCTGGTTCTCTTCTCATTCGTCTTGTGTGTGTGTGTTTCAGCCGCTTCTCTTCGTGTGGAAATGGAAATCAGCGTCCATTACTGACGCCTGCTGTACTCGGCGTTCTTCCCGAGTACTACGTGTCCGGAAGCCGGAAGCCGGAAGTCAC